>OY728129.1:946980228-949380228 GCA_963277665.1 Viscum album | reverse complement strand
GGTCTGAGCAAGGAGGTTAAGCATAAAAGTAGACAGATGGGGCAGGGTAGTCCAAATGAGAAATCTGGGAATACTGAAAAATGAAAAAGTTATATTAGTGTTTACAATTTATAAAATTGAAAAATTGATGACAAATAAATAATATACGTAGGATGGCTGCACGTATGGGGCAGGGTAGGCATATGGGGTAGGGTGGTCTGAGTGAGCAGGCTGGGAAGGCTGAAAAATGAACAATTTATATTAGTGTTTATAATTTATAAAATAGAGAAATTAATGAAAGATTAATAATATACCTGGGAAGGATGGGAAGACCGTGACTCTCTTTCCAAGTGTTCTAACAAAGCCTTCTACACTGATACTTGAATTTGATCACCCATAAACTATTTCATATCTTTTAGCTCAGCTTTTAAGTAATCTATTTCTAGATATATTGATTGCTTACTCTAACCAAAAACCTTCATAATACTAACACCTACCTGATATCCTCTAACATGGATAGGGTGTTCTACCTTTCCCAAATCAATGGCTATAATTTCCATCCTACCCTCATGGATAAAAGAGACCTGCGTCTCTTTCTACTAAAGTTCATCGTAAAATGAAAAATGAAAATTTTATATTAGTGTTTAAAATTTATAAAATAGGAAAATTTATGACAAATAAATAATATTTACTTAAAATTTTATCAGCTACTTACTTAGCTTCCTAAGTAAGATACAATTCATTTTTCCTTCTTCTTTATCATTTCCATTTTTCATGGAGAGTGGGAGGAGATGAAGGACCAAAATGGACCTCTTCATCTATAAATTGACACTTGAGGCATGGGTTTCAAACATTATCTTTCCAAAAACATAATTTTTTGTCAGTTTTTTTTAAAATCTATGAATCAAACCGCCACTAAAGAGATATTTCTTTTATTAATTTCTTTGGCTTCCTCAAAATTGACTGTCATCTATAATATAATAAATTAAATATGTCATTTAAAATATTTAATATTCAAAGAGTGAGATAAAATAAATAAATAAAGATAATTTACCATCATGACCTCACAAAGATATTGCTTCGCCATCTTGTCCACTAACTTCCAATCAGGATATTAAATACTAATACTATAATGACTCTGCATCGATATATAACTGACAAGCTGAACTGCATTTGAGCTAGTTCGATTATTACTATAATCAAAACTAATATGTAATCTTTCATCATCATGTTCAATTGATTGTTTTGGTAAATGCGTAATACCATATTTATCAACTTGAGAAATTTATTTTTTAGTAGTAACATGCGACGTTTCCTTTACCAAGGATGAATTAGTAGTCCTCCAACATCTTTTTGTAAATTAATTGTTTTATTTCCTTAAATAAGCATGTTAAAAAATATTTAATAATATGAAAAAATAGATATACCTAGATAACTGATCCTCTCAATCTGTATTCTAAATTGCTACTAGAAAGTGTAATAAAATGTTGTGTACCTACATATCATTTTTTACTGAATATTTAGAAACAATAAAGAAACAAATAAGTAAGTAAAATGGAGGTATGAATTTTTAAGTTTCAAAAAAAACAAAATATAAATATTTAACAGAAAAATTAGGAGACTAATTTAGTTTTTTCTCACATGACTTTATCATGATCATTACATACTGCATGAACTCTGTATGTATTATACTCATTGTAATCATCCAAAAATTGCGTAATAGATGAATAAGGCTCATATAAATCCATAACATCATCAACATCATCCTAATCACCAAAATAATATCTTTTTTCCTTTCAAAATGATAGACCATTGATCATTAGATGGATCAATGACATAAAATACTTGTTTTTCATGTGTCTCTATGATATATGGTTACTCATTGTAATTAAATCTTTTCAAATCTACCAGTTTAAACCCAGATTCATCATGTTTCAAAAAAATATTACTATTAACCCAATTACACTTAAAAACAGTGAATCAAAATTTAATATAATCAATTTACCATATGTCTTCAAGAACTCTAAAATATGGCGTTGATGCAGAAATTGGGTTTTTAACTTCGACAATAGAAAAATGCACTGCTTCAACAAAAAACATCACACCACTATTCTAAACAGTACTCTTATCATCCATATTTTTTGTGTAAAATATATAGCCATTAATATAACAACAAGACCATGTGATCACATTAAGAGATGGTCCCCCTGTTAACCACTTCAATGTTTCTAATGTAGATATATCTGTGGTGAAATTATCTTTAAATCATGAAAAAAATTTCTTCTTATGCTTAATCATTAACCACTTTTCATTTATTTTCTGATATCATAACTTTAATTCAGAAATATGAGAGAATATATATGATTGGACCTCATCTATGTTGTTCAAATTTTATATATGTGCTTACATCACTTTATCACGTGGAATAAACTCTACCTTTTAGCCTCCAACCCCTCTATCTTTACTATCAACTATCATATTTCGAGATATTAGGAGACCAATATACTCCACCTAAAACAAATAATCAGTACATAACTCAATCAAATCTTCCAATACATATTTTTGAACAATAGAGGCCACTGATTCATGATGATTTTTAACATATACCTTTAAAATTTCCATATATCTTTCAAAAGGATACATCCTTTACAAATAAATAGGCCTACATTTTCTTATTTAATGCACTAAATGAATTATCATATGAACCATTCTATCAAAAAAAATAGGTGGGAAACACATTTCTAGTTGAAAAAGAATAAGATTTGCTTCATTACCCGACACATCTAACAAATTTGGATCAATGAAATTTCTACAAATAGATTTGAAAAAATTAGACAACCTGATGATAGTCTTTTTGATAGCTATCGACAATATACCACACATTGCTACGGGTAGAACTTGTTGTATCAATAAATGGAAATCATGATATTTCAAACCTATTAATTTACAATCCTCTAATGACACCAAAATATTAAAATTTGAAGAAAAACCACTGGGGACTTTAATACCATGAAGGCATAGGCAAAAATTCATCTTTTCAATCATTATTAATGTGTGACAAGCCGAAGGTAAATATGTTCTATTTCCATTCATAGTGGGAGCTAACTCCAAACATATTATCATTAATATCAAGTTCAATCGAGCATGCAATCCATATTTTATCTTTTCTTTTATTTTTAACAATGTTGCAATCAAACTATCACATATGTTTTTCTCAACATGCATAACATTGATGTTATGTTTTATCTCTACAAATATCTAATATTGTAGTTCAAAAAATATACTAGTTCTTCTAGATATTTCTTGGAAGACCAGAACTTATTTTCTTTCCAAATGTCGAATAAATATTTTCCTCCCTCTCATAACATTATTCAGCTTACAATTGTTGAGGCGGAAGGTTGTATTCTTTTAAACTATTAAATGTTTTTTTTCAATCTACGACAAGAATGATTCTTTTGCAAAAATATACGATGTCCTATGTATACTGTCTTTCTTCTATTCTACAATTGATAAGATGAAGTCTGCTATCCACAAATTGGACATGATTTATGTCCCTTAACACTATATCTAGATAAGTTTCCATATGAAGAAAAGTCATTTATAGTGAACAATATCATAGCATGCAATAGAAAATACTCTTTTTTGTATTCATCAAAAACTTTTACACCTAACTCCCATTGTAGTTTTAAATCATCAATCAATAGTGAAAGATACACATCAATATCATTTCCTAGTTTTTTTGGTCCAGAAATCATCAAGATCGTCATAATATATTTTTTCTTCATACATAGATGTTAGGACAAGTTTTAAACATCCAACACAATAGGGTATGAACTATGTTGGCAAATGAGGCTCTGATATGGGTTCATTCTATTAGTTCACAGTCCCATTCTGAAATTTCTAACTTCACTTACAAAATCATGAATTTTTTTAACCAAACTCTTCTTCTATGGTGAATCGGTAGGGTGACATAATTTACCATCAGCGATGCGCTCATATAAATTCCATCTTAACCTTTTTGCGTCAATTGAATTTTCAAATATATGCTTCAAACAAGGAATTATTATAAGGTACCAAATTGATTTAGAAGGAGTTTTGATTCTGGTACCAAAGATGAATCCCAGTTGAATTATCAGAATTTCATGTAAAAAATATTAGATGATATCATTAGAAAGTACAAAATTAATTTTTCATGACATTAGATGACAATACTTGAGAATGAATCTGAGTTGAATTTCCCATCTATCTTATTGCATGATGTCCCACATGTAGGACAACTTGATGAATATTCATATTCTTTCTTATATAGTACACAATCATTTGGGAAAACTTGCATCTTTTTATACCCTAATCCCATTGGGCATAATATTTTCTTCGCCTCATAATTGGAATCTGTAAGCCCATTACCTTCTAGAAGTAGATCTTCTAAAAGATCAAGTAAGATGGAGAAACATTTTTCACTACACACATTTTTTTATTTTAAGTTAACCAATCTCAAAACTACTGATAACACTGTATATTTATTGCAACCTAGGAATAATGGTTTCTCATAATCTTTATAAAATCATTCAAGAGTTGATATTTTTTTATGGTTTCAACACCTAAATCATGAATTAATTTTTCAATACGATCCTCTTCCTCATTATGAATATTGTCATCAACATTGGATGTTGAATTTTCAGTTCTTTCACCATGCCATATCCAACATTTACGATTACGGATAAAACCATAAAAAATGAGATGATCCTTGATTTTCTAGAGTTCAACTTTCTCATATTCAAACACTTTACACATGGACAGAAAATAAAATCAATGTTTTGAAGATGTCATTTAGAAAATTCCATGAATTCATCAACTACTTTTTCATATTTACTAATGGTTCTTCACAAATGTATCCAATTATGATCCATTCAATACATGATATCATAATATAATTAGTGAATATATTAAAACATATAAACATTTAAATACATATATATATTTTTACAGATAAATTGTAAACAAAAACACATTTAATAAAAACTATTGATAATCAGATAGAAAACATCAGAAATAAAACACATTTAAAAATAGTAAAATGTTTATATTCATATTATATACATGTGTTATATTGATATTATACTTTAAGTGTAATATCAATCTTCTAAAATTTATTAGTTCATTTTACATAGTTGATGCATTATTTTGACATTTCATGTGTCAAAAATACTAAAGATTGCATTAATTTATCAAGATAAAAAATTAGTTATTATTAGTAATATGAAATAATAAGTAGATTAAATGTTCATATTATAAGTGAAATAAATCCTAATACTCCCAAAATTATGATAGATGAAATGAAATACATAACTAAATTGGTATATCTTACAACACATTTGATTCATTATTATTTGATTTTTATTATATCCTAAAATTATTATTATTATAATAAACAAATAAGAAAGAGAACATTTATACCAACTGAGGAAACCCAATAAAAACATACATTCATTGTTAAATAATTTTATATTAATATGAAATAAATATCCAGATAAAATACACCATTGAATCTATATGTTTTTTATCATTGGATGGTAAATTATAAATTTACTTCAATTAGATTGATTGCAGCATTTTATTTTACCCAACAGTGCATGGAAATTATATCAAGGCATGAGATCACAAGAAATTAATAGAAGAAAACATGATGTCTAAGTACAGATACATGAAGTAAAACCATGGATTACTAATTAATCACCTGAATATGTAAAACACATGGGAACCATTAATAATTTAAAGTAATCATGAAAAAAACAACTAATATAGGTATACATTCTAGAGAATCACTAACATAACAAATATGCATGGAAAGTGACTACATAAGTAGGAAACACTCAAACAAAGAATATATTCAAAACATGATAATTATATAATAGAAGCATGCTGTGAAAACAAGAATTCTTATCAAATACCTAAAAAGGATAATATTATGTTTTCTTATAAAAATCCTATAATGGTATGTAAAAGACATTCTAATGAAACATAAAAGGTATATTAGTAAATTTAAAATAGCATAGTAATGAAACCTATATGGAATGTCATATGCAATACATGTTAATCTATACGTTACTATAAGGATGCAAGTAATTCTACATCATTCCTATACCAAGAAAAGTGTAAATACCAAAAATATCATAAATTAGTCAAAAGAAGAATATAATCTCATCAATCACGGTGAAACCATAATAAACCATAACAAAAATCTACATGAAAAACAATCACATCCCAGTCCACTTGGAATTTTCACTGTATATGGGATGATCACACTTAGGGATGACTATTAACCATGTTCCAACAAATTTATAATAAACTATAAACTAATAATTGAAGAAAATCAAAAATGTCATTAAATGATATATAATTTGTCTTTAAAATTTTAAAAAACATTCAAAATTTGGAGTTTAACGTGAAAATAGATCCCAATACAAAATTTTCTCTTTGGAATGCTTTGTAAAATTAAACAATTCAAGATCTATACAAAAATGATTGCATAAAAAAATAATGATGAACAAAAAACTAATATCAAACCACATTTGAATTTCTCCAAAAATAGGTTTCAGATGAAAAAATAATCTGTACATGATAAAACAAAGAGATAATCAAGAACACAGACTATAGATTATGAAAAAGGAAGAAAATTGACAACAATGGCTGCTGGAGATTAGAAATATGTCTTCAAAGTCATCATAAGTCAAGAGGAGTCACTATAGGTTTAGCTTTCGAATATCCAAAAACATTAGGGTTTTCTGATCCCAACTATTTTTAGAAGACCTTCGGTGTCGGGTTTTACAAAAACCGATGATGAGAGTCCAAAAAAACTTTCGGCATCGGTTTTTGGGAAAATCAATGTTGAAAATATATTTTTTTAATATATGGCATCAATTTTTATTAAAACTAATGTAAGAAAAATATTTTTTAATATACGAAATCGGTTTTCATAAAATCCAATGCTAAAAGATCTCGAGTTACCGATTTATGGTGTCATTTTTTGTAAAAGCCAATGCCAAAACTTTTTTTTGATTTATGGTGTTAGTTTTTCTAAAACACAACATCATAAATCATTCCTTTTGTGGGCTTTGTCATTAGGTTTTAGTATAAACGATGTGAAAAATTTCACATACATATTATTGGTGTCGATTTAGAAAAAACCAATGTCATTACTTCGACATTGAATTTGGTATTTCCACTTGTGAATTAACCTCAACTCAAATCACTTCAGGATAGTTTCAAATGATCTTAAATCATATCATAATTATTCTAAAATTCTGATAAACACTTAATAACCTAATCTTCATTATGTTACTCGACTAAAAATATGTACTTTTATAGGTCCTCCATTACCTAAATCATGTTTTATTAATTTTCAAATTAAGAAAAAATTTAAATAAAATTAATTCAATCATTAATCAATAAATTCATCACCTTTTTAATATCAATACAAACCAATATTATTTAAACATTATCATTAAATTATTTCATATAGATCATGCACTCATCATACTAAATAACACAATGATAAATTCTCACTAGAATTTGTAGTTGGATTTATTCTTATTCATATAGTCATATAATTTAATAATATATTCTTCATACATGAGATTCTTTTAAAATTCTATATTTGAAATTAGATTCTTCATGGAAAAATTGATCCAGTCCAGAATATCCATTTAATTCATAGATAACCTAGAACCCTCTGAATTTTCAAATTATCTCATGTAATATAATATAGATTTTTAATATACATTTCATAGCTCCTAATATCATTTTATTTCTAAAAGCATTCAGCACAATAATATATTCAACATATTATACATAAACAAATTATTTATTAATATCACTTATAGATTTTATATTATTCAGAAGTAAAATATTATATCTCAATCCAACTCTCTTTAAATGAAAATTTCAATCTAATTCGTTTCATATTTCAGTCTTCTGATTGAGTATTTCAATCATCACCCAAAATATATTAAGATGATAACTTACTAATATCAAATACAAATCTATAAAAATTAAATATGTTTCATTTAATCCATTGTGAATTTAATTTTATATAGACATAAAGGTATCATGTGATCCTATATAATGACCATGATCATTTTCTAATCACTTCTAAGTGATATAATGTTATACATATGGTAAAATTTAAGGTATGGAATATACACATGAAGTATGTTGGTCATGATGATTACATGTTCTTATAGAATAATAGTTTATATGGTGTGGACTAGGGAATGAATTTATATATTTCACCATATCCTTGAGTCGACTTATCATTAAGTAATATTTATTTATATAGATATGTAATATGATTTTTCCCATAGGTGTGTGTGAGATAAGAAGATAACATATCTAGGGAATGTTAGGAAAATGGTAGGCCATGTTGATCATATAGTGTATAAGTCTAGGAATACATTTTTGGGTTATTTTAAGTTTTATTCTTTAATAAGATATGAGGTATCTATTTTATATTAGGAGACTTGGTGGTATATGAAGGAGGGTGATATGATATTTTAGTTGATACATACACTAATGAGAACCATGTTCCATTAGTGGTTAGTCTATTAAGGAGATTAGCTTTGAAATGGTGGTGGTTGTATCTGGGAGATCATTATAAGACTTTGATTTGATAGACACTATTTTATGAATTTTTTGGATAAACTTTCTAATGGTTACTAAATGATTCATCCATCACTAGGAACTCATGAATATTCATGAGGGGAGCTCCACTATTTGAGATTTTAGTGTATAATTTATGGGTTTTATTAATTATTCTTCAAATATATTTGTTGATGATGATTTATGGGATTTTTTTGAGGAAGTTCTTTTTCTTAATATTTAGTGGTAGATTGATACTTTGAGGTATAATACATACGATGAAGTGATTACATATTAAATGATCATTTATTGGTTGTTGGATAATAGTTCTCACATGATTCAGAGTGGTGTACATGGAAGAGATGAATATCAAGGTTTTAATTCTATGGGGTAGATAAGTTTCTATGATTATCATAGTGGATCTTAACAAGAATATTCATAGTCATATGACAGTGGTAGTTTGAGATCTTATGGAGGTGTTTAATGAAAATTTTTGTTTCCCTTACGAAATAACAGTGAATTATTATATTTATTTTCCTTTTTTCAAGGATCTTATTTGAGTTGGATACATATTGAAACTCTATATGGTCTACCTAGATAAATCTAGATACATACATAATTTTAATTTATACCTCAATAGGATAATCATATTATTATTCCATGGATATAGGAACGATCAAGTTAAGGAAAGAATGAGGGTGTAGTAGAAAACCATCAGGAAGGGGGTAGAGTTTTTGGTAGGTATAAGGGTTATTATAGTGGGTAAACTGAGAAATTCCAATGTCATTCTATTGAGGTTACTGAGTTTGATATATCATAGGTAGTAAGGGGTACAATCTATGTTGATCCAAAAATTAATTTCATTTTTAAAACACCTGTAATTCTTATTTTTTCTTTATTAATCCATTTTTTATAGTTAGGTTTTATTTAATGATAAATTGGGTTAGTTGTAGAAGTTTCTAATCTATGTTCGAAATTATTCTTAGTTTTTTGATATTTTTATCAGTTTTAATTTTATTTTGGGGAATGCTCATTTATATTGGGATTTTTTTTTCACATGATATAGTTGTATGATGTGATACTTGGTTAATATTGGTTTTTCTTAGTGCTATCCTATTTTCTAAATTTGGTGTGTTATTCGTTGTGTATTTATGAGAAAGAAAAATCATTTCTTTAGATATCTATATATTTTATATCAGTCCTTTTCTTCAAATAAGTGAGTTTTTTTAGCTGTAGTAAAGGAATAAGTAGAAGAGTTTCCACATATTATTTTATATTTTGTGGATGTTTTTTCCTTAGGATATTTTAATTTTTATTATATGGAATGAAATTGAATTATTTATTGAATTACATCCTAGTACTAAAATGATCTTCTTATCTTTATGTTGGATACCCATGTCTAACAATCATGATTTGAGGTATCATAATAATGATTTATTGGGGGAATGACTCCATCTAGCATAACATTACACTATTGGGTGTATCGATTCTATTTAATAAGATAGATTATAGTAGTTTGATTCATTATAAATATTATCATAGGTTGAACTAGTTGATAGTGAAGAATCATTATCCTTTTTCTAGTTTTGATAATCATTTGACCAACATCATGGTGCAAGTTGGTTCTCAATGGTTGATCTGCTTTTTAGATCTCATCAACTAAGTATTTGAGAGGATAATATTCTGAAGGAAAATTTTTCTTCTTAGTCATGTCCACTATAAGTATATGTTGATTTAATTTGGTTCCAAAATGCACTTGTAGTGTTTATGGGTTGATGAAAAGGATATGTTAGTGATTTATTGATTTGTTTTCTATTGTGTTTATTGATTATATCCTAGAGTGTTCGTGTAACAAACCGACCTAGGTTGAACTAACAGATCACCCAAACTGGCTCTTAATAAGGCCTAAAGCACATTCCCAATCACAACAGGCTAGAAACAAGAACCATGGTATCAAAATAAAAACAATTGGAATGATTTGAAACGTGGATATGAAATATACCAGGCACAGATTCCACCAAAAAATCAAGTATGATCTATTAATATATTGGATACCCATGAAAATAATTAAAAAAATAATAAAAAAACAATATCTAAATAGATTTTAACATAAAAGAATTATATAATCAACCATTACCTCAATAATTAAAATGATACCAACCATAATAGTTATATATGAATATTAATAAAAAAAATTAAGTCACGGATGAAATGTAACAAACATAATCTATCCAAAATAAATAAATATCATCGGAGTATCCCTAAAATACCCACAAGAAGCTATATATGTGTCTCAAAATCACCACTAGACACCAAACCAAGGATCAAGATGAAGGTGTTAAGAAGTGTCAATATATTATGTGTCTCCTTTCACTTTACTTAAATTAGTCATAATCAGATATTCACATGTTCAAAGTCATATGTTGGGTGTTTGGAAGATATAACTCCTTTCTCAATTAAAACTATTATAAATACCATTCTTTTAGAAACAAATATTAAAAAAAATTACCAATAAATTGGTTTTTATAAAATAAGTAAAATAAAAAAAATAAACATAATAAAGTTAATTTTAAAACATAACCATCACCACAATGACTTGGTAAAAGAAAAAAGTATAAAATTTCATTATTACCCAAATAATAACATCATGTATGACATGAAAAACATGTATAACATGTACAATATGAGATCTATCATAGTAGGGTATGGTAAATAAGACCCACTCATAGGTTACTAGTTAGATTAGATAAACCTAACAAAAAAATCTAGTGGTGTCACAACCCCCCCCCCCCCTCCAAAGGTTCCCCTCTTGGGAAAGAAATGAAAGAAGAGAGATAATGACCCCCTAAGTCCTTAATCTATTAAGACATAGGTTGGAGACTATCATTGTTGGTATAAAAATCTAAATAATGGTAGACATTACCCTCTATAATAAGAATAAGATCATGAGATAGGATATCAATGATCAATTGAACCCTTGAAAAGGAATCATAAAGAAACCAAAACCATCCAAAATTCATGTATAAATAAAACAAATATAGATAAAAGTATTCAAATGAATATCTTGAAGAAAATGTAAGGAAGTTCCATAATGAAAGTCTAATCATCCAAGCTATTAATATAATGCATGGTCCAAGTATTTCTATTGGAAACCTGAAAAGTAGTTGTATAAATGCGGGGTTAGCATAAAATTATACTTAGTAGAAAATCCAAAGCCCCTAATTCACATGTGAAAATCATATACTAATACCGAAATGAAAAAACTATATAACCAACAATACCTAAGTAGGTCAACTAACCAATCCCATCCTAACAATGGAATGCTCACCAAATAACACATCCAAGCATAATATCATAATAAGATTAATATTGGTAAAAGGGTAACCCACACCACTTTCCCATTAAGTTTCCTCTCCCACACCCGAATGTCATACATCTTTGTTCTCTCACCTATTCCTTTTAACATCACATCACATATCATCCATAGACACCTAATAAAATCACATCATTCCAAATCCCACCCATAGACACCTAGTAAATCACATCACATCACATCCCGCCCACAGATACCTAGGACATCATATCATATCATATCTCATCCATATACACCTGGGCCATCACATAACATAACATAACATAACCAGGGTAGTAAAGTATTATGCACCTAAATTAAATCAAACGTTTTCCCTCATTCTACAATGAATGACCCCTCCATAATCCATGTCATCACATTTCATCTCAATAAATGTTGATAGTGTACTATTGACTTATGGCCATCACAACTCAAACATGTTAACATCACCTAGAAGATGGAGTAGGAAAGAGAGAGTATCCATCCATCTAACGTCACCAACTAAATGTTGGGAAATACACACCAAAAAAATTTGGTTATTGGAACATGGGGAATGGCATGTCTGGGGAATGACATGTTTGGTTATTGGAATATTCAATGTATATATTATCATAGCACACAAGAACAACCTATGGGTTTATAAAAAGGAATTAAACATTTAAAAAAATTACCACCACACATCAAAACAAACATCACTTCAATTATGACCACTAAATTCACAACACCACATAATAATCCACAAGTCACATTTCAACTTTCATCTTCACATAACAAGCTAGTCCAAATTTACAGATTCCCATTACAACCCCTTCTCAATTAAAACATCTAATATATTATATTATTTCTAGATCATTTTATTATCCACTCATTTAATTAATTTAGACCATTTAACTTTACATATAACATTAGAAATTTTATCCACAAATTCCACTTTAATTCATTCATTAGTCAATTCTATATCATTAACCAAACCAGCCCATTCCATTTCAATTTCAACATTACCTTTTCATTCCAATGATAACCGTCCATCTTGAACAACAAAAAACATCATAAAAAAACAAATCATCCTCATAAAACCATAAATCCTCACATCACTTCCATTTCATAGCCATATCCACTTCCTCTTTACCATAACAACATCACAAATATTTTCCACATGCCACTTCCACTTATCACACTTGACCACCCCACCTCACAACTACACATCATGTCCCCACATCACAATCACACCACACCACATCATCCCCTCATAGGAAAACCACATGTTACAAATTTTCACATTCTAAAACACTTTTAATAACATTAAATTACATTTTCTAGATTTATCAAGGGGTTGTTAATCACTTATACTTCTTTATTATAGGGTAATTCTCACATGATCCATATATCCAGGTGAAAATAGTTAATTAACTGAGTATTAGTGGTTAACTATTTACTAAATTGGTTTCCACAATAATCACATATCAAGGGATTCACTACACATATCAATTTAGAACAAACAAGGCCTTACAAAATCCATGATTTTCAATAGTAAAACAAGCATGGAATATCTCAATATCAAAATATAAAAAATGTGTAAAATAATGCGATTCATTCACTTCCTCTTTAATTTCAAATCAAATCAATTAATTTTATTTATTAATATAGGAAAAAACCATCTTCCCATGGTTATAAAAAATAATAACCCATCTTGCGTGATATATTAAGTGAGAAACGAGGGTTCCCCTATTCAAAACAAATTAGTCCTATTCACTTCACAAATATGGAACAAGGAAAAGTCCATCACCGATAACCACAATGAATAAGATCACCTCTACAATCCCAGAATATATCCACCACATCATCCCCACATTAAAATCACACAAATAAAAATGATTCCATGATAGTGACCACCCAAAAAAGGTAAATGGGGGAGAACTGGAAGGAAAAAAAGGAGAGGAAGAAATGAAGATTATTAAATAAAATAAATGATTGCTCACTCAAGTTAGGGGTTGAAAGACACTAATTTGGGAATGTAAGTACTAATTAGGACACACTTTGATCTCTCAAAAAATAGGAGAAACAATGGAAAAGTGTTCATGTATGATGGGTTATAGAAATTTATATTCAATACAAAAAATAGAGGACCTCAACAGAGCCACCTATACCACAACGCAACCGACATAAAAAAGGAGAGAACCATGACATAGAAACTCCTACCATGATACAACTCTGGTGGTTAACTGACATATGTGAAACATGGATATATACACAACAACATTCCAATAAAATTCAGAGGAAGTCTATAGTGTAGCCCAAGGAACTATGCCGTAAACCCCCAACAACCAGAGAGGGCTGCACCACAACCCTTTCTATATGATGAAATGGTTCTAATATTGGAAAAACCACAAAAAATATATCCCCAAAGAACTAATCTATATCCAAAGTCTCCACTCCATAGCCAATATGTATATAGAGTGTCTATGCCACAACTAAATCCTCATTTTGTAGCTACCATCAGAAAAGAAGTAGCCTCAAAAACACCTCCAAACACCCCTATGCCGCAATATTCCCTCTTATGTCATAGTGGTCACACCTACAACAAAACTTATAGATCCACACCACATGAATCCTCCAAGATGTATTTTCTTAGTTGCTTCCCCTTTTCCACTCCAAAATCCTTAGAACCACCTCCAACAACCTCTACCCTGATATTTCATGCAAATCAATGGGATATAAGGTTCAATCTATTACATCATATCCATATCAAATTATTCTTATCATAGAGAATCAAAACCAATCCCAAATAAAATAAAATGTTTGCAAACATCCACCATTTGAAATGACTCTTAGGGAACATTCTATTATTGAAACACCATAATAAACAAAATACATCAAACCCAGCTAAAAATGTTCACCAAACACCCACACAACCACATCATAAACATTCATTAGGTAAAAAAACACTAATTTGGTATGAGACACATGCCACTACTTTCCATATATCAATCCACATCAACATATAAAACACCGCAAAACCCAAACCAACTAGTATGACAACCATTGCAAGAACTACCCTGACAACATAAATAAGGGAATTCCATATTCCATGTCAAGATATTGATTATCTTTGGGAAGTGTTGACTCACCCACATGGTTTTAATCATGTTGTAGTATAATACATCTTAAATAATATTTGGGTCCTAAATTTTCCATGTTTTAAGGGTTTTATCACACATTACAACAATAAAAAAGAAACACATCTCATAAAACATCTAGATCTAAACATCACATCATCAAGAAAAACAAAAAATTGAAAAAAGAAAATCTCAAAATAGTTATGGGTAATGGGAAAACATCTATGTATCACACTCCCATGTACTCTCCTACAGGCCACCATACCTCTAATATACATGAACTAAAGGAATGGTCCATACTTCCATCACCTTATCCTGATGATCCTATATCTCCACTAGCCACATCATGAATGTTGAATCATCCTTGATATCCAACTCTCCACAATCAATGAAATTAGAGTCATAATAATGATACCGATGGAGCTAAGATACATGGAAGACATCATTGTAAGGTCCTAAAAATTTCTCCAAGGGAAGAAAATACCCCCAAAATCACTTTGTAGAAAGAATAAAGTACTTATACAAGTCTATCAAGGTGAATAGACTCTAATTGAGTTTCATTTTTTTAGAAGAAACTTGAAGGAATTTAAGTTTTCGAACCATTTCAAGTGGCCCACATACCATCACCAGGAAAGGTACATGGACAAGCTGGATCGTGAACCACCAGGTACATGAAACAATCCACGAACTGCTGGCTTGTAGGGTGATGACCAGTGGACAAGGAAAACCATGAATCTTGTCACTGAAACACTCATGTACCTAAATCCCATATGCGTACCATGCCTCAAACTCATCAGTTCATAGAAAAAGTGAACGAGTAGGGTTCCACGAACCATTATTCCGAACTGAAGCCTCTACAAACCCTGAATTTACCGAGTCTTCTGTGAGTCAGAATATCTCCTCATGGGCCTCCACAAATGGTGTTGTGTTCCCAATAAATAAAATTATCCCAATGATCTATAAAGAGAAGAATAGTTGAAGGAAGAAGGAGGGACACTGAAGGATTGAAGGGGACTCAGAGTTTGGAAGAAAGAGTTCAGATAAGACTTTGGATTCTATCTTGATTCATCAGTGAAGCCCGAATCATGAACCACTCTCTCCATGGGTACCACTGGCCGCGAACCATAAAACAAAGGAACTGAATAATAATAATAGAAACATGAACCTAACTGGTGAACCACAAACCATATACTTCTTGAATATGAATTCACCACGAATGATGATCTCCTAGACCCTCCTTCAATATGGTGCTCTGCGTAGTGTAACGCTACGTGGACTGAACCCAAGGCCGCATACTATATTAGTATGAAAATGGAACCCAAATCAGTGTGGTGGGCCATGTAACACTATTGTATGGAGTTGTCTATATCCATGCCCATGTACCACATCAGTACCTAGATGATCCCTCTACCTGCATACCACTTTGGTGTATGGATCCTGCTCCATCCTGTATAAGAAACCAGTATGCAAAATGAGGTGTTTTCAGATATTATTTCCTATGGTTCCAACCCCACCCTTTCATTACCATCCAGTCCTCCATCATCCCTCCACTAACCAGTCCTCCGACATCATTCCAAATCCTTCTAAAAATCCACTAGAACTGTATGATTAGACCATCAGGTGCATCATCACGCCCCTTCGAGTCTATATACCCATGGTAAGCAGAGTCCCAAAGGATCTCCCTAAAACAGTTCAGGCTTCATTAATGAGTGTGGTTCTACTTTCCCATGGTAAACTAGTGTCTAACCTTGGGAAACTGATGTGAACTTCCCTGTTCTAGGGATTAAGGGTGATTACTCACTTTTTTCCTTCAATGAGGAATAGTTATCAGTCGAAGGGGTTATGTTTTCTCCTCTCTTTGATGAGGACAAAAATCCTCCCCTTCCTAGAATGTATCCTAGGGCCCTCCCACTGAGGCAATTCCTCAATTTTCCGAGGCCAGGCTACATGAACATTAATTCCATTTCACATGGAATGGTTCATCACTCCGCACCCTCAAGCACTTTTTCCCTGACCTCTTCCACCATAGGATCTCCCTCCCCTACCAACAGGGGAGAAAGCATTTGAATTGTTGAATATTTCAAATCCACATATTTCTCACACCGAGCATGACTCATGTGGGATTAGAGGTTAGTGATGATTAAAACATATAAATGATTCTAAACTACATGAACTCTGATTCCTAACCAAATTAGGATACGTAGGAGGCCTACTAGAAGCCTCGAGCTCCAAAGGGTTCCCATTCAAAAGGGTCCACCCAATCATGACCTACCCATAGGAATATTATATGCATAATCCCCACATAATCTGAACTACATGGGTTCTAATTCCTCTCTCTAGGATATATAGTAATCCCTTCATATAGGCCTGATTCTAACATCAAATCACCTTCTATCCCCCATGGATGACGATAAACTCTAGAGTGTCTTATTATATGGCTCAAGTCATCATTTCCTCCATAACATAAAATATATGCATGATTAAAAAGATATTCCCATTGAAACACTCTTTGGGAATGAACCAAGCATTCATGAACAAATGAACATGACTTAAATCTATAATAGATTTCTAGAATGAGCAATAGTCCTACCCCAGAAGGGTGCGGTGAGCCTGACCTCCCATCCTCTTGACCAATGGAGTCCTTAAGTGTTGTTGGAGGATTCATCAATCAACGAGCCCCTGCCTTTGGAAAGAAGGTCCATAAATCATGGATACTAGGGTTGTTGGGAATTCAAGTCTCTATGAATAAACCCATTGGAGACCATATGAGGATGTTATATCCAAGGAGGACTAATTTCATAAGTTCTTGACCCCCCACGCAATTGCCCGATGGGAATAATAGTTCCCGTGGGGATAATCCAAACTTCATTAAAGGGTAATGATTCCAAATGGGGAGAAACAAAAGGAATATTGAATTTAATAGGAAACCATATCAAGAAAAGGGACAGGTGACAATGCTTGTTAGACCATTTCCACACCACCCAAAACATGGCACCTTGGAGGCGAAAAAAAATGGTGAACCCGACATGAATCCTTAACCAAGGTGGCTGTTCTACCCCAATGATAAAAGAAAAAGGACATGGAACATTGACCCATTTTGTTCTCTCCTGTACTCGCTAAACGCATGACCTTGGAGGAGGAAAAAAAGGGTGAACCCGATGTGTATCCTTAACCAAGGTGTTAGTTCTACCCCGATGATAAAAGATAAGTGGACATTGAACATTGACCCATTTTTTTCACCCCAGTATGCACAAAATGCACCACTTCAGTGTCAGAATAAAAATGGTGAACCTGACGTGAATCCTTAACCAAGGTGGCGGTCTTACACCACTCAAGGAATTTGATCTGATCAAAAGATATTTTTCACAAATTAAAGACATTGCTCGAGGGAAAATGGTTAATAAAGGAGAAACTTCTCATGTGACCTCTTATAGAGAAGAAATTCTTAACATGTTTAAAATTTGTGAACATTCCATAATTACTAGGCTTGTTCTTCCCACTGATGGAAATCCTTGGAAGCTTGTTGATTTAGTTCAGAAGCTGATCTCTGTATGGGGTTTTTCTAGCTGGAGGTGCATTCCCCTAGGTTGGGGTTATTTTCATATCACATTTCCATCAGAGGATCTAAAGCAAAGGGATTTGGGGATTGGCTCAATCACCTTAAGTCCAGGTATGTTATGCTTTCAAGAGTGGGATTTTCGGTTTAATCATTTCACTATTAAAAACACCAAAGCTCAAGTCTGGATCATGATTATTGGCCTTAATTGGATATTGTGGCATCTTAAATTATTATTTGCTATTGGATATGATGTGGGGATCCCAATATATATGGATAATAATACTGAGAATGTTATATTTGGTCACTATGGTAAAATTATGGTCGAGGTTTATTTGGGCACTAGCTTGATCTATAATGTTGTTTTGTCAGCACTTGATGATTATATTACTTTAAAGGTGGAATATGAATGACTTTTTGACTTTTTTCTAGAGTTCCAAATGATTGGTCATGTCAAGGATAAATACCACAAGTCTGTGGTTTTCTCATTTTTCTCCTACAAAGGGCACCCTGAAGCTTCTTGTAGAAAGAAATTGGAGATGCAGTTGACACAGAATAAGGTGGACCCAATTGGTGTAAAAAAACCCACTCTTGACAAAGGTGATGTATGGATTAGAGATGGTGAAGCTAAGGAGTTGATATAAGAGACTTATAGGTCAGGGGAGTTGGACCCAGAGATCCAAACAGATGAGGTTCATCTTGTTACTTTGATGTAACAATCCGATCAAGCAATTAAAGGGCAACAAAATCTAGGTGACGTGAACATCTCAAGGATTTAGGAGGAAATCAATAAATTAAGGAAACCCTAGGATATCCATGGACATAGAGGATGATTCCCCAAAAAATTGGCATATAGTCAGGTAGTATCCAAAGGGAAAGCTGTTGTTTTGGATGATGAATTCCTTCAACCTATTTCTCCTAGGAAAGCGAGGTGGAGGAAAGACTATTCATACCTCAAGATGACTATGGTCACCAGGTCTCATGGTCCCTTAGATGACTCTGATTGGTATGATGATTATGATGATTCATGTCATTTGGAGTATGACTTGTGATGTTTTGCTGTTTATTTTGGAATGAGGGCATGATGCTTGTATGACCCCTTCCATCTCCTTCTTGTACCTCTTTTTATTTTAATAAGAGGGATCTAACCGAATCTTCTTTCTATGTCATATATGTATATTGCAGGTTCCCACAAAGAAACCTTTGATAAAAATTATATCCTGACCAACAATGCAGACACATAGATCAGTGATCCCGAAGGCGGCCGAGGCCCCAATGAAGAGTAGGACCCCCTCGCCTACCCATCGCATTCAACACTGGGAATCCAACACACTAATCAGAGATTACCACAAAAATAGTACTCTCCCCACGCTTGAGGTCGTGAGACAAGCCCCCCCTGTATATGAATATTAGTCAGTTGCCTCTTCAGCTACGACCGACACCTCATTATAAGGCGGCCTTGGTGGGTGTCTCAAACTATTTCAAGATCTTTTCCCTAGAATGTGACAACGAGTAACTACCTTATCTTAGGGAGGAAGATGAAGTCGATGATAGAAGCTTAATCTCAACTACAAAGTGGTCCTACCCATGAGACCGCACCAGAGAACATTTCCACCAACACCAGAAGACCAAGCCTCCTCCTTCTAAAGAGGACCTAAAGTCGAAGAAACCTACTATAGTCCAGGAGACTCGAGCCCCTCAGGCTGCCTGCCAAGGATGAAAAATATATAATTAGGAACATGATATCACAATGATTTCTGAGGATAAAATCTATCGTACTAATGTAGTGGAATTTAATGGGCATACATATGACTCTACCCCATCCAATCAAGCCCACCATAGAAATAGGGTGGCATAATAAGAGCTCATTCACGTTCCTACTGGTACTCGCCGATCCCTCTGTGCAAATAGAGAATCAAACTATAATAAGATAAAGATATCTACCAATGTAGAACAATCCTATCAACCAAATATGGTGGAAACTAACTATACGTAGGAAAAAATACCTACTGATGAATTTTAATCCCACTATCAAAATAGGTCGACAACCAAATATGAGCAGTGTCAAATTTTTATGGATGATTAAAAATACCATGAGACAAATACAGTGATAAGAAAGCAGATGAAGATCCCTGCTCGTGTATATGAATCCCACCAGTAAAATATGATGGAAACCAGAGAAGACTACCAGTGACAGATTCATTCCTCTGTCCCGACACAGGAGAACTGCCAGTATCTACTGGAAACACATGGAGGACCAAAGCATGCACAAAATCTTTCTCCGATATCAAAATGGACCTTCATACCCATTCCATCTAAAGATGTATCTCAACACATCCTAGAAATGATAGAAGATTAGACGTCGATTCCAAACCATATCTTCCAAACATGACAAAGCAGTAAAGGTGAGAAATTGAGACCACCACCCTGTTTTCTCAAACATAATGACTCACTTGAAAAATGAGTTAGTCACTTCATAGTAGTTATGAATCCCTAATCCAGTCCATGAGGGTCGATGAAAATATCCCGTGATACATGAACAATCAGATTAGGAACAAATACCCATTCCAACTAGGGGATGTCGATCCAACATGGTGACCTCTCTCAGGAAGTCATATATCCTTGCCAAAACACAAGATGTCTGTCAGTGTATCCCGACGACATCACATGACCCAAAAAGATAGGGAATCATATATGAATGCCATTACCAATAGCATATGGCCCCAGTTACCCACAAGAGAGTGCCGAAAAATGAAAATCCCCAAAGGAAACCAGAAAATGGAGAGCACATACAAGATATTGATCTACTGAAAGCTAGGGTTCTTGACACCCTCAAACATATATCATTAAAGGATCAAGACCCTATCATATAATTACTAAATTATTGAAGTGGCAGTAGTAGTTTCGAATTCCCTCCCCACAACATATCTACCAACAGCTCTAAAGGTCCTCCATAGAGCACCCATAGGGGCTCACTCCATGGGATAGGAATGATCGATCACAAGAGTTTATCTCCTGATGCACATTGGGGTATCCCCCCCTTTACCTACAGATCATATAGAAATAAGGTCCTCCCCTTGATTTTTTATGCCCTAATGGTCCTCCCTATGGTATTCACTACAGATATGATTCTCCATATAGTCTGACATCAAGTCATGATGGTAGTCCTCACCATGATGATAGTCATTGTTAACGCCCTCCCTAAAATGGCAGTTGTTGTAAAGGTAATCCCCATAGTAATGTAAAACAATGAGAAGGTACTCCCCTCATTGTAGTATAGAATAAAGGACCTCCCTAGGATATACACTACACAAATTCTCCCTATAGCCAGGTATCAAGTCTTGATGGAAGTTATCTCCATAATGAAAGTCATTACGAAGTCCATCCCCATAATAATAGTTGTTGTGAAGTCCCTCCCCACAGTTCCATCAAGCAGAAAGAATGTCCTCTCCTCACTATATCCAAAATTAAAGGACCTTCCTAGGGTATACACCATAAATAAATTTTACTTGATCAGGCATCAAGTTGCAATAGTATCCCCTGCCATTGCAACCCCAATTGTAGAGGTCCTCCCAGCAATCAAAATTCATTATGGAAAAAAGGTCCTCCCCTTGCTGGGACAAATATGAGAAATCCCTCCTATGATGAAGCACTCAGAAAAATGGATTCAGACACATCAGACACACTGCCTATAACAAGTGATATTATTTATCAACTATAGGATAGCCTAGCCCCCACCCTTATCTTATAAGACACCCCTGTGGCATCCGAAAACCAATAAGGGTCACACCATCCCGATTGATTGGAACGAAATTATTAAGAAGCTATCAAGCTGAGCATATCAAGTAGAGGAGCCTCTAGAAGAACAAAAACAAGATATGTTTCTTGTGAGAAAACAACTAGATAGGGATAATATACCAGTGATGTATTGGCATATGAGCACTTATCACTTTGACATATCAGGAGAGTTGTATAGGGAATTCATGCATGACATTTGCCTTAATATATGGACAAATCATCGTCATTTGAAAGAAAAATTCCTACCCAATGAAGGGTATGCCGACCATGTCACCATGATTGGATATCTTCGCTATCTAATCAACCTGGAATCCCTCTCATTCGCACAACAACCATGATCAGAAAGGAAAAAAGAAAAACCTTGAACTGGCTTGCCTCCATGCACTACATACATTGTGTCACCTCATTGGAAACACCTAGCTGGTGTTCACATTTGGAGATGGGGAGAATATAGAGCTCTACACTTCACCCCATGTCTTTTCCAACATTCCCCATTGGAAATGACTTACTACAACATCTTCACCACCCAAAGGCATCAATCAAGTGAAACCCCTAATTAGGAATGATGGTATACTCAACAAAAACTGACCTAGAGTAAGTCTCAAAAGTTTCAGGGCCGAAGAGATCAAGCCATCAAAAATATTCTAATTCAGGAAACCAAGAACATCCAGTGGGCTTCCCTCATAAGGGAAGACAACCAACAAGCAGTGCTCATGTATTAAAAAGACCATATACCCCATGCAGGCCCAATTACATACTCATCTCCCACCCACATAGGAGTACGTAAAATTTAAAGGGTGCCAATAGCAGAAGCTACTGCTACAATACAAGAACAATCCCAACTCATAGGGAAGGGGAATTTTTAAATCAAAATTCCCCTGTAAGACCAACAAATCCAGGCCACAACGCATCAGCATAAGAACAGAAACAACCCCAGCTCGCAGGGCTGGTAATTGTTTTTACCTCAAGTCCCCACACAATGAATGTCTATCTTCCACTGTCTAGGAAGAACAATGGATAGAGGAGTCACCTGTTCCACCCCTTCTCATGGTTCGCACCCTCTGAGATAGAGATGAATTACGAGGTCAGACCATGATCCCTTTGGTTTGATCTTCGTTGAGAAACCTGAAGAATACTGCAGAATGGAAGGATAAAGTTCAATAAAGGATGCAGAAAGCCTTCCTACCATTCGACACTAGGGACACCACCCCCAATGTGGTATGCCTCAGTGAACGTGGTAAATGTAAACCCCACGGATCTCACAGGAAATGAAATAGAGGTAGAGGATACGAAGGAAGATGGTTCCCTCTAAGAGGAATCCAACATTGATCCTGATGGTGTGCATACCCAGAACCAGAGAGAGGTCCTAAATTTGGGCTCCCCCTCAACTAATCTATCTCTACCTACCCCCTATAAACTCCAACAAGAATAAGAATAAATTCAAGGTTTTCTATGACCCTCCTCATTCTCACCATGAGAATTCATCCCTCACCCTCAAAGAGAGGTTCTCCAAGCAGGAAAAATAAATGAAAGAGATTAGGTGAATTAATGATGAGCTATGTTGAGGGAGATACCTTTCCAGATGTTTTCTCCTCTAGAACCTTAGAAAGTGATCCTATAAGAAGTTCCCTTGCCACAGGTGCTCATACCGATTAATTAAGACTAGCTCGTAGGCCCATCCAAACTAGAATCGGGACCAACAACCTACTTCAACCCAGCCCCATAAGGACATCATGACTTCCCCCCACTGGGAAGGCAACCAGAATATAGTCAGGTGAACCCAAAAATGATACCCCCAGCTAGGTATCCACCCAAAATTACAACTGCATCAGCACACCCATTCAGGGATACTGCCACACCATCTCAATCTCAATCCCAATAGGATATCTATCAAGGGATCTTGAATACTGTTGAGCAATTAACAGCTATACTAGAATCCATGGAGGGGTGGTGCACTCCGATACAGCCAAAGCACAAACCCTAGATCAAGTGGTTGAGAAATGTTCCTCTACTTACAAACTTTGGAAACCCTGTATTCCCAGTATTGAATTGATCAGGGGACCTAAAACAAAATTTAATGAACTATGCCTCTTATTGTAACCCCATGATGGGAACTCTAAAGTATAAATAAGTAGTAAAAATCAGGTGCTTCGTGCGAACCCTACAGGGATTGACCTTTGTATGGTATACTAGCCTGCAAGCCAATTAAATCATAGGATGGGAGGACTTCTGAGGATAGTTTCTCTTCCAGTTCAGTTCAATACTTCCTTAGACGAAGGTCAGTGACCTCATGACTACAACTAAAAATATAATGAAAGATTCTCAGAATTCATTTCTATATGGAAAATCCTGACTTATTCCCTGAACCTACCACTCCCCTAGGATGAGATTCTCACCATGTGCCTCGATAACCTTTGAGATTAATTATGAACACCGCTCATCCTAGTGAAGAACCCAAGTGGTTTCCAAGACTTCTCTACCATTACCCAAGGAAATTAAGACTCCTTGAAATTGACTAATATCAAGTCCCGAGTGGTCCCATTAGCTCATAGAAAAACAACGATAAAATATGAAGTGGCTTCTATCAAGCCTAAGACCCCCCGATAGTAGCTCCAATTGTTAGACCCCACAGAATCGTGCGGGGCCCCCTGGACACCAACAAACACCACCACATCGATAATATGAGTAATGGGGTGCTAAAAGAAATTAGTTCAAAGAATGATGAAATAAATTTTACTTGTTCTGAGATGACTAGGTCCACGACTACTTCATAGCTGCTACAAATTTCAATTTTCTTCGGCTACCAGAGCCAAAGAAAGCAGATGAAGTGGGTCTTGATGACCGTCAAAATTATTGTCCCTATCACAAGATACTAGGACACACTATCTAGGTTTGATTAATCATCAAGGATCTCCTACAAAAGATGGTAGATTCCAGACAAGTCAAGTTGGCCCCGCCGCAATCACAAGTGGTGTATGTTTCCACCTCAGACTTCAGAGAAGAAGAGGAATGGAAAATAGTCCCCAGTAAGGAGAAAACATTTGACAATTGGATGAACCAGATGACCGTCAATCGATTTTATGGCATCCTCCAGGTGCAACTCAAACAACCAACAATTACCCTAAAAGCTCCTGATACAAAACATACATCCTCCTTGGCCCCGTGGTCCTCTAAAGGATATAATGGAAGAAAGAAAGAGAAATAAGATTAGATGACACCAAATCCAAAGTCAGTGTTGACGCTTTCAGACTTCATGAAAACAAACTTGGTGCAACCTGCACCACCCCACCAAAATGGTACAATGGGAACCACCCCGCCAAAATGTACAACGGGCACCACCCCACCAAAAGACACCATCAGAAGAAGACAGTCGTACATAAATAGTGTCATATCAAGAACTAATCTTCAGATCCATTAATGTAATTCACTTGATGGGCCCCTTCTTGGATGAAGACTATGGCCACGAACCCAAATTCCCCGTTCCCAATAGAGGTTATGGAGGAAGAGGACACAAAGGCTGAAGGTTTCTTGGAATGCATGACCAAGTCCAGAGTCAAATTCCCAACCATGCAACAAGTCAAACCGTTAACATCATGGAAAATCATGGAAGGACCCTCCGGTAGACACAACAAGAATCCAAATGCTATTTCTCCCCCATCCGAAGAAATCCAAGCCCAATCATCTTGGAATATCTATCAGGGAAGAACAAATATCAAACCGCTCAAGGCATGTAGGCAGACCAGTTCGGCCAAACCTAGAAAGGACCCCAACCCAACCGAACCCAGCTATAGAGGCCGAACCATCTACATCGAAATTTCAAACCCCTAAAGTGTCTGTGAAAGAGAATCCCCAAGATGGGAAGTGCCACAATTTAGATTAGAAGTATGATATTCTAAAGAAACTAGATTTAGTACCAGAAAAGTTGTCAATCCTGGATGCATTAAGACTGTCTGTGGATCTTAAAGAGGCACTCATCAAAACCATACTTAGTCCATAGGACTTCAAGACTAAAGTAGCAGCTGTCGAAGTCTACCGAATGGAGGCTGGTCCCAAAGAATGTCATTCCTTAATCTCTTTCATAGATTGGGATGAAGACTCCATCATTCAAGGGAGCATAAAACCATTATATGTTCCTGACAAGATAAATGGAATTGATGTTTGAAGGATATTCATCGAAAATGGATCTAGATTCAACCTCCTCCCAATGAGAACACTTCATCGACTGGGATATGATGAAGACAAATTGACACCCTTCACTACAACTCTGTTGGGATACGATAAAAGTGAGCAGAAACTATTGGAATGAATCAAGCTTAATACATGGCTCAGAGACCTCATATCAGATTCTGAGTTCCTAGTCATACAGAAAAGTACAACCTTCAAGATCTTGTTAGGGAGGCCTTGGCTACATCATCATGCTAAAATTCCATCATCACACCATCATTCCATCAAATATTTCACTAATGAAAAAAACAATACATTGCATACTAATAAATCCCCATTTTAGTCATATGAGTCTCATTATATCGATGCAAAGTTTTATGAATAAGAATAAAAACATCTTTTGGCTGACTAAATTGGTTGGATCAATGCCCCAAATGGATTGGAAATGGCTCCATCCAACCCCCTCCAACAACTTGGGGAGAGTACGTACTACCCATCAACCAAGTTGAATACATAATTGAAAGTTCGGATATAGATTCAATTTTCTACGTGATCTCCACTGTGGCCATCAAATAAAAAGACATGTAAGAGTGGAAATACTCCCATAATGTTAGTAAAACCCCTATCAATGATGCTCCTGACCCATCCTCGAGACATAAAACATCCCTTGCCTCACACACTAAGGAAAAAAGACGATTTCTCTCCCAACATTGGAGTGATCGTCTCAAAAATCCTATCTCCATCAGAAGAAGATGAAGATGAAGATGAAGAAGAAGAAGAAAAAGAAGAAGAATGCCTCAAGATTCCCCTCCTACATTTGAAGAAGGTGTCACCACCACAATCGATGAAATGAGGGAGACAAATCTGGGCACTGAAAATGATACACGACCCCCTCTGATCAGTGTGGATATGCCTGTCAAAGATCAGGAGGAATATACCACATTCCTAAAGAATAATCAAGATGTGTTTGCCTGGAACTACCCAAAAATGTCTGGTATCGATCCTGAGTATTCCACTTATCATCTGGGATTACCCGAAGATCACCAGATCTATAATCAGGCAGCAAGAAGGACCCACCCGATGCATGATTCCAAAATAAAGGCTGAAGTTGACAAGAAGATCAAAGAAAACTTACTACAGGAGATCCAATATCTGATCTGGTTGGTAAACATAATTCCTATAAAAAAGAAAGGATATATTATAATCTTAATTGACTTTAGGGTCCTTAATTGGTATTTCCCAAAAGACGATTTTCTAGTCCCGATCACATAATGGTTGATTGATGAAACAACCAGAAATGAAGCCGTCTCATTCATGGAATGCTATTTTGGATACAATCAAATACGGATGGCCTGAGGAGACAAAGAAGATACCAATTTTAGGGCCCCTCAAGGAGTGTTCTATTATTTAATGATGCTCTTTGGTCTAAAAAATTCTAGCACCACATACCAGCACGCCATGCATCGCATCTTGAAGCCTTTCTTGGGAAAATTCATTGAGTGTTATATCGATGATATGGTATTTAAATCTCAACAGCGCTCGAACAACCTGAATGATCTTGAAACTATATTCAACAAATTGCGACAACATAGTTTAAATATGAATCCCCTAAAATGAGCCTTTGTCATTACCTCAGGAAAATTCCTCAACTTCATCATACTCCATCATGGCATCAATGTTGACAATGAGAAGACAAAATCCATCCTTTCCATGTCCCCAACTTGTGACCTCACTTAGTTGAGAGGTCTCTAGGGGAACCTCTCCTACATTTAGCGCTTCATAGCCAACCTAGTTGTAAATGTTTACCCTTCACCAGGCTTATGAAAAATGGAGTTACATATGAGTGGGATTATGATTGACATAAAGAATTCAAAAATCTAAAAAGATATCTCCTAATCCCACCAGTAATGATGCCACCAGTTGAAAGGAGGTCACTCATTTTGTACTTAACCACCATGGAATAGTCATTAGGAACCTTCCTCATGCAAAAGAATGATTCCAGCAACAAGAACAACCTCTATTACCTAATACGAACAATGATAGAAGCCGAAACTTGGTATTAAAAAATTGAAAAGAACTACCTAGCCCTAATATTTGTGGTTTAGAAACTCCAACATTACCTACAACACCATGAGGTCCAACTAGTTTATTGCTACAATACGCTCAAATATATCCTCAACCTTCCCATGCTAAATGGGAACCTATCACAATGGTCGGTCAACCTACAACAGTTTGACAGACGGTACGTGCCCCAGAAGGCCATCAAAGGAAAGGAATTAGAAAACTTATTGGTCAAGAACCCCTCGGAAGAAACAACACCATTGGGTGACAAAATTCCAGATGAAGATGTTTTTCCATTTAAGAGGACCTCCATATATGAGAAATGTACGTCGATGGTGATTCCCAAAGCCTGATAAGGAAAAGTATGGAGTATCCCAAGATCAACAATGTGGGGCTCGGAGTTAAACTCGTATCCTCTAAAAAGGCCATCCTGCATTACTCTTTTCGGATTTCAGAACGGAGTACAAATAATGAATCAGAATATGAAGCCCTCATTACATTCCCAGAACTGGAACTTTATGTGTGAGCCAAACACCTAAAAATAAAGCGTTATTCAGATCTAGTCATAAAATAGGTTAATAGTGAAAATTCCATCAAGAAAGAAGTATTAGTTCCCTTACTGAACTATATTCAAGAACCGATGGTAGAATTCCTATCAGAACCAACATTGAATTATGTCCCCCAATAACAAAATACTCAAGCCAACACTTTGGAAAATTCAGCCACAGCCTTGCCCGATCCATACTGGGATGAAATAGTCATTATCATTTCCCACTGCTGAAAGTTCTTTCCATTTATCTGAATAAATATAGAGAAAATTGATGAAATTAGTCCCATTTCTGAGCCTTGTGGTTAGACCATTGGATTGATGACATCCATTTAAAATTAAATTCGGAATGGGGAACTCCCACCAGATAGGGTTGGAAGAGAGCAGGTCTGAAGACGGACATTCAATTTTACCTTGTATAGTGGGGTGAACTAAGAAAAGGTTTTCTACAAACAAGGCATAAACAAGGTCCTTCTTAGGTTCATTGATGGAGAAGATACTTCTTCCAACATGGAAGAAGTGCACTCTATATCTTGTGTAGCGCACCAATCAACAACTAAGATCTCTCCCCAAATTTGAAGTCTTGGGTATTACTGGCCCACTATGATAAAGGATTGTACCATATTCACTATGAAGTTCCATTCCTATCAAGTTCATGATAATTTCATACACTGACCCCCAGAGTTAATTCATACAACTAAGTACTCCTGGCCATTCACCGCCTAGGGAATGGATGTTGTGGGACCATATCCTCCCGCTATAGCCAGACAGTTTAAGTTCATACTCACAACGAACAACTTTTTTTCCAAATGAACAAAATCCATACCCCTTAAAGTAGTCGGAGAAAAAACATCATTATCTTTGAAAAGTCCAACATCATTACCAGATTTGGTGTCCCTCAAACAATACTGTTAAAAAATTACACCAACTTCTGCTCTACTGAGTTGGACAAGTTATGCTAGGAGTGTGGAATTAAAGGCAACCATTACTCCTATTACCACGTGATGACTAATGGAAAGATAGAGGCTTTAAACAAGACTCTGTCAAACATACTCCAAAATATGGTCGATAAGGATAAGAAATTGTGTCCAGACAAGCGTCTTCACACTTTGTGGGCTTACCAGACCACGACCCACATTTCCACCTAGAAAACTCCATACTCACTAGTATATGGGGTAGAGGCAGTGTTACATATCAAAATCCAAGTTCCATAACTTAGTGTGGCCATTTGAGATCAACTGTCCATGGAAGGGAAATCGTAGAGATGGTTTGATGAGTTAGAGTAGCTATATGAAAAAGGGATCCACACTCTGCACCATTTGAAAATCTACCAAAATCGTATTGCACAAGCCTTCAACAAAAAGGTTCACCTTCGATATTTCCTCCAAGTAGAAATGGTGTTAGTCCTCAGTACCCCAATGATACTCAGAAAGAATCCCCCAAAGCATGTACAAAAGTGGGAAGGAATATATGTCATATATCGGGTCTATTCCATGGAGAATATGCCCTGATATCAATTGACAGATAGATCATCATGGCTCCCACAAATGAAAAGTTATTGAAGAAGTATTTCACGTAGTACTACGCCCATGCCTTGGTCCAAATTCTATGACCCTAAACTACAAGTTTTTTTCCTGAACAATATGATGATAAAATGAATCCACGGTCCAAACTCAAAGACCTTAAACTATGATTAACAACCCTTCATGTTAAGGTCCAAGCTCTATGACCCTAAACAATGAGTTATAATACACCGTGCCATGGTCCAAACTCTATGAATTTAAACTATGAGTATTTTTCATTTTCACATGACATTAAATTATAAGGAAATCATCCCCGAAACATGACATTAAACTGTAATTCATGTCCTCACCGTAAGATGTTAAACTATGTTTCACAAAGAGTCCTAATCGCATGACAATAAACTGCATGATCTCTCACAAAACTATGTATGTGTTGATTCCTAACCTCACAGGATACACAACAATGCCTTGATCCTCATTCTTGGACTAGCCCCCACAAAAAATGCCTCCATTATTCCCCTATCTACCCATATCTAAAAGGGAAACCCTTATCACTCCTTGTTTCTCACATTGAGTATAACTCACGTGAGATTAGGATCAGTGGTGGGATTATTTTTCAAAAGAAAACTATAGAGTAACATGGCACACCTAAAAATTGTGATGGTTAGAATGAAGATGCCCCTACCCCTATGACTGAGCCAAATTAGTATAAGAACATACAAAACTATGTATGTCATGATTCTTACCCTCACAGGATACATAACAATGCCTCGATCATCGATCTTGGCCCAACCCCTACAAAAAATTCCCCCATCATATACTATAATTCACCAAACTTGTGAAGGAGACCCTATGTCCACTCATTGTATCTAACATTGAGTTTAACTCACCTGATCTTAGGATCAGTAGTAAGTACTCTCTTACACAAAAAAAAATATGGGAATATGGTAGGCCTAGAACCCATATGAAATGAAACAAAATTCCATCCAATTTCCCTACACATAAAGCAAAACATTGTAGGGAACATTAAGAACTACATGTTCCTTGATTCTTTCCCTTGCAGGATATGTAGTGATACTTGGATTGGGCATCCCAGCCCAACCACCATAAAAAAATCCCATTTTATTCCATATAGAGGTCAGACTTGTATATGGAGGCCATGAAAGGTCCTAATTGAATGATAATAAACTGTGAAATTATTAAAGAGTTATGTGTGGACTAGTCCTTAGTGTTACGAGATCCTGTACATGCCCCTCACTCATGAGAAGTCAAAAGATCATACTTCCCCCTATACATATGATTCAGACCTATGTGGAAGCCCCAATAATTCACAGTTAATCATGGTCTGAATACTCTTTACATTCCCAAGAACATCATTTCCATTTGTCAAACTCCATACGTCAGGAAAACATGGATCCCCATAACCATCCAAGGCCATCTAAGATGGAAGTCCAGTGTCCTGTGTACACCTTTGTTTGACTATGCACATCATTCCCTAGTGGCTCTGCATATGTTGCTCACAAAAATGGTCATCAATCAAAGGAAAATTAGTCCTCAAAAGATTCCTCTACTATATCAATACTCCTAATGGATTCCAAGCCCCATGTCACCCCTCATGATTCATGTTTCCCCTGGGAATATGGATTACACCTTCTATCATCACTCACGCCTATAGAACTCTAGAGCATCCTGATTACGATTAACTCAAAACTATTAAATATCTTCATGAAAACATAATCGTCCTCACTGCATGTCTCTAAACATCATAGTATCATGTACTCTCCATATGACATTAAATTGTGAGGCCAAAATCATCCCTATTTCACGACGTTAAACTACATAGCGACAATTTAAGGATAATGTTCCCTCTGGTGTTGAATTTTCTATTCCTTGGTAATGACACAGATTCCTCGTTATCCCTTGTTTATCACACTGAGTATATATCACGTAAGCTTAGGGATCATAGTAAGATATCCAAAATGTCATTATGGAAAAACAACCCAAGAATTTGGTCCTAGAACCATGACCCTAAAAGGCATGCCACAGTTCCCTCCCCCGAGAGGAACCCCATGCCCGAGCCATGTGACTTTAAATGACTAGGAATCCTAAAGATGGAATAAATGCATTGCCCTACATACAAGTCAGATCTACATAAGGGAAACCTAATTCCATGAGTACATAACAACCCAAATGTCTTGAATATTTCTGGATGCACTCCTGCCATAACCCCAAACTTCATGCTCTAAGTGATCTTGAATCCCCATAATCCTCTAAGGCCATCTGATATGGAAGGCCAGTTTCATGCACACACCTTTTCTTAACTATGAAAATCATGCCTTGGAGGCTCTGCATATGTTTCCCACAAAAATGGATATCAATCAAAGGAAAATTCTTCCTCATGAAAGTACTCTTCTATCTCAGTACACCCAATGGATTCTAAGACACGTTCCACCCCTTTTGGATTCAAGGGCCCTCAAATACATGCTTTACACTTTCCTCCTAAAACACATCCTTGATATATCAGAACATACATGCCCGATTCATATATGGTCATTTTTGATGTTCTTAAGGGTACCCCATCTATATGCATAAAGTTGATTCACATAAAAAAGAAGAGTACCGACACTCATTTCTGGGTTTCCCTGAAGAAGTTCTGTTAAAATAACCCTTTTCATATTTAGGTTCACCCATTGTCAAAAGTCACATACCATATTCAGAAAGTTCCCAATCTCCATAATCCTTCATATCCATCGAAGATGTAAGGACAGTGTCCTACACACACCTTTTATTGAATATTAACATCATTCCCTAGAGGATTTGCATATGTTTCAGACAAAGGACTGTCAATCAGAGTAAAATTAGTTCTCAGGATAGTCCTTTCCATTTTCTGTATGCTCAAATGACAATCTTGTTCTATCACACCTCGAAATTTAGAAAACTTATGGATAACTGCTTATATACCATTTTCCAAATTCCCCTAACAAAAAAAGGAGGATTTATAACTGAAATAACCTATCACCAAATCTCCCTCACACAAGTAAGAACCGTGTGGGAACAATTTCCTCCTCAAAGCCAGTATGAATGTCCCTAAAATTGTCAGACAAAACTACTCAGGCTAGCCACCCACTGTGGCTCTTGGATTGAAAATAAATTCAAAATGTTGAAAATCCCACCAAGCCATTGGAAATAGATGTCCAGTGTCTAACAAACACCTTTGATTGACTATGTACATCATGCCCAGTGGCTTTGCATATTTTTCCAACAAAAATGGATGCCAATCAAAGGAAAATTTTTCCCCAGGAGAGTCCTTTAATACCTTTGTACTCCAAAAATGTCTTTTGAGCCTTATGAATGTCCTAATTCAGAAATTAAGGGTTAATAAAAATCCATAATCCATGTTTGAAGGGTATTAGAACATTCCCAACTAAGGATATCGAGTCAGGGCTCTTGACCCATTAAGTTTGGTAAAATTGTTTCGACCTAAATCATCAATAATAAGTTTTATTTGCAGGACTGTGAACTTCCAGTGAAAAAGACACCATACTTTCTAGAGGAAAAATCCACAGAAGACACCTCTGAGTAAAAGTCATATATCAGTTCATTAAAAAAATATTGAGCCATTAGAAAATTCATAAAACTTGTTAGGTTGAAAACCAGAAAAGGGAGGCCTAAGAAAAAGTCAAGTTTTTACCGCTAAGCCTATACCAAGTAGGCTTAGGAAAAAATTTGGGTAATAATGAAAAAGACATAAAATTTCATGCGGTATTTTATAAAACCTCAGAAATAGTCGAACTACGCTCACTGAGTCCCGATGATCAGGAAAAAATTAGAGTAAGATTCGATTATTTCAGTTTACTGGTTTCAAATCATGGTTTAAAATTTATGCCTAATTGAAATGACGTTGACATGATGGGAAAATGAAAAGAAGAAGAATTTAGAGGAAAATTGGTTCCATAATATTCTATTAAAATATATTATTGACATCCATATCTTGGAGCCTCTCCTTGTAAGAAAGACATGACCTTTTCAAGAGATGTTCGACATATTGGAAAAGTTGCATCAATGATTGGTGCGAATCCTCAACGGCTTGGAGAAGCTTCAATAAATTAGTAGTCTTGGGCTCCACACTCACTTGTAGCACCTCTTATTTCCTCATGGATTGGAGGCTGGTCCTTTATCCCTCCTACATTTTTCATTGCCCCTCCTCAATGGCAGCTGTGGCCTGGGACTGCTCCTGTTTGAGCCGCTCCAATTTCTTGATTTTTTGCTCCAATTCCTAGTCAAGATGTTCCATTAAAGGATCTTGCTCCATGAGTTCATTTTTCAACATCACAACTGTTCCAACATGAGTGGCCGCTTCATCAATGAGATTTTTTCCTGTAGAAGGTTGATAAGCTATCAACTCTACCCTAGAGAGTCGAGATTCAAGTGAAACCATTTCTTCCCGAGCAACAACCACTTTCCTTACTATATAATAAATTCCATGATAATTAAATCCACTAAAACATAGGACTACAAAATAGTGGCGTAACTTTAGAAATTTTATTGGGATATCATCCAATAGAACATGAGAGATTAATCTCTAAATGTTCCTCCACACCTTTTTCCAAGTGGGACAAAGATCAACTAGGATGTCTCGATCGATCTCGGAATCACTCCCTGATGATAAAATGTAGTCAGGAATGAACATCACGAGAGAGGGATTTAACTTGGGAGCTAAATATGAATTGACCCTACAACAACCTCGTCACTTTTAATGGTAATTAATGTTAACGTAGGGGTGTCCACTACCATTTCCAAGGCTTGTGGTTGTGATTATGAGGATGGAGGGGAGATATATTCAATACCTCCCACCCTCGAAGCGGTATATCTATCTAAAATAGGTTGCTCAGTATATTCAATAATCAGTGGAACTCCATGGATATGTGGTAATAATAAAGACCCAGGGCCATGCTTGACTGAAACAATTACCCTCACGACGTCCCTAAAAAAGTTTATGGTTAATAGAAGTATTTTGGGGATAGTCATTCTAGATAAGGATACTGGTCTTGGAATCCCAGGGGCAGAAAATATAACCCCTCATAGAAATGGAAAAAAGGGCACGATAACCTGCTCTAAATTTTCAGGGGTCAGAATATCAGCCTACCCGATTGTGACTTTCCCAGAGCCACCATGAGTAGGAAAAACATCAGTCTCTAAAGTGACTCCCTATATAGGGATAAAAAATTATCAATCAAGAATAATTGTCTATTTGATATTCAAATACCCTCCAAGATCCAACAAGACCTGGGGATTACCATTGGACTCAACCCCTACTATAAAATACACCTTCTCTCTCTCCATGAGAGTCAACTCAGCACATTCAGGTGAGTCCTCAACTTCTGGATTTCCTTCCAATGTTGGAGAAGCGAATGTTTGAGTGGGAGTAGGCACACTCAAGGGGTCAGAAACACCCCTGGTCTCTTCAAATGGCCATGTTTCCCTGTTTTGATCAGTTGAAACAGATGTTGACCCTTCTTCTTCCCTAAAAGGGACTTGATCTATAGATGACCGAGAAGTCATCATCTGGTCACAAATAGGCCCTACGTCAAAGTACATATATGTACCGGTAAGTCGACAATATAAGGGTAGTTGGTTCAATCACCAGATAAAAAGAAAATTACTTATGCCCCCCTTTGAATATGCTTGGACAGTTGAGAGGCTTGCTTACATTTCTTTGACTACCGAGGGGATGTATCCTGAATAATATCACCAAGAGGAGCTGGAGGAGGAAATGCTCTAGAAGGTTCTGTAATAACTACTTCCATATGTTATTGGGCTCAAGGGGATCCTTCCTTAGTACACCTACTATCGACGGGGCTTACTATCCAGCCACAGTACCTCCGAAAGAATAAGTCGGGGAAAAATCCGTTTCCAAAGACCGGAAAGGCCCCTAAAAAAATAATAAGTAAAGGGATAAACTTTCAACATATCCAAATTAAAAGAATTTAAGTCTAGAGGTTAAAGATAAAACCTCTCCCATCGTCTGTGGGAATACCTCCATCAATGCCATGCTGTCTGACCAGTAATGCTTGTCTATTGGAGCATGAAGACACTTATCCATTTCATTCATGTAATCAGCCACCTCCTTAGGATCTTTATTATCAGAAATACTGATAGGAGAAATAGATCCCCCAAAACCCAGAATATAAAAGTCTTCCCTATAAAGAAACCTTTATATATCTTCATCTGAAGTGCTCTCCCTAAATTCATCCCAGACACTCCAAGCATTCAGGAAAGAAGCTGTAATTGGGATGGATGACACTGTAGGGATGATGCAAGGAATCAGTGTGGGATCCGACAACCATAAATGTTTCCTGGGTGTCCCTGAAAACTCAGGACCTTGAGAAGAGGAACGTTTATGAGATGATGGGAGAAAGTAGGAAGATTTTTTCTTGTCTACTAAAATAGGTATGCCAATGATGTTTCCATCATCATAAACAGTTTATGCTCATAGAATGGAAAGTACCCAGCGTGAGTACTTACAACAAACACTTTTAGAGTGGATGAGGGTATTGAGGTCCTTAAGATAGCAACTCAGGCTATCTGGATCCACATCAAAGGAAATGTCATCCGGTGCTAACACGTAGGAAATGCCAGTAAGGGCCACTTCCCTGGTCTAGAGGAGATGCCATAAATCATGAGGGGACTAGTCACAAGTAGATGGATGACAATTCAAAAGGTCTCATTGCCTCCAGGCCACCAGAAAATAGTCCTTAGAAGGGATGCATGATGGACTCCTGGAAGTAGTATGAGTATCTTGTTTGGCTGCCCATTGAGGTCATAACCCCATATTTCAAAACATTCCTTGGAGGGGTTGGGGGAGAAAATAGACCTTCATAGGACTTTTCTTGGTTGAGAGTGTTCAACAAATCCCTTATACTTTTCCTTCACCTTACGTGCCTTGGAAGTTTCCACAATAGGAACCAGGTTAGCTAATTGTCCATCGAGATATTATTTAACACAGGCCTCAACATAGTTCATGGTAAGGAAGGGAATAGAATCCCAATAATATAGAAGTTTGAACTTGATTTGGGTGTCATCCCAGGTAAACATTAGCCATAATTGATGGGATATCATTATATGTTTCTTCTAATGAGAACTTTTGAGAGCAAGAGGGCACAAATTTTGGACACAGTTGAATTGTTGAAAAAATCTCCATGGTGCATAGTCCTTGAAAATAAGTTCCCCTTCGATATAGGAAACCAGGATGCCTTCTCACAGAGAAAATAAGCAACCTCAGTTGGTGAATTATTCAGATGAATTATTTCTAATAGTACCAGTAGGGGAATCATAATGGTGCTAAGAGAAACGTTTTTAAACGTTGAGACAATACATTATGTCCTACTCGTTCATTTAAATTTTCTCCTCCTGCTTATCCTATGAAGTGGAAGCCATCAACATGACCCTGCTAGTTCTATAAAGGTACATTTGGAGAGTGGTATGTGTAATTGGTAGGGAATTGATGAAGGTATAACCTCATATGCTAGCTCCTATCCAGCCATAAAGAATTTGAAAAGGGCCGGTCATCCAGTAAGGTGACCCACTTCGCTGATTTGACCTAGTAGGTGGTATATCTTGGACAACATTGGGATATCCAAATTGACTCATTTGATGGTGGACAACTGAGAAACCATGATAAAAGTTGAGGCTCTTACACTACCAAATTTCTACACTGGTAGGAGCCACCCTCTCAAAAACATGGACATGAAAGATGTCAGTCAAAATAACCAATCGACATTAGGGATGATCAACCATCTCCATTTATGAAAATCCCCCTCTTCCAGGGTGGTCCAGTAAGTACCTGATCACCTCTAGGTGGTTTTGTTGGGATAATCCCTAGGCCTCTGTGGATCGGGCTCGAGGCCAGTATGCTTGAAAAAATCCCCAAAACAACTATGAAAAGAAACATCCTGCTTCAGAAATGGACAAATTTCCTTCAGAAGTTCCTTCTCTTGGACAATGAGTTTCTTGGATAGGGGGAGTCTTTCCTCATCATCCCAATAAGGGGAGGGAGGAATAAATTCATCCTATATGTCCCTGATGATAGGTACTCATGAAATTAGTCAGATATCCCAAAGGCTGATGCCGACCTCCCCATGGGTCAAATGGAAAGTGATGGCATTGGGACTCCACCTGCTTAAGAGCTGTGATATAAGGGTAGTAGGAATATGGGTGTATATATAAGAAACCGAATCTAACTCGTAAATTCCCATGATTTGTAGCTTGGTTATGAATTCTTCACATCTCTAACGAACCCAAAAGGGCCACCCCAATCTAAGCCAAACAAGCCCTCAGGACAAAGGTCCCATCATGATGACAAACTGTGCTTCTCATTCTCTATAGCCTTCCTATCGATGATTTGGTAAAAGTATCCCATTTGATAGGGATTCCTCTATACACCCTCTAATGTTCGAGGTGCATAGTTCAGAAAATACCTAGATGTAGTATCTCTCTGAAGGTACCTCCCCTTGGAATAAATCAAAGCATTCAGAATAGTGGTATTAATTATCTAGGAGGTAGGATGATCGATCAGGTTTGGTGCCAGGATTGCTATGTCAGATAATAGACCAAACTCATAAGAAGGAAGAATGTATGAATCTGGGTACTCCCGTTGGCCTAATGTAAGCAGATTCACCAAATATTGGTAAAATGGAATGACCAGAATTTTGTTGTCAACTGAAGCCACCATGTTCTTTGATCTTCCGTTAGCAGTACAAAGAGGGGAAAAAATAATAGCCTCAGAAGAAGTAGTGACATCAGCAACAACCTGTGAATAATCCATTGTAACCTAAATAAAAGGATCTAGAAGCCAAAAAAAATAAGTCCAATAAAAATTGTCAAATAAAGGATATGGAAGAATGGATAAAGGATTCAAAATATTTCTGCATACGAATTTGCATACTATTTTTAAAAATGGTATGCGGTATCCACATCCTATGTATTGCATAGTGTGTTAAAGGAACAATCCGCATACTACATGATATGCAGAAGTAACCCCAGATACCAATATGGTATGCCGATGCATTTCACCAGGTACATACATGGTACGCGAATCATCCATGATGCGTTGTCCCATGGATCATTGGCCAGTGAACAAAAACATTCATGGAAAGTGGATACCGTGAACATGGGCCATGATTAAGTTCATGTTCAAGATTTTTGGATTAAAGTTTAAGTTCGAATTATTAATTCTTAAAGTTCAATTCTTTGATACAAGTTCTATATGTGGACACACAATCCACATAGCATCCTCTTACGTGGAATCCAGATTTTAATCTTAAAATTCCACAATACCATATGCGAAATCCAAAATATGGTACACAGGTAGAGAAATGGAAAGAAGATTGGTTTGCGGTATGTATGAAGCAGTTCACGAATAAGATTTTTCATGGAGCACAATATGTGAGAGAAGAGGAATATAGGGAAATTGGGAGAACTTTTCGCTACAAGAAATGATAAAATACAAATGACATGAGCCCCTATATATAGGTGTGGTCCCCTCCTACCAGGTCCATCTGTTCTACCATGAACATTTTCAGTTCAGGACCACTTTTACATAAGATTAGTCCCCTATTCATTCTGAAAGGACCCCATTCTGAAGGGGGTCATTTTCAAGGTCCAAAAAATTATGCCAAGGGAAGAAAATACTCCCAAACTCACTTTGTAGAAGGAATCAAATACTTCTACAAATATAAAAAGGTGAATGGACTAAAAATGAGTTGCAATTTTCAGAAGAAACTTGAAGGAATTCAAGTTTTCAAAGAATTTCAAGTGTGTTGTATAATATCACCATGAAAGGTACGTGAACCATCTAGATCACAAACCACCAGGTACGCGAAATGATCTGTGAACCACTGGCCCACAGGGCGATGGCCAGTGAACAAGGAAGACCATGAACCATGTCGCCCAAAGACTTATTCGCGTGAAGCCCATCCATGTACCATGCTGTGAACTCATCAATTCATGGAAAAAGCAACTGGGTAGGTTTCTATAAAACATTTTGACGAACCAAAACCTCCACAATCCCTGAATTGACCAAGTCTTCCATGGGTCAGAATATCTCTTCATGGGCCTCTGAAAATGGTGTCGTGTGCCCAATTGATAAAATTATCCTGATGCTCTATGAAAGGAGAATAGCAGAAGGACAAGAGAGGGATGATGGAGTCTTGAAGGGGACTCATAGGTTGGAAGAAAGATTTCAGAGAAGACTCTAAATTCTATCTTGATTTATCAGTGAAGCCCAAATCAGGAACCACACTCTTCATAGGTACAACTGACCATGAACCATAAAACGGGGGAATTGAATAATAATAATGTAACTTTGAACCTAACCGGTGAACTATGAACCATGTAATTCTCACGGATGAATTCCTCGTGAATGATGATCCCCAAGACCCTCATTCGATATGGTGCTCCATGTAGTTTACCACTACACAGACTAAACTCGGCACCACATACTGCATTAGTACACAGATGGAAACCAAAGAGGCTTGGTGGGCCACAAACCACTATGGTAAGTAGTTGTCTATACCCATACCTATGTACCACATTTTTATGGGGATGGAACCTCTTCCCGCATACCTCTACGGTATGCAGAGCCTCTCCCATACCGCATAAGATACCAGTATATGGAATGGGGTGTTTTTAGATATTATGTCCTCTCATTCCAACCTCACCCTTCCATTACCGTCCAATCCTCCATGATCCCTCCACTAACCAATCCTCTGTAATCAGGACAAAGACTCCTCCAAAGACACCAGAACTATATGATTAGACCATAGGGTGCATCAACATGCCCCTTTGAGTATATATTCCCATGGAATGTGGAGTCACGGAGGCTCTCCCCACAACAGTTTGAGCTTTGATAATGCCAGTGGGTCTACATTACCATGGTAACTCGGAGTCCAACCTTGGGACACTGAGGTGAAACTCCTCGTTCTAGGGATTAAGGGTGATCACTCACTTTTCCATTCAATGAGAAATAGTGATTAGTCAAAGGGGTTATGTTCTCTCCCCTCTTTGACGGGGAAAAAACTCATCACTTTCCCAGAACATATTGTAGGGCCCTCCCACTAAGGTAAGTCCCCAATTTTCCAAGGCCATTCCACATGACCTTTAATGCCATTTCACATGGAAAGGTTCATCACTCCACACCCTTGAGCACCATCGCCCCGACCTCTTCCATCGTAGGCTCTCCCTCTTCCACCAAAAGGAGAGGAAGCATGTGCTTTGTTGAATATTTCAAATCATATTATTTCTCACACTGAGCATGACTCACATGGTCTTAGAGGTTTGTGATTATTACCACATCCACATGATTCTGAACAATGAGAACTTTGATTCCTCACCAAATCAGGATACGTATGATGCCTACAAGAAGGCCTGTGCTCAAAAGGGTTCCCATCCAAAAGGGTCAACCCAATCATGACCTACCCATGGGTAGCTTCTATACATAAGCCCCACACAATCTGAACTACATGGGTTCTGATTCCTCTCCATAGGATATGTAGGAAGCCCTTCTTATGGTCCCGATACCAACATCAAATCACTTTTTGTCCCTCTAGATGACGATAAAATTTAGTGCACCTTATTATATGTCTCAAGTTAGCATTGCCTCTAAAGTATCAAATATTTACATGCTTATGATGATCTTGAAAACCAAGGGTATCCCATGGACACACTCTTTAGAAATGAAACAAGGATTCACGAACATATGAACCTGACATAAATATATAAGAGAGTCATGAAACATGAAAACATCCTCCCCCAGAAGGGTGCTATGAGCTTGAACTCCCACCCCCTCGACTAATGGAGTCCTTAAGTGTCATTGGAAGAATAATAAATCAACAAACACCTTCCTTTGGAAAGCACGTCCATGAATCATGGATACCAGGGCCATTTGGAATTTATATCTCCATGAATAAACCCAATAGAGACCATATGAGGAATTTATATCTGAGAAGGACCGATTGCACAAGTACCTAACCCCCCACACAATTTCCTGATGGGACCAACAGTTCCCACGGGGCTAATCCAACCTTCATTAAAGGATAATGACGTCGAATGGGTCGAAACAAAAGGAATGGTGAATTTGATAGGAAACCATCTCCAGAAAAAAGTATGGGTGATGGTCCTCATCGAACCATTTTTGCACCACCCGAAATGCATCACCATGGAGGCAAAACAATCATGAATTTGATCAAACTGTGGAGGAAGTTCCAACTGATAAGTCACTTATCTCATGCATTGTAAAACCTCAAAAGGTCCCATGAACCAAGGTGAGAGATTACTCCCCCTGACAAACCTACACTACCAACATTAAGGGTAACCTTCAAGATAATGTGGTCTCCAACCTTTAACTCGAAGGACCTCCTCTGATGATTGTAACTGGTCAGGTGTTTATTTCATACTCTCATGAACGAGTTGAAACTTCTCTATCATGATTTGCACCACATAGGGTCCAAGAACCAAGGAATCCCCAATCTTGGTCTTGAACAATGGGGAATAACAAGGTCTCCCATATAATGCCACAATCAAGGCCATTCCAATGGATGAGTGATAGTTTTTTCATGAAAACTAATCCAAAGGAAATTTTCTTACCCATGATCTGATATAGTCTAAGACGCATGACCATAACATATCCTATAATTTCTAGATTGTTCAGTTCTTCTGTTCATCCGTCTATGGGTGGAAAGAAGTGTTGAGGCTTAACCTTGTACTAGAGGCATTCTATAATACCATCCCAAATCACGAAGTAAAATGCACATCCTAATCTGAGAGAATGGGTCTATAAACCCCACACAATTGAATAAAATAATCCACATAACTCCTTGACAATGCATCCATGACACTCAAATCATTGATTGCTAAAAAATGGGATATTTTTTTCAACCAATCCATAGATTAAATCACAAACCTTGATGATATCAACGTAACCCTATGAAAAAAATCCATAGAGATGTCCTAAAATTTCCACTTTGGGACATGTAAGAACTACAATGAACCTCCAAGAACACGATGCTCTAATATCACCTGCTAAAAAACTAGACACCTCACTATAAACTCTTTCACTGATCATTTCTACCTCATCGACCAAAGTTTCATCCCCAAGATATGATACATATTTTTCACACAAGTATTTTAATTACAAAGGTGATATGTGAAACACATTAAGGACTCCCTCATGCATTTCATGTGGAACAAACAATCTCCCCTGGAATAATACTCAGTTCCAACTATCCTCCAATGAAACATCTGGGGCATTACCATGTAGAACATAATCAAACTTCAACTCTATCTCTAATCCTCCCCATTGAAACTCCTCCAACTTCTACATCAAGGATGAATCCGTAGTTATATTAGAAAGAAAACCTCAACAATTTCTCTCTTTGACATCAAGACAGCTCAGAACAATCTCCTCCATCCCTTTCTAAATGTTTGAAATTTACCAATTCAAGTCCCCATGATACATCTAGATAAAATAATTTCAAATAACATTCCCTGTTATTAGGGTGTAATAGATCTTAGAATTGTAATCCCAAAGAAACTCTACCCACCTCTGCTAATGTGGATTCAGATCCTACTACGAGAAAACATACATTAGGCTCTTATGGTCCAGGAAAATCCTTATGTGATCACTGATGAGGTAGTGCTACCAAAATTTTAGATACAGAATGACAACCACTATATACAGATCATGGGTGAAATAGTTATTCTCATGGGGACCTAACTACATCGTTCTATATGTGATCACTACTCTCTTCACCATCTATATGCATATTAGGCCCATTCAGTACACATCACCAAAAACCTCAAACAACATACCCTCTTCAAGAAACCAAAGAACTCGAGCACTGACCAAACTCTACTTCAGGTAACCAAACATTTCTAAAACTAATCAATTCACAAAAAATACAAGACCTTACCAGTCAACATGGTTAACCAGGGTGAAACTCGTGAGAATTTGGGTACATGACACTAATAATTTCCTATGAGACCAAGATAATTTCAAACCTCTACCATGTTATTGGGTGCTTCCTAAGAAATAACTACTTCTACTATCACCGATTTTACTACCACACCATGCTAATACACCACATGCCCAAGGAAAAATACTTCTCATGTATAGAATTTACACATAGAAAACCTTCCATAAAGCTAATTCAATTGACGGACAAAAAAAATAGAACTAATATTCTCAAAATGATCCTAATATTAATTCTATAATATACAGATATTATTGATGAACATGCTGAAAAACTATTCTAAAAACTCATGGAAGATGGATTGCATGAGCCCCATGAACACGACCGATGCTTTCATGAGACTAAACAACCAGAATACAAACATACATTTCCAATACCTACATCTGAAAGAAATATTTTTAATATCACCATTCTTCACCATTGAATAATGATTTTTAGATCACATACTGATCTTAGAAAATAACTATCTCCTCTTAACTGGTCAAAAATATCATTTATCCTCAGAAGATTGTAGCTGTTCTTGACTGTTAATATATTTAACTACTTGTAGTCTATAAAAAACCTCATACTGTCATCTGCCTTCTTGAAAAACTACAATAGAGTACCTCCTGGTGGCTCACTAGGTTATATGGAACCCCTCCATGTCATATCATCAACCCTAATCCTAAACTCTTGTAGCTATGTGAGTGCCATTCAATATGGAGATATCGATACTGAAGATGCACTTGGATATAAATATATCTAAAACTTGGCATAACATTGATAGAATAGGGTTATAACCTCCTCAACGAAATCATAAAGAAAATCCTACACAACTCTAAGAATATCTGTGGCCTAAGATTCCAAAACAATCTCCACCAACTATGAAAAAGGTGGCTTCACCTTCCTATGAACCATCCAATAACATAGCTCACCAACGAACACCACTCCCTCACCCTCCACACATGAAAATGAAACCATACAATAGAAGAAGTAGATGATTTTACACATAGAATAAAAATAATCCATGCCAAGTATAATATTGTAAGTATGTATCTGCTGAAAATTAATGTCCCCCATTGATTGGTACTTCCCTATCAGTAGTCTACATCCCTGACACTCATCAAACAAGGAGTTCAGACCTCTAAATAGTGTTTATAACACCAAGGGGACTGTAAGAATTTCTATATACATTCCCAAATCATGGAACAAAGTGGGAGAAAAAATGAGTGTGATCCTCCAGAATCATACAATGCACACATAAGAGTATATGATAAAATAATCACACCTCAATCAAATCTTGGCTCCACTAGTACTATTGCCTTTAACACATGCATCTGACCACACCCATCTCCTCTTTCACTCTATTGTCTACCTCCACGAACACAATCTAGCCTATATATATATGTATGGGAAGATTCATGAGGCTAAACTATGCCTAAACCATTTACCTTGGTTACTGAATAAGATTTATCTATCCTATCCACTAAATATACCTTATAGGAAACTGCTACTACTTCCAAAAAGGATCCTAAAAACCCACATGATACTGGACTCCCTAGATGTTTGGGTAATAAACATGAAGACTTCCATGTCCGTTATATACTTAATATGAATATGGGAATCCTCTAGAAGATGCTTGGGAAACTTCTTCCCTAGAATAATGGAAGGAGATCTGATGTTGTTGGTTCCCCACTAGTCGAAACCCAGACTCCCTAAACACCCATGGACCACTGACTAGTTCTTTACCCCTCAGGATTCCCTTATAGAAAATCTCTCAATAATAAACTCCCTAATAAATCCTCCTCTTTTTAACCTCCACATTTTTATATAACTCTAGATACTTAGGGATTATAAATAGAGTGACTGTATACCTGATCACTAGGATAATTCCTCATCTATACATCACACTCTAGAATCATTGTTTGAGAAAACATCTAAACAAATGCTGGAGGTCCTTGAAACTGATCCCAAGTCAACACACACTCATACAACCCTAGAGAAGGGAAGTAAACTATTGAAACTTTGTGAACATATTCATCAATAAAAGGAACTCTGAATGAGAATCCTACTGAAATTTTGGACACAATACATATGCCTTTTCATAGTCACCAAGAAATAACATCCAACACTGACACATATCTCCTCTGAACTAACAAAATTCTAGTAGCACCCATAACTCATCCCAGTCTCAAATAATACAAAACATGACCTCAAGATCCTCCATCCAATGACCGCTCTCTAGATCTGATATTCTCCCCTCATACATTTCCAAGACTTGCTTCTAAAAGGAACAAAAGGCCCCCTTCCATGCCTTATCCTACTCCTCTAGATCGATCCTATAATGATTAACTAGATCAACATGATGAACCTCAACTGGATGATCTACTCACAGATGATGAATTAGATCCATAAATCAAAAAGGAAACATGAATCTTCTAAGCCTGATAGCATGAAATTTTATTAAAACTTATTTAATTAATTATAATACATTTTAACTTTCCCAGATAAAACCTATTCTTTTTTTAAAAGGTTGGGGCCGAAGCCTCATTTTTATTATTAAACCAAAGCAAAGACCTCTTTAATCTGGGTAGAGGGAAACCCATTACATAGCCTGAAGGCCCAGTGGGCTTGTAGCCCATTACGTAGCCCTTAGGTCTAAATTTTTGGCCCATTATCCATTCTATGAATAGTAACCTGCCTGCTACAGTACCTCCGCCACTACAGTGCCTTGCCGCTGCTATAGTTCTAGCCGATCAACAATGACGCCGCTGCTACAGTACCACTACAATACTTGCACCCAATGGGTTTTGAACCCCCATTTTTCATGTAGGAATATGGGGTGATTACCACTAATCCAAACCCCAACTACCCCTGATAAAACCTATTCAAACAAGAACATAATTAAATAATGGGGCATGTACATATCCTAGGTCTCTAACTTTAAAATAGGTACACTACACTTGGTCATTCAATAATATCAGTTTTTGTGCACCTAATCATGGAGGGGGATAAAATTTCATGTTGTAGCTGGTCTCCTTGGCCTATGTCACACACTAAAGTTAACTAGAATAGTTTCAATACTAACCAATAAAAACCTCAAAAGTTCCCAACTCCAAACTCCACCGAATATCTTAACCAAAACCTATGATACGACCATGTTAGGACCCCTACCTCTAAAGTTACCCATCTTGGGACAACAAAAAGGGAAGAGAGATAATAGCCCCTAGTCCCACCTCTAGTAGGCCTCAGATTGGAGAATAGAATTGAGGGTATAAAAATCTCACAAATGTGAGGAATTATCCTCTATAATAATAATAGTATTGGGAGATTGGATATAAAAAATCAATCAACCCCTTGAAAAAGTATCATAAATAAACCAAAACCATCCCATAGATAGTGACACCACAAGAGTACAAAGGCCAAATCTAGTAATGTACAACATTGTCCATGTAGTCCTCATAGAAATATGAAAATAATTGTATAAACATGAGTTGAGAATACAAGTATACTCAGTAAAAAACCAAAATTCCCTCACACACATTTGAAAATATCATACTAATTCACTATTGAGAAAACAATATAACCAAAAAGACATAAGAAGGTCATCTAACCAATACCATCCCCAATATGACATGCTCACCAAATAACACATCCATGCATAGTAACATAATAAGAAGAATATAAGTAAAAGGGTACCATGAATCAATTTCCCATTGAGTTTCTAATCCCATGCCCCAAAATTTTATGTATGGGTGCCCCACATTTTTCATATAACATCATATCACATACCACTCACAGACTCCTAGTACATCACATCACATCACATAACATCTTGCCCATAGATACCTATGTCATCACATCATAATAAATAAAATCATATCCTTCCTACATACACCTCGTCCATCACATCACATCACCTCAAATAATCTGGGTAGTAGGGTATTGTGAACATGAAATACATCAAACTTGTCCCCTACTCCTACCATGAATGACCCTAACCACAATACAACTCATCACATCACATATCAACACCTCTATATAGTGAACTCTTAACTTATGGTTATCACAACCTGTGAATATCAATGTCAATTAGAAGAGATATCAGATAAGATTTGGTAGTCATCTATCCATCATCACCACCAGGATGTTGAAAAAAAAAACATCATAACATTTGGTTATGAGAACAAGTTTCTAGACATGGGTGGGGTATGTATAGAAAATAAAAACTAATATCAAATTTATATATTATCATAGAAAAAAGGCCCAACTGATGGGTTTAAAACAAGGAACTAACCGATTTACAACTTTACCACCAAACCTCGCAATAAACCTAACTTCTGCAACCCCCTATAATTGCATAAAACCAAACAATAATGAACAACACACAATTCACATTTCATATTCACATCATAATTTAGGCTAAATTATTAGTTTAAAATACCACCCCTTCTCAATTAAATCAACCGATACATTTTATTTTTTCAATCCCATTTATTTGTCCACTAATTTCATTAATTCATCCCATTTTACTTCACACAAAACATTATCTTTTTAAACCACACATCCCACTTCAATAATTTTATTATTAATCAATTCCACATCATTAACTAAACCATTCCATTCCAATTCAATTTCAACTTTACCTTTTAATTATAATACTACCTAGGTATCTGGAACAATATAATACTGCCAAAAAAAACCCATCATCCTCATCAAACCTACTATCTCCACAACACCAGAATTTCATAGCTATATCCATTTCTTCCTTATTATAACCACATCACATCCATTTTACACATGAAAATTTCTCTTCTCAATATGTGACCACCCCGCATCAAAACTACACATTACTTCCCCTCAGCATATACACACAACAACACATAATCCCCACACATCATAACCACATGTCACATATTTTCACATACAACAACAAATTTCACAACATCAAATAACATTTTACATATTTATCAATGTTTTTTTCATTACTTATACTTCTTTATTTTAGGGGAATTATCACAAAATCTATATATACTGATAATGCCAATTAATCTAATAAGTATAAGTGGTAAACCATTTATTTAAGGGTTATCATAAAATCACATATCAAGGGAATAAACACACATATAAATTCATCAAAAAAATGATCCCAACATATATGATTTTTAGTGAAACAATAAGAATGGATAATCTCAATATCAAAATATCAAAAAGATGTAAAAGCATGTTAATCATTCTATTCCCTATATATTTCAAATTAAATAGGTATGTTATCTTTATTAAGTCAGATGAAAACCATCCACCCTATGGTAAAAATACTAACCCACCTCACATAACACACTAAGTGAAAAAAATGGATCACATACATCAAAATAATACTATAAATCCAATATAAAAAATGGAATAAGAACAAGTCCACTACCAATCACCAAAATGAAGAAGATCACTTCTACAAGATTTGAAGATATCAACCCTGTCACAACCTTATAAAAACAACAATAAAACTAATGATTACTTGAAAGAGACCTCCCAAACAAGGTAAACAGGGGAAGACAAAAATAAAAACAAGGATAAGAAGAAAGGGGACACACCAAGGAACACCAACAATCAATATCCAAGGTTCGATGTTGAAATCCACAGATTTGGGACTAATATTTATACTTGGTATTCACTTAGATATCTTAATAAATGAGAGAAACAAATGAAAAGTGGTTATTTATAAAGGGATATAGAAATTTATACTTCATGTAAAAAATAAATGATCATGACATAGCTAACCATACCATGTTGAAGCCTAATTAAAAATATGGAGAACCATGAAAAAGGCACTCAGACTACACTGCAGCCTTGGTGGTCAACTAACCTCCAAGAGAGGCTATGCCATAGATAATTACCCATGGTGTAGATACCCTAAGAATGGTAATAATATCAAAAACACCTCCAAACACCTCCTACTTTGCAACCTAACCTCTTAACCTGTAGTGGTCATCCCTACTGTGCAGCTTATAGATCCATACCGCATAACTAACACCATATGTATTTTCTATATAGTTTCTCCAACCCCCTATAAACTCTATAGAACCTCCTCTGGGAACCTCTACCACTATAATTCCTATAAAGAAATGGGTTGGAAGGTCTTGGACATTAAGAGTGGTTACCACAGTCTCACTGGTACTGACCCCTATATAATAGATAACAAGACTAGAGTAGTTCCCATCCTAGTTACCCAATACATACCCAAGGTATACCATGTAAATCTCATGATCATATAAAACCCATATCCACAATCTCATAAAAAAATATACTATGATAAAAATTTAAATACCAAAATCATGAAAACATGATTCACACACACGTACCATTATAAAGCACCTTAAAAATTATTTAAAACCAATAAATCTATTTAGATTTTTTTAAATAACCTTGTAAGCATGAAAACTTGTTTTTAAATAATTATCTAAAAAAATGAACATTTTAAAAACATAACCCATAAATAATAATAAGCAGTAATTGAATGAAACTCAACCATGTGTTCCAAGAATAATTAATATATCAAAATATAATTAAAACCAATAAATATTGGTGTGTTGAAGGGGAAAAAATTATATTGATAAAATTACATCAAATATGGAGTGAAATCATAATATAGGTGTTAATCCAATAATATTAGTGATGAAAATTAAAATTTCAATCATAATAATCAACATATCCCAATATTAATACTCAAAAATTGGATTTTTTTTATTTTTCAGAAAAATAATTCATCACCAATGAAAAAGTTAGGTCTTACCTTTGTCTCATCGAGGAAAATCCAATGCCACTAGTGGGGCATTATTCTGAAAATTATTTAAGGAGATATAAAATAAATAATTTGAGAGAATTTTAGTGAGAGGCATGAGAGAAGATCAAATAGGTACAAAGTGCAACATTGTTTCCCCGCCCACCTCTTTTATAAAAACTCGATAGAACCCTCACTTAGTTTTAATTATTTTAATCCCATTTGATGTTTTTTCTATTTACCCCAATGAAATTACCTTGGAGAACTCCTTGCACCCAAATTCCCTATTCCTTGTATGCTACCCCCATGCCCCACTATCCCTCTTATTATTTTTTCAATTAATTTTACCTTTTGTCTTTCTAAACCCAACCAATTAAAATCTTAAATAGTAATAATAATTCATAAAATAATACACACAAACAAATATATATATTTATATATAAAAAATTATTCTTTCAATCAGTTTTTTATTAAATGTAAAAAAATTAATGAAAATAAAAGGAGAAAAAATATCAATAACAAATATCCATTTAAATGAATCAAAAAAATATAATAAAAAACATTTAAGAAAATAAAATATTAAAAAAACATTTATTAAATTCAAAAAATTAAAAATTAAAATTTATTAGTTAAACGCATTCATTTATTTCTTACAAATAATATTATCACTAATACTATTTTTAACCACCCAAAAAACATTTAAATACAACGAAGTTTCAGTTATCAATTTTAAAAAATATAAAATTATTTAATAAATTTATTCCCAATAATATTTCCCCCTTTTAATAAATCTTTTAATATAAAATTTAAAAACATAGGATATGTGTTTCTATATTATTTCCACCATACTGCTTCTCATCCGTATGAAACTTCTTTGGTCATGAAACTACTATTTTGTAACTAAAACAAGGACTTTCCAGACACACCTCATGGTACTCCCAGATGTAGTAGTTTACATTTGAAAATAAAAATACAAAACTCAAAATTAGAACTCAAAAAACATAAAAAAATTCACATTATATAAAAATATATTATCCATCAGATTACCATAATTAATTCACTCATGTTAAAAAATAAAAAATCACTAATACCATATAAAAGTTCAATGAATATTATAATTTTTTCAACTAAGATTTATTAATCATTTAAAAAATTCACCCTTTACCACCATCAAAAAAAGGAAAAACTCACAATTTGTATACGTTTTAGATAATATATACTCTCTAAACTCCAACACATTGAAAGAGAAAAAATCATTCAAATATAATCAATGAAAAACACATCATAACAACTTTATTATTATTATTATTTAAATATAGCTCAACAAATATTACACATCAATAAAAAAAATACATAAAACATTTAAAAAAATTAAATTCATATTAATACTTGATGAATTCATTAATACCAAATTAACATTAAAACTATATTAATTTTCCTCAAAATAGGGCCTTATTTCATAAAAACCACTGGAAATTATGTAATTTAAAAAATTTCAACCACAATAAAAAAAGTCTTTATTATTAAAATAATAATTTGAAACACTTTAATCCAAAACAAACATAATCAACACCTACCAAAAATAAAGATCCAATAGAATTGAGTAATATAATAAATAAAATCCAAATAATAATTTTTTTTATCATTCAAGGAATGTTTAATAATTTATACACTCAAACAAAACATTACAATAAAATATTATTTTTTTCAAATATTAAAATCTAATTCAATAAAAAATAATTTTAATAAAACTCACTAAACTTAATTTATCAAATATTAAAGACAAAAAACTCAATCCGTTTCTTAATTCTTTATCATAGCATTTTCCATAAACAAAAAAATGACACACCATTTTCAAAAACACAAAAATATTTTATACTTTCACTTTTAGGTTGGCATATTTTTTATCACAATAAAATTAACCGATGTTTTAATACACTATTATAAAATTAATCTATTTAATTTGACTCACTTAATTAATAAAAAAATTATTTTTGTTATTTATCTTTAACAATTTTAACACTTAGAACATGAAACCAATAAATAAAACATACTAATTAAAAAAGTTAATAAAATTTTAAATAACACGTATGCTCCACATACATATTTCAATTTTAATGTACCATTTAACACATTTAAAACAACATGCTTAATAAAGAAAATTAAACATAATTAAAAATAAATTAAATACCCATTTGAATTTTCTTATTTACCCATTCAACACTCAAGGTACACTCCATTAAACAATGAAATATTGAATATTATTTAATTTCTTAACACAAACTTAATTTTAAAAATTTTAAATCCTTATAGAAATTATTTTTCCATTTTTACTCTTTCAAAATATCATAAATTATAATATAAAATACACATATTCCATGAAATAATGTCTTAATATATCATTTTTGCAGGTTTTCTATCACACTCATAATATAGAAACCAATCATAATAAAATAATATTGATTCAATAATCATATTAGTATAAGATTAAATTGAAAATAATGACAATAAAGCATATCATTTAATAAACATTTCAAAAGTAAAATTCATTCAAAATGACATGCTCATAAAAAGAATAATAAAAAATTTAACAACTTATAAAACCATATTCTAGAATTTAATTATAGTATGCTTTTTATAAGAATTACAGAAATTCAATAACATTTACCATGTTAAAGTTTATCACTTCCTTTCGACATTAATTTTTGAAAGACTGCTATATCATTGTAACTAACACCTCATCAAGAATTGATTACATGAATAACATGTGATTTTAAAAATACATTCAAAATTTTCTCCATGAAAACCAAAACATCAACATGATTCAATAAAAAACCATCAAATTACTTATATTTCCCTTTTTAAAATGCCCATAATTTTTATTGCATCATGATTAATGATACTATTAAACATCTGATCAACCAATTTAGTCATTTAACACATGAAATGATACCTTGTTATTCCCCTACTTCATGATCATAATTTTTAAGTTTCATTATTCAATACATTATACTAAATTTAATACCCATTTTCATATCTATATGAATCATTTATAACTAATTATATTTCTAATAGTGATGAAATTTATATATATAATTCAAACTATCAATCTTTTAATGTTTTATTAAAATAAAAAACTAATAAAAACATTCAAAATTTCATCTGATTTACCTATGCCCCTTTCAATCATGACTCAAAAGTGTACTAATCACTCATTAATAATTTATTATTATTATTATATGATTAAATAAAAAAATGAACAAAAATCATTTTCATTAATATTAAAATAAAAAAAATCAATTCATAAGGTTAATAGAAAACATTAAGAAGCATTGAAAACAATTAAAACATAATAATACCGCACCCTAATAAGATGAATCACCCATGTACATGGTTTGAGAACTACACGCCCCACCCATGCCACTCATGATCTCCCTTCCAACATCCTTAAATTTAAATGTGTGCTCATACCAAAAGGTAAAATAAAACACAAAAATAAAATTAAACATTCTTGAAATCCATTAGAAACATAGGGTTTGATACTAAAAGTGTTGGACATACAGTTCTTTGTATATTCCTCTTGAGTTCTGACTATATTATCACTATAATAAATTACTATCCCAAATAACATGAGGGAAATCAAATACGATTTTATAATGATCTATCGCTGGTTGACCTAACACATTACCTAAACCAGCTCTCCATAAGGCTGAAGTTTGTTCCTAATTTTTAAGGGCAAGAGATAAGCAGCATGATATCAAAATGAAAATAATGAGAATAATTTCACCCTCAAAACTCAAATAACCATGATATTATTACACTTTCAAATTTTAAAATACCCATATATATGTTGGATTTACATTCACATAAATGGAAAAAATAAATAAAAAATAGTATACAAAAAATGCATAACAAAAAAAGATTTGATATTCAACAATTATATCAATAATAAAAATAATACCAACCACAACAGTTACATATGCATATTAATAAAAAATTAAGTTATGGATTACATGGGTGATAAATAAAATATCAAAAATAAATAATAGTATTGAAATATTCACAAAATAAACAAAAGAAAATCACCATGTGACACATGGTCACCACCAGTAACCAGTCTATAGAGTATAGTAAATGAATCAAGAAGTGTTTCTATTTGAAGTGTCTTATTCCAATTTAACTACATCAACCATAATAAAATATAAATATTACTGGTGGCATATTAAAGGTCTGAAAAAAATCATATTAGGACACCACCATGAATCTACATAAAATCTTTCTCAATGTATACTATTAGTTCTAGTTTGAAAATATCATCTTAAAAATATAACTTTATTTTAGAAAAAAATGTTAGAAAACATTTTACCAATACCTTGGTTTTTATAAAATAAGGTAAATCCAAAAATAATCATAATCAAGTCAATTATAAAACATAACTATGTGATCTAACTTAAACGGGTATGGTAACAAGGATTAGAGTGTCATGAACCAACCTAGATACCATAGTACCCTAATAACTAGGCTGAACCTAGCATAGCCCAGAAAAAATTCCCGATCCCCATGGTTTGGTGACTAGCACCTTGAATCATACAATATGAAAGTGGGAAAAAAATTTAAACAATGTGAACAGAAGAAACATAATCAATTCATTAATAATACTAGGAATAATCCATAGGGAGAAGTGTACTACAAGTCAAACAGGACTAAGAAACCCAAAGTAAAACTCAAAGTACTAGAAAAACAATATAAAAAACAAGTCCCAACAGTCACAACTCACAAAGCCCAAGGATAAAAAAATACTAACACCTCTAATTGGAGCCTTACCCTTTATCAAAACTGGAAGACGATAATCTGAAAACAACCAAATGTACATGTATGTTGTAAACTAAAATCCCATTAGGGTATCACCAAGGATTCTATAGTAGGATGCCAACATTTAATTAACCAAATAAAGTTTTCAATTTTAAATAAATAGGAATGAAATTTAAAAAGGATATTTAAAATAAACAATTATTTATATTTAAAATGATGGAAATACTGTAAAAAATGGATTAATAAACATTTATATAAAATTATTTATATAATTTCACAAGGCATGTGTAAAATAGTTTACAACAATGTCATATATTTAAAATACAAAAAACAAGTAACATGGGCATTTACCAAAAGTTAGAAGAGTTCCAGGCTACGGGATCCTTACACACTTGATGGTGAATCATGGAAATATATGTATACACATGTCCATCTAACACTGGAAAAAGATGTCCCATCATCATCCAATTAGGGATGTGACCTACTGCACGAGGTTTTGTTTCATTTGTAAAGTATAAAAAGAGTTTTATTGAAAAAAACTCACTAACTACCTATGATTTCATGTGATCTTATAACAATAAATGATGGAAAATTTATTTTAAATTGTTTTAAAAATAATTCATCACATTACAACATTTTAAATATGCTAATTTCCATTTAAAAACCAAAACATCGGTTTTTAATCAAAACATTACTTTTATTAGATAAAACCATTGGGTTTTTATCAAAACCAAATTTAAGAAATTTTATCAAATACCAATCTGAGATCAATTTCATCAAATCAATTTAAAAATTTAAATTAAACAATTTAAATTCCACAAAATTCCATTAATGTCACAAACACTCCCCAATTCATTGGAATTGAGTTTTTTTCCCAATTTCATACCAAATAAAACCCAAACCACAAAATTCAATGGAATTGTGTTTCTTATAAACCAATTGAAATTAATTTATCTGGAAATGAAATGAAAATAAACTAATAAAATTTATATCAAGCAATATTGAGTTAATAAAAATTGGCCATCATAATTTAACCACCAACCTCGAGATCTCAAGGTCTCAAAATGAAAATCCCTAATTGGGAAACTCTAATGAAGAGCGTTTAAAAAAGGATTAAATAAATAAACTTATATTCATGTTCTATAATAGTGAGGATTAAATCCTAAAACAAAATTTATATATACAGAACCTGATGGATGAAATAGGGGAGAGTGAGAGAAAGATATCGGGAAGAGTAAAACTACTGGGTAGGGAGAGAATTCCATTTTCCAAGATTTGATCTAATTCAAGATGGGTATATAGTGGCAAAATTCACATCTTAGTAGCCTCCAAGGAAGAAAAAAACATAATAGGTCAAAATAGGTCTTTTGGTTACCTTAAAAGAGGGTTTCAATATTTTTAAAATGATTTTAGGGTTAATTATTTCTCATACACATGGCTAGCTGGGAAGGGCTGCATGGGTCGAAAAACCACATACCCTAACTATACACCCCATTATGAAGGTGTTCATAGTTTCTTCTTTGTGGTCATATTGTTTTCCACACTATGTTCTAATCATCAAAACCTTCACTATGTGAGTTTTCAAGGTTTTCCCTGAGAGGGAACATGGTTTAGGAAAATCATGCACAAACTATGCACATCCCAATTTTTTTAAAAGTTTCCAAATTTTAACTGGAATTATCCCCAAATGAAACCCATAAAAGGTATGATAAAAAGAGTGGTTTTAAGAATTCCTAAAAACAATATCATGATGTTTAAATATCACCAGAATAGAAATTTTCAGTTACTAAAAAGCCTACTCAGACGCTTCCATGCCAAAATGATGAGTTCAATACTCTCTCATTAGTTCCTCCCTCTACCACGTCTCATTAGAATTAGAACTGTTGTTACATAATAATTAAAACAAATGTTTCATCCTCCCATTAAGTACCTTTGTTTTAGAATAAATTGTACTTACTGGATTCATAGTCATGGATAAATCAGGTTCAACCTCTAGATCACCCCGACTCAGAATATGAGAAAGATCAAATAGATGATTTCACAATTGTGATACATGGAACACAATATGTATTGATGTATGATATAGTGGAAGTGATAAATGGAAATCCACTTTTCCCACCTCATCAAAAAACTCAAAAGGTCCCAAATAATAATGTGCTTGCTTCCCTTTCCTCCAAACATATTAATAAACTAACCGAGGTGAAGCTTTCAGGAACACCTGATCACTAACTCAGAATTAAAATGGTTTGAAATTAAGATTAAAATAATACTTGTACCATATCCATGTCATAAAATTCTTCTGAATAATCAACTGGATCTTTTTTGTCATATCTTGAACCAAGCTCAGTCCAACCATGGAACTCTCACCAATCTCTGACCAACATGATGGAGATCTACAAGTCCAGACAAACAAGTCCTCAAAAGGATCCATTTTGATCATAGAATGGTAACTATTATTATAATGAAACCCAATCAGCCCCATACGATCGTCCCATGCCCCAAACAAGTGGAGAACACAAGTGAGAAATATATTAGGAAGAATATATATAGATCTTTCTATCTTTCCATCTGACTATGGATTGCATGTCATGCTTAAATAGGATTGAGATCCTAGTGCCTCCAAAATGCTTCTAAAAAAGTAAGAAGTGAACTGAGGATCCCTATTAGAGACTATAGAAGATAGAACTATGTATAGATGAAAAATATATTTCCCATAGAGATTTGAGAACTCCTCAAATTTGGTTGTAACATAGATGGGTATAAAGTGATCTGATTTATTCAGTTGATTGATAACAAACCATGTCACATTCTTCTTTATCTGGGTATGTGGAAACCCAACCAAAACATCCATAGATATCTCATCCCACTTCCATGTTGGGACTAGAAGTGGATGAAGAAAACCCAAAGGACTATGGTGATCGACCTTGACCTATTGGAACATATGCCAATGAGAGACAAATTTTGCAATGCCCTGTCTCATATCTCACCACTAGAATCTTCTCCGTATGTCATAGGAAATATTTACAGTTCTTGGGTGCACAAACCACTCAGAATTATAGAAATCCTCCAAAAAATATTTCCTTACTACTAATGGTAAAAAAAAAATTGGATCACAATGTCTTCCCTCGGTGGAGAATGACCATTCAGGCATAGTCTCCCCACCATAAATAGAGTCTCTAAGGCTACAAAATAATTCATTAAGTTGTTGTTCTAAAAGGACCATCTCAAGGAGAGAATGTTTCAACTAAACACTATCACATGAATCATAGAACCCTGATTCCTATAATCCTATATGAAACTATGAAAAAAGATCCATCAAGTTCCACTCTTCCAATGATTCCTTCACTGCATGGGTCAGAAGAGTCCAACTCAAAGAATGTGCAATGAAATTCCCTTTCCCCATGGTTTAGGCGATTTCAAAGTCAAAAGATGGTAAGTATTTCATCCAACACCTATGGAAGAGATTAAAATATTTTTGAGATAAGATATAACTCAAAATCTTATGGTATAAATATATGGTAAACCTTTCCCAAAAAAGTTAGTGCCACCAAATCTTATGTGTGTTCATTATAGCTGTGAGTTTTAGGTCATGGGTCAAGTATTTATTCTTCTGTGGACTAAGATGACGATATCAATAAGCAAAAACATGATCACCCTACATAATAACTCAACCCAACGTTCAACCCAATACATTAAAAAAGACCATGTATCCTTACCCGGCCTCTAGAAGATTCATCACTGACTCAATAGTCAAAATATGTGTCATCTTAACAAAATAATTCTGACTTTTCTCATCCCAATAAAACTTTACTCCTTTTTGAGTTATAGAATTCATCAGAGACTCCATATTTGAGAATTCATTTACAAACTAGTGATAATACCCTACTGAACCCAAGAATGTCCAATATCAAAAATATTTTACAGATGTTCTCATGAAATAACAACTATCCCTTTTTTTAAGATCAACTAAAATACCATGTCCTAACACCATGTTTCCAAATAATTTCACTGCCTGAATCCATAAATCACATTTTGAAATCTTGGCATAAAGTCAATGATTTCTCAAAAATTCTATAAGTGTTCTAAAATTACACACATGATCCACCTTGAACTTAGATTAAATAATGTTTTCATCCAAAAATACTACCATGATAGTATGAAGATACTCATGGAAAATATTTTTCATTAAATTAGTAAAAAAAGGAGAATTGGTTAAACCAAATGGCATGACAATGTACTCAAAATGATAGTACCTTCTCTAAAAGGTTTCTTCTGAATGTTAGAATATTTTATTCTCAACTAATGTTAACCTGACCAAAGATCAATCTTTGAGAACCAATTTTCCCTTTTCAACTATTCAAACAAATCACCAATCCATGGAAACATATATTTTTTCTTTACTGTGACTCTATTAAATTTTCATCAATCATTGAAAAGGAGAGGTGGACCATCATATTTATGAGAAAATAGTACTATTATTTCCTAAGGTGACACACTTGAGCGTATAAATCCATTCTCAAGAATATGATTCAACTGAGTATTTGGATACGTCATCTCATCTGGTTCTATGTGGTAAGAGTAAATAGGCACTGGTTGAGTATTAGGTACTAAACCAATTGAGAACTCCACCTCCCTTACCAATAAAAACCCAGAAAAGTCAGAATAAAAAATGTCAAGAAACTTGATGAAATTTGGAGGGATATCACTAACCAATGATTACCACTCAAGATAAAAATTGAACATAGATATCACTTTCACCAATTATGGATAAGATGGTTCGACTCTACTCATCCTTGGGTCCCATTCTCCTTGAATGTTACGAAAAAACCCATCAAGTGAAGTAAAGTAGACCCATCAAAGATTAAAAATAATTCTATCTTTATTGCCAATGAACCAATACATCCTAAATATGAAATCAAGAGGTTTAATTTTGATAAATAGAAAATACCAAGAAAGATTAACAAATGAAAAAGATAAAGAACAAGCGGGACTAAAAAGACCCATCTCTCTTTTCATCATAAGGGGTGGAGTAATATACATCACAAAAGACAAAAGATCTATTGGAATATTTAGCACATTAACAATACAGGATTTAATAAATGAATTAGATGAAACTGTATCAAATAAAAAATTTACTAATGATTAACCTATAGTGATGGTACCTATCATGGTCACTGGACCCATGTATGCTTCCTTTGGAGACTCTTCTACTACATGAAGAAGATTCATTTAATATTCTTATGGTTAGAAACCCTATTTACTTGAAGAATATGATTTACCCACATTGTTTGAAGGTGATGATGATCTATTTACACTAAGTGAAGTATAATAGATATAGAAAAACTTCTTAATGTGACCTAAGTGTCACTAGGAACCACATACCTTCAGTACCTCAGTGCAAACCCACTTAGAATACCCTGGAATTCCACACTGGTAGTAAATAAAATCGTCTTTTCTAAGAAATTTATAGGGTCTAGAATGACCCTAATTTCAAGAAACACCATGAGAATCATCATTATTCCTCTACTTTAATGGTTCTTAGGCTACATCTAGGACTAAAAGAAACTATCGTCTACCCTGAATTTCCAAACTAGTTTATTTTGACCATCATCACTCTATCTAGAACATCTACATAAGAAAGAAGATTCAATAATAAATCCTAAGAATGAATATCAGATCACAATCCCAAATTGGACCATAGAGTATTCACCTTCTTATTTGAAACCATCTCAGGTGAAAACTGCACAATCTTAGAAAAATGGTTTTCATACTCTATCACGGTCTTGTCAGCTTTCGCAAGTTTGAAAAACTTGATATCATTAGACAAAAACATCGAATTAGGACAAAAATAGTATGTGAAAAGATATTTTAAGTCCTTAAAATATAATCCCTCCTAATTCATAACCATCACCATCATGTCTCACCATATTCCACTCATACCCTCTAGCATGAAGGTGGCACACATCACCTTGATCTCCTGAGTTGTCTCCACGAATTCAAAAAACTCTCAATATTTCTTAACCATTATTCATATTCTTGAGGATCATTGGATCATTTGAACATTGGTGGATTATAGTGAAGGAAACCCTAAGAACTATTTTTGAATTCATCCCTATGAGCTTCCCTAGTTTGATCTTGAATGGGAACTGGTGATGGTGTCTATCCTAGAGCTTGTACATTACGCACAATCACTTAAACCAAACTTGGGTCCACAAGTGGATATCCTCATTGTGGTTTAGAAAAAGCTTCCTACTAGAAAAAATTCACACATATTATCAAATACATGGTGCTAAAAAACATTAATAGACAACATTGAATACATCATATTAACACTCAAATAGAGGAATAAGGGAAATATATCCCAACATATAGAAAAAAAATATTTGGATTTCAATCGTATCAAAATAAAAATTAGTTTAAAAATAGAACTAATACTCAAGACTTTGTTCTCTAAACAACCCCTGAAGACTTAAGGATCATTGTATTGAGATCTGTCCATGAATGCAATCACAACTACCTCCCAAGTCCCGAAAAAACTATACAATTTCATACTGACATCAAGAAAAGATGAAAAACCCACACCTTTGGTACCAATTTGTCCCAAAATAGCTTGGATAACCTGGTATCCTAATAACCAGGCCAGTCCTTACATATATTGAAAGACATTCCCAATCCCCATTGGTTGGAAACTGGCACCTATAATCTTACAATATGATGAGTGAATGAATTTTACATAAATAAAATGAAAGAAAGATAAAAAATATAGTATGAATATAAGGAAAAATCCATTGGGAGAAGTGTAACAGAAGAAAAATAAGAATTAAAAATACAATGTACAACTCAAAGTACCAAAAAATAGGGTAAAACCCATGTCCTAGTGGAAAAAACTCTCTAATCCCAAGGATCAATAGCCACTACCACCTACAAGTGGTGTCTTACCCTTACTCAAACCTAGATGAAGATAATCTTCACACACCCAAAGGCATAGGTACTGTGTGAGCTAAAATCCCTGTAGGGTATCACCAAGGAATCAATAGTAAGATGCCTACATTTAATTAACCAATTAATGATTTAAATTTTGAAAAAATAGGCCTAGAATTTCAAAATAATATTTAAAAAATCATGATCTAAATTTAAAATGATGGAAATAATTTAAAAAAATAGCTTAATAAACATTTATATAAAACAATTTATATAATTTGACATGGAATGTGTAAAAAAGTTTACAAGAATAACATATATTTCAAATTAAAACAATGAGAAACATGGTCAGCTTCCAAAAGGTATGATAGTTTCAAGCTACGATATCCTCACACACACAAAGTTGAATCATGGAAATATTTTATATAGAAATCCCTCTAACACTAGCCAAAGAGGACTCATCACTATCCCATTAAGGATAAGACCTACTGTACAAGGTTTTATTTTAGTTGTAAAGAGTCAAAAGAGTGTTATCCTAATAACTCACTAACTACCTTGGATTTCATGAGCTTTAATAAAAATTAGTGATGGGGAAATTATTTTAAAACTATTTAAAATACAATTTATCCCATTCATCTATTACAAATATTAAAATTTCTATTTAAAAACCTAAACATGAGTTTTAAATAAATACATGCATTTTCTAAAATAAAACCACTAGGTTTCTATAAAAACCATATTTAATCTATTTTATAAAATACCAATTTGAAATAAATTTCATCATATAAATTTCACAATTTAAATTCAACATTTTATATTCCACAATTTTCCATCAATTTCACAAACACACCCCAATTCAATGGAATTGGGGGGTTTTCCCAATTTTGTTCCAAATAAAATCCAAACCCTCCAATTCAATGGATTTGGGTTTTTAATAAACCAATTAAAAGAAATTTATCAGGAAACTGAATTTAAATCAAACAATTGAATTTAAACCAATAAATGTAGGGTTAAAAAAATTGGCCATCATAATGGAACCACTTACCTTGAGATCACATGATCTAAAAGGAAAAATCCATAATAGAGAAAATCCAATGAAGAAAATAAGAAAGAAGGATATGAGAATAAAACCTAGATTGAAGATCTAAAACAGCAGGGATTAGATCCTTTAAAAACAAAGAGATCCCTAAAACCCTATAGAGGAAAGAAGATAGAGTGGGATAAATAGGTCGGGAAGAGGAAAACTAATGGGTAGATCTCAAATGATGTTCTCCAATCCTTGTTCAGCTTACCGAAGGGTGTATAGGGTCTAAAATCATCAATTCAGAGTCTCTAAGGAAGAGAAAAATGTAATAGGTTGAAATATGTCTACCAAACACCTTGAATGAGGAATTTAGTATTTTTAAAATAATTTTTGGATTAATTATTTCTCGTATGCATAGTTACATGTGATGGGATACAGAGTTACAGAAACCATGTGCCCTAACCTTGCTCCCCATTCTGAAGGGGTGTATAATTTTTTCTTGCCGAGAACATCGTTTTCCAAACCATGTTCCAACAATGAAAACCCTCACAGTCTGGGTTTGCATAGTTTACCCTAAGAGGGAACATATTTTAGACAAACCCTGTTCCAACCATTCATAGGCTAAAAACATTCAAATTTTTCCAAATTTTCACCAAATGTATCCTCAAATGAAAACCAATGAATGTATGATAAAAATATGGGTGTCAAGAATACATGAAAAAAGTAACAGGATATTATAAGAGAATGAATCACTAACTGTCCTAGATAAACCTGAAAAGTATCCCAACTTATGGTTAATCCTATAGTCTCACCAACACCAACCCATAGATAGTACACAACTAGTCTAGAAAAATACACATCTTGGTTCCACAACATTTACTGGAGGTCTACCATGTGCATCACATGATCATATCAAGTTAAATTACACAATCCAATAAACAAACATACTTCGATAAAAATTAAAATATCACAATTATGGAAACATGATTTACACACACTTACCATTATAAACATCTTAAAAGTTATTTTAAACCACCCAATCTATTTAAAAAATTATAGTGAAAAATATTCATGCATCAAAACTAACTTTAAAATAATTACGTGGAAGACCACCATTTTTATAAAATGATCTAATAACAATAACTAGTAGCAATAGAATGACTCTCAATGATATATTCTAATAATAATTAGAAAATCAAAAAAAATTAAAACGAAGAACATTAGGTGGGTCAAAGGAAAGATAATTTGAGAAGAGACACCTACCATTAAAAAGGAGTAAACTCACAAGGATTATGTTAGTCTAATTGTACTAGGGATACTAATCAAAATTTCAACCATAAGAATCACTGTCTCTAAAGCCTAGACATAAAAATTTGATTTAATTAAATTTGGACTAAATAATTCATCCTCTATAAAACAGTATAGGTCTTACCTTCATTGCATTGAGAAGAATTCAAAAACACCAATGGTGAATCATTCTAACCACTATTTAAGTAAATAAAAATAAATATAATAAATATAATTTTAGTGAGAGGTGTGAGAGAAGAGTGGAGAGGGAGATGGAGGAAGAGGGTATGACACTATTCACCCTCTCACTCTACTAAAAATCATGTGGTTCCCTCAAGTACTTTTAAGACATTTAATTCAATTTTTTATGTTTCCCATGCTCGATTTCCTTAGCGAGCTCCCCTATCCCACCTCTTCCCTATACACACCACTCCCCACCATGAATCTTATTCTTTTTACCGTTGATTTTACCAAGTATTTTTATAAACACAACCAATTAAAATTTTAAATAATAATAATACATTATTATTATTTAATTATTATTAATAATTCATAAAATCACATACATATATACATATATATTCCTAAATATATATTTATATTTTATCAAATTCAACATTAATTAAATGTTTTTAACTGTACTACAAATTAATGATTATAGAAAATGAACCAATATAAAAATAATATCCATTTAAATTAATCCATCAAAAAAATAATAAAAACTATGATAGAAATTCTAAAAATATCCAAATAAGAAAATTTAATAAACTTAAAACAACTATCATTAAGCAATTATAAATTACACACGTTTTATTTCCCAAAAATAATATTATCATCATTAATATTTTTAATCAAAAAAAAATGCTACAACTCAAATAAATGTCATTTATTAAATTTAATGATTATAAAATTATTTAGTAAATTTCTTCACAGTACTATTTTCCCTAATTTAATAAATATCATGAACTAAAAGTTAACAACTAATGACACATGTCAATATATTTTGTGATTTGAGGATGAGTATGTGAGATATCTAAGGATTATGATAGGGTTACTATGACAGAATCAATTATATTAATTTTTTTTTCAAATTATTGTTTCTAAAGGCGTGAGTTGAATTTAGAAAGTAATGTGATATTGAAGATTAGTTTTATAGTTTACCCTATAATGGTTGTGGTAGTTCTTCATGGTATTCTCTTAGGAATGTTTCAAAAGATCATTGTTTCCATGAGAGAACTAGATATTATTGGGTTTTGATTCATGTTTTTTCATAGATTGTGATTCCTTTATCCACCCTGACCAGGAAAGTTCATGAATTTTTATGGATAGAGGAGTATCATGAAACTTTTAATTATATAAAGAAATTCTTAATCTGTTCACATTTATTAAGGTTTCAATAGTAGTGTGTTGTATATGAGGAGTATTGTGATTATTCATGTCACAATTTGGGTTTTGTTCTGATGCAAAAGTATGTCATGATAACTCATGGTACTTGAATATTACTCACTAATTGATGTAAAAATTATACCTATAATATATAATAATAATCTTTGTGTTGATTATGTTGAGGAAATATATTCTTTAATAGTTCTTTATAGAATATAAGATCTTGTATTTTATATTTTATCAAACTTATTAGAATTTGAGTAAGACATGGTGGACTAAGAATCTTCAAGATCATGTTTTTGTGATCATATATAACATATGAAAGGATAATATGAGTTTTTATGCCCTAATTAAAAGATATTATGATTTTATTTGAAATTTCATGGATTATTAGAAGATAATGGATTATTTGGTTGCTTCACATCTTGAAATGAATGTGGTTTATGGGAGAGATTATTGTATTATATATTGGTGGTATCATACTTGGAGAAGAATATGATAGATTATAAGTTGGGAGATCCTAATATTTTTTTAATTATTAAATTATATCACTAAATCATTAATTATTATAAATTAATATTTTATTTATATGAAATTTTACACAATGAACATTTTAAAATTTCATGGCCCAAAAATTCTATTTTGATGGGATGGATATTGTTTTTTAGTATAATATGAATAATTTAATATGAAGTATCAAACTAATAGTAAATTTATTTATAATATTGTGTTATAATATGTAAAATAAACTATGTATTTTTTATCAGTTTGATAGAAAATAAATAAATAAACAAAGATATTTTTCAAAAAACTGGGTTTTAGTGTATAATGTTCATCATTTTTAATTAATTAAAATAATATCTAATGAAGAATGATTTTATGGAAATGTATAGATTATATATAAAAACATATGAATTTAAATTCAAATAATGGTGATTACTTTTCTAAGAGTTAATTTAAGATAATATTATTCTTATAAAATTATTTTTCATGAAAAACTATTTTTCATCATGTTTGATGAGATTATTTTTAAATTAATTTATGAAAGTTATAAAAATAGAATTTAATAAAAATGGTATCAATATTTGGAATCATAATGTCCAAATTTTCTAATTATTTCGTGTTTATTTTTTGTTATGATGAATAGTAAAAATAGAAAAAATTGGTTACCACGGTTAATGAAAAAATGGGTTTACCAGGGTTTAATCAAAAAACATGGGTTAAAACGATCTAAGAAAATCTATAAATTATACTGGTTGAATTTACAAATACCCTATATTATATCCTTTTCAAAATAGACTCAATTTATAGAAATGTTTCTATGAAGGGGACTTAATAATATTATAAAACTTTGAACAATTTCAAGTGTGCCACCCACCTCACTTATAAAAGGGAACGTCCTCCCTCAATTATTCAAAGATACTGATTCATTTAAATCAAAATAACCCTATAAAAGTCTCTCCCAAATGTACTTATCAACGTTATATTTCTATTTTTCTTCCCAAAAGAAAAACCTTATGGTACTTAGGAGGAGATCTCCATGATATAATTCAAAGAAAATATAATCATCTTAACAAAACTCTTTCATTTTTCTTATTATTTTATCACCTTTAATTATATCATAATAATTATAATATAATAACACTAGTATCTCCCATACATCGATATGTTATTATGTTGATGGTATAAAATTTATCTATCTCATTCTCCATCATATGGGAAACAAAACCTCCACTCATATATATGGTGGACTACCACCTCACTAACCATTACAATATGATAAAATTTTTATCTCCCATATAATAATACTTTATTATGTTTATTGAGTATTAATTATGTATCTTATTTTTCATAAAATGGGAAACAAAACCATTTCTCATGTGTATGGTGAACTATCGTCTCGTGAATCGATGTAATTTGTTTTCTATCACTGCCACGCATTATTGGTCATAATGATGGTATTAATGAATATATATGATATTTATGTCATAATTAAGTTTTTTTAAATATTAGATATTTTCTACATATTTACCCTCAAACAAGTTAAAAAAATATAACATCACTCATGCATACGTGTGGATTACCACGTCCATGAAGTGATGTTATTCATTTTTCATGCTCATTTGTCATGGAGGATTAAATATTTGTATATAAGGAATACTTATGATGTTGTTTTTATTATTAAAACTCTATAGAATATATAACCATGATCAAGAAACAAGGACCATACCTTCTTAATCAAAAGATACATGAAAAATAAAACAATTAACACCTAAAACAATGTTATTAATGAAATAGTATCAATAAATAGGTGAAAATATGTTATAATATGTTATAAGTGTATCATATTTGATATTAGAGATATTTATATGGTTATTTTATGTAATTATAATAAATCTAAATATATTATATAGGTGTTTAAAGCATACTCAATAAAGTGGAAGTGTGAGGTATGTGATTTCATTTCAATTCCCACTCCCTTGATATATATTTGGTATTGTATGCCTATTTTATTTTATTGTTTTGTATATAATAAAAATTTTATGTATATTACATGAATATATATTTTTTAATGGTAATTAAAGTTTAAATTAAAGTTTACTCTTTAAAGTGGTTATAATTTAAAAGGTACTAAAGAGATAAGAATTTAATTTACTATCACATTTTTTGGGAATGATTATAATTTCATTGAAGGAATACTATAATATAACCTTCATAAACTCCATATATTTATCATAATCTAGATATTTTATGAGTTTCCATGTTTTTACCCAAATTTTACTCTCTTTGGAACTTAAATCAACAAAACAAATGTCTAGAAGAAAAAATTTAACTTATTTCTCTTTTTAATCTGGTATATTTTTCTTCAATGTCCATATTTTTAAAAATTGTTTTAGATGAGTCATTTAAATTTATTCAAATAATTTATTAAATAAATTATATGTTATCATATAATTTTTACAAGTTTTTAAAGGAACCATTTTAAAGTTTTGTAAAGGGATTATTTTTTACATTCTTTACAAAAAATCAAAAGGATTTTTTCTTTTTAACATATTGTATATTAATAATTTTTCCACCACGATAACTATTCTATGTTATTCCCTTTCGAATAAAAGTGTCCTATGGAATTAAAAAGATAATTATTTAACTAATATTTAATTTATATTTTTTACTTTCACATTGTTATATTCTAAGAAAACATGATTTTATTAAAAAACTTATATTCCTAAGGAATATATAGTTATATTTTATCTGCTATTAATTTTAGTTTCATTAACTTTTCTTGAAACATTCACTTTATTTTGATCATATTTTATTAGAAATTAAATTTATCTTCCATGTTCATATTATTTATATAATGAATATACTTATTTCCCAAACCATATTCCATTTCCATATACGGTGTTTTACTATGAAAGTTATTTGATTAACTCTCAAAATCTTGATATTCCATATTATTTACTCAATATAGATATTTTTAGACTAAGAATATCATTTATTAATTAAACTGATCATTAAATTTATAATTTGTAACATACCCAACACAGAATCCACTAAATTAATACCCTAAGTTGGGTCATCACATGAATTCATGTGTGCCTCCCCATATGCCAGTTGTTACCGAATAATAACAAGGGTCTATTAGATCACATGGGGAGACTATAACCTCTTTACCAAATTAAGACACAATAGATAACATGTGAAATAAAGGAAACAATAAATAATTAACCAGAAACATGTATTACTAATCGTTTCCAAAATAGGGTACAACCACAACCAATAATAAAATGTCATGTCATGATAATCACCACAAAAGTGAAGAAAAAATAGAATAAGATAAATATCTAAATCCACAAAATGGGTCATGACCCCAGGTATGGATCCTCACCGATGCACATCCCAAGACAAACTCAACATCTTATCATAAGGCCTTTTCACTTTTCATGAACTACAACCATGAAGTCTACTCGAGTACCCAATGGAAGCTTGATCAGGGTATGAGTACAACTTAGTTATAGACCACCAACAATGTCTACAAAATATCTATTCTAAAGAGATAGTATATAAAAATATTAAATAAATTACAAGTTAAACAAAAGGGAATCTCATGTTCCATTAATTTACAATATTAACTTCAACCATTTCCATCACCTTTTCCATTTTTATAACCTAAATCGTATTCAATATTAAATTAATTTTCATCACATACTCCATGGGTTAGGAATTTACATCATTTCTACAATGGACTAAGCCAGTCAATTATCATGAATAAAGGATTAAGTCAAGTTCCCTAACTCACTAGGGATAAAAATTTCATGAATAATCATAACCCACTTACCTTAGAGGCTCAGTCTATGTAGTTTCATCCAATGCTACTGTTAGGGGATTAGAGGATCAATCATGCTCCCTAATCCATGAATTCAAGGGTGGGTTTAGAGACTCAGTCCAACCTGACCCATGAGAGGGTCTTTGGTCCTTTATCCCACATCACCAATCAATGTTCCCATGCCTAATTATCTGTTTACCACATATACCATATCACATCCAAAACGTAAAGAACACATATAACATTTATAATTCACCCTTACTTCAATAGATATATCATCATCAAGACTTAACCCATTAGCTCATTTATAATTTACTTGGAATAACCCATTTAACCCATTTCCCCCTTTCATACATTAACTAATTTAGAATAATAAAAAATTCCCTTACACTAACCCAATTAACCCATTTATCATTTTACATGCATTATACTAGTTAAAACATTCAACGATTCATATTCCTTAATCCATTTATGTATTTACCTTTCAAATTCCTATGGTGATGAAACATTCACGTTAATCCATTAAACCCCTTTTTCACATCATTCCAAACAACCCTTTATGTAATTTTCAACAACTAGACACACTATGAATTTCCCATATTTAACCCAACTAACACGTCAACACATTTATCAGGAGCTCTGTTTTAACACCAATGAACTTTAATCTTAACATCCTAATTTACCATGTTTGGGAATATTGACGCACCCCATGGATGGCCCTAAATCAGTCAAATTATTCTCAATGAATACCATGGATATAATGAGGGGTACAATTCATCATTTAACCAAACCATTTACCAAATCTTACCCACGGAAATAAATTCGTCATAAGAGAAAATCAATATCACAACCACATATAAAAAAATATTCAACAAAACTATGGGAAATAACATTAGACCACCTATCTCAAATCCAAAGATGAACACACCCTTAACCTTATCCTTTGATCCTAATTCAAGCACCCTTTAAAACCCCAACCTAAGATCCACCAGAAAAATAGGGTTTAGTGCTTAAAAAGAAGAATAAGAAATTCATAATAAATAATCTAGAAAATAGAATCAAGAAAAGTGAGGGACTTACCTGGATCATTGATCCACACCCAACGACACTCTAAACGGCCTAAAATCAAAGAATAGCCACCCTTGGGAAGCTTGGGTTGAAATAGTTCATCACTATGGTTAATAAGGGAAAATGGGGAGAATAAATCGATTGAAATAAATAAAATCCCAAGGGGGAAAATGATAAATTTTCACTCTTTAATGAGGAACATGGTTTGGTTGTATAGATTGAAAACTCATGCACCAACCGTACACCAACCTCTATCTAAGAGTGGTCCAAGTCACACATTGACCTTGGGATTATTTATAGTTTGAAAAACCCTATTCCATCCATGTGAAATGACTCAGTCCAAGGTCAAATGGTTGTACTTTCCCCCTTGGATGGTTTACTCAAACCAAGCACCAACCATGAAATATACACTGGATGGACCGAATTCTCATTCTTCAATGTCTTGAACCCTCGGAACACCCTCATGCTTCCTCATTGACCTGATAAACATTTAATTAATCAAATTTAATGGATTCATAAAAAATTTAAAATATAACATACATAAAAAATGAATAGGATATTACACAAGGAATTTATTGGATATGCAGACATTGGTGGGATTTAGTTATAGATTTCCCACTGATGCATCGATGGGTCTCTTGAGAAAAATGCAACACCCCCAAATGACAAAGGGTTAAATAAATAAATGATATGACTCATGTCAACAAGGTGAACCTTCCTTTTCAGGAGCCTACTTGATCCGAACTCTATAGTTAAGCATGCTTGACTTGGAGTAGTGATCAGGATGGGTAACCTTCTGGGAAGTTTTTAGGGTGTGTGTGAGTGAGGAAAAAACATGTTGGAAAGGACATGTGTTGGCATTTGGGGAAATCATTAGTCAGATGACCTGTTCAGGCATGTGAGTGGACCCCAGGGTGGGGGCCACATTTCTACGAAGCAACTGGTGGTACCTTGCGGGTCAGGACCCGACGACCATGTTATGGCGGGGTGTCTGTGCTGTCACCAAGTCCCAGTTGTTACATTACTATAACACTCCTAAATGATAAAGGGTTAAATGACTAAATGTTATGACTGATATCAATAAGGTGCACCTTCCTTTTTGGGAGCCTACCTGATTAGAACTCCACAATTAACTGCGCTTGGCCTTGAGTAGTGATTAGGATGGATAAACTTTGGGGAAGTTTCCAGGGTGTGTGTGAGTGAGGTAACAACCAAATGAAAATGAAATGTGTCACCAGGACCAAGCTGTTACATTACTGTAACACCCCCGAATGATAAAGGGTTAAATGACTAAATGATATGATTGATATTAACAAGGTGCACCTTCTTTTTCAGGAGCCTACCTGATTAGAACTCCACAGTTAAACGTGCTTGGCCTGGAGTAGTGATCAGGATGAATGAACTTCTGGGATGTTTCCAGGGTGTGTGAGTGAGGCAACAACACACTTGAAATGACATGTGTCACCAGGAATAAGTTGTTACATTAATGCAACACCCCTGAATGATAAATGGTTAAATGACTAAATGATATGACCTATATCAACAAGGTGCACCTTCCTTTTCTAGATCCTACCTGATTAGAACACCACAGTTACGCATGCTTAGCCTGTGGGGACAATCATTAGTTAGATGACCCATTCAGGCACATGGGTGGGCCCCAGGGTGTGGACCACCTGTCTGCAGGGCAAATGGTGGTACCTTACGGGTCAGGACCCGACAACCATGTTTTGGAGGGGTGTCCATGCTGTCACCAAGATCTAGTTGTTACATTACTGTAACACCGTCGAATGATAAAGGGTTAAATTACTAAATGATATGACTTATATCAACAAGGTTCACCTTATTTTTTGGGAGCCTACCTAATTAGAACTCCACAGTTAAATGTGCTTGGCCTCGAGTAGTGATCAGGATGGATGAACTTCTTGGAAGTTTCCTGGGTGTTGTGAGTGAGGCAACAACACACTGGAAATGACATGTGTCACCAGGACTAAGTTGTTACATTAATGAAACACCCCTGAATGATAAATGGTTAAATGACTAAATGATATGACCGATATCAATAAGGTGCACCTTACTTTTCTAGATCCTACCTGATTAGAACACCACAGTTACGCGTGCTTGGCCTGTGGGGACAGTCATTTGTTAGATGAACCATTCAGGCACGTGGGTGGTCCCCAGGGTGGGGACCACCTGTCTGCGGGGCAACTGGTGGTACCTTACGGGTCAGGACCCGACAACCAGTTTTGGCGGGGTGTCCATGCTGTCACCAAGATCTAGTTGTTACATTAATCTAACAATGTCGAATGATAAAGGGTTAAATTACTAAATGATATGACTGATATCAACAAGGTAAACCTTCTTTTTTGGGAGCCTACCTGATTATAACTCCACAATTAAACGTGCTTGTCCTCGAGTAGTGATCAGGATGGATGAACTTCTTGGAAGTTTCCTGGGTGTTGTGAGTGAGGCAACAACACACTAGAAATGACATGTGTCACCAGGACTAAGTTGTTACATTACTATAACCCCCCCAAAGTATAAAGGGTTAAATGACTAAATGATATGACTTATATCAACAAGGTGTACCTTCTTTTTTAGTAGCCTACTTGATTAGAACTCCACAGTTAAATATGCTTGGCCTAGAGTAGTGATTAGGATGAAAGAACTTCTGGGAAGTTTCTAGGGTGTGTGTGAGTGAGGCAACAACACACTGGAAATAACATGTGTCACCATGACCAAGTTTTTACATTAATGTAACACCCAAAAATGATAAAGGGTTAAATGACTAAATAATATGAATGATATCAACAAGGCAGACTTCCTTTTCTAGAGCCTACCTGATTAGAACTCCACAATTAAGCGTGCTTGGCCTGGAGTAGTGATCAGGATCGGTGACCTTCTGAGAAGTTTCCAGGGTGTGTGTGAGTGAGGAAACAACACACTGGAAATGACATGTGTCACCAGGACCAAGTTGTTACATTACTATAACACCCCAGAATGATAAAGGGTCAATTGACTAAATGATATGACTGATATAAAAAAGGTGCACCTTCCTTTTCGGGAGCCTACCTCATTAGAACTCCACAGTTAAACATGCTTGGCCTGGAGTAGTGATCTAGATGAATGAACATCTGGGAAGTTTCCAGGGTGTGTGTGCGTGAGGCTAAAACACACTGGAAATGACATGTGTCACAAGGACCAAGTTGTTACATTACTACAACACCCCTGAATGATAAAGGGTGAATTGACAAAATAATATGACTGATATCAACAAGGTTCACCTTCTGCCTGATTTGAATTCCACAGTTAATCGTGCTTGGCCTGGAGTAGTGATTAGGATCAGTGAACTTATGGGAAGTTTCTAGGGTGTGTGTGAGTGAGGAAACAACACACTAGAAATGACACGTGTCACCAGGACCAAGTTGTTACATTACTGTAATACCCCCCGAATGATAAAAGGTTAAATAAATAAATGATATGACTGATATCAACAAGGTGAACCTTCCTTTTGGGGAGTCTACCTGATTAGAACTCCATAGTTAAGCATGCTTGTCTTGAAGTAGTGATCAGGATGGGTGACCTTCTGGGAAGTTTCCAGGTTGTGTGTGAGTGAGGAAACAACACACTAGAAATGACATGTGTCACTAGGACCATGTTGTTACATTATTGTAACACCCTGAGTGATAAAGGGTTAAATAACTAAATGACATGACTAATATCAACAAGGTGCACCTTTATTTTTAGGAGACTACCTGATTAGAACTCCACAGTTAAGCGTTCTTGGATTAGAGTAGTTATCAGGATCAGTGGCCTTCTGGTAAGTTTCTAGGGTGTGTGTGAGTGAGGAAAAAGCACACCTGTAAGGACATGTGTCAGCAGGAACTAGTTGTTACATTACTGTAACTCTCCCAAATGATAAAGAGTTAAATGACTAAATGATACGACTAATATCAATAAGGTGCAATTTCCTTTTCGGAAGCCTACCTGATTAGAACTCTACAGTTAAACGTGCTTGGCATAAAGTAGTTATTAGGATAAGTGACCTTCTGGGATGTTTCTAAGGTGTGTGTGAGTAAGGAAAAAGCACACTGGAAAGGACATGTGTCACCAGGAACCACGTTCAGGCATGTGGGTGGGCCCTATGGTGGGGACGACATGTCTGTAGGGAAACTAGTGGTACCTTGTGGGTCAGGACCCGACAACCATGTTATGGCGGGGTGTTAGTGCTGTCACCAGGACCCAATTGTTACATTAAAGTAACTCCCCCAAATGATAAAGGGTTAAATGACTAAATGATATGACTGATATCAACCAGGTGCACCTTCCTTTTCAGGAGCCTACATGATTAGAACTCCACAATTAAGTGTGATTTTCCTGGAGTAGTGATTAGGATGGGTGAGCTTTTGGGAAGTTTCCAGGGTGTGTGTGCGTGAGGAAAAAATACACCGGAAAGGTCTTGTGTCACTAAGACCAAGATGCTACATTACTATAATACCCCTGAATGATAGAGTTTTAAATGACTAAATAATATAACTGATATGGACAAGGTGAACCTTTATTTTTAGGAGACTACCTGATTAGAACTCTAAAGTTAAGCGTGCTTGGCCTGGAGTAGTGATCAGGATGTGTGACCTTCTGGGAAGTTTTCAGGATGTGTGTGGTGAGGAAACAACACACTGGAAAGGACATGTGTCACCAAGACCTAGTTGTTACATTATTATAAGACCCACGAAGGATAAAGGATTAAATGACAAAATGGTATGACTGATATCAACACAGTGCACCATCCTTTTTAGGACCCTACATGATTAGAACTCCACAGTTAAGTGTGCTTGACCTGAAGTAGTTATGAGGATAGTTGATCTTCTAGGAAGTTTTCAGGGTGTGTGTGAGTGAGGAAAAAGCACACTAGGTTCAGGACCCGATGACCATGTTATGGAAGGGTGTCTGTGCTGTCACCAGGACTCAATTGTTACATTACTGTAACACCCCTGAATGATAAAGGGTTAAATGACTAAATGATATTACTGATATCAATAAGGTGCATCTTTCTTTTCGGGATCCTACGTGATTATAACTCCACATTTAAGCATGCTTGGCCTGGAGTAGTGATCTAAATGGGTGACCTTCTGGAATGTTTTAGGGTGTGTTTGAGTGAGGAAAAAACACACTGGAAAGGAAATGTGTCATCAGGACCCAATTGATACATTATTGTAACACCCCCAATTGATAAAGGGTTAAATGACTAAATAATATGCCTGATATCAACAAGGTGCACCTTCATTTTCGGGAGCCTACCTAATTATAAATCCACAGTTAAGAGTGCTTGGCTGGGAGCAGTGATCAATATAGGTGACCTTTTGGGAAGTTTCCAGGGTGTGTGTGAGTGAGGAAAAAACACACTCGAAAGGACATGTGTCACCAGGACCCAATTATTACATTATTGTAACACACCCAAATGATAAAGGGTTAAATGACTAAAGATATGACTCATGTGAACTAGGTGCACCTTCCTTTTCAAAAGCCTATGTGATTAGAATTCCATATTTAAGCGTGCTTGTCTTGGAGTACTAATCAGGATAGGTGGCCTTTTGGAAAGTTTGCAGTGTGTATGTGAGTGAGGAAAAAGAATACTGGAAAGGACATGTGTTGTCCTGTGGGGACAATCACTAGTCAAATGACCTGTTTAGGCATGTGGGTGGGCCCCAGGGAGGGGACCACGTGTCTGCGGGGAAACTGGTGGTACCTGGCGGGTCAGGACCTGACGACCATGTTATAAAAGAGTGTTTATGCTATCACCAGGCCCGGTTGTTACATTTGGTATCAGAGGAGGTACACAGCCTTATGTGTGGTGCACTTCCTGGGATGAGATATAAGGTTTCACTCTACGGGGGGGGGGGTGATTGTAACACCCCCAAATGATAATCAGTTAAATGACTAAATGATACGAATCATGTTAACAAGGTGCACCTTCATTTTCAGGATCCTACCGGATTTGAAGTCCATAGTTAAGCGTGGTTGGCCTGGAGTAGTGAACAGGATGGGTGACCTTCTGGCAAGTTTTTAGGGACTGTGTGAGTGAGTAAAAAGCACTCTAGAAAGGACATGTGTTGGTCTATAGGTACAATCAATAGTGAGATGACTCATTCGGGCACGTGGGTGGGCCCTAGGGTGGGGACCACGTGTCTACGTGGAAACTGGTGGTACCTAGCAGGTTAGGACCTGACAACCATGTTATGGAAGGCTATCTGTGCTGCCACCGAGACCCAGTTGTTACATTACTGTTACACCCCCAAATGATAAAGGGTTAAATGACTAAATGATATGACTCAGGTCAACAAGATGCATCTACCTTTTTTGTAGCTTACCTTATTAAAACTCCATAGTTAACCGTGTTTGGCCTGGAGTAGTGATCAAGATGGGTTACCTTATGGGAAGATTCTAGGATGTGTGTGAGTGAGGAAAAAACACACTGGAAAAGACATGTGTTAGCATGTGGGGATAATCATTAGTCAAATGACCCGTTCAGGCACGTGGGTGGGCCTCAGGGTTTGGACCACGTGTCTACAGGGCAACTGGTGGTACCTGGCGGGTCACTAGTTGTTATATTTGGTATCAGAGGTGGTACCCAACCTTAAGTGTCATGCACTACCTGGGTTGAAATATAGTTTCCAAAATGAGGACGTTCTGCTCTGGGGGGGGGGGGTGATTCTAACACCCCTAATGATAATGGGTTAAATGACTAAATGATATGACTAATGTGAACAAGGTGCACCTTCCTTTTTAGAAGCTGACCTGATTAGAACTCCACAGTTAAGCATGCTTTTCCTGGAGGATTTATCAGGATGAGTGACCTTCTATAAAGTTTCTATGGTGTGTGTATGTGAGTAAAAAGCACTCTAGAAAGGACATTTTTTGGTCTTTGGGGACAGTCATTAGTCAGATGACTGGTGGAACATAGCAAGTTAGGACCCGACAACCATGTTATGGCGGGGTGTCTGTGCTTCCATCGAAACCCTGTTGTTACATTACTGTTACACCCCTGAATGATAAAGGGTTAAATAACTAAATTATATGACTCATTTCAACAAGATGCACCTTACTTTTTGGGAACCTACCTAATTAAAACTCCACAGTTAAGCATGCTTGTCCTGGAGTAGTGATCAATATGGGTGACGTTATGGGAAAATTATTGGATATGTGTGAGTGAGGATAAAACGCATTGGAAAAGACATGTGCTGGCCTATGAGGACAATAATTACTCAGATCAACCATTTGGGCACATGGGTGGGCCTCAGGGTGGGGACGACGTGTTTGTGGGGTAACTGGTGGTACCTAGCGGGTCACCAGTTGTTATATTTGGTATCAAAGGTGGTATGTAGCCTTAAGTGTCGTGCACTACCTGGGTTGAGATATAGGTCCCACAATGAGGACGTTATGGTATGGGGGGTGGGTGATTGTGACACCACTAATGATAATGGGTTAAATACTAAATGATATGACTCATCTCAATAAGGTGCACCTTCCTTTTCAAGAGCTTACCTAATTAGAACTCCACAGTTAAGCATGCTTGGCCTGGAGGAGTGATCTGGATGAGTGAACCTATGAAAAGTTTCTTGGGTGTGTGTAAGTGAGGAAAAATAACTCTGGAAAGGACATGTGTTGGACTATGGGGACGTTCACTAGTCAGATGACTCATCTGGTCACGTGGGTGGGACCTAGGGTGGGTACCACGTGTCTGCGGGGCAACTGCTGGTACCTAGTGAGTCAGGACCTGACAACCATATTATATTGGGGTGTATGTGCTGCCACCAGGACCTAGTTGTTACATTACTATGACACCCTAGAATGATAAAGTTTTAAATGAATAAATTATATGACTCATGTCAACAAGGTGGACCTTCTTTTTTTCGAGATCCTACCTGATTAGAGCTCCAGAGTTAAGTGTGCTTGGCTTGGAGTAGTGATCAAGATGGGTGACCTTATGGGAAGTTTCCAGGGTCTGTGTGAGTGATGAAAAAACCCACAGTAAATGACATGTGTTGGCCTATGTGGATAATCATTAGTCAGATGACCTATTCAGATAGGTGGATGAGCCTCAGAGTGGGGACCACGTGTCTGCGGGGCAACTGGTTGTACCTGGTGGGTCACCAGTTGTTACATTTGGTATTAGAGGTGGTACCCAGCCTTAAGTGTGGTGCACTACCTAGGTTGAGATATAGGTCACACAACAAGGACTTTGTGCTCTAGGGGGGGGGGGTGATTGTAACACCCGCAAATGATAATGGGTTAAATGACTAAATGATATGACTCATGTCAACAAGGTGCACCTTCTTTTTTGGGAGCCTACCTAATTAGAACTTCATAGTTTAGCGTGTTTGTCCTGGACTAGTGATCAAGATGGTTGACCTTCTGGGATGTTTCTAGGGTGTGTGAGAGTAAGTACAAAACAATCTATAAAGGACATGCATTGGCATATGGGGGCAGTTATTAGTCGAATGACTTGTTCAGGAAAATGGGTGGGCCCTAGGGTGTGGACCACGTGTCTGTGGGGAAACTGGTGGTACCTAGTGGGTGAGGACCCGACGACCATGTTATGGCGGGGTGTCTGTGTGGCCCCAGAGACCTAGTTGTTACATTAATATAACACCCCCGAATGATAAAGGAATGATTGACTAAATGATATGACTCATGTCAACAAGGTGCACCTTCTATTTTGGGAGACTACTGGATTAGAACTCTATAGTTAAGCGTGCTTGGTATGGAGTAGTGATCTAGATGGGTGAGTGGGTCCCAGGGTGGGGACCATGTGTCTGCAAGGCAACTGGTGGTACCTAGCGGGCCAGGAACTGATGACCATGTTATGGCGGGGTGTTTGTGTGGCCATCGGGACCTAGTTGTTACATTACTATAAATCCACCAAATGATAAAAGGATAAATGACTAAATGATATGAAACATTTCAACAAGGTGCACCATCATTTTTGGGTGACTACCTGATTAGAACTCCATAGTTAAGCGTGCTTGGTCTGATATAGTGATCAAGATGGGTGGGTGAGTCCTAGGGTGGGGATGACGTGTCTGCGGGGAAACTGGTGGTACCTAGCAGGTCAGGACCCGATGACCATGTTATGGTAGGGTGTCTGTGTGGCCACCGGGACGTAGTTGTTACATTACTATAACACCCCCGAATGATAAAGGGATAAATTACTAAATGAAATGAATCATGTCAATAAGGTGAACCTTCATTTTCATGATACTACCTGATTATAACTCCAAAGTTAAGCGTTCTTGGTCTCGATTAGTGATCATGATGGGTGACCTTATGGGATGTTTCTAGGGTGTGTGTGAGTGAGTAAAAAACAAACTAGAAATGAAATGTGGTGGCATGTGGGGAAAATCATTAGTCAGATGACTCGTTCGGGCACACGGGTGGGCCTCAGGGTGGGGACCACGTGTTTGCGAGGCAACTAGTGGTACCAGGAGGGTCACTAGTTGTTACATTTGGTATCAAAGGTGATACCCAGCCTTTTGTGCGGTGCACTGTTTGGGTTGAGATGTAGGGACCACAATAGGACATTGTGCTCTAAAGGGGGAGGGGTGATTGTAACACCCCTAGGGTGGGGACCACATGTCTACAAGGAAACTACTGGTACCTAGTGGGTCAAGACCAGATGACCATGCTGTGGCTTGGTGTTTGGGCTTCCATTGGGACACAGTTGTTACATTACTATACCACCCCCGAATGATAAAGGGATAAATGAATAAATGATATGACTAAGGTCAACAAGGTGCACCTTCCTTTTCAAGCGCCTACTTGATTATAACTCCACAGTTAAGCATGCTTGGCCTTGAATAGTGATCAAGATGGGTGACCTTATGGGAAGTTTTTTGGATGTGTGTGAGTGAGGACAAAGTACACTGGAAAGGACAAGTGTTGGCATGTGGGGACAATCATTAGTTAGATGAACTGTTTGGACATGTGGGTGGGCCTGATGGTGGGGACCATGTGTTTGTAGGGCAACTGGTGGTACCTGGTAGGTCTCCAATTGTTATATTTGGTATCAGAGGTGGTACCCAACCTTATGTGCGGTGCACTGCCTGGGTTGAGATGTAGGTCCCACAATGATTACGTTGTGCTCTATGGGGGGGGGGGGGGTGATTATAATAACCCAAAATGATAATGGGTTAAATGAACAAATGATATGACTCATGTCAATAAGGTGAAACTTCTTTTTTTGGGAGACTACCTGATTAGAACTCTATAGTTAAGCATGCTTGGTCTGGAGTAGTGATCAGGATGGGTGACCTTATGAGAAGTTTATAGGGTGTGTGTGAGTGGGAACACATCACTCTAGAAAGGACATGTATTGGCCTATGTGGATAGTTATGAGTCAGATGACCCGTTCGGGCACATGGGTTGGCCCCAGGGTGGGGACCACATGTATGCGGGGAAACTAGTGGTACCTAGCGAGTCAAGACCCGATAGCCAAGTTATGGAGGTGTTTCTGTGCTGCACCAGGACCCAGTTTTTACATTACTATAACACCACCAAATGATAAAGGGTTAAATGAATAAATGACACGACTCATGTCAACCAGGTGTACCTACCTTTTCGGGAGCCTACCTGATTAGAACTCCAGAGTTAAGCATGCTTGGCCCAGTGTAGTGATCAAGATGGGAGACCTTATGGAAATTTTCTAGGGTGTGTGTGAGTGAGGAAAAAACACACTGGAAAGTGGGTGGGCCTCAGGGTGGAGACCACATGTCTTTGGGGCAACTGGTGGTACCTGGTGGGTCAGGACCCGACGACCTTATTATGGTTGGTAGTGTTTGTGCTGTCATCGGGGCGCAGTTGTTACCACAAACTAGAAGGATATAATTATTAAATTCACATTAGTGTATATCTACACATATTTGAATGTATCTTAGTATAATTCCTTGACCAGGATGTCTGAAATTATTAATTTACACCATTTATAAATTTAGTTATTATTATCCATGAGATTATTATAGCGACATTATCCCTGGATTCATTTTATGACCAAGTTGTTGATTAAATGGCATGTGTTTTCAATTATTTATCTTTCCACATTTATTATTCCATATTTAATAATGATATTTCTCATTATATGCAATGCCTACTAATTATTTGAGATCACCCATATTTTTTCCTTTCCCTAACATATAAACAAGGAAACTTTTAATGAGCTTCACATATGTAAAATATTTTTTTGATATGTTTTATACTTTATTTCCAACATAAAATGGGAACAATGTCTATATTTATTTATTTAAGAATACTAAACTAATCTATCCATGATGTTGTGATCTATTTTAATTAATGTCATTGTAATAAAGCATACACTGTATATAGGTTACTTGAGTTGGTTTTCTTATAGTTATTATCAAAGGAAAGTTTAGTAAAAACCTTGGTAACAAGATTTAGGAAAATATGGATTAGAGAACATAAACCTATGAAATACTTTGAGGATAATTCGAAGTATATGATAATATCACATGTTTTGAAAAATTAGATATTATGTGGGTTTCTTACAAAATATATCAATGTCTGGTTACTAGAAAGTATATGTAGCTAGGAAAAATATGCACCTTGGGGTAACAACTATGAATGGGGTGGATTGGGAATTAACATGATCATCAATAGTGTACGATGAGTGGGTCTAAGAATAAAAAACAATCTAGAAACTCTCTAGGGATATTCTCTGGTTGATATACATTCTCTTTAAGAACCATTATGGCTGATTTGATTTTTTTATTATTTGAGGATATTCCCAAAGAAACCATTTTTATGATTATGATATTAATTATACATAAATTTTTAATTTTTTTAATTGTTTTAATAGATTTATAATTATATAATACGATTTAAAATTAATAATGTAATGAGATAATTCAATATAATACATTGTTTAGAAATGGAACTAGAAAGAATGAATGGTATCATTAATTGTGGCCAAGGAAGGGATTTCCCTACTGAGTGGGTCAATAAAATTAGTGTTAGTGAAAAGCATATCAAGGCCATATTAGGGATGATAACCCATATTAGACCAATAACATTTTTTATATAGAGCAACATGATGTTACATGATATGATAAACCAATATTTAATCATTTAATGTGACAAATGTATCTATATTTTAAGCGAACTACTAATATAGTGGTAAATATGTAATGAATTTAGTTCCTTGAAAAGATAATTCTATACTTGGAATGAAATTATAGGGAAAATTTTATACTGGTAGTGCATTCCCATAAAGGAGATGTCAATCAATGGTGGTCTATTATTTAAAATAATATGTAGGGATACAAAATAGAATATATGTAATGGAGATAACTTAAAGTAACATTCTTTTTCAAATATTTCCTTCATGAGAAATGAACTAAAATAAATATAAAGTTCCTCAAATTCAAGAAAATGAAATAATAGAGTGTTATATATTATGAGGAAACCTATACAAGACTGGAAAAATATGTTACATATTCCATATACAATCCAAAAAGAAAATTTTGACCATTTTATAGAAGGGATTAATCCAATCCTCTAAAGGGAACTAGTTTGCACCATTTTTCATCATATGATGAAATAGGTTTATGTTCCATCAAAATAGAGAATCAATTTTATAAATAATACCTCTTCAAGGTAAATCAAGAGAAGAATAGGTTTTTAGGGCACTAATAACAAGAGAATTAATAAAATAATAATAATAATAGAATGAACCAATTTCCATCATATGAAAATTTTGGAAAAATATATATAGGAAAATTCATGAAGGGGATGAGAGTTTGTTACAAGTGTAGAGATATGCATTATCTGGACAATGAATGTAATGGGAAGAATGAAACCACTTCTATCTAGTTATTAAAATGTTGATAAATTGGGAAATATTTAAAGTAGTGTCCCATGTGTCAAGGGAACCTACCCAAAAATAGGATTAGAGGATAAGTCCATGTTTATACGATCAATATTATTAAGGTTGATTCTCTAAAATATGTGGTGGTAGGTACTTTAATCATGGACTTAAATTTAGAAAATTATTTATTTTATTTTTTATCTTCACACTCTATTATATCTGACATGTTCTCTAATAAAATTAAATATTTTCCTAGTAGATTAAATGAGAGTTTCCAATTAGGATTCAAGCTGGAAATATTACCGTAACAAGTATGTTCCATTAATTTTACATTATGATACATAGATGTTCCAAATTTATTGGACATATTATCTCTAATGAGGGAGTCTTAGTTGATAATGTGATGAAAAGGATGAAGAATTCCCCACATTGGGGAATATAACTGAGGTGCGCAGTTTCCTTAGAATGGTAGGTTACTCTAAGTGATTTGTTAAAAACATTTCTCAATTGGAAAACCCTTAAAAAATTACATATAAAGGGTTTAAATTCATATAGACAATGGAATTTGAATAATGTTTTGAAGAATTGAAGTGGTTATTTCTCAATGATATGATATTGACTCAACCATCAAGAGAGGATGGATTTTTAATATTCATGGACTCATCAAATAAGGTACTCAGTTGTTTAATTATTAAAAATGATAAATCAATTACCTATGAATCAACAAAATAGAATACTCATGGATAGAACAATGAAAATAATGAAGCTGAGTTAAAAGATGTAATATTTTCATTGAATATATGGAGGAATTATCACTTGGAAAAAAAGTGTGAGTTATACACATAAAAAAGAGTTTGAAATAAATATTTTCATAGAATGCTCTCAACACGAGGAAAATTTTATTGCTTGAGCGAGTCTGGGATTATGAATTCTCAACACAGTATAACCCATGGAAGGAAAATAAGGTAGTAAATGCATTGAGTAGAAAAGATCATGGAGTCCTAACTAAAATGAGGATTAAAAAGGATCCTATGTTTATATATTTAGTAAATATTGATATTTAAATTATTAAGGAAGGGGAAACATCACTTACTTTTCAAATTATTTCTAAAACATCATTTTTGTAAAAAATAAAAATATCTCAGTCTGAGGAGGATAATTTTCAAAAGAAGATTAAATCCAAGAATAAGGTGAAATTGGTAGACTCATTTTATGATGATGGTGTTATAAAATTCGGAAAGAGGTTATGAGTTCCATATATATCATATTTAGAAATAGAATTATTAGATATTTTTCATAACTCAAATTTATCTATACACTCTAGTAGAGGCAAGATATATTGGTATTTCAAGGAACATTTCTTGGGATAATTTGAAGTAATAAATTTATAATTATATATCTAGATTCTTGGTTATAAATTGATAAAGGTTGATAAACAACATACTAATGGAATCCTTCCACCAATACCTATTACTAAGTGGGATTTAAATGGTACCACTATAGATATTGTCACTAGATTACAAAATATTCTTAGAAAGAATGATCCAATATGAGTTATTATTGATCTCCTTACCATATCCACATATTTACCTTCTATAAGAGAATATTTACCACTTGAGATTATTTCATTACTCTATATTAATGAATTTTTAAGACTTAAATATGAACCTATCTCAATTGTTTCGGATCATGACCCACAATTTATAGAAATATTCTAGAAAAGTATCCAAAAGGATCTTGATACTAATCATAATTTAAAAAAAATCTATCATGATCAAACTGATGGAAAATATGAAAGTGATATTCAAAATTGAAAGAAATGTTAAGGCCATTATTAATTGGAATTCAAGTTATATGTAATCAATTTTTACATTTGGTGGAGTTTTAATTCAACAATAGATTCCATTCTAGTATTAAAATGGTGTCATATTAATCTTTATATAGAAAGAGATTTCATAATCCAAATTTTTGGAAATAAATTGATGAAAGAGAGATTTTAGGCCCATAAATTTTAGAGTAGAATATTACAATAGTAAATACTATTTAGACACAAACAAAATCATCTAAAAGAAGGAAAAATATCTATATCGATAACAGAAAAAAGATTTGGAATTTCAAGTGGAGATTTTTTTATCTTAAATTTATCACTATGAAAGGGTTTCAAAATGTTTAGTAAGAGAGGAGAAATGATCCCTAGGTACATAAGATCTCTTGAAATTTTTTAAAGAATTGGATATGTGTATTATCTTTTGGCAGGTCCACCAATCCTCTATAAATTACTAGATTTGTTTCATATCCCATTGCTAATGAAGTAAATACCTGACCCAACACATGTGTTAACCTATAAAGAAATAGAATTGGATCTTGATCTATCTTACCATAAAAATCATATAAAGATTATTTACACTAGAGAACATGTGTTGTGTAATTTGACAACTAGATTGGTAAAAGTGATTTATAGAAATCATAAAGTAGTGGGAGCGGTGTGGGAAACAAAGAAAGTTATGGAGAATAACGACCATAATTTTTTAAAAAAGTTATATCCATGAACATATTAATAATTAAAATTTTAAATTAGGGAATAATGTAACAATGAAGTTTCAATTATATCATATAGTTATTTTATATTCTTGAAACTATAGTACAATGAACATTTTAATTTTTCTCGGCATAAAAATTCTTATTTGATATGTTGAAGATCATTTTTTATATAGTATGAATAATTAAAAATGTAGTATTTAAATAATAATCATTTTTATTATAATAATTTATTATAATATTTATAATTAACTATGTTTAGATTACCAATTTTATATAAAATAAAATATCTTTTTTTTTGTAAAAAGAGAAATTTTTCAAAAAAGATTATTTTTAAGTGCATAATAATTTTCCATTTTAATTAATTATAAAAATCTATAAAAATTAACTATATAGAATAAATTTATAGACTATATATCTAAATAAATGAATTTAAACTCATATAAGGATTGTTACTAGTCATATAAATAATTAAATTCCATCTTATGATTGAAAAATGTACTTTCATGAAAAATCATTTTTCATCACATTTTATGGTTTATTTTTAAATTAATTTTTTCCACCTATAATAATATAATATAATATATTTATTCCATAATTTAATCATAATTTAATTTTTTTAATGAGGTAACTGTCATTTTTTGTCATTATGAGTAGTAAAATTGGTTACCAAGATTAATGTTAAAACGAGTTTACAAGGTGATTAATCTAAAAATATAAGGTTAAAAATAACCTAAAACTTATATAAATCATATTGGTTGAATTTATTTTAACCTTAAATTATCTATACTTATACGTAGAATCAATTTGGAGTTGTGTTTACAAGAAAGTGACTTAATAATATTTTAAAACGTTGAAATAATATAAGTGTGCCACCCACCTCACTTATAAAAGGGAACCTCCTCTAATCCCTTCATCACACCTCTTGATCCATTTATATTAACAAAAAATACCAAAATATCTATAAAACCATCCTTATCCACATTATATAGGTTATATTCTTCCCAAAATACAAACCTTAGGGTTCTTAATAGAATATCTAATGGATCACTTTCAAAGAAGAGGTAGTCATCTTAACCAAACACCTTCAATTGTCTTCTTCTTTAACATATTTCAATTATTTAATAAAAATTACAATATAATAAAACAATAATATCCAATATATTTTGATGTTATCATGTTTATGGAATAATATTTATCCATGTATTTCTCTCTCAAATGGTAAACAGAACCATCACCCGTGTGTATGATGGACTATCACCTCATGAACTGATGTAATTTGTTTTCCATCACCAACTCATATGGATTGTCATAACAATTTAATTTATTAATATATATTATATTTATGTTATAATTTGATTATATATATATATAATATATCTTATAATTATTTACCATTCCTTCTGTTAAAAAATAATAACATTACTTGTGCGTAAGTGTGGAAGACCACCTCCATGAAATGATGTGATTCATTTTTCAGGACCATTTTTCCTAGATGATTATATATATATATACATATAATGAATATGTATACATTTTATATCATGATTAAAATTATGCAGATGATAGAACCAGGCTCACAACACAAGGTCTGTGACTGCTGAATCAAAATATACATTAAAAATAAAATAGTTAACACACAAAATAATGGTAATAATGAATGATTATTAACAAATGGCTAATAAGATGTAATAATTGTGTCATATCTGATATTATATAAAATAATATTTTTATTTTATGTAATTATAATAAATATAAATTTATTATATAATAGGTTAAATAATTTATATCTTTGTGTAAGAGTGAGGTAAGGGATTTCATCTAAATTCTCACCCCATTAGGAAATATTGGTCATTATACAAATATTTTCATTTTTAAGGTTTATATACTATCCTTTTATGTATATAAAATTAATCTATATTTATTATTTTTTAATTAATGTTTCCATTTAATTTTTCTTTTTTAAAGGGTTATAATTTATAAGTTACTAAAGAGTTAAGAATAAATTGTACAAAATTGTTTTGTGGGATTGATTTTTATTTTCATTGAATATATATTATAATATATCATTTATAAAATATATATATTTATTATACACTATATATTTCCATATTTCCTTCTAATTTTTCATTGTTTTTTCACTTTAGCCCAGAAAAGAAAATTTTAAATAAAAATCAATCTTATTTCTCTATATCATCTAGTATATTTTAATTCCATGTCTATATTTTTAAAAATAGTTTTATTGAAGTAATATTTATTTAAGAAAATTATTTATTGAGGAAATTCTATTTTATAATTTAATTTTTAAAATGTTTTAAGTGACCATTTCTATTTTTTTGAAAGAATCATTTTTTACATTATTTATAAAATGTTAAATGTAATTTTTTTAACACAAACAACGTTGATAGTTTTTCCAGACACCATAATAGTTTAACGCTATTTTGATTATAATAAAAATTTCCTATGGTTTTAAAAATAAAATTATTTAATTAAAATTTATTTTAAATGTTTTTCTTCCATATTTTTATATTTTCTAAAAAAATTTGATTTTATTAAAAAACCCATATTTTATGTGAATTGGTGGTTATATATTGTCTTTTTTTAATTTTTTTTGTAGAAATTAAATTTCTCTTGAAACATTCACTTTTAGTGATCATATTTTGTCATAAATTTCATTTCTATTTCATATGAATATTATTTATATCATAGATATATGTATTTACTTAGTTACATACTATTTATACTTATCATGTTTTATTATGAATGCCATTTTATTAATTGGGGAAATCATGGATATTTCATATTCTTTAATCAATAAATATATTTATTTATAAGGAATATTATATAAGAATAAAATTTATTATTCAATACATATAGATTGCATTCAATTTATAGGTATGGGTGGTTCATTATTATAGATAACCCTTAATGAAATGATATCTATAATGAGACAAACCAACTGGCTAGATTTGTTTAATGGGGTTTGGTGTATACATACCCATATTTGAATGTATCTTGGAACAATGACTTGACCAAGGAATCTATAATTCTGAATTTCATTAATTGAAAATATGTTTAATATTATCCAGAATATTATTACATTGACAGTAACCATAGATTCATTTTGTGTTTAAGTTATTGATTAAATGGAATGCGTTTTCATTTATTTAACTTTAAATATTGATTTTTTTCGAATTTACTTATTATAGATTTGGTTGTACGCAAACCTTACTAAAATTTTGAGCTCACTCTTAATTTTTCCCTTTACCCAAGATATTAAGAAATAATCATTGGAATAATTTCAAGGTTGCATAATATTTTCTTTTTCAATGTTTTATATTTTATTTTTAATTTAAAATTTGAATCAAGTTTATATATGGTTGTTCAATAATACTAAAATGATTAGTCCTTAGTTATTTTATCCCCTTTATCTTATTCTAACATACTAAAGTATACAAAAACACTTTATTACTAGCATGGGGGTTGTTGCATGAACTATTCAAGGTGATTCACCTAGTGATTTTCTTCTAAGGTTGGAAGCACCATGTGATATATCAAGGAGTGTTATTTATTACTATTTTTATGAATAAGGTGGTTTTGTGGTTTTTCACTGTTTTTATTTAAATATAAATCTTATTATAGTGAATATGTACTATGTCTCAAGGTAATTATTTTGGTAGTTAGGTTTTAATATATCTATAGTAGAGCTTATTATGAGATATCTTACTAATAAGTGGGTGAATTACGAAGATCAGATTCCAACTCACTTGTTATATGTGTTACTAATTTCTATATATAAGTGGGAGATAATTTCCCTAGAGTTTCAGAATATATTACTTCTAAACTTGTGAGTTATAATGGTATATGAGTGATCATGGGATAGTTAACTGGTTAAATAATTTCCGCCCATCAGAGAGCAGTTTTTGGTGGTATATTTAACAAGGTTATATGCGCGAAAGATATAATTATTTCAGGGAGTGCCTACATAAATTATCTATAATAAAATTGATTAGTTTACATATTGGATATAGATATTATTAAAACTTGATTTTAGAACTCAACTATTTATTTTCAATATATTTAATTTGTTGATATATGGTCAGATAGAGAGAATTATTTAGGCATTAGAGGATATGCTTTGAACATGTATTTTTTTTATTCTAGTAGCTCTTGGGTTGGACTCTAAATTCAGTAGAGTTTTATTATAAGAATAATTATTATATTTCTATAATTAGTAAGATACTATATGAATCATTTTATTGTCACCATTATTGGTTTTAGTTACTCTAAGTGGATATGTGTGAGATAAATTATATTAGTCCCAATTTAGTGAGTATGGGACTTGTAGGAATATATTGTTGATTTTAGAGAATATAAGGGGAAATAAAAGTATCCAAAACCCGTATAAAAACCTTATTCATAGGCTATTATTGTTTTATATAGGTTTTCTAGAGTCTTTTTAGTATATAAAATACATAAGAAACATTGATTTAGTTGTGGTAAAAAGTTATCTCTACAGTTTATTTGGTCTTCTCAAGGTGTTTCAGTGATTTAAAGAGTTGTAGTATAGGAATATTATTTATCCTAATTTATAGATATTTCATGATATGTTTTATATTTCATGGTTAAATAAATATTTTTCTAGTTCTTATCATACAATAGATAGGGGTAATTTTGAGTCGGATGAGGATGTGTCATTTGTTGAGTATTCAGTTGAGATTTATGATATTTAAGAGAATATTTTTCATAATCATTTTATTCTTTTGGTGCTTTTAATTAAGATGCATGTATAAGTCAAGGAGAGGGATTTCAAGATAAATTTATTGTTTTTGGATTATTTTAGTTTTTTTTATTTATTTAGTTGTATATTTCTATATGTTTGTTGTGATCATTTTTGTGATGTTTATTTCATTGATATAAAATTTATAGACTTATTTATTTTTTATTCAGTGTTCATGGTTGATCTATGATATTTTTGTAGAGTTTTCTAGATTTTTTGTTGGTTGGAGGAGTGGTTGATTGGCCCAATTTCACTTTTGGGATATTTAGAGTTATGAGAGTTTGATATGATTGGTTCACAGAATATTGGGATTTTTCAAAGTTAGAGATCTTATTTCAGTGGTAGTTGTAACCCAGGGGAAGTTCCATATAATGAGTTGTGTGGGTTTATAGATCCAAATAACTACTAATAAATTTGTCCTTAAGAGCTCATTTAAAGGGATCCTTCTATCTCTTTTGGATATTCTCTAACAATTTTTAGTTTAAATTTAGTGGAACAATTATTTCTGAAGGTATCCAAAGGAATGGTTTCTTTTTATATGGATCCTTTATATTGAGGTAGAAGAGGTCCCTTATATATATACATTTCAATGTGGAATTGTTTGAGCATGAAGGATGGAATATTTTATTAATGGGATGTTTTTTAGGGTTTTATAATTGTTTATAAACTGAGTAATCTAACCATGATGTTAGTGATTCAGTATTTATTATTTTATTCCATACGTTATAAATATTTTCCGGTTTTTAATAAGTAATTTTGATGTAGATTTGATTATCTAAAGGATTCATATTTGTAATGTTAACCTTCCATCTTACCTTACATATTGTAGTTTTGTGCTATATAGGTTGTGTCCAAGGGTTTGAGTCTCACTCTAGAAGGTCAAGATCATTTAATATGTTCATTAGGGATATTAAAAGGCATGGGACTTTGTGGGATGGAATTATGGATAACCAAATGTTTGTGGGTAATGTATATTGTTTGAGTTATGTGTCTAGATTAATCAATTGAATATTTTTTTCTCTATATTGACTTCATATGTATGTCCATATGTGTAATATTTTTTTCCATTTAAAAATAAATTACTGATTTGGAGGTAGTAATTATGATTTTTAGGGTTTTATGATTATTTTTTCGATTTATTAAATATTCAGAGTACATTTCTATGAATTATTGATAGATCCAAATCCATAGGTTTGAGTTATAGAGACACCCCAATGTTAATTTTATATTTTATGTTCCCATATCTTTTTTTATCAATTTATGGAATTATGGAATGATTTTTGGAATATTATTCTACAAAATATGATAGGTATGCTATTGAAATGAATGATTTTACTATAGGGTGATGCCCTTCAACATGGATGAATGTTTCAACAGGTGATATTTTTTTACCTAGTTTTTTATTCCAAAGAAAAATATTTGGTTAATATTCTATGTATTTTGAATTTTATTATTATGAGACCTAGATATTGGTTCTAAATGGTGGTCGGTGTTAAAATGATTGATGGTTTCAGTTAGTAATTTTTGACTTGTGTTCTGATTGTTTTTGAATGAAAAAAATCTTGAGGATGGTATATTCTGGATGGAATAAAAATGTTTTGGTGTTTATGACATGATATATATAATGTTTTTTTCTAAAAATATATATATAGTTTTTGTTTTTATGAGTTTGTTTAGTTCTTATGTGAAGTTTAGTGTGACAATTATGGTAACTTGGTTTTATCTTCTCTCTTATAGGTTTAAGCATGATGTGAGCTATTAAGATAAATTTATACCAATGATGTGGAAATTTGAGTAACTCAGTTTTTGAGGGTGGTTTGTAATTTTTCTTATATCACTATTGTATTTTATATTCATTTAGTGATGGAGAAAAGTCATTCACATCATGAATTGTAGAAAATTTTTGGGAAGAAAAAGTGTGTCTAAACATCCAGTAAGAGTGGGGTCTTCCAGATGGTTAGAAAAGTATAACTTAATGACTCTCCCTACTTATATATATTTTTGATGATTTCCATGGATAATAATATGATAGAATTGGAAGTGTGTTGGAGGCAGAACATGTGATGTTAGGAATAATCCACTAGTTTGTTGGGTGTGATATTTAGGGGTCCATGTTTCACTGAATTTCAATAGTGTGATTTAATATATATATATATATATATATATTCATACCTTTTTTATTTATTGGTGTGTGATTATGGTTAGTTATTGGGGTTTCCTATCAGACATTACTTGGGTGAGGGATGTATTCTTGGATTGTATTTTACACTCATTAATGCTATTGTATTTTTTGATCACATCGGTACAGTGGGATGTTGGAGTATGATCCTTTTGGGTATTTTTATAATGATAAAAACTTTTATACATTATTTATAGATATTCAGGAGCCCACTAATGGTGATCTTGGAAAATGTTATCTTGGTGGGTGGTTGAAAAATACATGTAATTATTTACTTTTTGGGAGTTATGTATAAATTTTTGGGAGTTTTGTTGTTTTATTTTTATAATGATAGTTTCTACATTTATATTTTTATATTTAACACTACATAACTTGATGACATATGTACAATCTATATGATGATTGTATTATGCTATAGATTTATTACACTCTCCCCATATTTTATATCCAAATTTATATTATTGATGCAAATTCCTCCCTTTTTCATTATATCATCATATTATTACACCATATCTTGGAATATTAAATATAAACATGGTATATCACATCAATTATTGTTTTTTATATATAGAGGGGGGCTAAAAAGAATTAATTCATGAATATATATATATATATATATATATATATATATATTTCATAGAATAAAATTATAATTAATTCCCCAAAGTATAAATTTGTGTTTTCTCTTATTGAAGTCCATAAAATAGATTTATGGGTTGTAACAACATGTAAATATTAGTATATGTCGAGTTATAAATGGATATTTGAAGTTTCTCTCATGAGGAATGATATGGGTTTTGTATTATAAATGACCCACTATGTACAAAAAATGGAATTTGATGCATTATTATATTACTAAACTAGATGATCATATTTAAAATTAATCCTTATTAGTTAATTCTAATAATTACCCATATGAACCTACATAGTTTAAAAAATTACTTATGTTAACCCTGAGGATAAGTTAATCTGGGGTGGTTTGGTTTGTTTCTATTTATGTTGGTGTTTTTACTAATCAAGATGGGATGTTTACCCATTTATGATGAGTATGTCATATATTCCCTCGATTGATAATGAACGAGGAATATTATGAACATAAAAAAATTTGTGGCATGTGATATATGTTGGCACTGAAAAATATGGAATGATCTTTTATGAGATCACCCCAATATGAGCCTAGATCAAATGGAATTTTTTGAGATAAAGATTAAGGAGTTTCATACATAATTATGAAGACATAAATGGGATGTATGTGTGTCACATGACTGCTTATAAACCAAGGTATGGATATAATTTAAAAACATTTCAAAACCCATTGACTTGGTGGTGGGAACCACCCCATAGAGTAAGTTATGAGTTTCACCCATTATTGGATAAAAGTTTTATCCATTATTAAAATGTATTTTCACATATTTTTATACCCTTTTTGGCCTTTTGAAACACCTAATACATGTAAAATGAGTAGTTTGGGGAGTATTTTACATTATAAACATTGATGTGATAGCTCAAGGAACTAAAATGGACTTAAGAATCAAATGTTATGACCGTTTGAATTTGGAATTTTTATGATTGAGTTTTTATGAAGTCCACATGCATTCCTAGATAAAGTCTAATGTTCCATTTGCATTAGCACATAGTGTTATGCCCAGTTCCATAATCCAATCTCATGCCTTTTTCAACTATCAAATTCTATCCCTATCTCTTTCTCATCCCCTATGTCCCTCTCATGCAATATTCATTATTCCCACATCATGTGACCTGTTCAAGGGAATTGGGCATATAAAGTGAGTTTCAACAATTATCTGGGAACCAATCTTAGCTTTTCCTATATAAGGAAACTTGGTCTCAAATTTTGACACCCTGGGTGGAGGAGGAGAAACCCCCATATTATTTGATCAAACAAATAATTCACCATAGTATCCTAAGATTCTTCTTTCAATTATTTTAAAATCAAAAAAGGGAAAATAATAGAGAAATTATTGTAGTTTCATCATTTACTAATCATGGTATTTGTAATAGGACACTTCACCCAAGTAATCACCAAGACAAGGGTGAATAATATTTCCCAATATTTTCTCTGAAGTGGTTATAGTTCAACATCATGGAGATTTGTTTTCTTATAAATTGGTCATACCTAGTTTTTCTATAAAGGAATTATGCCAAGTTCTCATAGGAAACCTAAACATGTTCTTATTCTATCAAGTCCCCAAATTAGGATGGAATTCAACCTCTGATATATACTAAACATGGTTCCTATGATTTCACTATTGGAGTAACACTAGTTCACTTAACTTTGGCTTATTCACGCAGTCCATCAAACCACGTTCCCACTTTCCAAGAACACCAAACTAGGCACCCCTTATCCCAACTCTTCAACTATGGGTCACACCCATTTCTCAATACTCATAAAAAATGAAATTAATTTGGTTTCATTTTTGTCCCACATTATTTAATTTGGATATGATAATTTCCTGAAATAATTTACTGACACACTATATCTCAATCAATGACTCTAATAAGTCTTTATAACCAAAACCTCCTCTATGGACTCACAAATTATTTGATGGGGTTATTCACAAAAGTGTGATCTACTTCAATCAAGAATTCATTTCATAATATTAATCATTAAAACTATAAAATATATGTCACTTTTTGTTCACCTTGTCTAATATGATCATCAGGGTATAGAAAATAATGCATTCCCTTGATAATCAGCATCCCTAAATTTTGGTGATCAATGTAATTATTTCTACCACTACCCTCTTAACTCACTTAAACTTGTTTTTATTAACCATAATTTTTTTACCAAGTTCCTATAATATCCTTGGATTATACACCACAATCCAATCAACATGTTGTTCGCATTAAAGAGACTCCAACCTAGTGTAATACTTAACCAACCCTCACATAATCTACTAATTAGGTCAAACTAGAATGGGTTACTCATGAATAATTACTACTCCAAATAATAATAATAATAATTCACTAAGTTATCAATTATTATTAACTTTAAACTAATTATAATCTTTCCTAGTATTATTACCTTAAACTATAAGATACCACAATATAGGTTTCATGACCTTAAAATTCACACAATTAGTCTCGATATCATAAACATAAAAGGAACAACATTGTTCCTAGTTAAAAAAACTTAAAAAGTAAATCATTCGTCATGGATGGATGAACTTTATATTCATATCTTTATTCAAAGTAAAACAAACTTAAAAGGAACCACCATGTTCCTTGTCAAAAGACCTTAAAAGGTATGATACACTGAGTCAAAGTCTAACTTTATATTTTATTTTTTGATCATAATAAACATCATTTAGTTTTTGATTTAACATGAAGATTCTTAAATTAATCATTAATGATTAAAAAGTAATAATATTGAATAAAATTACGATGATATAAGGTTTTATTTAATACCGATAATTTGAAGATTTGTGAAAATAAGAAAAGATATGTATTTTTGAAATACCTATGATGTGAAGATTCATGAAAATTTCATAATTTGAGAGGGTGACCCATATTATTTTTATCATATGTATAATAACTATAATGGTGATAGTTAATTTTTATAGTAGAATTGATGAGATACTATTGGGTCTTGAAAATTACTCATTTAAGAAGTGAATTATATCCGAATCGGCAAAAGGTAGAAATGAAACCCAGGATATAATTGAAGAAATTACTCAAAGGGATGAAACAACGAAGAAAAAACTGATTCTCAGACCACGGATCTGGATGCCTTTCCATAATATCATGAATCATCCATGAATGAAATAGTTCGTGGATTGAGGTGGCACTTGGAAATGAAGAAAAGTCATTTGTGGGACCGAGATGGTGATTTCTTCCCCCACAAACAAATTTCCCCCATAAATTAAATAGTTAATGGTATGAGGTGGTAATATAGACTCCCACAAAAATAGAGTTGTTTTCATGATTAGGATGATGATTTCCATCCCCCAAAAATGACATACTCAATGAAAAAGTTGTTCTCCAGCCCAAGAACCTTCTGTGGGTCCACACAAAATAAGGCTCATGACCCATCACAAATCAACAACCATGCTAGTATTTAGTTCTTCTTCTCTTTTATAAATAGACCCAATGGGGGACCTCCAAAAAGAAGGATGGATGAATAAAAGAATATTTATCCAAATAAAACAAGTGACAAGGAACCCTCAAAACTAGAGAGTCTTAGATGATTCCCAATAGGTAAAAATTCATCGCATTGCATAAGAGAGGGAATAATAAATTAACCACCCATCCGTGAACCCAAAACCCATTGAGGAAAAAATCCTATGTGGTGAAAAATAGATGAACCATTTTTGGATAAGTATCCCACATAGAAAAAATTTATTAGGAGAAAAACCTACCTGACATAGAAATTCACTACGTGGGAGGAACTCGGCCCCACATAGAAAAATGCTATGCGAGAGGAACCTGGCCCCACAAAGAAGCACACTATGTGGGGAAAACCCATGTCCATGTAAGATAATTCTATATAGGTGTAAACTTAAATCCATAGAAAAATTACAAAAGGGTTAAACCTGATCCTGTATAATAACCTACAATATAGAATTGGGAATTCTAGGGAGTTCTACCCTCTAAATCTAATCACTCTCTCCCCTTGTGTCATCAAACCCCTTATTGGCCCCTCTGCTAACTAGTCTAACAATATCAGTATAAGGCATCCTCTAAAGCTGCCCAATATGTATGATTAAATAATTGATCACATTAGCACATCCTCTCAAGTTTACATTCCCATGGTAAGCAGAGTCACTTGTGTAATCTTTGTAGTAAGGAAGAACATCAAAATAGGCTCGAGTTTTAATTCTCTCGGTAACATGGGTTATGAGCTTAGGATTCTCAGGTGGAAACTCCCATTCTAGGGATTGAGGGTAAATCCAGGACTTTCCCTTTGATGAGGGATAGTTTTGAACATCCCTCTCTTTCCCAGAACTGATTTTAGGGAACTTCTTCTTATGTAAGCCCCTTTCCTTTCTTACAGGAGGCAACACTTTTTATCCTATTTTTCTTTTCCTGGGACATAGATGTATAGATCACCATATGTAACTATCCTAGATATGGAAATAAAAGAGTAAATGGAAACATACAAATATTTATCTCTCTCTCCTTTTGGGCTCCAGCACTATCCATCAGTGGATAGGGCGAGTCATGAAATCTTCAGATCCATTGCTTCCTCTTGATTATCACACCGAGCATAACTTATTTGGGATTAGAGGCTAGTGGATACTATGAAATCCAAACTATCCTGAACCTATAATTTGGATGCTTCCATGAAAAATCCCCATCATATAAGCCTTATCTATAGATTTAAGCCCCAACCAGATGGTTATCTTTCTAATTGTAAGCCCCAATCATGCCATCTTAATTTGGATGATTCAATGTGTAAGCCTCAAACTTACTAAAGTATATGATATTTGATTTCTAACTAACTAAGATACATAGGAATACTCACTAATTTCCCAACCCAATATCCAAATCCACCGTAATTTTCTACTGGCCATATCCTTGGTAGGGTCATGTCCACCTAGCGTACAATATCTCTCTTTGGTCACTCTGGCCACCTCGGTATAAGTCCCCCACCATCCTTGACCAGGAACCATCCACCTAGGCATCCTATTCACACGATGTTAAACTAAATGGTTGGGTCAAAATCACATGAAATTAAAAGGTGATGTTCCCTATTAAGTGGCACTAAACTACATGAGTTCTGATTCATCTCATGAGGATACATAGGAAATCCATATCAAGGGTTCAATACTGACATCCAAATATCTTCCATCTCACTGGATGACAGTAAAATCTTGAGCACCTCACCAAATATCTTAAAACTATGATCATCAAAATGAAAGGACAAAGCATATCTAATCAATCCGTAAAAGGGTACGATTGATGAAGAACCTCAGATACATACAGATATTCCCATAATTATAGAAGCTCATATACATGTATATGGTTCCGAAACCTTGTGTATTACTGATAAATTGTTACCTAGGGGTAATCCACAAATATATACTTGGGAATGAACCAAGGATTCATGTACATATCTTAAATATATAAGAGTGTCCCGTAATAGGAAATAGTTCCCCCCAAATGCTTTGATGAGCCAAACATATCATCCTCTTGACCAATGTGAGTTCTCAAGTTTCTTTGTCCAATTTACCCAATGAGCATCTAATATTGGAATTTAGGCCCATGAATCATGGATATGAGAGTCATTGGCCATTTCTGGCTATACAAACAAAGCCCATTGGAGACCATTCGAAGACCTTGCACACAATGTCAATGGTTTCACAACATTCAACCCCTTCCAATCAATTGTTTCTAACCCAGACACATCTTTGAGGGAAAAAATGGTGGAACTGACATGAATGAGGACCAAAGATGGATTTGTTTCCTCATTTTAGGCCCATTTCTCATACAAAATTGAAGGGTTTCAAATGAGACCCTCATGTGTTCATGTGATACAAATTCAATGTTGTTTTTTTGTCTGTATATGTCATATACACTATAGAAACCCTTTAGATATTCCTTCAATAAAATGTCATCTCAAAATTTTTCATAGATGCATGCAACATCCCCCGAACCAAATGGGTCCTCTAAGGAGCATAGGATTCCATCACCCACTAAATATTTTCAAAAATGGGTTTGAAATTCACTTCTAGGGAGTAAAATTATAATAGTACTCTCCCCATCCTAGAGGAAGCTCGACAGGACCTCCAGTTGATGAATCCCTACAAACCATCCAGCCACTAATCTTCAACAAATCAGAACTAAGTAGATCCACTTGAGATATCTAATTGTTTCACGATCTAATCCCTGGAGCACGATAATGAGTTATTCCCTAATATTAGGGAGCATGATGAAGTCTTCACTAATGATTTCATCCCTCTAGTACATGGATTTCACCCAAGGGCCCCTATTGGAAATCTTCACTGCCAACTCTAGATGTCCCAAAATCCTTATCATTAAGAAGATAATTCATTGTGGTCTCATACTAATGTATAGAAATCCCAGATCCCCAGGGCGGCCTGTAGAGGGAGACAATAATATTATCAGAAGCAGTCCATCTTCCTCATTATTGAAGAAGAATCCTACCAAGTAAATGTGGTGGAAATCCACGAGAAGACATATATTCCTTCTCAATCTCCTGATGTTCATCAATAATATATAGAACCAAGTCATAGGAAGACATATATTACTTCCAAGTCACCTAAATCCCACTATGTAAATTCATTGGAACACATGAAAATGAAAATAACTACTAAAAAATATGAATCCCGTCAGTCAAATACGATGACAAGCTATGATCAGGTTCAAATTTCTACCATTGATAGCCAAAACCGCCATGAAAATTGGGTGGAAAATTATAATTAGATGTATATTCCTGCACATGAAAATGAACCCTACCAGTGAAATATTCTAGTAATCAAGGAGTATATGTATATTCCTACCCTCTAATTTCATGCCCATTAGTTAAATATGATGGAAACCAGATATAGGTAGACAATTTTTTGGGCGGATACATATAGAGACCATTAGAAAAATATAATGACACCTAACCAGTATATGAAAATTTATACTTGTTCATGTCAATACCACTAGTAAAATACAGTGAAAATTAGAGAAAATAACTAGAATATCCATTCTATATATTAGGGGCAGACTCATTCCTCTTCCCCTGCACTGGAGAACTATCAATACCTAATGGAAGGAAACATATGTCCAAAGTAGGAACATATTCCTACTCTGAAATCGGAATGTGAATATATACCAATTCCTTTCAAAGACATCACTCAACATATCCTAGAAATAATGAAAGATTAGGTACAATCCTTGACTATATAGTGCAAACTTTTCATGATATAATCACGTATGTGGTAATAAAAAGGATTCAAGCCCACAACCCCATCTCCCCAAGTGGGGTGGCTCATACACATAATAAGGTTGTCACTCCGGATTATAGATGCATCCCTACTCCATTCCAAGAGTTTCATCATAAATATTAAGAATTTAATAGACCATAAGATTGGGAATAAAAACCCATTCAAATTGGGGGATATAGGTCAACTTCAGTGGATTCTTTAGGGAAGAAACATATCCCTTACATAACTCAAAAAACTAATCAACATATCTCAACATCCCCACATGATTCACTAAAATAGACACCCATATATGAATTTCTTCACCTATAAGAAGTGGCCCCATCCACCCATAAGAGAGCACCAAAAAATGAATTCCTCCAATGGAAGCTGCAAAATAAATAATAAACTCTGGAACTTACTTTTCTAGAATCTGGAGTTCTTAAAGACATCATACATCTGTCAATGGTGGATCAATATCCTTATGATCTATTGAAATATTACTGATGTAGATGTATTAGTTGCAAAGGTCCTTCCTGAAACATTGTTACCAGTAGATCTATAGGTTCTCCTCAAAGAATAAACCATGAAGGCTCCCTTTATGGACACAAAGTGATCAATCATAATAGATTATCCTATGATGAGAATCACAGTATCAATATTCATGGACAAAAGATCAGATATCAAGAAGGTCCTACCCATGCTATCGTCCACCCTTAATGTCCTCCCCAGGGTATAAACTATTGAAATTATCCCAATAGTCAGATATTAAGCTATGATGGTAGTCCTTTCCATGGTAGCACATACCGTGAAGGTCCTCCCTATAGTGACATAATATTTCTGCAAGAAGTTCTTCCCATTGATTTCATCCTCCCTAAAGGTACTCCCCAGGGTATATGCTGTAAAAAATTATCCCTATAGTTGGACATTATGCTATGATGAAATTCCTTGCCACGGTAGCACAAACTGGGAAGGTCCTCCCCACAATGATGTATTATTTTAGCATGAAGTTCTCCCCCTTTCTATCATCCACCCTAAAGGTACGACCCAGGGTATATGCTATAGAAATTATCCATATAGTTGTAAATTAAGCTATTATGGTAGTCCTCATCATGGTATCACCAACTATGAAAGTCCTCCCCACATTGACATCTTATTACAAAAAGAAGTTACTTCCCTTGCTGTCATCCACCCTAAAGGACATCCCCAAGGTATACACTAGAGAAATTATCCCTATAGTTTTACATTAATCTATGATGGTAGTCCTCTCCATTGTACCACAAACTGAATAGTTCCTCTCTGTAGTGATGTATTATTTTAGAAATAAAGTCCCCTTAGTTTTCTTCATCCCTAAAGGTACTCCCCAGGGTATACACTATAAAAATTATCCATGTAGTCAGACAACAAGTTATGAAAGTAGTCCACACCATGACAACATCTGCTACAAAGGTCCTCCCCACATTCAAGTTCCATATTAGTTGTAAGGCCCTCCCCTTTATAATTAAATATATTAAATTCCTCATATGTTGAGGCATTTGAATGGATGAGGTTAGAAATGTTAGAGGCCCTATCAATGAAAATGACATCCTTTCTCAAATAGGAGATGGCCCAGGGTAACGCTCCTCCTATGAGCCACCCCTGGACCATTACCATGCCAACAAGATCCCTATTTCCCCCAATACATGGGATGAAATAGTCAAGAATCATCCATTTTAGATAGATCATGTAGAGGATTATCTCACGGAAGAAAAAAAGGATATGTTTCTCATGAGTATAAAATTGTACATGGATGAAGTATCCATTAGGTTTTTTCCTTAATCCACTTAGTAGTTCAACATACAAAGGGAATTGTTAGAAGAATGCATTCATAATATTTGTATCAATATCTTGATAGCTCTCTACTACCTAAAAGAAAAATAATTTCCTTATGATGGGTATGCCAACCATGTCAAAATAATGGGGGATCTTTATTGTAAAATCCACTTAGAATCCATTTCGTATGAACAATGACTATAATCATAGAGGTGACATAAAGATCTCCATCTGAACTGGCTCAATTGAATATATACATGGATTTATTTAATATATAATGCCTCAACCAACATTCATATTCCTAAATGGGGGGATTATGGAGCCTTGAATTTTACCCCAAACCCCATTCAGTACAACCCATTTGAAATGGAACCTTATAATGTCATTATCCCATGGAGTAAATTAAGAGAAATCTCTGCTTAAGAAATATAGTGCACCCAACAAGAATCTTCTACGAGTAAGCCTCAAAAGATTCAGGCTCAATGAGAGAAAGCCATCGAGAAACTCCTGGCCTTGAAAACTGAGAACATTTATCATGATTCTTTCCTAAGGGAATCCAATATTCAAGAACCATTAATTTTCTTGGAAATAAATGGTTTGTATACTGACCTAACACTATATCTGACTCACACTAGAATAAGAATAAACAATATCAAGAAAGTAGAAATATTATAAGCAACCACCGTAGTATGGGATCATCTCTATCCCTTAGGGATGGGGTAATTGTTATTACAAAATGAAATCATAAGAATAAAAAACTAGACCAAGCCACACCAATAAAAGAATATGAGCAACCCCATCCTGTAGGGATAGTGGATTTTTTTTACCTTAACCAACCCCTTGATAGTAATAGGTATTTTAACATTTAGGGGGGATAGTAAATAGATATTTCTCTTATTTCATCATGTCTCATGACCCATTTCCCCATGAATTCATGCATACAACTAGTCTACAAAATGGTTCCCTCCATGTTACTCTTCTAAAATAAGCCTGAAGAGAATCCCAAAATGGAAGGAAGAGATCCAATAATGAAAGAAAATTTCCCTTATACCATCTGGAAACTAGTACATCACCCACAATGTCTTATGAATAAATAACAGTAATTTAAGTCAATATTGTGGACCACACCGAACATGATACAAGTTCAGAAGAACATAGAGAGGATAGATCCTCCCAGAATCCGATCCACACTGAGAAGGAAGGTTTTCATTCCTAGAACCAGAGAGTCTTGATAAATTTGGATGCTCCCTGACCAATCCCATTCTATCTACCCATCGAACCTCTATTAGGGATAAGAATAAAAAAAGGTCATATATGAACCACCTCCTCTCGGTGAGAACAAGCCTACAATGATTGAAGAGAGATTCACTCTAAAGGAGGAATAAATGAAAGAGTTGGGTTGAATTATTGTCAAATTACTCTTAGGTAGTGTTCCTATTATGTATTATCCATGGGAATAGCTTTAACTCATGCTTCTAGTAGGCGTACCTTATCCACAAGGGTTCATCCTGAAAATTTAAGAGAGACCATGACATTCGCCCAACACGATTCTTAGACCATCGGTCTACTTGGACCCAATCATGGGTGGGTACTTGGATTTCCTTACATTAAGGAAACAACTAGAAAAGGTTTAAGTAAATCCTCAAAATATTCCTCCAGATGGATATCTGCACCAAATTATAATGGAACTTGAATTTAAAATACAACCTATTTTTATACCTATCCAAGTCAATTTTTAATAGAAAATCCATCAAGGGCTTGTTTACACCATCAAGGAATTTCCATATTGATTGGAAACTATTGAGGACTGGTGTGCACCATTGCAGCCGGAACAAAAGCCTTACCAGGACTGTGTAAATAACACCCCACCACCACCAAATTATGAGAGTCCAATATTTCCAATGTTCAATGGTTCAAGAGATCCAGAACAAAATCTAACCTACTTTGCATCTCTTTATGATCCCATTATGGGAACTGAAGATCAAAAAGAAGCAGTGAAATTAAAATTATTCATGTGAACCCTACGAAGGCCATCCTTTTTTTGGTACACCATCTTTTCTTCTTGGTCTATCATGGGATGAGAAGAACTCTACCCATAGTACATATTCTAGTTTTTATCAATATTGTAAAAGAGGATACCCAATGACCTATATAACTAAAAACAATGATATAATTATGATCTCAAAATTCATTTCCCAATGTAAAGGTTTGAATTAATCTCAGAACTTGCCACTCCCCAAAGAAGATATTATTGCAAGGGCATCGATATCCTCTATGATGAGCTATGATCGCCACTCATCCTGGTGAAATATATAAGTGGATTCTGATATTTATTTGTTATATCCCAAAGAATGGATGACTCTATATAATAAACTAAGCTCAAGTCCTAGATAACTCCCCTGGTGTTAGAGAAAATAGTGGGAAAGGACGAGGCAGCATCATTCACACTTAAGACATCCCCCCCCACACTCAATCTTCTATGCCTGCACCATATTGTGCAACACCACTCAAATAGCAACAATGGACCCCACCTCGATACGACAAGAAGAGGGGACCCAAATGAAATAAATTAATCTAATAAAGGAATAAATTTTAAATGTTTTGAGATGATTTAGTATATGGTTATTTCATAGTTGCTATAGACCATGACTTACTCCATATTCCAAAACTAAAAAGGGATAATGAGGTTGGTCTTACTAAATGAAAATATTAATTTATATTTCATTTGATATTAGGAATCACCCTTCAGTAATGCTTCTTCTTCAAAGAAATTGTGTAGAAAATTAAAGATTCTGGGAAATTAAAACTGAGGCCACCTCCAGCACAAGTAGAGTATATTTCTACTACTATCCTTGAGGAAGGAGGAAAGGAAAAAATGTTATAGTAGAAGGGAAAAAAAGTTTTATTGTTGTATAACTCAAAAAAAAAACAATTAAGCTCATGAAATACTCCAAAAATAGTTAAAATAACCAACTATTCCCCCTGATGGTTCAATTAAAACACACATGAGGTCATCAAAGCCAAAATCCATTAAAGGCCATCCCTCCAAAAGGTAGCATGTATTGAAAGACAGAGAGAATTTGTAGGAGGAGAATCCAACACCAAGGCAAAATCTCACTTTTTCTCTCTCATATTTTATGCCCTTATATTTGAAACAACAAGTACTACCCTGGCAAATGGATCTACCAGAAGTGATCTCTCGGGGAAAGTCATCATCAGAAGAGGATTTGATTTTAAGTCCCATTAACATTATTCACTTAATGGATACCTTTTTTGAAAATGATCATTTTTAGGAACCTGAGTTCCCCACATTTGATAGGGGAACCAGAGGAAGATGTCACATTAGCCAAGGATACCAGGGAAGATGTAGTTGTGACAGGAGATAGACTTCTAGTCACGCACCTACTCAGACCATCAATATTGTAGAAACTCACAGAAGATACATTTACCAAGTCCAACAGGAAAATGAAAATCTACCTTCACCTACTAGAAGAAACTCTGACCCGATCACTATAGAATATAAATGAAGATAAGAACATGTATTAGATATCCCTTGGTGAGTATCAGGTCCTACTCAGCCCAACTCACCAAGAATATGAACACCTCTAGCTCTTGTCCCGAGGGATGATATTTCTTTATCTAATACTCAATCCCCTAATGTTCCTATGAAATAGAATCCCCCAACTTTTAATCACTAACCATTATAACTAAAGTTTGACATTATGAAATAATAGGCCATGGTAACAACCAAACTACAAATTATGGATGCATTAAGTTTATTAAAAGACCACAGAGAAACACTCATAAAATATTTGATAAGACCCCAGGAGTTGGAATCCAAAGTAGCCGACACTGAGGTCTATAAGATAGAGAATGATTTTGTAGAATTTGACACAATTATCTCCATCACAAAACAAGATGAAGACACCATCATATAGTGGAACATCTGAACCTTGTATGGGTCAGACATGATAAATTGTGTCGACATCTATAATTTTTCATTGATAACGACTTTGGAGTTAGTCTCAATCAAGTAAGAACACTTCATTAGATATGATATGATTAAAATAACCTAGCACCATGCTCTATAACACTGTAAGGCTATAAAAAAAGTCAGTAGAAGCCATTGGAAAAAATAAAGATCAAGGCCCAATTTGGAGACCTCATAACTGACTCAGAATTTTCAGTGGTTATGAAGAACATGACCTTCAATGTCTTTATAGGATGACCCTAGTTGCACCAACAACATCAATTCCCTCCTCACACAATCAATACATAAAATAATGAATCAATAGAATAATCAAGATGTTATGCACTAATAAGGAACCATTAAAATCATATGATTAACATTATATCGACACATGATTCTATAATGGGAAAGGGAAACAACCATTGGTTGATAGTATTGAATGGTTCATTTCCCCGAACAACCTAGAAATGATCCAGACTAACCCCTTTAGAAATCTAAAAGAAGAATATATTCTACCTATCAACCAGATCAAGCATATGAGCCCAAATTCTAGAATATATTTAGAAATATTCTTTATTTTAGGCATGAACACTGAGTCCAGCAGTGTTGGATAATTTGATAACTCCTTAAATAGTGGTAAAATATCAAATGAAATTACATTTAGATCATACCCAAAGCTCATGAAAATTCTTGCCTCACAAAAAATGGAATAAGTGGATGTCTTTTCATTAAATATGTAAAAAGACACTTCCCACCCCTCGCTCCATCCTCTCCGGATTTTCAAGGAAATACCCCACTACCAGCTGGGTTGGAGGAAGTTGCTTCATCTTCCAAATAACAAGATATTGACTCCCCTATTAACTCTAGATAAGTCATCCCAATACTTGTTTACCCATCATAATAGGATGAGGAATATTAATATAAGGAAGAGGAATAAGAGGAAGAATACCTTAGGGATTTCACTCTAGATTTTTAGAAGGGCATTTGTACCACAATTAATGAACTCAGAGAAAACAAATCTTGGTATAGAGGAAGACCCACTACCCACCTTGATTAGTGTGTCCATTTATTCTAAAGATAAATAGGTATATAACTCCTTCCTTAGAAAAAATAATGATATATTTTCTTGGAAATACACATATATTCCGGGTCTCAATCCAGAGGTGGAAACTCACCACCTAGGCCTTCCAGAGAACCATCGGGGCTATAAGCAAGCTACCAGGAGGACATAGACGACACATGCTACCAAGATAGATGATGAATTTAAAAATATCATTAGATCTAACTAAATTTTGGAGGTTCAATACCCCATATGGTTTCCTAATATAGTCCCCGAAAAAAAAGAATAATGGGTAAATCCAAGACTGCATCGATTTTAGGGATCTCAGCCGACACTAACTGAAGGTTGATTTCCCAGTCTCGATCAATAAACCACAAATCTATGAAAAAAAAATTAGATACCAGGATCTCTCCTTCATGTATGAATATTTAGGATAATATAAACTCTGAATTTCTTAAGAGTATGAAGAAGATAACACCTTCATCCCCCCAAGGAGTATTTTTCTATCGAGTAATTCTCTTTGGCTTAAAGAATGACGGTGCCACATATCAAACTGCCATGAAAAAATCATTAAACCCTTCCTAGGAATATTTTTTCAATGCTTTGTTGATGAAATTGTGGTAAAATTTTGACAATTATTGGACCACCCGTAAGATCTTGAATCTTCCTTCAACAAATTGTGGCAACACAACCTGAAAATAAACCCCCTGAAATGTGATTTCGACATCACCTTAGATAAATTTTTCAGCTTCATCATATTCCATCATGGAATCGAATTTGAGCATGATATTTCAATGGATATCCTTGGAATTTTACCTCCTTGCTACATTATAGAGGTAATAGGACTTCAAGGACACTTATCCTACATTTAGTGCTTCATATCCAACCTTGCTGACAAATGGTTTTCCTTCACCAAGTTGAAGAAAAAGGGGTAACATACCAATGGAATTATGATTTCTAAGAATCATTCTATAGTCTCTAGTAATACCTCTTGATCCCTCTAATGCTAATGTCACCTTTAAATGGAAGATCCATTAAATTGTATGTTACAGCTGTAGAGAGATCACTAGGATACTTCCTCATGAAAAAGAATGACACAGGTAGTGAAAAATACTTTATTACCTCAGCCGAACCATGATCTATGATGAGATATGGTATTTAGACCTCATGAAGTGTTGTATGACAGTTATCTTTGTAGTCTATAAACTGAGGCACTACCTATAAAACCACGAGTTCCATTTGGTCTCTTGCTGAAACCCACTCAAATACACCCTCTACCATCCAATGTTGACTGGGTGTCTATCATGATGGGATGTCATCCTACATCAGTTTGACATATAGTTTATTCCTTTGAATGAAATAAAAAGCCAATAATTAGAATATTTTCTAGAAGATCACCCCTAAGTTGAAATTACATCAATGTAAACTAAATTACCTTATGAATAGGTATTCTCTGTTCAAGAGGACCCTAGATATGGGAAATTCATTCTGATGGTGCATCTAGAATCCGAAGAGGAAAGAGAATGGAAGACCCCATTCTCAAAACAGTGGGTCTTGGAGTCATACTCATATATCCAATAATATTAGTCCTTGCTTACTCCTTCCTACTATCGGAGGGGTGTACGAAAATTGAAGTAGAATATCAGGCTCTAATTGTAGCACTAGAGTTAGAAATTTAATAACAGTCATAACACTTAAAGATAAATGGTATTTTATAACTAATAATCAAGTAGGACAATGATGATTATACAATCATAAAGGAAGAGCTAACCCCCAAGAAAAATATTATCTAGGGACTAATTGAAGAATTACCTTTGTAACCGACATTGACTCATGTCACAAGGTTGCGGAATTCATGAGATGATGCCTTGGAAAATATAGCCACAACTCTCACTAATATTGAGGGGGATTAAATAGTCATTAGCATCATGCACCACTGGATGGTCTCACCCATCATTCAAAACAACATGGAAGAGATCGATGAGGTTATCCCCATACCCCAAACATATGGTCCTACCACCTGCTAGAAGACACATATTGTAGACTACCTTAAAAAGGGAGATCTCCCACCAGAAAGGACTGAAAATAAATTTATCTGAAGAATAGAAATTAAAATTGTTTTATATAATGAAACAAATCAATTGAAGGTCCCTTATAAGAAAGGATTTTAAGGGGTCCTTCTCTGGTGAATTGATGGGGAGGAGACCTCTACTGTTAAAAATGAAGTGCAAACTAGATCCTATGATCCCACCAATCAGAATACAAGCTTTCTCATCAAATTCATTAACTTGGTTACTACTAGTTCACTATAATATAGGACTGTACTCAATTATCCAAAAGTGATATTCCTTATAGTTTCATTCCAATTTCATCCACCAACCCCAAGAGTTACATCACACAACCAAGTATTCTTGGTCATTTTCTATATGGGGAATGGATTCAATGGGACCATACCATCATGCCATGACAAAGTATTTCCTATACATTCATACTGTAACTGAATTCTTTTCCATGGGGGTCTAATCCATAACCCTTAAAAAGGTTTGGGAAAAAAATATTTTAAGCTTCTTGAAAGAAAACATTATCATGAGATTTAGTATCCCTCATATAATAATGATAGAAAACAACACCAATTTCTACTCTAGTAATTTAGAGAAGCTATATTAGGAGTACGATATCATATCCTACCATTTGTATAGCTACCATGTATTAGCTAATGGAAAAATAATGTCCTTGAATAAGACCCTATCAAATTTACTCTAGAAGTTGGTAAATAAGGATAAAAAGTATTTTATGAACAAGATATTCCATTCTATATGGGATTATCAGAACAAAACCTGAACTTCCACCCAAACAATACCACTCATTAGTATATGAAAAAGGTGGTCTTTCACATTAAATTTTAGTTTCCCATGCTATGTGTTTCCATAAGTGATCGGTTTTCCATAGATGAGAAATCTCAAAAAATGTTGGATGAATTAGAGTTACTTGACAAAAAATGATTACATACCTTTCACCATTTGTTGGTTTACCAAAACCAGATTGAACGAGCCTTTAACAAAAAGGTTTTCCTCTGGTCATTCCTTGAAGGAGAGATGGTGTCAATTCTCTGGACTCTAATGATAATCAGAAAGAAATCTACAATTATTGAGAAGAAATGGGAGGGACCATATTCTATATGAAAGGTATACTCCAATGGATCTTATTCCTTGATCTTAATGGATGGATATCAAATTACGGCTACCGCAAATTCAATGTTCTTGAAAAAGTATTTCGTGTGAGCATAAGATACTTCATCATAACCACATGATGTTAAATTGTACATAGGTCATCCACAAAACATGACATTACATTAAATTTCCACCATCCTTACCACATTAAGTTAAACTAAAATATCCTTCATCATATCTACATGATGTTAAAATTCATGGTGAGTCATATTTTTAATCTAGGAATCATTTCCCGTGATCTAGATCTGTACAAGAGAAAGATGAAATGCCCCTGTTCCTATGTGAGATACATATCCATATTGGATGTATCTTTCTCTAAAACTATGTGTGGATTGATTCCTATTCACACTGAATAAATTATGGAATCAATGCCCTATGTCTTGATCCGAACCTCTAACAATGAAAAAAATTACCTCCTCTTCGTATGGGTTGGACCTATGTAGATAATTACCATCTATAACTACATGTGGCTTTATTCCCGTCATCATAGGATATGTAGTTATGCCTAGACATCACATTTAGGGCCTAGATAAAAATTTCCCATCTTCAGGTGATGATTTTCTTAGCAGTCTATGGCCTCAAGGCCTCTCTTCATAATAGGGTTATGTTTCATGCTGATATAAAAAAACCATCCTTTTATAATTTTAACATCCATGTCTTCTCTACATGATGTTAAACTATTTGGAACTATGGAGTCTTCATCTAAAATGTAATCATGTTCTTCATCATTCATCTACCAAGCCACATCTAAGAACTATATATGGATTGATTCCCATCGACATGGGATATGTAGAGATTCTTGGATGTTATATATTGGGTCCAACCACCCCCAAAGAAAAAAGGAAAATGTACCTCCCTATGTATGGGCCTAACCTATGTAAGGATCTCTCTTTCATGAACTATGTATGGCTAGATTTTCATTCACATGGGATAGGTAGATATTCCTAGAAATTTTGTCTTTGGGACCAGCTTTAAATTCATTCAACCATTTGGCCTGAGTTTCCTCCAGGAGTTTGGGGTGTGAAATGGGGCCTCTTAGGCCCTCATTCACATAAGGTAATAATAGTTTCATGATGCACCTACCATTGGAAACCTTCTTCTACCACCATCATCAGAACATGAAATTTAACTATGATACCACTTTCCTCCCCTTGTAATGATAAACTGCATAGCACCTATCATCCTTACTGTATGATGATAAACATTTTAGCACTACCTATCCTAGTTGCATGATGATAAGATATGGAACAACCATCATCATGGATGTACCATAATATACTACAAAATTCCATTAAAATTACATCACTTAAGAGGACATCACCCCCGACATCGATTATCCACCATTCAATGTTCGAGAACTTCGTATGGCTTGATTCCCATTCACATAGGATACACAGTGATGTCTAGATCTCCAATAAAGGTTCTATCCATGATGAAAAAAAGAAAATTCACTCATCCATTTGTCTAAGTTAGATATTCATAGGTACCTCTTCCTCAAGATCTATGTGTAGATTTATTCCTATTTTAAAAAGAAACATAGTGATTCCTAGGAATCATGTAGTAGTCCCAACCATATTGAAAAAGAAAGGGAAATAAAAATTTCTCCATCTCCTTTTTAAAATTTCTTCTAGAGATCTCAAATTCTAGTTCCTCGTTTAGATGTCCATAAGAGAAACAGAAATGATCCCCTAAGTATGAGTTAAATCTATATAGGGAGTTTTAAACTCTATGGAAATCATGGTCTAAAGTTTTCTTACATTCTTGAAAAAATACCTTCTATTCTCCATGATCTGTACCCTGGGAAATTGTAGATCTTTATAAACCTCCCCATACATCGTAAGTAGAGGTACTGTGTCCTGAGGACACATTTGTTTGGCTATAAATAATAATCCTTAGATGGATCTATTAAGTTTCCCATTAAAAGGCCTATCAACTAAAGGAAAATTAATCCACAAGATAGGATTTTTCTAACTCCATACACCCCAATGGCTTCCATGACCTGTATCATTTCTTCTGATCCATGAATCCACAGAACCATAGTTTACACTATTCTTTCCCATCATGTTCAGGGAATTTTAGAACATCCTGGCCTGATTAGCCTCTAGTTACTCATGGTTTCTATGATATGTGGTCTGATCCATATAACCTTAAACTGAAGGACCGCATATAGTCCTATACATATGACCTTAAACTACACGACCAATTTCCTAATCACATGTAAATAAAAGTTCATGATATTAATAACTATGTGTGGCTTGATTCCTATTAGTACAAGATATGAAGTGACACCCGCACCTATTATCTCAAATCCAACAAAGAGATAAAATGTACACTATTTTCCTATTCATGGGTCGAACCTACACGTTATATTATTAGAAACAACAAAGAACGATTCCCCCCCATGTTCCTATGCATGACATAGATCTGCATAGGAGATTCCAATATGAGACTCTCCCCATTAGTGAGCTCACATTCAAAAACAATTCCTCAATCATATGCATGAGAGAGATCAACATGGGAGAATTTTATATGAGCCTCACCCTATTATAATTTCATATCCAAAGGGAAATTACCATATTAAATATAATAATTTTATTAGCATGTGGAGGTACCTACAAATAACTATGTATGGAATGATTCTCTACCTTACATGATATATAGTGACACTCAGATATCCAATATTGGATCCAATTACAAAAAAGAAAATATGCCCCTTCCTAGTGCATGAGTCAGACATGCATGGGGAACATCCTCATACCAGCATAGGAGGAACGTTCTACGTATTCCCAATAAAGTAGGATGTGAAATTTCCCTTTCAAGTCAATTAACTCTCCTTTCACAAACCAAACTTTGTTTCTGAAAAGGTATGAATCCCCATAACCTTCCTATCCATAAAAAGTGGAGGGAAAATGTCCTGAGGACACCATTATTTAACTATGCATAATATACATCAGTTGTCTCTACATAAGATTCGCACAAAAAAATTACAATCAACCAAAGACAAATTCATCCTCATTAGAGTATTTTCCTACTACCGTACACCCCTATGATGTTTATGTCCTACATCACTCCTTGGATTCAGAAAAAACCAGATTATAGTTTACAACATTTCTCCCCTTTATGCTTAAATATGATAGAACCTTCCTAGTCATACTTCCATAGTAATGAGAAATAATTTACCCCTTAGTGAAAACAAATAAATTCTAAATTTTTAGTCTGAAACGTCATTTTCATAATACATTAAATTGTGACATCCATATCTTAGTTACAGGATATTAAATTTCACTATGCTTAAACCCTCCTATACAAAAGACAAATTCATGTGGGATTAGTTTCCCATTCACAATCAAAGATGATACATATTCCCTCATAACATTTAGACACCACTTCCATGAAAAGACACCCTTCATAGTCTTGATTTTTTTTGAATTCCCATAAAATTACTTGGACATAGAAAATATAATGTTAGTTTTCCGAGGACACCTTTTTTAGAAAATAAATAATATTCCATAGTTGGATTTGTATAAGTTTCCCACAAAACAGAAATGTAAGGGAAGGAAGATTTTTCTTCATGAGAGGTTTTTTCTTCCTCTGTTTTCCCTAGAAACATCGTGTTGGAAACCATTATTATGGTTACTCATCATGTACTTTCTCCATATAATGTATTGGATTATGATATCACAAAACTAGGGTAAAAAATCCCTCATTCATATATGAAAAATACTAGGAAATTATAGGACAATAAGACCTATTGGGGACCTCGCTCTATAATTCATGGCCAAAGATGTTTGACCAAAAAAATTAGTGAAATTATTACAATTTTTATGACTCTAAACATCCCCTGAAAAGAGTCACAAAAAAATTTCTAGGTTAAAAAATTGAAAAGGGAGGACTCAGTAAGAGTCAAGTATAAGCTCACTAGACTTATGATTTGTATGGTTTAGGAAAAAATCAAGAAAAAAAGAAACACACAAAGCTAGTTAGGTCAGAAAAAATGAAAAACATGGTCTAATAAAAAGTCAAGTTATACCTACTAATCCCACCTAACAGTGGATTTAGGAATAAATTAGGGTGATAATAGGATAGAAATAATGTTTTTTGGTGTTTTCATGTAACCTTATGATCAATAAAACTATTCTCACAAAGTCCCCTAGATTAGGAAATAGTTAGGGCATTATCTAATCTTTCATCCAAATCAAGGGAAATTCTTCACCAGAATAGCCTCCTCTTCATCCCGATCAAAACCAATTCTAATAGGGGTATTTTATTAGCTCCTGAAAATTCTTAATTTTAGAAGAGAATTATATAAGAATAAAAAAATGGTAGAAACAAAACCCAGGAAAAGATTAAAGAAAATAATCATATGAATAAAATTGCGAAGTATAAATCACTTTGTAACCACCGCTCCACATGGAGTTCCATCACATCGTGCAGTTTCTATGATTAAAATAGTTCATGGATGAAGGTGCCACCATTGGTTCTTACAAACAAAGAAAATTCATTTGCAGGACCAAGATGGTGATTTCTTCCCCCGAAAAAAATATCTTCCCTAAAATAAATAGTTCATGAGATGAGGTGGTACCATCATCTTCCACAAATGAAATAGATCAAGTTAGTTATTTCCACACACATAAAAAATGACCCCACTAAAAAAGCCATTCATGGGATGAATCACCTTCTATGGGCTCTCATAAAATAAGGCTTATAGCCCTCCATAGATAACTTCCATACAAATATCCAATCCCTCTAATATTCTATATATATACCCCATGGGTGACCTAAAAAAGGAGGTTGGATAGGTAAAAATATATTGTGTTGAAGAAAATAAGTGATTAGGCACCACAGAAATCAGATCCCCTTCAATAATTCCCAGTAGGAAAAAATCCACCGCATAGTAAAAGGGAGGGAATAATAAATTAATCAGCCATCAATGAAATAAAAAACTACTAAAGAAAAAATACAATGTGAAAAAATGGATGAACCCATTATTTATAATTAAACCTCATATAAAAATGCTATGCAAAAAAAACCCTACCCCACATTGAAAATCAATATGTGGGAGGAACTCAACCCCGCATAGCAAAATGCTATGTGGGCAGAACTTGGCCCTACGAAGTTGCACACTATGTGGGGAGAACCCAAGTTAGTGTAGTAAAATTCTATGTGGATAGTCCCCTTAACCTCCTAGAAACATGTTTCAAGGAGGGAAACTCATACCATTCAAGAACCATCTATATCGAATGGGGAATCCTAGGGAATTCCACCCTTTGGCTCTCATCACTGTCTAACATCAAGTAATCGTACCTCATATTGGCCCCTATAAAAACTAGTCTAATGATACTGGGATAAGTCCTCCGTTAAAGCAACCTGATATGGATGATAAAATCACTGGACACATCAATGTGTCCTATTGAGTGTACATACCCGTGGTAAGTAGAGTTGTGTGGGAAATATCTACAATAAGGAAGACCCTTATAATATTCTTGAGTTTACATTTCTATGGTAATGTAGGTTATGTCCTTAAGATGCTCATGTAAAACTCCCCATTCTAGGGATTGAGGGTAACCACTAGCCTTTCCCTTCAATGAGGGACAGTGTTGAACATCCCTATATTTCCTAAAACCAATTTTAGGTCACTCATCTTGAGGTAATCCCATATCCTTTCTTACGAGAGGCATCACTTTTTATCCTCTTCGCCTTCTCCCAAGATATATCCAGATAGATCATCAGATGTGACTATTCTAGCTATGAAAATAAAATAGGAAACAAGTACATCCATATTACTCTCTCTCACTCCCTTTGGGCTCCAACACCATCTATCAACAAATTGGGTGGGTCACATGATCATTAGATCCACTACTTCCTCTTGTTTATCATACTGAGTTTGATATAAGTGGGATTAGAGTTTAGTGGAGATCATTATATCCACATGATCTTGAACCTGTAATTGGGCCGCTTCCAAGTGTAAATCCCAATCCAATGGGACTCCTCTATAGATGTAAGCCTCTAATGAGATGAGAATCCTTCTAAGTGTAATGACCAATCATGCCCTCTTAATTGGGATGCTTCCATGTGTAAGCCCCAACCATACTAAAATACATTGGATTTTTTCCCAAATAACATGGATACATAATAATACTCCTTGAGGTATGAAACAATCTCCCAAATCCACCATAATTTTCTTTAGGCTATATCATTGGTAGGATCATGTCTACTCAGCAGACCGTATCTCTTCTGGTTCACTCAGGCCACCTCGGTATAAGTCCCCCACCATCCTTGACCAGGAACCTTCCACCTTGGTGTTCTAGCCACATGACATTAAACTGAATGGTTGGGTCCTCATTATATGACCTTACAAGGTAATGTTCCATATTAAGTGGCACCATACTATGTGGGTTCTTATTTGTCTCATGAGGATTCATAGGAAGCCCATTTCATGGGTTTGATCCCGACATCAAAATATATTTCATTCCCCTATATCAAAAAAAACTCTAGAGTAGTTCTCCAAATGGATTAAAACCAGCATCACCCTAATGAATGACCAAAGGATCACTAATCCATCCATAAAGGGTACTATTTATGAATAACCACAGATACATACAAATATCCCCATCAATAGACAACCTCAGATACATAAATATTGTTCCGAACCCATGTGTATTTTTGATCAATCATTACCTATTGGTTATCTATGTATAAATAATTGGGATTGAACCATGGATTCATGAACATATCATAAATCTATAAGAGAGTACTGAAATTGGAAATAGTTCCCCCCCAAAGGGGGTGATGATTCCGAATTTCCATTCTCTCGACCAATGTGAGTTATGAAGTGTTGTTTGATAAGTTACCCGACAAGAACATTCCTTTGGAAATTAGGTCCATGAATCATTGATATGAGATACATTGGGAAATTCCGAATCAATGAAAAAAACTTGTTCGATATCGTTGAATAACCATGTACCCAATGTAAGTGATTTAACACCATTAAACTACTTGAAATCACCCGTTCCTGACCTAAACACATTATTGAGGGAAATTGACATTGAGTTCATTATTAGATGATAAAAAAAACTGATATTATTATAACTGAACCTAATGTTCTTTGAATATTACCATGATAGAATCTATTATAAATAGAGATTCACTTTGAATAATAGAAGGACCCAATAATTAATAATTCTAAAATTTATGATCACTTGAAGTTTTTTAAGCTCTAATTGATTTGATATCTTCATATAATTGTAATATTTATTTTTACGTGTTTTTATATGAACATATGGTTGTGTGGAATTATTAAAAATATCATAGTATTTCAATTATATTTACTAAGATGTTGATCCTTTAATATCTAGGTCTTTTACTATCGAAGAAAAAAAATCAAGCTTCCTGTTTTCAGAAGTGTTGGTTCAGATCAGGTTGATCAAGGGATTTATCTAAGGAAGAAAGAGGCAAGATTCCATTTTTTTAAGAGTTTTCGTAATTAATGATATTTCTACATTGATTTATTCCTAGTTTTAGGAACATAATCCTTTTAGTAGGTTTAAATATAAGGATAACTTGAATTGGGTTTATGATTCCCCTTATTCTATGTGTTAAATGAGTACTTTTATAATATCTTATTAGGAGTACTTGATTTGAAAAATAGTACTTAAAATTTTCTTAATTTTATTTTTTTATTCGTTTATAAATAGGTGATAAAATACTTATAGTATTATTTCAACTATGTACTACATTTATCGATCATTGAAATGTTGGGTTTTTTTAATACAATTATATTTATGATTATCTAAATATAATATATTATGGGCGTATCAAAAAAATTAATTTTCGATAGTTTTGATATTTTATGAGGATTAAAATTGTTAATTATTTCTCAAACTTTAATCCACCCCCTTTATAGGATCACTTTATTGTGAATCCGGTAAAACATTTTGTGTAAAATTGAGTCATTATGACTAAGGCTGTGCCTAAAATAATATTCTATTTTTTTATTACTTTTTCAGATTTTTGATTCTCTTGGTTACCATACACTAATGTGTAGTAGAGAAAAGATTATATCATATTTTTAGTATAGAAGGAATTAATGATAGCTTTATCAAAAATAATAACCCTAAAAAGACCACCTATATTTTATGGAAAATGATTATGAGTAATAACTAGATCATATAGAGATGTTAATTATCAAATATCATGTTGAAAATTTTATTATTCATATTTTTAGTTTCAAAATTCTAGAGAAATAAGTCTCAATGTTTTCTAGAGAAGAGAATAATAAATTTAAATTGAATTTCTAAGTTTGAAACACCCTTTAATGTTCTATTTAATAAAAGATATATGGCCATGTTTAAAATTTTGTAAAATCAAGGGGAATTGGGAAAAAAGTTATAATTTACACACTAAGGTACATAAAAATATCTTGAGACCAAGTGATCCATTCTTAGAAAAAACTATCAACATTCTAATTTTATATCTTGTGAAAGTGTTTCTATGATGCATAAAAGGTGGATGAATATTGTGAAATGTCTAAAATAGCTTAGAGAAAAATAATTATTAGATGATCAACTTATAGGAATAGTATATTTATCTATATCTTTGTACTTACACTCCCTATACTACAGTAATGTCATATGACCTCCTTGTGAAAAATGTTATTAATATACATCTAGTGGACCGAGAGTAAAAAATAACAGCAATAGAAGATTTTAAACATATTTCATTGATAAGTATTGATGACTTGATAGGGAATCTAATGAATAATGGAAGTTATTTAAAGAGAGTTATGGATTAATTAATGATGAAAATAGAGTATAATATTCTTCTAATTTCTGAAAATTAATTTTTTTTCTTGTAATACCTAACCAACTACATCTAAAATAAGTTCAAGGAAAGTTTCAAATGATAAGGATTTTGAACCAAAATATGGTGAACTTGGTACTATAAAAATAATGAGGTTTAAAAATGATATATTTTTTAGAGATAATGTGACACTCTATAATTTTCAATTATTATATTTCCCTAAATATTTCTTAACTCGCAACACTTAGCTTTAAGTGAATTACGATATACTATAAAAATATTATTATTTAAATGTGATTATTATAACATAGTTATTAAATTGGAAGGTATGAATAGTAATAAACATACTATGAAAAAATTTACAATGTTGTTATATAATACAAATGTATTGATTAAGTCATAATAAATAAATACTCATTTTTAGTAAAGCTATTTTATTATTCAAAAATACAATTTTACACAAAACTGGTTTCATTACATTTGTAAGAAAATATTTTAATTAACTTAGTAAAATTTTATATAACATATTTGATAAAATTAAATGATTATTTCAAATACCTAGATCAAAATTATCTTTGGGTGAAATTTTGATATTTTTATGAAAACATTGATTTTTCAATGTGTAATGAAAATATCAATTTTTGTAAAACTATAATTCATTTTCTTTAAAATGTATAATTATTCTACGAATTTGATCTTAAATTAAAAAAAATATTATTTAATTATATATATTAGAATTAATTACACTTAAATCATCATTATACCAGATTTTGGTATAAGTTCATTTTTGAACTTATAAGGGAATTTTTCTAAATTTTTTCTTTCATTATGTTTTTAATCATTATCTTAAATCAATTTCTATAACTTATAGAAACTGAATCTTGAAAAATTAATTCCAAATTTTAAATAATTACGTTTAAATTGGGGAAATATGTTTATTTTATTTTTGTTCATAATTAATAGTAACGATGGTATATATTTATCACCATGATAATGGTAAAATGGGTAAAATAGTGTTAAAACTATAAAATAATATCTCAAGATCAACAAAAAATTTGATATTATTTCATTGGATGAGATAAATTATATAATCCATATTAAATTATAATATATGGATTTTTTTGTCATTTTCCATTGATAATGAAATTTATATTATTTTATATTAAGAAAATTACAAAATGTCACTCTCTTTTAATTTCTCTTATGTGTTCACATTGGGATAAGAAGATGTTACAAATCAATACAAAACTTATTTTTAAGAATAAATTATTTATTTCTATGATGGTTATTTAGTTTTAAATTTTTAGTGGTGGTATAACTACCTTAAATACTTACACACCACTAACACTGTGCATGTGAATATAGGAGAAAAATCAAAACTAAATGATTTTTAAAAACATAAAAAAGTAATATTTTTAGATTAATTAGTCTATCACATGAATTATATGGTTAATACTATTTTATAATATATGTTTAATTGTATTTTATTCAAATTACATACCTATATTAATGTTTTTAACAACAAAATATCTTAATAGTCTCAAAAATGACCTTAATGATATTTTATGTTATATAATATTTTATTTAATAATTTTAAAATCATAAAAATATAGAAATAGGGAAAGTGGAATCGGAAATGGTTGAAAATTTCATCCACGGACCATTTTTGAACAAATTTACACATTATAAGTAAATTTATAACCCTTAATAATCCAAAAATGTATTATCACAATTGAGGATAAAAAGGGTTAACATGGGGTTAAACTAAAGTGATATAGATTAAAATGACATAAAAATTTTATAAACCATATTTTATGATTTTATTGAGATCCTATATCATCTTTAATTATAATTTTTTCTAATTTTAACCACTTTTATATTAATGTGATTTTATAATTTCTTAATGTTTTTGGAAAATATCAATAGTGCCCCTCCCCTCACTTATAAAAGGACACCCCTCTCTTATCCAATCCACAATTCATGATAAATTGGCCTCATCAAACCCATACTGAAATACCTTCCTAAAAACCATAACCATATCTTATAGGTATTATTTTTGTAATATTACCAACCTTACAGGTCTTAAGGTGTAATGCAAATGAGGTTGGATGAGGAAGCATTATAGCTTTTAACACAATGTTTTAGTTTTATTTCTTCTTGTTTGTCCTTAAAAAATATTCTATGCATTATGGTATAACAAAATCTATATCTCCCATATAATAATATGTTATTATATTTTTTTCTTAACTTTTATACATATGCTCTTCCAAAATATTTGGAAATGAAACCAGTTTTCGTGTGTATGGAGGACCACCGCATCACAAAATGATGTAATTCCTATTACATCACCACCTCATATGGATAATTAGAATGTTTTTTAATGTATATATATTATATTCATGAAATAATTATCATTAATGAAAGATAATATATAATCTATTTTCTTACTATTCTATCCACTGAAAAATGATAACGTCATTCATGTGTACATATGGATTACCACCTCCATGAAGAGATGTGATTAATTTTTCATTACCAACTCACATGGATGGTATATATAATTGTATTTAAATATTTAATATAATATTAATCAATATAATAAACATTATCTAATGGTGAAAGTATATTTATGTTCTTTCCCCATGTTTGTTGAAAATAGAGATGTTACTCATACGTACGTGCGGATAACCATGTACATGTTGTAACATAAATAATTTTTTATAACCACTTTGAAATTTGGTTAGGAAAGTATAATTAATGTATAAAAATGATAATTATGTTACTATTAATATTTTTATATGATTTAATAATGATTTATTTTTCCACGATCAACATACCAAATTCATTTTGAAATTATGAACCAAACGCCCTCAAAATACTCGGCATCGACATAACTGACTAAGTAATTAAATATTTCATTTAAATAAATTAAATATATGGTTAAATAATAATTTATAAACCTTTAAAATTTTCTAAAATATGCAAAAACTAAATATAATTTTATTTTAAACTATTTAAAGGATATACATAGCAATTCTGGAATTAAGGCTAGGGATTTCATTTCCCTTCATTTCGGCATGTTTTAATGTTAAACATTGAATTTATTTTATATGGTGAATATAAATACATTTTACAAGTTATATCATAAATCCTTTATACTTCATGATATTTTATGTTCATTTCATTTTATTTAATCCAAGGGGTTTTGATTCAGAATCCACCAAGGTGGTAAGTGGCTTCTTAACTCAATTTCCATTCATTGGGTTATACTCGTATTTGAGTTAAAAAATGGTTTACTTGAGAGATAAATTTTATTGTGAACCTAATTAGTTTTATAAGGTCTATATAACTAGTATTGAGATATTATATCATGAATTAATATTTTATAATTATATATATATTTTCTTTGATGTTCAATCTTTAATGGTATATTGATTCAAATTTTTTAAAAGTTTTAAGTGTTTTTAGGGTCCCGATATTAACTCTTTGAGACATAATTCATGTTATGAACCTTGTTTTATTTTATACTATGTACATAATACCCCGTTAACATATTTTCACATATTATTTATTTAAAATTATGGGTTTTATAGAATTTTTTTATGTTTCTTCATTCAATGGATTTTAGATTAACTTATTTCTCAAGATTCATGGATTTCTTGTCTCAAACATCCTTCATTGAGACCTGTTTTGATTAATGAATCTATATTAATTTATATGATGTATAAAAAAATACTAATATATAATATAATGGAAATTATTATACTCAATTTATTTTAGATTACTTGTTATGTCCTTTAATTTAAATTCGTTTTGGTTCTAAATTTTTAAAAAAGTGTTTTTCTTTAAAAGCATTATTTTCCTCTTTTTAAATAATTTTAACTAATATATCCCACTATGTTGTTAATATTATTTCAATAATGAACTTTTATAAAAATAAATGATTTAATAAAGTTATATTAGAAGATATTTTCCTTTCTTTTAAAATTCTTTAAAAGGAAATTTTGTACATCTTCCGTATGGGTAGCTTCTAACTCTCTTTACAAAAAAAATTAATAGAATGTTTATTTATAACATTTACGACATGAATTTTTTTTCATTCTATCATTAATATTTTATTATTTGAATAATAAATTATAAAATTCTAAATTGATTTTCAAAAACAAAGTCTCACAATATTCTTGAATCTTTTGAACAATATTTTGAAATGAAAAGGACATTTTCCCCTATTTTCAAATAAATGTCTTAAATGTCATTTAAAATGTATTTTTAATCAATTTAAATACCACTAATTGTTTTACTATGATATAATGTGTATAATTTCTAAGGATACCATCCTTATTATTTCTACGGATGGATTTTAATTGTTTTAAATAGATTTTAATGGAACTTGTTTCTTTTCTATAGGTTAATCATGTTTTGAAAGGAATAAAGATCATTTCTACATGTCTTATGATGAAATGAAATATATATGTACTTATTTTATGTTTTTTTACAATAAAATTATTGATGAAGTCCAGTGATATCTATATATATTTTATGATGGGTGATCCAGATACAACTTATATGACGGATGAGCCTGATATAGCTTATATGATGAGTGTGCCTAATATATATCTAAAATGAATTGGGTAATGATTATGTTCTTTAAATAATTATGATGGAAATAACCAATTAATTAATTATATATATATAAAGGTTCTTATAAGGGTTTAATTAAGATGGTGTTCTAATATTCCAATAAAATATCTATATTGTTTCTAGGAGTTTTTAATGGTTCCCTTGATCAATAATGATATAACATGGGGGATGATTAATGATTCATATAAATCTTTCCTTTATTGAAGTATTATTACATGTTACACATTTAATGATACATTTTTATGGGTACAAATTATCTTATGTTATTCTCGCACACTTTGATTATATTATCAAAAATTTATTTTCATCTTATTCTCACTAATGAAATTTAATTAATAATGGTTATGTATAACTTTACCGAGTGTTTGAGATCCCCATTATTATATTTTATATTTTTAGAGTTTATAATGATTTGTTTTGAAAGGATTATATCTATAAATGATTAATGTTTGAGTAATTTTATCGGAGATATTGAAGACTTATTATGGAATAAGAAAATATGGGTATAGTGGTGAAAATGCTCTCTTAAGATGAGGGTATTGTTATGTAAGAGTTTGTACTAATTCTATGAAACTCTTAAACTAAAACTTCCTTGGGTATGTGAATGATAGAATATTTCCATTTGATGTTGGAACTTTTGGGATAGTTAAAATTGGGTCACATTTATTAATATCAATGACAAAAATGTAATGATTATGTTTTTAGAACCAGATCCATGAGAGTGTGTTAAGGGATATTATAGTTGGTATGAGAGGATGGTTTAGATAATTTTGGTGATTATGATGTTTTAATGTGAGGTTAAATTAAGAGTTAGGGATACCATCATGGGTTTATAATTTTAAAGATGAAACTAAGTTCCAAGGCATAAACAACCCTTTTTATATCTTTAAGTGACAGTATTTTGAGGTGGTTAATGATATTTGGGAGATGTTTTTTCTTTTAGGTATATTAAACCCTTACTTTTAAATTGAAGTATTATTTGGAAAAAATTATATTTTATTTTTTGGTTGCACCCTAAATCTTAAAAGATAAACATTGATGTATATAGGTTCTTATTGAGGTTAATTAGTATGTATAATAAATTATTTATAGAATAATCTATGTCGAACGTTTGGTGTTATTGTTTAATTTTAGAGATTAATGTATTGTTTCATCACACGATGGTATATTAATTTTGGGTATTATCTTAACTTATTATAGCAATTATTGTTTTGTTAAAGACAAGATGAAAAGATCTCCATCCATTAATATACCAGATGGTCAAACATAAGTTTATTATAGTTCCTAATTGAGTAAATATTTATAATCAGTATTTGGAGTAAGAGATAAGAAAAATTTGTAAACTAATTAAATCACACAACCAATGGATGTAATTTCATTTATGGATTTAATGAAAACCAAGTAAGTATATTTTTTTTATGTTCATAGTCTATATGGTAAAGGAATTCCTCAACTCTAAGAAAATGATATTGAAATAAAAATCTTATCATATTACCTTCATTTTGATGAATTGATGGCCTTTTTCACACCACATTGGAATATAATTTTGTGGAAATTAACTTACTCGTGATCATTCACTTTATTATGATCAATGTTATCTATTAATCTCTATAATTATTTAGACATTACATTTTCCTCCATGTCTATATTCTAACTTTCCAATAATGTTCCCATGTTCATAAAACTAGTTTTGGGTAATTATAAATGACCTTTATATTTACCTTTACCAACTTTCAAAATTATGTTCTATTAACCATTTTTACGATGTCAGTTTCCAATAAATTTGTTTTAAATGTTAAACCATTGATTATGAAGTTCAAGATAAAATGATGAGAACAAAATTTATTAAATTAGGGGATAATTTTACACCCCAATATTTTAAAATAATACTATGCTCAATAGATTGCTTAGCACACAACACTGATCATTAATAGAATTGTGACATAGTATAAAAAATTATTATTTAAATGTGAACTTTATAACCTAGTTTTTAAATTGTATCATATGAATAGTAATAACTATATTATAAATTATATTTATATAGTTTTTATATAATATAAATTATTTATTAATTAATAATAAATAATTACTAAATTTTTATTAATGTTATTTATTCTTCAAAAAATACATTTTCCCCAGATATGGTTTTTATTAATTTTTTCAAGAAAATGTTATAATTAAATTATTCCACATTTATAAATTATATTTTATAAAATGAAATTAATTTTTTTAAAAACTGTATCAAAATTATATTATTTTGAGATATTTGGATTTTTTCTCATAAGATTTATTTTTCATTAAATAATCAAAAATACCAATTTTTGTAAAAAAACTTTTACTTACTTTAAAAAGTAAGATTATTTTTTTGAATTTGGTATTAAATAATCATAATACCTATTTAATTAGATATAATATAAATAACTACATTTTAATTATCATTATACATGATTTTTTATAAGTTTATTTTTGGGATTAATCTAAAAAATATTGTTTGTCACATTTTTGCAAGTTTATTTAAACTAAATTCCCACACTTCTAAAAATTTATTCAAAACTTTTAATTAGGAGGTAAAATTTTTGTAAATAGTACCCTTTTAGTTTTTTTCATAATGAATAATTACTCTAGTAAATATTTGACACATTGGTAAGGGAAAAATATGTCAAATATGGTTAAAATTGTGAGAGAAGGTCTCAAAATAAATAAAAAACTTGAATTTATTTAATTGGGTGAGATTAATTATACCATATTCATCCTAAATTATAATATATGGAATTTTGGTTCAATTTTCCTTTGATAATTACAATAATATTATTTTAAGTTAGGAAAATTCCAAAATGTCACTATCTTGATTTTAATTTATATGTTTTGTTCACATAGGGTTAATAAGATGTTATTAATGAATATAAAAATTTAATTTTAACATAATTAATTTATTTTTATTATGGTGATTTAGTTTTAAATATTTAGTGATGATATAATTTCCTTAAATTATTACAAAACACTGACACAGTGCTTGTGTGGGCTTTAGAAAAATCAAAGTAGAAGAATTCAAAGATATCCAAAGTAATATTTTTTGGATGAATTATGGTATAAAATGAATTTTATATTTATTTATAATTTATAATTTTTTTATTTTATTATATTCAAATTCGATAACTGTATTGATATTTTTTAATTCAAAATATATCAATAGTCATAAGAATGCCCTTAAAGATATTTTATGTAATGTGAAATTTTGTTATATTATTTAAAAATACTAATAATATTTAAAGTGGAAAAGTGTAATGGGAAATGGTAAAAAATTTGACCATAGGAAATTCTTAAACCAATTTTTACCTTAGAAGTAAATTTATAATCCTTAATCATTGAAAAATATGTTACCACTATTAAGGGAAAAAGGGTTAACAAGTGTTAAACGAAAAATATAAGGGTTAAAATGACCTAAAAGCTTATATAAATCCAATTTTATGAGTTTATTTCATCATATAGTACAATTTGGAACTGTAACGTCTTGACTAAGGATCCACTAACCTATTCTCCGAGCTGGTGGGTTAAAAGGCCTCAAGTGTTCTTCCCCGTACGCCAGATACTGCTGACTAGAAGTAGGGGTGTAAAGGTAGTTCAGTGGGGAGAATATACCCTCTTATCAGAGTGGAACAACAAATATTACGAAAAATATATAACTTTAAAGGAATCATATCTTAATTGACAAAATAGATAAATGAATAAGTAGTAGAAGATTAAATATAACTAACATACTGAATAATAATAAAAATCCTCAATGGAAGTGTCAATACATGGATGCCTGTCATGATGATATAAAAAAAGGGAAATATGAGAACAAAAATACAACCATGTTATACAAAAGTATAAAAAAATAAAAAATTCTGATTCATTATAATCTCAATAGATTGCTCGGTCCTCTCATACTAAACCCCGACTATAAGTAAGCATACAAACAAGCTGTAGCATCTAATTTTACCTTATTAAAACCCATAGATGGATAATATTCTTGGGTTCCAAAGGTAACCGAAGTAGGGTATGAGATAAAAATCTCAGTAGTCCAGCACCAATGGTGTCTACGTGTAATCCAAGTAGCACTCATAAAAAACAATGTGCCTGTATAAATAGAATAGGAAATCAGATCTAAAATAAACAACCATCCTGATCAAGTTTTTATAGGACACCAAGAAGGTTTACCTACTTTGGCACATGGATGTAATGGATGTATAATCAGTTACTATATATAGTAATAATATATATATTTTGATTAAATATTTTATCCACCTATATGAACCAAGTACGTTCATATTTAATTGGCCATATACCTGTAATTATAGTTTCTAGATGGACCACGAAATGACTTCGAGATCCATGAATATTCTAACAAGCTAATAAGCTTATGAAATATGGTACATTCCCTATATATTGTAATGAGTAGGAGACATCATTCTTGTCACACGAGATGTTTCGTGTTCCATCATGTCAACACTCTAATAAGGGATGTGGCCTGTAAAGCCCATTGTACAACTAGTGTTAATGGTGTGAGACATCATGCTAAATACCCAATGTAAGGGAATGTGATACCTTTATTCTCAATTGATCCATTACCACCATACCATATCCCATACCAAGGAGATAAAATACTTATAAGACAATACATGATACCTTACCACTATCATGTCATGTTATATAATCCATATGTATATATATAGGAATAACAGTTCAATTTAGCATTAAATGAAATTGAAATGACCAATATGGCCTTACCACCATTTTTAATTCATTCCTTTTTCATTAAATCTATTTATTTTAATTAAGGGAAACCATCATGAATTATCCATTTCACTTAATTAATCCATTTGATCCATTGAGACATGGAAATTCAATTTAAAATTCTCATTGGATCACTTAGGAGGTGACATGGTCAAATAAGGGATCTACCTATATAGGAATTTCCAACTATAGGTTTATCTAAATACTTAATAGGGGTTTTGGGTCCTATATATATCTTAATATAAAAGGAAATCCTATTTAATAATCTGACTGATAGCTAAATATGTGTTTTGGGTAATTTATCAATTAGCAACAAGGGCCAATTTGATTTGGAACACTGAAGGGTTGTCCAAAATTATGGAAAAGAACCTCTAAAATACTAAATTGTGATCAAAGGGTGTGTATCCAGGCATGATGACCAATTTAATATGAAGAAATCGATTAATGGGGATGATAAAAAATAGCTGTTTTGCGATATAAAGACATATAACAAGATGAAAAAACTCAAAGGGAACACGATATGACCACCTACCACATGGATGTAGAGGACTCCTCACTCGATATCGACATCATATTTGAAGAAGGTTGGATGAGATTTAAGAAATAGTCCAACACCCTAAAAAAAATTGCAATTGAGCTTGCACCTTAATAGTGAGATATATTTAAAGATAAACTTAGATAAGAGGTAAGATTAAAGGAGAGATTATTGAGACAGACTTGATGCTTCTAATAGATCTCAACATGGACTTTAGACAATTTAGTTACATGGATTGCTATCTTGATGAGATTATGAGCCCACAAGAGAAGAAAAACAAAACTAGCCACTAGAGGTAGAATAGGAAAAGGGAAATGGGGTTATAAGTTTAAGTGATGGAAAATTTTAATTTCACCTCAAAATATAACGGTGCATAGTTTAGGTGAACAGTTTACCAAATGATGAACAAACCGTGCACAAGTAATTAATATAAGGGGGAACCTTTCACAATTAAGTGGACAGTTCTTCATACTATGTGAAGGCTGTGGAAATCTGCTCTGTCCCAAATGTCAGCAACCCTGCATGGTCAAGCACCTCAAGTCGCATGGTAGCAGACAATACATGATATCTACAGGTGGCATTTTCTACAACTACATGGTTTCATAGAAACCATGTGAGATGGGATACATGTTTTTCTCTAACCATGCACTCCAGTCTTTTTTCCCATTTTTGGGCTAGGGGTTGCGAATGAGCCTCATACGCACCAGTGACCTCCATTACTTGATTAGGAATCATCAATCAGAAATTTTAAAGGAATTCAAATCAGAAAACCAATGATCCATAACTTCATTAAAAGATGGGTTATTACGAACTCCACTCCATAAATAAAATTGTCCCCATGTTGGACTTATAATGGTAAAGAAGTATCATTAGTGAAGATTTTTGGCCACTTTGCTCATATATCAGCTTACCGCTACCATGTCTCATCCTGTACTAGACTATTCTTCCAAAGAACCCATAAAAAATGGAACTACCTTCCTCATAGTGTCTTCATGATCCGATTAACAATAAGAATGAGATATTATTCAAATCAAGCATCTATATCCAACGAGACATCATTAGGATAAAATACATCTGATGGGTCTGGATAGCATCGACGAAGCAGAGATACTTGAAATGTATCATGCATATACTGAGAAGGTATACTATATAAGGCTTTATTAGGGTCCATATCTATGGTATCTTGAGTATTTTTATTATAAGTGAACATGATTATGTAAATGTGTTTCTCCCATGAACCCCCAAAGTCAAGTACACATGCATGGATAACGCCATCTAGCACCAAAATATTACACTCTGTCTTCCCATTGGTCTATGAGTGTAAGGATGTGCTCAGATGCACCAATGTACCCAAGGAATTTTGTAACCCCTTTCAAAACTGTGATGTAAATTGAGTGTCTATGTTAGAAACAATAGAACAAGGAGATTCATGAATATGTACAACCTTTTTGACATACATACTTCCTATCACATCTACATAGAAGGTCTCTCACACAGGTAATAAGTATGTGCCCTTCATCAGATGATTATTAACAAACCACACTATATTGTTTTCATAAGGTAATCTAGATATACCAATCATAAAATCCATTAAAATATCATCCCTTTCCACTCGGGAAAGGAAAATGACTATAGAATCCCTACCAGATGCTGATGTTACTTATTCACCTGCTGACGATTGAAATACTGATTAATAAATCCAATAATCTTGTGTTTCATACCAGGACACCTATACTATCATTTTAGATCCTGGTACATTTTGGTGACACTAGGATAAATCTCCCATGTTGAGGCATTGAATTATCGCATCAAATCTATAAGAACCCATTTACTTTTTAGGTATGTTTCTATTTTTCAGGTGTTTTTGAGAAAAAGAAGAGTTTATAGAAATTTATAAAGTACACGCTGTTTACTTTATGAGTACACGCCGTGTACTCAGTTACCGCAGGTAGCCGGGTGCTGGCCGTGTTGCGGCCATGCAGACGACCGTGTGTGGTGACCTGGAGACCGCTTAATGCGGGGGCCGGTGAAGGCAAGTACATGCTATGTACATATAAATTACATGCCATGCACTTTATTTTTTTCATTAAACGTACCGAGGCCGCGTCTTATCGACAGAAACACCTTATTCTTCATCTTATTTGATCGAGAGCACCCATATGGCCACGTTTCTTCTCTGATCCCCCGACTAAGAATCTGTTCTCCAGACCAACCACCATCAATTACGTTGGGATCGCCTCAGTAAGCTCTTCCTTCTTCTAGAGCTTCATTTCTTGATTCATCCTCTTTCTCAAGTTATCTTCGGTTGAGTGTTTTTAACATTTTTGTAGATCTACGGTGTTCTTGGGTGATTCAAGGCTTGAGGTTCATGTATATCAATCCTACAACACTAGGGTAGGTGATTTGTGCGTTTTTGTTGAATTTCTTTGAGTTATATGTGCAAACGTTCCCAATACCCTTGAACAGGGTATTGCGTGTTTACTGTTTTATCCCTTTTGATTTCCTTCTTTGATTGTATGCTTGAATAGAAGTTAATTGAATGAGAATAGGGTTAATTTCTATGATTTGGATGTGTTTTTCCATGCATGTTTGTTTATGACCGTTTCGTCTTTCTTAACCTATTAGGCTGCCATGTTTTTTTCCCATGCCTAGTATTGTTGGATGGAGTGATGTTTATATGCCATGATGTTATGCTATAGATTGTTATCTAAGTAGTTCTTAAGGTTTAGTTTGTACGATATGCATTTCCATGCTTTCTTGACTTACACAGGGCAATGAGAACCTGATGTAGTAGACCATAGGGAGAATGGACGTAAGGGCTTCTATAGAGTGTCTGTTTTTTCTGTTACGATGGGAGACCATAGGGGGAATTGATGTAAGTGATTCTTCAGAGTGTCTGTAGTTCCTCGATGTAGGCCACATGGGTAATGTGTTGTATGTTCTTCTCTAGAGCACCATTAGTTACCGATATGATACTATAGGGGGAATTGACAGTGAGTGCTTCCCCAGAGAGTCTATGCTAAAGCTGAACTAGAGGGGTTTGACTGTGTGTACTTCCCAGAGGGTTTCTTGTGTTGCTAGGTAAGACCAGAGGGGAGATTCCATGAGTACATCCCAGAGGGTTACATGTTTTTATTATCTGCTTTCTTGATATGTGGAATTGAATTATTTGAGACTGTGGGAATGATTACTGCTGAGTACATCCTTGTTTACTGCTTCTTTTTTATTTATTGCCTACCATATATATTCACTGACTATTAGGAATAGATCTTTCGGTGGTTGCCTACTAGGATTAGTCTCACACCCTATTTGGGCTATGCTTTTGGTCCCAAATAGATTATATTGTTGCAGGTATAGATAAGGGCATGCGCCCTTGTGCTTTAGGTACTTGAATGCTTTGGAGATGGAGAGCATGGGACCAAGATGAGGCTTGCGATGCTGAGGAGCTATTTACTTGTTTTTATTGTACTTTGGTTTAGTACTATATTTCATCATTGTGACTTGTTTGGATTCTTTCATAGACTTATGTATCATGCATCATTTTTCTATATGTTCTCCAGTTGTTTCTTCATCAGTCTTCCACTATTTACTATTGTTGGCATTTTTACTGATTCCACTATTGTTATATTTTTCTCTTCCACTTTGTTACTCTGCCAATGAGGGCATAGGTTCCCCAGTATCACACCCAAGGCCCTTGATTCTAGATGGAAACCTCTGGAATTAGGGTAAATGCACTTGAGGTCATGTGACCAACCACGTACGGGGCGCCTTGGGGTGGCTTCCAGAACAGGGACGTTACAAACTCCTCTCTAATGTCTACTAGGACCCATACACACCCATGTAAATATAAGGTATCATCCCCATCCTGATTCAAACTATAGATATATCATCATCTGAAACACTTACCGTTAGGACAAGGCCTTTGAGATCAAATAGATACCTCTTTCCTAGCCATTCTAGAAGGGTAGAGGTCACTAATAAGGCTACGAGTATATTATGACCATGGTACTCCTGAAACTCAATGTGCATCTCTGAGAATAAAGCCACAATCTACCACTCAACACTAGATTCCTAAACCAATTGTGTCTAAATCTTACAGCTTAGAGCATCAGCCACATAATTTTCTTTACCAGGCATGTAGGTAAGTTAGAAATCAAACATCTATAGGTTCTCCAGCCACCTAGTTTATTTGAAATTCAAATATCGTTGTGTAAATATGTACTAAGTATTTTAGGATTAAGGAATAAAAAAACTCTTCAATTATATAGGGTCTCTAACAGCGCAAGGAATTCACAACAATAGTGAGCTCAAGGTTTTGTGTTCGATAATTCCACTTTGGAGGCCAAAATTGGTGAGACCCATACACAAAAAATCACTCATACTACATCATAAAAAATCCATAACCAATACATGATAGGTCACATTATACTATATAGGTCCTTTCTAGATTCAGAATAATCAGTATCAGAGCTAAAGTTAAACGCCCCTTCAAATGGATTCTTCACAAGATTTTGAAAATAAGAATTTCACACCCCTTGTTATCAACACCATAAGAGGAAATATTGGGTATGATAAATTCTAGATTAAATTTCTATAATATTTTACTATCCCAAAGAAAAATTTAATAGAAAATATGTTCTTGGGATTCTCTAGGGAGACTATATCTTTCAATTTCTTTGGTTCTACTGAAACTCTTGACTCCATGATGATATGACCCAGAAAGTTAACTTTATTAATCAAAGAGTGGAATTTAGTGATCTTAGAATAGATCTGATTCTCTCTTAGTGTATTCCTTATAATTTCAAGATGTTTATAATGGTTGTGTATAGATTTTGAATGCACTAAAATACCGTCAACAAATTGTTCCACAAATGAATCCATATATGGATGAAAGACCATATTTGTAAGATCTATAAAGATTAAAGGTAAATATTTTGAGTCCAAACGGTATGACTAGGTAATCATACAAATCATACCCAATCCTAAAAGATGTGTAGGGTATTTCTAAATTCCTAACACACACATGATGATATTCCAACCTCAAATATATATTTGAAAATAGTATTTATCCTTAGATCTAATCAAAGAGGTCAGTTATTATAGGAAGTGGATACCAATTATTTACCATGAGAAAACTTAATTTATATTAATCCACACAGATTCTGAGGTTACCATCTTAAGTCATGGAAAAAAATAGCAGGTGAACCACAAGGAGATGTTCTAGGGTTTATAAAGCGTTCAGACTCTAGATCCACAAACTGTCTCTTGAGCTCTAGAAGCTCATTAAGTGCATCCAATATGATGGAATGGTCAATAGTGATGATCCTGGAACAATATCAATGGTAAAATATACCACTCGCACTAGAGTTAGACCATATAAGTCTTCAGGAAATACATCCCCGAAACACTACATTACCAAAGGAAAAACAACTGGTCGTAACCCCTTGTAATCTAATAAAAAACTGGTGATCATTGATGTTACACTACCTAGCCTCTGATAATTAGGTACAAATTGATTTACAAAGACATCCCATTCTCCCTTATGCACGTTCCTAACATCCTATATTGATATAAATGTCACCCTCTAATGATAACAGTATATATCAGATCAATAGGGAAATAACATGTTGATACCAAGGATTACTTCAAACCCTGTCATGCCAAGGATACAAAGATTCCATATGAAGAGGTAATCACCTATCTCAAGGAAAAAATCCATAAAATGGTACATTCCTTATGATCGGATACCTAATGGGGTATCAAGAATCATAATTCCATGAAAGGGTTCAATCTCAAGGCCCAGACATCTCATTATAGTATGCAATATACTAGAGTGAGTAAATCCTCTGTAAAATAAACGTGAAACTAAAATGGTGGAAACTAGAATATTACCTCATACAGTATAAGGTCCGATGCTCTTATTATATTATGTATGACGGATTTCATGTAACTGGAATGTACTACAGTTTTTATTCACTGCCTGACTTCCCAAAAAAATCCCACTATGTTGGTGCTGAGTATCAAAAGCCTGGTTGCCTCTACCTTGCCCCCACCCAGGCCTGGTTGGAAGGTGGTATTCAAGTTTCCATCCTGTTTTGATCCTACTAAAACTAGTCCTTATCAAGGAGTAGGATTATATCCCCACTCACTAGGAACAGAAGGTAAAGTTCTACAGAATCATTGGATATTCCCCATACCATCACATCCAATGCACTATATTTGGTCCTCCAATCACTTAAGATTCAGCTGTCTTGGAATCCCGCACCCATGACATATCAAAAAACTATTTTCATGAGGATCTTGACTGCTGTTACCCCCATAAGTAGCCTCAAAATGTATCTTCCACCTAGAAGAAGAACCACTAGTAGCTCTAGGTTCTGAACCACCCTTACTCACACCATCATCTTCCCTAAAATTTCATTCTATAATAAGGGCCTATTTGATGATCTTTGAAATAGTAGTAAAATTGAACATGTTAAACTATGATTGAATATAGTATACCAACCCATCCTTGAAGTATCTTGCAGCCATATGGTATTTACTCGCTAGAGTAGGAGGAAACCACTGCAGCTCAGTGAAATGTGTAGAATACTACATAACAGACATTCTCACCTAATGAAGGTTCAAAAATTATCTATCCATATTATCCCTTAGAGTCTAGAGAAATAAATAATTATAGATGATTATTTTGAAATATTCTAAGACCATACCTTTTTGAAAATATTCCTGAATGATAATATTCCACCATCTCTTGCTTAAATCACATAGCATATACACAACAAGTTTGACTCTCCTCTCTAGAAGTGTATCCCTATGATCAAATATAGAAAGGATTTATACGATAAAAGACTCTTCATCAAGAGGTCCTTCATCCCCCTAAAATATGGGAGGATGCCACTATTGAAATTCTAGAGTCAACTCTTCCGTGCACGGGGAAGGTCAGACTAGAACTTTCATATATTGGAACATCTGTAAAAAAACCACTCAGAATTGGAAATAATTTCCCATATATCAAAATATAATAGATCCCATAGGTGGAACTATAAGAGGAATCATTAGCATCTTAAGGCCCACCACCTTAGGTATGTGGTGATCACCGCCTTTTGGGCATGTAACCAGAGGATTTCATGGCAGCATAATGCTACAATGTCAAATGAACACCTAAGAAGATATTTTAACAACTGATAAGATTTTAGATAAGAAACAATGAAACATATAAATCCATCCTATATAAACAATAAAACCCCTATTATTACTTCAATATCTAGGTATAGGTGGTTGAAGATACAATAATAGACCATAAGAACACAGGAGATACCCCACTACACACTACAGAGAAAGATACTTGGTATAAGTATATGTTTCACATGTATAGAATATTTAATTTTACGTTATAAGTCATATTAATTTTAAAATTTTGCTTGTTCAAATATTTAAACCACTTTAAATGTTTGAATTAGGTGGATTACCATTTATGATCTATAAGGGACCATACACCTTATAAAAAAAATATGGAATCTAATCAATCCATACCATAACATGTTCTAGTATATGCAACTAATGGTCTATGGATCAACGTTCAATAATTGACTGCTTCTGGTGTCTTCTTTAAACTATTATTGAAAACAATGTTGGGTAAACGTAGAAACATCAAGTATCATTTATGTTTTCCAACACATGCAAAAAGTTCCAAAAGAATTCAATTTATATTAAGGATTTTTCAATATGAAATAGGAAAATTTATGCTAAAATTAAACATGGCATGGAATAATAGCCTTATTTTTCCTATATTGATACATGGTCTAATACAAAGTCATCATTTCATCGATCCATAGTAAAGGAATCATCATTTTAATAATATTGAAATCAATAACATTATAAGTCATGTGCATCACCCAATAGGGAAGTCATATCAACTACAAATGGAATAATCAATAATAACAATTTCCAATTCTAGATAATTTGTGTTTCCCCTATACATGGGTAATCTACATCAAATCACAAGGTCAATTTGAAAATTCCTTTAAATCCAAGTCTCTTTTATAATACAAAAATAGTAAGACAAAGGAAAAAAACTCTAATACCACTTTGTAACAACCCAAACTGGGATCCACTCAACCCATTCCCCAAGCCGGTGGGTCACATGGACAAAACCATGCCACCCCATATTCCAGAGTATGCCGACTAGCAGTAAGGGTGTAAAGGTGTTTTGGTGGGAAGACTATACCCTCTTACCAGAGTGAAAAAACTAATATGACAAAAAAATACAATATTAGTGGAATCCTATATTAATATAAAAAATAAAAAAATTAATAAGAAGCAGAAGTGTAAATAGAATAGAATAACTAAATAATAATCCAAAGCCTCTATGGTAGTGTCAATACAAGGATGCATATCATGATGATGTAAAAAAATGGGAACATGGGAACAAACACACAATCATTCTATAGAAAAGAACAAATAAGACAAAAAGGCCGGTCCACTAGAATCTCGAATTTATACTCAGTCCATTACTCATAATGTCCAACTATAAGTAATAATTTTAACAACTTGTAGCAGGGAATTTTCCCTTATCAAATCCCACAGATACATAATATTCTTGGAAAATAATGGAATCCTGAGTAATGGGTTAGATAAATATTTTAGTAGGATACCCCCAATAATGTGTATGTGTAATCTAAGAATTTCTTGTGACTAAACAATTCTTAGGTATAAAAAAATAGGAAATAAAATCCAAAATAAATAATCATCCCACTCAGGTTCTTATAGGACACCCATTTGGATTACCTAATTCGGCTCATGGCTAGAATGGAATTATGATTAGTTGCATTATATATAGTAATAATATATATATATTTTAATTATATATTTCATCCACCTATATGAACCAAGTACGTGCAGACATAAGTGGCCATATACCCAGAATACTAGTTGTTGGCTAGATCGTGGAATTACCTAGACATACAAGACTCGTCTAATGAGCCTATAAACTCATGAAACATGGTACATGCACTAAATTATACAATGAGTGGGAGACGTCATTCTCATCACTTAATATAGTGAGTGTTCTGTAATGTCAACACTCTAAAAAGGGACATGATGCATAATGAACAACATCCAACTAGTGTCAATGGCGTGAGACGTTATGCTCAACACCTCATGTAAGGGATCACAGTACAATCATGCTTATCATATCCCTTTCCATTATACTAAAACCCATACCAAGGTTATAATCCATTTATAATAAGATACATGTGGAATTATCTCTCATGTGTCATGTTATATAAGCCATATATATAAGAAAAAGAGTTCAATTTAGAATTAAATAATGTATAAATGATAGGAATGGACTTTCCCAACATTACAACTCATTCCATTTCATTAAATCAATTCATTTTAATGAATTGAAAACATCAAAGATTATCCATTACACTTAATTAATCAACTTAAACCATTTAAACCTAGAAATTCTATTTAAAATGATCATTCTGTCACTTAGGAGGTGACATGGTCTAATAAGGAAACTACGTACATGGTAAATTCCAACTATAGGCTGAGCCAAATACTTATGAGGTGTTTTCGGCACTATACAAATTTTCATATCAAAGAAAATCCAATTTAATAATCTAGTCGATAGATAAATATACATTTTGGATAATTAAGAAATTAGATATAAGGAAAAATTTGGTTTCTCACACCCAAGGGGTGTCCATAAATATGGGAAAAAATCTCTAAACTACTAAATAAATATCAAAGGGTGTGTATCTAGGTGTGTTGATCAATTTGATATGAAGAAACCCATTAAAAGTGGATACTTGTAAAAATCTGGCATGCATCACAATTGCATAGTTACGATATGACAAAACACCAAGGGAAAATGATGTGACCACCTACATAAAGGTCATAGAGGAATCCATACTTGATATCATCTATAGATTTGAATCAGGTTGGAAGATATCTAATAAAAATTACAATGCTTAAGAAATAGAGAAATTGAGCTTGAACCTAAAAAAGAAATATGAATTCAAAGATAAACTTATATAGGAGGTAAGAGGCACATAGAGATTACCAAAATGGATTAAATTATTCCAATGGATCTCAATTTAGTCTTCATATAAATAATTTACATGGATTCCTAGCTTAATATTTTTTTTATCCCATTAGAGAATAAAAACAAAACCATATTTTGGAGGAATAAGAGAGAAAACATTTTTTTAATAAGTTTACATGAGGGAAAAATTGAAATTTTACCTAAAAATAAATTGGAAAATGGTTTAGGAACACAGTTTACCAATCTATTTAAAAAATGTGTTCAAGTTACTGCTATAAGAGGTAAACTCACATGGTTAGGTACACAGTTTTTCAAACAATGAGTAGACTATGAAACTCCACTTTGTCTCAAATGATAGCACCCCCACTTGGTCGAGCTCCTTAGGTCACAATATTGTAGGAAAACCGTGTTTCCTAGATGTTACACTTTCTATAAACTCATATTTTCACAAAAAACATACAATATACGGTACATGGTTTTCTGTAACCATGCGACCCTTTCTTTTTTTCCCATTTCGGGGCTCCAGACTCTGAATAAGCCCTGTATGCACTCATTTCCTCCTTTACTTGATTAGGCAATATAGATAGGGTTGTTTAAAGGAATTAAAATTTAAAACCCAAATATTTTTACTATCGTTAAAATATGGGTATTTAAATGAACCACATGGACATGAACGTGACATTATAATATTTAAATGTTTCGAAAAATTACAAGAGTGGTTATCCTCTACCATATTAAAAGACACCCCCTGTCCTATCCTCTCAACAATTCGAGATCCATTTGGTTCAGAAACATCCTATAAAAATACCTTCCTAAAATCCATTACCATGTTTTATCTTTCATATTATGGGTATAAGAACAACCTTATAGGTCTTTAGGTGTAAAAGAAAGTAGGGTTTCCAAACAATAGGTATAGATTTTAATCTAATGTTTTATTTTTATTTATTTTTATACCACATTAAAAAATATTATAACCATTGTGATATAATGGAATCTATATCTCAAATATAATAACATATTTTTATATTCATGTATTAGATTTTATTAATCTTCTTTTCAATAAAATGGTAAATGAAACTATCATTCATGTGTTCAGAAGACTACCACCACTTGAATCGATGTAATCTGTTTACTATCCCTACCTCTCATGGTTGGTTATAATGATGAATTTAATGAATATATATATATATATATGATATTAATGAAATAATTAATATTATTTAAATATAATATACCATCTATTTTATAAGAATTGTTTCCAATGAGGAATGATATCATCGTTCATGCGTATATGTAGATTACCACATCCACAATGGGATGTGATTCTTTGTTCATCACCGAATCACATTGATGGTATATATAAGTTTATTTAAAGAGATTATATTATTTTTATTATATAATTAACATTTTGTAAAGATAAAATTATATTTAATATATTTTCCTCACATTTATTGAAAAATGGAAATGTTACTCATTTGTACGTATGGACTACCGTCTCCATATTTAACATAATCAATTTTTCCTAACCACCATTCATAGTTTTTTATGAAGCAATAATTAATGTATAAAAATTATAATTATGTAATGATTATTATTCTAGATATATTGGAATAATGACCACTGTATCCATGGTCAACATGCTGAAGTCATTTTGAAATTATAAATTGAACATTCTCAAAATACCCAACATAGACTTAACCGATTAAGTAATTTAATATGTAATTGAAATAAATGAAATAAATTTTTTAATGATAATTTAATTAAACTACAAAATTTTATAAAAAATTTAATTAATTAATAAAATTTTATTATAAAGTAGTTAAATGACATACATAGAAAGTTTGGACTTGAGGAATGATATTTCATCTCAATTTCCCTTTATTGAGGCCTGTTTTAATGTTATACACCTATTTGCATTTATATGATGTATATACTAACATTTTACATGTTATATAATTAATAATTTATAAATAATTATATTTTAAGTTTAGTTTTTTTTATTTTATCTGAGCATTTTTTATTTGTATGTCACCAAAGCAGTATGTGGTTTTTTATCTCAATTTCCATTCATTAGGTTATACTTCCACTTCATTGAATTTGTTATGCCAAGATTACGTGAGAAATAAAATATGACTGTATTATTTTTTATTTCCAATTTTTTGAGTTGTTTTATATTGTTTACACATAACCGCTTCATTGACTAAATTCTAACTTTAATGATATGATCTTTGTAAGGATTATTCATATTAATATTGTTTCTTCGCGGCATGTCTTGTATTATGAACCTACATAATTTTATAAGGTTTATATGATTTTTATTGAGATATTATATCATGAATTAATATTTTATAATTATATTTAATATTATTTTGAATTAATTTATTTTACAAGATATTTAATTGAATGTTATTAATGTTTTAATGGTTTTCATCATCTCAATAACAATTATATGGAATAAAATCCATTATATGCACCATATTTTATTTTGTATGGTGTAATTAATTACCCATGATTTTTTTGTAGATTATTTCTTGAAATCACTATTTTTATAGAATCATGTTATGTTACTTAATTCAATGGATTGTTTATTCAAGCATTACCCATGTTGCATGGATTTCTTATCTCAAAATTCTTTCTCTAAGACATGTTTTGATAAATTCCATTTAATTAATTTATATTGTGTTCGAAAAAAATCTTTAAATATAATATCAAGAGTCTTTTTATAATCAAGTTACATTATTTTCATTCTTACATTTTTTCTTACAAGTTGTTTTTGGTTTTAACGGGCCAAAAATATGTTTTTCTTTAAATTTTTTTTAATGTTTTTAAAGACTTTTAACAAAACTCTTTATCCATAGTCTAACTATTATTTAATGAATATTTTTTTATAAAAATAAATTATTTCCTAAAGTTATTTTACATGATCATTGAGCATATTTTAAATTTTTTTAAAGGATATTTCATAATGATTTCTTTATGGGTCACTTTTGACTTTGTTTGCAAACATTTTAAATTAATTTTTATTTTTATTATTTATGAAATGAATATATTTTACTAAAATAATTAATATTTATTAATTTGAGGATTAATTTATATGTTTTCATGGTTATATTCAAATAAATGGTTTCTCAATTTTTTTACAAATTTTTATAATATACTATCAAAATAAAATGTCAATTACCCTCTATTTTACACAAATGTCTTAAATGTTGTTTTAAATGTATCCTTTTATATTTTTAAATATAAATTATTTTTCCTAATGATATAATGTGTATATATTATAATTATACCATTATAATTATTTCTTTAAATGTATTATGATTGTTTTAAAGAGATTTTCATGGAAAATGTGTAATTAAATTATTGAGTTATTCTATTGTAAGGGTTCGTTGAATATAATTTTATTAGATGAAAATATGTTTTATCTACTTTTTTGATGATTTTTTAATATTCCCTTTGATCAAGAATAAAATCACTTGGCTCGTGATTAATTATTTTTATGACTCTTGACTTTGTTAAATCATTATTCCATGTCACATGTTTAATGATCTAGCTTTTGATGGGTATGAATTATCTTATTTTATAATTATTAATGTTGATCATGTCATCATACACTTATTATATATTATGTTCACTCCTATGATTTAATTTTTAATTTTAATGTACATCCTTATAGATCATTTGAGCTCAATTTTTTTTTATTTTCCATTTCCCCAAGTTATAAAGATTGATATAAAATGAATTATATCTAGATAGGATTCATGTGATCTGGATTTTTTTAGGATATGTCAAATACATAATGTTGAATAATAAAAGATGGGTATTGTGGAAAAACTTATAAATTAAATAAAGGGGTATTATTATATAATATTTTATCATAATTCTCTAAAAATCTAATCCTAAAAGGTCACTGGGTATGTAAGTGATCAAATATTTCCATTTTAATTTGAATGTTTTGAGATCGTTAAAATTGGGCCATGTTTATCAGTATTAAATAAATAAATTAAATGATCATGTTTTTAAACTAAATTTGCAGGTTAATAGATATTATAGATTATATGTTTGATTGAAAATAACAAAATTATTACAAAGAACCTATATTCTATGAATAAATAAATCTATTTCATATTTTACCATATTGTAAAAAAATAAAAATGAAATATATGAATTCTTCTTAAAGGTATTCTATAATAAAATTAATAAAAAATTTAATTTTAATGACACTAGGAGTATAGGTGAACATGATACTTCTTTAGATAGTTCATTGGTAAATAGTCATGATTGTAGAAAAATTACTAGATTATATGAAATAATAAAAAATGGCTCATGAAAAAATTTACTGTCAAATATCTTATGATTCTAACACTAGATTCAAATTTTTTTTTTATGATTTTGGGGAAGATAAAGATAATGAGAGTTCATATGTTTTAGCAGGTGATAAAAATTTCATAAAGCCGATGAAGAAATGAAATATTTTATTGAATAATGTAAATAGATGTATAAATATATTTATAAGAAGTACACTAATATCAAAAATGAAACTTTTAATATAAAATAATGTTTTGTAAAAATTATGATAAGTCTACTTAAGTTAAAAGGATAATGTGAAGTAATTTTCTAATTTGGATGAGTTAAAAAGTGAATTAAAGGTTCTCACTTCTGATTAAAGGGTAAACTAAAAGTTATTTCACCATAAATTTAGCCTATGTCAGTTAATTATAAGAATAAAAACTCAGATAAGAATTCAATTTTTTTTATTTTTTCTCAATATATGATTGAGGATATTGAGTTGAGGTATAAAATTCAGATCCTAAAGAAATAGATGGCTAAGTTTACTACAGGTAGAAAGCCATTCAAGAAATATTATTGATAGATAAGACCAAATATATATACGTCCAAAAAGGTTTTTAAAACCATGATAAATAAAACCTATTAGAGAAATTATTCCCAAATAAAGAACCATTTCTTTTTATGTTTTAATGAGGATACAACTAGAGGAATCAAAATAATGTTATTAAAGTTCATCTTTTGGAATAAATTAATCTTTTATAATAAAAGGTCATGCAACTTATGATCACAAAAAATAGCATATGGGTAACAAATTTTTTTATTAGATAATTCATATAGACATATGATTTTTTATAAACCATGAATATAATTACGAATACTTGAATTACTAGTGCACGAGAAACTAAATACTTATTTTTGGTTTCCAGTAATCCTTCTTTAATATATTAAAACTAAATATTTTTAGTGAATTTTATTGTTTTATTTTTTATCAATATACTTTTGTTTTTCTTAATATTTATTATTAATATTTTTATTTAGTGGGAGTTTTTTATTTTTTTGTTATCATTTAATAAAGTTTCTTTTTAAATATATAGAACCTATAAATTCTATGTTAGAATATATTTTATTCCTTCTTAGAAAAAATAAGATCCATACATCTAAATAATAGAAAACTTCTAGATAATTAAAACTATATTTTTTAATTCATTTAATTTTTCATTATTTGTTTATATTTGTATGATATTATAAAATTATTTTAGTGTTATTTGTAAATTCAAAACACTATATTTAAAAAACATAAAGAAATAGTAGCTGAAAAATCAATTTCTAAAATGAGAAAATTCTGTCAAACATTTTGGTAAGAAATCATATTGGTTGTTGGATAATGATAGATCAATGTTTTTATTGAATGATCTCTAATTAATCTATAATGGTGTAGAATTTAAGTTGGTTGGAAACAATTCATATGATAATTTTAATGATACCTATTTATTATTTTTAGTTAATTGTTTCAATTTTGATAGTTCAATGGGATAATTATTAGAAAATTATATTGAGAGATTATTAGGGAATGTTTAATTGATCTATTTTTTTTGATAAGTATAAATTTAAGTGGAAGGATTTCATTTATTTTAATGAATATAAATCATTAGTTATAATGGACAAATATTTTGAGTTGTTTAATTTGAAAATGTTCAGATATTTTTATAGAACTAATGTCTTTTCTAAAGTTGATCGATTATAGAATGTATCATTTTTTATTTTCAAACTTATGTTGACCTTATCAATTGTGATTTTTACTAAGTAGTTAGTAAATCTATTAAAAGGAGAATACATATTTATTTCCCAAAAATTACAAGAAAAAAATTGGTCGTTTCCAAATGTTTGTGTATAGTAGAGTCTATTCATAAAAAAAGGGAAATTATATAATACTGGACATATTCCACTAGAAGTGCACACTTTTTTAAATGGGAAAAATCATTTTCATCATCAGGGAAGGGAGATAAAGACATGATCAACATTAAATATGTATATCTATTGTATTTTTTCATTAATTTCTTATAACATTACTATATGAAGAAATTCTAGACTTATATATAATCTATCAGAAATGGAATGATGAAGATGAATATTTTATTATACGGTTGAATTGTAACTAGAGTTCTTGTGATGAATTTAAAAGTTGAAAATATTAAAAATAAATTCCATGATGAAAAGGGTTAAAGAAACCACTATCAATGATGAGAAAATCTCAAAAATGGGATTGATTTATGGTTTTAACGAGAAAAGTTTTAACAAGAATTCATCCATATATATTTCTATATATGTTTGAAATACTATTATGGATAGGGATGAGAAGAGGAAATATGTAGATAATTATACTACCAAAAAGTCACTAGAGAAGAAAAAATATTGATTAAGAATAATAAGTTAAAAATATTTGTTTATGAAAAATTATTTGAATGTAAATTTTTATTTCTGATGATGGTTTTTTGAAATTGATTAAAAACCACCATTGTTTTTAAGAGGGGAATATTGAGGAAGAGAAGAATGAAAAAATAATAATGAGTTGTGGAAAATCTTATTTTGCATTAGAAAAAGAAAAAATAGCTTCGAGGGAAGAAAATCATCTGAGGTTAATTGATGAGAATAAAAATAACAATAATTTTCATAAGGTTAAATCTTATGAAGTTTCAAGGGAAATACAATAATATATTACTATTTAGGAATATTTTTAGGAAGAGTGACCATCGAGAAGAAACATGATTTTTAAGGAAATAGGAAATAAATTACAATAAAATAACCATAGAATAATTTATCTTTCAATTTACCTCATAGGGAAGTTAGAAAACATATTGAGAAGTTTAAGAAATGAATTTATTCAAAAATTATTCCACCTAAATTTCAATATAAAAATTCATTTGAGGAAATTTTTTCTTATAGTACCGATGAATAAACCACTCCAGTAGAAAAATCTTTGAGTTGAAAGAGAATACTAATGCTGAAGTTATGAAATATATTTCTCTAGTAGAGTATTCTACTTATACTTCAATAATATAAACATCCTAAAATTATAAGAACTCATTGAATAAAAAATATAGTTCACTTTCATTATCATCCAGTTCACGCATTGCAAAAGAAGATAATTCATCTAGAGAAGTTTCAAATAGTCAAAATAGTATAGATGTTAACACATTAAAATAACTTATTGATGTATAAGTTTCCACTCATCAAAAGTATAATGAATCATAATATTAACTAAAGGATCAACAAGTAGGTTTTTAGAAGAATATTTGTAAGGAAGAGAAATCCTACAGTTCATCAGAATCTCTTGTTAGTATGAGAACTCAAAGTCATGAATAAGAGTTGGATTATATGTTTAATATTGTTAATAAATTCAACAATTTCACTAATACTCTACTATATATAAATGAAAAAGCTTATTTCGATATTAGGGTATATAAATAACTTTAAAAAATCAAAATAGAAAAACCAGTCAATAGAATTTGTTGTTTATGTGATGGAAAGGTTGAAAATTTTATAGGAATAATGTGTCCTTAATGAATGAAATTATAGTAATTTTTCAAATATATGATTTAATGGAGTAAAAATATAAATTCTATTGATGATCAAAGTGATAATTTTATTTATAGTTATGATATTATTTGTAAATATTCAAAATAATTTGAAGAATTTTTCAAATAATTATGAGAAATGATTGATGAAATATACATTTCTATCAAAGAGTTAAAATTTTTATTCATTTCTAATAATTTTCAATTTAAATATCTAGACCACCACAACCAATATTATATGGTTACTTTACTACTTTGGAATAACATATAAGGCATCACATCCCTATGTAATAAGTAGTTTAGTTTTTTTTGAAAACCAAATACATTCTTTAATCAAAAATTACATTTGAATACCGAAAATAAAAATCATTCTGAAAGTAAATATTATGTATCTCTGAACTCTTTCGAATATTCATTCATTATATCCAAGAAAATGTAAATAAAATAATTTTCATATTAGATTCTCATTATGGGTTATGTGTAGTAGAATCTATCATGAGTAAATAATGAATAATATACATCACAAGGTAAATAGCTGAAAATACATTCCATTTAATCAATAACTTGAGATATAGAGTAATATAGTAGGAATAAATAATGATAACATAATTTAATATAACTAATCATATGAACATGAAACTTAACCATAAATATCATAACCATTCAAATAATCACATGGAAATGAATATCTAATCTAATAATTATAGAATGAATAATATTGTTTATCATAAACTTATATTCAAGGTCTCATGCCTATACATGTTACATAAATGAGTAATGTATTTTAAAAATACCCAAAATAGTATTTCTCATGAGCCTATAGATGCATTGAGGGGATATACTATGCCCCACCAAGCACTTAATAATTTCATCTCATTCATCATATGAATAAAAAGTACAATTTAATTAACGTGTCATAATAATAAAATACTTTCTATATAATAAGAACTAGAATACACAATTTCAATATATTCACACTAAAACTAATCATAAACCATCAAGGGAAAGAATTAGGATGGTATCTTGAAAACAAAACCCCATTCTAGAATATATAAAACAAAGTGTTGTGTGTGGTTGATGAATAGAAAACCCATAAAAATATCATTACATTTTTTTAAGGAAAAGGCATTTTCACTTTGAAATTCCATTATGAAAACTAATAATTTATAGAATATAAGGAATTTTTTTTATTATAAAATAATCATGGAAAATTGTTAATAAATCTTTGAAATATTTGGTGTCCATGATGGTGAGAAATTACATTAATGTTGAGTAAGTTAAAATAAATATTTCTTTCATATTTTCACAAAAAAAATGAAAAATACCTTATTAAGAAAAGGAAAATAAGATTACTTTTAATTTTTTTTAATTAAAACATTCTTAAAATGAATTTAAAAAATCATAGTATAATAATAAAAAAATTAGAAAATATGGATACAGTAGAAAAATGATTTTTCAACAGAAGAGAAAAATATAGTCATCTTTTCTTAAAAACATTTTCTTAATCATTTTAAGTACTAAAGAGATAAAAATGGTACTATTTCTTGAAAATTTAATGAATAAAAATAGTAGTATAAAATATATGGTGTTTAAGATATAAATATCTAATAATTCCACAAATGGGGACTTAAATATAAAAAATCCTTAATAATGATGGGATTGTGAAATAATGCCTTACCGATTTGGTAACTTTTGAATCACGACCCCCATGAAATAAATAAATTAAAATGAAACATTAAATACCATTAATATAAAATATTAATTTTATAAAATATTTAAGGGGTAGTAGATACACATCATAAAATAAATAGGTGCATAATACCATACTTGTCTCAATAGAGTGAAAATTAAGATGAAATATCTTACAAAGATCATACTGTTGATGTGAGAATAAATAAAAAAATGTATTATGTGTGAAAAATAAAAAACTAGATAAAAAATTTAATTATAACAAGAAATTAAAAAAAATCATTACAGACATAGTCATAGAATATCAAAGACTATTAATATATAATATAACCCGGTGAAAAGAAATTGAGTTACAAAACACTTGCAATTGGTTGATTTCAAGTAAAATTATATTGGATGAAATAATATGGATTGAAACATTAAATAACATTAATAATGAAGGAATCAATATATAAAATGTAAAAGTGTAGTATATACCCCATAAATAGTAAATTAAATACAGAACAATAAAATATGGCTCAATGAAGGAGAATTAAGATGGAATCCCTTACCTCTAGTTCGAATTCCAACATATGTGTCTGAAAATACTATATAAGAAATATTGATTTATTATACATATATTATAGAACCATATTCATATATATAAAATCATGTATTATTTAATTATAATATTTTAACACCCATTTATAAACAATTCTTTGTTAAAATCATAGTTCCGGGTAATAAATGATTCGCATTTCAAGTATGTTTTGGTTCGGTAGTTTTGGTACTTGTACATTGATCATTGTTACATTATATTAATAATATTATTCATGAAATAAAAACCATATATATTAATTATATACATATTTATAGTCCTCCATAAAATTCAAATAAAGAAAATTAATTACATTATCTATGGAGACGGTAGGTCGTATATACTCATAAACACTGTTTTAATTTTATTAATGGAAATAATATTTCAACTTTAAAGAATAATTATTATTTAATATATATAATATATATTATTTAAATCTATTTTTACTACAATGTATATTAAAATAAATTCAAAAACAAATCACATCACTTCGTGGGGGTGGTAGTGCACACATACGAACCGGCAATGTTATCACTTTCCAATGGAATGGAAGGTAATAAGTTAGATGTGATATTATAATTAAAGAATAATAATTATTTTTTAAATATAATATATAGATATTAAATCCATCATTATATCTGTTCTTCAGAGGTGGTTATGAAAAATAAATTACATCAGTTCATGAGGTAGTAAACCACCGTACACATGATCAACAATTTTGTTTCACATTTGATGGTAGAAGATATGAATATAAGTTATTAAATTAATATGAAAACATATCATTATATGTAAGTTATTTAAATTACTATATCATAATATATGAATAATATTTTAATGTGGTGTTAAAATAAATAAAATTAAAACAAATTGTTTAGAACTATAACACTTTTTCTTAAACCCTACTTATGTTTATAACTTAAGCCTTCATAGAATAGTTTTATGATAAAAACAGAGACTCAATGTAATGTTTCAGGATTTAAGGAAATTATTTTTTCATTTCTTTTTATAAAAAAATATTCTTAAGTTTGGAGTGCAGAGGAGAGAGGGGTTTCTTTTATAAGTGGGGGAGAAGACACACTCTAAATTTTTGAAAAGAATAAAATATACAAATGTTTTTCACACAGAAAATGGCTCCGAAATAGACCAATTACGAATATTAGATTATAAAATGTTTAAATATGTCCATAAAATATAAATTAAACAAGTTTAGAGTTTATTTTAATCCTTATAATTTTATTTTAACAACCTAAGAAAATCGTTTTAACTATAACCATGGTAATAATTTTTTATTTGTTACTATTCATTATGAAAAAAATTAAGTTGAAATTATTAAATAATATATATTATAGTTATTCCAAATATGGAATTTAGTTTTATAAAATTCAGTTCATATTAGTGTAATAAGTTAATATAAAATTAAACCCACAAACATGATGAAAATACTGTTCTCAAAAGAAAATGTTTCTTAAGTATAATTTTTTTTATAAACTAAATTCAACATATAATTGATCCCAACGATCTAAAATGTATTACTAATAATATAATTGAACTAATTTTACTTTTAAAACTATTTAAAAATATGTAACTTTTAAAATTATTTAAACAAAAAAAAGTTTTAAATAAAAAAATTGTAACACCCCAAGATTTCATAGTACGTTATTTCTTCAAAGTAATGCAATAACTTTCACTGCACGCAACACTGAGTTCAAGCGCACCACGACTTACCAAACTAACCGTTCATAAATAGTTATGAATAGTATTAACTGAATTTTGAACTTTATATAATCCTTATAATTTTAAAATCTATAATATGAGTTTCTTAGACAAAATGTAAGAACAAATTCATTTTTTGTTTCAGATAAATGAATTATTTTTCAAAAAATGAAATTTTACTGATTTTTAATAGAGAAAAATTTTTAAATCCAATATTTGAAACTTTTATATATTCAATTTGATAAAATAAAATTCTTCTTTAGAATTGGGACATAAGAATTTAATTTCAATAAATTTTTGGTGTTTTCTTGATAACTTTCATATTTGGGTGAATAGTTAAAAATACTAAATTTTAACTGAAAACAACTTTTTTAATCAAAATAATTTATAGTGTTGAATTATAAATTGTAATGGTTATATTTTTACAATTTAATCCAATGATTGTCATTGTAAGTAATTTCACTTTAAAATTGGACATAAACAAGTGTCAATCTATTGATTGTTATTATTTCTTAATAATACTCTTTTTGGTTTTGACAACGGGAATTAATTTTAAATTAATTAATCCAAATTATATGTTCTGAAATTGGTAAAATAGAATTATTTTTTGAATTCATAATATCAAATTTATCTTAGGGTGAATTTTTTGTATTTTTCTGAAAACTTTTAATTTTTGATGAATATTGAAAAACACTGAGTTATAGTTTTAAACCAAAATTTTATTTAAATAATTATTTATTTTATTTAAATTTATTTTAGGTCAAAATAGATACATAATACCTATATAATTTCAATGTAATTCATTGGATTCAGTTTATAATAACTTTAGATATATAAAAATTTTATTGAACCTTTTACCGTCTTTACCAACCTCCTAGGAGCATTTGTAAATTTACATAAAACGTAATTTTACCACTTATGTGAGTTTAATTTAAAAAATAAAAGTGACACGGTTGATATCAGAAAGTAAAATGTGGTTCAATAGGATAAAAGTAATTTTTGGTGAATAGTAACTTTTTATTTTTATTTCACATAGTTAAAAGTAAATAGGGTAATTAAGGGTAAAAATGATATTGTTATTAACCTTACACATGTCCTAATTCTATTGGATAAGTATAATTCGTCCAAAAACAACCTTAGGAATAAAATATGAACCTCTTTGGTCCACTTGGATTAGATTAGGACATTTATTATTATTTAATTCAAAGAAGAGTTAAAAGAGTAAAAATCAAAGTTTAATAACTAAAACATTTTTAATATAGGGTTACACAAAAGATAAATTCGACTATAAATATTCATTGAAAAGATAAAAATATTTTCTACATAATTGTATGTTATTTATATTTTTTTACATTAAATAGTTTAATTTATTTATGACACAATGATGATGCAGTAATTACCTAATTAATGAAATATTAAAATAATTAATATTATAAATAAAAAAATAAATTTAATTGGAGACTTTTTATGAATTCCACAAATTTGATAGGTTAATATGACATTTTATGATTGGTTATATGAATTTTTTTTGATGTAATAATGCTGTTATGAATTAAACAAAAATAAAATACCAAATAGTGTCAAAATTGACATAAAAGAGTTTTTAAAAAATATTATATTATTAATTGATATTCTATTCCAAAAAATCTAAGGATCAGCCAAAAGTCTTATATAATGATAGTTTTATCATTAATTAACCACTTTAGCTTCTATTGGAAGTATATAGTATGTTTATTAACAATATAATATAAAAATACAAAGAGATAAGGTAAATGTCAAATTATTTAACTAAGAGTTAAATCTAAAAGATAAGGTTAATATAGTGACCCAAACCTGTCTAGAACCTATTGGTTGAGTGGTATTCGACCCATACACACCTTATCCTTTAAATAATCTATTTTGGAGCCATTATAAACCGACAATAATTTTATTATAAAATAATATTTCGAGCTTTTCCTAAGGTTCCCTCACCCCTCTTATAAAAGGGAACTCCCCCTTCTCTCTAATTCACACATTCAAAGCCATTTGGATCTACCAAACCCAGAACAAATACCCTCTCAACTGTCCTAACTTCATCCTAGAGGCCTTAATTTAGTCATAAATCCATCTTATGAAGCACTTTTGATCAAATCAAAAAGAAGAACCTGAAGAAGAGGTAAATATTTCATCACCTCTTTCAAGTTCCTTTCTTCTTCCACTTCCTCTTTATTTGTTGCTTACATTATAAAATAATAACTCCATTATATTATATATACTATGATGTTATTATAAATATGGTACAACCATATTCATTATTCTATCCATCATTTGAATGACATGTCACCATACATGCGTACATACAGCTTACCGTCTCCACGTCGTGGTGTAATTGTTATTCAATACATTATTATTTGGATGGGTAAAATAATGATATGTAATTAATGTAAATAATAAATGTAACATGATAATTATTTTTTATGTATGATATAGAATCCAATTATATATTATTTTAATATCAAAAGAATGATATTGTCACTCGTTCGTACGTACGGATTACCGTCCCCATGAATGCGACAAGATTCGTTCCCCATCGTATCCATTCAAGAATAATTTTCATTAGATGATTAAAAATAATGTTTAAAAACTTAATATCATTCTGAACATGAATATGATACATTCTATCCATATAAACATTACTTACATAACAAATCATATAAAGGAAAAAAATCAGTTAACACCCGAAATGACGATAATACTAAGATATTATTAACAAAGCAATATTAAAAGATCATATACGATATCATATTAATTTATATGATTCTTTTATAATTTAATAACATTTATTTCACCATTATATAAGTGTTTAACCTACACATGACCATGGAAAAGTACAAGGTAAGGGTTAATTCCTCAATCTCATTATTATCCGAGATTGTTTATGTGTAAGTATCTACTAGGACATATTTATTATCCATGTCCATGTTTCATAAATGGGTTTTCAAAGGGATTCTTTTTAAGGGGATTTTTTTACTGAAGAATAATTTTAAATGTTTTAAAAAATTTATTCTTCTAAATCATTCTCATTAATGTCCATGTTTTCAAAATGGTTTTTAAGGATTTATTTATATAAACATGAATGTTTTTAAAATGTTAATTCCTTTCAAAAGTTTTAAATTGGTATGGGAAAATTTGATTCAAAAATATATTTAAATGTCTTCCTTTCTAAATTGTGTGTCTTTTAAATGTTTTTATGAAAAACAGATATTTCCCTCAATGATTTTTACAAATCATTTTCATCTATATCAACATCCCTTGATGTATTTTAAACATGTTTTAAGTTGATTTATTATGATACCAATATTCCATATTGTATTGAAGGTTTTTTGATTTGTTTGACTGTGGATGTGTAATTTTTATACCATTCATGGTTTATGGATAAAGTATTGACATTTCGAATGCTAGTTTTAATACGAATGTTTATGTTATTTTAAATCTTTTCATATGAGGAATGCATTGGACTTAGTAAGTGATGGGTGGAGCCCACTATAGCTCCTCGATGCATCAGTAGGTCTCATGAGACAAACTAGTATATTGGCACAAGGCCTTGACAAAATATTATTTTTAGTCTTGGAATATGGCCTTTACTATGTGGTTATGAAAGTTTGGCATTATGAATTCCATCATTATGAAAGTGGATATTGAAATTTCAGTGATTATTCGACTAGTATAATATCCATGTCAGTAAGTAAATGGCATTATTTTGATTTATATTTTTTATATTATGATGATGTTTATGATGATAAGGCTTTTGTTTTAGTTTTGTACATTTCCTTATATCATTATGATTATTTATGAAAGCTTTCATTATATTGTTATCTTTACTGAGCATCTGAGCTCAACCATTTCTATGTTTTATTTTTCCTAGGATGTGAAAAAGTATATTATGACTGATCTGTAGAGATAGTCTATGGGATCTCAGTGCTTTCTATGGAAATAATTTTATTTTTATTTTTCTATTTTATGAAGTAATGTAAACCTTATGAATGTATCTAGTACTTCCAAGGCTACTAAACTAATTGGTCTTTCGAGACATGATCTTTCTTGATCATGCCAATGTTATGTAATAATGCACTGACTCTGGGCTTCTAGGGTCGGGGCGTTACAGTTGGTATCCAAGTAAGTTTAGTACAAACCTTGGAAACTAGATTTAGGTAAACTTTGATTAGATCACATAGTCCTAAGATAGACTTTGTGGGTTATTATAAGAGAACTTCCTAAAAGTTTGGTATTGTAGAGATTTTGTGAGTTTTCCAAGCAATACATCCCTGTTTAGATATGAGTAGGTAGAGGTGACTCTAGAATAGATGTACCTAGGGTCAAAACCCCAAAACACCCCTTTGATCTAGACTCGAACGAGAACTGGTGCACGACAGCGGGCCTTGTTTCACTCTTGGTTACGACACTAATGGGGGATATGCTTAAGATAATTCTCATTTTCTTTAAAAACCATTATGAAGGGTTAATGAGTATATACTTCCTCAAGGAAAACATTTTTTTTTTCATTATGGATTATATCCATAAAATTTTCAATTTACGTTAGGTATTTTACAAGTTTGGAATTATTAATTACAATTCATAAACTGACCTAGTGTATTTCATTGTATAGATATGGCGCTTAGTAGAAGGAATGTGAAATCTAACAATACGTATGAGCACAAGAGTAATAAGGATCATATCATTCATGGTATAGAGCCAACAATTAGAATGGAAATAGTCTCCCATGTATTCTCAAGATATGAAGAAATGGTATCATGTGTTAATAAGATAAGTAAATAATTCTCTGAGTCCTATTTCTTTAAAGGGAAGAAAGAGAAGAAAAAGGATGGAAGGGATAAAGATGGATAGAGGGAAGAGGGAAAAGAAGGATTTCCCCATATGTGATAAATGTGGAAAGAATCACCTTAGTAAATTCTTGAAGGGAATGAGAGTTTTTTATAACTGTCGAGAAAAAGGACACCAAGTACGTGATTGCAAGGGTAAGAAAAAAGTTTCAAATGTACATTGCTTCATCTACAAGGAGTTGGGACACTTTGCGAATCAATGTCCAAATCATCAAAGTATACCCCAAATTCTGCTATTGGATCATAATAAAGTTATGATACTACCGAAGATGAAGAGGAATGATTACATTTCTTACATTCTTATTAAAGTATTGTGTCATTTGAGTATTGTATTAATGATGTACATGTTATAAGAATTATAGAGTATAGAAGGATTGTACTGTAGTATTATTTCATTAAGGACTTAAGATTGGGTGGAACCATGAAAAGTTACTCAATAGCAGGTTAGAATTTTGGAAAATATATGATTGAGAGAAAGATAAACCATAATATGGTTCTGATACAGAGGTAGTGATTTTGGAATAAGAGATGATTGATTTCTATAATTTATATTAGATATTTCTTGACTACCTTGAAACTGACTAATGATTTGTATATTTAATGATTGTTGTAGTTTACAACATTTTTGGATAGAAGGAGTATATCCAGTATTCTATAAGGAATATAGAAGCATGAATGTAATCAATATGGTTTATTGGTAATTCCCGATGTAGCAGTGTTTTAAAAGAATACTTGATGATGGTGTTCACATGTTATTACGTGGAAAAAAGGATCTTCAATGTGTTTACCTTCCTTATAAATTTTGGACTGTGAGATTGGAAAAAATTATTTTGGATAACTCTAGTTTGAGATTAGTTTTATATTCCCATAAAAAGGACATCCTAGAGGCCGGGCAGCAACCCATTGCGTCCGACAAGGCTGCGAGACTTGAACCCACAACCGAAGGGCGACAAGGGTGTATCACCTACCAATGGACCACGTGATGTCCCAGATTGAATAATGTAGTATTTTTAAAGGGTCTAGTAGATGAATTAAAAATTCATTTTTTGGAACCCTATATGAATAGGATAAATATAAAATTTTTTTAAGTTCTATTATCTTTTAGTGTGAAAGATGAGTTTATGGTAGAAATTAGTTAAAGGATGGAACTCTACTTGTTATGTATATATATATATATATATTTCTTTCTTCTTTTCTTCTATGAAGAAATTAATTCTTAAACATTAGTTAAGAGATCTTAAAACTAAAAATTTGTTATCCTAATACCTTATGTTTTGTTGAACTGATGATATTTCAAATCATCATAGATTGATGACTTTGAGGCCCTTAATTCTAAATATGTTTGTGACTGATGACCTAAATCACTCCCTATAAATATTTATGTTTTCCTCCAATTATGTGCCTCTAATTTCCACCAATGTTCTTCTAATTGAGATCATATTTTTTTGGTGACCCTTTCATTTCCATTTTCCTCTTATTAAGACTAAATTTTGTTAACCCAATTTCCGATGTGGCTTTTCCCACAATGGTATTTTCTATTTTCAACTTTTTTTTTGAAGAACAATTCCAAATTGCAAGGAAACAATTTATTGAAGGAGGTAATAATGTAACACCCCAATATTTCATATTACGTTATTTCTTTAAAGTAATGCAATAACTTTCACTACACGCAACATTGAGTTCAAGCGCACCACGACTTACCAAACTAGCTGTTCAAAAGAGGTTATGAATAGTATTAACTGAATTTTGAACTTTATATAATCCTTATAATTTTAGAATCCATAATATGAGTTTTTTAGACATAATATAAGAACAAATTCAGTTTTTTTCTGATAAAAGAATTATTTTTCAAAAAATGCAATTTTCTTGCCTTTTAATGGAAATTTTTTTAAATCCAATATTTGTAACTTTTATATACTCAAATTGAAAAAATAAAATTCTTGTTTATAATTAGGACATAAGAATTTAGTTTCAATAATTTTTTGGTGTTTTTTGATAACTTTCATATTTGGGTGAATAGTGAAAAATTCTGTATTTTAACTGAAAACAACTCTTTTAATCAAAATAATTTATAGTGTTGAATTATACATTTTAATGGTTTGGAAGTATAATTAGATTATATTTTTACCATTTAATCCAATGATGTTCATTGTAAGTAATTTCACTTTAAAATTGGACATAAACAAGTGTCAATCTTTTGATAGTTAATATTTCTTAAAAATACGCTTTTTGGGTTTGACAACGGGAATTAATTTTAAATTAATTAATAAAAATTATATGTTTTTAAATTGGTAAAATAGAATTCATTTTTGAATTCGGAATATCAAAATTAGCTTGGGATGGAATTTTTTTATTTTTCTGTAAACTTTCAATTTTTGATGAATAGTAAAAAACACTAAGTTAAAGTTTAAAACCAAATTTTTATTTAAATAATTATTTATTTTATTTAAATTTATTTTAGGTCAAAATAGATACATAATACCTATATATGTTCAATGTAATTCATTGGAGTAAGTTTATAATAACTTTAGATATATAAATATTTTATTAAACTGTTTACCATCTTTACCAACCTCCTAGGAGCATTTGAAAATTTACATAAAACATAATTTTACCACTTCTGTGAGTTGAATTTAAAAAATAATGGAGACACGGTTAATATCAGTAAATAAAATGTGGTTCAATAAGTTGAAAATAATTTTTTGTGAATTGTAAATTTTTTACTTTTATTTACCACGGTTAAAAGTAAATCGGGTCATTAAGTGTAAAAATGGTATCATTATTACCTTAACACATGTCCTAATTCTATTAGATAAGGATAATTATACCAAAAAAATCTTTAGGAAAAAAATATGAACCTATTTGGTCCACTTGGGTTTGATTAGGACATTTATTATTATTTAATTCAAAGAACAGTTAAAAGAGTTAAAATCAAGGTTTAATATCTAAAACATTTATAATATAGGGTTACACATAAGATAAATTAGACTATAAATATTTATTATAAAGATAAAAATATTTCATACATAATGGTATTTTGTTTATATTTTTTAGAAATTAAATAATTTAATTTATTTATGACACAATGATGATGCAGTAATTACCTAATTAATGAAATATTAAAATAATTGATATTATAAATATCCAAATAAATGTAATTTTTGACTTTTTATGAATTAAAATAATTTTCTAGGTTAATATGACATATTAAGGATGGTTAGATGAATTTTTTTCGAAGTAATAATGCTGTTATGAATTTAGAAAAAACAAAATACCAAATAGTGTAAAAAATTGACATAAAAGAGTTTTTAAAACAAATATAATATTATTAATTGATATTATATTCCTAAAATTCATAGGTTCAGCCAAAATACTTATATAATAATATTTTTATCATTAATGAACCACTTTAGGTTCTCTTTGAAGTATATAGTATGTTTATTAACCATATAATATAAAAATACAAAGAGACAAGGTAAATGTCAAACTATTTAACTAAGAGTCAAATCTAAAATATACGGTTAATACAGTGACCCAAACCTGTCTAAAACCTATTTTTTGGGTGGTTTTAGACCCATATACACATTATCCTTTAAATAATCCATTTTGGAGCCATTATAAACCGACAATTATTTTTTTATAAAATAATATTTCGAGCTTTTCCTACGGTGCCCCTCACCCCTTATAAAAGGGCACTCCCCCTTCTCTCTAATTCACACATTAAAAGCCATTTGGATTATAAAACCCCTACCAATATAACCTCTCAACTGTCCTCCCTTTATCCTAGAGGCCTTCCTTTAGTCAGAAAGACAGACTATGGAGCCCTTGTGATCAAATCAAAATGAAGAACCCAAAGAAGAGGTAAATATTTCATCACCTCTTTCAAATTCCATTCTTCTTCCACTTCCTCTTTATTTGTAGATTCCATTATAAAATAATAAAACCTCTATCTTATATATAATATGATGTTATTATAAATATTGTACAACCATATTCATTATTATATCCATCCTTTGAATTATGTGTCACCATACGTGCGTACATAGAGCTTACCATCTCCACGTCGTGGTGTAATTGTTATTCAATACATTATTTTTTGGATGGGTATAATAATGATGTGAAATTAATATAAATAATAAATATAACATGATAATGATTCTGTATTTATGATATAATATTCAATTATATATTATTTTAATATCAAAAGAATGATATTGTCGCTCGTGCATACGTAAGGATTACCGTCTCCAGGAATGCGATGAGATTCATTCCCCATCGTATCCATTCAAGACTAATTTTCATTAGATGATTAAAAATAACTTTTAAAGACATAATATCATTCTGAATATGAATAATATACTTCATATCAATAACAAACATTACTTATGTAACAAATCATATAAAGGAAAACGAATCAGTTTACACCCGCAATGACGATAACACTAAGATATTATTAACAAAGCGACATTAAACTATAATATATGATATCATATTAATGTATATGATTATTTTATAATTTAATAACAATTATTTCACCATTATACAGGAGGTTAACCTATCCTCGACCAAGGAAAAGTACAAGGTAATGGTTAATTCCTCAATCTCATTATTGTCCAAGATTGTTTATGTGTATGTATCTACTGGGACATATTTATTATCTATGTCCATGTTTCATAAATGAGGTTTCAAAGGGATTATTTTTAAGGGAATTTTTTTACTAAAACATCATTTTAAATGTTTTAAATATTTATTCTTCTAAATCATTCTCATTAATGTCCATGTTTTCAAAATGGGTTTTAAGGATTTATTTATATGGACATGAATGTTTTTAAAATTTTAATTCCTTTAAAAAGTTTCAAAGTGGTATGGGACACTTTGATTCAAAAATTTATTTAAATGTCTTACTTTTTAAATTGTGTGACTTTTAAATGTTTTTATGAAAAAGGTATATTTCTCTCAAAGATTTTTACAAATCATTTTCATCTATATCAACATACCTTGATTGATTTTAAACATGTTTGAAGTTGATTTATTAGGATACCAATCTTCCATATTGTATTGAAGGTTTTGTAATATGTTTGACTGTGAATGTGTAATTTTTATACCATTCATGGTTTATGGATAATGTATTGATATTTCTCATGCTAGTTTTAATAATAATGTTTATGTTATGTTTAAACCTTTTAATATGCGTGATGAATTGGACTTATTAAGTGATGGGTAGAGCCCTCTATAGCTCCTCGATGCATCGGTAGGTATCATGAGACAAACTAGTGTCTTGGAATAAGGACTTGACAAAATCTTATTTTTAGTCTTGGCATAAGGCCTTGACTATGTGGTTATGAAAGTCTAGAATTATGCATTCCATCATTATGAAAGTGTCTATTGATATTTCATGTGATTATTCAACTAGTAGAATATCCTTGTGAGTAATTAAATGAAATTATTTTGACTTATATTTTCCTTATTATGATGAATTTTATGTTGAAAAGGATTTTGTTTTAGTTTTATAAATTTCCTTAAATGTATATGCTTAATTATGAAAGTTTTTCTATATTGTTATCCTTACTGAGTATTGGAGATCACCCCTTTCTATCATTTATTTTTCCTAGGATGCGAAGAAGTATATTATAACTGATCTGAAGGGATAGTCTATGGGATCTCAGTGTTGTCTATGGAAACAATGTTGTTGTATTTTTTCATTTTATGATGTAATCTAAAACTTATGAATGTATCTAGTACTTCTAAGGCTACTATACTAATCGGTCTTTCGAGACTTGATCTTTTGTGATCATGACAATGTTATGTAATAATGCACTGACTCCGGACTTATGGGGTCGGGGCGTTACAGTTGGTATCAGAGTAAGTTTACTATAAACCTTGGAAACTAGATTTAGGTAATCTCTGATTAGAGAAAATAACCCTAAGATAAACTTTGGGGATTAGTATAGAAGAACTTCCTAAAATTTTGGTATTGTAGAGATTTTGTGAGTTTTCCAAGAAATACCTCCCTATCTAGATACGAGCAGGTAGAGGAAGCTCTGGCACAGATGTACCTAGGGGAAAAACCCAAAAACACTACTTTGAGCTAGACTCGAACGGGAACTGGTGCATGACAACGAGCCTTGCTCTACTCTTGGTTACGACACTCTTGGGGGATATGCTTAGGATAATTCTCATTTTCATTAAAGACCATTATTAAGGGTTTATGCGTATATAATTTCTCAAAGAAAACATTTTTTATCATTATAAATTATATCCATAAAATGTTCAATTTATGTTAGGTATTTTACAAGTTTGGAATTATCCATTTCAATTCATAAACTAAACTAGTGTATGTCATTGTATAGAAATGGCTCCCAGTAGAAGGAATGTGAACTCCAATAATACGTATGATCCAAAGAGTAATAAGGATCATATATTTCATGGTATTAAGACAACATTTAGAAGGGTAATAGTCTCCCATGTATTTTCAACATATAAAGAAATAGTATCATGTGTTAATAAGATAAGTAAATAATTCTATGAGTCCTATGGATTTGAAATGAAGCAAGATAATAAAAATATGGAAGAGATAATGACGAATAAAAGGAAGCGGGAAAAGAAGGATTTTCCAATATGTGATAACTGTGGAAAGAATCACTATGGTAAATGCTTGAAGGGAAAGGGATTTTGTTATAAGTGTGGAGAAAACGGACACCAAGTATGCGATTTCAAGTGTAAGAAAAAAGTTTCAAATGTACATTTCTTCATCTGCAAGGAGTTGGGACACATCGCAAATCAATGTCCAAATCATCTGAGTATACCCCAAATACTACTATTGGATAATAATAAAGTTATGATACTACTGAAGATGAAGAGGAATAATTAGATTTATTACATTGTTATTAAATTATTGTGTCATTTGAGTATTGTATTAATGATGTACATGTTATAATAATTATAGAGTAAATAAGGATTGTACTGCAATACTTTTTCATTAAGGACTTGAGAATGGGTGGAACCAAGAATAGTGACTCAATATCATGTTAAATTTTTGGAAAATATATGGTTGAGAGATAGATAAACCATAATATGGTTTTGATACTAAGGTAGTGATTTCGGAATAATACATGATTGATTTGGATAAATTATATCGGATATTTCTTGACTACCTTGAAACTGACTAATGATTTGTAAATTCTATCATTGTTGGAGTTTACAACATTTTTGGATAGAAGGAGTATATCCAGTATTCTATAAAAAATAAGGGAGCATGAATGTAATCAATAATGTTTTATGGTAATTCAGGATGTTGCAGTGTTTCAAAATAATACTTGATGAAGGTGTTCACATGTTATTACATGGAAAAACAGATCTTCATTGTGTTTACCTTCCTTATAAAGTTTGGACTGTGAGTTTGGACAGAAGTATTTTGGATAACTCTAGTTTGATATTATTTTTGGATTGCCATAAAAAGGACAACCTGAAGGCCAGGCGGCAACCCGTTGCATCCGGCAAGGCCACGAGACTTGAACTAGCAACCGATGGGCGAAAAGGGTGTGTAGCCTACCACTGGCCCACTTGATGTCTTGGATTGAATAATGTAGTTTTTTAAAGGGTCTGGTAGATGAATTAAAAATTCATTTTTAGAACCCTATACAAATAGGATAAATATAATTTTTTTATGTTCAATTATCTTTTAGAGTGAAAGATGAGTTTGTGGTAGAAATTAGTTAAAGGATGAAACTCTACATGTCAAGTATATATATATATATATATATATTCTTTATTCTCTTATTCTATGTAGAAATTATCTCTTTAATATTAGGTAAGGGATCTTAAAACTAAGAATTTTTTATCCTAATACCTTATGTTTTGTTGAACTGATGATATTTTAAATCATCATAGATTGATGGATTTGAGGCCCTCAATTCTACAATTGTTTTTGACTGATGACCTCAATCACTCCGTATAAGTATTTATTTTTTTCCTCAAATTATGTGTCTCTTATTTCCACCAATGTTCTCCTAATCAAGATCATAATTTCGTGGTGACCCTTTCATTTCCATTTTCCTTTTATTAAGAGTAAATTTTATTAACACAATTTCTGATGTGGCTTTTCCCACAAAGGTATTTTCTATCTTCATATTTTATTTTCCAAGAAAAATTTCAAATTGCGAGGATGAAATTTATTGAAGGAGAGAAGAATGTAACACCCCAAGATTTTATAGTACGTTATTTCTTCAAAGTAATGCAATAAATTGCACTACACGCAACACTGAGTTCAAGCGCACCACGACTTACCAAACTAGCCGTTCAAAAGTGGTTATGAATAATATTAACTGAATTTTGAACTTTATAGAATCCTTATAATTTTATAATCCATAATATGTGTTTCTTAGACATAATATAAGAACAAATTCTTTTTTTAGATAAAAGAATTATTTTTCAAAAAATGCAATTTTACCGCCATTTAATGGAGAAAAAATTTTAAATCCGATATTTGAAACTTTCATATATTAAGTTTGACAAAATAAAATTCTTCTCTAGATTTGGGACATAAGAATTTAATTTCAATAAATTTTTGGTGTTTTTCTGATAACTTTTACATTTGGTTGAATAGTGAAAAATACTATATTTTAACTGAAAACAACTTTTTCAATAAAAAATAATTTATATTATTGAATTATACATTTTAATGGTTTGGAAGTATAATTGAATTATATTTTTACCATTTAATCCAATGATGGTCATTTTAAGTAATTTCACATTAAAATTGGACATAAACAAATGTCAATCTTTTGAAAGTTATTATTTCTTAAAAATACTCTTTTTGGTTTTGAAAATGGGAATTAATTTTAAAATAATTATTGAAAATTCTATGTTTTCAAATTTTTGAAATAGATTTCATTTTTGAATTGGGAATATCAAAAATACCTTTGGGTGAAGTTTTGGTATTTTTTTTGAAAACTTTCAATTTTTGTTGAAGAGTGAAAAATACTGAGTTATAGTTTAAAACCAAATTTTTATTTAAATAATTATTTATTTTTATTGAATTTATTTTCAGTCAAAATAGATAAATAATACCTATATAATTTCAATGTAATTCATTAGATTCAGTTTATAATAACTTCAGATATATAAAAATTTTATTGAACTTTTTACCTTCATTACCAACCTCAGGAGCATTTGCAAATTTATATAAAACATAATTTTACCACTTCTGTGAGTTGAATTTAAAAACTCTAAGAGACACGGTTGATATCAGTAAGTAAAATGTGGTTCAATAAGATGAAAATATTTTTTTTGAATAGTATCTTTTTTACTTTTGTTTACCACAGTTAAAATTAAATAGGGAAATTAAGGGTGAAAATGATTTTATTATTACCCTACCACATGTACTAATTCTATTGGATAAGTATAGTTCGACCAAAAAACCTTATTACTAAAATAAGAACCTCTTTGGTCCACTTGAAATAGATTAGAACATTTATTATTATTAAATTCAAAGAATAGTTAAAAGATTTAAAATCATAGTTTAATAACTAAAACATTTTTAATATAGGGTTACACATAAGATAAATTCAACTATAAATATTCATTAGAAAGATAAAATTATTTCCTACGTAATGGTATTTTATTTATATTTTTTAGACATTAAATATTTTAATTTATATATGACATAATGATGATGCAGTAATTACTACTTAATGAAATATTAAAATAATTGATATTATAAGTATCCAAATAAATGTAATTTGAGAATTTTTATGAATTAAACTAATTTTATAGGTTAATATGACATATTAGGATTTTATATAAGAATTTTTTTTGAAGTAATAATGCTGTTATGAATTTAGTAAAAACAACATACCAAATAGTGTAAAAATTGACATAAAAGTGTTTTTAAAACAAATATTATATTATTAATTGAGATTCTATTTATAAAAATATAAGGTTTGGCCAAAAGACTTATATAATGATAGTTGTATCATTAATTAAACAATTTAGATTCTCTTGGAAGTATATAGTTTTTTTATTAACCATATAATATAAAAATATAAATAGACAAGATAAATGTCAAACTATTTAACTAAGAGTTAAATCTAAAAGATAAGGTCAATATAGTGACCCAAAACTGTCTAAAACTTTTTGGTTGAGTGGTTTTAGACCCATACCCACCTTATACTTTAAATAATACATTTGGATCTATTAGAAACTGACAATTATTTTATTATAAAATAATAATTTTAGATTTTCCTAAGGTGCCCCTCACCCCTCTTATAAAAGGGAATTCCCCCTTCTCTCTAATTTACACATTCAAAGCCATTTGGCTTCGACAAACCCTAACGAAATACGCTCCCAAATGTCCTACCTTCATTCTAAAGGCCTTCCTTTAGTCATAAATCCATCCTATGGAGCCCTTTTGATCAAATCAAAAGGAAGAACCCGAAAAAGAGGTAAATATTTCATCACATCTTTCAAGTTCCTTTCTTCTTCCACTTCCTCTTTATTTTTTGTTTCCATTCCCAAATAATAAATCCAGTATCTTCTATATAATATGATGTTATTATAAATATGGTATAACCATAGTCATTATTATATCCCTCCTTTGAATGACATGTCACTATATGTGCGTACATACGGCTTATCGTCTCCACGTTGTGGTGTAATTGTTATTCAATACATTATTATTTCGATGGGTATAATAATGATGTGTAATTAATGTAAATAATAAATATAACATGATAGGGATTATGTATGTATGATATAGAATCCAATTATATATTATTTTAATATCAAAAGAATGATATTGTTGCTCGTGCGTACATATGAATTACCGTCTCCACGAATGCGATAAGATTCATTCCCCATCATATCCATTCAAGACTAATTTTCATTAGATGATTAAAAATAATGTTTAAATACTTAATATCATTCTGAATATGAATAAGATACATCCTATCCATAACAAACATTACATACGTAACAAATCACATAAAGGAAAGCGAATCAGTTAACACATGAAATGACGATAATACTAATATATTATTAACAAAGCAATATTAAAAGATCATATATGATATAATATTAATGTATATGATTCTAGTATAATTTAATAACAATTATTTCACCATTACACAAGATTTTAACCTACCCTCTACCAAGGAAAAGTACAAGGTAAGGGTTCATTCCTCATTCTCATTATTATCCGAGATTGTTTATGTGTAAGTATCTACTGGGACAAATGTATTATCCATGTACACGTTTTATAAATGAGTTTTCAAAGGGATTTTTTTAAGGTAATTTTTTTCTAAAACATCATTTTTAATGTTTTAAATATTTATTCTTCTAAATCATTCGCATTAATGTCCATGTTTTAAAAATGGTTTTTAAGGATAAATTTTTTTAAAATGTTAATTCCTTTCAAAAGTTTCAAAGTGGTATGGGACAGTTTGATTCAAAAATGTATTTAAATGTCTTTCTTTCTAAATTGTGCGACTTTTAAATGTTTTTATGAAAAAGTGATATTTCTGTCAAAGATTTTTACAAATCATTTTCATCTATATCAACATCCCTTGATGGATTTTAAACTTGTTTGAAGTTGATTTATTATGATACTAATCTTCCATTTTTTATTGAAGGTTTTGTGATATATTTGACTGTGGATGTGCAATTTTTATACCATTCAGGGTTTATGGATAAAGTATTGACATATCATATGCTATTTTTAATACAAATGTTTATGTTATGTTTAAACCTTTTTATATTAGGAATGCAATGGACTTAGTAAGTGACGGGTGGAGACGGCTATAGCTCCATGATGCATCGGTAGGTCTCATGAGACAAACTAGTGTCTTAGAAAAAGGCCTTGCCAAAATCTTATTTGTAGTCTTGGCATAAGGCATTGACTATGTGGTTATGAAATTCTGTCATTATGCATTCCATCATTATGAAAGTGGCTATTGATATTGCATGTGATTATTAGACGAGTAAAATATCCATGTGAGTATGTAAATGGAATTATTTTGATTTATATTTTCTATATTATGATGAAGTTTATGTTGAAAAGGATTTTGTTTTAGTTTTATACATTTCCTCAAATGTTTATGCTTATTTATGAAATCTTCTACTATATTGTTATCCTTTTTGAGCATCTGAGCTTACCCCTTTCTATGTTTTATTTTTCCCAGGATGTGAAGAAGTATATTATGACTGATCTGCAGGGATAGTCTATGGGATCTCAGTGTTGTCTATGGAAACAATTTTTTGTATTTTTCCATTTTATGAAGTAATGTAAACCTTATGAATGTATCTATTACTTCCAATACTACTAAAATAATTGGTCTTTTGAGACATGATATTTTGTGATCATGCCAATGTTATGTAATAATGCAATGACTATGGGATTCTGGGGTCGAGGCGTTACATTTTCTATCCGAGGAATTTTAGTACAAACCTTGAAAATGAGATTTAGGTAAACTCTGATTAGATCACATAGCCCTAAGATAGACATTGAGGATTGGTATATAAGAACTTCCTAAAATTTTGGTATTGTAGAGATTTTGTGAGTTTTCAATGAAATACATCCCTGTCTAGATATGACCAGGTAGAGGCGGCTCTGGTACAGATGTACCTAAGGGTAAAAACCAAAAACACCGCTTTGAGATAGACTCGAATGGGAACTGGTGCATGACAACGGGCCTTGCTGCACTCTTGGTTACGACACTCCTGAGGAATATGCTTAGCAAAATTCTTATTTTCATTATAAACCATTATGAAGGGTTTACGAGTATATACTTCCTCAAGGAAAATATTTTTTATCATTATGCATTATATCCATAAAATGTTCAATTTACATTAGTTATTTTACCAGTTTAGAATTATTCATTGCAATTCATAAACTGACCTAGTGTATGCCATTGAATAGAAATAACACCTAGTAGAATGAATGTGAACTCCAGCAATATGTATGATCCAAAGAGTAAGATGGATCATATCTATCACGGTATTAAGCCAACATTTAGAAGGGAAATAGTCTCCCATGTATTCTCAACATATGAAGAAATAGTATCATGTGTTAATAATATAAGTAAAGAATTTTTTGAGTCCTATATATTTGAGGGGAAGAAAGAGAAGAAAAGGATGGAAGAGATAACGATGGATAAAGGGACGAAGGAAAAGAAGGATTTTCTTATAAGTGATAACTGTGGAAAGAATCACCTTGGTAAATGATTTAAGGTAAAGAGAGTTTGTTATAAGTGTGGAGAAAAAGGACACCAAGTACGTGATTTAAAGGGTAAGAAAAAAGTTTCTATTATACATTGATTCATCTCCAAGGAGTTGGGACACTTCACGAATCAATTTCTAAATCATCAGAGTATACCCCAAATGCTACTATTAGAGATTAATAAAGTTATGATACTACCGAAGATGAAGAGGAATGTTGAGATTTATTAGATTGTAATTAAAGTGTTTTGTCCTTTGAGTATTGTATTAATGATGTACATGTTATATGAATTATAGAGTATATAAGGATTGTACTGTAGTACTATTTCATTAAGGACTTGAGATTGGCTGGAACCAGGAAAAATGAATCAATATCAGGTAAATGTTTTGAAAAATATATGGTTGAGAGAAAGATAAACCATAATATGGTTCTGATACTGAGGTAGTGAATTTGGAATAATACATGATTGATTTGGATAAATTATATTGGATATTTATTTACTACCTTGAAACTAAATAATGATTTGTATATTCCATCATTGTTGGAGTTTACAAAATTTTTGGATAGAAGGAGTATATCGAGTATTATATAAGGAATAAGGGAGCATGATTGTAATCCATAAGGTTTTATGGTAATTCAGGATGTTGCAGTGTTTTAAAAGAATACTTGATGAAGGTGTTCACATGTTATTACGTGGAAAAAAGGATCTTAATTGTGTTTACCTTATAAATTTTGGACTGTGCGTTTGGAAAATAGTATTTTGGATAACTCTAGTTTGAGATTATTTTGGATTTCCATAAAAAGGACAACCCAGAGGCCGGGCGGCAACCCGCCACGTCCAGCAAGGCCGCGAGGCTTGAACCCGCAACTGAAGGGCGATAAGGGTGTATCACCTACCACTGGCCACAAGATGTCCTCGATTGAATAATTTAGTTTTTGAAAGGTTATGGTAGATGAATTAAAAATTCATTTTTTTAGAACCCTATATGAATAGGATAAATATAATATTTTTTAAGTTCTATTATCTTTTAGAGTGAAAGATGAGTTTGTGGTAGAAACTAGTTTAAGGATGGAACTCTGTTTGTCAAGTATATATATATATATTTCTTCTCTTCTTCTATGAAGAAATTAATTATTAAACATTAGTGAAGGGATCATAAAACTAAAAATGTGTTATCCTAATACCTTATGTTTTGTTGAACTGATGATATTTTAAATCATTAAAGATTGATGGATTTGAGGCCCTAAATTCTACAATTATTTGTGGCTGATGACCTCAATAACTCCATATAAATATTTATATTTTTCCTCCATTTATGTATCTCTAATTTCCACCAATGTTCTCCTAATCGAGATCATAATTTGGTGTTGACCCTTTCATTTCCCTTTTCCTCTAATTAAGACTAATTTTATTAACCCAATTTCAAATGTGGCTTTTCCCCCAAAGGTATTTTCTATTTTCAGCTTTTATTTTCAAAGAACAATATCAAACTAAGAGGACTCAATTTATTGAAGGAGGGATGAATGTAACACCCCAAGATTTCATAGTATGTTATTTCTGCAAAATAATGCAATAACTTGCACTACACACAACACTGAGTTCAAGTGCACCACGACTTACCAAACTAGCCTTTCAAAAGTTGTTATGAATAGTATTAACTGAATTTTGAACTTTATATAATACTTATAATTTTAGAATCCATAATATGAGTTTCTTAGACATAATGTAAGAACAAATTCATTATATATTCAATTTGGAAAAATAAAATTCATCTTTATAATCAGGACATAAGAATTTAGTTTCAATAAATTTTTGGTGTTTTTCTGATCACTTTCATATTTGGGTGAATATTGAAAAATACTATATTTTAACTATAAACAACTTTTTTAATAAAAATAATTTATAGTGTTGAATTATAAATTTTAATGGTTTGTAAGTATAATTAGATTATATTTTTACCATTTAATCCAATGATGGTCATTTTATGTAATTTCACTTTAAAATTGGACATAAACAAGTGTTAATATTTTGATAGTTATTATTTCTTAAAAATAGTCTTTTTAGTTTTGACAATTGGAATTAATTTTAAATTAATTAATTAAAATAATATGTTTTTAAATTGGTAAAAAAGAATTCATTTTTGAATTTTTAATATAAAAATTAGATTAGGGTGATTTTTTTGTATTTTTCTAAAAACTTTCACTTTCTTATGAATAGTGAAAAACACTGATTTATAGTTTCAAACCGTATTTTTATTTAAATAATTATTTAATTTATTTAAATTTATTTTAGGTCAAAATAGATACATAATACCTATATAAGTTCAATGTAATTCATTGGAGTCAGTTTATAATAACTTTAGATATATAAAAATTTTATTAAACTTTTTACCGTCTTTACCAACCTCCTACGAGCATTTGATAATTTACATAAAACATAATTTTACCACTTATGGGAGTTGAATTTCAAATATCTGAGAGACAAGGTTGATATAAATAAGTAAAAATTGGTTCAATAAGATGAAAATAATTTTTGTTGAGTAGTAATTTTTTCTTTTATTTACTATGGTTAAAAGTAAATAGGGTAATTAAGGGTAAAAATGACATTATTATTACCCAAAAACTTGTCCTAATTCTACTGGATAAGTATAATTCGACCAAAAATAACCTTAGGAATAAATTATGAACTTATTTGGTCCACTTGGATTATATTAGGACATTTATTATTATGTAATTCAAAGAAGAGTTAATAGAGTGAAAATCAATGTTCAAAAACTAAACATTTTTAATATAGGGTTACACATAAGGTACATTTGACTATAAAAATTCATTAGAAAGATAAAACTATTTCCTATATAATTTAATTTTATTTATATTGTTTATACATTAAATAATTTAATTTATTTATGACACAATGATGATGTAGTAATTGCCTAATTAATGAAATATTAAGATAATTGATATTATAAATATCCAAATAAAGGTAATTTGAGACTTTTTATCAATTCCAATAATTTTATAGGTTAATATTACATATTAGGGTTTTTTAGATAAATTTTTTTATTAGTAATAATTGTGTTATGAATTTATAAAAAACAAAATACCAAATAGTGTCAAAATTGACATAAAAAAGTTTTTAAAACAAATATTATATTGTTAATTGATAATCTATTCCTAAAAATCTAAGGTTCGGAAAAAATACTTATATAATTATAGGTGTGTCATTAATGAACCACTTGATGTTATCTTGGATGTATATAGTATGTTTATTTACAATATAATATAAAAATACAAAGAGACAAGGTAAATGTCAAACTATTTAACTAAGAGTTAAATCTAAAAGATAAGGTTAATATAGTGACCCAAACCTGTCTAAAACCTATTTTTTGAGTGTTTTTAGACCCTTACCCACCATATCCTTTAAATAATACATTTTTGAGCCATTACAAACCGACAATTAGTTTATTATAAAATAATATTTTGAGATTTTCCTAAGGTTCCCCTCACCCCTCTAATAAAAGGGCACTCCCCCTTTTCTTTAATTCACACATTCAAATCCATTTGGATCTTCCAAACCCTACCCAAATACCATGTCAACTATCCTCCATTCATCCTAGAGGCCTTTCTTTAGTCATAAATCCAACCTATAGAGCCCTTTTGATCAAATCAAAAGGAAGAACCCGAAAAGAGTTAAATATTTCATCACCTCTTTCAAGTTCCTTTCTTATTACACTTCCTCTTTATTTGTTGTTTCCATTCTAAAATAATAACTCCAGAATCTTATATATAATGTGATGTTATTATAAATATGGTACAATCATATTAATTATTCTATCCATCCTTTGAATGACATGTCACCATACGTGCGTACATACGGCTTACCGTCTCCACGTCGTGGTGTAATTGTTATTCAATACATTATTATTTGGATGGGTATAATAATGATGTGTAATTAATGTAAATGATAAATATAACATGATAATGATTCTGTATGTATGATATAGAATCCAATTATATATTATTTTAATATAAAAATAATTATATTGTCTTTCGTGCGTACATACGGATTACCGTCTCCACGAATGCGATGAGTTTCGTTCCCCATCGTATCCATTCAAGACTAATTTTCATTAGATGATTAAAGATAATGTTTAAATACTTAATATCATTCCGAATATGATCAAGATAAACCCTATCCATAATAAAAATTACTTTTGTAACAAATCATATAAAAGAAAACGAATCAGTTAACACCCGGAATGACAATAATACTGATATTTTATTAACAAAGAAATATTAAAAGATCATATATGATATCATATTAATGTATACGATTATTTTATAATTTAATAAAAATTATTTCACCATTATACAAGAGGTTATCCTAACCTAGACAAAGGAAATGTAAAAGGTAAGGGTTAATTCCTCAATATCATTATTATCCAAGATTTTTTATGTGTAAGTATCTACTGGGACATATTTGTTATCCATGTCCATGTTTCATAAATGAGTTTTAAAATGGATTCTTTTTAAGGGACTTTTTTTAATAAAGCATGATTTTAAAAGTTTTAAATATTTATTCTTCTAAATAATTATCATTAATGTCCGTGTTTTCTAAATAGTTTTTAAGGATTTATTTATATAGACATGAATGTTTTTAAAATGTTAATTCCTTTAAAAATACTCAAAGTGGTATGAGACACTTTGATTCAAAAATGTATTTAAATGTCTTCTTTTCTAAATTGTGTAACTTTTAAATGTTTTTATGAAAAATGGATATTTCTCTCAATGATTTTTACAAATAATTTTCATCTATATAATCACCCCTTGATGGATTTTAAACTTGTTTGAAGTTGATTTATTATGATACCAATCTTCCATATTGTATTGAAGATTTTGTGATATGTTTGACTGTAGATGTGTAATTTTTTTTATCATTCATAGTTTATGGATAAATTATTTAAATTTTGTATGCAATTTTTAATATGAATGTTTATGTTATGTTTAAACCTTTTCATATAAGGCATGAATTAGACTTAGTAAATTATGGGTGGAGCCCGTTATAGCTCCTCAATGCATCGGTAGGTCTCATAAGAAAAACTAGTGTCTTCGCACAAGGCCTTGAAAAAAATATTTTTTGTAGTCTTGGTATAAGGCCTTGACTATGTGGTTATGAAAGTTTGGAATTATGCATTCCATCATTATGAAAGTGGATATTGATATTGCATATGATTATTCAACTAGTAGATTATCCTTGTGAGTAAGTAAATGGCATTATTTTGATTTATATTTTCTATATTATGATGAAGTTTATGTTGAAAATGATTTTGTTTTAGTTTTATACATTACCTTAAATGTTTATGCTTATTTATGAAATCTTACACTATATTATTATCCTTAGTGAGCATCTAACCTTACCCCTTTCCATGTTTTATTTTTTCTAGGATGAAAAAAATAATATATCGACTGATCTGCAGGGATAGTCTATGGGATATCAGTGTTGTCTTTGGAAACAATGTTGCTGTAGTTTTCCATTTTATGAAGTAATGTAAACCTTATGAATGTATCTAGTACATCCTGGTCTACTAAACTAATCAGTCTTTCAAGACATGATCTTTTGTGATCATGCTAATGTTATGTAATAATGCACTGACTCTGGGTTTCTGGGGTCAGGGCGTTATAAAAATATTTTCGCTATTCATTAAAAAAGTAATCTTTTAATAATATTTTAAAATTTTACTCTATGATAATTCTAAAACGATGATTTCAAAAATCAAGTTCATTGATTCAAATAAATTTTCTAAAATTTGAAAAAAAATCAATTTTAAAATAAGCATGGAAAAAGTGACTAAACCCCTATTTTGAAAAATACATTTTTAAGCATAATACCAGATTTATTCTTATCACATACCTATAAAAACAACAGAGGAATTATAAATCATTTTATTTAATATATAATATATAAATTTAATTATTTTTTTAAATATTTATTAATTTAATTTATCATGATAAAAACACATTTCATTCATAAATACAATTTTCAAGAAAAACACATTTATTTTTTACTTTCAAATGATTTTTATTTCCATTTATAATAACTTGATACCAAATAAATTTATTTTACACATGTGTAAGCCATAAAATTTTAACAATTAAGTTAGTATTATTCATTACCTCCAACTTAACATATTTTTTATAATGGTCAAAATTAAATAATATATTTTGTGTGTTATTTATGCTTGGTGTCATGTGTTGTATACGTTATCATACATAATGCTATTATTTTAAAATTTTAGTGTGTTTAATTATCTCTAAATTTAATAAGTTTCATCCTCTCAATTTTAACATACATTCACAAATCAAGGGTTTTATATTTTAAAATAACTTTTTCTAAACCCCCATTGTAAAAAGGGTTAATAAAAATTCCTCCTGAAAAGTTGGAATGAAAATAAAAAGGTCATCTAGAATAACACCAAACAATTTTTAAAAATTGATGAGAATTGGTGGAAAGTGATAATTTTGATGTGGATAAGAAACATAAAAAAAAATAGTGAGTGATATAGATCATTGATAATAAGAAATTGAATGATCAAATAAATTTGACCACCAAACAACCATAAATATGTGATAGGTGAAAAGACCTTTGATTCATTGGAAGTGAAGTTAAAACCTTATTATTTCAATATAATTTTCTTTTATTTGAGGGATTCTCTTACTATCAAGATATATAACCCTCGAAAATATACATACTTGATATCTTTTATTTCATAAGCACAATTTCTTTATTTGGTTGTGATGTGATCAATTTATACTTCATTTCATACTCTAATAAATGAATATAAAAAACTATATCTAAATCAATAAAAATAACCTTAAACGGATCATAAGATCTCTAAATAAAGTGTCAAGTCTTCCTATTTTTCATTAAATATTTACTAGAACCCAATTATTTAATACAAGTTATCCAATATAATATATTACTTTGTAAAACTTCAATAGTAACACCAAAAGTTCAACTTAATACATTACATATTTATTTACACATAAAATCATTTAAGTAAAAAATATCATATTAACCAAGACATCACATTGTCCAATGATAGGTGTAGCACCCTGGTCGCCCTTCATTTATGGGTTCAAGCCCCATGCACTTACCTGATGTGATGGGTTTTCACCCAACATGTGGTTTGACCGTTTTCTAATACTATATTAATATAATTCCTATAATTTTCCCAAAAATTTGATGAACATCCTAAAAACACCTTAATCATTAAATCACTTTTTAACAACTAAGAGTTTCTAAACAACTTATTTTTTTACAAAATCAAATAATATTCGTTGACTATTATTACCTTAACATCAATGATCATAATAACCCTAATTGTTAAAATATCTTTAAACATATTTAAAGATCCTTCTTAATCAAATAATACTTCATGTTTAACCTAAGGGTTAAAAATACCTCAACCCAATAAAATTTCACTCAAAATGACATTAAAATACCATCACACAAACATCATAAATATTTTTTAAGAATTTGAAATTTTGAGAGACATTAAATATAATAAAACCATGATGGTATCTATAAAGACCCGTAAATTTCATGGATATTTTTTTTCATAAATTCTTTGGGATTTTACAAGTACTCAGTTTCTAACTGCACCTGATTCCGAGGCCCGATGTGCCCAGAATCAATTTATGAAGTTTAGCTCGGGTACGTTCAGTGAACAAATGAATGGGTTTTTCTATCTTTTAAACTGGTGCTTGGAATTGAAATCTGAGGGCACCGATGAAACCACAACGCCGATAATTTCTTAAGAGGACCTGTACCGAAGATGCATTTTCTCGAGAGGAGATATTAAAAAAAGTGGTTTAATTAAAGAGTGAATAAAATTTTGGAACAATTTTATTTCTAACTAAGGTGGTTTAATACTACGTGGGGGAGTTAGGGTGGGACCCACTAGCATCCTAACTACCCATGTGAGGATAAATGTGAGGTGGGGACCGCACGATCCCCAACTCTTCATTTTTCCTAAACCCCTTAAACCCCCTATTAAACCCCTTTCATTTAATTGGGTAACTCTTCCTCTCCCCACTCTCCCACATTAATTCATGCCAACACACACTTAATCAATAAATTGAATTAAGTGTTTGAATTTGTAAATTTGAATGCATGGCAAAGTAAAATAAAATTAGGGGAAGCTTATTTTATTTTGGTTAGTTTGTTGGGTAGAGAATTATAGGAGAGCGCTCTAGTCCCTTTTGAAGAACTTCATCTTCAACGAAGAACGCCAACTCTCCGAAAAAGAAAGATGGCTCAGCGGCCCCAATTTCTCCATCCTCTTCTTCCTCCGCGATGAGGGAGAATCCATCGATGACGAGGGAAACGAAGCCGTCATCTGCGGCGCTTGACAACAATGCCCTTTCTTCGAGGTAAGGGTGTGATTGGATTGGATAATGATTGGTTTTCCTTCCATGTTGTCGTTCCTCTTAAACCACTTGTTATTGAACTAATGCAAAAGGGATCGGACCAAACAAACATGGTCCGATTCCTCCTCCATTTTTTTGAATAAGTGGAGACCTTCAACTGTTCTTGAGCGGTGAATCAAGTTATGTTTTCAGAGCCGATCAGAGGACTAAAAACATTGTAAATTCCCTTAGAGCATCGAGGCGACCTAGAAGAGGATGTTTTGTAGAAATCGGATCATCAGAATGAAGAACGGACGACTCGGGAGGCGTGTTGGCCAGAGGTGTCATTTCTGGAAAATTCTAGAATACACGGCGTGTACTCCAGAAGCACATGTTGTGTAGTAAAAGAATACTGTGGCTTCCGTTTCGAACGTTAGAAATGTAACACACGATGTGTGACTCTAGAAACATGGAGTGTACTCTCCACATGGTTTGACAAAGGTGACATCGATGGATATGGCAGGTATTCAGGGAAAATACATAGACATAGGCAACAACACATGGCCAAGAGGCACGGTGTGTACTTCCTTCACCATGGAAAAAGCGGCTTCGTGATGACTCGACATGTAATCCGGGAGATACACGGACATGGGAAGAACCACATGGCCAAGAGGCACGACGTGTACTTATTTCACCATGGCAGAAGTGGCTTCGTGATGACTCGACATGTATTCTAGGAATACATGGACATGGGGTGGAGTAAACGAGCATGTACTCTACCACACGGCCAGGCAAGGCCAATGCACATGGACCTGACCCCAAAAGTTTGGACACGACGTGTAACTATACCACATGCCATGTACCTACTTTTTACACGAAAAACCCTTCGACACAGGATGTGGTACACAAACAATACTCGTGGACTGAAGACACGGCGTGTAACCATACCACCCACCGTGTACTTATTTACACAACTAGCACTACGGCAAGGTCCATTTCACATGGGTAGTACCCGGTGTTTGATGACACAGCGTGCATCGCATACCTACACGCCGTGTACTTTAGGAAAATGGCTTGGTTGTCTTGTTCTCCATGACTTGGGCACATTTTTCTTGGTTTTCCCCTATGACGTGGGATGGAACTACGAGATACATCAACCATGGTCTTTGTTATGGTTGATTTATCCATCCCTTTGACTCGAGGGGCGGACCCTCCCAAAATCGAGTACTCTGTGTGTGGGAACCCTAGAGCTGGCTCCGACTATGACGACTACCGTGCTGGGATCCTCCATGGGTTCGACGATGGTGATGACTGTACTTGGATCCTATGTGGGTTCGGCAGCGAGGACGACTGTACTTGGATCCTACGTGGGTTCGGCAGTGATGGTTACTGTACTAGGATCCTACATGGGTTCGGCAGCGATGACTTCTGTACTTGGATCCTATGTGGGTTCGACATGGGAGATGATTAAGAGGCTACATCTATCATCACCACCCCTCTTCGTGAGTAGTATACCCATGTGAGCTGAGTCTTGACTTTCAATCATTATCATCGATGTGATTGACTTGCTTTTCTGTGTGGACTGGGTTGTGCTTTCCTTTGTGGACTAGGTTATACTTGGTCTCGTGAGTTAGAGCCAAATTGGAATTGATGACTTAGGTATATGTATGGGAATATACCTAAGTAGAGTTGGTTGATACTTTGTGTTTGTATCTTTACTTTGTGGTTTATCCTTTTTGGATTCTGGGAGACCTTCGGGGGTCTCGGGGTCCCTACTGAGTATCATATACTCACCCCTGCATGGGCTATGCCCGCACTACGTTGTGTTGGATGCAGAAGACAGAAAACACTGATCGAGGTGGAGTCTTGTGGAGCGGGACGATACCTAAAGGTGGACCACTTGGCGGGACGTACACGGAGTGGACGGCCGGACCTGAGGAGTTGAGGAGACCATCTATACCCACCCTTCAGGTGGGATAGCCAGAGGACGACTTAGTGGTTGATGATTTACTTTACTGCTGCTGCACTTTATTTTCAGTTGTACTGTACTTTCAGTTGGGTTTGTATTCTGGCCCATTTACTTTTCAACACTTACTTCTGAACTCATTTTACTTAGTGTTCACTTCAGCTTGTGTTCTCTGTTGTGTTTGTTTACTTATATAAAGGCAATTCCTTCCATTTTATCGGGATTTACACCTTTGGTTCTAGTCTCTAGCCCCTGGCCTATGGAAGGCGGGCTTGGGGTAGTCACGGGACGAGCCCTGAGGATGGGTCATGACAAATTGGTATCAGAGGAGTCGGTTCTATCGCAAAACATAGGAATCTGATAATTTGTTCTATGTGAAGCAATAGTGTTTAGGCTATTGAGTGTGGTTATCAGTCCAGGGAGTCCAGTGTTGGTGCGGTCACCGACGTATGCATACACCAGGACCCTAAATTCTGATTTCCGGCTCAGTGCATGAAAACATTGATTGCATTTGTGTTTTAAATGTTTTCATTGTGATTTATTTGTGTCAGCTCACCAGGTATACTGTATTAACCGTGGGACACCTGTTTCTTTCAGGATGGCCCCACGATGGTATCCAGCTAGGGTTCCGAGCTTTGTGCGAGATGGAAGCCCACCGAGCGATGAGGCCTCGGTGCAGAGCCCCAATACAGCAGAGGTACCGACGGTACCTCTACCCACCGAGCCACTAATTCCACCAGCTCCAGCAGCTGAGAGTGCACATCGCCTAAGTGCACTGCACGAGTTTCAGCTTCATAGGCCGCCCAGGTTCCACCTAGAGACAAACCCTCAGGAATCCGATGATTGGATGGATGATATCGTATGAGTCTTCAGATTAGTAGGGACACCATCAGACTTCATGGTGATCCTTGCGGTGAGTATCCTGCACGCAGCAGAAGGTAGATGGTAGAGTCTGATGCTCCAGGTGCATGACGAGGCATCCCTACTTTGGACAGACTTTGAGAGCCTCTTTCATTCGGAGTTCGTTCCAGCCACCCTCCGTGCAGTGCACATCCAGGAGTTACTACAGCTGCGGCAGGGCAAAATGACAGTAGCCTAGTACTCGGCGAGATTTACTGATCTCTCGCGCTACTCCACAGACATGGTACGTGACCCATTCTTCTGGGCCCGAACCTTCAATCAGGGACTGAGGCATGAGATCAAGGCTTCGATGATATCCCTCAGCATTCCGACACAGGAAGGAGTACTCGAGTGAGCCCTTCTTGTTGAGATATTTCTTGCTGAGCCTACACCAACAGTGAGGCCTACTGCTAGTCGACACGTGGTGGAGTCTTCTACAGCTGGCAGTAGACAGATGTCGCAGAGGTCCAAACGGACCAGACCATCCGGTGGGAGACCTCAGGATATTGGTTCAGAGGTGTGGGGAACATGCAGCAGAGCCAGTCATAAGAGAGGCAGGCAGTGCTATGCATGCGGTGGGCAGGAGCACATGGCTCGTGACTACCTGACCCGTCATGCAGAGGAGCAACAGACAGTTGAGGGACCACCCATATAGAGGCAGAGGTTTGACTGTGGTGGTTCGTAGGGAGAAGGCAGATGAGGTAGAGGAGCTGGCTGAGTAGCAGGTGGTGGACAACGCTTTGGGGCTCTACTGCCACCACCACTAGGAGGTCCACCCCGACCACAGGGAGATGGCAGACATAGGAAGGGTCAACTTTAGGAAGTGGAGGCTTACGACCACGACACACCTGAGATTATTCTAGGTACTATCTGTTTCTACTCCACCCTTGCTGCATTTCTTATAGACACTGGAGCGAGTCATTATTTCATTTTCACTGCCCTTGTTCGGAGCTCGGAGATTCCGACGGAGCTGTTGGCTCGATCCTTATGGATAGAGACTCCTACGGGAGCAGACTCGACGATTACACACTAGTGCCGGCAGTGTGAGCTTACTCTAGGAGGCGAGAGCTTCGACTGTGATCTTCTTATAGTTGCGTCGAGGCCTTACGACATCATCTTAGGTATGGAATGGTTATCTACAGTCCATGCTTAGATCAACTGTATTAGGTGCAAGGTGTGGTGTGTCCACACCGATGGGAGCAGGTTCACCTTCACCGGCGAGAAGGGATCCTTTGCAGCGTAGGATGGACTCACACAGGGGATAGGAAAACTGATCACTCGTCAGTTTTCTATTCTCATTCTAGGAGCAGTTGATGTGCATAGTCTGAGTTTTCCTGTTGTGGTGGATCAGTATGGAGACGTTTTTCCTGATGACATTCCAAGACTACCTCCTCGTAGAGAGGTAGACTTCTATATTGACCAGTACCCCGGGACAACCCCGATATCTACACCAACATATCAGATGGCTCTTGCTGAGCTTCGTGAGCTGCGGGTATAGATGGAGGACTTGGAGGGCAAAAGATTTATCTGACCCAGTGTTTCACCCTGGGCTTCCCCAATTTTGTTCGCCAAGAAGGCGGACGGGAGCTTGCGACTATGTGTCGACTACCGTCACCTGAACTAGGTGACCGTGAAGAACAAGTATCTATTTCCGAGGATAGATGATCTCTTCGATCAGCTCAAGGGAGCACGCTGGTTCTCGAAGATAGACCTAAGGTCTGGCTATCATCAGCTCAGAGTTCGAGATGAGAATGTGTAGAAGACGACCTTCAGGTGTCGATATGGACACTACGAGTTCTTAGTTATGCCTTTCAGCGTAACCAATGCTCCAGCAGTCTTCATGAGTTTCATGAATAGGATATTCCAGCCTTACCTCAATCGATTTTTCATAGTCTTCATCGACGACATATTGATTTACTCGACTACTGAGGAGAAGCACACCTACCACTTGCAGGTTGTACTGGACACACTCCGAGAGCACCAGATTTATGGTAAGCTCTCGAAGTGTCAGTTCTAGATTTGAGAGGTCCACTTCTTGGGGCACATCATCTCTGAGGTGGGATTTGTGGTGGTTCATTCAAATATTGAGGCAGTACTAGCTTGGGAGCCACCCAAGAGCGTGACAGAGGTGTGAAGTTTCCTAGGTCTGGCTGGATACTATCGGAGATTTGTGCCAGGCTTCTCCAGAGTTGCAGCACCACTTTCAGCTTTGACGAAGAAGGGGAAATCCTTCATGTGGTCAGATAGGTGTCAGCAGAGCTTCAAAAAGATGAGAAAGAGATTGACCAGTGCACCCATCTTGAGGCTACTGAAGGAGGGCATATGGTACGTAGTTTAATACGATGCATTAGGGACCAGACTCAGTTGTGTCCTGATGCAGGAGCGAACAGTGATTGCCTATGGTTCACGACAGTTGATATAGCACGAGTAGAACTATTCTACCCATGATCTAGAGTTAGCAGCAGTGCTCTTCACCTTGAAGATGTGGTGGAACTATCTGATGGATGAGCGCTTTACAGTCTACTCTGACCACCAGAGTCTTAGGTACTTCTTCTTGCATAAGGACCTAAACCAGAGACAATGGAGATGGCTAGAGTTCCTCCAGGACTATGACTTTGATATAGTCTATACTCCTGGGAAGGGGAAATTAGTAACTGATGCACTCAGAAGGAGATCGAGCATTCAGCTACTTGGAGAGGCGACAGAGCAACTAGCCGCATTGCAGATATCCTTCGTGGATAGAGATGGATCAACCTTTCTACATTCGCTCACAGTCACTCCTCCACTACTTCAGCGGGTCAGGGAGGCACAACATGGGGATGTTGACTGTGAGACGCGACGTGTACAGATATCCACAGAGCAATCACTTGATGGATTTTCTGTAGGAGGCGAGCATGTATTCCTCTTCAGGGGACGTACCATGGTACCAGTTTCATTACAGAAAGAGGTGATGAGGGAGTTTCACACTTCCCCTTTGGCGGTACATTTTAAAGTAGCGAATATGTACCAGGATCTAAAACGATAGCACTGGTGGCCGGGTATGGAGAAGGTTGTGGCAGATTTTGTTTCGTGATGCCTCACCTACCAGCAAGCGAAGGCGGAGCACCAGGTACCAGCAGGCATGGTGCAGCCCTTAGAGGTCCTGGAGTGGAAGTGGGATGGGATATCTATGGATTTCGTGATAGGGCTTCCACGTACTTCCAGAGACATGACTCCATATGGGTGATTGTCAACCGACTCACCATGTCGGCCCACTACCTACCTATCAGAGAGCAGGTATCAGTGGAGAGCTTGGGATGCCTCTACGTTCAGGAGATCATACGGCTTAATGGTGTGCCATCATCTATCATCTCCGATCGAGATGATCGATTTACTTCCCGGCTTGAGAAAGGGTTGCAGGAGACTTTTGGGACACAACTATTCCTTAGCACCGCCTTTCATCCTTATACGGATGGCCAGATAGAGAGGATCATTCAAACTTTTGAGGACATGCTTCGTGCATGTGTTCTCGACTTTGGTCACAGTTGGGAGGATCACCTACCTTTGGTGGAGTTTGCATACAACAACACTTACCACTGCACCATCAGGATGACACCATACAAAAAATTGTACGAACGACCATGCAGATCACCTCTGTACTGGACTGACCCTGGTGAGTCAGCACTCATAGGACCAGAGATGGTCTAGGCTACGACGAAGAAGGTGCAGATCATCCCGGAGCGGATGAGGACTATACAGAGAAGACAGAAGTCCAATGCTGACAGGAGGTGGAGACCACTAGAGTTTGAGGATGGTGACCACATTTTCTTACGAGTCTCACCTCGACGTGGATTACAGAGATTTGGTCGGGTCAGCGAGTTATCTCTGCGCTTCATCAGACCATTTCAGGTCCTCAGTAAGATAGGTGAGGTGGCCTACCACCTGGCCCTTCCTCCTCTGTTGCACCGGGTGCACGACATCTTCCACGTATCTCAGTTGAGGAGATACGTGCATGAAACAACACATATCATTGATCATGGGGAGCTAGACATTGATGAAAGTGTGACTTTTGTAGAGGTCCCAGTGGAGATCGAGGATCAACAGGAGAGGGTCCTACATGGACGGTCGATTCCTCTAGTGTGCATCAGGTGGCAGTACGGGAACCTCCAGGAGAGCACATGGGCGCGGGAGGCTCAGATGCGTGCACAATACCCCCATTTGTTTCCCTAGTTTATGATATAGCTTTACGAGGATGTAAATCCATGAGGTGGGATTAAATTAAAGACCCATAAATTTCAAGGGAATTTTTTTCTTAAATTCTTTGGGATTTTACAAGTACGCAGTTTTTGACGACACTTGATTCTGAGGCACGATGTGCCCGGAATCAATTTCCTATGTTTAACTTGGGTACGTTCAGTGAACGAATAAGCAGGTTTTCTACCTTTTGAACCAATGCTCAGAATTGAAATCTGAGGGCACTGATGAAACCGTAGGGCCGATAATTTCTTAAGAGGACCTTTACCGAAGATGCGTTTTCTTGGCAGGAGATGTTAAAAAAAGTGGTTTAATTAAAGAGTGAATAAAATTGTGGTACAATTTTATTTCTAACTAAGGTGGTTTAATCCTACATGGGGGAGTTAGGGTGGGACCCACTAGCATCCTAAATACCCATGTGAGGATAAATGTGAGGTGGGGCTCACACGATCCCCAACTCTTCACTTTTCCTAAACCCCTTAAATGCCCCATTAAACCCCTTGTATTTAATTGGGTAAATATTCCTCTCCCTACTCTCCCAAATTAATTCATGACAACACACACTTAATCAATTTATTGAATTAAGTGTTTGAATTTGTAAATTTGAATGCATGGAAAAGTAAAAAAAATAAGGGGAAGCTTATTTTATTTTGGTTAGCTTTTTGTGTTGAGAATTGGAGGAGAGAGCTCTCGTCCCTTTTGAAGAACTTCATATTCAACGAAGAACACCAACTCTCCGATGAAGAACATCGGCTCGGCGGCCCCAGTTTCTCCATCCTCTTCTTCCTCCGCGACAATGGAGGAGACACCGACGACAAGGGAGACGATGCCATCATCCATGACGCTTGACAACCATGAACTTTCTTCGAGTTAGGGGTGTGTTTGGATTGGGTAATGGTTTGTTTTCCTTCCATGTTGTCATTCCTCTTAAACCACTTGTTATCGAACTAATGCGGAAGGTACCAGACCAAACTAACACGGTCTGATTCCTCCGTCATTCCTGTGAATAAGTGGAGACCTTCAACTGTTCTTGAGTAGTGAATCAAGTTATGTTTTCAGAGTCGATCGGAGGCCCAAAAACATCGTAAATAGCCTCAGAGCATCGGGGTGACCTAGAAGTGGACGTTTCGTAGAAATCATATCATCATAATGAAGAACGGACACCTCGGGAGGCATGCTGTCCAGAGGCGTCGTTTCTGGAAAATTCCAGAATACACGGTGTGTACTCCAGAAGCACACGCTGTGTAGTAAAAGCGTACTATGGCTTCCGTTTCGGACGTTAGAAAAGTAACACATGACGTGTGACTCTAGACACAATGCGTGTACTCTCCACACAGTTTGACAGAGGAGACATCGATAGACATGGCATGTATTTAGGGAAGATACACGGACACATGCAGCAACACACGGCCAAGAGGCACGGTGTGTACTTCCTTCACCATGGCAGAAGAGGCTTAGTGATGACTCGGCGTGTAATCCTGGAGATACACAGACATGAGCAGAACCACACGACCAAGAGTCACGACGTGTACTTTCATCACCATAGAAGAAGAGACTTTGTGATGACTCGGTGTGTATTCTGGGAATACATGGACATGGGGTGGATTACACGAGCATGTACTCCACCACATGACCCAGCAAGGCCAGCACACATGGAACTGACCCCAGAAGTTTGGATACGGTGTGTAACCATACCACACGTAGTGTACCTACTTTTTACACAAAAAGCCCTTAAACACGGGATGTGGTACACAGAAAGTACCTGTGGACTAAAGACATGACATGTAACTATACCACACACCGTGTACTTAATTATTTACACAACCAACCCTACGACATAGTCCGTTTCACAAGGGCAGTACCCGGTGTCTGATAACACGGTGTGAATCGCTTACCTACACGCTATGTACTTTAGGAAAATGGCTTGGTTATCTTGTTCTCCATACTTGGGCATGTTTTTCTTGGTTTTCCCTTATGACGTGAGATGAAAATATGGGATACATAAACTCAGGTCTGTGTGACAGTTGATGTATCCACCCCTTTGACTTGAGGAGCGGACCCTCCCAGAATCGAGTACGCTATGTGCAGGAACCCTAGAGCTGGCTGTGACTACGACGACTACCGTGTTGGGATCCTCCGTGGGTTTGACGATTATGATGACTGTACTTTGATCCTACGTGGGTTCAGTAGCGAGGACGACTATACTTGGATCCTATGTGGTTTCAGCAGTGATGGTTACTATACTAGGATCCTACGTGGGTTCGGCAGCGACGACTTCTGTACTTGGATATTACATGGGTTCGACATGGGAGATGATTTAGAGGCTACATCTATCACCTCCACCTCTCTTCGTGAGTAGTATACCTGTGTGAGATGAGTCTTGACTTTCAACCATTATCATCGATGTGATTGACTTGTTTTCCTGTGCAGACTGGGTTGTGCTTTCCTATGTGGAATGGGTTATACTTGGGCTCATGAGTTGGAACCTAATTGGAATTGATGACTTAGGTATATGTATGGGTATTTACCAAAGTAGAGTTGGTTGATACTTAATGTTTGTATCTTTCCTTTGTGGTTTATCCTTTGTGGATTCTGGGAGACCTTTGGGGGTCTCAGGGTCCATACTGAGTATCGTATACTCACCCCTGAATGGGATATGCCCGCACTACGTTGTGTTTGATGTAGACGGAAGACATCACAGATTGAGGTGGAGTCTTGTGGAGTAGGACGGTACCTGGAGGTGGACCACTTGGCGGGACGTACACGGAGCAGACGGCCGGACCCGAGGAGCTTAGGAGACCATATGTACCAACCCTTTACGTGGGATAGATGGAGGATGACTCGGTGGTTGCTGATTTACTTTACTGCTGCTGTACTTTCTTTTCAATTATACTATACATTCAGTTGGGTTTGTATTTTGGCACATTTACTTTTCAGCACTTACTTTTGAACTCAGTTTACTTAGTGTTTACTTCAGCTTGCGTTCTCTGTTGTGTTTGTTTATTTATATAAAGGCAATGCCTTCCTTTTTTCGGGATATATGCCTTTGGTGCTAGTCGCCATCCCCTGGCCTATGGAAGGCGGGCTTGGGGTAGTAACATCACGGGCCCTGAGGACGGGTTGTGAGAGTATCCATAAATTATAAGTTAATCTTACATGAAGACATATATGATTCTAAAATTAACACAATCCTTAAATTTTTAATGATTACTATAACCAAAATATTATTTGTATAAAAACTTCTACAATATAGTTCTTGAATCCAAATACATAAATACTTCAAAGCATTTACGGTAATGATTTGTATAACATAGTTCCTTCAATTTTCTTGGATTTAACCATCAAATTACTTCATTGACTTAGATAATTACCAAGTTCCCCACATTTATGAAAATAAACAATAAATGGATCCCTAGGATGAAATTTATTTCTCTCCATTGAACCCCTCACGTTTCTTTAGCAATTTGTTTCTCTGTTCCCTTCTTTTTCAAAAATAATATATTTTAATTTTTCTTTGAGTCATTATCATTGTTTAATATTTCCACATTTTTGACATGTAGTAAATTGATACTTCTTTCCTTTATGGTCTCAGCCACCCAAGATCTTATAAGACTCCATCATTCTCTTCTTTCTTGAGAATGAGGGTTGGTTAATGTATATATTTCAAAAAATATATCATGATATCCTATTTGGAATAATCATAATATCTTTCACTTTCATCATCATACAATTCTTTTTCATAATCAATACATTTTTCATCACATTAATCATTAATATAATTCCTCTTAGTTCTATCCATTGAATAAATCAAAAAATCATGGTGTGATAAAAAAATCATAATTAAGAAAAAATCTTATAGGATATCTAAATCATGACACCTTAGGTTTAACCTAGTCATCATAGATCATCATCTATTCAAATCCTTCATGATGGTTCATAAAGAAAATTTGAATTAACTTTAGAATATTCCCTGGGAGTGTAATCCGGGTGCTCGATAAGGTAACACTCACCATGCACTAGAATTATGGATGAGATATACTCAAACCAACTTTTTTTGGGGTTATTACCCCTAAATTAATTTGTTCCAAAAACCATGTACAATTCTAGTGCCCATATAGGGATGTATTTATAGGAAACCCCTATAATCAATAATTTACAAAAACATTAATATGTTATCCTATACATAGGATTATCCCAAAATTCATTCATAGGGATATATTACCTAATCTATGTTTTACTAAATCCAATACCTAGGGATTACACTAAAAATCATCTAATACAAACTTTAATGAAACTGACCACAATATGCTAGAGATGGTTGTCACTTTACTAATTTGGAATAAGATAAAATAAATTGCATCCTAAATGTCCAAATGGTATGTTAGTATTGTTAAACTAGATATATACAAGAATCTAACATTATATTCATAAACATAAAATAAGAAACATTATGAAAGTAATTATTCTACATCCTCGAAATAATTCAAAGACCCCTTCTTCATATCCCATGGAAATGAAACAAAAAAAATGGTGATCTCAAGTGATCAGTAAGGGTTATGTGAAGTGGAATATATCATGTGTAAATAAGGCATAATCCATTTGAAAATTTAAATAACTAAAAACATAATCCATTCAATCAATAACGTGGTTACAAGAGTAATATGATAGGGACACATGATGATCAAATAATTTTATATAACTAATCATATGAACTTGAAACTTATCCATGGATATCATAACCATTTAAGAAATCATATTCACATAAATAACTAATCTCATAATTTTGGAATGTATTATGGTGAACATCATAAACTTACTGTCACAGCGTCGTGCCAAGTCATATTACATAAATGGGTAAGGCCTTGTCCAAATACCCAGGATAGTTTGTTTTATGAGGCCTACCAATGCATGAAGGGGATATAGTGGGCCCCTCATTCCACTTAATAGGTCTAATTTATTCATTATATGAATTAACAATACAACCTAATCAACATGATTTAATAATGAAATACTTCATGTATAGGAAGAACTAGAATAAATATTATCAATACATTCCTTTTCAAATGGATCATAAACCTTATAGTGAAAGAATAAGGATGGTATCATAAGAACATAACCCCAGTAGAAAGTATTTAAAATAATGGGTTATTTGTGGGTGATGAATATAAATACTATAAAAATATCATTAACAAAAATTCATGAGGAAAATATCATTCTCACATTAAAATTCCTTATTTTAAAAAAATTCTATAATGTTAGGGAAAAAATTTCTTTGAAAATAATTATTGAAACTTATAATGGAAACTTCAAAGTATTGGGTTCTAATGATATAGGTAAATTCAGTTCATGCGAAGTATGTTCAAATATAGATCCCTTTTACATATTGCTAAAAAGTCAAACGTAACTTGTTCAAAAATGGAAAAGAATATTCCTTTTAAATAATTTATTAAATAAATTAATGGGTAAAAATTAATTGAGAAAATCATAGGATAACATTAAAAACGTGTTTAGAAAACATGGATATGGAAGAAAATGTATTTTCAGCCGAATATATAAATATATTCATCTTTTCCAAAAAACATTTTCTGAAACATTTAAATTACTAAAGAGAGGAAAATGGTACTATTACTTGAAAATTTTATGAATAATCATATGAGAAGAAAATATATTGTTTTTTAAGATAAAAATATCAAATAATTCCCCTAATTGAGACTTAATCATAAATAATCACAAATATTGACGAGATTGTGAAATAATGTCTTACCACTTTGGTAAATTTTGAAACATAACCCCTATAAAATAAAAAATTTAAAATAAAAAATTAAATACCTTGAATATAAATATATTCATGATATAACATATTATAGTGGAAGTGGACACACCTCATCAAAATAAATTGGTGTATAATACCAAATATGTATGAATGGAATGAAAATGGAGATTAAATCTCTTACAGAGATCATACCATTGAAGTGAACATTAATCAATGAATTAATTGTGTGTTTTAAATGTAAATCCACATGAAATAAGTGGTAATAAAATATTAAATAATAAAAATTCATTATACACATAATATGATAATATAAAATACATTGAATAAGTTATATAACCAAATTAAAATAAACAAAGTTATGAAAAACTTACCACTTGGTAAATTTCAAGTCAAATACCCTTGGAGAAAATAATATTATTTGAAATGTAAAATACCATGAATTATGAAGGATTCTTGATATAACATGTAAAAGGGTATTATATACACCATATAAAATAAATTAGGTGGATAACATTAAAATATGACTCCATAAAGGAAAATTGAGACAAAATCACTTACCTTAGGTTCAAAGGCCTTCGAATGTGTCTGAAAATACTATATACGAAATACAGATTTATTATAAATGTATTAAATAACCATAATAATATATATCATACCTCATATGTTTTACTTAAAATCTTTTCCACCTATTTATTAATAATTCTTTTTTAAAATCATTGTTCTGGTTAAAAGTTGTTTTGTTTTTTATATGTGTTTATGTTTGGTATTATCAATCTATATATTTTGATAATAGTTATATAATATCCAAAATATTAATAAATATATAAAAACATATATATTCATTATATACATATTTAGAGTCATCTATAAAATTCGGATATATAAAAATGAATTACACTGTTCATGGAGATGGTAGGTCGTACGTACTCATGAAAATTGTTTTCATTTTATCAAAGGATAAAAATAAAGAAAAGTAAATAATATTTCACCTATAAAAAATTATTTTTATATAATATATTTCACAAATTATCCTTAAATTTTACCTTATTACCACACATTTCAAAATAGCATTAAAAATGAATCACATTGCTTCATGTAGGCCGTAATCCCACATACACACAAGCGATGTTATCATTTTCCAATAGATTGGATGTTATGATGGTGGAAATTATATTATAATTATTGAAATAGTTTTATTTCATAAATATAATATATAAAAATTAAATCCATCATTATATCCACCCATGATAAGTGGTGAGGGAAAAGAAATTATATCAGTTCGTGAGGTGGTAGTCCACCATAAACGTGATCGATAGTTCTGTTTTCCATTTGATAAAAAATGAGATGGATATAGGTTATTAAATTAACATAAAAAAATATTATTATATCATAAATACAAATGTTATTATATCATCATGTTTGTATAAAATTTTAATGAGATTGGAGAAGAAATAAAAAAGAAAATGCAGGGTTGAGAACTATACCTATTCTTTAGAAAACCTCCTTAAGTTTATATAAAAAGAATTCATAGAATGGTTATAATAACCATAATATTTATTATATAACAATTAAATCATTTTTAAGATAAAAAATATTAGAGATACAAATACAAGATCAAAATTTTTAGTGACCTAGGAAAATTAGGTTCATACATAACTTTTACATAATAATTTTTTTTATCTAAATCCATATTATATTTCATTATAAAATGTTTTGTTCTCCTTAGTATATGTAATTACTTGAGTATATACATAAAATAAAGGGGTGGCCTAAACGACTAATAATAGGATGAATAAGTCACATAAATCAATATAACAAGGTTGAGAATAATCATCGTAATCATTTCATAAGCATGAGATACTCATCAACATCATGAGGGAAATATATGATAAACAAATAGAATATATCAATGTATAAAAATGAAACATCATGTCTTAGTGGTGAAATACCACACATAATCATGAAAAAATATAGAATCATGTTCACACATAACATATGTTCAAAATCATAACATCAACATTATCATTAAAGATAGAATCATGTTCATGAAAAATACACATCATCTCATGAGATACATCACATTACCCAAGGAATTGGAGGGATATATAAATATGGTCCCACCCATTACATCAAACAAATTACATAATCATGCATGCCATATAGAATTTATTAAAATCATAGTCATGAAGTAACCCATGGAAAGTAATGGGTTTTATAAGGACTTAACCAATCATGATTTCATGAATAAAATTGGGGAGCCCAGATGAAAAGAAAAAACATATTTTGTATAAAAATCACCATTCTTTAGTGAATAAGAAACAAATCAAGATAAGTCAAATATGAATTTTGGAATTAAATTTTATTCTAGAAAATCATTGTATTTGTCATAAAATCAATTCGGAAACATGTATATCCCTAAAAGGAAAAGGGAATAACAAAGAAAGTAAATTTATAGAAACATATTGTAATATTCATAAAAAAGATATCCTGAAAGAGGGATAACCCAAAAATAAAGATTTGGGTTCAAGAATCCCCTTAACTTTTTAATTATTTTTTATTGAAATATTTTGATTACTGGTGGCCAGTATTAATTTCATTGATTTGTTTAGTATTTTGAATTAAAAGTTTTGGAATATTGTGAATTATTTTTTATTTTTGAAATGTTTTTGTATTCTAGGTATTTTAGATGAAGTCTAAAAAATGAATGTTTTTTCATCATAAATTGATACCTAATTTAAGGAATAGATTTTAAATTTTCCTTCTATTTTGTTTTTTTCTTTTTATTTCATTTCTATAAAAGGGGGAGAAATTAATAAAATTTAAAATTAATTTTCAAAATATTGTTATAGAATTTGTTTAGATTGGTGGAGAGTTTTTTAAAAAATAATTATTAAATTTAAATAAATATTACATGTTTTTACAAAGGGGTAGAAAGATATCAATGTTCATGAAATTATATAAGTATTTTTTAAAAAAAATATTTTTTTCTCTATTTTCTAATGAATGTTTTTGCTTTTAAAAAACAGGGATATTTTTGAATAAAATAATTAAATTTTGTTTTGTTATAAAAATCATAATACACTTTATTAAGATTGTAATTATCTCTAAGTCTGTTTCATTTTTCTTTAATGTATAATGATTAATACTATTGAATGAAATATTGATGATCTGAGGTTTTATGTAATACCAATGATTTGATGATTTATAAAAATATAACAATAAAATGAATTTTGAAATACTGATGATTTGAGAATTGAAGAAAAAAAAATAGTTTGAGCGAGAAGTCCATATTGTTTTTATTGGATGTACAAAGACTATAGTGGTGTTGAATAACATGATCAATAAATATGATGAGATTTTAAGTTCATTAAAATATGATTAAGTAAGTACCAATTTTTTTTAGATTAAACCTGATGTTTTTAAAATCTGACTATTTGATGATTTCATATAAATATAGATACACATAGAGGAATAGAGAAGACATAATAATAAAGAATATTGAATGTTTATAATTGTTTTAATTCATTTAAATTCTTATTTATTTAATATATTTTGATCATTTTAATATTTTATTCTGATGTTTTCTAAGAGATTATGATTTTGATGTTTCATTATAAGAGAAATTAGTATTTCAATTATATTTGATGAGTTTTTGATATTTCAAGATTGAGGGCTTTTACTATGGAATATGGAGATGGACTTCAGATTTATAGAATCGTTGTTACCAATAAGATTGATCAAGGTATTCCTCAGAGGAAGATATATGTGAGATTTTAGTATGTAGAACTAGATTTATACCTACTAATTGGTTTACAATGAGGGATTTCCAGGTTTGGGAAGATAGACCTTTCGATAGGTTTAAAATAAAGGAATCCTTGAATTAGGTTTACAATACCCCTTATTATTTAGTTTATAGGAGTAATTTTATAATATAATTTTAGGAGTAATTTATTTTTAAATCAATTCATTGTATTATGGTAATTTTCACTATGATTATTTCTTTTTTGATAATTTATAAGGTATAAATAGATTTATTTTCACTTTTTTATTAATTTTTTCTGTAGTTGAAATATCAATTGTTTTTAATACCATAATATTTAAGATTATTTAACTATGATATATTATGGGTATATTGTAATTTTTTTGAGAATCTTAATATTTGAAGAGTATAATTTTTTCAGTTTTTTTCAAAGTATAATTCAACCCTTCTTATATATTTACTCGCATGAATATTTGGGAAAAGTGACATGTCTATTTAAATGGATTTGAATTACATGGGTTTTTTTATCCCTTCAGGGGATAAAATGGTAACCCCTAATTCCATTCTAGTATTCACATCATAGGGATATAAAGATGTTGTGTGGACTAGATATCAAGGGCAGGATCATGATTTGGGAGATCCTATGACCATTCAATTTCCACCTACACTATGAGCATTGGATAAGGACAAAAGAAACATAATTTCTACAACCAGATACAACCAACCACCAAAAAATTTGAACCACTCTTCACTAAGGAAAATATTTCCTATTATGAGTTCTATTCATTGACGTTGAATAAAATTGATATAGAATTAATCTATTTTAATATACCACTAAATGAAACTCTGGAGCTAAGTTAATTATACGTACACCAATGAATCCTTTTTAACTAGAAGAGACTACTCAACCATCAAGGGTAAATTAAATCTATCTAACCAAATGGTGCATAGTAAACCACTCTACCTAACACTAACGTTAGGGTATTGTCAAGAGTTTCCTCTACTTGGGTATTAACCACTAAAAAATTAGGCCAGTCTCCCTAGACGAATTCATGTCAATTATCAATTAGATTTGCATATAGGATGTGATTATCAACCTCCTACTACTATATTAAATTTATAACTAGCCTATGTTACAAATCATTTAAATATTCTTGAGTCTATTGAATCCCATTCTTATCAGATTGAATCTATATAGGGATAACGTTTTCTACTGCAATTAGAGAAAAACCATATCTTGAGTGTGTGGATTTTACTCCTCCTACACCTATATTAGAAAACCCCACACTCCCATTGTTGAATAGAATAGTTGATCGTAGATATAATCTCTTTTTTTCTTCTTGAGACAACCCCATGATGGGAACACTAGTTCAATAAGAGGTGGAAAATTTAACATATTCATGAAAACCTTAGACGAGCCTGTGTTAATATAGTATACCAACCTCTTAGATGGATATATTACCAGTTGGTAATAACTATAATGATAGTTACTAATACAATTTATCTTGAAACTAATGAATACCATTATTTTTTACCTTTTAAAACTTAAATAGAATTAACATTAGAGGGTTGAAAATTTCATTTCCAAGTGGAAATGTTTGAACTATTCCCAAGACATACCCCTTTAATAGGGGATAGTTTTGGAAATATTCATAGAGAAACTTGGAGATGAGATAAAAAATTTATTATTCCTTTAAATTACCCTAGTTTATATTGATAATTTTTAGTAGTATCACATTTTTAAAAATATGTTTTTCGGTGATCTAAATTCAAGTCTTGGGTAGCACCATCAATATATGGGAATAAATTATGAAAAGAAGAAACTATGACTATCATAATTAATCCAGTGTTAGTATCATCACTGATCCTTAATCCCAATCACTATCATATAGTACCTCCTCTAAAAAAACAGCACTAACGATACCCCCAATAAAAAAATGAGATCAAAATAAGGAACAGAGTGACTAAAACTTTTAAAACCATAATAACACAGTTAATTCCATTCTAAAATTTCAGGTCTCATTATTTTACATCACTAACTTGGTGAAATACTATTCAAACTATATGAAATTAAAATACCTAATGAATTAAAGTTTATTTACTACCCTAATTATTTACCTTACCATCAGATACTGGGGAATTATATTCAAAAATATTTTATTCTTTAAAGTATTACACCAAAATATGATAAACATAGGACATTTAATGTTGGGAAAACCACTTTATTGAGTGAATTGTGTCTCTACATATCCTTTAAATGAATAAGGAGAGTGTAAAGAAGTCCCAAATAGAGGGGAGAATATATTTGATGAATTAATGACCATATAATATGTCAACTTTGCAAACACTATCATCTGGACATGACTAAATGATCCAATAGTGACCCTAATTCCCTCTAGGATACCAGAGGTGATTATTTTTTCCTCAAAATACACTAAAATTTATAAAAACTGAAATCAATGGATCAAATCACATGAGGATTATGCCTTACAAGAACTCAATCTAAACCCTTTCATATTTTATACCCCCATTATTAGGAGTGTGGATTTTCCCCACCAAATGGAAATTTCATTTTCTGAGGAGATACAATATAGTTATGTTAAAATTTTCAATCTCTAATACCCATTTTTTGATAAATATGAATCTTATAAAGTATAATACGTCACTAGTAGTCATCAAAGGTTATGTAGTGTCTATTGAAAATGAGGTCCAAATGGTAAAAAAACATTCATTAACCATTCCCACTGAGGTCACACACATTATTGAGACTCAAATACATTCTTATAAATTAGAAAAATAGGATAATTAATTTAGTCCAAAATATTGTACAGATCCATAAAATCCAATAATGCTAATAGATTTATTAGTATATAAAAAAACTAGTCAGTCAATATTGAGACACATGCAGGTCAATTCAATCAAATCTTTAGATATTAAGACCCCCCCCCCCCCCAAATTTTGGTCATGGATGATATTTGGTAGAAGAGTCAATTTTATCCCCTAAGACTCAACCTGGTGAGTCAAATCACTATATAAAAAAGTCCCTTAACTCAAAAATATGATGCTTTGAATCATCTCAATATAATATTTTTACATAATTTAAATCATATATTCCCTTAATGTACCATCATAGTTATTGGTGGAGTGATTATTAGTTTTCATTTTTTTAACATGATTTAAAAGTTCTATAATTTGGTTATATCTAACATGCATTCTATTGAGTTTTTGTACTACCTGTTGAGTGGTCATGTGGTAAATTGAGTGTGATGAAACTAAAAAATGGAAAAGTATCTAAGTGCAAGGCTTTGTATCTGAGCTTAAAGCTTTAAAGCATTGTTCAAAAATCTTTAAAGTAGTGATAAATTTTCGTGAATGATTATAAGGATTTATTCCCCATATAATTACTGATCATAAGTCTTCACCATAAACCTCTAAGTTCACTTTATATATTATATGGAACGTATGACTTCAATATGATATTGAAAATTTGTGAAAGAAATAGTGTAAGACTTATAAATATGAATGTAAGTCTTCTTATTTTTATAATATGATTTTGGAAATAAATCCTTGATGAATATATGACTTTAAATTTCTCAAAGTAAGGATTCAATACTTCATGAAATTTTTTAGGGAGTTTGTTGGGTGAAAATGATTGTTTCTAAACCTCGATTTTCCTAAATAAACCAAACCTGACGAATCTAAATATGATCTTCAAGGAGTATAACATCACATCTAAAGTGTGATCCAAAAGATTTATTTTGTAATTAAAAATATTGTGAATTTTTAATATATATTTTATGTTCTGTGATAATTTACTTGAAATGATGGTAGTGTTACTCGATGCTAAATATGTTCATGATGAATCTTCATATGTTATGCTTAAAATGTGATTTTGATGATGTTGTATTGTTTCAAAAATAAAAAATTCTCTGGAACTAGATTATTAAATGATTCTTATAAAGAATTAATTTTTCATATCTCAATTTATTATTTTGTAACACTGATATAAGATTCCATTTAGATAATTAATTGTATGAAGAAGATAAATTTTAAGTTTAATATACTAAGGATGTGCATATGGGAATTTTTTGGATTCAAAATTTTAATATTTTTGAATTATTAATTATATTAATAAATTATATAGAAGTATCTAGAACTGGTTTTCATTGAGATGGTTATATATATAATGATTATAAGTGTAATTACACTATAGACATAAAATTATTAAAATTGAATAATATTCAGTAGATTCAGGTTCATGTTTGAAAGCCTAACTGAATGAGGAAATAAATGAGATCATGTTGTACGATTCTATTAATAGGACATAATAAAATTGATCTAGATAATATTTTAACGAAAATTAATTAATTATAGCAATAATTAGTAGCTCTTTTTTTGGGGATTTTGAAAAGAAAAATATTGTTCTTCTAAATGATAAAAAAATAGGCTGATGAAAAATATAGAGTATAAAAATATTGGGGAGACAAAACAACCATGGAAATGGGTAGGTTTCCCAAGAAGGGTCTGAAAATTATTAAAATTCTTTTATTCTTTATATATTTTTATACATAAATGAGTTTGGTATAAAATCTATACTTGAGTAGGTAAAATCTTAACAGACAAGAGAGGTCGAATTAATTAAGAAGAAATTTTAAAAAAAAAGCTGTCTTCACTAATTACCCCACCCCCTTATGAGTGATTTAATACATTCCACTTCATTTCAAATGGTATTAAAGGGTAGTTTCCTCAATCTATTTCATTCAATATACAAGAATATATAATCTAAATTATATGCAAATAAATGGGGCCTCAACATTTTATGGAAAAAATTATCACAGTTAGAAGGACTAAATGTTATCACATATTTTAACCCTTGCTTTAGAGGTTAGGGATATTTTAAAATTTGGTTTTACAACCATTGAAGGAAATTCTTCAATTAATCTATAAGATAAAATTAATAAGAACAATGATGTAAAATAAAAAAACCCACTCTCATGTACTTGGCACAAAAATTATAAAAAAAAGTGTTGGGGAAATAATTATCGAAATAAATCTAGGATAATCTTGAAATTACCCATGAAATAAATTTTAATGTCATTTATGATAAATTAAAAATCTATAGAAGTATGTTTGGTGATATCAAGATGGATGATGATGATAATATCTATGACTACTTAAAAAATTTAAATTACGTTTTTGGTAGTATCTAGGATGTTTTTGAAAAACATGATAGATCAATAATTTGTAAGAATCTTATAATGATTTTTAATAGGCTTGGATCTAAGATATATTATCTAGAAGATATAAAGTATATTTACCTTGATTAAATTCATAACATATCTTAGTTTATGACATGAGAAAAATTATATCATTCCTGAAAACGGTAAAATATGAAATGTATTTCGATACCATGATAAAGTCCAAAATTTAAGAAACTACTGAAAATACTGATTCAAGTGATTTTGAAATTAAAGAGAATGAATAATACTATAAAAGAATGATTTCACTTATTTCAAATAGATACAAGAATTAAAATAACAAGGAAAAATGAATGTTTCCTTTATTATTCAATAATTGTAATTGCATTGGGAATGTTGTTATTAATTATCACTAGAATAAGGGGCTATATTTATAATATTTAAAAAATAAAAAAACTAAAAAAAGTGGAGTGGGAGTTCTAAAGTGTATTCCAAATCTAGAAGGAGTAATAATAATTATTTTAGAGGTAATATAAGAAAATATATGAGAAAATTAGATATTGCTAGAAACTAATATAGTAATGAATCAAAATGAGATTCTCATGATAGATTTATCAAGTTCATGGATCTTGTTAAAGAGTTTTGAAAACTAAACCAATTGATAATATTATTCAGAAAAAATGTAGATGAAAAAATACATTGAAAGATAAACTTCTATCATTTCTTGAGTAGAATACCCTGATCAATAAATAAAATTAAAAACTATATAAAGATAATAATAATTTCATTGAAGAAAATAATGAGATTGAAATTAAAGAATAAATCATTGTTTATGGGATCAAAAATATTAGTTTTAAAGCTTTCGAACATCATAACATTGAAAAAATATCTTGAAGAAAATTTTGGTTTTAAAGGATAAAAATTATTCAGAAGAAATTTTAAGTGTAATTAAGCTAAAAATAAGATGAATAATTTTTAGGAGGATTTTATAAATTCTATTGAAGTCAAAGATTATTCCTCTAAATTATATAGGAGGATCCTTACAAAATAACAGGTTAAATTTGTTTCTAAAAAATATATTAATTCCTTTTTAAATAACAATATAGATTCTAATTAAAAATATATCCAATATTTTTTCATTAAAAATTAGGTGAAACCATTTATAATTTCCTAAGAAGAAAATAAGAAATACAGAACCTCTTAATCTACCAAATAAAAGCAATTATACAATGAAAATTTAATGTAAAATAAATTTTGGATAACACTAGAGGTAGATTTTTTATGAATCAAATCTATTTTGGTTTCAAGGATATTTATAATGTTTTGGACTATTTGGGAAAAAATATTATACATGATACTAAAATATTTCATTACCCAATATCATTCATAAATTTTGGTGAACTAACAATGAAGATACAAAGTCAAATGTTCAGAGAAGGTAGGATATATAGTAAAATGTTTCAGTAATTCAGATTCAAAGTATATTTTAATATCTCGAGGATTCTTAAGGTATGTGTGGACAATAAAAAAACTATATAGAGACATTTATAACAAGATTATCTTGAAAGACTACTTATACTGAGAAAGAAAATGTAATTCATAAACCCAAGGAATAGATATCTTGTCTTGTTATGGTCACATTGAAGATAAGTAGAAAAAAATGCAAAGATTCATGATAGTGGGTGGTGATAGAATTATTTGGAATAATATTTAAAATCATAAATGTGGATTAGTTACTTTTGGAGATGAATGATCATTAAAAATTAAGGGTGTTAGTTCATGTGAAATTAAACCTCAAAACTGGAAAATAAAAAATGTTTTATATGTGGAAGTGCTGGAGAATAACATATTAATTATTAGTAAGTTGAGTGTTGATTTACATGATGTTACATTCATGGAATACACATGTTTAATTAAGATATTGAATGATCTAAGGATCATTTATCACGGGAAAAGAACTAATGTAAATCTAATTTGGATAGGATATCCTACCAATTCCAGTTACATAAGCGTAAAACAAGAACGTTTTCTATGATATTGAAGGCTTGGTCATTTGAACAAAAGATTCTTCAATAATTTTTTTGTATGATGTTCTTTGGGATCTTCATGAGATGAATTGATAAAAAGAAAATGTTCGTCCAATATTCTAAAAGAGATACATAACTCAGAAAAACCATAAGAAGGTATATTTTCTCTCTAACAAGACACTAAATCCTATACACGCTGACTAATGTGGTCATATGAGATAAATTTCAATAGGATGTAATTTATATATCCTAATATTTGTTTATTATTTCACATTAATGATTAATAAAATAATCCTCAATTAATTTTTTTTTAGTTTATATGTTTAAGGTTTTAGAATATAAAATGGAATGATTTGGGAATTCACCTAAATAAATTGAGATCTAATCAATAAAATGAGTCCAGATGTGATGCTTCTGAAAATTACCTTGATAATTTTGAAATCAAATATTAGTTCATCTTACTTTATACTCCTAAAGAATAAGATAATAGAGAGAAAGAATAGAAGTGTTGTAGAGATGGGAAGGAAAATTCTTTCTGAAAAATAATTCCATTTAATTTTAGAGTTAGGTTCTGTGTGATTCTATACACATATAGAATATATGTCTTTTGAGTTTTAATACACATTTCACTCTTTATAAAATATGGTATATAAAGAAACCAACTACAGAGTTTTTATTGAAATTCTATGATTTATAATGATCAAAGTTAAAAGGACGGGAAGTTTTGATGTGAAATATGATTAAGGGGTCTTAAAAGGATATTCTTATGATGGATGTGGGTACAAATAATAAAACAAACATCTATAAAATCTTTTAGAGTGTTCAAAATATAATATTGTTGAAAAATAATGAAAATTAGATCAACGTTCTGAAGAAAAATTTAATTATTTAAGTGAGACCAATATGATGATTTTAGACTAGTGGGTTGAAAAATATGCTGATAACAGTAAAATTTTTGATGATGTAGATTCAAAACATACAGATGATAAAGAAGAGGTCGTAGGAAGTGAATTGAATCATTATCACAAGTTTAAAAGGCATGTTGATTCAAGAAACATAATTGGAGAAAAGGATCACCTATGAATATATATAGAATGTTTATAAGAGAAAATTACACAAAAATCATATCACATGTTGAACCAAGAATAGTGGAATAAGATATAGATAATTTCTAAGTGTGTACAAGCTACCAATAATGGATTTGATCAAACTAAGAATTCTTCAACTTGGAATCTTGAATCAATAATAAAAGATAAGAATTTTGTTGGTAGAAAATTAGTGTTTGGAAGAAAATTGAATGAAAATGGGACTTTGAATAGTAATAAGGCTAGGCTAGTATAAAAAGTATATACTCAATTAGATGTAATGGACTTCGAAAAACATTTTCTCTAGTCTCATGGCTTAAAATAATAAAGAATATTTTTGCTGTAACTGAACAAAAAAAGAAATAAGTGTATAAATTGGGTGTGAAATCATCATTTTTTAATGTTGTCCTTGAGGAATAGATATTTATTAATAAAAAATATGATTTTATTTGTGATATTGATAGAAATAATATATATATATATATATTGATAAAGGAATTATATGGATTGAAATTGGAACATAAATCTGTGTATACAAAAATTAATGGGTTCTTGAAGAAAATTGGATTCACCAAGGAAAAATTTGATACAAATATGTATATAAGAGATATTTCCACAGGTACACAAATTATCATTATGAATATTTATGATATAATATTTTCAAGTGATCAAGAGTAACTTTGTGATGAATTTTATGACCAAATGATGGAATAGTTTGAGATTTCCATGCTAGGAAAACTGAATTATTTTCTATGATGATAGATTGAGAAGAAAGTAAACTTTATATTTTTTGATATGAAAAATATTCCAATGAATGTTTGAAATGGTTTGGAATGGAATATTTAACTGAATTTTAAATATGAATCTCACTTGGAACTAAATTTTGTAATAACAAAAATTTCAGCATGGTTGATGAAAAATAAATTATAACACTTATTATAATTCTTTTGTAATTGACAAAATTATGAATAGATGTAGCCTTTATTGTAACACTTTGTACTTAATTTCAATGTTTCCCAAGAAAGTAAAAAATTCCTAAGATATAGATGATTATGATAATTGAGAATGGTACAATGATTTATAGAGTGGTTTACAAGTTTAATATAGATTTAAATTTTATTAGTTACACTTGTGTAGACTGAGAAGGTGATTCTATAAATAGATAATCCACATCAAATGGAACCTTATTCATTGGCTATGTTTATGCAAGATGGTATAGTAAGAAGAATAACAAGGTGAAACTTACCACAAATAAGGAAGAATATTTAGAAGCCCCTCAATCATGTAAACATATTTTATGGATGGTTATGCATTTTGTATATTTGAGAGTAAAAAATGAGAATCCCTTAATTTTTTTTATGAAAGTTAGAGTACATTAAATATATCCAATAAAACTATATAGAAATCTAGATCTAAACACATAACAGCAAGCATAATTTCATTAACTAAATAGTTAGCTATGTGAATATCAAGATAGACTACATTTCTACTTATATTATGATTGTATATATCTCCACAAAATATAACAAGAGATAGGTTCTTTGAGTTAATGTTGAAAATACATGTTCATATCTTTTCCTATAATTGAAAGATATGTGGAACTATACCCCCAATGGGATTTGGATTATATTACCAAAGGGGTATAATACTACAACAAATCTATTAAAAAGGGGAAGATAATTATTAGTAAGAGGAAGAGTGATCACTGTCTTGTTATCAGTAGTTGTAGATAATGTTGAATTGGGGAGTTTTTTTATAAGACATAAAGATAAATTATTAAGGGAGTTCATTTATGTCCATTAGATAACTTTTCTTGAAACTACTATAATAAATCTATCATATTATATTGGTTGTGATGTGATGATTATCCTATTTCTTTTGTAAATTTTCATAGATATGATTTTTTACCTAAAGAGTCAGTATATGTTTCCAACAAATCAAAAAGGATAATATTAAAGTACCTATGGATTTGTTCAGGAAATGATTATTTATTGGTATTTTTCTCAATATGTTTAAAGAGGTCTCTAAGGTGGTTTCTTCCACATGTTGTATGTTGAGTTGGTCATGGGGTTGGTTAATGTAGTTGTGTGGTCAATTGAATGAGATGAAACTACAAAATGGAATAGTATATGAGTATATGGATTTATATATATTTGTAAATCTTTGAAGTACTGAGTTTAATTCTTTTAAGTGGTGATCGTAAACCTATAGATAATTGTAAGATCTTAATACTAGAATACATCATGATCATAAAGATTTACCATAAGTCTTTGAGTCCATTGTAAGTATTTGGTGGAACATATAACTTTGAAATGATATAGATGAATTTAAAAAGGTGAGACTGTATGATTTTAATTGCTGAATGTAATTATTTATCCACTAAACCTAACACGTTGAAAATTAGGAAATACTGAAGATAATACATTAAAGTCCCCAACGAAAGGATTCAATACATATATAACTTATCAAGTGATTTTTCTAGGTAAAATGGGTGTTTCCATACAATGGATTTTCTAAAGAAACCAAACACGATGATGCTAAATCAGATCTTCAAGGATATGAAAATCACATTTATGTGTTATCCTTTCATTTTCATGTGATAATTAAAATATGGTGATTATATTATATATTTATTTTTTTTCTAAAAGGATTTATATGAAATCGACCTGGTGTGATTAGAGGTTGGATTGGTTCATGAAGAATCTCCAAATGTTAGATCTTTAACGCCATTGTGATGATGATGATTTATTCCACATATCAAATAATCACTAACCTTAGATTATTCATTTATTCCTACAAAGAGTGAATGTTCAAGATAATAAGTTATTTTGATTTTATGTTGAGATACAATTCAACTAATATCATCAGATGTATTAATAAGACTAAGTTAAAGTTTATTAAAGTAAGGATGAAGATTTGGGTATCTTTTGAATTCAAAATTTCACTATTTGATCATTATTGTTTATATTAGGAGAGGATAATGAAGTTACAATAATTTTTTTTCATCGACATGGTGAGAATCAAGATGGGTAGAAGCATAATTACATTTTATAAATATAGTTATTAAAAGTGAATAATATTCCTAAGATCATTGGGAGTTTTTCATGCCTAGATGAATGAGAAAATAATGAAGATTATGTTATATTATTTATGAATGTTTATCTAAAAAATATTTTATTAGAATTAAATTTATTCCAATAATTATAAGTAGCAATAATATTGGGGATTTTGAAGAAAAAATATTAAACTTCCTAAAGGTCTAAAAATTCGGTGAATAAAAATATGGGCTATAAAAAATCTTGAGAGATTAAGAGAGGAAAATAGGTTTAATGACATATCATAGAATAAATCATCAACATATATTATTTCTCAAACATCTGTGTGTTTTTATGTGACTAAGAATCATGAATTAGTTCATCATTGGATCTACAAAAATTGAGAAGCTATTCTTAAATATTTTTGAGTGACCATTAATGGTGATCTATATATGTTGTTTCTGAAGAAACTAAACTCTCAAGAAGTTATTTATCATATTAATTAAATATTATTATATTAATTCTAGGTGACTCTATATATTACATTGTGAATATGGATTGTCATGGAATCACTCTTTTATTGCATTGTTAGTATATAATTTATTATAGATTATAGTGAAGAATATGTGGCTGGGTAGAATAACAACCACGATAAAGAGTTAGTTTCCTAGGAAAGGGCCTAACCTTGTAAAAATCCTCTTGTTCATTATCAATTTATTTTCTATACATAAGAGCGAGGTATAGAATCTATATTCGAGTGGATAAAACCATAATATGTTACAGGGGATGATTTAATTAAAAATAAATTTAAAAAAAAATTACCTCAAATAATTCATTCCCCCCCCATAATGGAGAAATGCATTCATAGTCACTTCATCCCTTAATCTCTTGAAATAACTTTAGGAGTCCCCAATTTAGATTTTTTTTTATCCCTCATGAGTTCTACTATGAAGTGGTTGTATACATTATGTATCATGCAGAAAAAAGTTCTACTGAGTGTCACAAAGTTATTTCATTACTAAACAAGACCAAAAAACAGTAATGCAAGGACACATTAGTCACCTTTACGTTTCTAGAAATATTGATAATATTGATATATACCAATCCTTGGATGAAATTTCTCTTGAATCAAACACTTTACTCTTTTGACTACAGTGAATATAATTTGTCCGAGTCAAATTTTAGAATCCAAGGGGATTGATTAGATTGAAAACATTTAACTCATAATAATCCATATGAAAATTCAATTCAAAGATATTTTTTCTCACCAAATATTCATGGTTATTCCCCAATACATAGCTTTCAATCGTTTGTTGGTATGTTTGTGGAAACACATGCATACAAAAGATTCCTCCTCATATCACTAGTTCTGAAAATAATTTGTTGACAAGAATGTAAGGGAACTTTATATATATATCTCCCTTTTGAATATTTTTAATCTCAGTACATTGATTTACGATATTATAAGAGGGAATAGAAATATACATTGGTAAATAAATCCATGAAAATTCTCCAAATGGAATGGAAATATATCCTATCAATCCTTAGAGTGAACTCAATTTTTTTTTGATACCCATTAATTGAATTAGGGATACAAATCTTGATTTGGGAATTCAATGTTTCATGTTTTATAATGAAACAAACCCTCCAATAACCTACCTCTTATATGAAGGTCATGGAAATTTTTCCACTGAGAAATTTTTATTAATAGATAAAGAGACCCTCATGTGTTTTATTCATAATAATATCACTTATGGGATCCTCTATTTGAACGTGGGATTAACTGATATCTAGTCGACACAACCTGGGATCTAAGATTAGCTAGATATAAACCATAGAATAAGAACATGGGGTTTTGGGATGATTCCATCCATTTGGTATTAGCTTCACCAAATAAAAACTCCACTATTTAGATGGATGTATTCTTATTAGGAATAATAACACTCCTGAATCATCTCCTTAATCTAAAGAGGTGAATCTATCTTATAACCACAATGATGATGATGATGTAGATAAAAATATCAGGGAAAATCTTGTAGACCTCAAGGACTATGTTCTTACTACTATTAATGATCTCATGCAGGGTAATTTAGGTATATAAGAAGATCTATAGAACATATTAATCATTTAATCCATGACATTATAAGAATAAGAGGAAAATATATAACTTTAATGTCCTGTATCACTTTAAAATAACTATATTTATTTGTTTAAGTGACTTAATGTATGCCAAAAAATATTCTAGAGGTTTTCGACTAATAAAAATAACATATGTTGAAACCATGGGAGGAGATATACCCACATATTCGTGTAAGTAGTAATAGTGGAAATAATAATAATATCATAAAAATAAAAAAATAAGAAATAAAAAACATCATATTAAATTATAATAAATACTATTAATTGTTCATTTCATATTCAAATGATTGGTATAAATTTCATATAAGTCAAATATATAAAAAATAACAAGTGGTTGGATGGTATACAAGAAAATCACAAAAGAACTAAATTATCCCTATAGAAGAAGTCCCAAAAAAGGGTCCTAATTCATAGCATGATTTCATCCCTCATGATCCATCGAAGCAATTCTTGATCAACCATAGATCACAAAATCATTTACCTAACACTATTTGGAAACCATTTAAGCTATTTAGGTACCCACAATGGCTAGATCTGTGTATGAGTACAACTTATTAGGTGACCACCAATATAATCTCTAAATAAATCTTGTATAGATTAAAGTGAATAATGGTGTGATAGAGTAATAAATTATGGAATAATAAATAAATTTAAATTGATACTTGTGTTATAATGTGACACCTAATATCAATCATACCTACTTCAGTGAGTTTTTTATTTCTATTAATGGAATATAATCTTCAAGAACCTAGGGGAATGGAAACATTCCACCTTAGAAACATGTGTCCCCTTATCTATAACTTCGAGACAGGAAGAATACCCACCTAGGAAATATAAGTCACATCATCTTGAAACTATGGAACAAAATATCCATCCCAGGAATCACAAGTCACATTATATAGAACCTAGGGCACACACACTCTCACCTAGGAAAGATAAGCCACATCATCTATAACCTTGGTCACACACACTCCCACTTAGAAAATATAACCCAAATCATCTAGAACCTGAGTGAACACAAAATCCCTTCCCAAGGCACATAAGCCACATCATATAGAACCCAGATAATCCATACTCACACCAAAGAGACATAAGTAAAAAAAACAAATTTTATTCAAATTTTAATATTTGAAATAATATGTTTTACATAATCTTTTTACAAATTAAGTCATATTAGTTCTAATTTTTACTTGTTAATATTTACCAAAAGAGTGTCACCCAGTCATCCTAGGTCTATAACCTTAATCCTATAAAGATACTATCACCTAAAAAAATTAATAACTTACCACATCCATGGTATAATCATCATTTAATGAGGTACTCTCTTGGAGTTCCTCTCAATTATCATTATCATATTTTTTTTTGAAAAAGCCACATTTTGAGTCCAAGAGTCCTACCTCTCACTCATTGAAAAAATTCTCATAGAATAAAAAATTGATTTTCCCCAATGGAGCAAAATATAAACCATTTTATTTATATTGAGATGAAACTCTATTATCTAGGAATGTTTTTTCATATTGTGCACAAGGAAATAATAGTAGACTTAGGGATAAGTGAACAACCACCTACTGTAAATGTGAATAAGCACACTCACCAAAACCGTACTTCTTAATTCACAAATTATATTTGGGAACCCAAAAATCATACCCAATCCTCTCAAATTATTGTTCTAGAATTTAAATCAATGTAATTGTGAGAGGAGGATGTATCTTGGTCTCACATGTACTTGTACTTATTGAAAGATGACCACTAGGGTTAATACCACATTTAATGAGAAAATGAATAGGGTGAAGGGGCATATAATGTTGAGAAAGAGCTCCAAGTTCATCCCAATTCATATGGATCTGAATGGATAAGATGAGTAGAGTAAAATTGAGGTCCTATGAGAAATCATAATTTAGTCCACCTTAATAAACTACCTAGTGAACAGGTCAATGCATTCCATTAAGAGTCATAATATGAAACCCCCACTAAGATCTATCATAGGGCATACCCTCATACATTGTAGTACAACATTTCATAGGTTGAGGTACCATCCCTCTATCAAGAAACCATCATAATTCACCCCCATTGGGTCACAATGTGACCTTTCCTTGGTTGATGGACTTCCCTTCTATCAAGATACCATCATAGTGTGCCTCTTTTTTCCATACACCATGATCCCCCCACTCAATGTGTCACATCAGGGTTATAAATATCCAAGCCAAAATAACCTACATGTGGTTTAATTTCTATGTCAATCCTCACTCTAAATCTCTAAAACCCAATATCAATCTACCATCAATACCTTTAGTAGTTAGACCAATTAAAATACATAAGAATTGGAACAATTTAAATGTTTTCTTTCATAAATTTTGTTTTGTGGATTTAAAAAATACCCCCTATAGCTTATCATCCCCAAGACACATTCCTAAACATCACTAGTCTTATTAATTAAAAACTTTGGCTATAGTATCTACATGTCAGAATCCCACTCCCACATCTCCCCCAGATATTCCTGTGATGCCACTAAACTCATACTAGAGGAATCATTATCCCACACAAATAATTTTCTCTCCAATCTACTATATGAATCTAGTGCTCCTTAAATAGGTACCATCCCCAAGATCAATATAATTAGAATTAATAACATGATAAAGTTTGTTATAATACCACCAATGTTTTGATTCAAGAAATAATAAATTCATAGTGTTAAAGTGCAATGAAAGATCATAATAGTATGCCACAAAATTGATCATTTCCCCAATATCAAAGGGCCCCACATACATGGGTATCAATTTTCTATACCTTCGAATATTGTTATGTCTTAATTGAGGAGATAACAATAAGAATACCTGATTAATCACATAAAATTACATAGGTTGGCATCACCAGTTATTATAAGACTTTTTCCTACTACGAGTGTCCATCAACTAATTTCGAATTAACCAGATGTGCTAAGAGGTCTCTTGCATGAGACTCAGCCCAATAATGGCTAATTACCTAGGATCACACATATACAATGCTGATCAACATGGTCTACCATATAATACCCCTAAATTTACCATTTAAATCTATGCTTGGTAGATATTATAATAAGAAAAAACCAAATGTTTTAAACAGTACTCCTAAGAACCGTAGAAATCTAGGACACTTTCTCAAATAATTTATTCATGTATCTAAATATAATTATTAGTCTACCCATATTTCTATAGGTGATATTAATTCATTTGATGCAATTAAATTCCATGTGAATTCTATAATCCATTAAAAAATAATGATAAAATGTTTTAATACCTATCTAAAATGATACTAAAAGGTATACAATAAAAGTGAACTACCTCTCAGACATAGGGTATTTCTAGTTCTTTTATAGAGATTGTCCCCCATATCAATAAGGAGTGAGATACCTTGGCCAAACAATCTATGATCACCCAAATTACATAAATACCTTTTGGTGACCTTGGAAACAAAATAATTAATTTCATATTCACATAATCCCACTTCCACTTAGAAATGATAAGTAACTAAAAATGATAAGTAGGTCACTGGTTCTCAACCTACAACTGTTCATAGGTGGAGCCCAATGTAATAAACCCCATTATGTCATTTTCATCCCTAACACTAATATTATCTATGTATATATCTGTATATCATGGTGAGACCCTGATATAAATTCCATCTCGAGGAATGTGAGTCCCTCATAATCTCCTCAAGTATTCTCATAGAGACCATAACAGGACCTAAAACATGGAGAACCTCATCATTATCAAATGATCTATCTTTAAGTGGACCCCCACCATATATATTTTCCTTCATTACTAGAAAAACAAAATTTGAGTTTCAGATATGATTTACCTATATAATGAGTTAATGGGTGATAGATAAATACAAAAGGTTCACTCATCCTGGATACCATTTTACATCATGTCATATCCTAATAAAGTGGGTCATCACATACCACTCATTGATATACTACTACACCACAACAGCTCAAGAATTTTTTCTTAGTGAATATGAAATGAAATTACCCTTACCAACATTATATACCAACATGATTTCAAAGTATTAAATATATTTATCCCTCCTACACTACTCAAGGTTCATTTAAGACTATAAAAAAATTACCTCAATTTCTTGTGGTCAGTGAATATCATGAAACTCTCACCAAAAAGGTAATACCACCAATATATAAAGACATGAACCAATACTGAAAAATCAAGATCATCTGTCATATTTTTCTTCTCTGTGGTCTTAGATTATTGTATTCATAAGAAACTACATAATATTCTAGCAACAAAACTACTCCTATGACAACTCTCAATGAGTTACAATAAAAGGTATACTCTTTATCTGGCTTGAGTATAGTCATGATTAGAGTGATCATAAATCTATATTTTAGCTCATGAATGGAACCCTCACAAAACATTGACCAATGAAACTTCACCCCCTTCTTGTTCAAGCCTATCATCAGTACCTCAAAGTGAGATAAATCATGGTTGAGCCTCTTATAATGAATGACAAGTCTAATAATGATATGAATATCAAAAAAATTATTGTTTCTCTACCAAGAAACCACCACCTCAACCTTCAGGGGGTCTACTGATACTCATGACTTTTATATTGTATTCCATAATAGATGCACCTGATCATTCCAAAAGTGATACTTTAAGATATTGTAATATAGTTTATTCTCCATAACAGTGCTCAAAATTATCTCTAAATGTCTTGTGTGCTCCTACCTTGACCTGGAATATATATGGATATCATTTATAAGAAAGACTATAGAATTATCCATATATGAATAGAAAACATGATTCATCAGGTCCATAGACACCTTTGGTGTGTGATTTTGATGGAATAAAATCACCATGTACTCATATATACAATATCATCACCTGAATGTAGAGTGAGGTATATCAAAAAGCCTCACCCTTTCTTGATGGTATCTTATTCCCAAATAAATCATAGAGATCACTCAGGAACCTATAAGATATTTAAATAAATCATCAACACATGGGATTGATATAATTTATTGGTTATCACTTTCTTCAATGTATGGAAATTAACACATAAGACCAAAGATCTATCCACATTCTTGTATAATAGGACTGAATCACCCAAAGGGGGCATACATTGTTGTATAAACTCATTTCTTACAAGTATATTAGCTATGTTTTAAAATCATAGTTCTCTAAAGGATCCATCCTCTAAGTATGAATAAAAATAGGCCTTGTTACCATCATGAGTTTTATAGTAAAATTAACCTCTCAATCATGTGGAATCCTCTATTAATCCTTAGAAAAAACATCAATGAAGTGATCAACAAAAAGAATAAGTACTGTTTTTTTGTCTTTCCATCATCCAAAATAATTTTAGAAACCTAGGATGTAGATAAAATAATTTGCTAATTCTCACAGCCTATGTGATCTTCTTATATGTCTCACTCACTACTAGAAAGAGAGACTAACCCCATGGTGATATACATTCATTTTTATAAACCATGGGTATATCCTGAGTAGGGTTTGTCTATACCCACGGTTTGGAATAAACCGTGGATATTGAGAATCTATACAAACTATATTAACTCAATTTTTAGTATATAGGGGTGAATATTTTCACCCCACATAGCCTACCCCCTCACCCATAGGGCCATACCCCCCCACAGGTCCTTTTCCCTCCCCCCACATTTCCTTCATCCAAATCCCCTTCTTCTCCTTCAGTCAACAAACATCCCCACTTCTCCTCCTCTTCCTATCAGAGCACATCACCTCCTCTTCCTCCTCTAGTAAATCATCCCCTCATAGGTCGTGCATCTCCCCTAGGTCGAGCATTCCTTCACCCTACACACATCCCACTAGGATGAGAAACCCATTACACTAGGTTGATAATACCCTCTAGTAGAGCATCCCTCTAAGTAGAGAATCCTCTCTGGTCAGGCATACCTTTCTACTATTGGTTTTTTTGATTTGGGTCTTCTTTGAAAGTGATTCCCTAATCCTTATTCTAGTATGGTTAATTGATTCTAGTTTAGTTTGAATTTTGATAATTCCATTTTAATCATTTCATATTGTTTCATTTATCATTGATATGTGATTGATTTTGGTTTTCTCAAAACATAATTTTTTTTATCATTTTTGTTTTTTAGATATAAATCAGTAGAATTTTATATAGAAGATACCATTAGAACATTATTTCCTTGAAATTTAGGTGAATGGTATATGATGTGTTTCTAGTTTCATAAAGAGAATCATATTCTATGTGATATCATTAGGAGATCATAAAAATATTAACAATATTCCATTTTTATAACAACTCATACCATTGAAGCTATGTGGATAGAGTTAAAATGTGAATTTAGTCTTATAATTTTCAAATTAAAATGTTATATAATGCATACTATTTAAATATGTACATGATGTATGTGAAGGAAAATCAGTTTATGGATAAATGTGATGTTATTTTTGGATTTGAATATAGTTGAATGGGTATCCATATTTTATTGAATTAAAAAGTGTTTTCTAGATCCAAAGTACTATATTAATATGAAATTATCTCATAGTAAAGGTGTTGAAGCTTTTTTAGAGATGTCATTTACAATAATTTATTTTCTTATTTTCTAAATAATGATTTTTTTAATAAAATAACAAAACTATATGAAGTATTCATTGGGAAAATTTATTTCCCTTCACAAATACACACACACACACATATGAAGAGTTAGTTTTATGAAATTTCCATTTGATTGTTGTTTTATATCAATATTATTTAATAATAATTAACTCCATTTAATTTAATTGTGAAACAACTGTTCTTGAAGAATAAAATTATTGAACAAAAAACATGAGATATGATACATAATCTATTAATAGATCATTTAATTTACATGATTATAATTTAATTTCATATATAATAATCATAAATTTGAGATGTTAAGAATTTATATACATTAAAAAATATCTAATTTATTTATATTTTATGGATACTAAGCTAAAATAAAATTATCCCTTGTTAGGAATCATTAATAGGTGAGCACATGCTACTCAGTTCATATTAGAGGACAAAAAAGTATAATCATCACTATTCTAGAGAAGATTGTTTTGAGTAACCAATTGGGTTTATATTGAAGAATGTATCATTGGTGATCTTACCAATCATTGTAATGAGTTTTCTAGTTTTGAGATTAAATAATGTAATAATATAGTGTCCCTATTCAATTAACTTTTACTACACCAGGGTAAGGTTAAATTTTAAAAACATTGTATTAGATCATAATAATTATATTTTGGTTAATGTCAATCAAATGAAAAAGTTCTAAAAATATAAACTTATTCAAACCCCACCTTTCAGTGGTGAAAAAACTCTATTGGATCCTAAAATCAATCCATGTCACCCAACTACCATAATATACATGTTTAAAGTTTAGAAGATGGATTTTGAATCTTATAAATAAATTATATTTTCAGGTTGTAAGAGGTACTATATATGGTCAATTAATAACAAGACACTTGGTTCACATCTTAGTTATGGTTGTGATTGTTGGAAGAATTTAGGACCTAATAATGGATCATTAAAATAACTCCATTAGATTAAAAAATATGAAAAATAAAACTTGTATGTTTTAACGGATTTAAAAAAGGGATTGTATGTTAGATTCTATATTGATAAGGGATGATAACTTTATCATGATATATTTCAACTATAATGACACATACCACTCTATCATAGAAATGGTACCTTCCATATAACATTATCCCTTTATAGGATATAGTTAAGAATTCTATCTCTAATATTGAAGGGGTTGAAATTTGTGATAATAAATAAGGCACTTTCAATAGAAATGTGAATTAGATTTAACTATTAATCTTTTATATTTTAATAGTTTTATTTTTTATAGTATATATCCTTATTTTTAATTATGATTTACATTGTTTATTGGAAGATATATTTTTTTCCTTGTTATAGAATGGATAGAAACTTGCTGTATCATACCAATCAGATTTCAATAGTGTTTCAAAATAATTTGGAATTTTTTTTAAATTTTTTGTTTAATAATGATTTATATGGAGGTTGTATTCAGTTTAAATACTATAAATGTGTTGGAAACCATGGATAAACTTGTAGGAAGTTAGCTACCATATAAAAAAATTAATTTTTCAAACAAACTATTTTTTGGTATCACCATGGAGAGACGATTCAATATTCTACTGTTCATGAACGAAATGAAAGAAGTGACATGGAGAATTTGATAATTGATAGGTTACAATTTTTGGTTCATCCTGAGAAAGATAGTATGCCAGTTCAAGAAGACAGTGATATCAGTACACATGAGAAAAATAATGAAGATGATGATGTTGAGATAGTGAAAAATTTATTGGATGATTCCAGAACTCTAGTATATTATGAATGTAATAAAATGACCATGTTTTTATTTTTAATGCGGTTATATCATGGGAAACCAATGTATGGAATTTCTAATACACCCATTGATTATATTATTACATTTTTGAAGAACTTGATTCTTGATGGTGTAGATATTCCTTCAAATCATTACAAGGAATAGAAGTTAATAAAGAAGCTTAAATTTTCAACTAATAAAGTCCATGATTATCCAATAGATTATAGTTTATTTTGGGAAGAAACAACTGACCGTAATTACTGTATAGAATGTGGTACATCATGATGGAAGATAAATGAAGATGGAACACTATCTCACGTGCCACAAAAATTTATATAGAATATTCTATTGATTTATAGACATCAAAATATTTTCATGTTTATACAAATCTCATCCAATATATGATGGCATGGTGCGAAGATAATTAAAGTTAATGATGAGTTGTTTCATCCTTTGTATGGATTATCATGGTATATATTTGATGCACAACATCCATGTTTTGAAGGTGAGGTGAATAATGTTAGGTTGGGTCTATCCTATGACGGATTTAATCCATTTGGTCAGATGCTTACTGCTCACAACATGTGGCCAGTTTTTATTCATGTTTATATTCTTCCTCTATGGAAGTGTACAAAATTACCTTTAAATTTATTGAGTATACTAATATATGGACTTTATGATCCTAGTAATAAAATATATTTACACTTACAACATTTAATAATATTGTTGAAACAACTTTGGGATTTGGGTGTGCGAACATTCAATGCATCTACAAAGAATACATTTCAGATGTGTACAACCCTTCTTTGGACCATAAATGATTTCTCCACATATGCAATGATGTATGGGTTGATCATGAAGGGAAAACCATCATGTCCTATTTATATGAAGAATACACGACCGAGAAGGCTTAAATATCACCATCATTTTAGTTTCATGAGGAATCAATGATTCTTGCCAATGAATCATCAATAAAGAAAGAATCATTAGAGGTTTGATAATACTATTAACACAGAACAACCAGCTCAACATATTTCAAGAAGTGATGTGCTTAATGAATTGAAATACTTTTCATTAGGAAAAGGTCAGTTGAAATCTAAAAATAGGAAGAATGTTGACACTAAAGACACTTATAATTAGAAAAAGAAAAGTATTTTTTTGAGTTTCCATATTGGTTTACTAATTTTTTATGTCATTGTTTAGACATAATACATGTTGAGAAAAATATATGGGAAATTTTTCTTTTAATTCTTCTGAATATCATAGGGAAGACCAAATATGACTTCTATTCTCATTAGGACTTATCAGATTGGGGTATTCAACTAGAAATACATCCTGTGTGTATTGGTGAAAATAAATGGAAAGTTCATGTGCTTCTTATGTGATGGGACTATCAGATCAAGATCAATTTCTAATAGTACTGTAGAATATCAAGGTTCCTTGTGGATATTCTAGTGACATATCTAAATGCGTCAACAGAAGAGATGTGAAACAAAAACCCCTAAAAACCCATGATTATCACATCATTATTTTTGAATTGATTCCAATAGAAATTAGGAATTTTCTATCTAGTAATGTAAGGGGGGAAATGATTCTCTTGTGCCATTTTTTAGATACCTTTTTACTAAAAGTTTATCCATGTCATTCTTGATAAAAATGTAGTATGAGGTGCCATTAGTTTTGTGTGATATGGGGAAACAATTTCCTCCTTACTTTATCACTTTCATGTTGCATTTAACTGTTAATTGTCAAACTAAAACACTTTTTTGGGGACCTGTTTATTTTCGGTGGAAGTATACAACTAAAATAAACATTTTCACAATGGAATAATATGTTCAAAACAAGAATTATCCTGAAGGTTCGACTGTGAGGGGTTACCTCTCTCAAGATTGTATGGTTTTTTATTCAACGTAATTGTTTGCTGTGACCAAAAGACATAACCATCAAATGAGAAATGAAGATGAATAGTATGAGGAAATTGATCCCTCATTTCCATCACTTCCCCAAACAGGAGGAATTTTCGAGTTTATACCTTGTCTACATTGATCCTTGATGAGTGGGAGACGGCACATCACACAGTTTTGTTTATCTGTGGTTTTTTTTATGACAATATCATGTATGTAATTTAGATATTTATATGTTATCTCATATTATGAAATTTCATATATACCTTACAATTTTATTATCATTTTATGTAGGGAGCATAAAAAAATTATAAGTAGAGTTCATTGATCTTTGGCTTTGAGATGGGGAGAGGCATTATATGGCCTAGAGTTTTCTTCCTGGTTGATATCAAAAATATTAACATTACTTTAATTAGCTTAAAATATAGATATTCGTTTAATTTTATTATTCATATATATTTCTGGATTTGGTTTTACCTATTGAATCCTTTTCTCAAGAATTAAGAGCGTTAGATTTTGGTCCTAATTCTTTGGTTTATGAAGGAAAATATTTAATAATAAATGGGTATAAATTTATTACAACTGATCGAGAGGTGAAAATGAGAACACATTTTGATGTAGTAATGTTAAATGTTAAAACAAGTTATTATTCTAGTGTATCAGATAGTTAGACTCAATATGATGATTTTTATTATTATGTACTTTTTGAGAAAATATTGTTATTAGATTACTACACTAAAGGTAGATTTACTATGATGAAATGTAAATGGTTTGATTCAATGGGATGAAAAGATAAATTTATTGATGAATATTGATTCAAAGTTATTGACATGAGTCGATTCCAACATATCAATGAAACATAAATTTTGTCATTAATGGATAAATAAGTGTTTTATGTGAAAGATCACTCGAGACCCGATTATGGTGTCATTAATGACGTAATACCAAGAGATATATTTCATGATGTTTTTGTTGAAATTTCCCGTATCCTCATTGTTGTTTCCCAAAATAATGAATTTTATAAATCAAATATCCCCATTGCGAGAGTTTATGTTGAACCCAATGTAGTTGTGGGTAATATATAGAGGCAACCATATATGTTCACTATTCATTCAGTTTATATTGACATGAGTTTATTTATCTAGTATTACTATAATTTCTTTAATTATGTTTAAGTTTTGAATGATAGTTTGTTTTTTAATTTTATGGTGTCATTTCATTAAATTATATTTATTTCAACGTAGAAAACACGGTTTAAATATTGTTTTTCAAAAATGTATAACTTGGTAATGTAATTTTAAAAACTGTGTTAGTCATTTCATTATAATCATTTGTACAATTAGTAACTAAATGAATTCAAATTGGATCCACAAATGAATTGCTGAGAGATGTATGTTTTATGCATGATTTTTAAAAACATTTTCTAAAAAATTTACATTTCATTATTTTGAAGATTATGCAAAATACTATAGAAGGTTGAAGGAAGCAACTATTTGATCACGATTGACCAGGGTGTGAAAGTGTGTTTTCTGTTTATCTTCTATCAGTGAGTATACTAATTTTAATGTTTTACATCTGTATTACATATAATTTCATGTTAATATTATTTATCAATGTTTTTAAGGGAATCCAGTTCCACTAGATTTTACTCCTCAACCAGATAGCATGGGTCTGAGTGGATATGCTCCTAGAACAAGATGGAGCACCCGTCATACCTGTTCCCACACTAACCCCCCCATCGAACACCCTATAAACCACACCTTTCCATCATCCACTTGAGTCTATAGGGATGTTATTATACATTCCTCCATCATCATCTCAGCTACCCTCGTATTCACATTCCATGTATTTTATACATTCATGGATGATCACACTAATGCATCCATTATCTCATTTTCCCATTTCTTCCCATACCATGACTACACCGCCTCCATAGATGTTTCCACCTTTACCATATCCATATTTGATGATGTATCCCCCATCCTACTATCCATATTCTTCCACGTATACACCAACTCCAATTCCTACCATCCATCCAGCATCTGATGAGTCTATTCCTAAATCTTCCACTCCAATGCTTAAAGGCCTCCCAGAGCATGCACTAAAATAAAAAATTCCTTCAGAGGCTACTGAGCTTGGAAAACCCATAGTTTCATTAATATTTATTTATCATCCTGTATAATGTTTTTTTATTATAACTGTTTCAAATTAAATCATTTTTTTTGTTTTGAACCATGGATTAATTCTTCTTTCTCCCTATTTTTATTATTCAGTTGGATCTTCTGATAGGCGACCATTGAGAAATTTGATGAAGAAAGAAAAGAATATTTAGACACATATAATGGTGGATTACAATCTAGAAAATCCGATAGTAGATAAAAATTCAAGGAAATATAGAATTTTCATGGTAGGTTTGGCCATGTATCATGATATCGTTCTGGTAGAACCTGTGTTATGGAGACATATCAGTAATGATATCAAGGAAAAATAATCGGATAAAATATGGGTAAGAAAAGTTGATAAATATATATCTATATTATTGTTGTATTTAAATTAAATAACATGTTCATTGCATAGTGGGTTTAAGATTCCTGATGGAGATGCTCTAGGAATACAAGGTTGAGTGATGTTGGGGAGTTTTAGTGATCATACAAGCATGAATTTTATGTTGGTTGTAAGAGAAGAGATATTACTAACATATATGGTGTACCCATATTCCTTGACTTCCCAAAAAGTTAATATGAAAAAATTATAGTACAATGAAAGACGAATGAGTTTAACGTAATCCCAATCTTTAATGGTTTTCATATAAAATTTAATTTTTATTACTTGAATTGGACATTTTTAGGAAGGGGTGGAGAAAAACACAATGAACAAATATTCAAAGACAAATATGTAAACATTGGGGAACTCCATAATTCTCAGTCATGAGAAGCTATAGGTACTTTAACTAGGTATTTTGATGTTATACAGAATTTTCTGCCAAAAATATTATTGAATTTATATAGGACATATTTGTGCATTTCTCATATATGGTTGTAATCTAGATTTTTACATTTCTAATTTGCAGCAATCTATATTGGGCCACATAATCATTTAAGTTAGGTATTAGGTGAGGCGGACTAGAGGAGAGTACAATATCGACCATGGAAAATATCAACCCTCTAGGTATCGGTCCTAATTGGGCTCCTTTCAAGACTATAAGAGCTATGAATTGGAAATAAGTCATGTAGAAGAAGATGAGGAAATGAAAACTTCTTTAGAGGATTGTGAAAGAAGAAAACAAGAGTGTGATAGAAGTTATCTGATGATCGAACATTTTATGAAAGCTATTTCTATTTTGAGTTAGTCACTTCCATCAGAGGTTACTGCTACTTCTCAATCATATATGGAATCAACGATCACTTTAAATGATGATCCAGGTGATTCTAATGAGGGTCATATTGGCGATGAAAGTGTTGAGATAGAGATTTTGGTGGTGAGGATGTTGCTAATGATGTTGTTGGTGATGAGGTTGCTGATGATGATGTTGTTGATGATGATGATGGGCATGGGGATGGGGATGGGGATGTTGGTGATGGGTGGATACTAATACCCTCCATTTTTTACTAATTAGGGAGACTTGTTAAAGTACTTTAAGAACATGAATTGAATTATTTTATGGATGAAAATGGTTAATTTAACTTTTTGTGGATGTTACCTAATAAAGGTTGCTCATGGGAAACTTGGTGGGATTCTACTATAATTGTAATTCGGAAATTATATATTTATACACTAGGTTTATCTCAAACATATTTTCACTAATAAAGGTAATGGAAAGGTACCCCTTAGGGTGGGTGGGTATTCATGCAATTTTTGATTGGTTTTAGAGGAGGTGACATGGTGGCAGTGATCCATCTGATAAATTTTAGTTAGGTATTGTTATTTTTAATTTATTTTTCATTTGGAATTTTAGATAACAAATATTTTTATCACATTAATGGTTTCACATACCATTTCCCTTTTTCCCATATAATATATTTTTATATTTCTATATATTTAGTTCATATAAATAGTAAATTTTACTGATTTGTTTTAATATTGTTATGCATATTATTTTTTTCACATATTTGACTACTTGAATCAAAAAAATACAGTCTGTTCATATTAGGTTATTGGTTCAGATAGTATTGTAGGATTTATTGGGAAGAATAATTACCATACATTTATCCTTGATTCCCTGGAACTAGTTTCCCACCCATGGTGATTTGGAATACAATTCACGAATTTTAACAAACTGTCTTGGGAATTTTTTCTAGGATAACATTTGTTGGTTTATGAGGATATGATATCTGATCTGGGTTTTGATTTATTTTATTTTGGGAGACAATATATATTAATGATATTATTTTATAAAATCAATTGGTATGTATGAAAAAGATTCTACCCAATATTTTTTGTAATAAATCTTGACTTTACAAGTGATTCTTGGGGGTGGGCCTACATATGGCTGGAGAGAAGGGGGAGGAGGCTGAAGTAAGGGTATAGTGGGAGGGGAAGAGGGGGATGGGTGGAGGGGAAAAAGGATGTTGTAGGGGGGAGGGAGGGAAGTTCTAGGGGGCTTGGGAGAGGGGGGGGGGCAACTACAGGTGGATGGGGGAAGGGGGAGGGGCTGTTATAGGGGGTTGGTGGGAGGGGGAGAGGCTAAATATGGGGCTGGGGTGGGGGGGGGGGGCAGTTGGTTGGGGAGAATGGGGTGTTGGGTGGAGAGGGGTGATGTGGCTAGGGAGAAGGGGGTCCTAGGTGTAGGGGGATGCATGTGGCTAGGGTGGGGCGAGGGATCTTGTAAGGGGTTGGTGTTAGGGTGAAGATAGGGATTGGTAGAGGTAGGAGAGGCTATTGTAGGGAGGAGGGATGTTGTAGGGGCTTGAGGGGCTGCAGATTGCCAAGGTTAAGGGAGAGGGGCTGCTAGAGGGGGTTGGTGGGAGGGGGAGAGGAGGATAGGTGGAGGGAGGGGAAGCTGTAGGTGGGGTAGGGTGCTAGGTGGATGGGTAGGGGAGGGGGTTTGTATGTGTCTAGGGAGAAGGGGGGTGCCGGGTAGAGGGAGGGGGGATACAAGTTGCTGGGGAGAAGGGGGTTCTGGGTTGAGGGAGAAGGGGGGCATGTGGTTAGGTAAAAGGAGCCTGGGGGGATGTATATGGCTGGAGAGAAGGGGGTGGGGGATCATTTGGGGGGATGGTGAGATGGGGGAAGAGGGTGCTGAGTGGAGGGATGATAGTCTACTATAGGGGGAGGGAGGTTTGTTGTAGGGGGATGGGGGAGGGGTGGATGCTATAGGTGGCTAGGGGGAAGGTAGAGGGGACTCTGTAGGGGGGTAGTGGGAGTGGGAGAGTGGAATGCTTCAGGTGGCTTGGGAATGGATTTTCACATACTCAAGATATTTTATAGTTTTATTTTTAGTGATGTTTTTTTGTTCAGTGATTGGGGTGGTCTCCTTAGAGGACCTTGATTTTTCATTACTCCATTGGTTATTTTTTTATAGAAGATGACTTTGTCTAGGAGATTACTATAATAGGACCTTAGTGTTTTTTGGATCATTTTATTTATTCTTGATTGAATGAATTTGGTGTTTCTGAGTTTTAACTTAGAAGCTGGTATAATTTGGAGAAGTTTGACACAAGATTCCCTAACTTTGCATTGTGGACTGAGTTTTGTTCCTATTTGAGCAGAGTAATGTGGAATTACCTCCATGATGTTGTCCTTTCTGAATCAATTGATTTTATGCCTTTTTGGATGCCACATGTTGGTTTTTCATATTATATGAATATTTCCTCAAATCTAATTCTTATTCCTGTTTAAGATATAAAATAAAGGCTTCTTTCTTTACTGAAACAACCAAATGTTTATAAAGACTACTAGACTTAAACATTTTCCCATATGATTTTGGTAATGAATTGATGTGGCCCCATTTGGTTTCTTTTGTTTATTTCTCATGCACTGAAGATTCCTATTTCATTTTGCTCAAAATATTTATAAAAATCTTCTACACCTAATGATAGTTTGCATTTATTACAAGCAGGTTTTATATGGGAAGGCTTATCACTTCTACATCATGCATTTATGATATCACTCATGCTACTTTCATGTATTTCAAAGTTCATTAATGTGTCTATTGAAGACTAGAGATCTAACTTATGAGGATTTAGTGCTATCTTAGAGTTTCTTCCTTTTTTTGGATGAGATTATTTTTTACCTGAAGGCATGATGTTTTTGGAAGGTATGATGGATCATGAGCTTTTTATGAGTATTATTATTACATCATTATGTATCTCTCCCAACTATGAATCTTTACATTCTATTTTATTATTCAACCCCAATGAATTTCCACATAAACATGCTTTGGTAAGCTGAACATAGATTTTTTTTGGTTATTTTACCTTTGAATGTTCATGTTATTTAGATATATTTTCCATGTGCATCATCATAAGAAAATCTCGATCATTGGATTCCTAATGAAAATATTTTGACCAGTTTTTCATCTATGTTGGTTTTGATAAAGAAGTTCTATAGAATGATTCCAGGTAGTTGAATCCATAACCTATTTACAAACGCCATGTAATTCATTTTTTTTCTTTTGTGCTTTTAGTCCTTGTGAGTGTAAGTTTTTTTATGTCTTCGTTATAGGTTTTTGTTGCACTAATTTATAATGGATACTTGTTGCAATTCTGTATTGAATGTTTAGTTCAGTGGTCTCCACTTGAATCATACTTGGCTATTATTCATAGGGTGGGTGTTACAATATGGGGAGCTTCCACTATGTTTAACAGCTTGATGCATTATGCCCATCATATTGTTACTTTTGACCAATCATTATGTTAAATATATCAAGAAAACACTATAAAAACGTATCTTTAACAACAGTAAGGAAATGGAAAAATAACTTAAGAAATAATCTCACTCGGCTCTAATCCTTGAGATTTTGTTCTTAATTGTTGTTTATGTATCACATAGGTAAATTTTTGACAGCAAATAAACTAATAATGACTCTAATAACACCAAGGGTGAAGGAACATATAGAGGGAATATAGTAGCATACCTTCAAGTTTGGATCTACTGTTAACTATTCCACACATATATTCCATTTTTACAGTACCATATGTCTCACATTCTTATGATATACTATTAATTTCTTTACGAAAAATGGATAATTTTTTACCCATTAATTGGAATTTATTCTCATAATTTCTTATGTTTACCTATTTCCCCACATTATCATAGAAAAGGAAGATTTTTTATTTGATCCTAAGGGGTCTAAAATTAATATTTCATTAAATTTTATAACTTTATGATATAATATATACCTAGTTGAAAAACATACCAATCATTAGAGTCTCGGGGTTGGAGGTAATTTAATGTTATTTTCCAAAATTATGTATGTTTACACCGAATCCCAATGTTCTGTTCTAGGGGTGTCTCGATGAATCAATTGTTTTCTGAAATTTTTTGTTAATGTATGTAACTGTGAATTTATAATTTTATTTTAACCAATTTTTTTTAATTTTATTGATGAACTAGAAATGAAATTTGAGTTTTTTTCTCATAGGTTGGGGGGAGGGAGACAGAGTCATCTATGATCCATAAATACCTTGATGCAAAGTATTTATTCATTTCGGTGATTCTCGATGATATTTTATTTATTATATTGATTTTATATTGTGGTTTTAATTTATTTATTAATTAATTATGAGACCTTTTTAATGATTTTGGAACTCATGTGCATAGAGGATAACTGGACAGGGCTTAAAAAAATGTAAATTATTATAAGGTTAGTGGTCCATATTATTTATTTCTTTTATATTTGTTTTCATGTGTTGTGTTGTATGTGAGAAGGGGTAAGTGGGTATGGAATAAACAAAGGGGAAAAATAGGAATAAAATAGATGGGGGGAATAGTTATAACCTATTATGTTCATAGAAAATATTTCCTAAGAGTTTACTTAAATTTTAGAGTTTATTTGTGACACCTTTGAGATTATGATCACTAGCTAAAATTTAGTGGGAAACCGTGGAGCGTATCTAGCTATAGGAATATGATATAGTGAGATTATATGGTCATATGTAATGATTTATATCATTTCACTAACATTTATGAGACATGTGAGATAAAATTGATTGGGTTTATTAGGAATTATTATATTAATTGTGTTCATTGGAGAGCTGACACTTGAGTTAAATTGGGATAATTATGATTAGACCCATGAGATCTCATGTGATCTTAAGAGGTCTTTATTAGTGATAAATAGTCTAGTTAATCCCAAGGGAATGGTTCACCTTTAGGGCCCATATATGGAATGATTACTTATTGTTTATGTCAACAAATGATAGGTTACCTATATAATGAACAAGGACTAATGTTATAATCCAAGGACTTTCTCATACAACATGATCATTTAACAACCAAGAAAATTGTATCAAGTTTAATATTAGAAAATATGTTTGATTTAATTTCTTTTTTATGTGAATGATGATTTTTGGCTTAAGGACCATGTCATCTGAGATCTGATTTCAAAGGGTTGTGAGTTTCAACAATGATGGATAATCCCAAAATAAATGGGGGGGGTGATGGGTGGATGAGGAGAAGGGGGATGTTGGTGTCTATGGATGGGGGTGTATGTGGGTGGGGATAATGGGGGTAAGGGTGGGGAGCGGGGGCGGGGGTGGGGTGCTACTGGTGAGGAGGGGGGGGGGGGGTTCTCCATACCTAATTTTTCAGTGGGTATGTTTTACTATTTGATGGAGTGATCTATCAAGAAATTGTTTCTCTATTGATATTCCTCTAGTGACATTATTCATCTTTTTCATTAATGGTTTTCTATAAATCATTTTTAAGCCTCTATGTATCAATATTCAGCACTTTGATTTCTAAATTTCCGGACAATGAATTATCCATTTTAATCTTTTTTTGGGAATTATTGTTTAATTAGTTTTATGAATATGATTATGAATATATTGGATTTCCCAAAATAGGTTTTTATTTTTTTACAGGTGAAGGATTGAAGGGAGGAAGGTTGGTTCGGCTTGGCTTAGCGGTGGACCTATATCCACATTTCATTGAACAATGGGTATATGATGTTAGCTCTGATAATCTATACCCACATTTTTATATAGTATGTGTATTGTTATATACCTATGATTTATCTAAAATTGTGGCTATTATGGAAATATCAATGGCTATACCCACAGTTTCTATTGGACCATGGGTATAGCTCTATACGGACACCTCGATTGCCTATGGTTTATAGAACTGTGGGTATAGCCTATACCAATGGTTCTAGGGGCTATACCCATGGATACAAACCATGGGTATAGGTATGTTTTCACTTAGTCGTTCCTTGTAGTATGGTTAATTATAACCCTCTATAATACATGATACCCTACAATAGCATGTAAAGATTGCATCTAAAAACTATTACACAATACACATTCTGAATATACATTATTCATGAATTTATTTATTTATTTTTGATTTTAATTAGATAAAATTTACTTCATTTTATATATTTTACATATCAAAATTTTCCCGAAATTATTTTTTCTGGAATTTTCAGAAAACATTTATTTTTACGTGGATAGTAAAAGAAAATAATTTTTTTATTACCATCTATTTTTTAACATTATCATAATTCAAGAATGACTTAAATATATATATTTTAAAAAAGTTAAAATAAATATGTAGATAAAGTAAAATAAATAATTTTATATTATTATGTATCATTTATAAAACTCATGTTTATCATTTTGGAAATATAATTAATATTTCACTGTAAAAACTATTTTATATGAATATATTAAAAATTAATTATTGAAAATTATAAGATTATAATCTAGATAACTTGGTTTCAAATTTAATATCTACATTTACAAATTAGGTAATAATGAAAATTTCATTTATAGGTATTAAAATACAATTACTTGGATTACAGTTATTTATTATGATAATGGTAAAACAATTTTTCTGAAAGAATTATTCTATTGATACTGTTTAAATCTTATCTAATCAAAAAAATTAATCAGGTATGAATAAGTATAATAATATAATTTTTAAAACCATATGCAAATTTTTATAACACTCTTTAATTTATTAATCAATAATTATTATGATTAGGAACACTTAATTTTGAAAATATCTTTTTTCTATAAAAAATCAATTTTGTATATATTATATAGATTGATTTAAAAGTTATGTTTATCCAATTAATTTTTTTAATCTTATTTAAAAGATTATAAATTTTTATTCATCACAACAAAACTCAGTAAGATGGGTTTCCTTAAATATTTAGTAAAATATAAATTACTTAGTTAAAAACACATTACCATGTTAAAAACCAAAATGATAAAAATGTAAAAAAATACTGGTAAATAACTAAAAACATGATTGAATTCTTGGATGAAGATTTATAAACATAAGGACACCCCATAATCCATTATTTTAAATGTTTTGATTCATTTACTCTATAATAGTGTAATGATACATTGAAACGTAAAGGGTATTCACAAATGTTCCTTTTCCTTCAATTATAAAATGGACAAACTTACTTCAATTCATACTTCACCTATTCCTTATACATTAATCATAGAACTGTTCCATTTTAGTCCTCATAGAAGCATCTCCCACTTTATTATTCCTATGGTCACCATTAGTTATCATAATTCCACTATTTCCAGAAATATTTAAAAGAGAAAACTCAAGTTCACGATGTAAGTATTACCATATTATTAATATTTTATTCTTATTATTACTCTTCCTAACCAATTAAATAAATACTAATATAATTAAATATTCATTATTTTTATAATTACATTTAAATATATAATATAAAAATTATTATTTATTCCTCTACATTCATTAAGAAAACAATATCATTAATGCATGGGTGCGAACTACTGCCTCCATGAATCGATGTCTTCCACTTTTTCAACCACCTATAATGGTTGGTTTTAATGATGGTATTGGGTAATAAATATTATTAAAAAAAAATTAAATTATCATTAAACATAATTCTAAGTCATTCTTTTAGAAATGAAAATATTAACTATGTGTTGTGTAGACTACAACCTCCACGAAGAAACATATCTAATTTCCCATGCAGTTTCTTTATTATTTATTAAAAAAAGTTAAGTATGAATCAAAAAATTAAAAGTATATAAATAATATCCTTATTATCTTGAATAATGAAATTATATTTAATATAATCCACTTTAATAATTATTATTATGCATTAATTATAGTATATTCATGTTTGGGTCAGTCTAACCACCTACATGAAATATTCTATAAAAATATATAAAGGATGAATATGGGAATTCAAATAAAAATATTACTATAATTTAATATTAAAATAAATTTTTTTAATGGCTTCGGAATGTTTATATTAATTATTTAACTTATTATTATAATCTCATCTTCGATCGTTAAAATTATCGATATAATGCAACATTGATTCCACTTTCATTAAACATAACTGAAAACTAATAGAGTGAGATAATAGATTTATAAATCAATAAAATTTTCAATTATAGTAACTTATATTATCTAGGAATGATGAAATTTGGGATAAGAGTAATTAGCATGACCTCTATTACAAAACTAGTTCAAAATTATCAAATTTACTCGCACCCGATATTGAAAGTAGATAATAACTAATATATATGTAGAAAATAATTATAAATGAATCTAAAATTACATAATTATTAATTAGATTATAAAATATGTTATTAATATATTTATGTCTTTTTAAAATATTTTATATAACATTTTTCTATGTTGGATTATAGGTAAGGGTTCTCAGTCTCAAATTCCTCTATTTGAGATACGTTTTGTATTATACACCTAATTTCTATTATGTGAAGTGTATAAAAACTATATTAAATTTTATATCATGAAATGAATTTCATTCATGGTATTTGAAGATCAATTTGAATCCCTTTATTTTAATAATTGTTTTATTTAATTTTTATGCAAGACTTAAGTTGGGTTTTCCATCTCAATTTTAATTTTTTGGGACTCATGTTATATTCAACGCTTATATAATTTTTTATGGTGCATATGTTTATATGGATTTTTACCATATTCCTCATGAATTATAATGGATTTATAATTCTATATTATTATACCTACCTCATATTCATTTGATTCAAGAGTTACTAAAATCACTATAAAACTCAATTATTTCCATTATGGGAACAACATCCTATATTTTGGTAATGTAAAAGTTTGTATAGTTCCTAGAAAATTCAAATATGTGTGGATAATGTAAAGTGGATGTGTTTTTTGTACTATATTCACTTATGTTTAATCACCTCAAAATGTACCGGTTGAGAATTTATTCAATCATATCTCTAAATTTCAATGTGTGGGCCTAAGACAACACGCCTAGCTAGACACTCCCAAGGGATATACTTTGGAATATTTAAACGCTCATAATGACCCATCATGATTGATTTTTACTATAATTTCCATGGTATCCAACCCTTGTAAACTATTGAAATCTATTATTATCATCTTTGGATAACCAAAAACATTAAAAGTCCATCGTCATTATATTACATTGATATTTGGAATCCTATTAATTTGATGATACCCCACAACTTCTAAATTGATTAAGGGATATTATCCTAGTAAACCATATTTTTAAATTAAATAATGAGAATATTTTTCCATATTTCTCATTATATATATATCAATATTTTTATTCAGGTACAGTTTTCTTAAGAAATTGTATAAAATGTATTGTTGAATCTTATGGTAAATGCACTAGAATTAATCACATGATAGATGGGGCCCAAAATTATATATCCCATTGATGCATCAATAGTTCTTATGAAAGAAAATAATTTGGGTTATGGCTTAAAACACTCGATATATCATAATAGTGTAATAGAAAAAAATTCCTTGATAGAATGTTTTAATGGTTTTCATCATGAATTTCATCAGTATGATATAAATTATTATTGTTATCCATATTTTCTTTTATTTACAATGTTATAACATTCCCTCATTTTTAATTGATTATGGATTCATGTTGTTAATGTTGGTCTGAGTAGGACTCTCAAAAGGGGGGGTGAATTGATTTCCTTTAAAATTTTCTTTTTAAATTCTTATTTAATGAATCCCCGAATTTCAAAAGAAACACTGGAGAGTTACCTAATGTATAAGATTTATAAAAGATTTGATCTTTTCAATGATTTCTCAAAGATTGATTAGTTATCAGTTAAAACAATATGGATTACTATTTTATCTTTTGGAAAGAGTCTACTAAATCAAATTATAATATAAAGACTATCTAAGATTAACTATCAAATAAAAGATAAATTTTCTAAAATAACTACAAAGATAGTGAAAAAAACATGAAAACACATAGTAGAAGTAAAGAAGAGATCCGGTCTTTAGTTGAGACCTAATACTCTCCACTTGGTGATCGCCTTCCACCAAGGAGTTTATATTCAACAAACTTGATCCACACCCTAGCTTTGGGTAACAACTATATAAAAATAATTTAGGTCAACCAGAACTATTCTAGAGATTTTGTGGGAGTGTAAAAACAAATAGTTCACATAGGGACCTATTCCACTTTTATTTGTGGGAGTGTAAATGAAATGGTTTGTAAAGATATCTAAGTATCTTTTAATTTATCTCAGGAGTCAGTGTGTCATTTAAAAATAAATACACACACTTATGTAAATTTAAATAAATTACATAGATAGAGATAAATGATAAGAAGTGTTTAAAATGATCTGCGTGATGTTCTATGAAGCTTATGAAATACAATAGGATAGTAGAAGTGATGTTGGAGTCATTTTCTATAAAGAGATAGAAAAACAAAGAGTCATTTTTTGTTCATTATTCTATTCCCAGTGAGGTAGAAGTTTCCTCAAAGTGTTTTGGTATTCTATGTTGTAGTTTTGGTCTTTTGGTTTTAGTATTGTCTTAATGTATTCATAGTAGGGAACTCTTGTGTTTTTTATATGGTGCATTAATAACACATTATTTTTCTACCAAGTCACATCTTTCTCACTATATTTATTTTTGATCTATATATTCCCTTTATACAAACAAGAAACATGTTCTCTGGTACTTCATACCTCATACTGGTATCTGCAATCATTAAATTTTTTATACAAAAGACAGAAAAGAAAATTAATATAATAAGGAGTACTAAGTTTCATAAATATGACGATTAGAGGTAATTATGAATTTTAGAGAAATATCATCTATGAATCAATCTTTCAATAGGGAAGAATATCATTTACTCATGTTTTCAGTGATTCATGCTGTCAGTGAGTCATATTGGTGGTATCTCATTCAATCGGTTGATCATTTCTCTTAGTAGATCAGACTATCGGTGGTTCACTCTGTCGATAGTTCAAACTTGCATTGGTCAATCGATTTTTCATTAGATAATGAATTAGTAGCTTGGTTGTCGGTAGGTGATACATTTGTAGCTTGTCTATCAGTAGCTCATACTTAGAAACATTCTAAGTGATGGAAATTGTAACGTCCATATTCTGGAAGCCACCCAGAGGTTCCCCGTATCCGGTTGGTCACATGGCTCAATCACATTTCCCCGAATGCTAGAGGACACCGACTATAAGTGAGGGCCTTGGGTGTGATAGTGGGGAAACTATTCCATCATTGGTAGAGTAACACAGTGGAAGAGAAATATGTATACATGAGAGAAAGTAGTAAAGAAACTTACAATAGTAAAAAATGGAAGAATGATGAAGAAACAACTAGACCACACATATAAAAATGATGCATGATACATATGTCTAGGAAAGTATCCCAACATGTCACAATTCTGAAAATACTTTACTAAACCAAAGTACAAGAAAAACAGTAAATAGCTCCATAACTTTGAAAGCCAAGGCTTGGTCTCATGCTCTCCAGCTCCAAGCAGTCAAGTACCAGGAGAGGAACAGAGCCTGCCCTTATCTATACCTGCAACAATATAATCTGTTTGGGCCAAAAAACATGACCCAAACAGGGTGTGAGACTGAATCCTAGTAGAGAAAAACCACGAGATTTGTGCCTAATAGTCAGTGAATATATATGGAAGGGAATAAGAAAAATGTAGTAGTAAACAAGTAAGTTCCCAAAAGTAAACATTCCTACAGTGTCAAAGCATTCAAACACCACATATCTAGAAAACAGATAAACAAATCCAGTAAACCTCTAGGATGTACTCTTAGCCTAACCAATCTGGTTCAACCAAAACAAGACAAGCAAGAATATAACACAACATGTAACCCTCGGGGAAGTACTCACAACCATTCCCCTCTGGCCCTACCTAGAAACACAAGCAAGAAGATAACACAATAGGTAACCCTCTGGGAAGTACTCACAGACTATCACCTATGGTCTTACCTTGAAACATAAGAAACCCTCTGGGCAATACAATCAGTCTAATCCCTATGGTACAACTTTTGAATAGACTCTCTAAGGATGCACTCACTGTCAATTCTCCATATATTCTCGTATTTGTAACTAAAGGTGCTCTGGGGAAGCCCTTATGTCACAATCCCTCTGTGGCTCACGTTGAGGAACTACCTACAATATGAGGAGGAACATACATCAATACTTCTTATGGTATTTCATCCTAAGTAGAAAAGACACTCTTGAGAATCCCTTGCGTCCATTCTCCCTATAGTATATAAACCAGGTTCTCACGGCCCTGTGTAATTCAAGAAAGTACAACGAAGCATATCCCCAATGTAAACCTCAAGAACTACTTGGATAACAGTATACAACATAACAACATGCCAGATAAACAAAACCACTCCATCCTAGGATACTAGGCATGGTAGGTAAATATCCTAACAGGAAAACAAGACCAAATGGTCAAAATAGGAAAACAAGCATGGGAAACACCTCCAAATCATATAAAATAACCCTATCATCATTCAATTAACCTCTACTCAATTATACAAGCATAGCAGCCAATTAAAAGGGATAAAACTGTAAATACGAAATACCCCATTAAAGGGTATTGGGAAATGTTGCCCATATAAATCAACGAATTTCAACGAAAAGGCACAATCCACCTACCTCGGTGTTGGGAGATCACTATACGTGAACCTCAAGCCTTGAATCTCCCAAGAACACCAAAGATCTACAAAAACATCCAAAATATTCAACTGAGGATATCTTTTTAAAGTGAAGGAATCAAGAAACAAATCTCTAGGGGAAGGAAGATATTACAGAGGTGATCCCAACGCAATCCATGATGGTCAATTTGGAGAACAGAGGCTCGATCGGGGGATCTAAGAAGATTCGAGGTCGTATGAGTTCTCTTGGACAAACCAAAACGAGAAGTTGGGTGTTATGGAGATTAGACATGACCCCGAGGACTTTAATGAAATAAAGTACATAGTGTGTACTTTATAAGTACATGGCGGGTACTTGCCTTCACCGACTCCCACATTAAGCAGTCTCCAGGTCACCACACAAGGTCATGTGCATGGTCGCTACAGGTCCAACACCCAACTACCTGCGGTAATCGAGTACACGACTTTTACTCATAAAGTACACGACGTTTACTTCAAAAATTTCTAAAAACTCTTCTTTTTCACAAATACACCAGAAAAAAGAAAAACCTAACTGAAAAAAAATCCAAGATATTACAAACTTCCCCCCTAAAGAAATTCATCCCTGAATTTTCCTTACAAGGAATAGTAGAAGACGAATCCTCAAATAGATCTGACCACTATGATCGTACATCAATCTCCCTATCACAGGTCTTATCCTTTACTCTCTCGTGTTTCCATACCACTCATAGTAGAGGAACATAACAACCATATAGAACCTTCATACTGTGATCAACAATCCGGATATGATGCTTCTTGAATGAGGAGTCCACCTCTAAGTCAACCTCCTCGAGTTGAAAACATGAGACGGGTCTGAGAAGTAACGTCATATATGAGAAACATGGATAACGTCATGTATATCTTGGTACCTCTGAGGTAACAACAACCGATAGGCAACCGGACCAACTCTCTCCAAAACCTCAAACAACTCGACATACCTCAGCAAAAACTTACCCTGTCTCCTAATCTTCCTGTGTCCCAACCTCAGTGTGACACGCAGGAAAACCTAATCCATGACCTCAAACTCTAGAGGTTATCTCTATTGATCAACATAATACTTCTATCGTGACTTTGCAGTAGCCATCATCTTCTGAATCAACACTATATGCTCTGTGGTCTTCTGGACAAGACAAGGTCCCAACATAGTTGCCTCTCCTACCTCCATCCAACATAAGGGTGATGGTAATGTCCTACCATACAAATCCTCATAATGTTCCATCTGAATAGTTTCTTGAAAACTATTTTTGTAGGAAAACATCACAAGAGGTATGTGCTTCTCCCATGAACCTCCAAAATCCAGGATTCATGCATGAATCATGTCCTCAAGCACCTGAATCGTACACTTGGACTGGCCATCTATCTAGGGGTGGTAAGCTATACTTAGAAGTACCTGTATACCCAAAGACCTCTGCAAGCACTTCCAGACCTGAGAAGTAAAACATGCATCCCTGTCTGGAACAATGGAGTGTGGAACTCCATGCAAACGTACAATCTCTCGGATGTACAACCTTCCTAGTTCATCAACAACGAAGGTCTCCTTGATCAGAAAGAAGTGAGCATCCTTCGTGAGTCTGTTAATGAAAAACCAGACATCATCATTCCCTCATGGTGGCCTTGGAAAACCTGCCACAAAATCCATCGTGACATAATTCCATTTCCACTTGGGAATGGGTAACAGCTGCAAAATCCATACTGGTCATTGATGTTCTGCCTTCACCTGCTGACAAGTGGAACACGTCATCACAAAACCAGAAAAATATTTCATCATACTCGGCCACTAATACCAATGGTGTAGATCAAAATACATCTTAGTGACACCAGGATGAATTTCCCAAACTGAGGAATGAAAGTCCCGCATCAACTCCTCGCATATGTCTGCCGACACCCATTCATGCCCATGAAAATGCAAGATATCAACCTCACCTATGGTCCATCCAGGAATAGGGTCCTCTCCTAACATGATTTCCGATAGGACTATGCCTTTAGAATCTGATAGCTACCTCATCCGCACTCGATCAAGAATATTAGAGGTAATAGCTAATGAGGAAAGAAACGTATGCACCTGCCTATCGTGCACCTCCAAATGAATCTCAGAGAATAGAGCCATAAGATGCCAGTAACTTCTGGAATTTTGAACTTCTTGTATCTGAATCCTCCTGTTCAGTGCACCAGCCACCACATTGCCTTTCCCCAGCGTATAAGAAAGCTCATGGTCAAAAGACTGAAGGTACTCAACCCACCTTCACTGTCTCAAATTCAAGTCACACGAAGGGAAGATGTACTTGAGACTTTTGTGGTCCATGAAAACCACAAAATGATCTCCCATAAGATAATGTCTCCAACAGCGTAAGGCAAGAACAACTGTAGCCAACTCAAGATCGTGTGTCGGGTAATTCCTCTCATGTGGCCTCAACTGCCGAGACCCGTACGCAATGACTTTTTCTTCCTGTATAAGCATAGCTCCCAGCCCAATACCCGAAGTATCATAGTAAACAATGTATCTCTTGTCTGGATCTGTAAAAACATGAATCGGCTTTGAAACAAAACTTCCCTTTCAGCTTCTGAAAGGATGAATCACAAGAATTTGACCACAAGAACTTCACACCCTTCTTAGTCAGGCCCATCAGTGGCAATTCTAGGCATGAAAAGTCCTGTATGAAATGTTTGTAGTATCCAGCCAACCCTAGAAAACTCTCTAACTCAAAGATGTTCTTCGGCTAATCCCAGTAAACTACTGCTCTCAATTTCTCTGAGTCTACTAATATTCCTATCTCTGAGATAACATTACCCAAGAAGTGAATTTGATCCATCCAAAAGTGGAATTTGATGGCTCAACATATAACTGATGCACTCTTAGTGTACTCAAAATGATCTCAAGATGGGTAGCATGGTCATGTTGAGTGTGAGAGTACACCAAGATATTGTCCATGAAAACCACCATGAAAGAATCCAAGTAGGGATGGAACACTCGGTTTATCAGTTCCATTAAAACTGCAGGCATGTTGGTGAGACCGAACGGCATAACCACATACTTGTATAGACCATACCTACTCCATAAAGTTGGAAGAGGTATATCATATTGTCTAATGTGCAACTTATGATAACCAAATCTCAATTAAATCATTGAGAACACCCAGGATCCTCGATGATGATCAAAGAGATCATCAATCCTTGGCCAGGGATATCGGTTCTTGACCGTCAACTAGTTCAGATTTCGATAATCCACACAAAGTCAGAGGGTACCATCTGCCTTCTTCACAAACAGGATAAGAGAACCCCGAGAAGAAGTATTGGATCTGATAAAACACTTTTCCTACAACTCCCCAAAATGCTTCTTGAGCTCCTACAAATCCAGTGTAGCCATACTATAAGGAGGAATGGACACCGGTGCCACTCCTGGCATGAGATCAATAGAAAAGTATACCTCTCACTCCAAAGGTAAACTTGAAAAGTCCTCTGGAAAGAAGTCCTTGAAATGGTCCACCACTAGAGGAAAGTCCATATGAGAAGTTCCTTGGTCATCCAGATATAAACTAGTGATCTGGGTTGTAATTCTTATCAACACATGATGCTTGGGTCCTGCTCTACTTTCCTAGACATCCCATTCACCCTTATAAAGAAACGATCTGCCATCCGGTGATATGAAACTCACCCTACAATGATAGCAATATATAACTACCTGAAAGGGAACTAACCAGTCAATACCAAGAATGAAATCATAGCCTGTCATCTCTTGGACATAAAGGTCCCATAAGAAGTGACACCCACCAACCTCAAGAGGGAACTCCACGCACTGACATACACTAGTTATTCTAATCCATAACGGTGTGTCCAACGTCAATACATCAGTATAAGTAAAGATACTAAGCCCAAGTATCTCCACAACCTCAATAGATAAAAAGCTATGGGAAGAACCTATATCGAAAAGAGAAAAATCTAAAAATGAGGAAACTAAGATCGTACCTCAAACTATAGAGGGTATGGGATCCTGATCCTGTTGGATCTGCTCCATTGAAAAAGTATGACCTGCACCATGACCCTGTGACCCTACCTGACCACTCTGAGCTGATCAACCCTACTGTCGCTGAGAGCCTGGTGACTGACTACAATAGCAATGACCTCCACCTCGGCCAGAACGATGGGAAGAACTCTAGTTCCTAGACAATTAAGAAACTGATGGTGATGCTCCTAAATGAGGAGTCATAAAAGAACCCCTATCACAAGATGCTGGTGAGAAGATCTGACAGAAACACTGATGATGACCCATCTTGCCACAAGATCGGCACTCTATAGGGTCTCTCGGGCAATGTGGCCTCGTATGCCCACTCTTCCCGCACTGGTAGCATACCACCTGGCTACTAGAAGAAGTGACTTTCTTACTTGGATCACCGCGTGAAGACCCCCTTTGGAACTTCCTACTATCAGTAGGAGGGATAATAACTCCATATGTCGACACTCTCTAGATCACAACTCCTAAATCCCTTAGATTGTGCTCTGTGATCAGCGCCTGGTTGACGATAGAAGTGATGGAAGTCAACCAGAAGATGTTCACCTTCGATCAGATGTTTTTCCTCAGAACATCCTCAAACTTCCTTGCCAGAAATAACTCATCACCTCCTAGAATAGGCATAAATCATTGCAGATCTTTTAAATGAGAAGAATACTCAATGACTATGAGATTACCCTGCTCCAGACTCATGAACTCTCAGGCTCGATCAGTTCTCAAAGTCTCCAGATAGAAGTAATCATAGAAGGTACACTAGAACTCATCCCAAGCCATAACCTACTGGCGTCCCGCCCATGAGATCACATCCCACCATATTTTGGTGGAATACCATAGCATGTACATAGAGAACTTCACCCTCCTCTCTAGAAAAATTTCCAGATGCTCGAAGATAGAAAGCATGGATTCTAACCATGAATCCACAGACTGAGGTCCTCCTTCCTCGTTGAATGTGGGAGGATGCTGTTGCTAGAAAACCCATGTCAACTCTGCCATAAAATGTGTAGGAAGTGGTACTCCATGGAAGGACTACATGAACCTCATGAATCCATCTTGTAATTGTGCATCAGTACCTTTGTCTGGAATGATGACTGGTGCCAAAACTGGCACTACAGGAGGATCTTATGGTAGTCCTTGATCAGTAATGTCTTGTGTCAGATCATTTCCCTATAACTGGCATACAACTGAAGGACATCTTGGTGGCATGACTCTGCAAGGTCAAATGTACACCTTAGATCAAAATTATCAAGGACTGAAAAATATAAGACTAAGGAGGGAACAGGAGAAAGAAAGCATTCATGTTTTTCAAAACATGGATACACGGTGTGTATAATGCCTACATGGAATGTTACCTTAAGCCTTTTACATGAGTGTGTACCTTTTCCAAAACTGGTCGTGTAACAACCCCACACACAACGTGTAGTCCTTACACACGGTGTGTACTTGAATCCTCTTTCCCTGCCTAGGTTCTATTACACGGATATGCCAAACATTTCTCTTAGAACTAGACTACATGGTGTGTTCGTGCCAAACACAACATGTACTTGACAAGCTTCACCGACCCTTGTTTTTTGTGACACGATCAGATACACAGCTCACACTACATGACGTGTTCCAAAAGGACATGGCATGTACTTGGAAGACTTTTCCAACCCTTTCTGTTAGTGACACGGCCGGATTCCAAGGATTATGCTAGACAGTAGGTTCAAGACTGACACAACGTGCATTAGAGAAGACTCAACTAACCCGTGTTGTTAGTGACATGACCAGCTACATGGTTCTACAACACGACATGTACATCAAGTACTCGACATGTCCAACCAAATACTTAAAACCCCATGTCTCTTCCCACACAGTCTTAGGCACAGTTATAGACTACACAACGTGTACATATGGTACACAGCGTGAACTTAATAAAAATAGTTTCTTCCCGAATAGAGGAACACATGGAACGTATTCAACATTACATGTTGTGTATTCTGGGTTTTTCCAGATAGTGAGCCTCAAAAAATACTCCAAAACCCAGGAAACACTGAAACCAACATTAAAGTTCCAAATTTCGATCCGTGAGGGCCCATACTCCCCACGAATCAATGCTTGACAGCTTATACATGTCATAAACAAGCATAAAAAGGAAAAAATCCACCGAATTACGGTCCATGAGGGCCCATAACACCACAATAACCAAAGTTTGGCATTCATTCAAACAAAACCATACAAAAACAATAACCTATCAAACATAAGGTGTTTATATCAAGTCATCTATCACAACAGCATGAATATCTAGCACAACATCTATCACAAAAACATGCAATCGCTAATTCTACCTAAATGGCATGGCAAGAATGCATGACATGTGATTTCTAGTAAGTGTATATATGATGCATGAGATGGAATACCCTAATCTCATCAAGTTTCAATAGAAATAGAACCTCAACAACATCAATAATAACAACACAAAACATGTTAATCACTGAAGGTGAAATCAAATCAACTCTAATAATGGAAAAACCAGAAAAATTGCAATAAATGAGGTAGATTGGATTTTACATATACATGGTTTAGCTACTCTCGAAAAAATCTTATTACCAAGTACATATTACTTATTATCCCTATCTATAGGCTCCAAATAGTAAGCCAAGAGAAAATAATTCCTCTGATACCACTTTGTAACATCCCGATTCTGGAAGCCACCTAAAGGTGCCCCGTACCCGGTTGGTCACATGGCCTCAAACACATTTCCGCGAACGCCAGAGGCTGCCGACTAGCAGTGAGGGCCTTGGGTGTGATAGTGGGGAAACTATTCCCTCATTGGAATAGTAACACAGAGGAAGAGAAATAGGTATACAAGAGTGGAACCATAAAAAACATCAACAACTATAAACAACGAAAGACTGATGAAGAAACAACTGGAGCACACATATATAAATGATGCATGATACATATGTCTAGCAAAGCAGCCAAACATGTCACAATTCTGAAAATATAGTACTAAACCAAAGTACAAGAAGAATAGAAAATATCTTCGCAGTATTGCAAGCCAAGGCATGGTCCCATGCTCTCCAGCACTAAGAAGTCACGTACCAGAAGTAGAAGGGAACTTGCCCTCATCTATACCTCCAACAATATTATCTTTTTGGGACCAAAAGCATGACCCAAACATGGTGTGAGACTGAATACCAGTAGGAAAACACCACAAGATCTATGCCTAATAGTGAGTGAAAATATATATGGCATGTAATAAGTAAAAGTAGCAATAAACTAGGAAGTTCTCAATAGCAAACATTCCTGCAGTTTCAAAGCCTTCAAACACCACATATCAAGAAAATAGATAAACAAATCTAGTTACCCTTTGGGAGGTACTCTCAACCTAACCCCTATGGTTCAACCAAAACAACACAAGCAAGCAGATCACACAATAGGTAACCATCTGGGAAGTACTCACAACCTATCCCCTCTGGTCCTACCTAGTAACACAAGCAACCCTCTAGGCAGTACACTCATTCTAACCCCTCTGGTTCCGCATTAAAATATACTATTTGGGGAAGAACTCACCGTAAATTCCCCCTATTGTCTCGTATCAGTAACTAAAGGCGCTTTGGGGAAGCCCTTATTGTTGTACCCCACTCTCTTGGATTTTAATGATCACAATCACTCTCATAGTGATCTAATGTTGTTTCAAGTGTTCTTGTTAATAGGCATGATTTCAGGAGCAAGAAGTGGCAAAAAAAAAGGAAAAGTGGACTTTTTTCAAGTCCACCGGCCAGCCGGTGTAGGACCACCGGCCAGCCGGTAGGGGCACCGGCCAGCCGGATCCAGCCCATCGGCCAGCCGGTGGACAAGGCAGAAGGGCTTGCCCTCTGCCAGGTGCCACCGGTCAGCCGGTGTCTGGCCACCGGCCAACCGGTGGACCCAGACAGAATGGGATGCATTCTGTCCAGACCACCGGTCAGCCGGTGGCTCTGCCACCGGCCAGCCGGTGGCATCAGGGCTCAACAGTGAGACCTACTGTCTCACCACCGGCCAGCCGGTGGCCTTCCCACCGGCCAGCCGGTGGCTCCTGGACAGAAGCTCTCTCCACCTTCCAAGGCACCGGCCAGCCGGTGGACAAGCACCGGTCAGCCGGTGAGCAAAGTCAAACTAGCCGTTGGAGCTTGACCAGACTTGTCTACTTGATCCCCAACGGCTCCGAAAGCCCTCCAACGGCCATATTGAAGTATTTGGGAGTATTTATCCTATAAATAGACGTCCATGGATGCCGGGAAGACTACCGATCATATACCAAAGCATACCAAAGCTATTTTGATCATTTGAGGCTCCTACGACAATTCTCAAAGGCCACTTGGGATCCAATTGCCACCCTTGAAGCTTGGGCTGCCTCTACATCAACTACACTCACTTCTTGGCGCTCAAGGCTTCCTCTAGTTTGTTCTAACTTATTTACTTCAATTGTTTAGTTCTTAATTGGGTTTGTATTAAAACAAACCACCCGTTTTCTTTCTTCTTTCAATTTGGGTTTCTTGCTACAACCAATATAAAAAAGCAAGCTGTAAGAGGGTGATCTAGCCTACCTTAAAACGGCTAGTGGGTTTCTTGCTATAACCATTAAAAAGCAAGCGGTCGTATAAATCTCCCAACGGTTGAGTTGGGAGCGGAGACGTAGGCTTGAGTTTAAAGCCGAACTCCGTTATCAATTGTGTCTTGCCATTTTACTTTCCGCTGCATTTAAATTTGTTTTAAATTGTTAATTAATTTTAAAAAGGCAATTCACCCCCCCTCTTGCCATCACCTCCGACCCAACATTTGGTATCAGAGGGAGCGTTTGTGTAATACCTTAACCGGTTACAAACGAAAAATCCATAGTGATGGCTTCTTCCTCACAAGCTCCCGAAGGGTATTCCATGACTCGGGCTCCATACTTCGATGGAACCGATTACACATATTGGAAAACACGAATGATTACTTTTCTTAGGAGTATTGGCTATCCTATATATAGAATTGTTATGCAAGGCTACACTCTTTCTAGTAAGGATGAATCTAATTGGACCCCCGAAGATATTGCCAATTTTGAGCTTGATGGCAAAGCCATGAATGCTCTTCATTGTGGGCTAGACCGTAATGAGTTTAATCGTATTTCTACTTGCACCACCTCACACGAAATTTGGAAGCTTTTGGAAGTGACCCATGAGGGCACTAACAAAGTCAAAGACACTAGGTTAGATATGTATCGTCAAGACTTTGAGAGTTTCACAATGCACCCACACGAGTCAATCACCGAAATGTTTACTCGTTTTACTGATGTTTGCAATGGGAGAAAGTCCCTTGGTGATGATGTTTCAGCAGAAACAATGGTGAAGAAAATTCTTTGGGTCCTACCAAGCTCTTGGGCACCAAAGGTGACGGCAATCCAAGAAGCGAAAGATGTGAAGAAGATGCCGGTTGAAGAACTCATAGGGTCACTCATGACTTATGAGATTACCATGAAAAGACAAGCCGATAAAGAAGGAAAGATCTTCAAGGAGAAAAAGAACATTGCTTTCAAGGCAAAGGAAGAAAGCTCCTCCGATGATAGTGAATCCGAGATTGCTCAACTAGCAAGGAAAATGAGCAAGTTCATGAAGAAAAAGAAGAAATTTCAAAAGGCACGAAAGGAAGAGCCAAAGGCGGAGAAAGAAATCACTTGCTTTGAATGTGGAAAGAAAGGCCACATCAAACCGGAGTGCCCCATTTTCAAGAAAAGGTTAAAAGAAAAGAAAAACAAGAAGGCCTTCAAAGCATCAACATGGAGTGCAAGTGATGACTCCATGTCTTCAAGCGACTCAAGCGATGAAGATGGAAAATGCCTAATGGAATTTGATGAGGTATCCTCTTCTCACTCTTCTTCTCACTCTTCTTCCTCATCTTCTTCTTTTGATAATAATATGTCTTATGAAGAACTCCAAAATGCAAGAGATCAATTAGAGGAAGGTTTTCACGAACTTACCTCTAAATTTTTGACCTTGAAAAAGAAATACAAAACTCTTATTTCCGAAAAAGACAAACTTCTCAAAGAGAATGAGGAGCTTGCCCTTAAAGTCAAAAATATTCCAAATGTAGATTCTTTAAATTCTACCATTAAGGATTTGAAGGAATCTCTTGCCAAGTTCACCCAAGGTGAACAAAACTTAACTAAATTACTAGGTTCTCAGCGTTCGGCTAGAACCACACATGGACTTGGCTATAACAAGCAATCCACTTTTACTAGGGCACCCACTACTTTTGTAAGGGGGAGCTCTCAATACAAATTTTGTAATTATTGTAAAAAGACCGGTCACATGATTTATGAATGTGATTGTAAAAATGCTAGGTATGGAAGACCCAAATCCATTACCTACTCGGATGAGTATCATAGAAGGAATCCCTCTAGAACATTATGGGTTCAAAAGTCTCTTTTTGCTAATCTTTCCGGACCCAAACTTATATGGGTACCAAAATCTCTTCTTTCTTGATTTTGTAGGATAAACGCCAAAAGAGTAGGATCTCTAAAGGCTCGTGGTATCTCGACAGCGGTTGCTCAAGGCACATGTGTGGCGATCCCTCCGAGTTCAACTCTCTTGAAGAATTCGATGGAGGATATGTCACCTTTGGTGACAACTCAAAAAGCAAGATCGTCGGAATAGGTACCATTGGTTTTGGTAGCTCCTCTTTTATTAAAGATGTTTTATTAGTTAAAGGTTTAAAGCATAATTTAATTAGCATTAGTCAACTTTGTGATAGTGGTTTTTCAGTCAATTTTCAAAATGATTTATGCAATGTGTTTGATTTTCAAAACAAGTTGATATTTTCTGCTTCCCGTTTTCAAAATGTTTACATTATTGATTTAAAATCTCTAGCTAGCCAAAATGTTAAATGTTTAAGTGCTCTTGACAATGAGTCTTGGCTTTGGCATAGAAGATTGGGGCATTGTAGCTCTCATTCACTTCTAAAGCTTAATAAGAACAAGCTCATTCGTGACCTTCCTAAACTTAAATTTAAGAAAGATTTGATTTGTGAGCCATGCCAACTTGGTAAGCAACACAAGTCTTCTTTCAAATCTAAGAAGGAAGTGTCCACCTCAAAATCTCTTGAACTCCTTCATCTTGATCTTTTTGGTCCTACTCCCGTAGCAAGCTTAGGTGGAAAATCCTATACCTTAGTTATTGTTGATGACTTTTCTCGTTTTACTTGGGTTTTCTTCTTAGCCCATAAGAGTGATGCTTGTAAAACCTTTTTGAAATTCTCTAGGAAAGTAGAAAACGAAAAAGGATATAAAATCATATCTCTTCGTAGTGATCATGGTGGTGAATTCGAGAACAAAGAATTCGATGAATTGTGTTCCTCTCAAGGATACAATCACACCTTCTCTGCCCCTAGGACTCCTCAACAAAATGGAGTGGTTGAAAGGAGAAACCGAACTCTCCAAGAAATCGCTCGAACCCTCCTTAGTGAATTCGACCTCCCTCAATATTTTTGGGCCGAGGCGGTAAACACTGCTTGTTATACTATTAATAGAGTCCTTGTAAGACCCCTTCTTAAGAAAACCCCCTATGAACTTTGGAAAGGCAAATTGCCCAAAGTTGGTTATTTTAAAGTGTTTGGGTGTAAATGCTTTATCCTTAACACAAAAGATAACCTAGGGAAATTTGATGCCAAATCCGATGAAGGTATTTTTCTTGGGTACTCCAACTCAAGCAAAGCCTATCGTGTCTTCAATAAACGTTCTAAAACCATCGAAGAATCATCTCACGTCAAATTTGATGAAACTCTTCCAAAACCTCACCCGGTCATTGAGGATGTTGAAGATAAGCTTGATAAGCTTCATTTGGATGATTCCTCTTCTCCTCCCAAGGAGGATGACCATCAAGAACCCTCTTCACCTACTTCGCCTTCCACCTTGCCTAAGGTTTGGAAACCTTCTAGAGACCATCCTTTAGAAAATGTCATAGGTGATCTTCAAGCCGGTACTCGAACTAGAAGATCTATCCTCAATGAAGTTGAACATCAAGCCTTCATTTCTCACCTAGAACCTCAAACCGTTAATGATGCCATTAATGATGAGAATTGGGTTCTTGCAATGCAAGAGGAACTAAATCAATTCTCTAGAAATGATGTTTGGACTCTTGTTGAAAGACCCAATGATCATCCAATTATTGGCACTAAATGGGTTTTTAGGAACAAACTTGATGATCAAGGGAACATAACCCGGAACAAGGCTCGCCTAGTAGCTAAGGGCTATAATCAAGAAGAAGGAATCGATTATGGTGAAACCTTTGCCCCCGTTGCTAGGTTAGAATCCATTAGGATCTTGTTGGCATTCGCCGCCCACTTAAATTTTAAGCTTTTTCAAATGGATGTTAAAAGTGCTTTTTTAAATGGTTTTATTTCTGAAAAAATCTTTGTTGAACAACCTCCCGGTTTTGAAGATCCAAAATTTCCAAATCATGTTTTTAAGTTAACCAAGGCTCTTTATGGCTTAAAGCAAGCCCCTCGGGCTTGGTATGAGCGGTTAACAAAATTTCTTTTAGAAAATGATTTTAAAATGGGTCAAGCCGATTGTACCCTCTTTTTAAAACGCACTTCAAAAGATCTTTTAATAGTCCAAATTTATGTTGATGATGTTATCTTTGGTTCTACCAAAGAATCTCTTTGTACTGATTTTTCAGATTTAATGAGAAAAGAATTTGAAATGAGTTTTATGGGAGAATTGAAATTTTTTCTTGGTTTTCAAATTTTTCAAAATTCAAAAGGTATTTCTCTAAGCCAAAGCAAATACACAAACGAGCTTCTAAGTCGTTTTGGTATGGATCAAGTAAAGGAAATTAGTACACCCATGAGTACTTCATGTAAGCTTACGTTAGACGAAGCCGGGAAACCGGTGGATAACAAGCTTTATAGGAGTATGATCGGGAGTCTACTTTACCTAACTGCGACCCGTCCTGACATCATGTTTAGTGTTTGCCTTTGTGCTCGTTTTCAAGCCAATCCTAAAGAATCCCATCTTAAATCGGTCAAAAGAATTTTCAAGTATTTAAAAGGATCCAAAAATCTTGGTTTATTTTATCCCTCAAATACTTCTTTTGAACTATCTTCTTATTCGGATGCTGATTTTGGTGGATGTCAATTAGATCGTAAGAGTACTAGTGGAACCTGTCATCTGCTAGGCAAGTCCCTTGTTTCGTGGAGTAGCAAGAAGCAAAATTGTGTTGCTCTTTCTACTGCCGAGGCCGAGTATGTAGCCGCTGGCAATTGTTGTGCCCAAATTATTTGGATGCAACACACTCTCTTGGATTATGGTCTTTCCTATGATCATGTCCCAATTCGGTGTGACAACACTAGTGCCATTAGTATCTCTAAGAATCCAATACAACATTCTAGGACAAAGCACATAGACTTAAGGCATCATTTCCTTCGTGACCATTTTCAAAAAGGAGATATCACTTTGGACTTCATTTCCACTGATTTCCAACTAGCTGATATCTTTACCAAACCGCTCCCAGTTGACCGTTTTGACTTTATTAAAGGGGAGTTAGGAATGATTCGTCAATGAGCACTATTAAATATTTGACTTTCTTGGCTTGCCTATATTTTATTTTTATTAGAATTTTTTTTTTTAAACTTTTTTTAAATTCTGTTTTTTTTATATTTTTTATGACTTTTGGCACCACCGGTCAACCGGTGGTACACCACCGGTTAACCGGTGGTTTCGGGTTTTGCTTTTTGGGCCGACCCGAGGAAGGGTTAAAATCAATTTTAAAACCCTTCCTCCCTCATTTCTCTCCTCTCTCTCGGGCAGCTCCTCCTAAAACCGAAGGTCCTCCAAACCCTAGCCTCCTTTCTTGTTTTTTGACCTCTCAAACCTCATTTCTTCTCTCAATCTCTCTCTTTTTCTTTCTTTTGCCATCATGGGTCCTCGCTCTACACGTAAAGGGAAGGGAATCGCTCAAGAAGCTCCTCCTCCTCCTTCAATCCCTCAACTCCCGGACATTTGGCATGACAAAGTCATTTTGCCGGGTAGAGTAATTGATTATCCTTGGCTGTCTACTGCTCGTCTTGAGCTTTTCTCGATTATTGAGTATCAACATTGGCATTCTTTTTTTGAGCCACCCGAAAAGGATGTCATTTATCCTCTTCTTGTCAAAGAGTTCTATGCTCATTTGACGTGGTCCGTTTCTGATGACATTGATACCATCTCCTCCACTGCTCTTGGGCAACCCATCACTATCACTTCGTTGGAGATTGCCCGGATGCTCGGGGTTCCTCATGTTGGACCCCATGCTTTTGCTCAGGGGGAGTTTCCACGAGACCGTGAGTTTGATGTAGCTGAAGCCCTTGAGCATCTCACAGGGCAGCCCACAAATCCTATTGTCAAGCTCTCCCAGCTTTCTCCTAATCATCGTATTATTGAGCGCCTCATCCAAACTTCCCTTGCGCCCCGTATCGGGGATCATGATAATGTCAAATTCATTGACATTTATCTTCTCTCATTTATCACCCGAGGCATACACTTCAATTTGGTCCGGTTTCTGTTCCGGGCCATGACTTATGTGGCTGAGCACCCGCGCCGGTCCAAAACTCTACCCTACGGACGCTTCTTGACTAAAATCTTTTCATTTCTTGATGTGCCTCTTCATGACACTTCCTTCGAGCAGCCAACGAAGGATAGCATAGTGAATTTTATGATGGTGCAACGAATGCACATCCGTTGGCACCCTTGGCGTCAGGAATGGATTGTGGACAAGGACGGTCTTCTCAAGACCTACTCTCCTCAAACTCATTCCCATCCTCCTGCCAATGCCATGCCTCCTGCTATCGCCGCTGCCTATCCCCTTTCAGACAGTGAGGATAGTGATGATGATGAAGAGGAAGACAGTGGTGACAACGAAGATGAGGCTGATGCTGCTGCTGATGAGGAGGCTGGAGAGGGTGATGATGCACCTGAGCCTGCTGAGGCTGTGCCCCCTCCTGCTGATGCTGGTGGCTTGCCGGTGACGGCTGACCAGTTCCTACGCTTCCAGGATCAGATTGAGACTCGGCTGGACTTGCAGTTTTCATTCTTCAGCTCTCAGTTTGATCAGCTTCACTCACGGATTGACTCTCTAGATCGTCGCTTTGAGGCGGTCCAGGCTCCTCCGGCTCCTCCGACCTCCAGGCGCCGCCGTCCCTCTCGGCCCTCTAGGAGTGAATAGAGCCGTTCCTGTTTTTTGGCTTGTATTTGTATTTGTTTTTGTTTTTTGAACTTCCTTTGTATCGTTTCATCTTTTATGGAATTCAAGTTATCTTATCTTTCCATCCTTCTTTGTCATTCTTTATTAGTATGTTTCTTTCATAATTTTTCTCCTATTTTGATAATCCCAAAGGGGGAGAAAACCTCTCTATTACATAGCTTTTTATTAAAATGCTCTTTTTACAAGTTCCATTTTAAGTTTTTGATGTCATCCAAATCTGTTTTAAATAGTTAAGTTATTATTTTTAATTGATTTCTTTAAAAAATGGCTTTTGGTTGCAATTTCAAAAAAGTCCTTTCTCAGTATTTCAATGCTTTCATGATCATTATATTTGGCACGTCTCTAAGTTTTCCAAGTTCAAATTGTTTATTTAAAGTTTTCAATTGACATATTTTTTTTTAAAGCTTTCATACCCTTTTTAAAGTTTTCTTTTTTGTGATTGTGATCATCAAAATAGGGGGAGATTGTTGTACCCCACTCTCTTGGATTTTAATGATCACAATCACTCTCATAGTGATCTAATGTTGTTTCAAGTGTTCTTGTTAATAGGCATGATTTCAGGAGCCAGAAGTGGCAAAAAAAAAGGAAAAGTGGACTTTTTTCAAGTCCACCGGCCAGCCGGTGTAGGACCACCGGCCAGCCGGTAGGGGCACCGGCCAGCCGGATCCAGCCCATCGGCCAGCCGGTGGACAAGGCAGAAGGGCTTGCCCTCTGCCAGGTGCCACCGGTCAGCCGGTGTCTGGCCACCGGCCAACCGGTGGACCCAGACAGAATGGGATGCATTCTGTCCAGACCACCGGTCAGCCGGTGGCTCTGCCACCGGCCAGCCGGTGGCATCAGGGCTCAACAGTGAGACCTACTGTCTCACCACCGGCCAGCCGGTGGCCTTCCCACCGGCCAGCCGGTGGCTCCTGGACAGAAGCTCTCTCCACCTTCCAAGGCACCGGCCAGCCGGTGGACAAGCACCGGTCAGCCGGTGAGCAAAGTCAAACTAGCCGTTGGAGCTTGACCAGACTTGTCTACTTGATCCCCAACGGCTCCGAAAGCCCTCCAACGGCCATATTGAAGTATTTGGGAGTATTTATCCTATAAATAGACGTCCATGGATGCCGGGAAGACTACCGATCATATACCAAAGCATACCAAAGCTATTTTGATCATTTGAGGCTCCTACGACAATTCTCAAAGGCCACTTGGGATCCAATTGCCACCCTTGAAGCTTGGGCTGCCTCTACATCAACTACACTCACTTCTTGGCGCTCAAGGCTTCCTCTAGTTTGTTCTAACTTATTTACTTCAATTGTTTAGTTCTTAATTGGGTTTGTATTAAAACAAACCACCCGTTTTCTTTCTTCTTTCAATTTGGGTTTCTTGCTACAACCAATATAAAAAAGCAAGCTGTAAGAGGGTGATCTAGCCTACCTTAAAACGGCTAGTGGGTTTCTTGCTATAACCATTAAAAAGCAAGCGGTCGTATAAATCTCCCAACGGTTGAGTTGGGAGCGGAGACGTAGGCTTGAGTTTAAAGCCGAACTCCGTTATCAATTGTGTCTTGCCATTTTACTTTCCGCTGCATTTAAATTTGTTTTAAATTGTTAATTAATTTTAAAAAGGCAATTCACCCCCCCTCTTGCCATCACCTCCGACCCAACACTTATGTCACATTCCCCCTATGACCCATGTCGATAAACTATAGACACTCTGAGGAAGAACATACGTCAATTCCCCCTGTGGTCTCTCATCTTAAGTAGAAAATAAACTCTAGAGAATCCCATATGTCCTTTATCCCTATGGTATATACACCAGGTTCTCATGGCCCTGTATAAGTCAACCAAGTACATCGAAGCGTTTCGGCCAAAGAAAACCTCATGAACTACTTGTCTAATAGTCTACAACATAACAACATTTCAGATAAACAAAACCACTCCATCATATGATACTAGGCATTTTAATTAAACAACCTAACAAGAAAACAAGACCAAACAGTAAAAACAAGAAAACATGCATGGGAAACACCTCCAAAGCATAGAAAATAACTCTATCATCATTTAATTAAATTCTACTTATTCATACAAGCATAGTAGGAAATTAACTGGGAAAAATGGTAAATGCACAGTACCCCATTCAAGGGTATTGAGAAATTTTTCACATATAACTCAAATAATTTCAAATGAAAGGCACAAACCACCTACCTCGATGTTGGGAGACCACTATATGGGAATCTCAAGCCTTGAATCACCCAAGGACACCATAAATCAACAAAAATGTCAAAAATGCTCAATCGACAATATCTCTTGAAAGAGGAGGAATCAAGAAACGAAGATCTAGGAGAAGGAATAGCTTACTGAGGAGATCCCAATGCAATCGATGGCAGTCTATTTGGAGAAAAGATGCTCTACTGGTGGCTCAGAGAAGATTCACGGCTGTACATGTTCTCTCAGATGAACTAGACCTTGAAGTAGGGCATTCTGGCGATTAGACGCGACCCTGATGCATTTAATAATAAACAAAGAAAGTACACGGTAAGTACTTTATAAGTACATGACGTGTACTTGTATTTACCAGCCCCTGCATTAAGATGTTTCCAGGTCACCACACATGGCTGTTTGCATGGCCACTATATGGCTAGCACCCAGCTATCCACAGTAATTGAGTACATGTCATATACTCATAAAGTACACGGCGTGTACTTCAAAAATATCTAGAAACTCCCCTTTTTCTAAAAAACACCAGTAAAAGAAAAACATACATGAAAAAAATATCCGGTTTCTTAAAAAATGTAACAACTGAGCCCCGGTGATAGCACATACATCCCGCCTTTAACATGGCTGTTGGGTTGTGGCCCGCCAGGTACCACCATTTGCCCCGTCGACACGTGGTCCCCTCCCTAGGGCCCACTCATGTGCCCGAATGTGTCATATGACTAATGACTATCCCCACAAGCCAACACATGTCCTTTCCAGTGTGATTTTTCCCCACTCATACACACCCTGGAAAAATTTCTAGAAGGTCACCCATCCTGATCACCACTCCAGGCCAAGCATGACTACCTGTGGAGTTCTAATCAGGTAGGCTCCCAAAAATGAAGGTGCACCATATTGACATGAGTCATATCATATAGTTATTTAACCCTTAATCAGTTAGGGGTGTTTCAATCACCTATTCTTTAGAGCACAATGCCCTCATTGTGGGACCTACATCTCAACCCAGGCAGTGCACCACACTTAAGTCTGGGAACCACCTTTGATACCAAATGTAACAACTGATCCTCGGTAACAGCACAGACACCCCGCCGTTAACCTGGCCGTCAAGTCCTAGCCCACCAGGTACCACTAGTTCCCCATAGACACATGGTCCCCACCCTGGGGCCCTCCCATGTGCCCGAAAGGGACATCTGACTAATGATTGTCCCCATAGGACAACACATGTCCTTTATAGTGTGTTTTTTCCTCACTCACACACACCCTAGGAAACATCCTAGAAGGTCACCCATCCTGATCACTACTCCAGGTCAAGCATGCTTAACTGTGGAGTTCTAATCAGGTAGGATTCTGAAAAGGAAGGTGCACCTTGTTGACATGATTAATATCATTTAGTCATTTAACCCTTTATCATCCAGGGGTGTTACAATAGTCACTCTGCTGGTAGTTCAAGTGTCTATAGATCCAGTGCCTATAGCTCAGAATTCTATTGGTGGATCATCTTATTTTGTTGTTGGTACCTCATGTATCAGTGTATTACCCTTAACCAAAAACTATAATTATGTCTTGTGATGTAAAAACTAATAATAGAGTTTAAAGTTATATTGGAACCCAATTAAACATAGTGTATCTTCGTAAACCATAATTAGCATAATTAAACATGATTTTTGAGTATTAAAACTAGAGGATCCCAACGTTATCCCCCCTATTGAGGATAACAAATAATGGAATTATAGAGAACAATAATTGATTTTATTTATGATTATCAAATAAAAAATATTCTTAACATATTACAAAGATTATTGAGATGAAATATGAAACGAAACATAAGTACATATTACTTGTTAAATGGTTTTTGTCAATTATATGTTCCCTTTTAATATCAAGCTTAATCCTAAGCTCCCTTTGGGTGAGATTACATATTATCTATTCCCCTTATGGGATTATTAAAAAGGAAAAACTGAATGAAAAATAAATAGTTGAAAAGGAAATAACAATCATAGAAGTTATTCCATTAATCAGTTAGTATAAGGGATAACAAAAACATTACAACAACAAGAGTACATCAAATCCAATTCAAAAAGTGATCCAACTACTTATTCATCACAGAAGAGTCCATCACTTTCCTTAATTTATTAGAAGAAAATGAGGGAGGCGTAGATGGTTCAGTAGTATTAGTGGTGGAAGGCACATAGTGGATACTAAGGGAAGGAAGATGGACTCATATTAAAATAGAAGGAGTATAGATCGGTCTAGATGAGGAAACATGACCTGTGTGTTCCTGTCGGATGAAAAGTCTAATATAGATGAGAGATTGATAAGGGGTTATGGTTAAAGTTGAGAAAATTTTTGAAGAAGAAGAGGTAGAATCAGGATGGATTGGTCTGATATGAGTAGCAGCTGGAGCAATAATGGTTGTGATGTGATGATGCAAGTATGGTTTGAGATGATTGATGAAGTCCTTAACGACCTCACCACAATATTCCATTTCCATCTCAAAATTATCCTTATTATCAATAAAATTATCAAGGGTAGGAGTAAAATCTTTCGACTACTTAAATGTCTCATTGAATTCCTGAGTTAGTAGAGGTAGCCTGAAATGTTTTACCAAATACTTGAAGTGAATGGTTAGCTGATTCTTGGAGTAAAATTTCTAGAAATTGAAATATAACTTCTTAGAAATTCCATCATGAGCAGTGGTATAACCTTTGGATATTAATCTCACCATTTAATGCACATGGTCACCCTTCTTTCAGATCTTACTATGGATTTCCTGATCAATGACACCAATCATGGTTTGAAGTTCCTCTCTAATCACATTTTTGACCATGTTAACATCAGGAGGGTGAGCAACCTGAGGAAATGAGAAGTCATCTTTAACTATATCTTGTATATCTGATCTCAAATGAGTTAAATCAAGAGATGTAGTCTTATAAGGAGTAGTATCCCTATAATATTTAGTGGTGGTGTCTCCAAGAAATTTCTAAACAATTTTTAAAGAAGTTCTATTTTCTATTGTCAGGATATTAATAGCAGAAACCATAGTAGTAATCTCATTACTAATTTTCTAATTGTATGAGACAATGAATTCCCATACTTAGATTAACCAAATTCAACCTAAGATACAACTAACTCATTAATCAAATCATCATATCTTTCACTGATTCTAGAAATTGTAGAAGGTGGTTGAGAAGGGGTGGATCAAAAAGAAGCTAATAGCTCATCCTTGAAGGAATTAAAATCATATTTGGTGATACATTCAATAGGTTCTTAACCAAACATATGAATAGGAGTAGTCCTATACTCTACATTAGGATAATCTAATACAAGAGTCACATACCCTTGGTCCCTTCTCCACACAGGTACCACAACATCATCCAAGGGAGAAAAAAGATCAACCTTTTCCCTTTTATCTTGTATATCCCCCTCAGTTGATGACCTATTTCTTGAAAAAACCAACTCCCGCATTGGATTCTTTGATACATCCATTATAGCCCGAAATTCCCCCTGAACATGGACATAAGGAACCCTATATTTAACCCTAACTAGTTTAACATGAGCATCATGATCCCTTTCCTCAATCACAACCTGTTCAAAACCCTCATGAAATTCCAAAACTGGTTCATATTCCTATTACACCACATGATTATTAGAAAGAATGTCATGATTAGTAGGCTTAAATGTAAGATCAATATGCTCAGCCTCAAAACCTTGATCATCATCTAGATGATCTAGTCCACTATCGGATACATCACTTTTTTCATCTTCCATTTCAGTTTCATCTTCTCAATCATCCTCTCCAGATTCACCATCTTCTTCCTCAACTTCATCTTCTTTCTCACTGCACCTTCCTTCTTCTTCACCAGATTCTTCTTCACTAATAGATCTACTCTCATACTCTGCATTTTCTAACTCTTTGATCACATCACTATTATTCTCAACTATAAGTGGTTCCTTAAAAGTTAAAGGAATAAGTGGAATTTTAAAACCATAATACATCCTTGCAGAACTTCCAAAAATGTTAGGATCACTCCAATAATCTACTGGAGATTCAACTCTTCGAACTTCCTTAGAAACACCTTCATAAAAATAAGAACCTAACTAATCTAGTCCTAGACTAGGGTATATCATATTCCCTATCATTGAGGGATGATCAAAAGGATTAAATTTCTCATCTAGATTGTCATTATCCTCAACCTGCTTCTTATTCCATGGATTTCGATTAATTTTCACCCACTTATAGATATATTTTTTGTGATAGAAACTATAAAATTATGTCACAGTTTGTTCACTTTCATTTTTATATCCTCATCCTTCTACATGGGAGAGATAATTCTAGGATAAAATAAAGACCTATTCTTGCAATGGGGCTTAATCATCTCACTAATATGAACCATTATATATTTTAAAAATTTTACCTTATGGAATTTCTTCAACGGATACAGAAAAAACACATCTGGTTACTTAAGAGAAGAAAATCTCCCCCTACATGGGACATAACTGATAATGGATGAATTTGATCAAAATCCTACTCTCACCATCATGATCTATAACAATGGGTCTCCTATACCATCCATTGCCTCTCAGTTTAGCCAAGTCTTCCTCATAGATAAAAATTTCACTTTTGGGAGGACCACTCCCCTAAAGGTGATCACAAAAACCATCATGGGGTACCTTCAAACATTATTCCCAATGCTTGAATGAAAAATACATTCTCCTTCTATACACTATCGACAGTATCCAAAAACACCTCAGAACCTTCCAGCAGAAACTTATCATACTAGTAAAACTCAAGTTCCAACCTCAGATAATACGACATATCATTATTCTAGAACCACTCCAACCACCCTTGATTTTGAAACACATCCATCAGAAAATATTTACTCGATAATATCCATTCCAAATGAACATCTTTCTCAGGGTTCACAATGCGATTCACGAGTTACAAATGAACATGCGATGATTTTGGATGGCTAGATTCGCCTCATTGGATCTTAGAATGACGAGACTCATCCCTGTATACTTGAATTACATGCTTGAAAAGATCCATTGAGAGAGGTTTAAAGGTTTTAGTTCAAGAGTAAAGGATAACAGCTCAGGGGAGAATGGTTCAAGGGTGTCAGTTAGAGAGTAAGAGTGTGAGGTTAAAAAGTATTGAATCAACCCTTAATTTGTGTCATTTAGGGATTTAAAAACATAAAATACAAAATGTGGTTTTAAATAAAATAAAAAATAAAATAGAGGCGTTTAAAATTCCAGATAGATAAATAATTAAATATCAGTCAGTGAGACACATCAGTGAGATCCATGGTAAGTCACCATTGGTGAGTCCTGTCAGTGAGACATAATTGTTGAGTCCTGTAAGTGAGACATCATCTATGAGTCACATCAGTGAGACATCATTAGAGAGTAACATTGGTGAGACATCATCAGTGAGTCACATTAGTGATACATCATTGGTTGGTTCTAAAAAATTAATTATCCCAAACTCATGTTTGATGTAACTCATCCTCTCATTATTTAAATTCTTAGTAAAAATATCAGCAATCTACTGTTCAGTTCCAATGAATTCAAGAGTTAGATCATCTTTTTGATAATTATCTCTCAAAAAGTGATTTTTTTACAAAAATATATTTTGTTCTAGTGTGAGAAACTATATTCTTAAAAATATTAATCACACTCGTGCTGTCACAGTTTATTGGGACATGTCTAAAATTTATATCTATAATATAGTAATTTGTGTTTCATCCACAAAATATCAGCACAAAAGCTTCCCATGCCTTTGTATTCATCTTCAGCAGTAGATAATGAAACCAAAATTTTCTTCTTACTACACCAAGATAATAGATATTTTCCCAAAGAGTGACAAGTTCTAGAGTTTATTTTTTCTATCTAAATAAAAACCACCAAAATAAACATCATAATAACTAACTCAACAAAAAGTTTGTCCTCTAGGATGTAACAATTCTATGTTGGCATTATACTAGAGGTATTTTGAATTTATTTTAAAAGTAGTTAATTTAGATTTTCTAGGGTTTTCTTGAAAATGTGCACACATAAACACACTAAATATAATATCAGGACAACTAGATGTCAAATAGAGTATACTTCCAATCATACCTCTATAATTGTTTTAATCAATAGATTTTCCATTTTCATCAATGTATAATAAATAGGTGGTACTAATTAGACTATTACTACTTTTTATACTATCAAAGAATTACCATTTCAAAATATCATTAGTGTACTTTGATATAAAATAATACCTTCTTTATTTTTAAAATTTTAAAATCCATGAAAAAATTTTATTTCACCCATTAAACTCATTTAAAATTTACTTTGCATCGTTTTTGAAAAATCAATACATAAATACCTTTCTGAAGATCCAAAAAAAATATCATCAAAATAGTTTGGAAAAACTAAAGCATATTTACCAATTCTTTTTATAAAAAGAGTAGGATCAACTATGCCTTTTGTAAAACCATTAAATATAATAAAACTAATGATCCCATAATATCAAGCTATTGGATCATATTTTAAACCATATATATATTTTGATTATTTAAATCTAAGATTTGGAAAATAGTTGTTCGTAAAACTGGGGGGTTGTTCAACAAAAACATCATTAACTATATACCCATTTTGGAAGGAACTTTTTACATCCATTTTATATAGTTTGAAAATGAGATGTTATGCATATGCTTGTAGTATTCTAATGGATTCTGGTCTTGGAATAGGTGAAAAGGTTTCTTCATATTCAATTCCTTCTTTTTTACTATATCCTTGTTCAACTAGTCTACCCTTTTTTATCACTATGGTACCAGCTTCATCTACTTTATTTCTAAAAACCCATTTAGTTCCTATAGTCAAGGTGTATTTGGGTCTATAAAAAAGTTCCCATACTTTATTTCTTTCAAACTCATTAAACAATTCCTATAAATCCACTTCTTAAAAATAATCATTGATTGCATCATTGATGTTCTTAGGTTCAATATGTTATAAAAAGGATAGATGTTCAACCTGTTTCCTTCGATAATCTCTAGTTTGTGTTCTCTTATTTAAGCCTCCAACTAAAAAAACAATGGGATAGTTTTTAAGGGTTCTAACAAATCTGAAAAAAGAATGGATATATATTTATGGTTCTTTTACAGGTATGAGTTCACTATAATCATAGTTTAGAGAATTTAGATAACTGTAGTATTTTGTTCACTTACTTAATAGAAGAGTCATAGGTTTTAGCATTTATGTCAAGATTGGATAGATAATCCTCAATATTTTCTATAGAGGTATTATTTTCATGTGGATTTGTTCAATTAAATTTGATTTGTATATATTCTTCTACACACTTAGTTGTTTTATTGAATACCCTAAAATATTTTCTAGATGTTGAAAAACCTAAAAAAATTACATCATCACTTTTTCTGGAATACTTGGCAACATTATATTTTGTATTAAGAATAATGACTTTGAAACAAAAAAACATTAAATTAATTAACCTTAGGATTCATATTGTTCTTTAAATCACAGGGAATTTTCATTTGGATAGGTATAATTAAAAATCGATTAATTATATAACACATTGTATTCACAACATCCTTCCATAAGTAAATAGTCAAGTCATACTCATTAGGCATAGTTTGGGTAGTTTCTTGTAAAGTTCTATTCATTCTTTCTCAAACTCCATTCTGCTTAGGTGTTCTAGGTGAAGAGAAGTTTTGACTATAGTCATTTTGTGGGAAAAAGGATTCAAAATATTGGTTTTCAAACTCAAAACCATAGTCACTTCATTAGGGTTTAATTCTATGAAAACTTATGTTATATACTGTTCCATCATACTTGTTGAAGTAAGAACATGATTCACTCTTGCGAGATTAGAAGAAGGTCCATGTATATCTAGAAAAGTCATCTACAAGAATATAGACATAATACTTCCCATTTTTACTAGAAACTATTGATAGTCCAAAAAAATGTATGTGAACCAACTCATGTGGTTGAAAAGTTGAAACTTATTTATTTGGTTTGAAAGATATTTTATATTTTTTACCTTTTTGAAAAGGATTATAGAATTTTTAATTTGGAAACATATGTTTTGAAAGATACTTGACTAGTCCATTACTATTAAGTTTTTTAAGGGGGTGAATATTAATGTGTCCTAATATCCTATTCTAGAGACAAGAGTCTTTGTGAAAGGCAATGAAGCAATTTAGATTTTGAGAAACTAATGATTCTAAATTCAAAATCTAAACATTTTTATTTCTAAAAGTTGTGAATACTAAATCATTCATAGAATTGAAAATATTAGATGAATAATTTTAAAATTTAAGATGAAATACATAATTACACAACTATGAGATGCTATGTAGATTATACTTAAGATCATCAACCAAAACAACCTTAAAATTAAAGTTGAATCAGTGTTACCGATTTGACCAAGGCAAATATTTTACCTTTTTCATTATCACAAAAGGTGACATGTCCCCCATCAATCTTAACAAGGTTATTCAAGCTCTAATAGACCCCTACCTTGTTTCTTGAACACTAACTTCCCAAGTACCATATGATCTTATATTAACTATTCCAACAACTTTATAATAAAAATAATTCAAAAAAGAAAATATTCTGGTTCCCAGACTTTCATGGGTGTAGTAACATTTGTAATTATAGCTTTGGGAACCCCCATTTTCTTCATGGGTTTAATAGAAGACTTTTACAAAACATTAGAAAAATAAAATCTATTTGGTCCAGGAAAATTAGATGATATAAAAGATTTTCTAGCACTGGAAGTTGTGGAATATTTTTTAACTTCTGGAATTAAACCAAAATTTCTAGATTATGAAAAAAATTGTTTTTAACAAAAAACAATTTACAGGTTGATAACCAATACCATTAGTATATTTTGGGGAAAATTGTTTTTCCGGAATTTGATATAGGTTATCTTTAACATTTCTGAACCTCTATAAATATTTATTTAATTTCTTATTAGAAAGATTAAGTTCATTTGTCCCATTGAGAAAGGGAGAATTATTTTCCATTTGATAAGTAAGTTCAAATTTAACAAAAACAGTAAGAGCATGATGTTTATTGAGAGATTAATACTTATACATTAGTTCATTGTAGGTGTCCTCAATAATTATACAATAATGAAGTATTTCATTATTTTTCCTATTTTCAAAATTAGATTCATCTCCAGAATAATAATAAATACATGCATGAGTAACTATAGTTACCTTAGATGTGTTAGTCATGAAACACATATTGGCTATGTCAGCCTTCTCATCATGTGAAGATTTTGAGTCACTGGTTCTATCCTCATAAGCACTCCAGGTGGACTTCCTTTCATTTTTATATTTTTTATCTTTGTCCTCATATTTCATTTTATACTTTTACTTAGGACAATCAGATTTTTCATTTCCTTTTCTCTAACACTCATAATTGACTTTTTCATTATTAATTTCTTTTTTCTTCCAGTCCCTTTTATAGTTTCCTTTTATATCATACATCCCATTATAACTAGGTTTTATGATGAAAATATTTCTTCTCTAAAAATTATTAAATTCCCGAGCTATCTGAGCCTTTTCAAAATCACTACCACTTAGTGGTTCTTCATTTCTGAAACATTCATCATGAACCAGAACATTTATTTTTTTTGGTAGAAGTGGTTTTGAAATCCATTGAATTTATCATTATTTAATCATATTATTCACTGTTGACCTATAATTCCCCTTTAAACATAATCATATTACCTTCTGGATCTTTTATAGATAAATTACTTATATCAATGGATTCCCTTATTGATACCTGAGTTCTTCTCCATATTTTTGGTAAGTATTTGAGAATTATCATTACTTGTTCCATGGATGTGATTGTATTTCCCAGAGAGACCATCATGTTTACAATTTCATTGATCCTAAGATACATGTCAGAAATGGGTTCATCAGGATTCATCTAAAAGTTATCATATTTAGTAGTATATGTATTATGTCTCATTTCTTTAAAGCTAGTGGTTCTTTCATGTCAAATAACTAGACTATCCAAAATTTCATGTGCTGTTTTACATGAAGAATTCCTATTAAATAAATCATCCCCTAAAGTTTAGTATAATGAAATTATAGATTTATAGTTTTTATTATATGATTCCTTAGTGGAATCATCCAAAATGTTATTACCAGTTGCAAGAATCTTATATTCATCTACAATTGAGGACCAAATTTCAAAACACATACCTTCCAAATGAATTTTCATTTTAATTTTCCACTAAGATTAATTTGTTCCATTAAAGTAGGGAGGTATGTTGGCAGAATCACTTTCCTCTATATTATCTATTTAGAAAATATTTTAAAGAGAAATAAATTTTGAACTAATAAAAAATTAGAGATCTTCAAAACAAAACTAAAATCATAGTTGGAAGATGATTTGAGAATTTTAAAACGTAGGAAATATAAGTTTAATAACACCTCTAATAATAAATGTTGGTCAGAGTAAGACACACAATAGGGGGTGAATTGAATTCCAAAAAAAATCTATCTAAAATTGTTATTTAAAAAATCACCCAATTTCAAAACAAATATAAGACAGTTAAACAAAGTAGCAGATTTATAAAACATTTGATCATTTGAATGATTTCTCAAAGAATGATTAATTATCAGTTAAAACAATATGGATTAATATTTAAACTTTTGAAAATATCTAACTAAATAGAATTCAAATACAAAAACTATCGATGATTAAGTATCAAAGAAAAGTTATGTTTTCTAAAAAATTACACATGTAGTGAGAACAAAAATTGAAAAAACAAAGCATACGTAAACCAGAGGTTTAATTTAAATACAATTCCTAATCCTATCCACTTATATAGATACTAATATAATTAAATTACCATGATTATTTTAGTAAACTGTTATTATATAATATAAAACTTATTATTTATTCATCTATATTCATTAATAAAACTGTATCATTAATGCGTGCACATGAACTACTACCTCCAAGAATCAATGTCTTATATTTTTAATACCACCTATCATGGTTGGTTTTAATGATGGTATTGAGTAATAAATATTATATAAATAATATAATTATTACTAAAAAAATTAAATTATCATAGACCTTAATTCAAACTTATTCTTAGAGAAATGAAAATGTTAACTTCGTGTTGTGTAGACTACAGCCTCTACGGAGCAACATATCTAATTTTTCATAATGTCTATTTCTTATTTATTAAGACCTATTTAAATATTAATCAAAAAATTAAAATTATATAAATAATTTAATTATTATTTTGTAATAATGAAATTATTTCCAAAGAACCAGTATAATAATCCTCATCATCCATTAATTATAGTATATTCATATTTGGACTAGTCTAACCACCTACTTGAATGATTCTATAAAACTATATAAAGGATGAATTTGGGAATTAAAATAATAATATTACTATAATTTAACAATAAAATAATTTTTAATGGTTTTTGAATATTTATTTTAATTATTTAACTAATTATCATCATCTCCTCTTCGATAGTGGAAATTACGAAAATATGCCAACATTGACTCCACTTTAAGGAAACATAACTAAAACACCAATGGAATGAGATAATAAAGTTATATATTAATAAATTTATTCAATTCTAGTATTTTATTTTATCTTGAAATGATAAACCTTGGTAGAATAATAAATAACAAGATAACTATTATAAAAAATGTTCAAAATGATCATGATTACTCACTCCCAATATTGAAAATCGATAATAACTAATACTTGTTTAAAAAATAATTATAAATGAAGGTAAAAATGGTATAATTATTAATTATATTCTAAAATAAGTTATTAATATAGTTATTATTATTATACAATAGGTTATTTGACAATTTTCTAAGTACAATTAATGGTAATATATTTATGTCTCAAATTCCTCTATTTGAGACATGTTTTGTATTATAAACCTAATTTACCTTATGTGGAGTGTATAATACCTATTTTAAATTTTATATCATTCAATTAATCTCATTCATCGTATTTTAAGATTAATTTTAATACCTATCTTTCAAGAGGTTTTGATTGAATTTCTACTCAATACATAAGTGGGGTTTCTATCTCAATTTTCGTTTTTTGGGAGTCATGGTATATTCAACACTTATTTAATTTTTTATGGTGAATAAATTTCTACGAATTTTTGACCATATTCCTCCTGAATTAAAATGGATTTATAATTTTGTATTATTATCCCTCCTTTGTATTTTTTTGTTTCAAGAGATACTAAAATCGTTGTAAAACTCAATCCTTTCTATTATAGAAAAAACATCATATGTTTTGGTAATGTAAAAGTGTTTATAGTTCCTAGAAAATTCATCCATGTCTAGATAATATAAATATGATATGTTTTTGTAATAGATTATATTATTGTTTATCACCCCAAAAAGTACCGGTTGATCATTGAATAAATCATTACTCTAAAGTATGTTGAGTGGGCCTTAGACTGCACACCTTGCCAGATGCTCTCGAGGGATATGCTTTTGGAATATTCACATGCTATTTATGAACCATTATAATTTCTTTTCCATATCAATTCCTTGGTCTCCTACTAATAAAAACTATTTAACTCTATTATTATATTCTATGGATAACCAAACACATTAAAAGTACCATCATCACTATATTACATTGATAATTAACATCCTGTTACTTTGATGATACCCGGTAACTTCTAAATTGATTAAGGTATATTATACTAGAAAACCATATTATTAAATTTAATAATGATATTATTTTTCCCTATTTATCTTTTTATAGATATCAATGATTTCATTCAGCTATATTTTTCTTTGGGAATGATATAAAATGTATTGTTTAATCTTATGGTGAATGCATTAGACTTAATAAGGTGACATGTGGGGCCAAAATAATATTTCTCCTTAATTCATAAATAGGTCTTATGAGATAAAACAATTTGAGTTATGGTGTATAACTCACCATATATAATTATTGTGTCTTGGAAAAAGTCCTCGATAGCATTTTTAATGGTTTTCATCATGCATTCCAATGGTTTGAGAATATTGATGATTTTTATCCATGTTTTTATTTATTTTAGATGGTATAAAATTCCATCATTTAAATTGATTTGGGATTAATGTTGTTAATGTTGGTCAGAGTAGGACAGTCAAGAGGGGGGGGGGGTGAATTGAGTTCCTATATGAATTTTTGTTTAAAATGATTATTTAAAAAATCCCCCCATTTCAAAACAATTACATACCAGTTAACCAAAGTAACATATTTATAAAAGATTTAATCATTTGAATGATATCTCAATGATTGACTAGTTCCTATTAAAACAGTATATATTACTATTTCAACTTTTTTAAATAGTATATTAAATAAAATTCAAATATAAAAACTATCAAAGATTAACTATCCCAGAAAAGTTATGTTTTCTGAAGTAATTAAAAGATTGTGAACAAACCTGAAAACTCATTGTATAAATAAACAAGCGGTTCAGTCTCAAGATAAGACCTAATCCTATCCACTTGGTGATCACCTTCCACCAAGAAGTTTATATTAAATAAATATGATCCACACCCTGGATCAGGGTAAGAATAGTATTAAAACTGTTCAGTTTAACTAGAGCTCTTCCATAGTTTTCATGGGAGTGTTTAAAAAAGGACACACATGGACATCTTTTATTTTTATTCATGTAAGAGTAAATGTCCACGTTTGTGAAGATATCTAATTAATTTTTAGTTCAACATAAGAGTCTATGTGTGTTTACAAAACAAAGACACACACACTTCTAGAAATGTAAATAAATATCACTTACAGAGCCAAATGATAAAAAGAGTTTAGAATTATCTATGTGATATTATATGAAGCTTTTGTACTCCTTCAGGATAGTAGATGTGAAGTTGGAGTCATCTTCCAAAAATAGGCAAAAAATTAGAGAGCGGGTTTTTTCTTATTTATTATATTCCCAGTTAGGTAGAGGTTTAATGAAAGAGATCTTGTTTTCTATGATGTTCTAGTGGTCTTTTGGTTCTTAGTAGTATCTACAAGTATGTAAAGTAGGTTTCTCTTCTATTTTTCTTTAAGGTGAAAAAATAGCTCTGTATTTTTCTACTAGGTTGCCTCCTTCTGGATATCTTTATTGTTGGTCCAGATATTTCCTTTATACAGATAAGTATCATGTTCTCAGGTACCTTGTACCTAATAATGGTCTCTGACATCATTAAATGTTATCTAAAAAGATAGACAAACTCATTAATATAATAAGTAGTATTAAGTTTCCTAAATAGGACCACTAGAGGTAATTTTGAATTAATGAGAAATATCATCAGTGAATTAGTCTATTGGCATGTCAGAATATCAGTGACTCATGCTGTCGGCGATTCATACGGTTAGTGATTTATACTATCGGTAAATCATTCTATTAGAAGGTCATTTTTGTTGGTAGATCATATTATTGGTGGGTCACTCTGTCTATAGGTAAAACTTGAATTTGTCAATGGTTCTATCGATAGATGATGCATCAGTAGATCATTTTTTGGTAGGGGATACATTATGTTTGTAGCTCATAATTACTGAAATTCTGAGTATCAATCAGTCACTCTATTGGTAGGTCTAGTGTTGGTCGGTCAGGCATCAGTAGCTCAATCTTTTGTCAGTGGCTCAGCTTATCGGTAGCTTATGTCATCGATATCTCATGTATCAATGTCTTACACATAACCCAAAACTGTAATTCTATATTATGATGTAAAAAACTAACACCAAAGATTAAATTTATAATTGAACATTATTAAACACAATGTATCTTAATAAATCATAATTATCATAGTTAAACATGATTTACAAGCATTAAAACTAAAGGATCCCAACATATAATTTATTCATTACACATCGCTTGTTCCATGTTTATGTTACCCTAGCTTCCACTATATGATAATCCTTATTGATAATCTGAGATCGCCCTTATTTTTTTCATGTCCCCAAGAAACCTAGAGGAGAACTATGTGAAATTTTCTGGGATATAAAGGAAGGGATAATAATGTTTGTATAATATGTTCACGTTGAATCTTATATTTTCAATTGTAATGTGTGTATGTATCTAAAATCCATTGAATAATATCTCAGTGTATCCTATAAGAAGTCTTATATTTTTTATAAATAATTTAATATAACTATAGAGTCATGGTTTCTATAGGCCGAGTTGTTACATCCATATGATATGTAAATAACACTCATCTAATATGATAGTAAATTTGATATCACACTAACCAATTTATCACAAGTATCATGTCAAATTGAGTCATATTTATCATGAATAATTCTTAATGGAACCTATATCAAGAAACCACAAGGGAAAATCCCTACATCAATGAATTTCATCTGATTTCATCCCTCAAGGTTTGTTAACTAATATAAATTCATAAAAATAATTTATTACTAGTACTAATACAACAATGGAATATGTTTTTATAAATTAATTTGATTGTTATGTGTCAATTATTGAAGATTATAGAGTGGAATCTACTAAAATCAAATCCCATGTGATAGATGGTATGGTATCCCAATTAGTAGGCGAGGGATAATCTATAAATAATTTGCCCAAGCCATGACCCTATTCTCCGAACTGACCCCTTTGGATTTTAATCCTAATTTTATTATATTTTCCCCACCCCTGGGAATCACATCGTCCACTTAAACTGGAATGGAAGGTGGAACTCCAACAACCAACCTTCTATGGTATTGAATACTCAAACTAGGGAATCAATAAATATCTGAATCCCATATAACTATTTGGTTGTTAACAAATTGATAAAAAACATCATATATGTACTATCTTCCCACATGTCCAATAATCAAATAGAGTTTGGTCACACTAAGGACGATTACGTATATCCTTAAAACATTTCCAACACACCACTAAACTACCTCAATGAGGAAGAAGATACAACCCACTACCCTGAATACTTTTCTCACCGCTAACCTTACATGAACCATAAAAATAGTGCTTCATACTACATGAAGACCCACCAAAACCCCCCATAGTAGTAACTACCTACAATGATCCCTTTCCCTCTCTTAGGTTCCTATTTATAATAAGGGCCTAATTAATGTCTGCCTAAAGAGATGATTGGTGAAAAACATTCACCTAAACCTGAATCTCATATCTCATCACATCCTTGAAATTTCTATATCTGGTAATATCAAACCCAACTAGAATAGGGAAAATGTTGTAAATAAATAAGGTCTATGTAATAATCAAGGAATAAAATACCTTTTTGTGTGAAATTCAAAAACACTCAATCCATGTCCATCGATAGAGTCTCCAAAAAAGTGATCATAAAATCAAGTCTTAAAATACTTTCATGACAGCTCAACATGATAGACTACATGGGCCAAAATACACCACCATGTATTTGTTGGGATTCTCAACATATTAATAACCAGATTAAACATCATCTCATGGGGTGTATCAAAATGGTCCAATATAGTCATAATGGACTCCACCTAGAACTCATCTACGTGGGGGTATCCATCACTAGTAAATAAATCTTGGAATTGCATTTGAACCTCGCAAGTTATATTATACATGGTAAGTTTATCTTGTGGTGTCTCTCTCTATGTATACTCCTTCACATTCAATGATATCTAATAATTACAATAATCCCTAGTATATCCTAATGATACTAGAGGCTCTAGTCTATGTATCAATGGGGTGTGATCATCATCTTCCACTGGGGTCTCTTCTATAAGTCATCATAAATGAATCAATCTATAATTTTAAATACATTCCTTAGAAAATTTTTCTTTAACATTTCTTAATATCATATTTTATGAAAAAAAGTAAAAGTAATACCAACATGCTATCATATACGTCCCATATCATAAATCATCTTAAATTGGGTTTCCTCTCTATAAAAATCCATCCATAATCTGGGTCATCATCAAATCCAAAAACGAGATCCACATGAGGGATTTACATTTAGTTTTTTTTATTTTACATTTATTTAGGATATAGAATTTCTTAAATAATTAAAGGAAATTTTATTCACAAATTATAGTTAAAAAAAATAAGTTGTTGTATAATTTTTATTTATTTTATAAAATCCAAAAAGGATTCTTAATCAGTAGTTATAATTTGACAACCATCAATTGAGTCATATAAATAGGATGCCACCACAAAGTTATATGAAAAAAACCTTATATGTTACTGCTAATAGTTTAAATAACTAACCCAAATATTAGCACCATAGTAACATATCAAAAGAAATAATATGAATGATATGAGAATCCTACATTCCGATAATGATTCATAAACTCACACCCTCCTTCTAGTTAAGTCCCCAAATAAAAATTCCAAAAATTATTAATCTAAAAATCAAGTTCATCACACTAGATGATGTAACTAATACATAAACACAAAGTACAAGAATAAAAATCATGCCCTTAGTAACATGGATTACTCTTATACATGGGTTAGCTACTCCCTGACATAAGATCAATTTTTTTTTCAAAAATTCCACATCTTCTATCTACATTTCCCTCATTTCTAAAAAATAGAATTATTATATGATAAAGAATTTTAATAACTTCTGATTGAATCACTCCATAGTAACTATAACAAGTGGGTTATGTTACCTATGGAATGTCTCCTCTTATGCCAAAGGTTTTTTACTATTACCAAGAGTCTATGGTGAATCAATGGGGAGATTATACCCCCATACCAGAGTAAGAAGCAACAATGGAAATAATAACAATATCATACATACAAAATAATAAGAAATAATATAAATCGTGGATTATGATAAATATTTTAAACAAAAAATTATATATCAAAATGAATGGTATAAATTTCATGCAATTTATATACACAAACAGACTCCACATGGTTAGATCATATACATCAGAGTCCCAAAAGAATCAAAATAACCTGATAAAAGATGCATCGAAATGTGGTATTGATTCCATGCCTAGTAACATACCCAAAAAACCATCCTAGTGATTCTAGATCAACCATGGATCATATGTCCTTTTTTATATCCTGCTAACAACCATTAAGTCTGATTTGGTACCCATGGTGGCTCGATTAGAGTGTGAGTATAAATCCATAGGTCACCACCTAAGGCATCCCTAAATAGATATAGTCTAGAGTTGAGTGCATAGTGGTGTTATAGAGTAATTAAGGAAGGAATAATAAATAAATGGCCATAGATCACTGGGTTTTTATATGACACTAAATATTTACCATTCATAGTACATCTAGTTCCAAATGACTTTGAATGGAATATAATCATCTGGAACATGGATACAAACAAACTTCCAACCATAGAAACATAAGTTACATCATCAAGAATCAGGTTCCACACACACTCTCTTTCTAGGTAACATATTTCCCATCAACTAGGACCCATGGAACATATTCTCCATACCACGAAATAGAAACCACATCCACCAAAACCTATAGAACACATGATCTGACCCAATAAATTTAAGTAACATCATCTAGAACCCAGGGATACACATTCTCCCTACCTTGGAAACATAAGTCACATCCTCCATAACCTAGGAAACACACTCTCCACCCCAAGAAATATAAGTCACATCACGATTTTCATAAATAAATTTACATTTAAATTTCCATATTCAATTTACATGTAAATTCACATCGGTTCTCAGTTTGACCATTTCAACTTTCCTATAGGAAGTAAAATCAGCCATCATGGGTCTATTCACTTGATAATATAATTATACTATAAACCAATCCAAATAAATCAATTGACACATCCTTGGTATCCTACTTGGGCATAATCATTCCATTTGGTCACCCCATGGGATTACTCCCTATTTCTTACATCATATTTATTTTTTTCACTCTACATCTGGATACTAAGATATTTTTTCTCCCACTCATCGGTGAACCAATCATAACCCAAAAAATATATTTTTTAAAAGAGAACTAAATATAAAACATTTTAAAAGTTTTATGTTCAAATACCATTAGGTTAGCATCATCCTACATCATACAGATAGGTAAATGACAGTAGACTTAGGGATAACTTAAGGACCACCTATATTAATTGTGATGAATCAAACTCACCAATCCATGTTACTTCATCTAAACCCAATACTCTGGAACCCTAAAATAATCATTTACCCTTTTAAATTAGGGTTCCAGATTTTAAATATAAGAAATAGATGCAGAATGAGGTATCTAGGGATTTCACAAACATGAAATTACTAAAATATTATCACTGAAATTAATAACACATTATTTGGGAAAAGGAAGTTGAAAAATTGGGTTTAAATATCAAGGGGGAGATCGAAATTCATCCCAAGTGAAGTGGAGATACAATAAGGGAGAGGAGGAGGAGAGAAACATAATGGTCTCTGGGGAAATTAAAATTCTTCCCCCTCTACAAATCTTACTAGTGAATAGGTCAGGGTGTGACCTTGACAGTTGTAGTATGAAACCCCTTATAGGATCCATGATGGTACAACCCATAATGTGTCTTGGAGTGACCTTTTCCTTACAAAGGGAATTCCCCTCTATCTTGATACAATCATTTAATAACACTATGGGTCATGGGGTTACATTTCCTAGGAAGAGGGAATACCCCTTCTATCCAAACACCATCACAAAATTACCCCCTTTACACATACCATGAGCCTCCTATCTCTATGTATTGTATTGAGACATTCAGTTTTCATGACATGAGAGCCAACCTATAGAATACTTTCAATTATAAAACCCCTTAAAAATTTCAAAAACCTAATTCGGATCTATCATTAGCACTAATAGAAATCATAACCAAATAAAATACATGAAGTTTGAATAAATTTGAACTAATTCATACCATGAAAAGTTTATAGTTTTACAATACATATCTTTCATTGAGGAATATAAATATGTCTTTTCATGGAATTAAATAGAAATTACTATGTCTGATCCCCATGTAAATATTCATCACTCAAGTCTGTAATATAACCACCATGGTTATAAATAGGCCACATGAAGTTTTCATCCAACCCATGCCACTAAGGTAGAAGTTGATGTAGATAATTTGATCAAATTCAGTTTTATTTGGGATATTTAATACATTGTGTACCTTTAATCCATTTTCTACATGAATAAAAAGAATGATATACTTAGAGACTATATTTAATTCATGGATCTAATTATTCCTTATCCGAAGGATGATTTTTTGGGGCCAATCATGAAACTATTGATAGATTCCATGGACTATTTTCATGACATCTCCTTTATGGATGGGTATTCTAACAATAAAATATTGATTTACCCTAAGGATGAGGAGACCAATACATTTTGGGAACCCCAATGGGTATAATTATACCCAGTAATGATATTTGCTTTTCTGAAAAATGATAGTTTTATCTATTGAACTTATATTCACCATATTTCAAGTTCATTCATGGAGAAACTATAGAATTCTACATAGATGATTTGGTGATAAAATCCCACTAGTTTTGTGGTCACCACACTAATTTTGGGGATTTATTCATCAATTTATATCAGAATAACTTGAAAATGAACATGTTGAAATGTGATTTTAGGGTAACATAAAAAAACTCCATCATATTTATGATACAAAATCTTGGAATCATGGTAGACCCCATGAAAAATGAAAAATACGTAATGTGGAACCTCATTAAAACCTCAAGAAATTAAAATTACACTTGAGTAATCTCAAATAAATCATTTACATCATAACTAAACTCAGTAGAATTTTTCCCCTTAACAATTATAGTGAAGAAAGGGGCTACCTACTGTTGGGATAATGATTTATCGAAATACTTTAATGAACTCAAGAAATACCACCTACACCCTCTATTCTAAATACTTTGTGTAGAATGAAATACCTTCATTTTAAATTTCTAAACCCTATAGTGTTCTCTTCACACCATCTTCAATATAAAAAATTATGTAACAAAAGAGAATAATCTCTACTATATCATAAGTACGTTTTTATAAGTTGAAACTTTATACTCTAATATTGAGAAAAACTTTTTTTGTGTGGGTCTCTACATTATAGAATCTGAAACATTATCTATAGAATCATAACATCTACATGGTATCCCATGTCAATCCACTCAAATGTATTATTGTTTTTCTAATGCTAATGGGGTTCTTATCTTAATGGAAAGTAGTTCTATAACAATTTGAAATCCAATTTGTGTCATATAATTTTTTAAAAGGGAATATTTTAGATAATTTTATGGAATCACAACCTATCCTAGAGGATTCATCAATATACATTGATCTCCCAAATGAATAAATATTCTACATTAGTGATACCTCCCAATATTTGAAGATATACTTTGATGGTTTTTCATATAGTCTGACATGGATATGGTTGAAATTTCCAAATCACAATAGGGTTGGTTTTTGAATTGTGTTCATCTCCCCAACAATGGAAATTATACTATATTCCTTCCCACTATTAGAAGTATGTACCCATAATGAGGTAGAATACCATGACCTCATCAAAATTTTATGATTTTTCTCATAGATATTGGTTTCCCAATTAGAAATTATGGGTGATTCAGATATTGTTTTCAAGAAAATAAATGGTTACTATATCATCAATAAGGAATATATAATTACCTTTCTTGGTTATATTTGAGGGTTGATGGCTAAATTTTCCTTAGAACCAACATTATATTATATTATATTATATTCTTATATAATTCGCCAACAGATGAACTAACAAATGTAACTACCACCTTGGAAGATCCAGAACGATATAAAATAATCATTTGTGTTAGTCATTGTCAAGTGGTATCCCCATTTATAAGCAATAATACAGGTAAAATAAATTAATTTAATACCACCCCATATTTAAGTGAATCCTAAACCTTTTCAACTAATAATACAACTAATTAGATGTATCTCCTAGAGAAGTTTCTTAAAAATGGATTACATTCATAGGACGATCCAAGAAATATTATATTTTATGATAGGTAGTAAATTTTATCCTTTATTACTACCCACAATATTTTAAGTTCCTCTATAAATACTCATTTATAGGGTCCTCCTCACCTCAAATTATATTTTCCCATTTATGATAATCATTTTTTTTGGAATGAATGGGAACCTAAACAACAAGTAATAAGGGAAAAAGGATTAGACAGTAATGGAGACCATCAATCTATCCTAATTTAATATTAAAATGTTATAACCAAGGAAACATTCAAGAATATAGTAATTACAAAATTAATTCCACTCTATCTACTTTTAAATGATACCCTCAAAAGTATATTTCATATTTTCTAAGGTCTTAATGTACTACTATAAATTTATCTTCCATTCATTAAAAATTCATATCAAAATAAAGTCATTCTTATCAAACCATTACATTTTTTATATATTGTTTTTGGCTTGATTTTTCCATTAAAATATCAGATCGAATTAATATCTTGTAGTTTAAACATTACAAATTACTTCTACCTCCTACTTGGAGTGTAGAATTAAATCTATATTAGGTGTTGGGATAACTATATCAATTTATTTCCTTCTTTCACCCTCTTTATTGTCTTGTAGAAGTTGTTCAACCAAAATCACACACACCTACCTGGGTCACTTATTTAGAATATTCCCATCAGTCTCATTAACACCTACATATTACCTCTCTATCCCACCTTCCTCTTAAAATGGATGTTTCCACCTAGGCACCATTAATCATATAGACTCTTTCCTAGGTAAATTTTATACCCTGGATCTATTATATTTACCCATTGATATTGACATAATAGACCATGTTAGTTTGAAAAAAGTCTATTTAGTTATTGGTTTTCTTAACATTTTTAACTTAGGACCCTCTATGTCAAGGATTTCTTTCTTCAATTTCTCATTATGTGATTGAAATAACTTCATAGTATTGTTGTCCTCCTCATAATTAGATAATGTATGAGACGAGTCATAAATTATTTGAAATTATTTGAATAAAATTTAATCTCTTGATCCCTATGATCATAGTTCTTGTATTATTTCCTTTCCCATTTGTGAATGAAATAATTTCAACCATCATACTATGCAAATCAGTTTTTCTAGTTAACTCCTGTCATGAAAAACTTCTCAACAGAATCATTATCCATGACCTTTAGTGATAGTCTATAAATAACTAGAGTGTCATGATTATAGACCTCTACTATGGGATGATTTTCATATCCAGGGTATGAAGGTGTTCCTCACACCCCTAGATCAAGGGGGATTGGTCATACATACAATACTATAAATGGTTCAGTACAATCCCCCTTCTTTATAAAATAATTTAAACTAAAGGAAGCACCAACCAATTTATCCTAAAAAGGTTTTTGATCATTTTTATCCCATAACCACCCCTAATCCTCTTTAACCAGTTAATCTTTACCAACATTAATAACCCCATCATTCTTAACAACATGAGGGTGATTGTGAAAAAAATAACATCCACGCATCAATCATTCTATCAATATTACCTTATTGGCATAACTCTACATTATAAAGATAACTATTCTGTATTAAATGAATATAAAACATATTATTATAAATTAATTTATCATTTTCATGACAACCAATGGTAAGGATTTCCTATCCCCCAGAGGATCCAAAGATTGTTCTTGTCACCACTTGTGCAAGGGACCTTTATCCAAGTTGGTTGGATTATATCAATATGCTAACTAAATGGGTATCCAAGGAACTATACTATATTCTATTGACCTACCTCAACGATAATATATATAGTTATGTGAAATACTAAATTAGTTTTTACAATAATCAGGCCAAGATTCTAAAATAATTGATTACTTATTCCTGATCTATCCCTTGATAAGAATCTATTATACTAAGGTATGGGGTTTCAAAATATCTATCTCAATTCATAATAAATCGACAATTATTTATTTCAAAGTGTATTTCATTAAATATAAGTAGATGAATCCTCAATGTAAATTTACAAGTGACAAAATAATAATGGGATTTTGGAAAGAGAGAGAAACACATGGGAGGTGAATCCAAACCACCACAGTAGAATGATCCCTATTCAAATAGAGAACTAATGAATAATGAATCAATTGAAACCTAAATGAGAATATATAAATTCCTTTTCTAGATTCAAACTTAAAAAAATATCATTATTTATCAAATTGTTGAAGTATCTAGAGAGGATTGAGAACACCAACCAAGATGTGATGACAAATACCCCAAGATTCATTGTCATTCCTATTGAAGAAGCATGTTGATGTTAAATGTTGAGATTATCTAAACACCAGTGATGAATGAAATAAAAATAATTATTTAAAGAAATAGGAATGTGAAATATTGATTACATTCTATCCAAGGAACAAAGGAATGACTTTTGAAAATGGAATGAATCCAACTGTGAATACAAAATGATAGTGGGAGCCTAAAATTCATGGGGGGAATCATTATTTTGATAACATGATGAAGGAACCTCCCCAAGAGGTGGGAAATGATCCTTATAATTCACTATATAAAATAATGTCACCACAATGGATGTGAGAATGAGTGGGGATGGGAATCTCAAAGGTGGGGTTCTCCTTAAGTAGAATGAAGGAGGAGAGAACCTCATCATCATGCAAGAATTTGATGTTATTTTATATAGTTCTCATATTTCATGTTCCTAGACCATAAAAAATATCAATATTCAAGTATATTTAAATCCAAATATGATAAAATATTATATTTAATTCACATATAAGTTTTATTTATGTTAAAACTATGTGAAATTCATTCATCTACCCATATGTATCTAAAAACTATAAAATACTCCTAGATTTTCATTGCATGAGAGATATATTTTATTATTCCATACCATCCATCTACAGTGACTAAATTCAATTTCATCCTCACTATTATTTAATTATACTAAAAATAGGATGAATTTTACCCCAAAAGGATGTTTAAAAGTATTCTATCATTGATGTCATGATTTCCAATATCCTTACCAGATTATGAGTCTCTTATAAAATACTGATGGATAATGACACTACTTTTTGCATCTTTAAATGGAATATGTTATACTGATAGTACAATATTTCATACCACCACTTATCTCTCTATCATGTAGTGGAAAAATAAATATTAAAACCTTCCACAAAACTCTATCCAATATCATTAAAAATATAGCGTGAAATGATAAAATTTATTTCCTATATAAAATCATTCATGGTTTAAAACACTTATCACACCACGACATAAACTTCCATACAGGAAAACACTTACTTTTTAGTATATGAGATAATGTAATCTTTCTCAATAAATTATTTTTTCCTCTCTTTAATTTTTCATTTATGATAATCTAAAAAAAGATAAACAATTTCATATAAAGATTAACGAGTTAGAAAAAATCGATGATAAAAGTTTACACACAATGTACAATCTCAATGCCTATTATGATCATGTCACATGATTGTTTAATAAAATGTTTTAATTTTTCTCATCAAATTGGAATTATTATTAGCCTAGAGAACACTAAATATTTATAGAAATAAGCTTTTTATGTTTGATAAAAAATTGAGAAGGACCTTACATTATTTATAAGGTCTACTATAATGGAGTTTTCTCCTCGATCACAATCGATTGGGAGTATACCATACCATCAAACAATATAGTATTTCCTATGAAATAATTTTTATAATTTAACATTAAATTCCTTTATTCATGGATTTAAACAACATCGAATAGCTCCTCATCTAACATCCCTAAACTATACGGAAGCTGATTCCTTATCTCAGAGAGTTAAATTACATGACATGTGGTTCATTTTTAATTACATCGCATATACTAATAGTGTTATATTATATATGCGCTAATCCCCTCATATGATAATATGAACCGTTTAATATTAATAAGACATGATTATACCACTTTAAAATCTAGTGATATGATGAAAATGGCCATCATTTCCCTAAACTATGTATGGCTTAATTCCATACCTACAGAAATATTTTGTGATTATTGTGTTTATTATTTTTATTCCATACAGAAATACGATCATCTTTAATCCTAATGTCCAAGCCCCTCATCACAAATTATTGGTTTAACTAAAAATCTTGACACTAGCATGAAACTTCCCATTTTCACATCTGTAAATGCTATATATACATATACAATTATTCTCATAACTATATGTGGTATGATTTATATTGTTTCATGATATATAATGTCATGTCGTCCCATTATAAAACTAACCAAAAATTCTTTTTTCACATTAATTCCCCACTCCCTTCACTCTATTATAGAGTTTGGGTATGCACTTTCATATTGGTTCCATTACTAGCCCTAAATTTATATAATGTTTTCCATTTTTATATGTTGTTATGACCCCATTATTCAGTAAAATATTCCATTATCTCTATTCTCAACAATACACCAATCTATTTAACTAGATTTCATTATACACATTAGATAAAATAGTGTAGAATCCATTTTGAAGAAGTACATGTGTATTGTTATTAATTTTATAAGATATATATTGTTTTTTGGATTTTCCATCATAGACCTAGACATAAATTTTATGTCCATCCAAAACCCTCCCAATATATGGTCTCACAATTCATGATAGGCCTTAATATATTTAATTTTATACTGATAAAATATATATTCATTATAGGAATATGTGTGGAATGTTTCAAATTATTATAGGATATATAGTTACATCGAAATCCTTTATATTGGATTTGGTCACAAATATCTATCCACATCTATTTATCCTCAATTTTTAATAATATCCCATCCTTTTTCAACTCATTAATAGTGTATTCCATTCAACATTTGAACATTATCTTCCAATATAGCATACTTTATAACTTTATTATTTTAATCACCACAAATATTCCATGGAAACTTGTAACGATTATCTCTAATCCAGAAGGGTCCATCTATTGTGGGATGGACTATATATCCATACCCTCTCTAGCTAGATGGATGAATGAATTTATCATAAATGACAAGATTATAAATCCCCATAAACATTTAACAACATTATATTGGAACCAATTATTTTTTATTTTGTTAATGGCCATCCTTAAAATTCTTGTTTAATGGTAAAGTACTTGGCCAATAATTTTAAATATTGTCATGGGTTTCCCTATCCTTATCACTTTTCTTTCATTTAATCTTGATTTATATAAATCATGTTAAGATTTACAACACTCTAATCATATGTTTAAAGGTATTGAATCATTTTCAGATTCCAAGAACCATTTAGGTTGTCACACTTCCCCATTGGCCTAACTGTTACGACCTTAAACTATGAAAACCTATCTTATAGGTTGTCTATATTATCAATAGGTTATTTATTCATATTTGTTCGTTATTTAATTTATCTATGTAAAAACTACAATATCATTTGGTCAAATATTTATGATCTTAAACTTTATCTAATTTTGTCACATTTGTTCAACCTTAAACATTATCTTCACTATATTAGATTTAAAGACCGTAAACTACCAATGAAAGGAGACATAATAATCATACAATTAAAAACCTTAAATAATAAGCCTAATAAAAATTCATATCTCTACTCATTATGAATATTCTTTGTATATCCTGGCCAAAATTTAGATAATTTGAAAGAGAAATGGGAATAAGTCTTATTAGATTGAATACCTAGAAAGGGTATTCTGAGAAAAATCCATCCTCCTACACACTAAGCCATTACCTCTCTTGGATTAAGAAAAGATTAAGGCTAAACAGAAATATATATAAAGCCTTTAGGAATGAACTTTTATCCATAGAAAAAGTAAAGACCTTATCACTAGGTATATGAATCTAAGAAAATTTTAGAGCACCCTCATGCTTCTTATATACATATTAGTTTAAATTATTTTTATATGCGACATGAATATGTCATTTCAATGTAATTGTATCATCTTAGGAAACCATTATTCCATAAAAATCACATTCACAATTTTGTTAATGTTACGCCATTCACTCCATCATACTCAAATGAAAAAAACTTATCTTACGATGATGGTTAAGGTTCTATGTGTCAAACCTACCAATATCCATCCAAGAGTAAAAGTATGGAATAAAACCCAACCTTGTAGTATTTTATGTCATAGTTTTTCTTTATATTACAGTGATGATATTATTTTTGTGTATCAATATCGACTATATACATCTGAGGGAACATGACTTGAAGATAATGGATCAGTTTTAAAATTTCATTATCTACTGAAGTGTTTTGAAATTATGATTTTCAAGAATCTATAGCCATACAATGCTTATATAGACATAATTATTTGGGTATTTCTCAGTGTGTACACCCACAATTCATCACAAGACAATGATTTTTTTGAGAAACATAGAATAAATATTATTATAAAGAGGTAATGTGGATGTTGTATCATTCTAGTCACACTATCATGTATCAAACCAGGTCAACCCCGAACCAGTCACCCTAGACAACCAGTGCTGAGGCCGGAAGGGTGTTCCCAATCCGCATGGGATGGAAAATAGTGTAGGGCATCAAAAAATTAAACAATGGGAATGATTTCTCCTAACAATAAATGAATAACTGAACAATATAAATATAAAAAACCATACCTAATGATATAAAAAAACCCATACTGAACATCTTTTAAAACAAAAACTGAAAGTTCAACAACTATACAAAAAACTGAAACGCATCTCGATGACCACACACCTTCATGTGACCCCGAAAGGTCACTCTCTGATTCCAAAACCAAACATCTCCCATAACTATCTAACTAAGAAGAAACCTATATCAATGTCCAAAAACAATGATAAACCATTAGTGTGAGTATTAAAACTCAGTGGGCATGCCAGAACAATATATTCCCATTGTAGTTATTTTAAAATAAAATAAACATCAATTTAATGTTTGAAATAAAATATATAAAAGCGATATTTTCTACACATTTTACACTTAAAAACCAAACATGATCGATTTATCCTACTAAAATTTTAAACCAAACTTTTCTTTAATGAGAAACCATGGAAAATTTCAAAAGATAAATTGTATTTTTTAGTTATAAAAGATATAAATATTGCAGATAATCTTCAAAACCATTTTCCGCAAAACACTTTTAAACATTTTAACATATTTGGCATAAATTTGCACTACTCAGGAGGGAGAATCACAATAATACAACTAGGGTAATGGAAATAAACATACAATAGTAACCTACCAACAATGTAACACAATAATTCTCTACACAGAACTATGTAATAATAGACATGGGTGAAATCTAGGAGCTCATGAATAATCTAGAACATACTATACATGTTGACTCATCTCAGAAAGCATGACTCACATGATGACATCAGTAAATCCCACACACCTCGCCACACCCTATCTAGTATATTCTGAGTGGAACAATCCCATAGTTATAGTATCAAAATATACCAATACTATGGGCCACAAGCTATTGTGTAATTTTACACGTGAAGCAATTTTTCTCATAAATTTCTATCTATATGCCAGGTTCCCATGTCAAGATGTATAAAGAAGAGGGTGAGCCAAATGATGCCAATTGAGCATCAAATCACATGAATATATATATATCATATCATATCAAACAATATCCCTCACCCAAGTCACCCCAAGGATCATCCTCCTTTCATATAATCCAAAGGAAATAAAAGAGTCCATACCGAGGATATCCCATTCCACAAAAAGTAAATAGTAACTAGGATTCCATAGAAAGGAAATACTACCCATTTAATATTTATATACTAATTGAAGACTATTTTCCAAGTAGATTTTCATGTTAAATAATTCCAACTTTTAAAAAAAACTTCTAATCGAACCTTTAAATATCCTTCACAAACTATCACTATAAAAGAAACAAAATACACCTTTATAAAGGGATATAAATAATCCATTTCCAAATTAAAATAATTTGAAAATATATTTTAAACACAAACACCACACTTTCAAGGTAAATACATTTTTATAAAAATTCCAAATGGGATTTTAATTACCTTTACATAACAAATCATTATTGATAGAAAAATACATCATTCCTTTAAATACCAAACCACTTTTAAACCCATTTAATGAACATAAATCGTCATTTATCATATCAAAAAGTTATTTAAAAAGATGAACCTTCTTTGAAATCCACAAATCATGTGCGATGGTCAACCAAACATCTTACATAATACTTAGTGTACAATATTAAACAAAAAAATTCTTTTAACACACAAAAAGGAAGAAACCACCACTTTTCACACCAATTAACCATTCCAAAAACCACAAATCAAAATTTAGGATTTATTGAAGGTGAAAAAAAAATCAAACCAATTATTATTGAATTAATAAGTCATGTGTAATGGAAACCAACCTAGATCTCAAGACTTTTCAATAATGCACACTAGAACCCACACCACGAAGGATCCAATAACCAAAATATACCAAGAGGAACCCTAAAAAAGTAAAACACCATACATAAATCAAGGGGAAACATGAAACCTAGGTCTAATATACTATAAGAGAATAAAAACCTGGGAGAAAATGGAGGAAATAGAAAGTGACAGAAGAGAGGAGAGGGATTACCTTGAAGATGTAGTCCAAAACCATGAATAATCTCTAGATCTTCACCATAGGAGGGGGAAGGAGCCTTGGAGAACATGGAAAGTGGTCTCTTAGGGTAATATAAACTAGAATAAGAGAAAGGTGTCAGTTTGGTTTAAAAATTCCAAGGGGGCATAATTGGTATTTAACAAATTTTCAGATTTGGGAAGCTCACATGGTTGGACACACTGTTTAACAAACCCTATTTCAATCGTGCACCCATCACTAAACACATAAAGAACCCTGCATAGTTTTCCACACTATTTATAAACCATATTCCAAACATTCCAAATGACACTGTCCCAAAATGTCACCTGGCTGCATAGTTACATAGGCTACACTACATGGTTTAACAAACCGTGCACCAACCATGTGTAGGCTAATACCAATTCCAAAACTCAACATTTCACCAATAACTGCTAAACAACATGAGGAATAACCCCAATATCAAAAATATCAAATAAAAAACTCAAATTTGGAACCGCGGAACACCCAAAACTCAAGAGGAAAACCAAGACCCATCAATGAATCAAAATTAAGGGTGAGAACAAAAACCCGGGTGTGATAGTTATCCCCACCATAGAAATTTCTTCCCCCATAAATCTACAACATCTTCCAGTTGATCGATCAAAGAATAAGGATTTATAAAACAATATAATCCAACCTCTTAAACCCAAGTTATGTCAACCCATTCCAAACATAACTGAGTCCCCTTTACCGTAAAAAAAAATTCGAAACCACTTAATGAGGAACAATAGGAAAGATCAAGCAACAAAATCTATAGCCATGCCACAAGAAAGGTCTCTGAGCAAACTCCAAAACCTAACGCTCTCCCAAATTGAAACAAAACTCAAAAGTCTACAATTTCAAAAGAAATCTAGCTCATATCAGTTCAAATCCTGAACAAGAATCAATTCTAATAATGGGAGGCCGAAATGGATTACCCACCATTAGAAAACAACCAAAAAAGATTATTTTTAGAAGAAAAATCATCAAGACCAATGGTGGGTCTCCCCACCACTTAGAACAAACCAGAAAAAATCAACAACACATGTAAACACACCAAATTTTCCACAAATTCCAACTAACCCCATCATAGAAGGTACCATTGCTGGAAGAAACTTTCTCCAAATAACAATTAAAAATGATTATGAAAAACACAATAAGAGAATTTAGACTTCCAACTACCCAATGGAGAAGAAAAAACTAGAATAAAGATTCCAACTTCCCTGGCAGTTTGTGGACCTCGTGGAATGCTTCATTCAGTGACTTGGGACTGGAACCCTAATGTTTGAAACATATTTTACACTGCAGTCATGAACTAATGAACAAAACTCATTTTCATTAAAACACGAGTTCTCAAAATATCCACAACATCCCCTTAAATTTCAAAAAAAGTTAACACCACCAGTCACAACAGGTACAATAGGAAGAAACATTACAACTAGAATAACTCATAAAACAAAAACAAACTTTAAACTGATCCTAAAACACCATTTTACTCCAATGAACTATCTCTATGATGCTTCCTCAAAACACCCTGACAGAACTGCTTCAAGTAGCCTAAGAATCAACAAGAATGATAGTTCTTCTATGAGATTGAAAATGTTGACTTCTTATTATTTAGCTTTCTAGACTAATTACACACCATGATTCCATTCCCATAAGAATCTTACAAAAGGTCTCAAGGCCTTTTAATTCTACGAACAACTCTATCCACTTTCTACCGCTTCTCAACTCGTTTACTAGAATTTCCCTTCACCATTTATAGTGACTTGAAGAGGAATGCTATCTTAATAAATCCTCCTAACATAGATTCCACATGAACTGCTTGCCTCACCACATCAACAAATGAGGTGAGATTGGACTCCAACACCTTTGACTGTAGATTAGAATGAATGCCACACTATAAATACCGAGCCTTTGAATAATATTATCCAACATACCTTGAATCATATGGAACTAGTTATATAAATCAATAATAGAACTCCAACACTGACCCATCAACCTACAACAAACAAATCTTCTCCATTCCCTAAAGAAAATTATAAAAGGTCTCGAGGCCTTTTAATTCCATGGACACCTCCAACCACTTTTTGTCGATTCTCAAATCATTTATTAAAATTACCTTCACTATTTATAGGGAATATAGGAGGAATACTATCTTATGCACTCCTGTTAACTCAGAGTCGACACAAACTACTTACCTCACCACATCAACAAATGAGGTGAGATTGAACTCCAACACCGTTGACTGTAGATTAGAACGAAGCCCACACTCGAAATACAGAGCCTTTGAGGAATCTTCTACAACATACCTTGAATCATATGGAACTAGGTATAAAAATAAATGATATAATTCCAACACCGACCCATCAACCTATAATAAAAAAAATTCTCTATTCCCATACTCTCCAACGTCATCACAGAGAAATATTGCTGGATGAATAAAGCCTCGAAGAATTCCCTAGTAAGATCTTCCCAAGGCTTGTTATTTGACACCGACTTCCACTACATTCATGTCCTACCATCAAGCATAAATGTATAAAACCTAATATTTAATGACTTGGGAAAATAAATGAGGCTAAAGTTACTTTTTATTTTTCATTTCCACTATTCCTCTATGAGATGATCTGATTGACCATGAAAGAGGGGTGGATTTTAATTACAAAACTCAAGAATTAAATCCTTAGGTTGATCTACTAGAGTGTTTGTCAATGGTGAACCACCTGTGGCCGCACTTCTAATATCCATCAAACTAATATTGGGGAGAACACTAAGAACTAAGAAGACTAATAGATCTATAAAAAATATCTCATCAAAAAGAGTCCTCAAACTCAAAAGACTACATAATCAATATAGCATCCCGCCATTTTATAACTTAATCTTTCATTACATTACACACAACTGAGGATCTTTAAGGTTTAGTGTCTTGGAAACCAGGAACATAATACATGAAAACAACATAAAGCATTCTTCTTAAAAACTTGAAAGGCTTCTCCTTAAGTTCATCCTAGGTTCATTACTTCATCTCATAACCTGGGGACATACATCAAAAGAAAGGGTGAGCAGAAGGCCCAGTAAGGGAAACAAGAGGAACATTTTACATGTGAACTTGATATACTTCAATAAGGACATGAAAAGAACTTTAAGGTATGAGAAAGAAAATCATGAGGCATTTCATAATAAAAACAACATTTTCCATAACATGAAGATGTGGCTACATCATTTAACATAGACAATCATGAACATATCACCAAGGTCCATCCCCAAGGTGTCATTTGAAAATTACCAAGGTTATTCACCAAGGTATCGTGAAAATTGTAATCTCTAGTGGTTACATCATTACCCAATGCATTGGAGCGCTATCAGGGAGCACCCTTAAATTTGCCTTTATTATCATGTGAGCCACATATATCATCATCAAAAATTTCATAAATAACCCATATAGCATAAAATAAATGGGTTTCATTTCATAATCACAACGTTTTGAAAACTGCTTTAAAGACATGATCTTTACGTCACTTTAAAACCCACAGAAAAGGAAGGTGGGTCTCATGTATGTAAATCCCAGAATTTAAAATGGAACATTTTGATATATATGTGAATACCCCTGTAGAAATAAGATCTTTGAGTATTCACTTTAAAACATAAAATAATTTTTGAGAAAAGAGAGAGGCATTTTGAGGGGAAAATTCTGCAGTATAACGGCTAAGTTTCGGGGTTTTAGAAAACATTGAAATGGGAGGGGACATGGGTCACCCACTCATAAATGATCCATAAAACAGTAGGGTTAAAGAATAAAGAGAATATATGGTCCTGGAAATGAAATTTGGAGGACATACCATTTGAAAAGAAAAGCATGGAAGGAAGAGCAAAATTAGATTTCTCTTATGAAAATTCGGCAGCCTTACGGCGTCACTTAACTTCAAAAGAAAATGATTTGACAAGATCAAATAGGGTCCCTCATCATATGATCATAAGAGATCAGTATGATAGATATAGAGATCATACCCCAACATAATAAAGAGGAACTTGAAAGACTTGACATGAAAATCGAACTTGAAAAATGAGAAGGGTGAAAGAATCCCTTAAAAATTCGGCAGCCTAACGGCGTCACTTAAACTTTCATAAAACGAAATGATGAGAGTAAGAGGGGATCTCTCATCATATAAACATGAAAGGGCAGTAATAGGAATATAAAATAACATCCTCTCACATAAAAACATGGAGCAGAAAAGGAATGACATAAAAGAGATTACATGAAAAGAAAGAGAGGGGTCGGATCCCTTACCTTAAAACGTGACTCTTGAAACTCAAAGGATTGGACCTTGAGGGCTTGGGGGCACCTTGGGAGGACTCCTTGGAAGGTAAGAAGACCAGAACTTCGTTGGGGGAGAGTTGGGAGTGAAAACTAAAGGAGGAAAGGGTGGGTATTTATAGGGAAAGTGAGGGAACAAAGCATTAATGGCCAAGGGACACCTCACTAGTGGTTTTGGCAAAACCATGGGCTTGCCCATGGTATTTGCCCATGGTATTGGCCACTTGGGACACCTCACACCTTATATTACTGTTCATAATTCGACCATATTGAATATATACTTAATACATCATTTAATGATGTCATTAAACACCCGTAACTTAAAAACTATACTTTCACTATTCACTGAAAATTCAACTTTCTCATAATAATCCCAAAATTTCACCTTAACCAAATATCAATGCTATGATTTCAAAAATGAACTCCATTTTATAAAAAATAATTTTCTAAATAATTTTACTTTTATTTTTAAATAAATAAACTATTCACCGAAAATTTATTTTTTCAGAAAAATCCCCAAAATTTACCATAACATAATATCGATGCTCTGAGTTCAAAAATAAAGTCATTTTTATAAAAATAATTTTCTAATTATTTTTAATTAAATTTTTAATTAAAAAACACTATTCATCCAAAAAAACTAATACTTGAATAATAATTTATGAAACCGTTATTTACCCATTTTATTGAATAACATTACTTAATCAAGGTGCCTAGATTATTTTAAAACTTTCTTTAAGTGAGATTTCTAATCCATTTGGTCACATTACTAATCCTAAGCGTAAAATCACTATTCACTATTTACTATTCATCAAAAATTAAGTTGATCTTATTAGACTCCAAATTCCTTAATGAACACTTTTGTAGAAGACCATTTTTTGAAAATCATTACACATCATTAGTTATTTAGGGTTTACATAAATATTTCAAAATATCCCTTTTTCAAAATTCATCAATAAAATACATTTCTAAAATTATCTGGACGTTTGAAATTTCACAAACATCACTAAAGGAAGAAATATCAATTTATTCACCCGAAGGGATTACACAAGGAAGCTAGGGTCTCGTCACATAGCCCCTTATAACACCGGCATAAGACCTGAGTGTAAGGTGTGCTATGGTGAGAGAATCTGAGGGAGGCTCAGATAACATTGCCCTAGTAGTAATCTCTACTAACTTGAACTTATCCCGCATGCGTTTCCGTTCAAGCTTGACAGGCTGGAGTTCGGCTTTGGTTTGGTCCAAAGCGAAGCCCACAGATGCTACCTCCTTCCCAAGCTCTGATAAGTGGGCTTCATAAGGGTTGAGTCTACTGGATGAAGTCATCGACTCCTCTTTCTGCATTAACCATTAACATCTTATTAAATCAATAAGAGTAAGTTAATATACTACTCAAAAAGATTGGGTCGTTACATTCTTCCCCCCTTAAGAAATTTCGTCCCCGAAATTTATACTTGAGGCCTAGTCGAAAAGGTGAGGGTACTTTTGCTTCATCGTTTCCTCAAGCTCCCAAGTCGCTTCTTCATATTTATGATTCCTCCACAACACTTTCACAAGGTGGGTAGTCTTGTTTCGTAGGACCTTGTCTCTACGGTCCAAGATCTCCACTGGCTGCTCCTCATAAGAGAGGTCATGTTCAAGTTGTACCACCTCTGGGTTCAGTACATGCGAAGGGTCGGGTATGTACTTCCTCAAGAGAGATACATGGAAGACATTGTGAACTTGAGCTAGGTTCGGTGGAAGTGCTAGACGATAGGCCACGGCTCCTATGCGATCAAGGATTTCATAGGGGCCAATGTAACTAGGGCTGAGCTTCCCTTTCTTCCCAAACCGCATGACTCTCTTCCATGGAGAGATTCGAAGGAAGACTTTGTCACCAACACCAAAATCCAAGTCTCTTCGTCGATTGTCAGCATATCTCTTCTGCCGACTCTGAGCAGCTTTTATGTGTTGTTGGATGGCATGAACCTGTTCTGTCATTTCTTGCACAAGATCAGGCCCAAGAAGCTTCCTCTCACCAGTTTCATCCCAACAAGTAGGAGTTCTACACCGCTTTCCATACAGAGCTTCATAGGGTGCCATCTGAATACTCGCGTGGAAGCTGTTGTTATAGGAGAACTCCACTAATGGGAGGTGTTGATCCCATCCACCTTTAAATTCCATTGAGCATAATCTCAACATGTCTTCGAGTGTCTGAATAGTCCTTTCAGATTGGCCATCAGTTTGAGGATGATAGGCCGTACTAAAATTCAATTCAGTATTCAGAGCGTGCTGAAGACTTCTCCAGAATTTTGATGTGAATCTTGGGTCACGATCAGATACGATGGATAGTGGTACCCCATGCAGCCTTACCACTTCCTTCACGTATATCTTGGCAAGCTGATCCAGAGAGAAATTTTCCCGAATAGAGATAAAATGGGCTGTCTTGGTGAGACGGTCCACAATAACCCATATCGCATTGTTTCCTTCGGATGTTTTTGGGAGACCAGTTACAAAGTCCATGGTGATATTATCCCACTTCCATACTGGTATGGGTAGCGGTTGTAATACCCCCTTAGGAAGTTGTCTTTCTGCCTTTACTTGCTGACACACCAGGCACCTTGTAGTGTAATCGGCAATCTCCCTCTTCATGTTATCCCACCAATAATGATCACGAAGGTCTCTATACATCTTAGTGCTTCCCGGATGTATAGAGAAAGTAGAGCTATGAGCTTCATCCATCAGTTCTTTCTTTATCTCCGGAATAGATGGAACACATAGTCTTGTACGAAATTTCAATACACCTTCTTGATCAATATTGAAATTAGGGAACTTCCCATCCTTTACAGCCTCGAACTTCTCCGGCAGTAAAGGATCTTCTTTTTGAGCCTTCTTGATCTTCTCTAGTAATGAAGGTTGAGAAATCATTTGGGATAGGGTTGATGATGTCCCTTTCCTTATAATTCCCATGTCCAGTTTTACTAGATCTTTAATCAAGGGATCTCCCAGGATCCTCATTGTTGCCAGAACAACAGGATCTTTCCTGCTTAACGCATCCGCGACTTTGTTTGCTCTTCCAGGGTGATAATGAATTGAACAATCATAGTCTTTAATAAGCTCCAACCATCTCCTTTGTCTCATGTTCAATTCTTTCTGAGTGAAAATATACTTTAGACTTTGGTGGTCAGTGTATATATCACATTTCTCCCCATAAAGATAGTGCCTCCATATCTTCAGAGCAAAAACAACTGCCGCCAGCTCTAGATCATGCGTAGGATAATTCTGCTCATGAATCTTCAACTGTCGAGATGCATAAGCAATTACATTGTCATTTTGCATGAGGACGCACCCAAGCCCTTTCAGAGATGCATCGCTAAAAATAACGAATTCTTCTCCGATAGAGGGTAGTGTTAACACAGGTGCAGTAACCAATCTCTTCTTCAGCTCTTGGAAACTTTCCTCGCATTCCTTTGTCCAGATGAACTTAACCCCTTTTTGAGTCAACTTGGTTAGTGGATTAGAAAGTCGTGAAAAGTTTTTCACAAACCTCCTATAATATCCCGCTAAACCAAGGAAACTATGAATCTCAGTTACTGTTGTGGGTTGAGGCCACTCCTCCACAACCATTGTCTTTGCAGGGTCAACCGAGATTCCTTCATTGGTTACGATGTGCCCCAAGAAAGCCACTTGTTGTAACCAAAACTCACACTTGCTGAACTTCCCAAAGAGCCTCTCCTTCCGTAGAGTTTTCAAAATAACCCTCAGATGATCTTTATGCTCCTCACGACTTTTTGAATATATCAAAATATCATCAATAAAAACTACCACAAAGTTATCAAGGTAGTCCTTAAAGACTCTATTCATCAAATCCATGAAAATAGCAGGAGCATTAGTCAAGCCGAAGGGCATAACAGTAAACTCATAATGCCCATATCTTGATCAGAAGGCAGTCTTTGGAATATCTTCCTTCTTCACCCACAGTTGATGATAACCAGATCGAAGGTCAATCTTAGAGAAGAATTGAGCCCCACGAAGTTGGTCAAATAAATCATCAATTCTTGGAAGAGGGTATCTGTTCTTCACTGTGATCCCATTCAGTTGTCTATAATCAATGTATAGCCGCATTGATCCATCCTTCTTCTTCACAAAGAGAACTGGTGCTCCCCAAGGAGACACACTCGGTCAGATAAACCCCTTCTCCAACAAGTCTTGGAGTTGTTTCTTTAGCTCCTCTAGATCCACATTTGCCATTCTATACGGAGTCTTTGATATCGGTTGGGACCCAGGTACGAGTTCAATGGAGAACTCTACCTCTCTCTCTGGGGGAGGTCCAGGTAACTCCTCAGGAAATACATCCATGTATTCCTGAACAATCGGAACATCTTCAATTTGTATGCTCCCTTTCCCTTTTTCATCATCACCGATTAACTCCATAAAGAAAGCTATGGGAGGTTCTTCTAGATAGGGATCAGTTCGGGATATCTCTCCTTGGAAGATAACTGTAGGTCGTTCATTCAAGACTACTGAGATTTCCTTACTTCTTGATTTGATCTTAGCATTATACTTTGAGAGCCAGTCCATCCCTAGTATAATGTAGAATTCCATCATGGGAATGACTACTAGATTTGCGATAAGATTGTGCTCACCAAAGTAAACACTAGAGTCTCTAAACACTGTTGATGCATGGATAATCCCACTTGGTGTCTTGACTGACAACTCTACCTCAAGCAATTCGGGGATTGATTCTATATTCCTTGCAAACTTGGAGGAAATAAAGGAATGCGTAGAACCAGAATCAAATAAAGCACTTGCTAGTTTTGAGAGGAGAACAAGAGTACCTGTTACCACATCGTTCGGAACTTCAACTTCAGTTGTTGTGATAGCGAAAGCACGGCCTTGCTCCCTTGGCCTCTACTGAGGTTGATGGTGATTCCCCTCCACCGCCCTCGGATTTGGACATTGATTAGCAAAGTGCCCAAGCTATCCACACTTGAAGAATGTGACTTCGGGTAGGGCCAGAACCATCTTTCCTCTGTTGTTAGTGTTGGGAAGTTGAGGCTTCACATCACCACGACAATTCCTAGAAATATGGCCTTCTTTTCCACACCTATAGCACTTTCCACTTCTGATCAAGCAGTTCCCCGGATGCTTCTTCCCACATTTATTGCATGTGGCATGTTGCATATGCTTTCCACCTCTTTCCTGATCGAAACTTCTTCCCAGGCTCGGTTCTAGAGTTCTCTTCTTCTCATTAGATTTGTGAGACCACTGTGTCTCCCCAAACTCTAGTTCAACTTTCATAGCACTTCGAACTATTTCTTCATAGCTATCGTAGTCCCTGTTGGCTAGATTCTTCCGCATATGTGGTCGTAGTCCGCCAAAGAATCTATCAACCTTCCCATTAGGGTCCATGACAAAGCTTGAGGTATAACGGGAAAGCCTTGTGAAGTTCATCTCATAGCTTCCGACAGATTCGTTCTCCTTCTGCTTCAGCTCGAGAAACACTTTCTCCATTTTCGTTCTCATTGAACGAGGGAAATACTTGTTAAAGAAAATCCCCCGAAATTCTTCCCACTCCATAGCTTCCATCTCTCCTCGTGGATTCGTGTTTTTGATCAGTGACCACCACTGATCAGCTTCTCCCTCTAGGCGGTAAACAGCAAGGGTGACTTTTTCTTGTTCCGAACAATTAAGTACAGAAAAGATCTTTTCAATGGAGCTTATCCATTGTTCCGCAACCAATGGGTCAGTAGATCCACTGAATGTTGGCGGTCGTTGACGCATGAAGGACTCAACAGAAAGTTGTTCCCTTCGTGGTGAGGTCGGTCTCTCAGCTTGATTCAAGTTATTACTCATAACTTGAGTCAGTTGGTTCATCATTCGCATGAATGTTTCCATTCCGGCTTCCATCGGAGGTCCGTCATCACATGGTGCATTGCGGTCACTATCGGCATGGTTTCTCCTATTGCCCGCCATTTTCTAAAAGAATAAAACCTTAGTGAGAAACTTATTTCATTTATGAATCTTTTAACTAAGACTTCATGCTTAAACAATTATAGTTCTCTATAATTCCTTCATAATGATTCATAAAAAGCATGTGATTAACCAAACATATCCCCCGGGAGTGTCGTAACCAAGAGTGCAGCAAGGCCCATTATCGTGCACCAGTTCCCATTCGATTCTAGCTCAAAGCGGTGTTTTCGGGTTTTACCCCTATGTACATCTGTGCCAGAGCCGCCTCTACCTGCTCGTATCTAGACAGGGATGTATTTGTTTGATAGACCACTTACTCAATACTTACCAAAATACCAGGAAGTTTTCCTATACTTAAACTTTTCTATAGGGTTCTTCCTATTGTTTTTTTTATATCATAATTTCCACAAATAACTAAACCATCCTTTGATACCAACTATAGCATCCCGCCATTTTATAACATAAACTTTCATTACATTACACACAACTGAGGATCTTTAAGGTTTAGTGTCTTGGAAACCAGGAACATAATACATGAAAACAACATAAAGCATTCTTCTTAAACACTTGAAAGGCTTATCCTTAAGTTCATCCTAGGTTCATTACTGCATCTCATAACCTGGGGACATACATCAAAAGAAATGGTGAGCAGAAGGCCCAGTAAGGGAAACAAGAGGAACATTTTACATGTGAACTTGATATACTTCAATAAGGACATGAAAAGAACTTTAAGGTATGAGAAAGAAAATCATGAGGCATTTCATAATAAAAACAACATTTTCCATAACTTGAATATGTGGCTACATCATTTAACATAGACAATCATGAACATATCACCAAGGTCCATCCCCAAGGTGTCATTTGAAAATTACCAAGGTTATTCACCAAGGTATCGTGAAAATTGTAATCTCTAGTGGTTACATCATTACCCAATGCATTGAAGCGCTATCAGGGTGCACCCTTAAATTTTCCTTTATTATCATGTGATCCACATATATAATCATCAAAAATTTCATAAATAACCCATATAGCATAAAATAAATGGGTTTCATTTCATAATCACAACGTTTTGAAAACTGCTTTAAAGACATGATCTTTACGTCACTTTAAAACCCACAGAAAAGGAAGGTGGGTCTCATGTATGTAAATACCAGAATTTAAAATGGAACATTTTGATATATATGTGAATACCCTTGTAGAAATAAGAGCTTTGAGTATTCACTTTATAACATAAAATAATTTTTGAGAAAAGAGAGAGGCATTTTGAGGGGAAAATTCTGCAGCATAACGGCTAAGTTTCGGGGTTTTAGAAAACATTGAAATGGGAGGGGACATGGGTCACCCACTCATAAATGATCCATAAAACAGTAGGGTTAAAGAATAAGAAGGATATATGGTCCTGGAAATGAAATTTGGAGGACATACCATTTGAAAAGAAAAGCATGGAAGGAAGACAAAAATTAGATTTCTCTTATGAAAATTCGGCAGCCTTACGGCGTCACTTACCTTCAAAAGAAAATGATTTGACAAGATCAAATAGGGTCCCTCATCATATGATCATAAGAGATCAGTATGATAGATATAGAGATCATACCCCAACATAATAAAGAGGAACTTGAAAGACTTGACATGAAAATCGAACTTGAAAAATGAGAAGGGTGAAAGAATCCCTTAAAAATTCGGCAGCCTAACGGCGTCACTTAAACTTTCATAAAACGAAATGATGAGAGTAAGAGGGGATCTCTCATCATATAAACAAGAAAGGGCAGTAAGAGGAATATAAAAGAACATCCTCTCACATAAAAACATCGAGCAGAAAAGGAATGACATAAAAGAGATTACATGAAAAGAAAGAGAGGGGTCAGATCCCTTACCTTAAAACGTGACTCTTGAAACTCAAAGGATTGGACATTGAGGGCTTGGGGGCACCTTGGGAGGACTCCTTGGAAGGTAAGAAGACCAGAACTTCGTTGGGGGAGAGTTGGGAGTGAAAACTAAAGGAGGAAATGGTGGGTATTTATAGGGAAAGTGAGGGAATAAAGCATTAATGGCCAAGGGACACCTCACTAGTGGTTTTGGCAAAACCATGGGCTTGCCCATGGTATTTGCCCATGGTATTGGCCACTTGGGACACCTCACACCTTATCTTACTATTCATAATTCGACCATATTGAATATATACTTAATACATCATTTAATGATGTCATTAAACACCCGTAACTTAAAAACTATACTTTCACTATTCACCGAAAATTCAACTTTCTCAGAATAATCCCAAAATTTCACCTTAATCAAATATCAATGCTATGATTTCAAAAATGAACTCCATTTTATAAAAAATAATTTTCTAAATATTTTTAATTTTATTTTTAAATAAATACACTATTCACCGAAAATTTATTTTTTCAGAAAAATCCCCAAAATTTACCATAACATAATATCGATGCTCTGAGTTCAAAAATAAAGTCATTTTTATAAAAATAATTTTCTAATTATTTTTAATTAAATTTTTAATTAAAAAACACTATTCATCCGAAAAAACTAATACTTGAATAATAATTTATGAAACCGTTATTTACCCATTTTATTGAATAACATTACTTAATCAAGGTGCCTAGATTATTTTAAAACTTTCTTTAAGTGAGATTTGTAATCCATTTCGTCACATTACTAATCCTAAGCGTAAAATCACTATTCACTATTTACTATTCATCAAAAATTAAGTTGATCTTATTAGACTCCAAATTCCTTAATGAACACTTTTGTAGAAGACCATTTTTTGAAAATCATTACACATCATTAGTTATTTAGGGTTTACATAAACATTTCAAAATATCCCTTTTTCAAAATTCATCAATAAAATACATTTCTAAAATTATCTGGACGTTTGAAATTTCACAAACATCACTAAAGGAAGAAATCTCAATTTATTCACCCGAAGGGATTACACAAGGAAGCTAGGGTCTCGTCACATAGACCCTTATAACACCGGCATAAGACCTGAGTGTAAGGTGTGCTATGGTGAGAGAATCTGAGGGTGGCTCAGATAACATTGCCCTAGTAGTAATCTCTACTAACTTGAACTTCTCCCGCAGGCGTTTCCGTTCAAGCTTGACAGGCTGGAGTTCGGCTTGGTCTTGGTCCAAAGCGAAGCCCACAGATGCTACCTCCTTCCCAAGCTCTGATAAGTGGGCTTCATAAGGGTTGAGTCTACTAGATGAAGCCATCGACTCCTCTTTCTGCATTAACCATTAACATCTTATTAAATCAATAAGAGTAAGTTAATATACTACTCAAAAAGATTGGGTCGTTACAATCAACACTCCCAATACATTGAAAAAATGATACATAAAAAAATTGGCTATAAAATATCAAAACATTCTTCTTGAAAACACTTTATAAATGAGAAAAAAACTTTTTGGATTTTCAAACTCACTAATCACGTTCCTTAGAGTCTCACTTACATGCACATACCCATTCTATACCAAGAACTCATCCATCCACATCATCATCCAACCACCTTCAACACATATCAATGCATGTGAGAACCGAAGGAAATACCAATGGAAAAAACAAAACATTTCCAATTTTCCAAAACAAAACATTAAACCCAATTTTCACGATCATAACCCTCTCTAAATTTCACGATCTATAAAAATTTTCAAACACTTACTAACCACAAGGTCCAAATACATTTTTATATTCCACAATCTAAACCATTTTATCATTCTTGAAAACAAATTACCATGATTTTCTATCCAAAAATCCATTTCATCTCATTCAAAGAAAATTTCCAAAACTTACTTAAAGATAAATACCTGGTTTTAAAACAGAACATTTCCCAAAACTTTTGTTTTTAATTGTAAAAATTAAATCATGTTTAACCATTTTTGTTTCACCAAAAATGGTCATTTTAAAAAAATAAAAATTTTCATGCTTCCATAAAATAAAAATAAAAATCATTTTCCAACATTCCAAAAAAAAAAGATTCAATTTAAAAGTATATTTTTTACAATTAAAAAACAACAGTTCTAAAAATAATTCCAAATTCAATAGAAAGTCATGGAATCTCACAAAGAAAATTAGTGTTGGTGGGTGACTTTGCCTTATGGTTGGTAGTCATAAACTAATCACACCACCATCATAGAGAGTCTTTTTATAAAATTTTCTGAGCATCACATGGATTGTGAGGCCCTACGAGCTTACGAATATAAGTATCCCAACTCTCATTTCATATCCCAAACATTAAACAACCACAAGAACTAAATAAACCAAAAAAACTGGACTTCCCATGGAAGCCCAAATCTTGGTGTAGAAAGTATTTCCAAATACTCCATCATTACTACAGCCCATGGCTCCAAAAATCATACTCCTTCTATCTTGAAATCTGTAAATAAAGAAAGTTGATCTGAAAAGAAAGTTCCTCTAAAGAGATAACCTCATTTGATGCCATTTTGTCACAAACCAACCCGAGTCGACCCTAAACAAGTCAATAGAACCAACATGTATCAAGGCCCAAATGGAATTATCGATCCCCATGGGCTGGAAACTTGTTCCGAGCATCAACATGGAAAACAAAGGGAATGATTTATCTAAATAATAAATGAATAACTGGGAAAATTAAAGATAAAAAAGAAGAAAAATTATATACAAATTTCTAAATTGAACATATTTTACAGCAAAAACCAAAAGTACAACAACTCTACAACAAAATCAAACTGCACTTGATGACTACTCAGCTCTATGTGACCTCAAATGTCACTCTCTAATACCAAAACCAACCATCAATCACATCTATCTAACCAAGTTGAAACATACATAAAACAATAAAAAAATAAGAAATTGTAAGTGTGAGTATTAAAACTCTGTAGGAATACCCGAACAATCTATTCTCAATGCAGTTCCTTTAAAATAAACGAAAAACAATTTCATGTCTAATATAAAATAAAGAAATATAAAATTTTCTATAAATTTTCCACATAAAAACTAACAAGGTCTATTTCTATTAATACTATTTAAAACCAAACTTTTCTCCAAGGAGTAACCATGGACATTTCAATAGAGAAAGAGGACATTTCATTTCAAAAAGAGAAAAAGAGTACAAATAATTTCCAAAAACTTTTCCACTAAACACTAAACAATTTCACATTTTTGGAATAAAGAGACATTATTCAAGAGGTAGAATCACAATAATACCACAAGTTCAATGGAAATAAACATACATGAGAAACCAACCAATAATGTAACCCAATCATTCACTTCAAGAAACTAAGTTCCAATAGAAGTTGGTGAAACCTAGGATCGCCTGAATAATCAAAAATATACTATACATGTTAACTCATCCTAGAAGGTATGGCCCATGCCATGAAGTCAATAATTCCGACACACCTAACCACACCCTACCTAGTAAAAACCATGGTGAATAATACCACATCAATAAAAAAGAAAATATATCCCTTACTATGGGTCACTCGTTAGTTCTTATTCTAAAAATTGAATCACTCATTCTCAGAAAATTTTCTCATTATTTTAGGTTCCCATGTCAAGATTTAGAAATAAGATGGTGAGCCTACTGATTTCAACTAATCTTTAAATAACTTGCACACATATATAAACTCAAACAACATGCATATATTGAGTCACCCAAAGAACCAACCCTTTCCCATATAACTCTTATGTCATAAAGGAGTCATTACCAAGGATATCCCATTACACACAAAGTAAATGGTCATGAGGATCCACAAAAATGAAATACCACCCATTCAATGTTTATATAACAAGTCAAGATGATTTTTCAAGGAGATTTCTCATGTTAAACACTTACACATTTTTAACAAAATTACCAAACATACTTATATACATCCTTTACAAATTAATAATTTAAAAGAAAAAAATCCACCATTCTGAAGGGGTGTAAACACAACATTTTTCACTTAGAAATAATTTTTAAATATGTTTCAAACACACACACACACCACACATTCAATCCAAAAGAATTTTTATAAAAATAATAAATGGTCCATTAATCAATGTTACATTCCAAGTCATTCTTGATATCCAAATAAACCTTTCCTTTAAATACAAAACCACTTTTAAACCCATTTGAGGAACCCAAATCATTATTTTACATATCAAAAGTATATTTACAAAGACTAACCCTACATTAAAATCCACAAATCACGTGTGAAAGAAAACTGAGTATCTTATCCAATACTTGGTGTGAAATATTAAACAAACCAATTTAATTTAATACACAAGAAGAAAGAAACCACCACTTTTGAAACCAAATAATGATTTCAAAGGTCAAACATGAACATTTAACATACAAGGAAGCTTTAAAAAATTATGAAACTAAAAATTATTAAATTTAAAACGTAAGTGTAGGGGAACCTACCTCAATATCATGATACTTTAACAATGGACACCCAAAACCACCCCACTATTATTCCAAGAACCAAGATATAAAAATAGTAACCCTAAAAGAGAAAAATACCTAAAATAAATCTAATGGAAAAATGATCCCTAGGTCCAAGAAACCATAAGAGATGAAAACCTCCAGAGAAAATGGAGGGAAGATGAAGTGAGAGAAAGGAGGATAGGGTTTGCCTTAAATATCTAGCCCAAAACCTTGATGTATATCTAGATCTACACCATTTGAGAGGATAGGTTCCTTGTAGAATAAGGGGTGAGACCCCATACAGTCACACGAACTAAAGAAATGATAAAGGGGGTGTTTTTCATTAAAAATTTGGATGGGGCATACTTCAAATTTCACAAATTTTTAGATTTTGGAAACTCGAAATATTTAGATGCATGGTTTACTAAAATGTGTACAAATTGTGTGCCCCACACTAGACACATAATGAACCCTTCAAAGTTCGGCCACATGGTTTATAAACCATGTTCCAACCGTGACAAAATTTAATACCCCAAAAGATCACATGGCTACACAGTTACCTGGGCTGAGTTGCATGGTTTATCAAATCGCGCTCCAATAATGCAGAAGCCACTTGCAAGACAAAAACAAAAAAAATCACCAAGAAATACTTAAAACCCTAAGGAATAACACTAGGATAAAAAACATACAAAGAAAAACCAAAAATGTTAAACCCCATCACACCCAAAACTGGAGAGAAAAATAGATATCGAATAATGTACTAGAACAAAGGGTGGAAACAAAAACAAGGGTGTGACACAGACTATCATGACATCTCACAGACTTAGTCAATTATTGAGTTCATATAATGACATTATTTCCGACTCTTTCACCGGGACACACACATCTATATGTGGAGGACGCGTGGTTGTTTCCATGCATTCCCACTTTCTAAAGGCAGGAGGCATCTGTCGAGTTTTTAGGGACATCTGCTTTTTGATCGAAACAGGATGATGGGATGTTGGTTCTTCCTTCCATGGATTCCTCCTTGGAACTCTTCACCTAGTCCGGGTCTCCCTTATAGACTTAAGATATTGTTTGTGAAACTCTTCCTAGTGCCATAACTTCATGGACACCAGTTAATTACACTACTTCTGTCGGGACATTCCAAGGGATCCGGTCAGGGCAGCAACCTTCAATCAGTGGAGTAGTCACGTTGGGCATCACTTGCATGTATGGGCACTGGGAGATCAGTGAATCTAGATTTCTTCTCCTTATTATATGGATTCTCAAGGGCACGGAATCCCGAGTCATCCCACATCGAATGTAGGGAATCGTATTCCATGGGCATGTGTCTGAGGTTTTCCTCAGCATTCCATGTTTAACAGGGGGTATGCCACAAGTTTAACGTCTATTAGAGATGGATCATACTGATCAGAACACTGACTAGAGTGGATCAGATGGGTGCAACCCATGGAGATAACACTGATTTTGGGGCCAACGTGTGGTTGGCTTCCCGATTGTTGTTAAAAGGAATTGGGAGTGGGGTGGCATGATCCCACTGGGATGTGGTGGCCCGGGTAATAATCAAGATTAATGGTGGAAGGTTTCATGAAGTATATGGAGAATGAGATGGGATTGATACTCAAAGAGGCTTCATACATATCCCCGTGACAGGGAATCAAACTCCACATAGTTCATCTGACGACGGCTTACCACCGATTGGGGGTTTCAGTAGCTTACCACTGAATAGAGACATAATGGATTACTGCTAAATAGGGATGTGAATAGCTTACCACTAAATAGGGTCATAACAGCTTACCTCTGGATAGGGTGTCAACGACTTACCATTTAATGGGGTTAACAATGGATTACCACTGAACGAGATCACAATGTCTTACCGCTGAGTGAGGTCCATAGTTTAATGTCATGTAGGATAGGGGTGAACTGACGTGAAGGGGGTTAGATTGACTGGGTGTTGGGATTGAACCTTAGGGAGGCTTCCTACATACCTTACCTTGGCAAGGATCAAAGACCACGTAGTTCAGGATGGGCTTGGTGAATCGATGTGAAGGGGGTCAGAACGACCGAGTGTTGGGCCTGAACCTCAGAGAGGCTTCCTACATACCTTGCCTTGGAAAGGATCAATGAACATGTAGTTCAGTATATGGGAAAATTTTGCGGTTATGCTCTGAGGTTTACCAAAGGGTTTGTGAACCGATGTAAGTGGGGATGGAGCGAATGGGTGTTGGTGGGCTTGAACCGCTGAGAGGCTTCCTACGTACCTTGCCTTAGCAAGGATCAAAGTCCTTGTAGTTCAGGTGGGATGGGGCACGGTGCACCAATGTGAGGTAGTCAGGACCAATGATTATTGGTCATGAACCTCATGCAGGCTTCCTATGTACCTTGCCTTGGCAAGGATCACATTCCTTGTAGTTCGGAAAGGGTGTGGGGCTTACGCTCTAGGCTTCCCAAGGTGTTGGTGAAGCGACGTGAGGTAGTCGGGGCCCATGGTTGTTGGTGGGATTGGTCCTCAGGGAGAAGTCAGACATACCTTGCCTTGGCAAGGATCAAAGTCCTCATTGTTTGGAATGGGTGTGGGGTTTACACTCTAGGCTTCCCAATGTGTTGGTGAACCGACGTGAGGTAGTCGAGACCAATGGTTGTTGGTGGTCTTGAACAACAGGGAGGCTTCCTACGTACCTTGTCTTGTCAAAGATCAATGTCCTCATAGTTTGGAATGGGTGTGGGGCTTACGCTCTAGGCTGACCGAGGTGTTTGTCATGGTCAGTGCTTACTCTAAGCCTACGTGAGTCATGCTCGGTGTGAGAAACAAGAGACAGCAAAGGCCTGATGATCACATCGCGAAAGGTTCATCCGTGGGAAGTGGAGTGGGGCTTACACATAGTTAGCGGCCCAAAGAAGAAACAGGGGATTACACATGGTTAGAGGCCTGGAGAGGAAACACGGGCTAACACCTAGTTAGCGTCCCAGAGAGGAAACAAGAGCTTACGCCTGGTTAGTGGCCCAGGACTGGAGATTGGGACTTACTCCAGGGTGGAGGCCCGAATGGTGGCAAAACCCAGCGGGAGAGGGACATAGAACCCAGGAAGAGTGGAGGAGCCGAGATGCTTCCTCTTGTAAGGAAATCTAGGGACTTACACAAGGGTGGTTGCCCTTTCCCAGTGGAAAGATTCCACTCAGATAAAGGGGATCTCATTCCATGCAAGGAATGATCTTGCTATCATGGAGACCAATGGGCGTGTAGAATTCCCAAGGTGGGAAAACCCCGCGTCTAACGCATGGGGAGTGGTCACAATTTAACATCATGTGCTGAGGATGATGGTTCATGGAAATTTAATGTTCTGAAGCTTGGAAGAGGCGGGTTCACTCCGCACCCCTAGGACTTACATAACTGGTAACCTCTACACCATGGTGAAGAGAAGGGACATGAAACTCCATGGCTAGGGGGTGTTATGGAGAAAACCATTGGGGGGTCCACATAAGCATGTCTATGAAAATAATAAATAGTCATTATTGTGCCTATACGAAGAAGCCTGAGGCGAGGCAACACAACAGGAAGTAACGTCCAAGGTACATTAAAGTTACTTTGTACGAGACTAGAGGGTCATACGAGAAAAGAGTGTATGGTGAATGTTTTTTGGGAACTAGAGGTGCCCGAAAATGATTCTCAAAGAGAGACATTACAGGTACACAAGGAGGGAGTCTTGTGCACCAAAGGAACAGTTGCATGAAAAATGGTGAGGCCGGCGCGCAATTGAGCTGCTTGCGCAAAAAAGGCCAGGGTGGCATGCAATGGAGCTGCGTGCGCGAAAAAGACCGGGGTGGTGCGCAATCGTCTGGTGTGCGCAAAAAAGGCCAGGGTGGTGCGCAATAGGCTGGTGTGTGGAAAAAAGGCCGGGGCGGCGCAGAAAGGAGGGTGCAGAATTGGAAGGAATTGCACGCAAGAAGAAAGTATTGCACGCAATTGGAAGTAATTTCTCACAGGGGATGGGAATCGATGGGATTTGGATGAGGATTAAGCCCGCGTGTCTTTGCGCAAAGGCGAACCCCTGGGTGACCTGACGTGAAAAATTCAATACCTGAGAACCATCTTTTGCATGTACGAGAGGTGAATTTCATGCCAGAGAGACTATTCAGATTCTTTAGCTCAAAAGTCGAAGGGGAGACCTTCTATTTGTAGGTGCTCGGGGTCGCGGATCTGTGCGGAAAATGAGCCCATGAAAAATTTTGTGTGTCGATGTCGACAGTGTGAAAATTCAACTGCACGGGGTGGCTATGCACAAATTGTTGTTCCCGCGGTCAGGGCATAGAAAATTTTTACGCCCGTGTGGAAAACATTCATGTATACCTTGGTTTTCTGTGCGATAGACATTTTTTGCGCACCTTGGTATTTTTTTCGTGTGGCACCTTCATGCCCCTCAGAATGGATCACCGTGTCCAAATATTGCTTCACTTTGTCACGGAAAAACCTCCTTAAGCCCTTGATAATTTTTCGGAAAATACAATTTCCCCCACCCCTCAGAATCGGATCGGTGAGGGGACACAAAAGTCGGATTCCAAGGGAAACACTGAGATGAAGAAATCCCTAGGACCTAAGAGCACTAAAATTAGAACGACGCACAAAACTGATGAGTGGCGCGTAAAATCAAGGGGTGGCATGTAATCTTATTTTCACGAACACTCAAAAACCCAGATCCATGCCTATAAAAGCCCTTGCGGGTCCCTCAGATATATGGATTTTTCTCATGCGACAACACTTGAGCTCTCGCGTGTGAAAATTTTCCACAGGCTTTTGCAAAAAAATCACCTCAGTTGCGCATAATTCTCCAACTTCAACTGTCGTTTTACGTGAAGAACCGGTGTTTTTTACGCTGACTTATTTTTTATCATGCCGAGCCTTGATTTTTCATCCCGACCCCTGATATTTCGTGCAGACACCCTGAGACTGCATCAGAAGAAGATGGATGCTATAACACCCTGAGATTTTATGAGAAATATTCTTTTTAATTTCTTTTATGCCTTGTATTGTGCACTTCACAAAGATTAGCTTGCACTATACGCAACACCGTATTAACTTGTAGTATACACAACAATATTTTTGGCTTGTGTTGCACACAATTTCATTTTCTTTCAAATAAATTTCATTTTTACACAACACCAAGTATAGATTTCAATCAATGTATAAATAAACTATATTTTTATTATGTTATATGCTACACCAAAGGAATCTTGCACTACAAGGAACCCTGACTTGACTTGTATTACATGCAAGAGTGACCTTCCTCGAAAGCGTGTGTTGTACGCAATACCAAATTTCACTAAACAATGATATATTGTTATAATATTATTATGAACTAGACATTATGAATAGTATTAACTGAATTTTGAATTTTTTAACATTATCATTCATCTTACACATATTATAGAACATGATATGAGAACAAAATAAAATTTTCATGTAAAATAAGTATTTTTCAAAAAATGCAGTTTTGCCGCCTTTTGATGGCGCACCCATGTTAAATATAATTTTTGACAAGTTTATAAGTTCAATTTGACAAATTAAAGTTCTTGTTTTTAATCAGGATATAAAAATTTACGTTGGATAAAATTTTGACATTATTCTGATAACCATCACAGTTAGATGAATAGTAAAAATACGCTAAATTTTAATTAAAAAAACATTTTTCATCAAGATAATTTATGTGGTTAAATTATAATATTGAATGGTTTTAAAGTATAAATATAATATATTTTTACCATTTAATTTAATTTATGTCTTTAGAATTAATTTTACATTGAATTCAAAGGTAAAAACATTTCAATCTTTTGCAATATTTTAACTTTTAAAACCCATTTTCTCAACAGCGGGATTAATTTTAAATTAAATACTGCAACTTTTGTGTTTTGAATTTGGAAAAATGGATTCCATATTTGGAATCAGTAGGCCAAAATTATGATAATAGGCTATTTTTTATTTTTAGTTATTATGAATAGTAACTATGGTAAATTTTATTTACTACAGTTAAAGGTAAATCGGGTAATTAAGGGTAAATATAATATTATAAAATTACCATAAAACTTGTATTAATATAATTGAATGATTATATTCTGTCGTAAATCATACTTGGGTCGAAATGGAATCTATTGGAACCCACTTGGATGTGATTAAGACCTTTAATTTATTTTATTTAAAAAAAGTGAAACATGTCTCACTCAAACTTTAATAATTAAAGTATTTTTAAAATAAGGTTATAAAGAATATAAATTAGGTTATAAATACAAATTTGAAAGATAAAATGTTTTTGTTTGTTATGGTAATTTATTTGTAATTTTTATGAAATATTTAATTACCTTAATAGTGTATACATTAATAATGCAGAAATTATTTATTTCGTAAAAAATCTATAATATAGTTTTTATTAAATTAATATCACCCATCCAAAGGCCCAAATACCTCACCAAAACATATTGGTCGAGTATATATATACCCTAAGCATGCAAGGGTCTACTTTTGGACCATTGGGGGCCTTATAAAACAAATTATGACATTTATAATAATTTATTTTAAATGATGTTAAAATTGTCACCTTCATAATTTAATGAATGTAACAATTTAAATGTTGTGATTTTAAGATGATAAATTAGACTAAATGTATTCCTATAAAATTTAATAGATTTTTCTTCATAATAGTATATTATTGTTAATTTTTATGCAACAAATAAGTATATTAAATAATTATACAAAAATGTTGTAGTAATTATTTTATTAAGGAAAGAATAAAATAAATGGTTTTAAAGATATTAAAATAAATGTTATTTGAAAAAAATGGGCTCGATGAATCTTTTAGAATAATATGACTTATTGGGAATCTATTAAATATTTTGGTTCGAATATATCCCCTGTGTGTATTTTATTTAAAATCAAATAAATGAATAGTGTCAAAATTGTCTCTATTGTTATTTTATAAAAATAACTTATTATTAAATTGTTTATAAATCACAAAATTATTTAAAAATTATAAATTGAAATTTATATGGTCTAAAATATCATAAAATATCAAATTATTCACAATTCACAACACATAAGTCATTATTAATAATAATGTAAAATTTAGAATATTATTACCACAATTAAAAATAAATAGATTAAATAAGGATAAATCAAGTGGATAAGGTTTAAAATAAATTCCCAACATGTCTAAATTTTATTGGATGATGATATTACAACCCTATATCATCTCATATTATGATTTGAGTCTTTTTTGGAGGTTTTTAAGTGGGGTTTGAGAGTATTATAAATTAATATTTTAGAGGTTTCCAAAAGTGCCCCTCTCCTCTTATAAAAGGGCACCTCCTCCCTCTCCTACTCACACCACTTTGAGCCTTCATGCTCGACCAAAGCATAAATATTTTCATTCTACACTTCCCTAGATACATAATAGATCTCCTGGTCTTCTCAAAAGACTATCTTTAGTTCCCTAAGAGGTGGTTTAGAAGAGGCGTGTTGAAGAAGAGGTAATCTCTTCTACCGATTCTTTCAAAGTTTCTCTATTCTTATAAATCATGTTATTTAGTTGTTTAATTATAAAGTAATTTCATCAGCATAAATAATATAATTTTATGTTATTATAAATATTAAACAACCCTATTTCACCTTCTACCATCCTACGAAAAACAAAATCACGGTGTGTGGGTACGTACGAAATACTGTCTCCATGTCATGGTGTAATCTGTTTTTCCAACACCACCTTACATGGATGGGTATAATGGTGGAAATAATGACTATATATGATTATTATAACATGATACCAATTCTAATATATTATATTATCCACTCCAATACCATTAAACAATTATGGGAACGTTATCGTTGCTCGTGCGTACGAACTGATTACCGTCTCCACGTTGCGATGAGATTCATTCTTCATGTTAACCATTCCAGAATGATTATAAATTATATATATAATAAATAATGATGAAATTTATGAAATAATAATTCTACTAGATATATATATATATATATATATGTCATCTACTTACTTCCATTCAATTCAATAAGGAAATGAAAACAGTGTTCATGCGTACGTACGGTCTACCTTCTCCATGAACGGTGTATTTAATTTCATTTATCTATATATTATATACATATATATCCTGAATATATATGATATATAAATCATGTTTTAAAATTTTTAAGTAATTATATCATGATATAAGTATTAAAAAAATAAAGAACAACATGTCTAAACACATACGGTAAATGATACGATTTTTCCCTAACCACTGCTTTAACATTGAATTGTCAAATGCACGGGTAATATAAAGTCATAAGTGAATCATATATGATATCATAAATATTATTATGTTTCTATTAAAAGTTAATAATATGTTTAAACCCACTATACAGGAGTCCTGGAAACATACGGAAGAAATTGGACATAAGGTAAGGGATAATTATTCCAATCTCTTTCTTATCCAAGAGTGTTTATTCGTAAGTATTTACTGGGGATATATTTATCTTCCACATCCATGTATTCTAAAAATGTTTTCATAAAATTCTTACCATTCTTCCATGTATTTTTAAATTCATTTTTACCCTTTGTTTACTTTTACCACATGGAATGAAAGGAATCATTCTTCTGTTTACCACATGAGGTACATTTTGACTTTTCTGGTAAAAGTACGAGGAGAATGTTTTTTTAACTTATACGGAGTGAATGGATTTTTATGGTTTCATAATTACATATTTCCATTAATTTTAATCTATATTATTTCATGATTATTTTCAATAAAATTCTTTTCTTTTAAAATCATACGGAATTTTGAGAAAAGAAAATTATTTTGAAGAAGAAATGATATTTTCCTCAAGAATTCATTTCAAGTGTTTATTCAAAACTCTTTCCCATCTAAGATGACATTATTTAGTATGATTATGTTTCAAGTATAATGTCTCTATTATTTTCATGGTCTGATTTTTCTTATGATGAAATGATATCCATTTGTTTTATATGGATTATGTTAAGATTGAATGATGTTTATGAAACCCATTTTATTTTCTGGGTTATGATGCATGATTTATGATTCTGTTCTGGAACACGTAAGAATGATTTCAATATGTGATGGGTGGGACATATATCTCCCTCCAATTCATTGGGTAAATATTTATATCTCATGAGATAAACATGGATGGAATGGAAAGTAAAACTGGTTCAGTAATACAGGGCTGGAATGACAAGTAAACCCAGTTCAGTAATGGACATTGTCCTCTATGATGGTCTTGGAAGTAATGCCTTGGCTACTATGGAAATCATATCATGTGTTTAATGGATTGCAACAATTACATGTTTCATTCCCATGTTAAGTTATCATTATTGATGTTCCATTATGATCTATTCCATACGTACTACCATGTTTTATGTCATTATTCAATCTTTTATTCTATATACATTATGTTCATGTTTTTAAATTCAAATGTGTATGGTTTGTTTTATTTTCTCCAGGCTTACCCTTACTGAGAATTTGATCTCACCCTTTATATTTTTTCTTTTCCCCAGGATATAAATAAAGGTTTTAGGTAAGAAAACAAAAATGGGAATATCTTTTATGGGAGATGTTTAAGATCTTTCACCATGATTAGAAGATTATGTTCCGAGTATCCAAAGACACTAAACTAATATGGACTTTGAGCGTCTATTTTTTTCATGTATTAAGTATTCCCCAAAAGTAATGTAATGTCTATGTACGTCAAGCTTTGGGTCTCTACAGTTGATATCAGAGTGAAGGTTTAGTTAAGCTTTGGAAACTAGGATGTGAAAACTTTAGTGAAATCTCTAGAGATATTTATAAGGTATGTCTAGGGATGTCTCATAGGTCAAGTATAATTATAGGTTATAGTCCTATAATTAAGGTAATTATCTTAGAATTAAATATAAGATGTTTTATATTGAAGGTACTCCCCCTTTATTTTTTTTCCTAGCATGATTTTGTCCCCTCACACTATTCTTTTTGGGTTTTATAAAAATGGCTTGAAACATGAAGATTCATGATAATGGAGAATATGATGGACAGTGGAATGATATTCTTCATGAGCAACTAAATGATATTGTATCTGGAAGTCCACATATCGTTATTATGCCTAATCCTAAATCTCATAATATGATCAATAATCTCATCTTTGGTAAGTTCCCTGACTCAAATAATAAGAGAAAGATGGAGTTTCGTGTTGATCATAGAGGAAAGAAAGTTCAATTACCCTCATGTAAATCATGTGGGAAGAGGCATCAGGGAGAATGTTTCAAAGGATCTGGAAAATTCTTTGGGTGTGGAAAAAAGGACACAAAGCTAGTAAATGTAAAGGATAAGGCTTAGTTAACACATTTTACAAGGATAATGGTATTTCTAAGACATCACCAATGGTTAAATGTTTTAAATGTGGAACATATGGTCATTATGAAAACTAATTACCTAAGGGAAAATCTCATGAAGAGAATTAGCATGGTCGTATAGGCAGTATTTATGTTGTTGATGATGAAGAGACTACAAATGATATTTGAGTGGAAAGAAGTGTTGAGGAATAAAATGATAAAGCTCGGTCAATGGTTTAAGAAGGTAGTGTAATGATTGCATGTTTATCAAGAGTAATGTAGTATAAGTAATTTCATGGTAATATGGAATAAAGAAACATTTAAGGATTGTTACACTATTGTTTTTACTTTTGTTTTTTTGAAAGTATATGTTGAATTGTACTGGTAACCATGAAAGGTTATTCAGATATTTTTGGCAACAAAATGATATGCACATAATGAAGGGGTAAGGAGAAAATGAAATGTTTGATAGTATTAATGAGCTCATATAAGGAGAAAGTGATATCATGGTTTGAGTATATAGATATTTTGGGATTTTGGTATGTGGAAAGAGTTGAATTTTGATAGCATTCAAGTTTCCAAAAAATATTCTATGGTAATTAATGCTTCAAGATAATACATGATTAAGTTATTCACATGGTTGGAATGTGACCAATAAGATATATCTTATGATATACGAGGGATAAATGATGGTATTCACATGCTTGATTGATGACATTTCTAGTAATCATTTTATTTATACTATGAGCTTAGATAAAAGTATTTTGGATAAGTCCAAAGATTTGAAATGGATTGTGTTGGACATAAGATAATATTTTTTAAGGATATAACCTTTTTTCGACATTATTTTTGGAATGTTATAAAATTGTAGTTTTAGAAAAAGGACAACCCATTGGACGGGCGACAACCCATCGCGTCATACAAGGTTGCGGGAATTGATCCCACAAACAAAGTGCCACAAGCCATTATTGCCTAACACTAGCCTACAGGAAGTCCCTGGTTTGTATAAATTAATTTCATTTTATTAAGTGGTATGATAGATGAAGTATAAGTCCATTTTAGGAACCATATACGATTAAACTCACTATCGATAGACTTATGTATGTTTAATATCTTATGCTAACCTTTCTGTGATTGAGATAGATGGAATGACCTATGATTCTATCGTATGATCTGCTTACACTTCCCGAATGACAAATTCAACTTAATTCCTTTAAGAGAAGAAGTGGAAATTTTTCAAGGAACGAACAATAGTGAGATTGTACCAAAATTAAGCAAGTATTTATTTAGATTTGAAAATTCTCCAACATTAGGGAAATGATATTAAAAACAAAAATGTTGTCCTAGTGCCCTCATATCTAATGAATCAGATGGCACCTTATATCATCACAAATTTATGTCTTTGTGTTTTTTGGATTTTTCATAGCCATGTCCTCTACCACTCTTCTTCAGAAGTTGATAGTTAGATTTCTCTTCCATATCCATATTTTCACATATATTCTCCTATGTGGAAACCCAGTGATGAGTTACTTTGGGTATCTGTTATGTTTCTAACATTCCTTTTTAAAATGATTTTTTAGTATTCCTTTTTACGATGTGGGTTTCTATGAAAAAAACATTGAATTAGAAAACCATTTATAACCCTGATGAATTTCGAAGGAGAAATTAATTTTAAGGGGGGTAGAATGTAACACCCTGAGATTTTATGAGAAATATCTTTTTTAATTTCATTGATGTCTTGTGTTGTATGCTTCATCAAGATTAGCTTGTGCTATACACAACACTATATTAGCTTTTAGTATAAGCAACACTATTCTTGGCTTGTGTTGCACACAATTTCAAGTTCTTTCGAATAAATTTCATTATTACACAACACCAAGTATAGATTTTGATCAATTTATAAATGAAAAATATTGGATTATGTTACATGCAACACCAAAGGAAGCTTGCTCTACACGCAACCCATACTTGTCTTGCATTACACGCAAGAGCGACCTTCCTCGATAGCATGTGTTGTACGCAATACCGAATTTCACTAAACAACGATATATTGTCATAATATTATTATGAACTAGCCGTTTTGAATAGTATTAACCGAATTTTGAATTTTATAACATTATAATTCATCTTACACATATTCTATAACATGGTATGAGAACAAAATAAATTTTTCAGGTAAAATTATTATTTTAAAAAAAATGCCATTTTGCTGCCTTTTGATGGCACACCCATTTTAAATCTAATTTTTGACATGTTTATAAGTTCAATTTGAAAAATTAAACATCTTATTTTGAATTGGGATATAAAATTTTATGTTGGATAAATTGTTGACATTTTTCTGATAAACTTCACATTTTGATGAATAGTAAAAATATGCTAAATTTTAATTAAAAACAACATTTTTCATCAAGATAATTTATATGGTTAAATTATAATATTGAATGGGTTTAATGTATAAATATAATATATTTTTACCATTTAATATAATTTATTTCATTAGAATTGATTTTACATTGAATTCAAAGGTAAAAATATTTCAATCTTTTGAAATGTTTTGTCTTTTAAAACCCATTTTCTCAGCAGTGGAATTAATTTTAAATTTAATACTGAAAAATCTATGTTTTGACTTTGGAAAACTAGATTCCATATTTGGAATTAGTTTGTCCAAATTATTATAATAGGCTACTTTTTATTTTTAGACATTATGAATAGTAACTATGATAAATTTTATTTACTACAATTAAAGGTTAATTTGGTAATTAAGGGTAAATATAATATTATAAAATTACCCTAAAACTTGTATTAATATATTTGGATGATTATATTCTGCCCTAAATCATACTTGTGTCGAAATGGAATCTATTGGAACCCACTTGGATGTGATTAAGACCTTTAATTTATTTTATTTTAAAAAAGTGATATATGTCTCAATCAAACTTTAATAATTAAAGTATTTTTAAAATATGGTTAATCAGAATATAAATTAGGTTATAAATACTAATTTTAAAGATAAAATGTTTTTATTTTTTATGGTAATTAATTTTTATGTTTTATGAAATATTTAATTACCTTATTAGCTTATACATTAATGATGCAGAAATTATTTATTTAGTGAAAAATCAATAATATTATTTATATTAGAATGATATTACCCATAGAATGGCCCAAACACCGAACCAAAACATATTGGTCGAGTATGTCTATACCAAAATCATCCAAGGGTTGAATTTTGGACCATTTGGGGCCTTATAAAATAGATTATGACATTTATAATATTTTATTTTAAATAATGTCAAAGTTGTCACTATCATAATTTAATGAATATAAAAATTTAATTGTTGTGATTTTAAAATGATAAATTCAACTAAAAGTATTAATATGAAATATAATAGATTTATCTTCATCATATTATTTTATTTTTAATTTTTATGAAAGAAATTAGTATATAAAATAATTATACAAAAATGTTGTAGTAATTATTTTATTCATAGAAATATCAAATAAATGGTTTTAAAAATATTAAAATAAATGTTATATGAACAAATTAATGTGATCCATTAATTTTTCAGTTTCATATGACATGTTACAAATCTATTAAATATTTTGGTACGAATATATCCTCTGTGAGGATTATATTTAAAACCAAATAAATGAATAGTGTCAAAATTGACTATTGTTATTTTATAAAAATAACATTTTATTAAATTGTTTAAAAATCGAAAAAATAATTAAAAATTAAAAATTGAAATTTATATGGTCTAAAATTTCATAAATTATCCAATTATTTACAATTCACAACACATAAGTCATTATTTATAATAATTTAAAATTAAGAATATTATTACTACACATAAAATTTAATAGATTAAATATGGATAAATCAAGTTGATAAGGTTTAAATTAAATTCACAACATGTCTAAATTTTATTGGATGATGCAACTACAACCCTATCTCATCTCATTTTCATATTTTAATCGTTTTTGGTGGTTTTTAAGTGGGGTTTGAGTTTATTAGAAATTAATATTTTAGAGGTTTCTAAAAGTGCCCCTCTCCTCTCTTATAAAAGTGCACCTCCTCCCTCTCCTCCTCACACCACATTGAGCCTTCAAGCTCAGAAACACCTTGAAAATTTCCATTCTACACATTCCAATATACATAATATAGTTCTCTGTCTTCTCAAAAGACCAACTTTAGTGCCATAATAGGAGTTTTAGAAGAGGCGCGTCGAAGAAGAGGTAATCTCTTCTACCGATTCTTTCAAAGTTTCTATATTCTTCTACATCCTCTTATTTAGTTGTTTAATTATAAAGTAATATCATAATTATAAATAATATACTGATATATTATTATAAATATGAAACAACCTTATTTCACCTTCTACCCATCCTACAAAAAACAAAATCATCGCGCATGTGTACGTACGGAATACCGTCTCCACGTCGTGGTGTAATCTGTCTTCCACCACCACCTTACTTGTATGGGTATAATGGTGGATATAATAACTATATATTATTATTATAACATGATACCAATTTGGAGATATTATATTATCCACTCCAATACCATTCAATAATTATGGGAATAATATTGTTGCTCATGAGTACGTACGGATTACCGTCTCCACGACACGATGAGATTCATTATCCATGTTAACCATTCCAGAATGATTATAAAGTATTTATATAAAAAATAATGATTAAATTTATGAAATAATAATTATATTTGATATATATATATATATATATCATCTACTTACTTCCATTCAATTCAATAAGGAAATGAAAACATCGTTTATGCGTACATAGGGTCTACCGTCTCCATGAACGGTGTATTTCATTTAATTTATATATATATTATATACATATATATCCTGAATATATATGATATATAAATCATGTTTTACATTATGGAATTAAGTATATCATGATATAATTAATAATAAAATCAAGAACAACAAGTCCAAACACATATGACAAATGATACAATTTTACCCAAACCACTACTTTAACGTGGAATTGTCAAATGCACGGGTAATATAAAGTCGTAAGTGAATAATATATGATATCATAAATATTATTATGGTTCTTTTACAAGTTAATAATATGTTTAAACCCACTATACAACCATCTCAGAAACATATGGAAGAAATTGGACCTAAGGTAATGGATAATTATTCCAATCTCATTCTTATCCGAGATTGTTTATTCGTAAGTATTTTAGGGGTTATATTTATCATACAAATCCATGTATTATAAAAAAAATTCATAAAATTCTTATCATTATTCCATGTATGTTTAAATTCATTTTTATCCTTTGTTGACTTTTCCTACATGGAATGAAAGGAATCTTTCTTTTCTTTTCCATACGAGGTACTTTTTTACTTTTCTGGTAAAAGTAAAAGGAGAATGTTTTTTTAACTTATACGGCGTGAATGGATTTTTATGGTTTCATAATTCCATATTTCTATGAAGCTTCCTTTACAAATTTTCATGATTATTTTCAACAAAATTCTTTTTTTTAAATCGCACGACATTTTTAGAAAAGAAAATTATTTTGAAGAAGAAAAGATATTTTCCTAAATAATTCATTTCAAGTGTATATTAAAAATTATTTCCCATCTAAGACGAAATTATTTAGTATTATTATGTTTCAAGTATAATGTCCCTATTATTTTCATGGTTTGATTTTTCTTATGATGAAATGATATCCATTTGTTTTATATGGATTATGTTAATATGGGATGATGTTTATGGAACCCATTTTATTCTTTGGGTTATGATGCATGATTTAGGATTGTGTTGTGGCACACGTAAGAATTATTTCAATATGAGATGGGTGGGATCTACATCTCCCTCCAATGAATTGGGTAATGATTTATATCTCATGAGATAAACATGGCTGGAATGGAAAATAAATCCAATTCAGTAATACAGGGATGGAACTGAAAGTAAACCCGATTCAGTCAAGTACTTTGTCCACTATGATGGTCATAGAAGCAATGCATTGGCTACTATGGAAATCATATCATGTGCTTAATGGTTTTCCACAATTACATGTTTTATTCCCATGTTATTTTATCTTGATTGATGTTCCATTTTGATCTATTCCTTAGGCACTACCATGTTTTATGTCATTGCTCAAGATTTTGATGTTTAAACATTATGTTCATGTTTTCAAATTGAAATGTATATGGTTTTTTTTATTTTATCCATGGTTAATATTACAGAGAATTTGAGCTCACCCTTTATATTTTTTCTTTTCCCCATGATATAAAGAAAGGTTTTAGGTAAGAAAAAAAAGGGGAAGATCTTTATGGGAGATGTTGAAGATCTTTCAACATGATTAGAAGATTATGTTCTGAGTTTCCAAAGAGACTAAAATAAGACAGTCTTTGGGCGTCTGTTTTTATCATGTATTAATTATACTGAAAACGTAATGTAATGTCTATGTATGTCAAGCTTTGGGTTCCTACAGCTGCTAATTGGGTTGATGTTGAGAGAGAGGCTGATTTCGCCGTTCGAAGGGATGAGATGGTTGCCAACCCTGAGGTGCATGGCACCCGAAGGATCATATCCAACAACCATAATATTTTCAACATTCCCACCCAAGCCCAGAAGGAATACACACTGTCTGGCAACTTTCTGTTATGGGACTTCAGTATCTTGGACAAGGTACTCGTGCCAAGATTTGAAGTTGACACATCCTCGTCATGGGTGAATCGTGAGGATGAACTACCTCAGTATAATATCACATACAATGTCCATACCACTAGAGAAATATAACATATGGATGTTTACATCCTGAATCCCAGGACCAGGACCATTTCATGGAGTGACCCGGTTACGGGGGATTCTGTAACCCTTTACGCAAGTACCTTCCATCATAGTGTTACTGACGATACCAAAGGATGGCTGAAGGATTGGGATTTGCGGTCTGGAGGAAATTTCACCAGTGAATGGGCCTAGGCATATTGGGTACGCCGAATGTGTGACCACTTTGGGGTCGAACTGCATCACATTGGTTTATTCGGGGCTGTGTGGACGTCGCAGTCTCATTTCTTCTGTCAGCATGAGCTCAGGCCAGATCTATTTACTCGATGGCCCCCCAATACCAATAACTTCCATATTCATCATGGGGAAGTTGGTATCAGCCTTTGAGACGTTCATTACATTGGCGGTATCCCTTTGAATGGGCACCAATACAATGAATTCTGCCCACCGAGGAACATCTGGGGAGATGGATCACAAACTCCTATGCTGACATGGCACATGTTGGAGCTGGATACGGAGAGGATGGGTGTAAAGGATTTTTTTTAAAAGGCATCACTTACAAGGAATGGTTTAGCTTGTTCCTATAAAGAGATCTGGTAGTCAAGATGTCGGGGCAAGAGAGACGGTGTCCGACCGCGGCATAGAGGAGAAAAAGCGGATCATACTGGAGGATCCTAGAGGCAGGGGACTATAAGTCATGGGGATTCAACATAAATGAGAGTCGGGACCCAAATGTCCTGTACACCAGATTTCCTGCAACAGTCCTGAGTGGGTGGATCCTAATGATGAGGGATGCAAGGATGGGAGTTCATCTAGCAACCCTAGAGATGACTAGCATCATGGTCGCTAATCAAAGGTTTAATCTGGGAGTCCCTGTGTTAGCCCGTCTGTATTCCATTTTGGGACACATTTCGAGAGGGGGGTCACTATAGAAAATCTTTGGTCCCTTGCAGATATTTTATGGCTAGGCTGTGGCTCATTGTAGCATGTATACCTTTCTGAATTCCATTTGTCCTCCGGATAATGGCCTGTGACCTTCCTTGTTTAATATTTCTGGGGTCATACCATTAACGCTCAATGAGGAGGGGTAAGGATCCGGATCGAAAATCATGGAAATTTCACTTTTAGCTCGTTCCCCACTCCGATTGGAAAAATTATAGACAAAAGGCATGGCCCATAGAAGCAAAGGGTGTTGGGCGGAGAAGTGATGGCAAGAGGGGGGGTGAATTGCCTTTTAAAAAATAATTAACAATTTAAAATCAAAGTTAAAAGTGCAGCGGAAATAAAAGAGGCAAGACACAAAACTTGATAACGGAGTTCGGCTTAAACCCAAGCCTACGTCTCCGCTCCCAACTCAACCGTTGAGAGATTTACTACCGCTTTCTTTTCAATGGTTTTAGCAAGAAACCCACTAGACTTTAAGGTTAGTCTAGAACCTATTACAGCTTGCTTTTAATGGTTAAGCAAGAACCCACTTACTTTTAATGGTTGATCAAGAACCCACTAGCCTTCTTACAGGTGAAGGCTAGCTCACCTATGACTCAAGCCTTTTAAATGGAAGGCTTGACTAACCTCCTCACACCTTGAAGGTGGTGTGAGAACCCAAATGAAAGGGAGATGAGAGAAAGAGGGGTTTGTAGGCACAAACCCAAAATGATGCTCAAAATAATTAAAACAAGAAAAACCGTAATGAGGAGAAGACTTGGGCGCCAAAGGATTGATGGAGTTGATGAAGAGCGTTCCCAAGCTTCTATGGTGGTGCTCCTTGGATGTGGAAATGTGTTGGAGCAATTGGGGGTTCCTTGGAGGAATGCGCCGGAGGTTCTCCAAATGATCAAAAATGTTCCCGTGGGCTTCCTTGTGTTTCCGGGGCTTCCTAGTCCTTTATTTATAGAGGGGGAACCCTCAAATGGCCTTTGGGGGTCTTCGGAGCCGTTGGAGAGGCCTTCGGAGTCGTTGGGAGTCAAGTGGACAAGCCTGGTCAAAGCCCAACGGCTAGTTTGACTGGCTCCACCGGCTGACCGGTGCTTGGCCACCGGTTGGCCGGTGCTTTGAAAAAGAGAGAGGGCTTGGGCTCAGGCACCACCGGCTGGCCGGTGAGGAGGCCACCGGTTGGCCGGTGCTGAGGCAGTAGCTGACACTATTCTTTCTGGGCTCCACCGGCTGGCCGGTGGTGGGACACCGGTTGGCCGGTGGTCTGGACAGAGGGATGCCTTCTGTCCAGGCTCCATCGGCTGGTCGGTGGTCTTCCACCGGTTGGCCGGTGGACTGAAAATCAGTCCACTTTGGCTTCTTGCTTTCTTGGCCCAATTCCTTGGCAACCTATCACCCAAAAACACTAAAAACAATATTAGATAAATAAGTGAGTGATTGTGATCATGAAAATTAAACCACGAGGGGTACGAGAGGTACAACAATCTCCCCCTATTTTGATGATCACAATCACCAAAACAATCAATGTAAAAATGAAATGAAAGACATTCTTTAAAGGATAAATGGGAATGTAAAGCAATTCATGAGAGAAAGATTTCTCCCCCAATCAACCAAGAATTTCTCCCCCTTTGTGATTATCAAAATAGCATGGGGTATAAAACTTGATTGAGGGAAAGGTTTGAAAAACAAGATAGAATTTTAAACCAATTGAAATTTTTGAAATTTGAATTGAAAGTTTTGAATTTAATTGAAAGTTTTGAATTTGAAATTGAATGTTTTGAATTGAAAGTTTTGAATCGAAAATTTTGAATTGAGAATTTTGAAATAAAAGTTTTGAATCGAAAATTTTTAAATAAAAATTTTTGAATTGAAAGTTTTGAATTTGAAATCAAAAAGGCTTAAACGATCATAACTCCCCCTAAATAAAAACAACAAATCACCGGGGAGAGGATTTTGAAACCGAGACAAATTTTGGTCCGGTGAGACTCGCTAAAAGGGATTTTTCAATCCATACTTGTCTAGTGGCGGGTCTTCTCCTATGAAATTCATCATTAAAGAAAAAAGTTTTGGGCCTTCCATACCGGGCATTTTTGCAATCACACTCATAAATTAAGTGCCCGGGTTTTTTACAATAGTTGAAAAATTTGTATTGGGAGCTCCCCCTTACAAAAATAGTTGGAGCATGGGAAGAGGAAGCTTGCTTGGAATAGCCAAGCCCTTGGGTGGTTCTTGATACGCATTGGGAACCAAGGAGTTTGGTCAAATTTTGTTCACCTTGGGTGAACTTAGCTAGGGATTCCCTTAAATCCTTGATTGTTAATTCCATAGAATCATCATCGGGAAGGTTTTGGATCTTGAGGGACAACTCCTCCTTTTCATTGAGAAGTTGTTCCTTTTCGGAAGAAAGTTTTTTGAAATTCTTTTTCAAAGCAACAAATTTGGAAGAAAGTTCGTGAAAACCTTCCTCCAATTGATCTCTAGCATGTTGGAGATCCTCATAAGATAAATGATTAAAAGAATTTGAGGAACTAGAGGAAGAGGAGTCGGAAGAGGTTACCTCATGAAATGCCATTAGGCATTTTTTACCGTCGTCACTTGAGCAGGAGGAGGAGGATGATGTGGAGCTATCACTCCAAGTGGCCTTGAATGCCTTCTTCTTTTCCTTTTGCTTGGCCTTTTTCTTGTGGAGTGGACAATCGGGCTTGTAATGGCCTTTCTCGCCGCACCCGTAACATGTTACCTTGGGCTCGGATTTTTCGTTGGATTGAGCCTTGCGGGATTTCTTTTTCTTGTGCTTCTTCATGAATTTGTGCATCTTGCGGGCAAGGTTCTCCATTTCAGAATCGCCGCTTGAAGAGGAAGAAGATGAGGAGGAGGAGCTTTCTTCTTGTTGAACTTTGAAGGCGATGTTCTTTGGAACTTTGATCGGTTTGCCTTCTTTTTCAGCTTGCCTCCTCATGGTGATCTCGTAGGTCATGAGGGATCCGATGAGCTCTTCGACCGGCATGTTCTTGATGTCCTTTGCTTCTTGGATTGCCGTGACTTTCGGTGCCCATGTGCTTGGTAAGATCCAAAGGATCTTCTTGACCATTGTTTCTGCAGAAACATCATCACCAAGGGACTTTCTCCCATTGCAAACATCAGTAAAACGTGTAAACATTTCAGAAATAGATTCGGATGGATGCATGGTGAAAGACTCAAAATCTTGACGGAACATATCCAGTCGAGTATCCTTGACTTTGTTGGTCCCCTCATGGGTAACCTCCAAAAGTTTCCAGATTTCATGTGATGAGGTGCATGTGGAAACTCGATTGAATTCATTACGATCAAGGCCGCATTGAAGAGCGTTCATGGCTTTGCCATCAAGCTCGAAATTTTTAATATCGGCTTGAGTCCATTTGGATTCATCGAGAGAGGAGAGAGAATAACCATGCATGACAATTTTATATATGGGATAACCAATGCTTCTAAGAAAAGTGGCCATGCGGGTTTTCCAATAATTATAGTCGGTTCCATCAAAGAATGGAGCACAACCCAATGAATAGCCTTCGGGGGCGAAAGAGGTTGAGGCCATCACAATAGATCTTGAATTTGAAACCGGTTAAGGTATTACTCAAATTTTTCCTCTGATACCAATTGTTGGGCGGAGACAAGAAGAAGGGTTGAATTGCCTTTTAAAAAATAATTAACAATTTAAAATCAAAGTTAAAAGTGCAGCGGAAATAAAAGAGGCAAGACACAAAACTTGATAACGGAGTTCGGCTTAAACCCAAGCCTACGTCTCCGCTCCCAACTCAACCGTTGAGAGATTTACTACCGCTTGCTTTTCAATGGTTTTAGCAAGAAACCCACTAGACTTTAAGGTTAGTCTAGAACATATTACAGCTTGCTTTTAATGGTTAAGCAAGAACCCACTTACTTTTAATGGTTGAGCAAGAACCCACTAGCCTTCTTAGAGGTGAAGGCTAGCTCACCTATGACTCAAGCCTTTTAAAGGGAAGGCTTGACTAACCTATTCACACCTTGAAGGTGGTGTGAGAACCCAAATGAAAGGGAGATGAGAGAAAGAGGGTTTTGTAGGCACAAACCCAAAATGATGCTCAAAATAATTAAAACAAGAAAAACTGTAATGAGGAGAAGCCTTGGGTGCCAAATGATTGATGGAGTTGATGAAGAGCACTCCCAAGCTTCTATGGTGGTTCTCCTTGGATGTGGAAATGTGTTGGAGCAATTGGGGGTTCCTTGGAGGAATGCGCCGGAGGTTCGCCAAATGATAAAAAATGTTCTCGTGGGCTTCCTTGTGTTTCCGGGGCTTCCTAGTCCTTTATTTATAGATGGGGAACCCTCAAATGGCCTTTGGGGGTCTTCGGAGCCGTTGGAGAGGCCTTCAGAGCCGTTGGGAGTCAAGTGGACAAGCCTGGTCAAAGCCCAACGGCTAGTTTGACTGGCTCCACCGGCTGACCGGTGCTTGGCCACCGATTGGCCGGTGCTTTGAAAAAGAGAGAGGTCTCGGGCTCAGGCACCACCGGCTGGCCGGTGAGGAGGCCACCGGTTGGCCGATGCTGAGGCATTAGCTGACACTATTCTGTCTGGGCTCCACCGGCTGGCCGGTGGTGGGACACCGGTTGGCCGGTGGTCTGGACAGAGGGATGCCTTCTGTCCAGGCTCCATCGGCTGGCCGGTGGTCGTCCACCGGTTGGCCGGTGGACTGAAAATCAGTCCACTTTGGCTTCTTGCTTTCTTGGCCCAATTCCTTGGCAACCTATCACCCAAAAACATTTAAAACAATATTAGATAAATAAGAGAGTGATTGTGATCATGAAAATTAAACCACGAGGGGTACGAGAGGTACAACAAAGGGAATACTTCCAGGGAATCATATGTGGGGTACTTGTGGCCCAGATTGATGGGAAGATCCTTTGTGAGCCCTACATGCTGTCAAGATTTGGTAGGAAGTTAGGATGACTCCAGTGGATGCTAAAGAATGTGTACACATATGTATGGGAGGAAAGGCACCCCTGCGTTCTTTGCCAAATGTGGCTGATGTTGACAACCCATGGCTCTAGTGACAACATTACCTTTCCCCCCACCAGAGTTGACGCTGGCCTCTCAACCGAATATGATGAACATTGGGCCATATCATACTCAGAGGGACTTTTGCGGAAGCGAGTCCGACATCTCAAGGTAGCCGTTGTAAAACCTGGGTGGCAAGAGAGTTGACAGGGTGTTGTTGGGGTAGAAAGATCAGAAGCATATCGGGCAACTGGGCCCACACAGGCAGGGTCTTTAGTGGAAGGGACATCAGACGGCATGGCCATGCCCTCATCGCCTAGGGGGAGAGGAGCTCATGGAGCAGCCACAAAACTTCCCGGGAAGCAGATAAGGTACCTGCTCCAACCTTCTGATGACACAATCTTCTCGGTGCTGTGTGTTGAGAAAAGTATTGTTTTCAACAATACATGTTAATGTTATTTAAAGGGGGAGATTATTGAAAATAATACTCTGTCTCTTTATGATAATTTTGATGCTCACAAATACCCTTAGTTATTTTCTAATGATTTTATTTAGTATTTTGCAGGAATTTATTAATTTATTTTTCTCTTGAAATAATGATAATCTATTACTTATTCGGAATCTGCTTTAAGCACGTTCTAGAATCACTGTTCATACCTTACGTAGATAAATATAGCGCGGAATCTGTTTTAACGCGTTCTAGAATCATTGTTCATACCCTACGTGGATAAATGTAGCGTAAGGATGAAAATCCTGTATACTTTTTGAGATAAGAGAAAAGTATGGTTAAACAACCATACATTTTCAGCAAAGTATAGAAGGAGAACCTTACGTTAGGAAGGAACCTTACGTTTTGGTTATCAGCAAAGTATGGAAGGAGAACCGTACGTAAATTCTAAGTGATGAATTTGTCTCTCAAAAGTATGGTTCATCAACCTTTCTTTTTTAAACAACCATACGTTCTTGGAAAAGTATGGATCAAGTAAAAGTATGGATCTTTTACCGTACGTTTGAGTGTTGAAGAAAAAGTATGGATGATCAAACCTACGTTTGTGTTCAACCTTACGTTATTAACCTTATGTTTGAAGACTATGTTATTAACAATACGTTTGGAGGCCATGTCATCAACCTTAAGTTTGGCGTCATAAATTCTGACAGACGATATTTATGTGCAGCGATCAGTAAGCTGATTTCTGGGTGGATTTCAAGCCGGATTTAAAGTAGTTTTTAAAGTACGACTTTGAATGATTCAAAGCCATTTTATTAATGGATTTAAGATCAAATTAAAAGGAGCTTTTTATGCCGACTCTTAAGGGAAGTTACAACTTCTCTATAAATTCAAATTTTTGAATATCACGAATCAGAAGGCGACTTTTATGGATCTAAATGTGCAGGAGATATACATTATTATATATGTCCTCTCTGAAACATGAGATATATGAGGAAGTGATAGATATATTGTTGAATGTGGTGGAAAACAGAGATTGCAACTATTCACGATTGATCTTCTGATTCAAGAAAAGCATCGAAGCTTTGTTTTTTCAAAAAGAAGGAACTCGATAGAAGATTCACCTATTCTACATCGAATGTCTATTATGGATATACTACTGTTGTGGTTGTGAACTATATCTCTATATCTACTGCAACTGGATCAACTCAGAACTGCTTTGTCTTGAAGATCAATATTTCTAGAGACTTCAATCCATCTGTTGTCAATTGCATTCTGTTGGAATTGTGAAGATCAAATGGAAATTTCTTTTGGAAATTCTTTTTTATTCTTGAGTAACCAGCTTCTCGTTCTAAACTGTGTAGGTTTTTGTTTGAACCAGAAGGCTTTGTTTTTCCTTGGATTGTAAAGGTATCAACTGCCTGTACTCAGTTGTGAATCGGTCTGTGGAAAAGAGGACCAGATAGTGAAAATCACCAAGCTCGTGGAGTTGAGCGTTGGTGGAGTGGACTAGGGGACTTCTGTTCCCCAAACCACTATATATCTTTGTGTTCTTGATTCTACTTATTCTGCTGCATGATCAAATTTGATAAAGTATAAAGGACAGAACTCGTTCAAGAAAAGAGTTATTGAAAAACTTCAAAAGACTCAATTCACCCCCCTCTTGTGTATAATCTGTAGATTCAGATCCAACAATTGGTATCAGAGGTGGAGGTTCTGATAGAGCCTTAGAAAGCTAGAAGCATTTAAGGATTATACAACAGATCATCATGACTGATACAAAAGAAGGGATGTCGATGGTCAGAGTACCATATTTTAATGGAGGCAACTATGGTTGCTGGAAATCGCGCATGATAATATATCTGAAAAACCTCAGATATAGAGTCTATTCAAAGATTATGACTCCTTATGAAATTCCTGAAAATCCTGAGACATGGAGTGCTTCTATAGAGGCAGAATACGATATGAATTCAAAAGATATAAATGCAATTATTTGCGGTCTAGGAACAGATGAATTTAACAGAGTATCTTAGTGCCCGATAGCATATGAGATGTGGAAAATAATAGTTGTGGCATATGAAGGAACAAACAATGTGAGGAAAATGATATATGCAACTGCAAAATTGAAATTTGATACTTTCAGAATGTTTGAAGGTGAGATCATTACCCAAATGAATGGGAGATTGACAGAAATTGTCAATAACATAACTGCTCTAGGAGAACCGATCAAGCAGGCTGATCAAGCATTAAAAGTACTAAGAGTACTTCTTACCCGATGGAATGGTATCTCTACTGCAATCAGACAATCAACACCTGTCAAAGATCTTACTATGAGAGAGCTGATTGGTACATTGATGATGTATGAAGCTAAAATGAAAGATGAGGCTAATGAACATAAAGTGCTTATTAAAAGAGAAGATACTGACTTGAAGGTAACTTCATAAAAAAGAGTAGAAAGATGAAGAACAGAGAAGCCAAAGCTAAATCAAAAAGCTCTGACTCATCCAACTCAGATGAAGAGCTGGCTCAGCTAGCCAGGAAATTTAGAAAATTCTACAGCAAGAAAAGAGGCTTCAAAAAACCCTTTAAGGGAGATAATAAGGAAGTAAGATGTTATGAATACAAAAAGATGGGACATATCAGACCAGATTGCCCACATTTGAAGGATGCAAAGAAGAAGAAATTATTCAAAAGAAATGACTCTGAGCAGAAAGACATGAAAGCTATGAAAGACACTTGGAGTGTATCTAAAGACTTTAGTAGCTCTTCTGAATCAAGCTCAGAAAAAGAAGAATTCAATCTAAAGGCAAACATGTGTTTCATGGCAGAAACTGATGAAGTACACTCATATTACTCCTCTAAATCAAATTCCGAATCAAGCTACACAAATGAAAAACTTTCATCCTACTGCAATATGCTTGAATAAAGATATGACTCACTATTTAAGAAACGTAAGTCACTAAAAAATAAAAATAAATCCGTTTCAGATGAAAGATACACAATGCTGAAACAACATAAATAATTAACTAATAAATACAATCCGATTAACACTAACTATATCAATTTTGAATCAAGAATAAAAACAATGCACGATGAAGTAGAATCTTACAAACAGGCTGCATTGGTTTTTACAAAAGGATAGAATTCATTAAATGAAATCCTTCGAAAACTGTCATTAAAAATGAGAGATTTGGAATTTTTAGTAAAGGAGAAAAACCAAAGCTATATAAAAATTATTTTGTTCCGAGTTATAAAAAGGTTAATTGTAATTTTTGTGGAACAAAGGGATATATAGCTAAAAACTTTTTCTTAAGAAAACCTCAAACTTTTGGTATTAAGAAAGCTTATGTTTCAAAAAGACTTATATGATTCAACTAATTTTAAAAGAGAAAATCAAATCTAGATACCCAGATTATTGCTAGATAACACTCCTAGACCCAACAAAATATGGGTACCAAATCAATTTGTTTGAATGTCTTTGCAGGTAGTAGGCCACAAGAAAATAAAAGATATATGGTACATGGACAGTGGCTGCTCATGAAATACGAGTGGAAACTCATTGAATTTTTCTTCACTCACTCAAAAGGAAGGAGGACTTGTCACATTTTGTGATAATGCTAAAAGAAAAATCATTGGCATTGGAACTGTTGGAGATCCAAAAACAGTCTCAATAAACAAAGTACTTTATGTACAAGGACTAAAACACAATATGATAAGTATCTCTCAACTTTGTGATGATGGATATACTGTTTATTTTACTAACAATTATTGTATTGTTTCTAAAGATAAACTTTTTAAATTTAAAGCACCAAGAACTAAAAATGTCTATACTTTGGATTTAAATTCCTTGTGTAAACAACAAGTAAACTACTTAACTACTAAAGTAAGTGAATCCAGGATCTGGCTTAGGAGACTTGGTCATTGAAATGTATATGTTTTACATAAGTTATCTAAGAAACAGTTAGTTTTTAATTTACCTTGTCTCAAATTGGAAAGTGACAGATTTTGTGATGCATGTCAACTTGGGAAGCAACACAAATCATCCTCCAAATCTGTTAATAAGGTTGCTACATCTAAACCTATAGAACTTTTTCATATGGATTTGTTTGGACCTTCAAGAGTATCAAGCTTAGCTAGTAAATTATATGTATATGTTTTAGTTGATGACTATTCAAGATTTACATGGATTTTCTTTTTGAAATTTAAAAAGTAAGCTTTTACTTTATTTGAAAGGTTCTGCAAATCTGTTCAAAATGAAAAAGGTTTCAATATTATCTCATTGAGAAGTGATCATGGTGGAGAATTTGAGAATCTAGAATTTAATTCCTTTTTCTCAAATATTGGTATTAAACATACCTTTTCTTCACCCAGAACACCTCAACAGAATGTGATTGTAGAAAGAAGAAATAGATCAATTCAAGAAATGGCTAGAACTATGTTAAATGAATATAGCCTACCTATATATATGGTTAGTAACTGAAAGTGGCTAATATTAATTTTTAATATCTTTATATTAATTGTTCCAATGTCCATAAACATAGTTTTTAGTGCATTACATAAATTGAACTTCATTTCACATCAAAAATGCAATTCATGTTTAAAATGCAAATTTGGGCCCAATCATTCATTTGTTTGTTGACAATATTATATTCATTTTCTGAATTTGAAATTTTGGGATATGATTTATCACTTTTTTCGGAACATTTTATCTTGTAGGTCCGATGGATGAATCCCAAAGGATGATGGAGAATTTTGCGCCTGAAGCCAGAAACTTGCTGGAAAAAGCATAATGGGCCTAAGGCCCATCAAACAAATGTGGGGCCCAGAAACCAAGCCCAATGAAGCTCAGCTTTATAAAGTAGAAATATAAAAATATGAGGATCATTTTATTCAACTGTTGCCGGAGCTAATTCTGATGTTTTCATGATGATAAAGGGATATGAAGTTAAGATTTAAATGGTGGACCCGACATTAATGCACATAAATCCGTTCCACCATTTCGACCATAACATCCAAACGGCTGATCCAAATTTCCTGAAATTTTGAGAGATTCTAGAAGACACATGGAAGAAGATAGTTTATATTTATGATACCTTCGGATTCGGCCATATGAAGTGTAAAACGAATACGTCAATATGGAGGATGAATCTGGACAGTTTTGTGGTCAACTTTGTAACGTCAATTTCATTTTGATTCTTCACCCTCTTTTTTTACTCTCTTAATTGTTGGGGGGTGAATTTATTGTTTGGGGTGGAAATAAGGCTCCTAATATACCTATATAAGGAGCTTGTGGTGAAGGGAATAATCATCTAACATTTTCCTTTGAATCCATGTTTTTCTTTCAATTGTAATTTCCCGCTTTCATTTTGTAATGGCATTGTCAATTTCTCTAATGTAAGTTTTTCCTTCACATTTAGTATTTTAATAAAATTTCTTCTTCTTATTCAATTTTTCTTTTCCTTTTTTCACACGTTGATACCGTTGAATCGTAGTGTGAATTTATTCACACCCGCAATTGTGAGTTCATCACACAACGGTGGAGTGTTCATTTTGATTAATGTTTTTTTCATTCTTCTTCAATCCCGCTTCTTTAAGTCAATTACCCACTTCCATTGATAGAATACCATCAATGGAGGGCTAAACCCTTAATGGGATGATCTTAGGAGGATGAAAAGGCTGGATTGAATGTTATTTTATGAACTAATTGTTGTTAATTGGATAATTAATTTAAGACATCCATTCTTCAATTATTTCTACTATTCATCTTTAATGTGTTTGAGCAAACTAAATTAAATTACTAAATGACCATATTCCTCGGGGAGATCATGAATTTGGTTCTCTAAGTGTATAGGGGATTATTAATTGTGTTTATTAAGCACCAAACCAGAAAATGATGAATGTAATGTTATTTTTGAAGAATGGATTCATCAAAAATTAATAAAACCAAAATTGTCTAATGAAGTAAAATTCATTCAATCCACCCCGAGCATAATCCTAAGATCAACCCATTTCCATTTAATTGATTTCACTTAGGTTTATTAGTGTTCTTTAAAAACAATCCAAAATCAAACCCAAAGTCGGCTATTTCATAGCCCATCCTTCACACAATCATAGCGTCTCAAGGTTACTTCTTCGGTCCCTGTGGATTCGACCCCTACATGTACTACATCGATCTCTTTTACCAGTAGGGTAAATTTGGGCGCAACCAATATATCTGGACAGAAGCTGTGAATATAGCTTGTTATATAATTAATAGAGTTTTAATTAGACCTATTTTGAAAAATACACCCTATGAACTATGGAATAACAGATAACCTGAAGTAAATTACTTTAAAGTTTTTGGATTCAAGGTTTATATCTTAAACACCAAGGATAATCTTGGTAAGTTCGATCCAAAATCTGATAAAGGTATTTTCTTAGGATATTCTGCTACCTCTAAATCTTATAGAGTTTATAATATGAAGTCAAGGATTGTTGAAGAATTAGTTCATGTGAAATTTGATTAATCGGATCCCTTTTAGAAAAGGACATAACAAATAGATGAACTTGACTCTAATGATAACATGAGACTTGAGAATTTAAAGAATGATTTTGAAAATAATATAAAATAAATTCAGTCCAGTTTAGAGGAACATGATACTGAAGAACCTTTAAATATATTACCTAGACAGTCAAGAACTCTAAGGAATCACCCTTTAGAAACTGTAATAGGCAACCTAGAAACTGGTGTTTAAACTAGAGGAAACTTAGGAAACCTAGTGGAATTCTCTGGCTTTCTATCTCAACAAGAACCCAAGACTATAGAAGAAGCTTTAGATGATGAAATCTAGGTAATAGAAATGAAATATGAATTAAACTAGTTTAAAAGAAATGATTTTTTGGAATTAGTGGAAAGACCTAAGAGTTATCCTGTAATGGGAACCAAATGGGTCTTTAGAAATAAACAGGATGGCCAAGGCACAATAACTAGAAATAAAGCATGATTAGTATCTAAAGGATATAATCAAGAAGAAGGAATAGATTATGATGATACTTTTGCACCTGTTTCTAGGTTAGAAGCCATTATAATCCTTTTATCCTATTAATATTATATGAATTTTAAATTATTTCATATGGATGTCAAATCAGCCTTTTTAAATGGTTATTTAATGGAAGAAGTTTATGTTGAGCAGCCACCTGGTTTTGAAAACTCTCAAAAACTTGATTCTGTTTTTAAACATACTAAAGCTCTTTATGGCCTTAAACAAGCACCTAGAGCTTGGTATGAAAGATTAAGTTCTTTTCTTTTGAAAAATTATTTTACTGTTGGTATGGAAGACCCAACACTATTTCAGAAAACTGCGAAAAATAATGTTTTATTAGTTCAAATTTATGTTGATGATGTAATCTTTGGATCAACTAATAAAACTCTTTGTCATGAATTTTCAAAATTAATGCAAGAAGAATTTGAAATGAGTATGATGGGAGAATTAAATTTCTTTTTGGGTCATCAAATATTTCAAAAAGATTTTGGAAATGTTTTAAATAAAAGCAAATACATTACTGATTTACTTAAGAAATTTGGACTTGAGAACAGCAAGCCATTTACAACTCCTATGTGTACTAATATAAAACTTGATTTGGATGAAACAGGAAAATTAGTTGACAACAAGTTATATAAAGTTATGATTGGTATTTTTTTATATCTTACTGCTAGTAGGCTAGATATAATGTATTCAGTATGCCTTTGTGCAAGATTTCAATGAAATCCTAAGAATCTCATCTAACTGCTGTTAAGAGAATTTTTAGATATTTAAAAGGAACTGGTTTTCAATCTCTTCTTTATCCTAAAACTTCTGATTTTAATTTGATTTCATATTCAGATGCTGACTTTGGAAGTTGTAGGTTAGATAGAAAAAGCACATTAGGTACATGTCAATTTTTAGGAAAGTCCTTAGTATCATGGTCTAGTAAGAAACAACATTCAGTAGCCCTGTCAACAGCTGAGGCAGAATATGTTTCTGCTGGCAGTTGTTGTGCATAAGTGTTGTGGATGAAAAACACTCTTATCAACTTTGGATTGAATTTTAATAATACACCTATTTTATGTGATAATATGAGTGCAATTAATATTTCAAAATATCATATTAGTTATTCTAGAACTAAGAACATTGATATATGGCATCACTTTTTAAGAGATCATGTTATTAAAAAAGATATATTCTTAGAATTTATAAATACTGAAATTCAATTAGCAGATATTTTTACTAAACCACTTCCCACTGTAAGGTTTGATTTTATTAAGGGGGAGCTAGGTTTATTTATTTTTAAATAATTTTTAAATTTTTATTTACTTTTTTTTATTTATGTAAATTTTGTTGAATACTATTTAAGTTATTATTTCCTTTGTCATATGATTTTTTTTAATATATGTAATAATTAGTGATTACAAGGGAATCAAGGCTGTCAAAGCCTTTTCGACTTCTAAACCTTTTCACTTCAATCGAAACCCTTTCGAAATCCAAAAATCACACTTCCTCTTCTAAAACCCTAACTTTCGAAATTATGAAACCCTAACCTTCAAACCTTTAGAGACTCTTTCGGAAATGGTAAGGACTAAAAGATCCAGTGAGGCCAAGCCAAGCAATGTCAAGAGATAACACACCGAGGGAAGAAAAATCTTACAGGGTAAGGTAATCGATCTCGACTGGTTATTTCAGAAAAATCTGTTATTGAAGCAAGCGCTGTTGTTTCAGAATCTTGAACAGATGTTCAACAGTGAAAATACGGAATTTTTTTATGAAGTTGAACTTAGATACTTCTTTAAATCTGTACAATTTAGTCTGGGAGATACAGAGGATAGTATGATGTCTAAGATAGAGGATAGGGATTTTTCAATCTCTTATGTAGAGATTAGTCAGATTTTCAACTGCCCTCATGAGGGAGTTTTTCATTTCGACTTGAAGAATATAGGAGATTCTGTGTATAAATCCGAAGACATCATGTCTTTTATTTTTGGTACCAAGACAATAAAGAAAAGGTTTGTCAAGGATTTGGAGCCTGATCAGAAGATTTTGGTCAAATTTATTCGGACAGGAATAGCTCCACGGATGGCAGAAATGGATAAGATTTTGTACCCTGATATGTATATAATGTTTCTTATGTTAAGTGATATTAAGATAAACTTTCCAAGATATGTGATAAGGTATCTTAGTTACTGCTATCAAAGCGAGGCCAGGATGAATTTCTACCCTTTCGGTAGATTTATTTCTAAAATGTTGTTTAATAAAGACATGGTGAGATTAGTGGATTCTAGAGTTAACTGTCATCATAGTAATATGTTTAATGCTGGAACTTTGAGGAAAGTTGGATATTTCTGGAGCACAATTAAAGGAAATTTTTTTCCAGTAGGAGCTGAGGAAGACTCAGAGAGTGCTCAGCCTCAACCTGCTAAGTCCAAGGAGGTACAAGCTGAATCCAGAGTCAGCAATGTAGCAAGGAGGATTCTCATTGAAGTGGAAGATGTTGAGGAAGACAGAAGTCAGGAGGGAATTCAATCAAAATAAAAGAGACCAGTAAATGAGGAAGTCACTTCCACTACATTGGAAACTACAACAGAAGCTTTAATTTCTTATTCTTTTATGAGAGAATCTGTTGTTGATAAGACCACGGAAGATGTTACTGAGAGAAAAACTCCAGTAGAGGAATCCAGAGCTCAAGAAGAATCTCAAAGGGAAAATAAGGAATAGATTGTAGCTAATGTTGTAGTTACACTTCAACAGGAACAAGAGATGGAGGTAGTTCCTGGTGAAGAAGTGTCTAGACCTCAGGAAACTACTGAATATATTGTTCTTAAAAACCCAATGGAAGGCATAGATGCTGATGTTTGTGGTGAGCATACTTCTGAAGCACACACGGAGGTACTTCAAGAGGATTTTTCTGTGGAGGAGTTTGAAAACTCTAAGGAAAAATTTGTGGACAAACCTTCTCAGGATAGAGAAAAAGAAAAATATGATGCTGAATCATTGCCTTTGGTACTGCTGCATCAACCTGAGACTGTGAATCAAGCACACGGTGCATCTGATTCAAGAAAAGAAGAAGTTGAAGAACTGTACAGAAAATTATCTCAGTTGGAGTCTGAGAATGTTTCTCTCAGAAATACCTTAGATTTAGAGAATTTATAGTTTCAAAAGTGGAAGGAGTGTATAGTTTCAAGGTTAGAAGTTGAAATTTTCAAAAGGTATATGCGGACTGCTATTACACAATTAAAATCTGAAATGGTTATGAAGTCAGATTTATCAGATCTGAAGTTGTTTATGGGGAATAAATTTGCATCAGTTGCAAATAATTCTCTTAGTGGATCAGTTACTTCACCAGATTTAATCAGAAGGTTTCTGGATATCACAGCTATGCTGAGAAACATGAATGACAGGATACAAGATCTTCAATGTAACAGTGCTCCTTTATCAGTGTTGCTGGACAATCAAAAGTTCTTAGTGGATCAACTGACATCTAGTGAGCCATTGATCCGAATTCTGTTAAATCAATTATCAGAGAAGCTGTCAGTATTTGTTGAAAAAGAGGAAAGGATGCATGAGTTTTTCAGAGTCAATTTAATTGAAGATATTCATATGACTCAAGAGAACAGAGAGCTCATTATCAAGGTTGGTGATGGGATGATGAAGAGACTTTGGGATCAATTTACATAAATCATGTCTGCAATCTAGAGGAGATAGACCATGTTGCCTATCTTACCTAACCCTTGATTCCTGTGTATATCATTGTCATGTATATACTACTTATTTTGAATGAAAATTTTCTTCATTGTTTATTTGTATCTTTCCTTATTTGTTTTACTGACTTTATTTTTGATCTATCAATACTCCAGATTTAATTATTGATAAAACGTTCATAATATCATTTACTAATAGTTAAGTGAAATATTAAACGTGTTAAAATCCATGATTTTTCATTATTTTTGATATCACAAAAGGGGGAGAATTTGGATAAACACAACATCAAAACCTACATTTTATTTAGGGGGAGAATTCATTTTATTGGGGGAGAAAATTAAATGACAATTTTGGATTTATAATTATCTTTTTGGTGGAGAAATTTTTATTTAAAACTTTATAACTAATTTTGAAAGTTAATTTTTGTTTAAATAATTTTAATTATTTTATGGGTTTTGTGATCATCAAAAAGGGGGAGATTATTGAAAATAATACCCTGTCACTTTATGATAATTTTTATGCTCACAAATATCCTTAGCTTTTTTTCTAATGATTTTATTTAGTATATTTCAGGAATTTATTAATTTATTTTTCTCTTGAAATAATGAGAATCTATTACTTATTTGGAATCTGCTTTAAGCACGTTCTGGAATCACTATTCATCCCATACATGGATAAACGTAGCGTAAGGATGAAAAGCATGTATAATTTTTGAGATAAGAGAAAAGTATGGTAAAACAACCATACGTTTTCAGCAAAGTATGGAAGGATAACCTTAAGTTAGGAAGGAACCTTACATTTTGGTTATCATCAATGTATGGAAGGAGAACTGTACATAAATTCTAAGAGATACGTTTGTTTCTCCAAAGTATGGTTCATCAACCTTACTTTTTTAAACAACCATATGTTCTTGGAAAAGTATGGATCAAGTAAAAGTATGGATCTTTTAACGTACGTTTGAGTGTTGAAGAGAAAGTATGGATGATCAACCCTATGTTTGTGTTTAACCTTACGTTATTAACCTTATGTTTGAAGACTATGTTATTAACCCTACGTTTGGAGGCCATGTCATTAACCTTACATTTGGTGTCAGAAATTTTGATAGACGATATTTATGTGCAAAAATCAGTAAGCTGATTTCTGGGCGGATTTCAAGCCGGATTTAAAGTTGTTTTTAAAGTATGACTTTGACTGATTCAAAGCCATTTTATTAATGGATTTAAGATCAAATTAAAAGGATATTTTTATGCTGAGTCTTAAGGGAAGTTATGACTTCTCTGTAAATTAAAAATTTTGAATATCGCGAATCAGAAGGTGAATTTTATGGATCTAAATGTGAAGGAGATATGCATTATTATATATGGTCTCTCTGAAACACCAGGTATATGAGGAAGTGATCAATCTATTGTTGAATGTGGTGGAAAACAAAGATTTCAACTTTGTAGATTGATCTGCTGATTCAAGAGGAGCATCAAAGATCTGTTTGTTCAGGAAGAAGGAACTCGATAGAAGATTCACCTGTTCTACATCGAATATATACTGTGGATCTACTACTGTTGAGGTTTTGAACTGTATCTCTATATCTACTGCAACTGGATCAACTTAGAACTGCTTCGTCTTGATGATCAATATTTCTAGAGACTTCGATCCATCTATTGTCAATTGCATTCTATTTCAATTGTGAAGATCAACTGGAAATTTCTTTCTGAAATTCTTTTTTATTCTTGAGTAACCAGCTTCTCGTTCTAAGCTGTGTAGGTTTGTGTTTGAACCAGAAGGCTTTGTTTTTCCTTGGATTTTAAAGGTATCAACTGCCTGTACTCAGTTGTGAATCAGTCTATGGAAAAGAGGACCAGATAGTGAAAATCACCAAGCTCGTGGAGTTGAGCGTTGGTGGAGTGGACTAGGGGCCTTCTGTTCCCCGAACCACTATACATCTTTGTGTTCTTTATTTTACTTATTCCGTTGCACAATAAAATCTGATAAAGTATAAAGGACAGAACTCATTCAAGAAAAGAGTTATCAAAAAATTGCAAAAGACACAATTCACCCCCCTCTTGTGTATAATCTGTAGATTCAGATCCAACACTGTAGTCAGCCTGATTGACCCTATGACAGTTGATGGGCACCTACGCCCTCTAGAAAAAGATAGTATGAGATGGAATCTAGTTGCCATAGGTTGGACTCATTCGGATTTCCGACAGGGTGAACTCCCATCGACGATATGTGTACCTGACATCCATGGGTGCGTATGCATGCAACTGGGGGTCGGCATGAAGAACCATATTTCTTGTTGAAGGTAATGGTTGGCCAAGAGCATGATCATTAAAAGATGTCGTCTGAGGATGATGACAGCAATGAAGAGTCAGAGGGCAGTGAGATAGAAGAGGAGGAGGTGGAAGGAGAAGGTGAAGGAGGGGATGAAGGAGAAGAGAAGATTGAATGTGTAGGGTCTCAGGGGGAGTCCCACCAAGGGAGTCTTTGGGAGAGTGGTGAGATCATTGGATTTGATATAGATATAGCTGAGCTAGTTGAGGTATGTCTCACCCCTTATCTATCTTTTTCCCCCTTTTTTTTTGTAACCCTTAATCAAATCTCCTTATCCTATTTATGGGCATATTGACAATGACCAAGAGGCTCCATCTGAAGGGGTGGGGGATAGTTGCCAGTAGAATAAGTTGGGGAGCCGATGCCCATTATTTAGATAACGAGCACTGAAGGATCCCCAACAATGACAGCTCTTATAGCGGCTAGAACACCTAAGGCCGATGCTTTGGGCTCTTGTAAGTTCATTAATTTCTGACCATACTTTAAAGCTCATGTTTACCATTGGAGAGATCAATTGATTAGGGTGTTCATTGTTTGTGCAATAATCATAGCCTTGAAGGCTTGTCGGGCTGATGAATCTAGGTTATCCATGCCTGATTCAATGGAAAATGTGTCATCCCATTTAGGACACACTTCTCAAACTATGCCATCATAGTAACTTGGTGAACAAAGAGCGGTGGACATGAGAAGTACTAGTGTCAGGGCAGGGCCGGAAGTTGGCGAGGGAGCTACCAAGACTAAGGAAAGAGAGGAAGGTCACCAACGAATTGAAGATCCTAACCCCTTGGGAGGAGTACCCTAAGAAGACTCTATTGCTGGTCTCTTGGATGCCTTCCCCAACTATCGGCTTGCAGATCCCGAGGAGATAGATGATTATGACTCGGAGGTGGTCGAGGAGAGTCGGACGACATGGCACAAAGAGTGGAAGTGTATCAAGCACTTTCTCGATTAGCCCCAGACAGAATAGATAAAACAGATGAGATCACTCCAAACCTGGCTGCCCTTTCTCTGTGTAGGAGGGTTGGATGCTCATCATCTTCATTTGACAGTCCGTGACTACATGGAAGAGAAGCTGTGTGAGAGTAGCTGACGCTCTGACGTTTCCCGATGTCATAAAGAGTCAGGGAGTTACAATGAATCCCTAAAGGCAGAACAAGAGGCCCGACGCCTTGAAGAACATATGAATGGAAATGAGGTATCCATTTCCAACTGTTCCAAGCTTGTGGAGCAATTGAGGGCCTAGCTGGAAGACACCCAAGAGCAGCTAGTGGAAGCGGGTCACCAAATGATCGATCTTCAAAATAAATAGGCGCAAGCACATGCTAGGGAAAGTGCACTATGATCTGTGGCCTCTAATTAAGATAGGGTCCTCAAGGGCAGTAAGAAATCCTGGAGGCCACAATCTAAAAGGTTAGAGCACTGGAACGATCTATCCAAGATGCTGATCCTTAAGGGCCCTATTTTGTTCAAACTCATAAAATCATTTCTCCTTACAACCTCTTGTTCTGAAATACATGTATGGATAGATGTATGGATAGATTTATTTACATGTTCATTTGGTTTAATGAATTCAACTACAATCCTGAAATATATAGCAATCCATCCGTAAGATCATGTGGGTCATACCCGGTGTGAGAAACAAGGGATGTTCACACTATTACTTTGTTTCTAAATGTAGGAGTGCCAACCAGGCTTCGGGCACCTGAGGGGGATTCTTGGGAAGAGAAGAGAGAGACTTGACTGGAGAATGAAGCTCTCAGAATAGCCGAATTACTGTTTCCCCAGGGTTCTCTTGTGCATGAATGGGGTAACTCTAGGGGCGCTGGAATAAATCCGAATAGGTGGGGATGGAAGGAGTGAATCACAATGCCCATGATTCGATACACTGTAGGGGTTGCATGATAATTAAGAATGACTGTTGTCCGTGTTTGAAGTATAGTATCCTTATCATGTTAGCCTGAAATGGGGATGACAAACAAGGCCTGACCATAGACCATGTTCGAAACACAGGGCCTGGCTTAGAATGTCATCCCTTAGTCTTCCAGAACATTAGCCTAGGAAAGTAGGAGAGCCATAGGCCGTGAATCCATACTTTTAGGTGGCTTCTCAAGACATGAAAGAGGGAGAGGATCAGAATAAGGAAAATTCAAATCATGGAGAGTGTATTGGTGGTTTGTTCGAACAGAATCCAACACACTTGAAATTACACTACAATGGTTGAGTCATTGGTCTGATCCTGGATCAATCCTACTATTAGACATGACCTCTCTGGTGAGGAAACTGTTTCTTCCCAATGTTATTGCAGGGAATCCCGGATTTTTCTAGGGTAAAGGTGCAGGGTTCCCAAAATCACTCAGGCCAAGGGGCTGAAAAAGTGGAGGGGACTGGATTTTCGATTCGTGGGCTGGACCCAAAGGCAGGATGCTTGGGCGTTCCTCCATATCCCATGAGGATGGGAATCAAGCCATACCTAGTTATGGTAGATTCCTTGTAGTTTAACTTCTTTCGGAAAGGACGCAGAGTGATATTAGTTTACATTCATAGATCTTGGACCATAGATGGTAGCTACGAAATAAGACACATAGTGATGTAATTACAAAACACGACGTGAATGAGGACCAGGTCCGGATCACCGTGCACTTATTGGGAGAGGTTTCATGTTAAGGGATAGAAACCTAAAGTTAGGATGAGCCCAAAACAAGGTGCACAGACATTCCTACGAACCACATAAGGATAAGGATCATGCTGCACATTGTTATAAGAAAAGCTTGTCTGGGCCTGACCCTTGCACCAAAAGGAGCTGTATTTGATAGATCTTGTTTGTTCATTAGGATGAATGGTTTTTTTGGAGCGATGGAAATAGGATCGAAGTTCCAGGTATCACCACAGGAATCAAGCCATATGCAGGCGTTGAAAAATTTTACGGTGTGTAACCGATACCAAACATGATGCCCCCTTGGGTGAGGACATCATAATGCATTGCTATTTTTTGTCATGTGGCCAGGATGATAATGTCGCAGTTTAGGGTCATGTGATGGGACCAACCATCCATTTTTAATGTCGTGCAGGATATATGCAATAGATTAAAGTCACGTGGGACCGAGAATCATAGTTTAAAGTCATATGGATCAGACATATACATAACAGATGAGGTTCTAGAGTGGATGCACATGGTGTGATAAAGCATACCCGATGTGAATGAGGAAAAGGTCCACACCATATTGTGCACAATTCTGAGGTGGAATCCTCGGGCCAAGAATCCTGGAAAGATTAGAAGAAGGGGGGGGGGGGGGGAAGGAGAAACTATCTCCATATTAATCTAGACTCAAAAATGAGACGTCTGAGTGTTCCTACATATCCCATGAGAATGGGAATCAAGCCACACTTAGTCGTAAAAGGTGCCTTTTAATGTCGTTCGGGAAAACATATCGTTTAGTGTCATGTGGGATGGAAAGTAAAGGGGGGATAACTCCTAGACAAAGGTGTACATGGCACAGGTAATGCAAACCTGGAATGAATAAGGATATAATCCCATACCACGCCATGAAATCCGTATAGGTGTTAAAGACATGAAGGAAGTACATGTGAGATAAGTTAGTGGAACTTGAGATGGGCCCGAATACAAGATGTTTAGGAATGATATGTTTCCCATGGTAATATGAATCATGCTTTACGTAGTTCCAAAAGAGGTATTAGTTTATGGTATTAGAGCTCAGACCCTGTAAAAGTGGGACAATCCCATGTAAGTGCGGACTTTAATCTGATCCCTAAGCCTATGTGAGTCAAACTCGGTGTAGGTAACAAGGGAGGATAAGTTATTTGAAATGCGTGAAATACACACAAAGGGGAAATCGGTGCAGAGTCCCAAATAATTACCTTATCATGGCTTTTTACTCCTAATGTGTGGATGCGCACTGAGGAATAATACCAAGAGTTTTGAAGTTATACTAAGACATGATGAGGTGGAGAATGATGTGAGTCATGTAACAAAAATTTTGGGCTTAATGGGGTTGGCATGATAATGAAGGATAACTGTTGACCGTGTTTGAAACACATCATCCATATCGTGTGACCTAAGATGGGAAAAACAAACGAGTGTCGATCTCTTTCCAAATTCACAACATGGGACTTGTATCAATTTGTTACTCGAAACCCCTATGGACATTGGCCCATAATGGTAGGAGGGCCCTTGGTCCAATTATCCATTCCATTTGGGGGTCCCATTGGGTGTGAAAGGTGATGAAATCCCTAATGATGGGGAACATTAAACCTGAGAACTGGGTGAAAGCATGTCTAGGTAGAATCCGACATTCCATGTGAAAAACCAGAGTACCCTTGGGCACATTAGTGAATAGCCAAAGAGGACCGAGGGGCTCATCTTGAGAGCAGCCAATTTGAAAAGACGTGTATAGCACAAGGGGATGGAAAACTCTCAGGAGGAGGAGGGAAATGCTGTGGTTGTTACAAAACCCGACTTGAATGAGGACATAATACGATGCCACACCATATACCCCTCTCCTAGAGGGAATACAGGCCAAGGGGACAAGATGAGGCTGGACCTGAAGACTAAACATCTTGGCGGTCCTACGTATCCCATGAAGATGCGAATCAAGCCACACATAGTTCTTGTGGAGAGTAATGTGCAATTTACCATCTTACAGTATGGACACAAATGGGTAAGATACCCCACACAGAGGGGGTGTACGACGCAGAGAGTAACCCGAAATGAATGAGGACATAATCCTATACCACACCATACAACCCTAAATGGGAACATGTGACAGGGGCCTGAAAAGGACAAGGGGCCTGAGGCTGGGCCTTAGATAGAAAGTCCCAACCAACTCTCAGTTTAATGTCTTGCAGTGAGGATAAAGTGATCTTAGTTTAGGATCATGGAGCTCGGACCATATATGCCTAGTTTAATGTCATATGCATGGGACAAGAAGGGATAACCATCATGACTATAGAAGACCACAAAGAATCAACGATGAATGAAGACAACTGTGGACCTGGTTTGTAACACAGTACCCACCCTTATGTGACCAGAGTTCAGGGAAAACAATTGAACATCAACTGTTGACTATATTAGAAATATAGGACTCGCATCAACATATCACCGGAAATCCTTAGGGATGTTAGACCATAATGCTAGGAGAGCCCTTGGGCCTAGTATCTATGGCATTCGGGGGCCCTTTAGATGTAAAGGGTGATGAAAATACAAATGATGGGGCTTTTGAATAATTACAGGGACTGTGCTCATGGGAAGGACGATAAATGAAGGGAAAGATGTCTCAAGGGGATATGTGTGGCATGAAAAAATAGCCTGGCATGAATGAGAACATAAGTCTATACAACCACACAAAATCCTAAATGAGAACTTGGGCCAGGGGGCGGAAGAGGCCAAGGGGCCGGATAAGGCCATGGGGCCTGAGGCTGGGCATCCCAGAAAATTATAGCCATATGACCTCTTGTGTAGATACCACCTCATCATAACTCCTAAGCCCATGTGAGTAGTGCTCGGTGTGGGAAACAAGGAGCTAGATTATGCTTTACCTTTCATATAAGGGTCAGATAGCTGGCATCACCTGAAGGGAGTTCATCCCTTGGAGATACAACATGGCAGAATGAACCACAACACTCAATATTTAAGACATCATGGAGTGGCTCTAATGAAAAAGGATAGTTTCTGACCATGTTTGAAAAGAAGTGTCCTTATAGTGGCCTAGAATGGGAAGAACAAATGAGCATCTACCGCTGACCATATTCTCAATGCGAGACTTGTATCAACTTGTTACTCAACATCCTTGAGGGCATTGGCCCAAAGTGGCAGGGGATCCCTTGGACCTAGAATCCCTACCACTCAGGGGCCCTTCTGGATGGGAAAGATGGTGGAGTCACAATCAAAGGAATGAGTGATGAATAGCTGTGCCCTTACATTTTAAATTCAAGCAAGGTGGTGAAAGAGGTAGAAAACTTCATGGAGTGGGACGTATGGCTGAATCAAGATGAGATCGACATGTATTGGGGAAAAAACCATCACCACACCATATGTCTTAACCCAAGGGGAGATTCTGGAATTTGGGATGGGCTTACAGACGGAATGTCTAGGCATTCCTATGTATCATATGAGGATGTGAATCAAGCCGTACGTAGTTTTTGAAGGCCATGAAGTTTAACATCATGTGGTGAAGTCATGGGAGGATAGAAGAATGGGGAGTGGGCACATGGTGTGACCGTCGTAATCCTGAAACGAGTGGGGCTACGGAATCCTACACTATTCCATAAAAGGATCATCCGAGAGAAATATACCTAGGGGTGATAGTCAAAGAGAATATTTTGGGGGCTGGGCTCAAGAAGAAACACTTGAGCATTCCTATGTATCCCATGTTGATGGGAATCTATCCATACATAGTTCTAAGGGTTTAGTTTGACATCTTTTAAGATGACATACAGTTTAACGTCATGCATGACGTTTTACAATTTACAGTCATGTAGAAACAAACAGTTTAGGGTAATGCTAGACCGAATAGTTTAGGGTCATGCCGAACCACTTGGCTCAGGAAAAGTATTGCTTGAAAAACTTGGCAATGGTGGGAGGAGTTATGCACTCACCATCCATGGTCACCAGGGAGTATGATCCATTGGGTTAAACCCAATGAATTATATAACGTCCTTCCCATTTGAGCCCCAACATGGGTGGTTTCCTGCCAGGTATCATTGGTGTCCGGAGGACCAATACCAAGTCGGCTTGCAGGAAAGAGTGGAGGCAAAACTTTTTGTTGAAGGCTCTATCTATCTTATTATGATGCCTTTCCAGATTGTACATTGTACAAATCCTATTTTCATCAAGTGCTTCCAATTTAGCCAGATGAATTCCAGCTACATTATCTGGTGCCTGCTGATCATAGACCGCTATGTGTAATGAAGGAAGTTGTATCTCGATTGGTAGGACGACCTTAGTTCCGTACACCAAGGAGTATGGAGTCACCTGGGTGGAATTATGAGTCGTTGTCCGGTAAGCCCATATAGTGTTGGAGAGCTTTTCCAGCCTACTCTTCTTATTCTGACCAACCATTTTCTGCAGAATTTTAGAGAGGGTTTTGTTGAATGCCATGATCTGTTCATTTGCTTACGTGTGGTATTGACTGGTATGGTTTGAACGGATTTTGTACTTAGCATATAAATTCTTCAACTCAGCTACTCAGAATATGGGGCCATTATCGGTGAGGACGACATGATTGAATCCAAACCAGTAGACGGTATTGGAGCTCACAAAGTCAACAATAGAATGGGACTTGACCTCCTTGAGTGGTACTGCCTCTGCCCACTTGGAAAAGAAATCCATAGCAGTCAGTATCAAATGAAATTGGTGATCTAGCATGGATGGATATGGTCCCACGAAATCATGTCCCCACACTGCAAATGGCCAAGAGTACTTGGTGGAGTGTAGAGTATCTGGCGGCTGATGCATGAAGTTGGCATGAACTTCGCATGCATGGAATCTTTTGGCGAACTCCGTGAAATCATGGATTATGGAATCCCAAAAGTACCATAGTCTATGGGTCTGATGGGATAGCTTCAGCCCAGTCTGGTGGGCGCCGTTGGAACCAACATGAACCTCCTACATGACCTAAGAAATATCAACTTCTTGGATGCAATGAAGGAGAACTCCATCGAACCCGCTCTTGTAGAGTATCTTATCAAGACTGGGACCACTCTATAGCGTAAACTACAGTGTGAGACATCAGATTCACTCTCACTCAACCCGATCAGACGAGTGGTAACCATTTTCGAGATACTCGACAAATGGGGATCTTCAGTCGGGGGTCACTTCAACCATTGCATCTGAGAAACCTAGGGGTCCTCACGTGGAGGCACCAGGGGTAAGATGGATTACCTGCAGGTCATCGTCATCATTTGGGGTGATGAGAGTAATGAATCTCTGATGTGCCATGTGTATAATCAGATCATCCTACTTGGGTTCTACAAGTGATGCAGCTAGGCCAGCCAGGGCATCATCTCAACCATTCCAAGATCGAGGGACATGAGTAACTTCCGACCGATATGGGAACTGAGCCATTAGCTGGAGAGTGTGCTCCAAAAATGGTACGAGCTCTAGATTTCTAATGACGTAGTTACTATTGATCTGCCTGATGAGTAGTTCAGAATCCCCTTTCACATGAAAATAGGTCATGTCTATCTCGAGAGCCAGCTCGAGACTAGTTATGAGAGCCTGATAGTCTGCCTCATTATTGGGGTAGCCTTATAACAACAGAAATGAGTATGGTAGAATATCTTGAGCCTGGGTAAAAAAGAAAATACCCAGGCATACTCTATTGAGTCTGGGAACATTGATCCTCATGCCGGTAGGACTTCGGGAAGCACCGTCGAAATGCATCTTCCAACATGGGGTGGCATGATCTTCTGAGAGGATTGCCTCATCATGAAAATCAGGATGTAAGGACTGGTCATTTGGGGCCAGGTGGGATGTAAGAAAGTCTGCCAATTCTTTCCCCTTAATTTCTTTCTAATGGATGAACCTGATGTCGAACTACTAAAGAATCATTGTCCACTGAGCTAGATGGACTATCCACATGGGGCAGTTCAAAATGTACTTCAACAGCTCCACTTGAGACACCAGTTGTACCTTGTGGTGCTGCAAGTAAGGCTGCAATTTCTGTACTGTGAATACCAGCACAAGGAAACTCTTTTCGATGGGGGATTATTTAGTCTCCATATCGATGAGAATATGACTGAGGTAGTAGAAGCTGTTCTCCATCCTTCTAGGAGATAAGGGTGCTGAGAGATCGTTCCAGGGCGGTCTCATAAAGGATCAGCGGTTTTCCAGAGACAGGTGGCATCAAGACCGGAGGCTAGAGTAGATACTACTTGATTTACTCAAATGCATTCTGGCACTCTTCATCCCATTCATAGGCGGTGCCTTTCGTCATGAGCTAAGAAAAGGGCTTACACTTTCTGGACAGATTCGCAATGAATCAGCATTTGTAAGCTAAGTGGTATTGAAAAACATGAAGCTCCTGAATATTGATCAGGGGAGGAATCTGGATGATGGCCTTGACCATCTTGAGGTCAATCTCGATACCCCGGTATCTGACAAAAAAGATGAGTAACTTTCCAGAGGTGGCCCCGAAGGCACATTTCAATGGGTTCATCATCAGGTTGCAAGAACGGAGGAAGCTAAACACTTTCTTAAGGTCCTTGAGATGGTCCTGGCACTGGAGAGATTTGACCACCAGATCTTCAACATATCATTCCACCAATTCCCTGAGGATTTTATTGAATATGCGATGCATGGACCACTAATAGGTGGAACCTTCATTCTTTAAGACAAAGGGCATGACCTGGTAACAAAACGTACCTCATGCCACCCTGAAAGATGTAAATTACTCGTACTTGGGGGCCATTCAGATCTGGTAATATCCGGAGTAACCATCCATGAAGGAGAGGTCTTGGAACCTAACCATAGAATCGATCAACAATTCTATCACAGGAAGGGTAAAATCATCCTTCAGACAGTGAGAGTTGAGATCCCTAAAGTCGATGCAGGATCAGATATGTCCATTCTTCTTCCTGACTGGCATAATTTTGGATAGCCATTTGTGGTACTGGACCCCCTTGACAAATTTGTCTCTGATGATCTTGTAATCTTCTTCCACAACCATGTCACAATGGGAAGGGTGCATCTTCCTGGGAGGCTTCTTGAACCCGCGATGATTTGTAGGATGACCGAGGTGGTGGATAGATACATGAGGATATAGTCCTAGCATCTCATCATAGATCCAGTAGAATACATCACTATGTTTCTTCAGGAAGTCTATGTACCACTGCTGCTCCTTGAGGGACATGGCGGAACTGATCAATGTGGGTCTCAGATCTGCCTCGCTACCATGGTTCACCTGTACTAGTTCATCGACCATGGAAAATATTCCCTCTTCAAAGGCAGGGGGAGTGTCCTCCATATACTCTTATTAGATTTTAGAGGAGGGATATCTAGTGGGAGAAGCTTCCTCTAGGTCGACAACCCCCTGTTAGAGACAGGTTCCAGCCTGGGCGGTAGTAGACAACACATCGGGAGATTCACATGCAGCCGAAACCATAGCAATGATAGTTTTTGATCTAATCCCATCTGGTCTTCGGCCTATGGGGCCACACTTGATGATATCAAAGAAATAGTGGCATATTCTCTTGATCCGGTTGATTCCAACCCAAAGAAATAGTCAAGTATGACATACCGACGTTGCCATGGGGAGGACATCTCGATACCGTATGGGGGTAAGAGGCTCAGAGATCACCTGAACCTGATTCATGTAGGAGTACGAAGTGATCTTTCATTTCCACTTAGACTTGGAAATATGCTTCCCTCTTGTACTAGAGATAAGAAAACATTGCCGCATATCGGGGGTCATGGCCTCTAATCGATGGATAGGGAAGATATAGGCATCATCCAGAACTTCCCAGGGGTCAGTTGCAACTACAATGGGTTCAACCTCACTGGAAAAAATCTACTTGTCGTTGCTCTTGTAATAGTTGATATCTAGGTAGTGGGATTCAAAAGAGGAAAAATAAGATGCATCACCTTGGAGAATTCCCACTTCTATGATTGAGGGAGTACTTTAGGAACTGGTGATATGATGAGGGAACTTTCACGTGTAGGTGAATCCATAGTCTTCCCATTAACGCAATGTACGTGGTGTCCTGGGAGACAACCATAAGCTCGGTGATAGCAACTAGGCCCCCGAAATGGGTCTTCAAATGGATCTTGCCAACCGAGGTCTACTTCGTCCTGTCATATCCATGGATCTTTAAGTTAGAGGGAGTCAAGTCATCTGCAGATAAACCTTGATTTTGCAATGTCCGAGATGGGATTAGATTGATCTCGAAGCCTGTATCAACTAGACAGCGAAGAACCTCCATGCCTTTGAATCGGCCGGTGATGTACAATGGGTGAATGTTCCCCTATATGGGAGAACATTCATCTTCTCTAGAGAATAAATGATGGCCTGGCATTCATCATTCTCTATCGCCTTCACATGAAAGGCTTCAAAAATAGATACATCCATCTTAAACAAAAGGGGGCCTTTTAAAACCTCCATGAGGGCCTCACACATATGTGATAAGAGGTGAATGACCTCAAGGATAGAGAGCCTGGATGGAATTCGGGCAAGATGTTTGAGAACATCATACTTCCATGCTAGGCGTGAGCTTTTTCTTGCAGGAGGATGATCCATGATAGGAAGTATGGCGGGCCCTGCCAGCTGGACCGGTGGATGGATACTAGTGGAAATGTACCTCTCCTCACTAGTTGAATCTTGCAGAGTGACTACTATGTCGGGGAAGCTAACTAAGACTGGCCCGCGGTGGAGCATGACTGATCACGGTGAGCTCTTGGTGACTCTGCCTGGTCGAGTAGCACAAATAGTGGTGGAGGCGGGCCTGATGGCACCAGGTGAGGAGGATGCGCATGCTGGGCTCTTTGCTAGGCCTGCTGTCTGGTCTCAGGGGCGTATATGACCTAGTTGGAGGTTCCAACTGATGTGCCTCGATGACCCACATAGTCACGGCTTTGCCGACGCTGGCGTCATTTGGGGACATTAGGGAGGTCCTCTTGGTGCTCCCCATCATCGAGGGTCATGTAGGGGTTTACCAGCTCAATGATGTTAACCAAAGCGTACCCTTGACTATATATTGAAGATTCATCCACTACTGGGTGGATTCTGGGAGGAATTCCCATCTCCCAGGGCATGAAGTCACCGAGAGTACGGGGCGTCTTTGGCATTGATGGGGCATTTTTCTTTCCCTTGCGCTGCCGATGCTTGCTCTTCTGGGAAGAGGCTAGCTGAGATGATGATTCAGAAGTGGTGACTATATCCTCCAAAATATCTAGCTGATTCGGGACTATACAAATGATACCATGGGCATGAGCAACTGTTTTGTGAGCCATCTAGTCGTCAAACTTCTGGGACCCACGGTTAGAAAGCTTCTACCACTCTCCCTCATTGTCGCTACTGCTGTCAGGTGTTACGTCGATGCATGAAACTTGTGCCAGGGCTAGGCCCAACCTGACTAAGTTTTTATATACTTGGTCTTGAAGCCAGTCTTGGAACACATATCATTGCTTGAGAGTGTTCCCTAGGATCTAGTGATAGGGGCAGTATTTGGGTTGATCAGTGAGGTTTGCCTTTTTCGGACATCTGAACTCAAGAAATCACACAATCCCTTGTTCCAAGGTACTTTAGAAATAACTGGGGACCTGATTCTTGCTGAATGAGTTGGCCCAGTTTCTTCTGTCTAGAAATGGGGGCCTTGGAGCCTGGCCCTAACAAGGGGCTGGAGGATCCTATCGAGGAGGCATAGCCTGATTGTACCGCCTATGTGGTGGTGGCGCATTACGCTGGGGCACCTGTCGATTTTGAGGCAGATGCTACTGGTATGAAGGCTATGCCTGTGGTGGTTGACCTCTGCGAGGTTGCAGAGGTGACTCTACTGGTAATAACTCTAGCTGTATGGGGGCCACTATTTGGGCCATCGCACAAGGTTCGGCTCTAATGGACCTTCTCATGGGAATTGAAGGAGGCAATGGATGTGCCTGGCTAGCCTATTGCAGAGCTTTCTCCAGGCGATGGCCCTTACTGGAGAAGTCTCAGAATCCTCCAGGGTAATTCTGGGTGATCAGAGAGGGAAATAGTTCTGTCTTGATACTCCCTACGCACATCGTCAGTAATTTTGCATGAGTCAGTGGCATATCAAGAGTGTCTGTAAGAACTTTCCACTGGGTGGTAAAGTCCGTGACACACTCATCATGCCTTTTTTTGCACTTGAAGAGGTCTATGATGCTTGTTTTCTACATGGTGGAGCTGAACTAGTAGAGTAATTTCTAGCGAAGGTCCTCCCAGCTGGTTACAGATTCGATAGGGAGCTGGATGTACCAGATGAACATATGACCCTCCAATGTCTGAACAAAACAACAGATCATGGCAGCCTCCTGTTATGATGGTGTCCCTAGAATGGGCCCACACCTTGATTTGAAGTGGGCCAGGTGCTGTGGTGGGTCCCCCGTCCCATTAAAGGGGGAGAAGGTGGGATTCTCAAAACCCAAAGGTGCTGACATATCGTACACCCATGCTGGATATGGCTTTCCATCTGGTGGGAGTGCCACTTGTCATGTTTCCAGTGCCTCAAGGTGGGAAATGAGTGCCTCCATTAGATCATCTAGGTGGGGGTCCCTGTATTGATAGATATCACTAACAATAAGTGCGTTGGTGGGTTCTTCAACATGATACAGTGGATCAGCAGCTCGTGGAGCGACTGGTGGATTGACTGGTGGAGCGAGTTGCGGGGTAGCTAGGGGAACCCATGATGGGTTCCTTGGATTGTCGCGTTGTTCCAGAGGGTTTGGAGAGACATACCACTCCCTCTTGCCTTAAGTTCTGGCTTCAGCCCTGCCTATGGGGGTAGACTGGTCAGGGTCACCAAAAGTCAGCTCGTTGAGGGGAATTTGTTCCTGCCCCTACTGCCCGGGCCTAGGATTTCTGTAGTTTGGTCGTCACTCTGCAGTGCATTCAGTGAGGAGGTCATCAACCAACTTCTTCTGTTTAGAAAGTTGTTGGCACAATGTGGCCTTCTCAGGGTCCTCCTCCACCTTCTACATTAAGACGGACGGGTCAGAGTTCCTGACAGTTCTGACATTCTCTTTACCTTTATTGGAATTCCGGCTGAGTAATAATGCCTTGGTGGGCCCAGGGAGACTTAGTAGGTTCCTCTACTAGTGAGTAACCCTCCCCGATGGGTTCAATAGTGGTGTCACACCCTTGGGGAGTAATTCCCCATCAAGAATCTCCAAATTATCCTCCTCATCCACTATGTCAGCCATGTTGACCATGACCCTTCCTGGGGGCATGTCCTCAATATCACCTAGCGAGTCAGACTGTCATCAGATAGGTCTGAAGAGAAGGGCTGCGTACTTCCACCAGCCACAAATTTGCACGTGGGGGGAAGCCTCCATGATAATCATGCGAAATATCTTGAAACTATGAACTCATTGTTGTTTGAGGGCCTTACAGCGGCCTGGTGACTTGGGGCGCTGGGCCACATGGAGTGCGCCCAAATCCACTAGATGACATTTCTTGCTAATTTCTTCAAACGGCGCTTGGCTCCTGGGATAAACCAATCACTGATGAAGAAGGTGAAAATGCATTTCCCAGAAGTTTTTGTAGAAAAATTCAACCTCCACTAGCGTGATGGATTTTGGCATGTGAAAATTCGGTGCTACCACAGGCCATAACATCCCAGGGAAGTGGTCTTCTGTGAGGATATTCTATAAGCTCCTCAGCTCAGATTCAAGGTCTGACCCTTCATTACCCCACTTGTCAACTGGGGGGTGGCTGAGGAACTGGTAGCGGTATAGAGGCAGACTGTTGGGGCTGTAGGCTGGACGATGGAGAGTACGACAAACGAGCTGATAGGCCTCTAAATCTCTAGATGTCCTCTAAAGAGTGTAGTAACATGGATTCTACGTCGCGATAAGATAGGATGATGGCTGTAGTTCCTGGCGTCGGGGATAGGGCCACATGCGATAGGTCGCATTGCTGCTTGTCTGTCATTGGTCCCCAGAATAGCTCTATGTGATCTATTGTCGAGGTAGAGAGTTCTTCATGTGATGATGGTGGTGATTTCACAACTCTAACCTACGGGTTTGGTAGATTTTCATCCTCCTGGATATACTGACAAAAGGAGATGGGAATCCAATGGTCCTCGCATTCTGGGAGTACTAGGCTGATGTGCCTCATTCCTACCCTTGCCCTTGACATGGATGAGTGAGGGGAGGGTTCCCACACTGAGTCATACTCCACTTAGAAGTTTGCGAAGTGGACTAGTTTGATCTCTTTCTAGAACTTCCTAGAATTCTTCTTATGGTAGCGACGACTTGCCTTCCAACCTCTGGGTGTCTTCTCGGGACAAAGAAGATTTCTGGCAAAAGGAGGTCCTTCAGCCATACTGGTGCTGGGGAAGAGAGGGTTTCCACCTGAGAAATTTAGGGTGTGAGGAGCACCGGGATAGATTTCCAAGGGGACATGGGGAGGTCCTCCATGGGTAGCGCTAGAATGGGAAAGACCTCTGCTAGACACAGTGCTAGAGTGGGCAAGACCTCCACTGGAAATGGCAGGAGCATGGGGAGGAACTCCATGCTTGTTTTCCCTAGTGACCACAGTATGAGGAGGGTCCTTGTACTGGGCTAGCTGAACACATGTAGGACCTCCATGTTAGGTGTGGGTGAAGTGAGGTTGGACTTCATCTCTATGGTTGATGAGGTGAATAGGACCTTTACCAACTGCCAAGAGGATATGAGGGGGATCCTCACATTGAAGAGATTCCAGATGTGAAATGTCCCCACACTAGTGGTCAGGGGTAGGAGGAAAAGACTCCATACCCGGTTTAGTGGTCACAGAGAGACTTTTGTGTTGAGCGTCACTCCTACGAGGAGGACCCTCATTTGGATTCAAGGTGGAATGAGGTATACCTTCATACTAAGTCTGGGAGATGGGAAGGCCCACGTTCTCCATTTTAGAGGCACGGGGGGGACCTTCGTACTGGGTGCCATCACTGTGGGTTGGCCCACAACAACCACTGCCTGTGCTAGTGACCAAGCGAGTCAACCCAGCCAGCCCGTGGGGTGGTTGGGGCCACAATATAGGTTAGGAATACACATGACCCTAATCCACGTATAAAGGGATCCGATAGTGTGCATCAGTTGTTGCTCGGGACATAATAGCCACAGACGTTGATGCCCCTTGGCGGGCGTCCTCTTTAGCTTGTGCCCAACGCTGGAGTCCGGTTGGACGAACCAGAGCTGGTGGTGCAGGTACATGGCTTACCTAACCCTCATCTGGTAAGACCGTATGGCAGTGCTGATGTGGCTGGGTGAGAGCCCTCACTAGGATCCCCTATAATGGGACTCTGACCGGGCGAGGCCAGACATCACCTACCTCATCGGCATAGGGTAGGGGGTCATCAAATCATTCTGAGGAGAGACTCTCGAAAGAGTTATTTGTTGGTGTGGGGAGCAGTGGCTCCCTGCGTGGCCCTTGGGGGCGGCGTTGACGATGATGCATAGATGAATCCAAATCCAGGTGGGCCTTATCAGCGTAGGGATGACCCCTCCTCTTCGTAGCAGCATACGAGGTCATTTATCACCCATCGTTAGATGACTTCAGACGGGGAGATGGGGCATGGGAACCCCATGTTCATAGATGTAGAGGCCATCATGGATGATGTGGAGCCACATGGGATGGCCGTGATGGCGCCGCCCCTATTCCTGCATCGGTGGGTAGACGGTGATCACGTCCCTAGTGTAGAAACATGATTCCTGAGGTAGGGAGATTAACACATCAGTGCTGAAAGAAGAAGTAATTGAAAAACAATTCTCCCAACACCATCCCATATTCCATGACCGGTAAGAGGGGTCCACACATACAATGTCACAGATCGAGATATCTAACGTTCAACTTCCCCAACTTATGGTGAGTTTCATGCCATGTCCGCTATTTTCTTGGAGAGACCCGGTGACGGATAACAGGATCTGGTTACACATCAATCCATTGATTCCTCGAGTGCTACTAATATCCATATTGAGGAGAATAACTTCACGTTGGGTTCACCATTTCTGTTTCCAATGCTTTTACTAGGTTGCGCGCATCCTTCTATAGAGGATGCACAACTGTTTCCCTACATTCCCACTTTCCAAAGGTAGGCAACATCTGTCGCTTTTTTAGGAATGTTTCCTCCTTGATCGAAATGGGATGATTGGATATCGATTCTTCCTTCCATGGATTCCTCCTCGGAACTCGTCACCTAGTCTGGGTCTCCCTTATAGACTTAATATATTGTTCATGAAACTTTTCCTAGTGCCATATCTTCATGGACACTAGTTAATTACACAACTTCTGTTGGGACATTCCAAGGGGTCTGGTCAGGGTAGCAACCTTCAGTCAGGGGAGTAGTCACGTAGTGCATCACTGGCATGTCTTGGCGTAGGGACATCAGCGCGTCTGGGTTTCTTCCCCTTACTATAGGGATTCTCAAGCGAGTAGAATCCCGAGTCATCCCACATAGAACACAAAGAATCATATTCCATGGGCATATATCTGAGGTTTTACTCAGCTTCCCATGTTTAACACAGGGTATGCCTCAAGTTTAACGTCCTGCAAGGATGAATCAAACTGAACAGAACACTGACAAGAGTGGATCAGATGGGTGCATCCAATGGAGGGAACACTGATGTTGGGGCCAATGTGTAGTTGGATTGCTGATTGTTGTTAAATGGATTGGGGAGTGGGGTGGCATGATCCCACCGGGATGTGGTAGCTTGGGTAATAATCACAATGGATGGTGGAAGGTTCTATGAAGTGGATGGAAAATGAGATGGGTTTGAGTGTTAAAGAGGCTTCCTACGTATCCCTATGACAGGGAATCGAAGTCCACATAGATCATCTGACAGTGGCTTACCACTGATTGGGGGTTTAAGCGGCTTACCGCTAAATGGAGACCCAACGACTTATCGTTGAATAGGGATGTCAATGGCTAACTGCTGAATGGGGTCATAACATCTTACCGCTAGATAGGGTGCCAATAGCTTACCATTTAATGGGGTTGAAAACATCTTACCACTGAACGAGGTCACAATGACTTGCTGCTGATTGAGGTCCACATTTTAACATCATGCAAGAAAGGGGTGAACCGATGTGAAGGGGGTCAGAATGACAGATTTTTGGGCTAGAACCTCAGGGAGGCTTCCAACATACCTTTCCTTGGCAAGAATCAAAGACCATGTAGTTTAGGATGGGTTTGGTGAACCTACATGAAGGGGGATAGAATGATCGGGTGTTGGGATTGAACCTCAAGGAGGATTTCTATATACCTTTCCTTAGCAAGGATTAAAGACCACATAGTTCAAGCTATGAGGACATTTGGGGGTTACGCTCTGAGGTAGACCAAAGTGTTGGTGAACCTACCTATGTGGGGATGGAGGAAATGGGTTTTGGTGGGATTTAACCTCAGGGAGGCTAGCTACATACCTTGCCTTGTCAAGGATCAAAGTCCTCATAGTTCAGGTGGGATGGGGTTTGCTGCACCGACGTGAGGTAGTCGGGACCAATGGTTATTGGTCTTGAACCTCATGGAGGCTTCCTATGTACCTTGCCTTGTCAAGAATCAAAGTCCTCGTAGTTCAGAATGGGTGTTGGGATTACGCTCTAGGCTGCCCAAGGTGTTGGTGAACCGAAGTGAGGTAGTCTAGACCAATGGTTGTTGGTGGGATTAAACCTCAGGGAGGATTCCTATTTACCTTTCCTTGGCAAGGATCAAAGTCCTTGTAGTTCAGAATGGGTGTGGGGTTTATGCTCTAGGCTGCCGAAGGTGTTGGTGAACCGACGTGAGGTAGTCGAGACCAATGGTTTTTGGTGTTCTTGATCCTCAGAGAGGCTTCCTACATACCTTGACTTAGCAATGATCAAAATCCTCATAGTTTGGAATGGGTGTGGGGCTTTGGCTCTAGGATGCCCGATGTGTTTGTCATGGTTGGTGCTTTCTCTAAGCCCACATGAGTCATGCTCGGTGTGAGAAACAAGAGACAATGATGACCTCACAATCACGTCCTGGAAGGTGTTTCCATGGGAAGTGGAGTGGTTATTACACATAGTTTGCGGCCCAAAGAGGAAATAGGGGATTTGGAATGGTTAATGACCCAGAGAGGAAACAAAGGCTTATGCCTGTTTAGTGGCCTAGGGAAGAAATATGGGCTTGTGCCTGGTTAGTGTCCTGGGACTGGAGATTGAGACGTACTCCAGGGTGGAGGCCCGAATGGTGAAAAAGCCTAGTGGGAGAGGGACTTGGCACCCATGAAGAGAGGACGAGTAGTGATGCTTCCTCCTACAAAGAAAGGTAGAGTGCTTACACCATGGTGGTTTCCCTTTCCCCACGGATAGATGCCGCTTCGATAAAGAGGATCTCATTCCATGTGAGGAATGATCTCGCTCCCATGGAGACCAATGGGCATGCATAATTCCCTAGGTGTGGAAACCCCACGTTTTATGGGCGGGGAGTGGTAAAAGTTTAACGTCATGTGATGAGGATGTGGGTGCTTGGAAGTTTAACATCCTCCAGCTCGGACAAGGTGGGTTCACTCGGCACCCATTGGACTTACATAACTGGTACCCTCTGCACCTTGGTGAAGAGAAGGGACATGAAACGTCGTGGCTAGGGGGTGTTATGAAGCAAACTATTAGGGGGTCCACGTTAGTGTGTCTATGCAAAGAAGTAATATCCGTTAGTGTACCTATGCGAAGAAGCATGAGGTGAACCAATGTAACAGGAAGTATCATCCAAGGGACTTTGAAGTTACTTCGCATGAGCCTAGATGGTTGTATGAGAAAAGAGTGTATGGAGAATGTGATTTGGGCACGGAAGGCACTCAAAAATAATTCCCATAAGAGAGACAACATGGGCGCACAAGGAGGGAGGATTGCGCAAAAAAGGAATAGTTGCACGAAAAATGGCAGGGAGGCGCTCTATTGAGATGCTTGCGTGAAAAAGTTCAGGGTGACGCGCAATGAAGCTGCATGCGTGAAAAACGTCGGGCAGGCACGCAATTGACTGATGTTCATGAAAAAGGATGGTGCGGTGCGCAATCATCTAGGGAAGCGTGAAATCGTCTGGTGTGTGAGAAAAAGGATACAACGATGTGGAAAGGAGGGCCCATAATTGGAAGGAATTGCACGCAGAAGAAAGTATTGCACGCAATTGGTAGGAATTGTGCATGAGGAATGGGACTCAATGGGATTTGGAAGAGGATTAAGCCTGATTGGTCTTGTGAAAAGGAAGAACCTCGGGCAACCAGGCACGAAAAATTCAATACCTGATAGCCATATTTTACGCGCACGAGAGGTGAATTTCTTACCGTAGAGACGGTTCAGATTCTTAATCCTTGAAGTTGAAGGGACGACCTTCTATTTATAGGCACTTAGGGTCACAGATCTGCATGGAAAATGAGCCCGTGTGAAATTTGGTGCCCGAATTTCGGCAATACACAAATTCAACCGTGCGGGGCAGCATCGTGCAAATTGCCGCCCACGAGGTTGGGACATGGAAAATTTTCACGCCTTTATAGAAAACATTCACACAACCCATGGTTTTCCACATGATAGAAAATTTTCACACACCTTAGTATTTTTTTCGTGCGGCCCCTTTTCCCCCCTGGAATGGATCACTGGGTCCAAATATGGCTTCGCTTTGTCGTGCCAAAACCTCCTTTATCCCTTGAGCTTTTTCAGCATCTAGAGACATGAAATATTTTAGTTGATATTCTCCTCCTATAAATCCTCTTCATAAAGATTCATCCCCAAGAACCTACCTCGTGTTCAAGAAATATGGAAATGTACTTTGTTTTACCTCATAATATGATTCTTCATGTCCCTAATGAATCCAATTATAGGGGGATTTGTTGGTGATGATAAATTTGGAACACAATTTGACATAATGAACTTGATATGGGCCTCACATGACCAATACGATATGTGTTCAAGACGAAGGAGTATCACACATGATAATAATGATATAAATAGGTTGTTTAAATATATCATGACTACACACAGATTGTGGGATATATATATATATATATATATTCATTATGTCACACCCCGACCTGACACTTATTATATTTTAATTTATTTTGGGTCTTCCCTTGAGTTGCGGTTTGAATTGATTCTAATTTAAAATGGATTTGGGATCTTATACGGGTGTTCACCAGTACGAGCGACTGTGCGTAGTGCCTAATAGTAATTGAAAACGGTTTTATTATTAAATGTCTTATTATTCGGGTGTGCGACCTTGCACACGACCGTGCACGTTGCCAAACCCGACATGAGTTTTTGCGTTTTGTTGATAAATGAGTGTTTTGTCTTGGTAGTGTCTGACATGTGGGAAAGGAACGGGCGAAGCCACATGGCTTCGTCGGATGTTCGTGAGACCTACTCGGTGCGCGGCTAATTAATTTGTTGATTAGATAAAAGTTTAATTGAATGCTAAAAAAATGCAATTATTTTAGAGCTTCCCGAAATAATATTTATATCAATAATAGGATTAAGGTTATTATTATTATTATTATTATTATTATTATTATCATCATCATTTTTATTTTATTTAGATAGGTTTGGCATTTTTATTTTGGATTTATTTTACATCATTTTCTCTATTTCTTATTCATTTATTTATTTCCCTTTTATATTTTTATTTTATTCTTTTATTTATTTTCATTTCTTTTTTTTTTCTCTTTATTTTATCTTGTTTTCTCATTCCCTCGTCGCGCCAGCCTTTCCCCCCCTTTCCCCATTTTTTTCCGCTGTGCTCCTTCTCCCCTGGTTTTGCGCAGCGCACCTCCCCCACTAGCCCTAGGCCGGACGCCTTCCCTCTTCTCTTCCGGCAAAATGACCCCGACACCACCTCGCACCCACCTCAGCCCTGCCGGCCTCCCTCGTGCTGCCTCCCTCTTTGCCGGACCGCCCAGCAAACCCTCCCAACTAGCTGCTCCCCTCCTTATCGTGTCCGCTGGCGTCTCTACGTGCTCCTCACCCACGAGAGCGACCTCCCCTAAACCACCACCCACTGGCATCTGGTGGCCTCACTTCCCTTTTTCTCCTTCACACACCCAAGGGCCGTTTCCATTTTATGGCCAGACCCCTTTTTTTCAGCGTGGAAGGCCCCCTGCACCTCCCCGTTTAATACGGCCAGCCTCCTGCACCTTCTCCATAGGTGCATTTCAATTCAGTTGTTAGTTTCTTCAGTTGGGTAGAATTGTGGGGTAGGGTTTCATGTTAATTTTGGACCAATTGTAATACCTTTGGTTCAATTCTTGAATTAGGATATAATTGAGGTAATTTGCGATTGGCGTCTGTTGTTGGTTTCGCACCAAAATTTGGATTCTCCACACCGTGGTAGGTGGTTCCACATCTAAGTTATTACTTGATGAATTTAATTTCAAGATTAATTTGTTTAACATGTTAATAAATTAATTTGTGTATTGAAAAGTGGGCTTTCATTGAATTTTTTTTTGTGTTGAAATTGTTTGGTACCATGTTTATGTTACGCATGTGTTTTCTGTTGAAAACTTTTATCTTGTTTGTTGTTAGTGATTTTCTTTATTATGTGGTTTATATTTTGGCAGGTGTCAGAATATGTTTTATTATGGAAAGGGGTTTTATTGATCGTCAATCTTCAAAATGGAATTGGGGTTTGTGTTTGTGTCTTGTTGTGAATTTCTCAATTTGTATTGTAAATTCTTTTATGATTTGGAAAGTATGTTTTATTTTCTTTTGTTTTATGTTTGGTTTTAAAGTGTGTTTTCCTACATAAATTTGAGGGTGTTATTGATGTAAACCCTGGATGTTTTGAAAATTTTTATGGGTTGTTTAAGTGATTGAAATTGTTTTTTTAAAATTATGTGTGTAGTGCATTGGACGTTGCTGTGTTGGTTTTGGGCTGCGGGTGCTGAAAATTCCCACACGTACATGCATGCGGTAAGACATATATATATATATATATAGATATCCCCTTTTTTGTGCATATTCACTAATGACGCATGGAATATGTGTAATGCATTTAGGGGTGTATATTTATATATATATATATATATAAGTGCATGTGCGTGTGTGTGCCAACAGTCGGTTCGAGTGGTCGTCTTCAAACAACGACATGTTTGAGGTAGGTCCCCTATGCCTAAACTTTTAATTTGAAATTCATAATTGCTTGAATGTTTTAAAAATATGTTTCACACTATGCTATATATATATACATGCTATGGAATCTGATTGCGGTTGCTAAAAACTATTATGCCTTGTATTGGTAAATTGAAATGTATTTCAAAGCTGTTGGTCTTAAGTGACTTTTCTTGGAAAATTGATTTCTTAAGTGGTTTTGAATTGGTAATGTGTATTTCCAAAGGTGTTTGGCCTTTTGGCCAGTTGATTTTAAAAAGTGTTCCCTTTATGTAATTAAGCATGTTTGGCAACTTAAGAATGTTTTATGAAATAGAAAAAACCTCTATTGAGGCCCGTTTGGCACTTTATGATTTGGTTTTCGAAAATAGAAAACCCCTTTTGAGTCATTCCCCTAAATTTGAAAACAAAATGTGATGCAAGAGTTAATGAGTGGTTTTTGATATGTGCCTAGTGTAAAGGTTTGTGCATAATTGTGTGATGTAAAGAGGGGGAATTCACTTAAGTAAGGAGTACGGTGGTGAAAGGTTGAGTGAGTTTTAGATAAAGAAAGCGTAATGTAATTGTTTGATTGATTGATAAAGAAAATTCACCACCACTTGAAATAGAGCACAATGGGAAACCCGGGTATCTAGGTGGGTGACCAGGACTAGTACGCTAGATGATACAGCACGGGTTCGTCCCAGTTTGTCTAGTAGGATTGATGCAACAACACTAACTAAACATTTGAATTTCTGAGGGTCGTGGCCTTCTAAGCCATGTCTTCTGAGGGTCGTGGCCTTCTAAGCCACGTTTTCTGAGGGTCGTGGTCTTCTAATCCACGTTTCACTGAGGTAAGAGGTCTCTAGGTTCCCACTTATTCTAGCTACCTATAGGGATTACCCATAGTGCTCATTTGTGAATGCTGCTTGTGATGTAACTTCCTTTTTAGTTGTTTCATACCTAATGTCTTGTTTGTAAAAGTCACATGTTATTACAAACTGGTTTCTTTTCATTTTGAAATGTTAATGCACGCTTGGAACCTATTTTTGAAAATGTAGTAAGAGTGAAATGCTTTATTTGAAAATGAAAACTCATTACTTGAATTTGAAAAGAAGGGAAAACATTATTTTATTATATCTTATTTTCAAACTGGCATAGTTGGATTTCTTAATAATGGAAGAGGCATAGGACGTGGTTATTTTTGGCTTTCCTACTGAGCGTCTCGGTGCTCATGCCTACATTACTTTTCAGTTGCAGGTTTCAGTCTTGGATCGCTTTTGGGAGAAAGTGTGGTTGTCGTACCGTGGTGATCCACGGGGTCACCTGAGGTATGTCATTTTTTTGTTCATTCCTTTTTCTGCTGCCACGTTGTTCAGTTTATTTTCTTTTGTTTATATTCTTGTTCAGTTTATGTTTATTTATATTGTTATGGGATAAACCGTTCCCAACTAGTTTGTTTTGATTCCCGGCACTAGTTGCCAGCCCGTGGGGATCGGGAACGCCCTTCGGGCCATGTCGCGGACCTGGTCGGGCGCCGGATCATCATCCGACCCGACCTGGTTCGTGACAAAATGGTATCAGAGGTGCCCTTGTTATTTGGGGCGTCATGTAGCTTGGTGATTAGGTGTGTCGGGACTCGAGAGGTAGGTGTGGGAAGGACGTCATGAACCCTTTCCCGTCCCAAGACTCGAGTTTCCAGGGGTAGTCCGGGATTTGAATTTTCTTCTTTGGATTTGTAGGTGTGGATGAGGGATGACCAAGAAAGTGAGCCAGTGTTACACGGTAGACTTGCATGGAGTAGCGACCCATGTATAGCCCGAGTGCACGGTTCAAGATACTTCCTGTGGTGGATGCCCGCTCGGAGCATGGTCTGCTAAGCCATGTTACCGGGTTGGCATAGCCACTAGTCCTTTATTTTTGAAAAGTTTGATGTGATTTATGTTTGACCTTCATTTTGGTTGATGTGAGTAGATCTCAAAAATGAAAATGGATTTTTGTGAAGGTGGTTTCAAATGGGAATGTGGTGTTAGAGTGGAAAAGTGGTTTTGAAATGGAAATTGTTTTCTTTTAACGAATGTGTGTTTTCAAAAGGGAAAAATGGGAGGTGTTTTGGAAGTTGTTTTGGAATCTCTGTAACACTTGTTGGAATGTGAATTGGAAAATGTTTTGGAAATTGAAAATTTATTGCTTTGATGATAAGTTATTTCTTCAATTGGTTGGGAATTTGTGCTTTGTGCTTAATGGTCTGTTTTGGAAATGAGAAGTGTCTTAAATTGACCCTTGGTATTCCTCTGATTGATCACATACATTGAGGTGCGCATGTGGCAAGTGGGGAAATTGGCGACATGAGTGGATGGGTGGTTGATCTAGCACGGGGATATGTATGTGTGAGACTTCATGGGATATCAATGGTGGATATTTAAGTGGTTTTGGTTGCTGAAAAATGGTTTTCAAAAAGGATTTTTTCAGATGTTTAGAAAAGTGAGTGAGAAATTGTTTAGGGTTCTCTTTTCGTGTTGGGTATTCGTTTTCGTGTGTTCTTGGTTTTGACGTATTGAATTGTGGTTGGAATAGTGATTTGAGTTCGAGCTTTCGTTTGTGATTGAGGTGTGGAATTTTGAATTATGATGAGATTTGATTCGGATTTGTGCCTCTTGTTTTGAGTATGCTGCCCAGAAAAGTCCCAGAAGTTTCTAGTGAGCCTCTTCTAGTTATTGGTTCTACCCAGACTCTTAAAGGGGTGGTGGAATTGAATTCTTTTCGGTTGTTGTTCATATTCCGTGGTGATCATGATCTATCGAAGGTAGTAGACTGGCATGGTGAAGTCGTGGGTGTTTTCAGGTTATTGGTAACTCCCAAAGCTATGAGAGTCCGTGTTGGTTCGAGTCCGTTTGAAGGTGCAACTTTGGATTTGTGGAGGAAATAACCCCTGTGTCGTTGCATGATGATATGTCATGGAAGGTGTTTAAGACGACTCTCATCAGATGGTTTATACCTAAATAAGTGAAGACAAGGAAGGTGGTTGATCTCGTAGGTGATTGACGAATCAACATGCGATGAAGGAGGTGTGTTGAACTTTCTGATGAGCTAGTTCCATGTGCCCTAGAAGTAGTGTGGAATCGTCGGTCTAAAAATCGTACAAGTTGTCGGTCCTGTTTATATTGTGGTAAGAGTAGGTCTCTCATCTGATGAAGAGTTTGAACCAAAGGGACATGTTCATGGAGTGCTCCTTCCATCAGTTCGTGTTGCGTGTCGGACAGACCGGTCAACCTTCTATCTCTAGTGTGGTCAGTCAGAAAGACTAAGTCGTTCGCTGCAATTCTCAGTTGGTATGATAATAGAGTGGCCGCGTGAGACACAAGGAGAAGTATGCAGGCTGCTTTTCCAGCGGAGGAAGTTCCAGTTAGAAGTGGCCAGCTTGTGAATGTGAGGATGAAGATGCTTCAGACATCTTTGCCCCAACCATAGGTCCCAGGGTGAAGCTTGTGCACAGTTAAAACTCATCGGATGTGGGGGGCTTGGTCCGACTTTAGTTGACAATGTCTGGACAGGGACAACTTAAATTTACCTATTGTGATACCCTCTTCGAAGGCGTCATTCTTGTTGTGAGGGTAATGAATCCCTTTTCTACTCGTCATGGTCTTATTTTAAGGGAGTTCCTCTTGGGACTTAAATAGGTTCAGAAAATCCGTATTCCTTTAAATCCAGTAGGCGTGCTCCGTGATCCTCCTTGTGGTCGGAGATTCTCATGTCTTGTGAAATTGTTGTGCGCCGGTCTGGTTCACCACCCGCTTTGGGGTTTCTACTATCAAAGCTATCTCATGTGGCAGAGTGTTGTCCACTGTAGGAATAATCAGTACAGGTCGGCCTGTGTGGTGGGTTCACGATGAAGGGTTCAGTTAGTTTTGAATAAGGTAAACTGGGAATGCCGCACGGGTTCCTTGGTGTTAGGAAATTATAAAATTGTGGGGAGACCCATTATGGGTCTCGCCGGCGTCTCTTCCGATGTTGGTTTGGTTTAACATAGGGAACTCTGAGGGTCAAACCAGAGTTAGAGATGTCTGGGTTTGGGAGTCGTTTTGATTTGGAGAACCAATGTTTGATGAGAACCCTCATATGGTGGGGAGACCACCATAGGATGTACTTTTGGAAGACTTTATCTTGAAAGTGCATTTGGCGGGGTGCCATCTTACTTCTACTCCGCCCAACCTCGACCAAGCTAATTGGTTAGCTCGGATAATGGGTCATTAGACGAGTGTTATTGGGGATCTCGAGCAACCAGGGTGATCCCTAAGTCAGGGGTCGGGGTGTTTCATATTACAGTTCTACTTTGAGGTGAATTCCATGTTGGTCATTTTGCTTGGTGATTTTGGTTTTGATAAATTGGAGTTTCAGGTCATGGGCTTTTGGATGCCCGGTCATCGGGTGATTGAGGTTTAGTTTTAGGGGTCTTCGTGGTCTCATTTGGAACCCTTAGTTGACCTAGTATTTTGGGACTTTCTGGGGGAAGAAAGTGTCATGGTGGGGAGAATTGTCACACCCCGACCTGACACTTATTATATTTTAATTTATTTTGGGTCTTTCCTTGAGTTGCGTTTGAATTGATTCTAATTTAAAATGGATTTGGGATCTTATACTGGTGTGCACCAGTACGCGCGACTGTGCGTAGAGCCTAATCGTAATTGAACAAGGTTTTATTATTAAAAGTCTTATTATTCGGGTGTGCGACCTTGGACACGACCATGCACATTGCCAAACTCGACTTGAGTTTTTGCGTTTTGTTGATAAATGAGTGTTTTTTCTTGGTAGTGTCTGACGCGTGGGAAAGGAACGGGCGAAGCCACAAGGCTTCGTCAGATATTCGTGAGACCTACTGGGTGCGCGGCTAATTAATTTTTTGATTAGATAAAAGTTTAATTGAATGCTAAAAAAAATTCAATTATTTTAGACCTTCCCAAAATAATATTAATATCAATAATAGGATTAAGGTTATTATTATTATTATTATTATTATTATTATTATCATCACTTTTATTTTATTTAGATAGGTTTGACATTTTTATTTTGGATTTATTTCACCTCATTTTCTCTATTTCTTATTCATTTATTTATTTCCCTTTTATATTTTTATTTTATTCTTTTATTTATTTTCATTTCTTTTTTTTTTCTCTTGATTTTCTCTAATTTTCTCATTCCCCCGTCGTGCCAGCCTTTCCCCCCCTTTCCCCATTTTTTTCCGCTGTGCTCCTTCTCCCCTGGTTTTGCGCAGCGCACCTCCCCCACTAGCCCTAGGCCGGACGCCTTCCCTCCTCTCTTCCGGCATAACGACCCCGACACCACCTCACACCCACCTCAGCCCTGCCGGTCTCCCTCGTGCTGCCTCCCTCTTTGCCGGACCGCCCAGCATACCCCCCCCCCCCCCCAACGAGCTGCGCCCCTCCTTATCCTGTCCGATGGCGTCTCAATGTGATCCTCACCCACGAGAGTGACCTCCCCTAAACCACCACCCACCGGCGTCCGGTGGCCTCGCTTCCCTTTTTCTTTTTCGCACAGCCGAGGGCCGTTTCCATATTATGGCCATACCCCTTTTTTCAGCGTGGAAGGTCCCCTGCACCTCCCCGTTTAATACGGCCTGCCTCCCGCACCTTCTCCATAGGTGCGTTTCAATTCAGTTGTTAGTTTCTTCATTTGGGTAGAATTGTGGGGTATGGTTTCATGTAAATTTTGAACCAATTGTAATACCTTTGGTTCAATTCTTGAATTAGGATATAATTGAGGTTATTTGCGATTGGCGTGTGCTGTTGGTTTCGCACCAAAATTTTGATTCTCCACACCGAGGTAGGTGGTTCCACATCTAAGTTATTACTTGATGAATTTAATTTCAAGCTTAATTTGTTTAACATGTTAATAAATTAATTTGTGTATTGTGAAGTGGGCTTTCATTGAATTTTGTTTTCTGTGGAAATTGTTTGGTACCATGTTTATGTTACGCATGTGTTTTCTGTTGCAAACTTTTATCTTGTTTGTTGTTAGTGATTTTTTTTATTATGTGGTTTATATTTTGGCGAGTGTCAGAATATGTTTTATTATGGAAAGGGGTTTTATTGATCGTAAATCTTCAAAATGGAATTGGGGTTTGTGTTTGTGTCTTGTTGTGCATTTCTCAATTTGTATTGTAAATTCTTTTATGATTTGGAAAGTATGTTTTAATTTCTTTTGTTGTAGGTTTGGTTTTAAAGTGGGGTTTCCTACTTAAATTTGAGGGTGTTATTGATGTAAACCCTGGATGTTTTGAAAAGTTTTATGGGTTGTTTAAGTGTATGAAATTGTTTTTTTTAAATTACGTGTGTAGTGCATTGGACGTTTCTGTGTTGGTTTTGGGCTGCGGGTGCCAAGAATTCCCACACGTACATGAATGCGGTAAGACATATATATATATATATAGATATCCCCTTTTTTGTTCATATTCCCTAATGATGCATGGAATATGTGCAATTCATTTAGGGGTTTATATTTATATATATATAAATGCATGTGCGTGTGTGTGCCAACAGTCGGTTCGAGTGGTCGTCTTCAAACAACGACATGTTTGAGGTAGGTCCCCTATGCCTAAGCTTTTAATTTGAAATTCATAATTGCTTGACTATTTTAAAAATATGTTTCACACTATGCTATATATATATACATGCTATGGAATCTTATTCCGGTTGCTAGAAACTAGTATTCCTTTTATTGGTAAATTGAAATGTATTTCAAAGCCGTTGGTCTTAAGTGACTTTTCTTGGAAAATTGATTTCTTAAGTGGTTTTGAATTGGTAATGTGTATTTCAAAAGGTGTTTGGACTTTTGGCCGGTTGATTTTAAAAAGTGTTCCCTTTATATAATTAAGCATGTTTGGCATCTTAAGAATGTTTTTTGAAATAGAAAAAACCTCTATTGAGGCCCGTTTGGCACTTTAAGATTTGGTTTGTGAAAATAGAAAACCCCTTTTGAGTCAGTCCCCTAAATTTGAAAATAAAATGTGATGCAAGCGTTAATGAGTGGTTTGTGATATGTGCCTAGTGTAAAGGATTGTGCGTAATTATGTGATGTAAAGAGGGGGAATGCACTTAAGTAGGGAGTGCGGTGGAGAAAGGTTGAATGAGTTTTAGCTAAAGAAATCATAATGTACTTGTTTGATTGCTTGATAAAGAAAACTCACCACCATTTGAAATAGAGCACAATGGGAAACCCGGGTGTCTAGGTCGGTGACCAGGACTAGTACACTAGATGATACGACAGGGGTTCGTCCCGGTTTTTCTAGCAGTATTGACGCAACAACACTAACTAAACATTTGAATTTCTGAGGGTTGTGGCCTTCTAAGCCACGTTTTCTGAGGGTCGTGGCCTTCTAAGCAATGTTTTCTGAAGGTCGTGGTCTTCTTAGCCATGTTTCACCAAGGTACGAGGTCTATAGGTTCCCACTTATTCTAGCTACATATAGGGATTACCCATAGTTCTCATTTGTGAATGCTGCTTGTGATGTAACTTCCTTTTGAGTTGTTTCAATACCTGATGTCTTGTTTGTAAAAGTCACATGATATTCCAAACTTGTTTCTTTTCATTTTGAAATTTTAATGCACGCTTGGAACCTATTTTTGAAAACGTAGTAAGAGTGAAATGCTTTATTTGAAAATGCAAACTCATTACTTGAATTTGAAAAGAAGGGAAAACATTATTTTATTATATCTTATTTTCAAACTGGCATAGTTGGATTTCTTAATAAAGGCAGAGGCACAAGACGTGGTTATTTTTGGCTTTCCTACTGAGCATCTCGGTGCTCACGCCTACATTACTTTTCAGTTGTAGGTTTCAGTCTTGGATCACTTTTGGGAGCAAGTGTGGTTGTTGTACCATGGTGATCCACGGGGTCACCTGAGGTATGTCACGTTTTTTTGTTCATTCCTTTTTCTGCTGCCACGTTGTTCAGTTTATTTTCTTTTGTTTATATGCTTGTTCAGTTTATGTTTATTTATCTTATTATGGGCTAAACCTTTACCAACTGGTTTTTTTTGATGCCTGGCACTAGTTGCCAGCCCGTGGGGATCGGGAACGCCCTTCAGGCCATGTCGCGGACCTGGTCGGGCGCCAGGTCGTCATCCGACCCGGCCTGGTTCGTGACACATTATGTATTAAAATAGTGGTTAGAATTACACACATGGAGTAAGTTGTGGGTTTCATCCTTCATTTTAGAAAATCTTGATCATATCTTGACATGTAGTTTTAGATTATTTTAAACCTCTTTTAGCCACTTAAAATACCAACTAATAGTAAACCTAATATCCAGGGTCATTGTTTTCTTCAGGATAATCAATTTTATTCCTCATAGAGCTGAAACAAGATTACCTATTATGACACCCCAAACCCACACCCAATAATCTTTTCTTAATAAACATATTCTTGTACATATCTACTTTGAAAGCAACTGAATTGACCCAAACTAAACATTCTATAAATGAGATATAACATCCAAGTATTTTGATACAATTTTTTCTTTAAAGAAATAGAATATCTTGTAACACATCCAACATTGAACTAAAATCATCCAAGATATAAAATAATAATCCATTAATAAATAAGTAATAAATTAAGTAATTAGGATTATTATGTAGTATTATTCGGTTAATATTATTTGATTAAAATTTTTGAATGTTACAAGGGGTGTACTTTTCAAAAAACTGTTTTGAAGTGTTTTGTATTTTAATAAAATGATCGATTTTAAAATATTTTAATTTATTAAATAATATATTAATATTCAATTAATCATAAATTCATATTAAATAATAAAAATAAAAATAAGAGTATAACATGTTCATTTTTATAAAAAATTATTTTAATTTAGTTTTTCTATTTCCCTGTAAAAGATAAATTTATGAATTTTATAATTTAAAATTTATGAAATGAAATTTATTTTTTGAATTAAAAATTTCAATATTATCTTAAGGTGATTTTTTTGGTTTTATGTAAAAAGTTTGATTTTAAGATATTATATTTGATAAAAAATATATTATTATTGAAATAATCATGTTAAGATTATCTTAGTTTGAATTTTTAACAATTTTATGAAAAGATTGATTTTTCTATAAGAAGCAAAAAAATTATGGTTTTTATTTAAAACTATATTTTTGTTTCAGGAATTTGAAAATTTATATATATGTATATTAAAATGGTTTCAAAATAAAATTATATCTATTTTATTATTAGTAATCCAATTATGTTTATTTGAATCAATTTTATTTTTAAATTTCATATAATAAAATTATACTTTAAAAGATGTTTATCTAAAAAAAATTACATTATGTTTTGTGTTTTTATCTTTAATTAATTTATTCTACTTTGAGATATTAAATCATGAATAATGGATTCCATATTTTGAAACAAGTTGTTTAAATTTGGAAAATAGTTCCCTTTATTTTTTTTAATTATGAATAGTAACATTGATTAATTTTTGTCACCCCAGTAAGTGTAAAATGAGTAAAATTGGGTTAATAATTTCGGACAAGACTATAGTATTTCATTAACACTTGGATATTTTTATATTTTATGATTAATGTTCATCTACATTCATCTGGATGTAAAACATATTGCCCCTTGGTGCCATATTTCTTTGATATTCTTCTTTATGTTATTTTAAGTAAAGAAAAATACAAAATTTCACTCTCTTGACATTAATATTTTATTTTATGTGACAAATAGGATAAAAATATGTTTTGAATAAATTTTAACATTTATTTTGGGTGTAATTAATTTATTCTTTTTTGAAAATTTATCTATTAATTTTAATTACTATAACATTACCTTAAACACTAACTCCACACTGACACAATGTTTATTTAACTAATGGAAAAATAAAATATTTTTTTAAACTAATATAATTAATAAAATTTGGAGGAATTATTGTGTTTAATTAACTTTATATATTAATATATAATAATACATTTTTTTTAAATGATTATATTTTAATTCAATTTTTGTCTTGATCTCTTTAAATTCAAATTGAATGAATCATCTAAAAATGATAATAATGATATTTTATGAAGAAAATATTTTATTACATCAATTAAAAATTTAAAAAATATGGAAATAGGACAATAGAGATAATATATAGTCTAAAATTTTATTCCATTTCTATTTAAATTCCAATTCTTATATTATGATTAAAATTATTACCCTTTATTATTTAAAAAGTTGTTACCACAACTGAGGTTAAAATTTGTTACCCAATGGGTTAAACCTAATGAAAAGATTTAAAATTACACAATAACTTTGATAAATTTTCTTCTATGATGATGTTTAAAACTTATACTCCTTTTAATTTAATATTTGGACATTTTGAATCATTTTGGTTTAGAATGACAGAATTATATTTTAATATTTTTAGTAATTCCAAGTGTTCTCCTTCCCTCTCATATAAATGGAAACCCATTCTTTCTCTTCTTTACACAATATTTAAAGACCACAATTTACCAATCAGTAACCATTTATATTCTGAAAATATTTATTCATGTTTTTAGGTGTTTTTATTTCCAAAATATCAACTCTAGGTTCCTTAATAAAGTATTTAAAGGAGGTCTCTCAAGGAATAGGTAATCATCTTACCCAACCTCTTTCAATTTATTTATTCTTATAACTCCTCTAAATTTATTTTATTTTTTATAAAATAATAAATTTAGTATTATAAATATAATTAAATGTTATTATTATTATGAATCTACCATTATCCACCATATTTTCTATTAAATGGGAAGTGAATGGGTCACATTTGTGTATGTACGACACATTGTCACAACGTAGTGATACGATTCATTTTTAATCACCATATTTTATAGATGGTTATTATGATGTGATTAATTTTTATATATTATATTCCTAACATAAATATTCTTTAATAATTATAATATAATATCTAATTTCTTACATTCAAATCTGTTGCAAAATAATAATGTCGCTCGTGCATATATGTGGACTACCACCTCCACGAAGCGGCGTGATTCGTTTTTTGTTTCAGATTTAAATAGATGGTAATAATTTATATTTAATTAATATATATATATATATTATAATAACAGTTATTTAAAGGTGAATTATTATTTACCTTTATTTTATTCCATCAATTCAAAACTAAAAACATCGTTCATGCATACATACAACCTACTATCCCCATGAATTGTGTAACTCACACAGATTTATATATATTTATATATATTTTATATATTTTATATTTATAGCCTTATTAAATAAATAAAGATAATTTATCCATGATCAGAGTTCAATGACCAAAAATACCAAAAAAATAAATATGCATGAAAAACAAAACAATTATCACCAGAAACATTGATTTTAATGAATAATTATTAATAAAAGGGTCATAAAAGGTTATAAGTAAATAGTATATGGTATGTTATATATTATTTTGATTATTTAATATATTTATAACAAATATTTATTTAAAATATAATAATTTCAAAAACATATGAAGGAAGTCATAAATTAAGTTGAGGGTTTTTTTCATAATCTCAAAATTACTCAGGATTGTTTAGGTTTAATTATTCACTAAGGGAATTATTTAATATTTATTTATTAACCAAATATATTTTCTTCACCTATTTTTATATACATAAATTAAACTTTTTCCTTTCATTTTATTCTCTTTGAGTACTTGTGATGTTCAACTAGTGTTTTTAAAGAAAAATAACTTTTTTTACTCAGTTTGGAATCTTTTAATTACATTTCCATATTTTATTGAAATATTTTAAAGAATATTTTTCCTATTATATATTTATTTTAAAAATTATTTTTATAAATGATTTTATTTTTTAAAAATGGTTTTAGAGGATTATTATTACTATTTTTCGAATGAGGTAATTTTTTATTTGTTTCAAAAAAATGTGAAAGGAATGTTTTTTAACTTATAAAATGTGATCAGAATTCTCCACCATCACGACTGATCAATGATTTTAATATTAATTTATTAGTTTACAAGGTTATATTAAATGATAAAATTTTCCCTAGTATTTGGTAAATTTTTAAATAACTGATTTCAAAATGAAAGGCATAATTTCCATAAAATTTTCCATTGATCATTTTACAATATTTTCACCTATATCAATATCCTTTGATGAATATTATGATTTAATGAGAATATATTCCATTTATATCACCCACCATATTTTTATGAATTGTTTATAATCAGTTTTATTGGGAAAGTATTGAAATTTTATATGTTAGTTCTTATAATATTGGAAGTTATTTATTTTTAAGGCATGATGATTAAGTTGTATTTTTTATTCATGTGATGAATGAATTAGACATATTAATTGAAATTTGGGGCTGGAAATTACATATATACTTGATACATCAATATGTATAATGATAATAGTAGTTGACCAAATTAAATGGGTTTTTTGGTGTATATCCACCCATAGTTTAAATTGTCTTGGCACAAGGCCTCAATGGTAAGATCAATATACATGGAATTATAAATTCCATCATTGAAAAATAATTTATTAATTTCTATGTGATTATTTGAATATTTTTAGTATTAATGGACTAGTTTCCAATTCATGTGATTATTTATATGGAACTGTTTAATCATCATTTATTCCTTCTATTTTATTCCTTTTTGGCATGTTATTGAATAAAAGAAACTTTTTTTAGTTATTTACTTTTAAATATTGATCATGCCTTATTTACATATGATATATTCCACTACACTTAACCTTTTGTGAGAATATGAGATCAGCCTTTATTTGTTTCACTATACTAAAGATTCCAAGATGTCTATTATGATTAAAATTCATAGATATTCTTGATTAAATAATGGTGTCCTAAAAAATGTGTTTCACTGTATGTTTTAATATTTAATGTGAGATTAATTATGTATATATTTTACCAAGACTAATAATATATTTAGTTATTTTTTATAAGTTCTATTGTATCATGTTCAAATCTAATAAAATAACCACTAGCTCTAGATAACTGGAGTTGAGGATTTTATAGTTGGAATCTCAGGGAGTATAGTAGAAACCACAGGAACTAGATTTTGAAAAACATATATAACACTATAACTACATTTGAGGATAATTATATGTATAGAATAAAATCCCAATGTTTTTTTAGTAATATATAATGTGGTTTTCATAGAAATAATTCTTTTTCTAGATATTACAAGTGGTCATGGTTTTGGAAAAGATGAACCAAGGGGTAATAACCTCAGAAAGTGTTGTTTGAGTACTTGTTGACCATCATTCTACTGCATGGTGAGAGTAAACTTACTATACACCCAGTTTAACAGTCTCATGAGTTTTATTTGGTTAATTCACATATTCGTTACAAACAGTTATGAATGATTTGAAACTATTTTTATGATTTTAAAATATTCTCAAAGAAACCATGCTGATGATTTTGATATTAGTTATGAATAAATTTTCAATTTTTATTAATTATTTCACTTGTTTAAAAATTATAAAATATTTTTGTGTAAAGTTACAATTTAGTCTAGAATATTAAATTTTATAGAAATTGTGCATAAAGAAGGAATGGAAAACATGTCAATGCAAGTAATCAATTTACATATTTCCCTAATGTGCAAGTTAACATGAATTGTGTTGGAAATAAGAATATTATGAATGTATTAAGAAATTTGACTCAAATTAAACCTAATATCCTTTTACAATACAGAACAACCTATTGACTCATAGTATGATTCGTTGGGAAGAATCAACCATCCTTTTGTGAAATTGTAAATCTATTTATATAATAAAATCCATTCAGGTCTATAGAAAATATATGTCTGGATCTGTTAAGTAATGAAGTGAAGAATGTTATTATGGAAATATATTGTTTAAAGGAATGTATTTATCAATTGTGTTCATTTATTCCAAATATGAAGAAGGGTGAGGAGATAGATAAAATGTAATGGAAAAATTTTAAGGATACATTCTTCAAAAATAATTTCCTCAGGATAAAAGAGATGATATTGAAATATACATCCCCTGTCTAAGACAAAAGGAATAAGAAACTGATTCTATATATGAGGAAAACATTAAAATATTTTTAAAGAATACTATTAAATATGTAAATTTTTCTTAAATAAGTATTTCACATTTAATTCATGGGATTAAGCCAAGCCTTTAAAGGGAACTAATTTCATACACTTTTTTATTATATGAAGATATGATATCAAGCTCCATTAGGATGAAAAAATAATTATTCATATCATATATTTTCACAGGAAATGAGGAGAATAAAAGGATGACTAATCACCAAGGAAAAATAAATGAGGTGAAGGAAAATAAGGGAATTATATAAATTTTAAGATGTTTTAATTCAGAAAATAGAAACCTAGAAACATTTTTGATGAGATTGGCAGTTTTTTCAAGTGTGGAGAGAATAGAGACCTGACGCATCAATACAAGGGTAGAAAAGAATCCTCTAATATTCATTGTTTCAACTATAAGGTTAAGGGTAACTATGAAATCAAATTCCACAATACTCATGTGAATATACCTTAGAAAAAGATAGGGGAATAAGGGAGAGCATATGAATTTACTATAGCTGAAGTTGGAATCCATTATGTTGGGATAATTGGTACTTTGATAATATCCTTATACATAATTTCATTCTATATCTACACATACATTAATTAATTTCATGGATATAAAATAATTCCTTTAAACTATGAAAAAATAATTAATAAGAAAACCTAGTATAAATTTAGTAATTGAACAGTCTCTGTTAATATGAATAGATATTCACTATTTTCATATAAGGTTGTTATACCCATGTTTTCCTTAAAAAAAATCAATTTTTTTATATAGTTTTAATATTTAGGAATTATTATATGATGCATGTAACACCCAATATTTAATTATATTACGTAGAAATTTTATTCACAATTTAATATTTCATGGCTCAAAAATTATAATTTGATTGGATGAATATTGATTTGGAACTTATTAGGTCTGAACAATCCAAGAATGTGTCTTTAAGACTTTCCCTTTGAACTAAGATTTATGAATGATTTAATATATAGTATATAACTTTTACAACTTTTATATATAATAATGATTTATAATAAGTATAATTAAACACTTATTTATTATCAATTTTATAGAATAAAGATTAGTTAATTTGGATGTAAAAGGGGGTTTTTAAAAATTCTTTTAAATACATAATGTATTTATATTTTAATTAATTAAAATACTATTTAACAATGAATAATTTTAATGAAATTTATAGATTATGTATCTAAATATAGTAATTTGAATCCACATAATGATTATTATTAGTGATATAGTTAGTGTAAGATTATCTTATGCTAAAAAATGCATTTCTTGAAAACCCAATTTTCATCAATTTTTTTGGGTTCATTTTTAAATTATATTATATAACTCATGAAATTTAAATTTGATAAAATGGATTCCATATTTGGAATCATCATGTATTTTTTTAATATGCACACTTTCATTTTTTTCATAAATAATAATAACAAATGTAAAACATTTTCCCCACAATTATTGTGAAAACAGGTTTACTGAGGGTTAAAATAAAGAGAAAAGGGCTAAAATGACAAAAAAATTGTAAAATTTCAATTGGTTGGACATATTCTTACCTATTGGATTATACCAATACCTCTTTATTTTTATTATCCCAAATCATGCTTATAATGTTATCAATTAATTTCATGTTATCTATTAGTAATTAATTTTTTATCCAAAACTAAAAAATTGGTTAAGTATGGACCTTATAATAACAACTTAACACATGTGTAATGTTTTTAAGGTTTGAAAACATTGAACTAACCATGAAGGTCAAGTGTTCATGTCACCTTACCACATTTTTTGCTCCACCACCCCACCAAAATAGACTTCGTACCACGTTTTAGTTGAAAAAAATATATCAAATTCATGAATTAACCATGAATAAGAGTTAATATTAATTTTCATTGAGAATAACCTTACCATATATACAATCAACTTACCATTTGACATATACATACCTAATGTGACTAGAAAACACCTATCCAAACGAATCACTGATGTGATTTCATGAATGAAACTACCTACAGTATGAAGTAATGAAGTTACCATGCCAAAGTAATTAAAATATTCATGAAGTAATGTAAAAACCAAATATATAATTTTTGTAAATATTTAATGAGGAATATCTATCCCAAGGAAGAAATGAACTAACAACATGAAAAAATGTACTGACCATGAAAACATTCCATAACAACTAACCTTTTCATTTTACCCTGCCAACAAACAATGCTTTATGTAAAGATGGATTCTTATATATAATATAGTAATGGATCATCTCAAATGAATATTTTTTAAATAATTAAATAATTAATTGTTTCTTTTATGATTTCATCGATTTTTCTCCAACAACTAATTCTTATGTACATCCTAACAAGAAGAATATTTGATTCTATGAAATGTGTTTCATTAAAAAAATCTACTATAAATAATAAATGATGATCCTAATCATGATCCAATTCTAAAAATAAGTCTTGTAAAAAAATATCTATTAGACTCTCTTTTCTTGAACCTATTGTGAAACTTATCTGAGTTCCTTCCATAGAAAAATTCAAATGACTCCGAACAACTGAAGTTATTCATATCGAGCTTCACTACATTTTATTACCTTTAATCTCTTACACTTTCCATTTATTAGTTATATTAGAGAAATGTTTAATATTTCTAGGCTTATCTATATGACACAGTATCCTGAGCTAAACTAGACAGTACTTGATACTCTCTCAAATAATTTATTTTTATATTCCCATACAAAACTATAGAATATGTTTAGTGTGATATGATATTTTGTTGTATCACACATATAACTATAGAAGAGTCTCTTTATATGGATATCCTTATGTGATGTTGTCTATAAAATTTTATATAGGTAGTTAATTAGTTTATTTAACAATAAACTGCATGTAAGTGGGTGATTTCCAAGTGGAGGGTATTCTGTCTCAGCTTTATACCAAAACCCTTATTTAAAATATTACTATTCCTTATTTATTTTATTTTATTTTCATTAAATAAAACAAGTATTTTAGTTTTTAATTTATTAACTAAAATTATACTCTGATAGTTTACTTAAATATGTGTTTTATATACTGTGTTTGATTTGAGTAGATTAGTCTTTAAATTTAGAGTTTTTATTAATGCATTTTCACTCTTATGCGATTGATATTTTGAGAAGGTTTTCAAATGATAAAATAATATATTTCTACAATTTTTTTGACTGGATGATTTTATCAAGTTGGATATTTGGAATTAAAATTTTTAATGGAAATTTTATTGGAAAATCAATTCACCACCCTCTTGAGTTATCCACTTAGACCAACAATTGGTACATATAATATTTCATAAATAGTTATTTACTATGATCTAGTTATACTTAAAAAATTAAATTTTCATTAGATATAAATTAAATTATTTATTGATAATCATAGATAATAATTAAATACCACTAACTATCCTCCTTATTTTAATGGAAGAAATTATACTGAAGGGAAAATTAAGATAAAAATTTATTTTAAAATTATGGACATTGATATCTGAATTATTATAAAGGATAAATATCAAAAACCTGAAGCTAATAGAGCTTCTCAGAGTGATGAACCAAGGAAACATATGAATTTTACCATAGATCTATGATTGATTTATATTTTTATTTAGTTAAATACGAGTTTAACAAAATATATTCCTAATATATTGCTTTTGAAAAATATGAAACATCAACTATTTCTCATGAAGGAACGTCTAATGATAAATAAATGTGTTTAACTAACTATAATATTGAATATGATACTTTTATAATTAATTCTAATTAATCAATTTCAGATATGTACTTAAGGTTCAATGATATTGTTATCGTGATGCATATACTAGGAAAACATATTCTTAACAAGGCTCAAGTCATGAAACCTCTTTGATGCTTAACAGACAAATAAAGAGGAACATCTATCCCCATTAGACATTCCTACGACATTATCACATTACCATTAAAAGAAATCATTGGAAATATTATGATGTATTATGAATATATACAAGTGAAAAAATAGGAATTATAGATGAACCGAAGAGGAAGTTAGTAGGCTTTAATACCTATAACTAAAAATAAAAAAGTGAAGATCAAAGATGACAGTCCAAGTGATGAGGAATCACAACTATATAGTGATAAAGAAATGGATCACCTATATATAAATTTAAAGATGATCTATAAGAATAATACGTTTTTAATATTTCAAAAAATAAAGGTAATTATGATAAAAAAGAAATTGGTGAAAAGAATGGAAGAAAGATTATTAATCTATTTAGGAAGTATACTATGAGAGTAAAAGGAAAGAAAATACCAAGGCATGTTGTCTCAAGCTCAAATATTAAAGGAAATATGAGGAAAAAGGGAAAAATTATAAAAAGGATATAAAATACACTTGGAGTGCCAATGAGGATATCTCAAGTGATTTTGAATCAATAATAGAAGAGAGAAATGACAAAGGTAATATGTGTTTCATGAAAAACCAATATGATGTATTAAATGTTATTCTTAAATATACTGCTCACATTTCAAACCATTCTAAAAAGATAATAAAGATGAAATACTTCCAGTGAAGAATTTATTAAATATGGTAACATTCTAGAAAAAAAATTTATAAATTAAATGATAAATATAAATATGTTAAAATATAGTATTCTATGTTTGGTTACATTAAAACTGATATTTCGGTAGAAATGGATAACAATTCTCATGTGTTTATGTAAAATAATGAGAAAAAATTATCTAATGAGAAACTAAAGAAATTTGGGTAGATATTAACCAAATAAATAAAAACTTTAACCAATATTCTTGGTAAATAAATAACTTATATGTATACTACAGGAATATGTTACCAACCTAAATAGAGGAAAATATATAAGAATATATTTATACAATGTTCTATTTAATCTAGTTTTACTGATATTTATTATTCTATTAGAGCTAACAATGTCTTAATTTTTGTGTTTTTATAGTATTATTATAGGAAATCAGTATGAAATTTATACATTTCTAAAGGATTTATTACTAAAATCTATGAACCCAAGAAAATATTGATACCAAAAACATTTTTGGTTTAAATATCATTTATTGGAAACATTATTTAATAGTTATAGAAATAAATTATGGTATATAGACTATGGGTGTTCCATAAATATAATTGGGGAATACTCAAGCTTCAAGTACCTAATTAAAGTGGATGGTGGACATGTAACTTTTGGGGATAATGTCAAAGGAAAAACTATAGGAATCCTCCAAATTGGTAACTCTGGTGTAATTTTAATTTATAAGTATTTATTTGTGGATATATTGAAATATAATCTTCTTATAATTTCAAAATTTTTTGATGATGGTCTTCATGTCACTATTAAAAAAATTATTGAAAAGTTGTTGATTATAAAAATGGATTATTTTTTTCTACTATGAGGAATGAAAATGCTTATGTAGTTGAATTAAATTCCTTATTTTCATATAATGTTTCATGTTTGAGTTAATTTCATAAAGAATCATGTAATTGAAATAACAAACTAAGAAATTAAAATATTCACTCACTTAGTAAGATAACTATGAAATTATTAGTCAAGGATCTTCTTAAACTATAATTCTTAATAAGATAACTCTGTAATCCCTGAAAAAATGGAAAATAGCAAAAAATATCTTTGAAACCAAATAAAAAAGTTTCAACTTCTCAATATTTAGGGTTATTTCAAAAGGAATTATTTTAACCTTTTATAGTTTCTAGTATTGAAGGAAAATATTATTCATATGTTATAGTGGATTATTATTCAAGATATAGATGGATTTGTTTTCTTTTTTCCTAAATGTGAATCTCTTTATTTATTTTCTAAACATTATAAATTTATAGAAAATCATATCAAGCTTATAATAATGTTCATAATAAGTGATCATGGTCGTGAGTTTGAACATAATGAGTTTGAATCATTATTTTCACAACATGTATATATACATATATTTTCTTCTCCTATAAACACATAGAAGAATGGTGTTATGGAGAAAATAAATAGAATCCTTCAATAAATTTCTCGGGCCATGCTCAAGGAGTATGATTTACCAGTTTATTTTTTCTAAAGAAGTTATGAATGAAACTTGATATATAATTTATAGATTTTAAATTATACAAATTTTAAAAAAGAACTAATTTGAATTATGTAATGGTAGAAAAATAAAAAGTTAATTAATTTAGATTTTTTTGTTATAATGTTTTGATAATCAACACAAAAAAGAATTTATACAATATTTATTCCAAAAGTGATGATGGAAAGTTCCTTTGATTCTACAATAAATAAATTAGATATAGTATTTAATAAACTAGCTAATATTGTGGAAGTATCTCTTCATGTCATGTTTGATGAGATAGATCTCCATGAGCTTAAGAACCATTCAAAAAATTTAGAGGATGATCTTTCAAATTTAGACATCAATCCTACCAAAACTCTTACAAATAAATCTCCAAGTTCCTATGAAAATACGGAACATGAACCTATACATGAAAATGAGGTGTCAAACACTTATATTACTAGATCTATTTTGATTCCTATATATCTTCACTTAGATGACGTAATAGGTGACCAAGATAAAGGAACTAATATAAGAGATTCTCTTAGAAACCATGTTGAACATCAATATTTCTTGTCACAACATGAACCTAATAATATCAATGATTTAATTATTGATGAATTATCATAAATTGAAATGCATGAAGTGCTAAATCAGTTTGAAAGAAATAGAGTCTAGGAATTAGTTGAATGACCCAAGGACTATCAAACTATTGGACCTAAATGGGTATTTAGAAATAAATTTGTTGAGTCAGGCATAATATTTAGATAAAAATCAAGACTATTTTGACAAGGATATATTTTAGAAAAAGTTATTAACTATGAGAAAACCCTTTCTTCAGTATCTAGGCTCAAAACTATAAGAACATTTCTTACTTATACAGAATATTTGGATTTCAAATTATATTAAATGGATGTTAAGAGTGTGTTCTTAAATGTTTATATAATTGAGGATTTTTTTGAACAAACCCATGTATTTAAAAAATATCACTTTCCTAATCAGGATTTTAAATTAAAAAAGGCTTATATAATATAAATTAAGATCCATGAGCTTCATATCATAGTATTAAATAATTTATTATTTTAAAAGTTTTTAATAAAGGAATATATAACACTTACTTAATTATTAAATGAAATATAAATATATGTTTTAGTTGTAAAAATAGTCATGGATGATATTATTTTTCGATATTCAAGAAAATATTTATGTACTGAATTTTCAGAAATGATGAAAAAATTAATTTAAAATTAGTTTTATGGGTGAAATTAAATTCTTTATTGCTTTGTAGATTTTTTAAAATAAATATTTAATTATTTAAAATCAAATAAAGTACACTAATGATATTTTAAAATGTTTTTGTATATATAGTTCTAAAGGTTGTTATATTATAATCAGTAAAATCTGTAAAATGAACCTTGATAAAACTAAGAAAATAAATGATCAAACTTCATATAGAGGTATGATTAGAAGTTTAATCTAATAAATAACAATAAGAAATGATATAATGTTTAGTGTGTGGATGTGCAATCATTTTCAAGAAAATAATAAAGTGTTTCAATTACCTGATGTCAAAATAATATTTAAATATATCAAATGTACAACCAACTTAGGACTATTTTATTCTAAAGGAAAATAATTTTATTTAGTTCGTAATTCATATTCTGATTTTGGTGGTTTTATTTTAGATAGAAATACAACTTTTGGAACATGTCACTTTTTGGTTATGAATCTAGAGTCATGGTGTAGTAATAAATAGAACACTATTTCATTATCTACTGCTAAGGCTTAGTACATATTTGTTGGAAGTTTTTGTACAATAATTAAATGGATGAAACATGTATTACTAGACTAAAACAAAGGATATTATAGAAATCCAATATCTACTTCTAGAACAAATCACACTAATATAAGATATTAATTTTTTAAGTGACCATTTTTAAAAAGGTAATATAACTCTTTAATTCAATGGCACTGAACATCAAACTGATGATATATTACAAATACCATGAATTTGGAGAGAATAAATTATATTATACATGAACAGATCATGATAAATTAGGTCTATTAATTTTAATTTTGTTTGATCCTACTAGTTATTTAATTCCTGTTTAAATTGTATAACTTTTGATATCTTCTAGAAGAAACTGTGTAGTGTGGTTCACACAGTTAGTACACCATCAGTGAAGATTTTGGTTATATAGTTAGTATAGCTAAAATGTAACTTAACTCACATAGTCACCATACTTTCCAGGAGTATTTAATCACATGGTTTCTTTGTGTAAGATGAATATTTTCTCAAATAGATAGTACTAAATGTAAATATTTTATTTATTTTATTAGTATGGATACCATGAGGTTATAGTTAGCATGCCTACCGTACCCTTGGTCTCATAGATCCATACCTACCATGTCAATTTCAATAGTTTTTTAAAAAAAATATTTTTTAGGATTTAATTTAAATTTATTATTATTTCTAATCCCTAAATCATTTAAATAATATTTTAATTTTAATTAGAATTATGACCTATATTTTCAATTTGATATCCATCATCCTTTCAAAATACTTTGAGAAAATTTATTTCTCCTGTCTCGATCCTCTCTCTCTCACTCTCCAACCCAACCCCTTCTATTTCATCTTTTAAATTTGTGCCTTATAAACTCAAATGAAACTAAAAATTCCATGTATAAATTTTATCTTGGAAAACACATTTCCTATGTAGTCACCTATTTTGAATAAGTTGAAGAAATCAAGGTCAGCTCAATCATTACAATAAAGATAAATAATTCATGATTGGTTTCTTGTTCTATCTCTATAAGAAAGGAAATTGATACAAAGTGGTTTAAATAAGGAATATCCATGATTTTAAATGTTATTCAGTAAAATGGGTGGGGTGCTATGTTCTATCAAAATAGTAATACTTTTTATTTAATGCTTATTAAAGAAATTCATGTGCACCTTTAGTTCATCACTATAGATAAAAAGGATAGAGTTAAATCAATGATAAATGATGATTTTCTCAAATTCTCTTCAATTTAATGGGAAATGTGTTTGGGTGTACCCCATAAAGGAGAGTTTGGTTATTACCAAATCTCATATATAGTTAATTATGTACAATTTTAGTTTCCTTGTACTTTATATAAGTTCAATGGGACTGGAACTCCCCGAAGACCCATATAATGGCCCGGACCTCTCCAGCCCATTCCTTTGTCCAAAAGAAGGCCACAAAGTGTTCAAGAGGATAAGATGGACTTTTCCCACACTTTCTAGAATTTTGAAACTACACGTCGTGTAGTTTGAGTACACACCGTATACCCCCTTGTCAGGTATACCCTGTGTTGAAGGATGTGTCCTAGCCATGTAAAATAAATGGGTACACGTCGTGTATCCAATACTACATGCCGTGTAGTCCCTCCCCGTGTATGCATTACCTTCAAACCATGTGTTGACCAGTCAACGGTCGTGTTCCGCGTTGGAAGCCATGTTGGAAGCTGTGTAGTGACAGTGTGAAACGGCCGAGTACACACTGCGTACCATAAAGTACACGTCATGTACTTTTGCTTTTCTCGCCTATAAAAGGAGGAGTCCCCTCCTTCTTTTCAACTCACCCCTCTCCTCCCCATTCCTCTGAGCAGAGCTCTCCCAAAAGACTCGAAGGCTCTTTTTCTTCCATAAATTCTCCGTCTAAGCTCCGATTTACGATCCGTCAGCAGCCACAGGATCGTAACGATGAGGCGGAGCTTCTGAGCTTGGATATGTTGTCTTTCCTCTGGCTTTTACTTTCCAAATTCCACCTGAGGAGGTTTTTCCGGGACTCAACGGAAGTGACGAACACCGACGGATGTCTTCTAAATTTGATCCGGGGGAGTGTTGTGATCAAAACCTGTTTAGGTAGGGATCTTACCTTCGTCTCTCTAAATTTTACATCATTCAGGGTGGGTATCCTCTTGTTCTCACGAGAAATAGATGAACCTTTAAATGACGATAATAGCTGGTTAAAGAATGGGGATGGGAAGTTGTTAATGCAGATACCTTATTTTTATCCTGTGATTATATGTTGGGAATTGAATAGGCTTATGCCTACTGAAAATCACGGTCATTGGGGGCCTTTTCTTGTGAAATTAAATGATGCCCTATCTTTCTAGACCGTTATGGATGGAAACTTCATGGAATGTGGAAATTGGTTAATCGCGTAATGTTGGCTTATTAATTGAAAATATGAAACCCTTGTGTGATCAACCTGGTTGAACCAAAATGAAATAATAAACATGTGGGTGCGGTTGGGGTTAATTTATGTGATGGGGGTGTTCATGTGGGTTTTTGTGGATTGGGTGAGCAGCAGGGCTGCGGTTGGCTTGGTTGTGGGTTGGTGTGAATGCTATGTTGGTAATGGGCAGTGGGGCTGCGATAAATGGTATTAAAGGGGTGATGATGTATGGTGTGGTTGTGGATATGGTGGTTGAAAGCGGGGCTACAAGGATGGGTTTGAATGTGATCAAACTATGGGTTGTGATTAATAATTAAAAGTGGAAATGTTAATGAATGGTGGGGCCTGATTATGGAACATGAATGTTAATCAATGGGTTGGTTGGTTGTTTATTAAGAAGGGACATGTTGTGATGCTTGTGTTTTCATAACTTGATTTGTGGATGACAGGGATATGCTTTAAGAATGATCGATGTGTTTGGTTGTGGATAATTTCCCAGTATTTAAGGAATTAATAAACTGATTCTGTTGAAACATGAAAACTTAAATGGGGTTTCGGGATTGTTTGTTGTATGCATGCTTCGTAGTAGCAGTGCTGAGGAACGTGATAATTTCTTCAATTTGAATCCATAGGTTGGGCTGAGTGTTTGGTATATATATATATATATATATATCTGTATCTTTGTGTTTTAGCACACCCCACCCATGTTGAGAACTTAGTGTCGAACACTCCCATTTCATGGGAGAGGGTGTTTTCCCCTTAGTTACTAGCTCCTTCCCGCTCCTTCTTCCCTAGGATGTGATGGCTTGAGGCGACCTTACACCAAAGACTCTTCAAGTAGGTTTCGATTGGGGTGGTTTAGCCCAAGAATATTCGGAAGGGTTTTTACTATTTCCCAAGAACCTTCGAGATGAGGCCCAGGTGTGTGCGGGCGGGATACGTGGTTGTGAGGCCCAGGTGTGTGTGGGCCGGATACGTGGTTGTGAGGCCCAGGTGTGTGCGGGCGGGATACATGGTTATGAGGCCCAGGTGTGTGCGGGCGGGATACATGGTTGTGAGGCCCAGGTGTGTGCAGGTGAGAAGAGTGTGGTAGCGTCAGGAAGTTCGCCGTTAGGAAGAGCAGCTAGCTAGTGGGGGAAAATGGTGCGGGGTACTCTTGTTCTTATATACTACTACCTATTGTGATTGTGCTTTGGTGAGTGTTGCTGGTGAGGTTGGGTGGATAGAATTCCTTGCTAGGTTTCTTCTGTTGTTCTCACCGGACATTAGGATGTCTCCCCACTTGTGCACCAGAGCTTTAGGTTTCCCTACCGAGTTTACTTGTATGCTCACCCTACGTTTACTTTCAGGTTTCCAAGAGAACTACCAGGGCCGTGCGGGACCCTACTAGTCAGGATAGTCAGAGTTGTTGCAGATTGTTGTACTTGTTTCTTTTGGTATTGTACTTTGATCTTTCTTGTACTTTCACCTTGTTATAAAATTGTTTAAACATGCATGTGGGATTGGGTTGGGTTTATTTCTATACACTTGTTCTTTTCCTTTTTGGATTGTTGACTAGTCCTATTTCCCAATATTAAATAATAAAAAGGGTAATGCCTCCAATATTTGCGAAAACTCATACCCTCAGTGCTAGTCGCCACCCTGGGGCCTATTGGAGGTGGGACTTGAGGGTCATTATCTCCCTTTCACCATTGCCAGCTCAGGAGGGGCATCTTTGGTGGGAGGGGGTCATGACAGAATTGTATCAAAGGTGATGGTTGAGAGATAAGATGGAGTCTAGAGTTAGGCACAGTGAGGATTGCATGGGATGGTAGGGAAATAGTGTTGGTTAATCTTGGTGTGTGACATAGGACAGGGAAGACAGGCTAGGACATGAGATTTTAGCCCCCCCCATGATCCGATGCAAGGACTCTGATCCTACCGAATGACCAAGTGAGACCACATTGATTGCAAGGTAGAGACCCTAGGGAAGGTACATGCATCATCCTGTTTTTTTTACTTGATTTGGGCATTCTAGGAAAGAAATTAAAATAATGTGATAAAATAAAACCTTGAGAAATTTCCTTACTACTTGGGCTTAGGCAATCCTTGTTTACCGTACAACTATGGAACCTCGACGTCGTTCCCGAGTGGCTCAGACGGCCGAGGCCCAACAGATCCAGACATTCAATCTATTGAGGATTGATCGAGAGGAGGAAGATAGCCAGTGGCAGAAGACTCTCCGTTCTTTCCAGCGGAAGAACCTCAAGAAGTACGAGGGTAGTACTTCAGATACGAAGATGGAGGGGTGGCTTGAGGAGCTAGGGATCGCTTTTACCTTGATCCGTGATCCGAGGGAGTACTGGGTTCCCCTAGTAGACAGTCAGCTGAGAGGTGCGGTGCAAAAGTGGTGGACTCTCTACCTCGGAGAGAGGATAGAGGCAGAGGTTCTGTGGGATGACTTTGAGAAGGAATTCCGAGAGGAATTCCTTTCTTCTATGTTCAAGGTGGAGAAGCGGAAGGAGTTACTCTCTCTTCAGCAGGGGAGTATGTCTGTACGAGAGTTGGGGATCAAGTTCAAGGATCACATGCGCTTTTCTCCATATCTCTTTCCGGATGAGGAGTCTTGGGCGAGGCGTTTGGAGGAGGCGCTTCGTCCTTCGTTCCAGTATGCTATCACCCCCTTCACCCTCCCGACGTACTTGGATGTAAAGGAGAAGGCAGAGGTTGTAGAGAGGATGCACTCACTGGGAGGTGCACCACGAGAGGGGATCCAGCCAGGCTCGTCGAAGGGGAAGGTAGTCAGCAGCAGGTATCCTGCGATAGGACCTTCCAGGTTCATGCTAGTGGGGAGCAGGCCCCAGCAGTTCCAGTTCAGATCTTCAGGTCCTCGTCCCTTTTCCACGAGCCCAGGACCGAAGTGATTTTCATGTGGAGGTTTCGGGCACATTCAGAGTCGATGCCCGACCCGAGCTCAGTACGATGGAGGTGGGTAGGTTTAGTGCCCACCTCAGCAGCACCAGTTGCTGGCGAGGCCCTTCCAATAGCAGCAGGACCATGCTCCTCCAAGGGCAGACTTTGCGGGAGGAGGCCGACCTCAGGGTGCTCCTCAGGGACCTCGACCAGGGCATGGTCGGGGAGGTGGACGACATCAGATAGGCAGAGGAGCTGGGCGTGGACAGTTGCACGCAACAGAGTTGACAGCTCCAGTAGGACCAGAGGTGGTACAAGGTACGATTTCTTTTTTCAGCACTCTTGTTTCTACTTTGTTCGATTCGGGAGCTTCGCACTCCTTTGTTGCATCTGGTCTAGCCCATTCTTTGGGACTAGACATAGAGAGAATTTCCATACCACTGGTGGTAAGCACACCAGTTTAAGGCTAGACCAGCGTATCTTGTGTTTTCCGGGGATGTGGGATGACGTTGGGACCACATCGATCTAGTGGGGATCTTCTTTTGCTACAGATGTAGCAAAAAAAGTCATCCTAGGCATCGACTGGTTGTTTTCTGTTAGTGCCGTTATCGACTGCTTCCAGAGAAGAGTCGTGTTCTCCGATGTGGACGGGCAGTGTGTAGCTTTTTTTAGTGAGAGGAGCTATCAGGTGGGAAGCTGGCGTGTGGAGCCTCTCCTTTCCTTGTTAGGTAGGTTATCAGTGGATCTAGCTGATGAAGAGATGATGGATGTCCCAGAGGTTGTTGGGGAGTTCCTCAATGTTTTTCCCGAGGAGGTTGTGACTCTACCCCCCCGACGAGACGTTGAGTTCGGGATAGACTTACAGCCCGGTGCCTGTCTGATTTAGATGGCCCCTTATCGGATGGCACCTTCGGAGTTGCAGGAGTTTCGGATTCAGATTGACGATCTGATGGAGAAGGTTTTTGTTCAACCCAGCGTGTCGCTATGGGGTGCTCTAGTTTTGTTCATGAAGAAGGCAGATGGTGGTATCAGGTTGTGCATAGACTACGGAAGGTTGAACCAGGCAACGGTTAAGAACCGTTACCCCCTTCCAAGGATAGATGATCTCTTCGACTAGCTGAGGGGAGTAGGTTGGTTTTCTAAGATTGATCTACGATTGGGATATCATTAGCCGAGGGTGAAGGACAGTGACATCTCGAAGTCGGATTTCAGGTGCAGGTATGGGCACTTTGAGTTTGTAGTGATGCCGTTTGGAGTTACGAATGCACCGGCTGTGTTCATGGGACTTATGAACATTGTCTTCCGAGAGTTTCTGGACCGGTTCTTCATTGTGTTTATCGATGGAATCCTGATCTACTCAAGATCAGAGTAGGAGCATGTTGAGCATCTCAGGGTAGTCTTGGAAGTCATTCGACACCACCAGCTTTATGGGAAATTTTCAAAGTGTAAGTTCTTAACGCAAGAAGTACACTTCCTTGGGCACGTAGTGTCTCAGCATGGAGTGTCAGTGGACCCGTCAAAGGTGGAGGCAGTTGTTTCTTGGGAGGCACCCAAGAGCGTGGCAGAAGTTCTTAGTTTCCTAGGGTTAGCAGGTTACTATCAGAGGTTCATTTCTGTCTTCTCTCGATTTGCTTCTCCATTGACAGATTTGAATAAGAAGAACAAGGTCTTCCTATGGAGCGAGCAGTTCCAGAATTCTTTCTACTACCTAAAGGAGAAGTTGGTCAGTGCTCCCATACTCAGGTTTCCAGAGGAAGGGTTGTGGTATAAGTTGTTTTGTGATGCTTCTGGCCTTGGTCTGGGGTGCGTGCTAATGCAGAAGAAGGGAGTGATCTGTTATGGGTCTAGGAAGTTACGCCCTCACGAGCGTAACTATGACACCCATGACCTGGAATATGCAGCAATAGTGTTCGCACTAAAGTTGTGGCGACATTAACTCTTTGGGGACCGCTTTGTGGTCTTCTCAGATCACAAGAACATGTGTTATATCTTCTCTCAACGTGACCTGAACATACGGCAACAGAGATGGGTCGAGTTCCTCCAAGACTATGACTTCGAGATCTCTTACACTGAAGGTAAGGGCAACGATGTGGCTGATTCCCTGAGCAAGAAGTCGCATAAGGAAGTTGTTCGGGAATCCACTTATTCTTGGAAAGCGATGGGAGAGTTGGACGCCTTGCACTTGGATGCAAGGGAAGAAGGTGTTAGAGGTTATTTGTTTCAGATGACGGTGTTTTCCTCCTTGTTGCATCAAGTGGAAGAGTCTTAGTGGGGGGACTCCGAGGCAGAAGTGATGCGGGATCATGTTGTTCAGGGGAACACTCCGGAAGGATGGTCAGAGGACAGACGACATCAGATGCTTTTCCATGGAAGGTTGTTTGTTCTGGAGGCGATGCGCGAGGGAGTTCTCCATGACTTCTATAGCTCAGCCTTGGTGGTACACCTAGGAATTTCAAAAATGTTCCGAGGCCTAAGGGAACAGTTTTGGTGGCCCGGGGTGAAACGGGGAGTGGCGGAGTTTGTGGCTAAATTCCTAGTGTGTCAGCAAGTGAAGGCTGAACACCGTGTTCCCAGTGGTTTGTTTCATCCTTTAGATGTCCCTGAGTGGAAGTGGGATGACATCTCAATGGACTTCATCACAGGACTACCCAGAACTCTGGGAGGTTATGATGTTATCTGGGTAGTGGTGGATCGTCTGACGAAATCATCTCACTTCTTAGCAATTAAGGAGTCGGGCCCGGTGATTACCTTAGCACATAGGTACGTAGAAGAGATGCTGAGTTTTCATGGGGTTCCGAAGACTATCGTCTCAGACCGGGATACTCGGTTTACCTCACGAGTCTGGAGGGGGTTACAACATTCTTTTGGCACCCAGATACGCCTTAGCACTGCTTTCCACCCCCAGACCAACAGGCAGATAGAGCAGACTATCCAGAAGTTGGAGGACATGATGCGAGCATGTGTTCTAGATTTCAGAGGATCATGGGTACGAAACTTGACTTTAGTAGAGTTTTCCTACAACAACAACTTCCACTCTACTATTGGCATGGCACCATTTGAGGCCTTGTATAGAAGACCATGTCGTTCACCCATTTATTGGGCAGAGGTTGGTGAGACAGGTTCTCTTGGGCCAGAGGTAGTGCAGAGCACCACAGATAAATTCCATCTTGTGTGTGAGAGGATGAAAGCGGCTCAGGACCGACATAAGTCTTATGCTGATCATTGGAGGAGGCCCTTGGAGTTTGAGGTGGGAGATCATGTTTTCTTGAAGGTTTCCCCTCGACGGGGTCAGCAGAGGTTCGGGAAGGGGAGTAAGCTCTCCCCTAGGTTCATCGGACCTTCTGAGGTGCTGAGGAGAATCGGCGAGGTAGCAATTCAGCTGGCCCTGCCACCTCAGGTGGAGAAGGTTCATGATGTCTTCCACATCTCCTAGATTCATCAGTACTTACACGACGGATCTCACGTTATCGATTGGGGAGAGTTAGATATGGGAGACGACGCAACCTTCGAGGAACGACCAGTCATAATCGAGGATCATAAAGAGAAGGTGCTCCGTGGATGAACCATTTCCTTGGTTCACATTTTGTGGAGGCATGGCGTCCTTGAGGAGAGCACTTGGGAGTGGGAGGCCTAGATGAACGCTCAGTACCCGGAGTTGTTTTGACTTGTGATTGCTTTTTTTTCTGAGCATTGTTTTGATGTTATACTCTGTACCTTTGATATATGGAATACTTGGCTTATCAGTTGTGAGACCTTTTGTTTCCTTATTCCCTGGTAATGTGTAACATGTCTGGATGTGTGGGGAAATGGAAAAACCTGATCCTTAATCGATACGCATTAATGCGGATGCGATTGAACCCATGCGGGCGAGTCAGTGCCGCCTAAAGCGAATAATATCTCAACATAGGAGAAGGAATTTTTCCCCAAACCACATGTTTGGGTAGTGTCTTGGTTGTGTGGTGTGTGGGGGTAGTGCAAGTTGGGAAAATTCTAATATATGGAAGTGGGAAGGCCCAATCCTTAATCGAGATGCATTAATGCAGATGCGATTAAACCTGTGCGAGCAAGTTAGTGCTACCTAAAGCGGATAATATCTTGACATAGGCAGGGGAATTCCTAACACCTATGATTAGGGTTCTTGGTTGGGTTCTTATTAGAATGAGAACCCTAAGAGGTATCTTGTTGGGATCCTCTGGGTTGGTTTCTGAATTCTCAGGGACGAGAATGTTTTAAGAGGTATCTGATGTAGTGGCCCGGACCTCTTCGGCCCATTCCGTTGTCAAAAAGAAGGCCACAAAGTGTTCTATAGGGTAAGATGGACTTTTCCCACACTTTCTAGAATTTTGAAACTACACACTGTGTAGTTTGAGTACACACTGTGTACCCCCTTGTCAGGTATACCCCGTGTTGAAGGCCATGTCCTAGCCGTGTGAAATAAATGGGTACACAACGTGTAACAAATACTACACGCTGTGTAGTCTCTCCCTGTGTACGCATTACCATGTGTTGACTAGTCAACAGTCGTGTGCCGTGTTGGAGCCGTGTTAAATAAATGGGTACACGCCATGTATCCAATACTACACACCGTGTAGTCTCTCCCCGCGTACACATTACCGTGTGTTGACCAGTCAACGACTGTGTGCCATGTTGGAGCCGTGTGAAATAAATGGGTACATGCCGTGTATCCAATACTACATGCCGTTTAGTCCCTCCCCGCGTATGTTTTACCTTTAAGTAGTGTGTTGACCACTCAACAGCTGCGTTCCGCGTTGGAAGCCATGTTGGAAGCCTTGTGGTGACTGTGTGAAACGGCCGAGTACACGTCGTGTACCATAAAGTACACGCAGTGTACATTTGATTTTCTCACCTATAAAAGGAGGGGTCCCCTCATCCTTTTCAACTCACCCCTCTCCTCCCCATTCCTCTGAGAAGAGCTCTCCCAAGAGACTCAAATGATCTTTTTCTTCCATAAATTCTTCGTCCGAGCTCCGATTTACGATCCGTCAGCGGCCACGGGATCATAACAACGAGGCAGAACTTCTGAGCTTGGATTCGTTGTCTTTCCTCCGACTTTTCCATTCCAACTTCCACCTAAGGAGGTTTTTCCGGGACTCGATGAAAGTGACGAACGCCGACAGACATCTTATAAATTTGATCCGGGGGAGCTTTGTGATCAAAACCTGTTGAGGTAGGGATCTTACCCTCATCTCCCTAAATTGTGCATCATGCGGGGGTGGTATCCTCTTGTTTTCATGAGAAATGGCTGAACCTTTAAACAAAGATAATAACTGGTTAAAGAATGTGGATGGGACTTTGCGAATGTAGTTTCTTTATTTATATCGTGTGATTATATGTTGTGAATTGAATATGCTTATGCCTACTGAAAATCACAGTCGTTGGGGCCTTTTCTTGCGCAATTAAATGTTGCCTTATCTTTCTAGACCGTTATGGATGGAAACTTCCTGGAATGTGGAAATTGGTTAATCACGTAAAGATGGATGATTAAATGAAAATCTTGAACCCTTGTGTGATCACCCTGGTTGAACCAAAATGAAATAATAAACATGTGGGTGTTTTGGGGGTTAATTTATGTGATGGGGGTGTTTTTGTGGGTTGTTGTGGATCGGGGGAGCAACAGTTGGCATGGTTGTGGGTTGGTGTGAATGCTATGTTGGTGATGGGCAGCGGGGCTGCGATAAATGGTATTAAAGGGGTGATGATGTATGGTGTGGTTATGGTTATGGTGGTTGGAAGTGAGTCTGTAGGGATGGGTTTGAATATGAGAAAACTATGGGTTGTGATTAATAATTAAAAGTGGATAAGTTAATGAATGGTGGTGCCTGATTATGGAACGTTAATGTTAATCAATGGGTTGGTTGGTTATTAAGAAGGGACTTGTTGTACTGCATGTGTTTTCCTAACTTGATTTGTGGATTCCAGGGATATGCTTTATGAATGATCGATGTGGTTGGTTGTGGATAATTGCCCAGTAGTTAAGGAACTAATAAACAGATTCTGTTGAAACATGAAAACTTAAATGGGGTTTCAAGATTGTTTGTTGTATGCATGCTTCGTAGTAGCAGTTCCGAGGCACATGCTCAGTTCTTTGATTTGAAGCCATAGGTTGGGCTGAGTGTTAGGTATATATATATATATATATCTGTATCTTTTTGTTTTATCGCACCCCACCCATGTTGAGCACTTAGTGTCGAACACTCCCATTTCATGGGAGAGGGTGTTTTCCCCTTAGTTACTAGCTCCTTCCGGCTCCTTCTTCCCTAGGCTGTGATGGCTTGAGGTGACCTTACACCCAAGACTCTTCAGGTAGGTTTTGATTGGGGTGGTTTAGCCCAAGACTCTTCGGGCAGGTTTTTACTATTTCCCATGAACCTTCGGGATGAGGCCCAGGTGTGTGCGGGCGGGATACGTGGTTGTGAGGCCCAAGTGTGTGCGGGTGGGAAGAGTGTGGTAGCGTCAGGATATTCACTGTTAGGAAGAGCAGCTAGCTAGTGGGGGGAAATGGTGCGCGGTACTCTTGTTCGTATATACTACTACCTGTTGTGATTTTGCTTTGGTGAGAGTGGCTGGTGAGGTTGGGTGGATAGAATTCCTTTCTAGGTTTCTTCTGTTTCTCTCACCGAACATTAGGATATCTCCCCACTTGTGCACGAGAGCTTTAGGTTTCCCTACTGAGTATACTTGTATGCTCACCCTACGTTTACTTTCAGGTTTCCAGGAGGACTACCAGGGCCATGCGGGACCCTACTAGTCGGGACAGTTGGAGTTTCTGCAGTTTTCTATACTTGTTTTTTTGGTGTTATACTTTGAGCTTTCTTGTACTTGTACCTTGTTATAAAATTGTTTAAACATGCATGTGGGATTGGTTTGGGTTTATTTCTATACACTTGTTCTTTTCCTTTTATGGTGGTTGACTTGTCCTATTTTCCGATCTTAAATAATAAAAAGGGTAATGCCTCCCATATTTGTGAAAACTCATACCCTTGGTTCTATTCTCCACCCCGAGGCCTATTGGAGGCGGGACTCGGGGGGTCATTATCTCCCTTTCACCGTTTCCAGCTCAGGAGGGGTATCTTTGGTGGGAGGGGGTCACAAAAACCCACTACTATTGAGTTTAGTGGAAACTTTAGGCTACTAGTCAAGTTTATAAAACATTTATTTTTCAATAAAAATGATACTTTAGTATCTTATGGAATCATGATATGTTTTAAGAAGAATTATGTTCATATCAATATGTAAAGATATTTCTTGAGAGATATCATTGAATTGTGTAATCCTTCTTCAAAATTAATTTCTTTACCTCAACTGATTCTTATTTCAACCATGTTAGATTAAATAAGCTTAGTTCTTTTGGTGGAGGAAATAACTACTTCATCAGATGGCCTCAAGCTTACACAAAAGATTTGTTTTCTTAAATGAAGGTAAACTAGAACCCATGGATACGAGAATGGGTACATGACCCATAAAATATATAGGTGTAATTGATCCAGTGAAGTAACTAGTTAGACATAGGAATATTTTTTTCTATGTAATGAACCTAATGATATAGCTTAGTGTTCATATGATGAGGTGGAAGTTGAAGAAAAAATGCATAACAATAGGATAAAATCGTAGTTTTTGATAAGGAAGTAAGTGTTGCTCATGAGTGTTAAAGGTAAGTCTTTCCTGACATCTCATTTGGACCTCTCAAATCCCCCATACATTTGACATAATATAAAAAAGAGGTTTAGTTTGAGGACCCAGTAAACAAAAATGTATCAATCAGTGGCTATAGGATAAAGTTGGATGGATCTTTTAAGACTGATGAATGTAGTTTAGGTGGATCTCCTGTGATGGAATGTACACCTTGGAAGCTTGTACAAGAAGCACCTTCTAAGGGGAATAAGTCCCCTAGATATATTATCTTGGGGTTAATTATATGTATTTCATTGATGATGATGGGGATGTTCTCCTAGATATAGTGCACTTTCCATCCCTTCTTCTCAAAGAATTTTATAGGGATATCTTATTACTATTATAAATAATAAAGAGATAATTGAGGTATCCACTATGATAACTTCAGATGACCATAATCTCAATGATATATTTGTGATTTCTCCAACCAAATAAGGTGAATAAATTGAGTAAGGAAGTGATCATGGTGAATATGTTGAGTATGTAGATGCTATTGTTTAGGAGGGAGAAATGGATGTTGATGATATAATTTTAGATAATCCAGTAAGAGTTGAATTAGGAGAGGATTATACTAAGTTGTTTTGTAAGTATCATGCTAATAATAAATATTAATCTATTCCTTATACATCATATGTTACCAAGAATTATTTTAATGAATTCAAATTTAATCTTATGGGTGTTTTCAAGGAATATTTTATTTGGTTTTGGGAATTATTTTGAGCCTGATAAAAGGGAATATATCAGAAGGATTGTGTTTATTGTAATATCCCATCTCCAACCAAAATTTTATCTTGAGATGAATTTTATAAAAAATGAGATTATAGACCTTAATTCATAGTTGGGTGCTCTACAAGTTGATATTTCTGATATAATGGTTCAAAAATACTAGAAGTTCATGAGTTTGTCCTTTCCTTCTCTTTATCTGTCTTTTCCCGTCCAGTCAGTATGTGATGAAGAAAATATAAAAAAACTCCTTAAGGATGAGTTGATGATTATGTTTGACGAGTTCAGAAAGACCTAATAAGCTTTGTTTTATGTATTTTAAACCCATGATTCCAAGACTTTATAACTTGTATAAGAATATGTGAAGAAATATATCCAATATAGAGAAACTATACATAAGTCCATTAATTATTATCTTATATGAATAATTAATAATTTTTATTTAATGGGTTTGTTCAGAATGCTTACCTTGGATCTCAAGATACCTCACTCAAATTATGATTTTATTTCAAAAGTTGAGAATATCAAGGATGTTAATATAGTTTTGGAAGAATTAATGGATAATAATTATGATTTCCTTTAGGCTTTAGAGAATGATTCTCGAGTTGTCACAAAGATTACCTATTTTATGTATTCTTATCTCTATAATTCTCAAATAGTTTTTCTTGACCATTTATTTATCCCTATATTCCAAGCTCCAAATACTACCTATTATAGCATCAACACTTTCATCATGTCTCTTATAAACACATTTGAGTTACTATAACCTCTTTCTAGATGTGTAGTCCTAAATGATCATGCCTACTCTTCTACTCTACGGACTTTCTTTCCTGTTGTATCTACTTATAGTGGAAAATATCATATCCCTCATTCAAATATGAGAGATATAATAGACTCAAATTCAAATTAAGTTCTATAATAGGGACTTTTCCTAAAACTTTTCTGTATCTCATTATTGATATAATAATTTATTATCTTATTCTATTTTCATTTATCTCTTAACTTATTGCTTGGACATTTATTGTTTTTTATATTTTGATATTCCAAAAAGGGGGAGTTTGAGTGAAAAAATAAAATAAATTGAATTCAATGGAAAAAATATCATAATTTCAAGTACTTGATATATAGTTAATTTAATCCTATAAAAATTTAATTTTCTTTTATTAAATTCATTTTAATTTAAATGTCATGATTTTTTATCCAAAAAAGGGATAGATTGTTAGATTATACCAGAACCTCCATATTTTAACTATCCCAGATAATGTTTACAATGTTATAAATGAATTTCATGTTTTCTTTTAGTAAAATATTTTATGGAAAAACCTATAAAATTGTTAAAGTATGGATGTTATCATGACAACCTACCACTTGTTTAATGTTCTTATCCTCAAAGTACTTTAAACTAATCGTGAAGGTTAAGTGATCCTGTCACCTTAACATATGATTTACTCTATCTAACCATATGAAAAAACTTCCTACCACATGTCAAATGAAAAATAATTATCGAATTCATAAACTAACCATGAATTAGAGTTGATCTTACCATTCCTCAAGAATCAAATTACCACATGTTCAATAAACCTACCATGTGATATTGATATACCTTCTATTAGTCAAAAAGAATTAAACTTGTGAATTAGTGATGTGACAAGGTGAAGGAAACTATCTACAACATGACAAAACCAAGTTATCATGCCAAGGTATGTAAAATTTTCATTAATTAATGCAGTGAATATGTCTGTTATTGTATTAACCACATGAAGAGGAATGTACACTATAAGAACAAATGAACTAACCACATAAATGAATGAACCCACCCTAAAAACTTTTTATTTCAACGAACCATTCCTAATCATCATATTAATCTATTGTTCTAACCCACCATGCTCTAAATAAATATATTTTTTTGTGTCTAACATTGTAGTGGAGCATCTCAAATCTCAAAAAGATAGTTTTTAGAGAACTAATTGAAGTTTCAATGCATTTAAAAGTAAATTTATTGTTCTCTAATGGATACATCTAATTAGGATATTTTTAAGAACGAAATTTTTATGAACCAAACTGAGGTGCCATCCAAACTAACACCTGAACTGATTTTTGGCATGACCTAAAAGGAATTTCCAATCCCCATGGGCTAGAAAATAGTTCCTGGGTATCAAAAATATGACCTAAGAATCATTTAATCAATTTATATAATCATAAAAACCAACATCAATAAATATAACGAAAATAGATAAGCATAATCAAACATAGAGAACCAATTTTTATATTTAAGGTTTACAAAATTTACCAAAGAAAATATTTCAAAAATAGAGTAAGAACCAACAAAATCTCTTAAAACCTCCCTTTTACAAGAGACACATCGCCATTAATCCAGCACCATCAACACCGTAAATGTGTGGAACTCTATAAACTATATCCACCATATCCACTACAGTACATCTTGACATTACCAAGGTCATAAATAACAACATAGACATATACACAAAGGTGTATATATGGTGTGATCCAAATCCCAATAGGATGTGACCAAAAAAATATTTCCATTCTATAACATTTAGGGAAAATTGACAAGAATATTTTTATAAGAACATTTGAATCATTTGAAAGAAACATTTTAGTAAAAACTATTTTCTCAAGGAAACACTTTCAAGGAAAACAATTTCTCAATTAATATTTCTTGAAATAAAATATAAACTAGATATACTATATAACAATGGATAGAACCATATCACATAAGCATCATGTCACGAGAGAGCACCAAAGGTAAATACTTATAGGTTACTAACACAAGTGGGACTCTAATAAACACGTACCTCATTGATCAAATCCTCCACCAAACACCCAACAAAATTTATATGCATGACCCACTAGAGGATAACATATCCCATATTCTAGTGGTCTACAAATAATAATCCAATAGAAACAGAATTTTCATGCATAAGTTACTAGAGGGGAACACATACTAAGGCCCATTGTTCTCTAAAAACGTCACATGTTTAGTTAGTGTTGTAATCGTTAATCCTTACAGATGAATCTAGGCCTCAACCACTTTTGAATAAAATAGAGTACTAGATCTTGTTCACCCTCCTAGATACCTAGGATTCCCATTGTTCTCAAATTCCATTTCATGTATCACACTAATCAATAATTTCACATACACATTCCAAGAATCATAAGTACACAAGAGAATCATCAATTTCATATTTACACATTGATCTAATGATTAAAAGCTCATATGAAAACCAAAATGTTTCATAAATAAACCACTTTTCATTTAATTCGCACCAAAAATATTTTTAAATACACTTTGAACCACTTTAACAATTTATTAAAACCATTTGGAAACATCACAATGAATAAATGAACGTGATCTAACCATTTCTAAAGGGAAAATCCCCATTCAAAATCTAATTCAGGTGTATTTTTTTTCAAAACATGATTCATAATTTAAATAATCGTTTAATGTTCACAAAAAGGAATCCAATTTACAAAAAAACCCCATTTCACTTCAAAAAGGAACTTCCATCACATATGATTGAAAAACCATTTCAAAAACATGATTCTCAATATAAAAATTATCTTTAGAACACAATTAAATAACCAATCATGCCTATAAAAATCATATAATGATAAAAAATCATCAATCCACCTAGATATCACTTAGAAACATCTGGAATATGTTGCAAAACCACAACCACACGACCAATGAGCCTATTACTGAAAGATTGTACCAAAAACATCAAGATATCACTAAAAAAAATAAGGACAAACCCTCTTTAGTTCAAAAAACACCTAGAAATTCAGATCTTAATAAATAGGCAAGAAGAACCCTAAAACGAGAGAGATGAGCAAATAGAAAACACACTTAATTGATGTTTCCTTTAAGAATAATGGTAAAAAATCACCTAAGGATTGAGGTTACCAGGTTTTAAGAAAGCATGGAGGTGGCTACCATGGATGAAAATTCTGAATGGGGAGTATGGTAGGTAAATTAGGGTTAAATTATAAGAGTATAGAAAGGTAATTTCACACTTTTTAATTATCTAGATAGGCTTCATGGTTTACCAATCCGTTCAGAAATCATGTGAACCTCACTTTCTAAGAAGGAAAACTGTACAATTTTCTATAGAAGGGCGTACAATTTCCCATAATCATGTTCCACCTTCTATCAAAACACAAATAATCATTTTTATCTAAAAAAATAGAGAACCCAAGGGGAAAAAGGCAAAAAACAGAAACTTACGTCAAAGACAACATGAATGTGACAATTATCCCCACTATGATGACATTCCGTCAAAAAAAAAGTCAACTCAATGCTTGATCTGAGAACTAAAATAGATACTCCTCCTAAATCCATGAATTCCACTCCCGTGTCTCATGCACATCACTGTCACACTAACAATTCACTTGAACTAATAGAATATACTTCCCATGAATCACTTTCTCCTGAGAATCCAGAGTCTATACCAGTCATTCAAACACAAAAAAAATCTGGCTCTAACTCCGACTCCCCCCAATTAAACACATAAGACAAATCTAGATTAAACATTTTTTCCTGAGATATATGTAACGCATCATGAAATTATGTCAACTAAGAAGGAAAATATAACATTTATTCAAACATACTATCTTTCTTGGTAATCTCAAAAGGTCTGATATAATTCAACATTAGCTTGCCTTTCTTACCTGAGAAACAATTACCCAAGTGAGGTTCCACTTTAAGAAACACCTAGTCACCCATAGAAAACTCCAAATCATAATGACTCTCATCAACATAAGATCTATAATGACTCTAATCTATCAACAACCATTGCTTGATCATCTTGACCTTCTCGGACATATCCTATATAAGGCTCGGTCTGAACAACAAGGTCCCACCACCTCATCCCATAAAAAATGTGACTGACATAAAGGACCATAAAGCACCTAAAAGGATACATTTTAATTTAGGGTTAGTAACTATTGTAATAATAAAACTAAAATAATCTCAAATGTATATCCCATGAACCTCCAAAATCCAAAACACATGCTCAGATCGTGTTTTAAAAATTCCAAATTGCCTAATATGTCTGACCATCTATTTGAGAGTGGTATATCATGATCAACTTGAAATACAAACCCATAACCTTTTGAATGACTTCTCAAAACTATGAGGTAAAATGGGGGTCCCTATAAGAAACAATTTATGATGGAACACCATGAAACCTCACAACCTACAGAACATTGAACCGACATAACTCATCCACCTTGGATGAATCCATGATTGGAATGAAATGAACCAAGTTTCTCAGACAATCAATCACTAACAAAATTGAATTCTTAGCCTGGGGTGTAGGAGGTAATCAAACAATAAAATTCAAGTAGATATAACCCGAATACCAAGTTGGAATGGGTAGCAATTAAATAAAATTGGAGGGCCTTTATTACTATACATTAACATGCTGACATGTATAACACCATGATACAAAGTCTTCTATATCTCACCTCATACCTAGAAAAAAAACCGCTGACAGACATCGTATTACATATTAATAGAACCAGGATGAATGAACCACTCAAACTGCTGGATATCCTGCATCACCACATCTTTCAATGAAAATGGCACCATGAAGCAATGCTTGAACTATAAAATTCCCTCAGGAGAGAAAAAACATTTACAATGACTATCCCCACCGTTACGAAACTGTATATAATGTTGTCACAACTCATTACTTGGATGGTATTGTAGAATCAAATATAGGAGAGAAGGTTTTAGTTTCATGATGGACAATAATGCACCTCCACTATTTTTCTTAGTTTCGAGATACATCTAAGAGAAAAGAACCATCAAAGTCCACTCATCAATAGACTTTATCAACGCTTGCATTGGAACTTTATTGATCCTGGAATCTTCCACCGCATTACATTTTCATTGGGTATACACAATATAAAAATTAAACCATTGAAGGTACTCAGCTGAACAACGTTTCCTCAATGTCATATATTTATGGGAGAATATATAGGGTAAAATCTTATAATCTAAATAAACCACATTGTTCTACCAAAAAAATAATGGTGCCATGTCTTCTGGTTAGGAATCACCACTTATAACTCTTGTACATGGGTTGGGTAATTATTTTCATGTGGTCAGAGATAGTGAGAACCAAACACCACCACAAGGTCATCTTGCGTCAACACACACCCAAGGCCTATACCGTATATTTAAAAATAAACCACATATCACTTCCCAGATTCAAGAAAGAATAAGATAGGGGTGGTGGCCAACTACCTCATAAGAACCTCAAAGGATTCATGACACCCAAGGATCCATTTACCTCATATATTTATGAGTGAGAATTTTTATAGATGAAGCAAGATAATAGAAATCTCTAACAAACCGCATGTAATTCCCTATTAGGTGCAAAAATCTTCTGATTTTGAAAACATTCTTCAGCTTCTCTCAGGACATGCTTACACTACTATTCTTGGGTTCTATCAAAACCACTCATTCCATGATCAAATGACCCTTAAAAATCACCTCTCTAATCTTTAAAGTGCATTTAGAAAACATTGAATAGAGGTGATGGTCCTGAAGGGTGACTAATACAATCTACCAATGCCACTCATGCTCCTCCTGAGATTCAAAACAGACCAAGATATCATCCATGAATACCAAAACAAAATAATTGATATATTTGTGTAAAAACCTATTCATAAGCTCTATAAAGACTAATGAATCATTTTTCAACTTTAAAGGCATGACTGAGTACTCAAAATGGTCATACCTACTTCGAAAAGATATTTTCAGAACAACCTCCTCCCTAACTCTGACTTGGTGATACCCAAAATGAAAGTAAATCTTAGAGAACCAACTTTCACAATTAAGATGATTGAAAAGATCGTCAATATGGGGACAATGGTACTTGTTCATGATTATAACATTATTTATCTTTTGGTAATCTATACATAACCAGTGAGATCCATCGACCTTTTTGGTAAACAAAACTCAAGTGGCTTAAGATGAGATGCTCAGGTGAATGCATTCTTTGGATTCAAAATCATCCAGTTATAAATTTAATTCCCTAAAATCTACAGGGAATATACGATATGAGGGAATATATATTAGATGAGTTCCCAATGCTAAATTGATGAAGAACTCAACATCCTTCCCTAGAAAAAAACATGATAAATCTTTGAGAAAAACCTCTAGGAACTTCTCCACTATAGGAGGTAATCCACCATTAGGATCAAAATCATCATACTCCAATGTGATCAATGACATCTGATAAATGATATTGTCTAACTCCAAGATTTGAGGTCTACCCCGACCAAGGATCCCATTCCCATTGAAAAAAGGTGTACTTCCATTATGTGGAACAAAACTCTCTATACTCCTATAAAAATTTATGTTCCCTAAATATAAACCGTAAAATCTATACCAAGTATCAGATCAAAGTGGTCTATCTCGAATAAAAAAAATTACATTCCAGCATGACCCCTGACATGGTGAGTTCCCAAGACAGACATTTAAAACCCAACTCCCACTTATTACCAAGCAGCATTCCCATATCCATCGAATATATCATATGATCAGTTGGAAACTTTAACGCATCAAAATTTTGGTTAGAAATAAAATAAATTGAAACAATAATATCAAATAGAATAATAAATAAATATGTGGCAACAAGAATAGTACCTCAAATGGTCATAGAACCTGCGTCTGATTCCACTATTTCTCGTTCAACTATATGAAGTTGCCTCATATAAACCTAACCCTAATAAGGACCAATATCCTGCATCTCTAACCTAAAAAGGACAATAACCCTAAGAAGATCCATCCCTATAGTCACAACCTCCAAATAGAGATCCCACTATCTTATATGGTTCTGAATGGGCTGATTCCACATTCAAATCCATAGATCATGAACCACTCTGATATGGGAAAACCAATTTGAAAAAAATCTACAAGTGACCTATAATTCCACATTGTTGAAAAGGTTTTGGTGGAGACTAACATGAAATTAATGTGTTCCACACCATCCCACACTAATGGAACACTGCTGACCTGGCATTGGAAGCCATGGATGAAGACAACTAATAAGGATAGCCTTAATTAACACATCACTTATTCCCCTTGCTCATCATGCTTCATATTCTTCTCAGTTGAACTTTCACTTTCCACTACTGATACAACATGATAGAAGACAAACTTGATTCCAAAATCAATTTACACCATCATTGTCATGACCCATCCCCTGGGGTTCATGCCGTGACTAGCCCAATCCCACCTTCCATAGGATAGGGGCTGGCGACTAGCACAAAAAGCATAAATCCCAAAAAATGGGAAGGAATTGCCTTAATAATCAATAAAAACACACAAATAGAGTACAAAATGGAAGAAAACACAGGGTAAAAACTGTATACAAATGGAGTGTTGTAATGTAATGTGGCCAGAAATACAAGACCAACTATAAAGTACAAGGAAACTGAAAAAAGTACAACTGAAGAAAGGTAAACAGCTGCTGGATCATCCACCGAGAAGTCCCTCTTGAAGGGTAGGTACAGAAGGACTCCACAACACTCCACACCCATCTGTCTCCTCCAAGTACTGCCATGCCATGTGGTCCACCTCCGGGTACTGTCCAGTCCAGTCCACTCAGCCTCGATCAGCGCTGTCCGTCATCTGCAACCAACACAATGAGCTGTAGGCAAAGCCTGTGCTGGGGTGAATATAATGATACTCAGTAGGGACCCCGAGACCCTCAAGGTCTCACAAAATCCAACACTGAAAAACCAAAATGTATTAAATCAACAGATACCCCCACTTAGGTATATACCCATACATATACCTAAGTTATCAAGTAATCCATCTCAATCACGAGGAAACAAAAGAGTTACTGACTTAACTCACACATGTATATAACTTATATAGAGAGATAAAGATGATCATATATAGCCACTGAATCATCAGAGTTATTAGACCAACACATGATCCCGAACCAGCTATTCTCTCAGACCAACACATGATCTAGGAATAGAAGTCAGAATTTACAGAACAACACATGATCCTAGAACAGTCGTCAGAGCTGTCAGACCAACACATGATCCAAGACCAGTTATTCTATCGGACCGACACATGATCCAAGAAAAGAAGTAAAAACTGTCAGACCAACACATGTTCCAGGAACAGTCGTTAGTGCACAACCAACCATAGGGTTTCCCCAAAGCACGCTTGATTCTGGGAGTGTCCGCTCCTCATTCCAAGTGTTGACACTTAAACTTCCACCAATTACCATGAAGAATTATTTCGAAGGTCCATCTCGTCATTGGGGTCTCAATGCAACAGACGACGCATCAATCAGACACCCGGTCTGTGAGTTGTTATCTTTTTAGTCCAAGGGGCCCAGTTAGATTCATGTACGATCCAACCTGACTATATCTCAACATTACCATGAACTCTAGTGGGGAATAATCAAAGGGACCTTCATGATCTAAGAAAACCAGCACCGGTGACGATTCGTCAAACAGTCATCTGATGCCAAAGATACGACCAAATGAAGTAACAGGGTCGGTAATGGGCCTGGGCCCGATCCGACCCGGTTAGACCGACTTGGCCCAACCCAGACTAGGCCGCACTGGTTTGGGTCAACCCAATCTGTCCCACTGGGTCTGACGTGGCCCGCTGGGTGGGTCAGCCCACTAGGTTAGGCCCATTGCGTTGGGCTGGCCCAGCGAACTGCAGGGGCGATTCGACATAAAGGTCGCCGAGTAGGCAGCTCGGCCCAGAGGCCGGGGTCGGTTCGGACAGCACCACGTGGGGCGCGGCTTGGGCGGCTCAGCCCCGAAAGACAAGCCAGTTTGGCCAACGATTCTGCAAATGACACCGCGACCTGGCTCGGGTTGCTAGCATGGCTCAGCCGGGAACACCAATGTGCCACGAGGGCAGCACGGTTCAACGAGGCCGTGGGTAGCACGACCTATGTCATTGGCGCCTTCATCACCTCGTTGCCACTTCATCACCATGACGAAACAAACTTCACAAAGAGATCTGTAGAGAGAGTCAGACCATGTTAGTTTGGCCCGTACCCTCCACATTTAGGGATGATAACAATTGGTTCAACAAAGAGGAAGAAAGTTGAACAACAATTGTTTACAATACATCTCATCGGTTCCTTTTTTAACGAAGATGAGAATGAGGAAAGGAATAATAATCAAGTTAAACCCCCTACCATTTATTGTTTCTTGACGATAAAGTCGCGGGAATATGACGTTGTTGTCATCGTTCGTCGCGCCAGCCACACACTTCCAATCGAAGCTCGTGCGTCGGTTCGTTGACAATGATGAGGAGGGAAGATTGGTCGAAGACGTCCCGCATCGAAGGGGGTTCCGAGGAAGAATGTCTAGGAAGATCGTTCTTCATTTTCGAAGGTTTTCTTCATTGGGATCCTTCTCCCAATATTTCTCCCAAGTTCCTCCTTTCTCTCCACTCCACCCAAAATGAAATCGTATCCAAATAATAGAGTATGATCTATTATCTTTGTTGGCGTAAATTCAAATTGAGTGATTTAATTAAATGAGTTGAATCATTTAATTAATGGGGTATAGTTGGCATAACAATTCAAATTAGAGTGTAAAATTATGTGACTCCACCTAATTAATGCTTGAGAGGTGGCACAAATTAAATTAAAGGGGAGTTGGCTCCAATAAGGTGGAGAAGGTCAAGGGGTTTCTCCCTATTTAATGGGGAGTTGGGGAGGTTTTACCCTCCTCCATTAATATGGGGTTAAGCCTTTTGTGGTCCCCACATCATAACCTCTCACAGGAGGTTATGCTTGGGTGGGCCCCACCACCATAACCTCACAAGGGAGGTTAAGGTGTGGTGGTCCCACCTCCAACTCCCATGTGGAGGTTTTAACAACACAACATCCACATGGCAGTTAAAAATAAAATAAAGTGAGCTTACTTTATTTTATTACTTCACACAAAAACCCAAAAACTAATTTTTATCCTAGAATCACTGCTGTCGAAGTGAAAGTCTTCTTAAGTGAATACCTACTCTGCGAGTTCTACGATTCTCTCAGAATTCAATTTCGAGCACCAGTTAAAAAGTTATAAAAACCTGCTCGTACATTTAGTGAACGTACCCGAATAAAACTTCAGAAATTTATTCCAGGTACATCGGGCCTCAGAATCAAGCACCATCAGTTTTCACAGACTCATAAAATTATCATTTATTTAAGAAAAAATATTCTCTCGAATTTTTGGGTCTTTAAAATAATGGCATGATCCACCAACTCAAAATAAGTCATTATCTTTAACAAGATGACCATAGAATGGATTTATATTCTAAACCCCATTTCAAACTTCTAATCCTTCATCTGCTCATTAGAAATAATATCGAGTGTATAGTAATCTAACTATGAAAACTGGTTGACATATTCCATCATGTACCTATCTCCCTGGATATGCTCCATAAACTCCTAGGATCTAGGGAAGTCCAAAATCTCATATAAATACTACTCATTGAAGATAACCTAGAAATCCTTCCAACTCATCTTCTTGATTTTTCCATCTTGAACCACTGAGTCACACCAATTATGACTAGAACCTTCCAACATAAAAAAGGAAAATTTCACTCTAACTTCCTCGAGAGAATAAAAATAATTGAAAATTATCTCTATAATATCAAGCCACTCCTCCGCTTGTTGGGATTATTTTATACCTCATAATGAAAGAGTCTTATTCTTGAAGAACTCCTATGATTTATCTTTTCATTGATTTGTTTTGGATTCTCTAACCTGAGAAGGTCCAGATTCGGTTCCTAGTCCGAATGATTATATAGCCTAAACCAAATCTTCCACTATCCTTTGATCAATTAGCGAGATAGAACTCTCTCTTGGATTATCTCACAGTTTCACATGAAGTCTCTGTGAAGGATGTTTGCAACAATAATCAATAACCATAAGAGAAATCATCAATACATCTATTTTGAAAATTTTTAGAAATAAGAACAATTGACAAAAATGTTCTAGGAATCCAAACATAAAAAAATAATCATAATAAAAGGTCAACCAAACTACTAAACCCCTACCCAGTGTCTATATACAGTCTATAGCTTGTACGTCTCACCTGGAGGAGAAGTCAAAACAAATACCTACATCCCATGTTGACTCGAGTCATATCACATGGTGTGCTGTCTAGGTACCCAACTCGTAACCTAAACCTCAAGTCATGATAATCCTATCTCTGATCTATCTAGAATCATCCCAAATAACTTGACCTAAAAAAGTGAAACCTTCTCTCATACCATTTTCTCATGATCCAAACTGGGGTTCTATCCAACCTGACACCTGAACCAATTCATCACACGGCCCAAAGGGTGTTCTTGATCCTCACGGGCTAGTAACTACTGTATGGATATCATCAATATTATGTCGGAATGATTTCATCCATTTATATGATCATAAACAACAAAAATAAATAAATATCTCAATAACTAATAAACATAACCAAATGTGGTGCAGTAATTTTCAGATTCATGGTTTAAAAATTTTAACCAAATTTGAGGGTACTACAATAGATTGGGAACCATAAAACTATCCCAAAACCACCATCCAAAAAGAGATGCATCATCTTCAAGTCACTACCCCCAACACCTACAATAAGTGGAACTATAGAATATGGATCCACCATATACACTATGGTATATATTTCCTTTACATGGTTCATACATAACAAAGTCTATATACACTCAAATGTGTATATAGGGTGTGAGTCAAATCCTGGTAGGATTCCACCAAATGAAAAAAATACGTTCTATAACACTAGAACAAAAATTAACACGAACATTTTAATAAAAACATTTAAAACATTGTAATGAAACATTTTAAGAAAAATTATTTTATCAAGGAAATAGTTTCAAGGAAAACCATTTCTAAATTAGGATAGCTAGAATTAAAATGTGCACATGTTCTACTATATACAGATGACTAGAACAACATCACATAAGTATCATGTCTCAGGAGAGCACCATGGGTAAAACCCTATAGGTAACTATCATAAGTGGGATTCTATGAACCTCATATGTCAGTTATCAAATCCTCTACTAAACTACCAACAATGTCCTCTTGTGTGAGCCACTATAGGGGAACACATCCCAAGGTCTAGTGGTCTCCAAATCATAATCCAATACCAACAACATTCTCATGCATGAACCACTAGAGGGGAACACGTCCAAAGGTCCAGTGGTATCTAACAATATAATATGTTTAGTTAGTATTTCAATAATCAATCCTTTTACATGAATCAAAGCCTCATCAACTCTCAAATCCACTATAGTACTAGTTATAGTTCACCCATCTAGATACTATGGATTCCCATTGAGCTATAATTCCATATCACATATCCCACAAATCAACACATTCACATACACATGCCAAGAATCATAAACACACTAGTAAATAACCACTTTTACATTTACACATTTGATCCAATGATCAAAAGCTCATACAGAAACCAATATTTTCCAAAAAAACCACTTTTAATTTCACAAATACTAAAACTATTTGAAAATTCACTTTTCACCACATATATAATTTATAAAAACCATTTTGAAACACCATAAAGAATACACACATTGTATCTTACCATTTCATATTAGAAAACCCCCTTTCAAAATTGTATTCACATAAAAACCATGATTAGAACGTGATTCAAAATTTGAAAGATTATTTATGGTGTACAAAAAGGAATCTAATATAAAAAAATCACATTTAACTTAAAAACCCAACTTCCATCACATATGTATGTCAAAACATTTCAAAAACAATATTTTCACCACACATTTAATCCTCAGATCATAACTACACAACCAGAAAAGCATATCAAAATCATCTAATAATGAAAAAGTAAGGACCCATTGACCTCACACTTATTTTTTTTTTAAATGATGTAAAATCAAAACTGCACCACCACAAGACCATAACAAGGAAAGATAGAACCCAAAATATCAAGATATCCCTGAAAATAGATCAAAACCTCTTTATGTCAAAAAACCCACTAGAAAATAGGAACTCGATAAATAGGGGAAGAACCCTAAAAAGGGGATGAACCAAGTGGAAATAAAATTACATGAAATTTCTTGGAATAATTGGGATAAAAACACATAAGTATAGAGGTTTCAAGGCCTCATGAAATCTAGAAGGAGGATCCCATGGTTTAAAATCACAAATAGAGATTATGGGAGGTAAATTAATGTTAAAATAAATTAGAATGAAAAGGTAATTATACATGTTTTAATGATATTTAAATTCCACATGGTTCGACAGTAAAGTTTTCTGAACCATGCCACAACCATTTACTCCTCACTATCCATGATGGACCGACCTCATGGTTCATCCACATAGTTTGAAAAACCATGCACCAACCCTATAATCACTACTATCCAAAATGGAACTTTTCTACAACATTTCATACAGAAGGGTGTATAGTTTCTCCTTATTGTGTGAGAATAGTGTGACACCTTCATTCAAAATGAAAATCACCAGTTTTTTACCAATGTATACAAGGGAAACCCAAGTGAAAAAAATATAAACTAAAAATAAATAGAATTTTACCTCAAAATAAAATTACAGATGTGAAAAAAATATTTTTTGTGAAATTTGTGTCGTGAATATATGTTCCCATAGATATTAAGATAAGATTTTACTCATGCACCTATGAAAAAATGATACTTGATTGGAAATATCTAAGTCACTCTATTTTCATGAATCTATAGTGAAATAAGACTTATATCCTTCTAGACATAAATTTATAGAACACATGGACAAATAAAGCTATTCAAATTTAACATCACCACATTTTCTTATATTTTATATCTTTCTCTTTCTATTTATGATTTATATTTGAGCTTTAAATTATATTTCACTATATATCTTTATGAAAAGTATCTTGAGTAAAATATAGATTAATTGACACTCTATCAAATCCTTTCTTTTTTATTCCCATTTATAACAACATAATAGATCTTGCGTGACGACATATTTTGTTTTATCCCCTGTATAAATATGGAAGAGGCTATTTTGATGGACACCATTGTGGGATATTGTTTGTAAAACCTGAACAAGGTTGTGGTTTTATTTATTTAATAATAAAATGATTCCAAGAAGGAGATTTCCAAGTTCAGGGGATACATTCCTAGATTGAGACTCAAACCCATGTTCAAAATTTTACTGTTCTTTATTTTTTTATTTTCTTTTCTTTAAATATAATTAGGTTTCCACTATCTCCTTTATTAAAAAAACTCTGATGGTTAACATAAATTTGTGTTTTATATATTGTGTTTGATAATAGTTAATTATTTTTAAAAGTTACATTAGTTTCAAAAGTGTTTTAATTGATATATGATCAATATTTTAAGATGATTTTCAAAATATTAAATTATATATTTCTATATTTTTTGTAAACTGGGTGATTTTATCAATTTGGGGATTTAGTTTTTAAAATGTCTTCAAAATAAATTTAATTAGAAACTCTATCCACCACACCCACCATCAATGTTTCCTATGGGACCAAAATGACCCTATATCGTCTAATATTTTGAAATTATCTATTTTAGATTGATTTTATTGGATTAAGAAAATAATATATTTTATTCATTTTAAAAATTCTAAGTGTTTCCACTCCACAAATTATAAATGGAAACCCCTCACCTCTCTTATTTACATTGTTTTGAGCCATAAAGATCAAACTAAACATAGATCAATATCTTCCCAATTTTTTTATACATGCTATATTGTTATTTTTATTTCTTAAAGACCAACCCTGGGGCTGTTAAGAAGCGATACAAAGGTGGTTCTTCAAAGAGAAGGTAATCATCTTAATAGAGATCTTTATTTTTTTGATTCTTCATTTACCACCTTAAATTATGTATTAATATTGAAATATAACAATAACAGTATATCTTATATACTAATATGTTATTATGTCCGTGGACTAATATTTTTCCATCTCTTAATCCATCAAATTGAAAACAAACATCGCTTTAGTGTATGACAGACTATCACCACATGAACCAATGTAATATTTTTTCCATCACTTACTCATATAAATAGTCATAATAATGAAAAAATGGATATATATTATAATTATTAAATAATATTTATTATGTTAATTTATATATAGTTTACTTACATACCCTTTTACACATATAAAAATGATAATCTCGCTCGTACATGCGTACGACTTATTATCTTCATGAAGTGATGTGATTAATTTTACATGTTCACCTTTAAATAATAATATAAAAAATGTATATAATGACTGAATATGATAGTTATAATATTAATATAATAATTTATATGATGAAATAATACCCTTTCAATATAAATGGAACTTCAATGAAAAAACATGCATGGCAAAAAAATAAGTTTACACATAAAACAATGGTAACAATAAAATATTGTTAAAGAATGGGTAATAAGATTTTATAATAGTATAATATATGATATTTTCAATTTAAATATAGTATTTGTATAAAATAATAACATGTGTAAAACTATTACAAATTTTTTTTAACCATGTTCAACTAATAAGAAGCATTGGGTATTGGACTTCATCTCAATTTCTGATCCACTAGAACATATTTTCTATTATACATCTATTTAATTTTATGTGGTGAATATATTAAACATTTAATATATTTAAAATGAATATATATTTATACAAAATAATTAATGATTAAATTAAATTTATTTATTAAAGGGGTTATAATTGAAAATTTTCCATAGATGTATGAATTTATTTTACAATCTATCTTTATTTTGGGATTGCGAATATTTTGATTAAAGGAATCTTATAATTTATCTTTCATAAAAACATATAATTTTAAAACCCTATAGATTTTAAATTAGTTTACAAATTTTATTATAACAATTTCTTTCTTTGTAAGTTAAATCTGGAAAATTAAATTTTAATGTAAAAGTGGATCTTATTTATCTTTTTGATTAAGTATATTTTTCTTTCAAGTGTATATTTTAAAAAAATGTATTAAAAAATTAATTATATTTACTCAGATGATATATTAAGTAAATTATATGTTATTATTTAATTTTTTAAATGTTTAAAATGAATATTTTTAATTGTTTCCAAAAATATTAATTTATAAATTTCTTTATAAAAATCCTTATGGAATATTTTTTAACCTATATGACATTAATGGATTTTACTATAGCCATTAAAATTTTATTATCTTAGCTTCTTCTATATGTTTTAATGGTATTATAAAGAAAACACATTATGAAAACACATTTGAAATTTTATATTTCTATTTTCTTCGATTCTATAAAGTAATTTATTTTACTATAAATTCTACTATTAATATGATCATATATCATCTATTGATTATTTTTTGACATTGAAATTATCCTAAAATATTCAAATTCTTGTGATTTTTGAACATTAAATGTACAAAAAATATTCTTATTATTTGTATAATGAATATCATTATGTCTTAAACTATATAATATTTATAGATTTGGTGTTTCAATGTGAAATTTATCTTATTGAATATGGAAAATGATTTTAATCCATATTATTTAATCAATATGCATATTTTTTGATAAAGAATATTGTTCATGAATTGAATTGATCATTAAATATATGAGGAATGCATTTGAAATATAGTGATGGGGCTATGAATTATTTGCCCCTTGATCCATTGAATGGTCTCATGAGACTAATTAGTTTCCAAATTAAATTTTTTTAGTATATAACTTCCCATCTTTTAAAGGGTCTCATTAAAAGGAATTGATGGTATAGAAATCATGATGTTAAATATTAATAATTTTTTTCAATGAGAATTGAGATACTATTTTCCATGAGACTACTACATTGATATTATCAATGGATTCATTTAGTGATCATGTTATTGATTAAATTACATGCGTTTTCAGTTATTTAACTTTACATATTGATTATGAATTATTTACTAAAAATATTTTATAGTTTTTCTTAACCCTTATTGAGAATTTTAAATAACTATTATTTTAGTTCCTTTCACCAATAAATGAATATTAATTATGGGAATGAGTTTTAAGGATGTCAAACATTTTATTTTTTTAGGTTTTATATACTTTTACAAAGGTAAAATGGGTATCATATATATATATATGGTTCCCAAGACTACCAAACTGATCTCACCATCAGTATTAGATCCCTTGTTTCTTTTCCAATGTATTAAATTAGACACCAGATTTGGGTTATTGGAATAGAGGTGGTTACAGTTGGTATTAAAAGATGTTTAGTTGAACCCTAGAAAATATATTTCGTAAAAATATATATTTGGTAATATAACACTAATAGAGATTTTAAGAATAAATATAATTGAAGGATAATATAACCAATGTTTTGGTAATGTAGAGATTATGTATTTTTTCGGGTAATATATCCTTATATGCATACTACAAGTGAATGTTGTTTTGGAACAGGTGCATGTGGGGTAATAACTCTAAAAATATTTGGTCAAGTATATATTGGACATTATTCTGATGCACGGTGACTGTTTCATTACTACGCACCTACTTTAACACTATTATGGTTTGTGTAGGTTAATCCATATTTTCATTACAAACCATTATTAAATATTTGAAAATATTTTTATATTCGCAAAGAAAAAAAGTTTATTATTCTGATATTAAAAATTCATATATTTGACATATATTAAGTATTATACCATATTTTTAATTAAATATTATTATTTAAAATTCAAAATGTCATGAAATAATTCAATATATTACATTTCTTATAAATGTCACATGGCAGAAAGAGGTATCAATACTCCTAGACAATGTATAAAATTATCTGCTAAAAATGATAATATAACTATTGTTGAAGATCATGACCATACTAAGAATTTGATATTGGTTATGATAAGTAACCTTGTACATATAGAGTAACATTATGTTCCATGATATGATGTAACTATATTGGATTGTTTCAGGTAAAAAAATAACTATATTTTAGTGTAACTACTAATCCAATGGTTACTGAGAAATGGATTAAGTCCCATGAAAAGATATTTCTATTATTGAGATGTGATGAAAAGGGAATTATTGTACAGGTGGTATATTTTCATAATGTAAATGATGATAAATTATATTCAATGATCTAGAATACTTAGAAAGAATGAAAATAAATATTATAGAGTGAAGATATTTTGGAGTAATATTCTTTGATAAACACTTACCTCATAATAAATGAATTAAAATCAAAAGAAAGTCCCCCACATAAAGAAAAAGTAAGAATACAGTGTTTATGATTATAAAGTGACCTTAAAAACTATCTAGGTATGAGATGTATTTCATATGTAATTTTTAAATAATGATTGATAATTTCTATAAAGATCTTAAGAAATGTCTTTGAAGGGAACTATTTTCTCAAAATTTGTCATCATATGATGAAATGCTATAATGTTCCATTAAAAATGAATTGTATAGATCCTATATAATCATGAGAAATCAATAAAATAAGATATCAATTGGGAATGAATAAAAAGGGAATGCATTAAAGAAGAAAAATTAAAATGAATCAAACTCTGTTATGTGAATATCATGGAAAGAAAAATCCTGAAAAATTCATGAAGGGAATGAATGTTTGTTACAAGTGCAGAGAGAAGCATCATATGGATAATTAATGAAAAGAAAATAAATATTCCACTCCCATATAGTGCTTAAATTATAAATAAATTGTTCATTATTCAAACCAATTCCTCAAGAGTTATGGGAATATACACCCAATGAGTCCAAGTGGAGAATGCCAAGATTTTATGATCACTACAACTAAGGAAGAAGTTTCTAAAGACAAAGAGGGAGTTACTTTAATAAAAAACATAGATTTATCTAATTTTCTATTTGATTCTATATATTTTCACTCTTTTATATCTACTATATTTTATAATAATATTATATATTTACCAAACACCTTAAGAAGGGGGTTGTTTGTCAAAAACCTTATTGGAAATCTCACCACCATAAAGATGTGTTTGTTATTTCTTATTATGGCCCATAAATATTAACTATTCTTTGGATTTAATATTATAAATATATTTTATTTTTATATAATCATTGGTATGGACTAGCCTTCAAAATATTATGCAAAAATTTATTTTAAAGTGAAAGAAATGATGATTCATGACGAAGATGTGAGATTTCTTATCATTAAAGGGGGGACATCATCTTAATAGTCATATATAGATCCACCCCCAATATCTCTTCTTAATGAAATTATTATGAATGAATGTAAAACATAGTCTATATATGTAAAATTTAATATTAAAATTAAGGATGTTCCTATTGTGTAGGAATACATTGATTATTTCCAGAGTAATTACATGTACATCCACCAGAGTGTGAAGTTGAATTTTTTCATTGATTTAATCCTTGATATAAGATCTATATCAATGGATACCTATATAATGGAAACTATGGAATTATTAGAGTTAAATTAAATCTTAGTGGAGATATGTGGTAATTGATTTATATGCAATACTGTTTCACCCTAGGGTGACCTCATTATTTTTATTACGAATAAATATGAATCTATGAGGTAGTTAATTAATTATTGTGAAGTAAATTGTATTATGATAAAGAAAAAGTATCTAATTCCTAGTTTTTATAAATTATTCAATCAACTTCATGGATCTCACTGTTTATCTAACAATGAACTTTATTATGGTCATCATAAATTGTGATTAAAGAAGGAATATATTCCTGTGAATGTTTTCTTAATTGGGTGTAGACATTATGAGTTTTCTATAATTCCATTTAGATTATCTTATTCACCCTTTATTTTTATGGATATAATGAATAAATTATTCATAGAATATCTTTATATTTTTGTGGTATTTTTTGATAATATCTTTCTTAATTTAAAAGTATATAAGGACCATTTGAATCCTTTAATGATCATTATCGAGACTCTTGGAATAAATGATCAATATAATAAATTCATCAAGTGTAAATTGCAGTGTTAAAATGTTTTTTTGGTGGACATATTGTCTCCAAGGACAGAATATTATTTGATCCTATAATGATAATGGTTTTTAATGAATGGATTACAACAATGAACATAACTAAGGTATATTGTTTCATTGGATTGACTGGTTCAAATAAGTCAATTGTTTGAAAATTTTCATAATTGGATTACTTTTTAACCAAGATTGCATATAAAGGGGTTAATTTTACATGGAAAATGGAATGTGAAAAATTATTTGAAGAATTGAAGAGTAGTTTGGTTAGTTATCAAATTTTAAATCTACCAGTTTTAAATGATATATTTCCGATATATGGTGATGCATTAAAGTGGGATTTCATTTATTAATTACGTTGAATGATAAATGTATTTCATATTGATTTATACTGTTAAATAGTCTTGAAAAAACTATCCAACTCGTGATCTTTAGTTACAATCTATAATATTTTCTTTAAAGATATGTATTTATTATCTATATATGGAAAGATATGATATATACACAAAACATATGAGTCCAAAATATATATTTTCATTGAGTGTTATCAACATGAAGAGAATACGATAGATCAAGATACACAGGGATCATGATTCCTCAAAACACTATCATTTTGGGATAAAAAATAAGGTAGAAAATACATTGAGAAGGAAAGATCTTTTAATTCTAGCCTAAATGAGGATCGGAATGCATCCTATGTTCATGGATTTAGTAAAGTTGGATATGGGAATTATTAAGGAAGGGGAAACATCACTCCTTTATCAAATTATTTCTGAACCATATTTATTATGAAAGAAAAATGTTTATCTTCAGGATGATGATAATTATCAAAAGAAAATTAAATCCGTGAATGATTGGAAATTTGGAGACTTTGTATATGAATATGGTTTCCCAAAATTTAGAAGGAGGCTATGTGTTCCATCTGTGACTCAGATGAAAAATGAATTGTTATATGATGCCCATAACTTTAATTTTTTAATATACCCTAGTAGTACCAAGATGTATAGAGATTTTAAGGAACATTTTTTGTGGGATAATATGAATTGGTAAATTATAGACTATAAGTCATGATGATTATTTTTTCAATAGGGGAAATATAATAGAAAACATACAAGAGGATTCATAAAATATATACATATTTCTATATGGAAATAGGATGATTGCACTACGGAATTTGTCATTAGATTAAAAAATAATCCTCTAATGAATGAAGAAATGTGGATTATTGTTGATTTCCTTTCCAAATATAAACATTTCCTTGGAAAAGGAGAAGATTTAAATTTTTTTTCTTACATGTATTTATATTAATGAAGATTTAATAATCCATGGTGCTTCACATTCAATTTTTTTGTACCGTGATCTAATTTTTACATCCATATTCAAGAAAAGTATACATAAATATCTTGGTACTAAGATTCTTTTGAAAACCACATACCATCCTCAAATATGTTGATCATCTAAAAGAAAGATTTAAATATTATAAGACAAGTTGGTATGATGATCAAATAACTTTTAATGTATACGGTATAATTATTTACTTTTTTGTAGAGTTTTATTATAATAAAAGAATCCATTAATGTTTTAAAATGGCATTGTATGAAGCTTTTTATGGAAAGAGATATCGTACTCTAAATTTATGGGATGAATTTGGTGAAAGGATGCGGGAAGGCCCAAAAATTATTAAGGAGATAGTGAAAAAGTTAACTAATATTTAAACTCATAATAAAGTATCTTAGAGTTGTAAAAAGAGTTTTGTTGATAAGAGAAGGAATGATTTGAAATTTCAAGTGGGAGATCATGTTTTCTTGAATGTATCCCCATGGAAGGGGCTTTTAAGGTTCAATAATATTGTAAAACTAATCCCCTATTACATCAAATGATTTAAATTTATATAAAGATTATTCCTTTTGTATTATTAATTATAAATACCACTAATCTTCTCCAAAGTACATTATGTGTTCTATATCTTGTTTTAAGTAAGTACATGAAATATAAAATACATGTGACCACCTATGATGAAATAAAATTAAAAATGTGCACATATTACTATGAGGATGCTATCTAGATTCTTAAAAATAGAAAGCATTGAGTAATTGGACAACTCAACTAGTAAAGGTTCTTTATATAAATAAAAATACAATTGAAGCAATGTGGGAACCGAAGCTTACTATGAAGAAAAGTAGCCCTTAATGGTTTCAAACGTAATATACATGAGAATTTGAAAGATGAAATACATGTATGAGGGAAGAATGTAAGATTTGAGATTTAATTGTATCAATTTTTTTTCAAATTTTAATATTTCATGGAATAATATTTGGATTTGATAGGATCAGTATCGATTTTTAACATACTAGTTAAAAAATAACCCTAGAATGATTTTTTTAAATTTTTCCCTTATAAATAATAATTTATGAAAGACTAAAATTTACTATTTAACTATAATAAATTTTATTTTTAATAATATTTTATAATATTTATAATTTCCATGTATTGATTATAAATTTGATTGAAACAAAGATAAGATCATATTGAGGTAAAAGAGATATTTTTTAGATTTTTTTTCTTAAATACATAATGAATATCCATTTTAATTAATTATAATAATATAATATAATGAATTATTTAAATGAAATTAATAGATTATATATCTAACTATAAGATTTATAATCCATATCATGATGATTTCGAGTTATATAGATAATGTAATATCATTTTATTTGTAAAATAAATTATTTAAAAAAAATAATTGTTCATCATGTTTTTCAGGTTTATTTTTAAATAATATTCTTCCAAATATTTGATTTGAATTTGATAAAATAGATTTAATATTTTAATCATAATTTTTAAAAAATTAATGATTCCAGTTTTATGTTTTTAGTAATTAATAGTAAAAAAATTCATCACAGTTATGATTAAAATAGATTTATCGGGGGTTAAACCCAAGAGATAACAGTTAAAATGACTTAAAAATGTATAATATATATATTTAGCCATATTTTTACCTGATATAATATTATATTAAAAGATGTTCTTTTTTGGATAAATTTTACTTGATTAATATATTAATATATTTTATTCTTTATAAAATTTCAAGTGTTTCCTCTCCCATACATATAAAAGGACACCCCAACCCTCTCTTCTTTAGACCACTATGAGCCATATATATTGACTAAACAATAACAATATTTCTACTCACCATTATTATACAAGTTATTGAGATTATATTATTCTCAAAATTCTAACCCTAGGTCCCTTAATAAAATATTCAGAGGAGCTCTCTCCAAGAGAAGTTAATCATCTGAACGAAGCTCTTTGATTCTTAATTCTTCTTTTACCACCTTAAATTATGTAATAAAAATATTAATATGATAAAACCATTATATCCAATATAATATGATGTTATAATGTGTATGGAATAATATTTATCCATCATATTCTTCTTCAAGTGGTAAAGAAAACCATTTCTTGTGTTTATGATGGACTACCGCCTCACAAACTAATGTAATGTTTTTCTATCACTGATTAACATAGATGGTCATAATGATGAAAAAATGAATATATATAATAATTATTATATAATATTGAGTCTTTAATTTTAAAATTATATTTAATTCCTTACCCTTTTACCCATTTAAAAATGATTACATTTCTCGTGTGTGTATATAAGGCTTACCATCTCCAAGAATCATTGTGATTCATTTTCCATGTATACCATTAAAGATTTATTATAAAAATGTATATAATTAATAAATATGATTTTTATAAAATTTAAATAAATATATATATTATTTAACTATATATTATTTAAAATAACATGATATTTCAGGACAAAACATGCACAACCAAACAAAGCAGTTGACACTTAAAACAGTGGTAATAAGAAAATATTATTAACAAATGGGAAATAAGATATTATAAGAGGATAATATATTATATAAAAAAATGAATATTTTTATGTTATAAATTAATAACATGTATAAAACCATTATACATGGGGCTAAATCATATTAAAATAACGGAAAGCATGAAGTATGGGACTTCAACTCAATTTCCACTCTATTGAGATATGTTTTGTATTATACACCCATTTACTTTTATTTGGTGTATATGACGACCCTATGATTTATTTGACATGAATATATTTTTATTCATAATAAATAATGATACAATTCAAGTTATTATTTCAAGGGGTTATAATTTAAATGTTTCAAAATAGGTTAGAAATTATCTTACAATATTACTTCATTTTAGGATTGTTTATATTTTAATTAAAGTAATAGTATAATTTATCCTTCATAGAATCCAATAATTTTCATATCCTCTAGATATTAAATTATTTTCCATATTTTCTTCCAAATTTTACACTATTTGAATCTTAAATGAAGGAAATAAATGTTTAAAATCAAATCTGATCTTATTTATCTTTTTGAACATGTATATGTTTTTTCATGTCTATATATTCCACATTTGTTTTAAAAATGTCCTTATATTTAATAAAATGATATTTTAAGGACATATTATTTTATTATAGTATTTTAAAAATGTTTTAAATGAATACAAATACTTTTTTCCCAAAAGATTCATTTTTTTACTTGTATTATAAAAAATTAAAAGGAATGTTTTTTAATGTATACATTGTTAAAGGAATTTTTTGGTACGATAACCATTTTAAACTCATTTATTTTTTTATATGTTTTAAATTATTTTTAAAAGAAAACTATTTATGAAGGAATTTTTTACATCATTTAATTTCATTTTCTTTTATTCTTTAAAAGAATTAATTTTACTATAAAATCTACTATTTTGATGATCATATATCATCTATTTATTAAATTTGTAGATATTAACTTATCTTTAAATATTTTCTTTCTTGTGATCATTGACAATTAAATTTATCTTGAATATACGCATTATTTGTTTCTCGGATAAGGTTATTTCCAAAAATGTATACCAGTTATGCATATAATGTTTCACTTTGAAAGTTATTTTAACGATTAGTTCGCTAAATTAAAGGATTTTTTGGTGTATTTATTCTTATAAATTAAATTATCTCAGCTAAATGTCTTGAATGTGTAGATATCATGTTGTTGGATATCATGACATCAGATCTTAATCATTTCCTCCATTTAGAATTTAATTATTAGTATCCCTAAGATTATTGAATTGATATTATCCCTGGATGCATTTCATGATTAATTTATTGATTAAATTCCATTTGTTTTAAGTTATTTAACCTTCTTTATTGATTATGTATTATTTATTCATGATAAAATTCACTATAAAAAACCCTTTATTGAGAATTTGAAATCACAATAATTTTATTTCCTATCCCAAAGATATTAATACGAGTTCTTTGAATGAGTTTCAAGGATTCCAATCATTTTCCGCCATTGTGTTTTATATTTTTTTCCAAATTTAAAATGAGTATTATATTTTTATCTAGTTCTATGAGACTACTAAATTGATAATTCTTTCAGGATTATACCCCTTATATATATATGTAATAAAGTAGACACTGGATCTATTTTAAGTGAGTTTGGGTTTTAAAAATGCATAAAATAATATAGGAATATAAATTTGAAGTAAAAAAGGTTATTATTTTAGCTTCATTTATAAGGAATTGATGGTCTGTTAACCCCTCACTGATTTATGGTTTTGTGGGTTTTAACTTTATTATAATCATGATCTCTATAAATCTCTATTATTCCATGGACTTTACTCTTATATTCAATGTCTATATCTTAAATAATCAACTATTTTCTCATAATATGGGAACTTTAGAACATGATCATTTAAGTAACCTTAATATTTTCCCATCCCACATTTCAATATAATGTTTTATTTAACCTTTTTTATGATATGGGTTTTCAACAATGGTTTTTTAAAAAGTAAAACAGTTGTGAGAAAGATATATTTTTTTAGTTTTAATTCAATTTAAGGGGGTATAATGTAACACCCTTATTTTTTGGAATTTATTTATCATTAAATAAATTTAATTTCATTGATAACGTGGGTAACACGCCACACTAGTTTTAAATGAACCATGATATAAGAATATATTATTTTTTAAATATGGAAATTAAAATATTGTCACTAAGATTTGTGGTAGTAATAGTAATTAATAAATTATAAAATATATGTATATATTTTTTAAATAATGTATGTATATAGATTAATAATCTCTAAATTTTATGTAAAATCATTTTATGATTCAAAAATATGATTTCATAAAAATGATTATTATTAATTTATTAAAATTTAAGAAAATATATTTTATAAAAATAAAATAATTTTTAAAATAATCATGTCAAAAATATCAAAGCGTGAATTTTAAAAAAACTCTCAAAAGATTTATTTTTCAATGATTAGTAAATAAATACTGGGTTTTATTGAAAACTGCATTTTTGTTTCAAGAATTTAAAAAGAGATATATATTTTAAAATGTTTCAAAGTAAAATTATTTTCCTTATATGTAATGTCTCAGATTTTCTATGTATTATTTTTAAAAATTATATGGAATTATTTTGAGATTAGGAATGAAGACGACACATCATTCTAAGGCCTAGTGAGCCCGGAATGGTGGTTTGAACATTTTTTAAGTTTAGTGAGTCGGCACTTATGCGCGATTGTGGTAGTTTCCAAATGGATGCCCGGATTAAAAATATGAGGGAATCGTTGCATCTGGGGCGACGACTTTTCCTAATATCAAGCCTAACCTCGACCAGCGCGGTTCGAGGGGAAATGTTGATTTTCAGACGTTTTAAGTAAAATAAAATAAAATAAATTCACAAGTTTATTTTATTTCTTTTATGGAAACATTCGCTGCAATGAGACAACGGGGAAACTGTTTTCTTAATTAAATAGCACATCATAATTAGTCATGAATTTAAAGTTGGACTCATTAATACCACACCGTATTTTTGAATGTAAAATATGTTTCCCTTTTTTTGGATAATCGAATATTGCTTGTTGGCGACGATTGAGAGAAACATATGGAGAATCCACGGAGCATTGGAGTGAACTCTCAGTGACAAACAACGACAGATCGAAGTTAATATTCGTTGCGCCAACGAAGTTAAAGGATCTCGACAATGAAGATAGTGTGCCCCTTTCGTCAACAATCGATCCTTTCATAAAGGTAGGGTTTTTTTAATTTTTCATTTCATCGCTTCTGATTTTAAATGACGAACACAGATCAACCACAAACAAGTTGATCTGCAGATTCGTATGTTCTTACGGGAGGGATATCTTTGGGGTGATTTGGGGAATTGATCCATGTTGTTTTTTTGTAGTTTGATTCTGCTCCATTTAATCCTACTAATGGGAGCAGATCAATTCCATGACGAATGACGATGAAGGTTCGTTCCTCAAATTTATTTTATTGGATTTATTTCCTTTTTCTTTCGTGCGTTCTTCACATTATTCATGGGGTGATGAACAACGGATCATTGCACATCCGTTTTGTGATGCAACTATCCCAAATGGAAGAATCGACACCACAATGACCTTGCGGAGGTGAGATGACGATGGCAGATGACTAATTGGGTCGGATCGGGAAGGGTCGTCTTCAAGCGTTCTTCATGCAGAAAGATCAAAGAATGTTTTTGGTGCCAATCAGAGGTCTGGAAACACTAGAAGATTCTTTGTGCCATCGGGGTGACCAAAACCCAGGTGTTTTGTGGTGACTGGACAGCCGGATCGATGATCGGGGTAGCACGGGAGGCACGGTGGCGAAGAGCGCCGTTTCTTAAAAGTTCCAGAATACATGGATTGTACTTCCGAAGAACACTCCATGTAGTACTAGTGGTAGAAGATAGGGTTTTGGGGGCTAGAGAGGAATGACACGACATGTGACCCTGGTCACACGATGTGTTAGACTTTCCCCAAAGCTCGGTGTGTACTTCGAGAAGTACACGAAGATGGGTTAGACTACACGACTTCATACGACACGACGTGAACAAAATGGGAGAGGTGGCTACATGGAACTCGGCTTATATCCAGGGGGTACAGGTCACCTCGTGTACCAATTACATGGGTTGAAGTACACAGGTTAATGACTGTGTACGAGCATATGGCCAGTGTACATGGAGCCAACCCCAGTCACTTGGACATGGTGTGTACATCATGCTACATGCCGTGTACTCAGTTTTTCTACACGACCAGCCTTACGACCTGGGTGGTTGTACAAAAGCAGTACCCGGGGTCAGACTACACAACATGTAACTTTTCTACACGCCATGTACTTTTTTGGAAAATCCATGATCATCTGGTTCACCACATCTTGGACATCTTTCGTTTGGGTTAGGGCCCCTTCTTCTTATTCCCCTGAAGGTCAGACATCGTTTCCTTTTACAGGAGTATGATCCCTTCAGTAAGACATTCTATGACAGAGTCAGGCATCCATCCGAGAGGCCCAGATCGAGATCATAAATCCATTCTTTACCCTAGGTAGAGTCCGGCATCGACGTGACCAACTCTACTAGGTGTCTATCTTCTACCAAGTAGGTGAATTCCGGATGAGTCACGATATCCTCCATAGCCCTGGAAGTGATCCTCATCTATGTATTGTGATCTTTCCCACTCAGGAGTGTGTCTCCCATATATATCTACCGTCACCTTCTCACTCAAGAGAGTCTATCCTGTAACGAATGTAACTACCTATCGTGACGCTTCCCAACAAACACTACTTCTCAGATAGACATCATCAAAGCTATAATACTTGCGAGTGTGTTCTCTCGGAATGAGTGCTTTGTGGAATCTTCGAACTAAGCCCCTAGCTGGGGGTATGCGGTTGTGTGACTTGTCTCTAGACTACGGGTCTAGGTTTTGAGTATATCTAGTTTGTGATATATATTCTTTAGAGATATAATGTGCATAGATGACTGTACCTTTAATTTGTGTACTGCTTGGGGTTTTTGGGGTCCTCTACTGAGTATTGTTATACTCACCCATGCACGGGCTTTTCCCGCACGTGTCGTGTGTTGGAAAGATGCGTAGTCTTTTGACAGAGTCCAGGGTAGACTGGAATAGTACTGAGTTTTCTGAGTTCCCTATAGTCCGGGGCATTCCTTCATCTAGGAGTAATAGTCCCAGTACCTTTTGTGTTTATAGGTTGGAATTTTCAGTTTTGAGACTTTTGTTTTGGTGGGCATGTATTCTGGCCCAGTTTTCTTTTAGTACTTTTCCTTTTATTGTACTCGGTTGGTTGGGTTTAGTTATATTCATGCATTTTTTACTTCGTATTGTTTTTACATTTCAGTATTTGTGGGCTTGGAGATGTGTGTGTGTGTACAAGTACTTAGGAAATGCCTCCCATGATTAGTAATATGCATACTCGGTGCTAGTCACCGGCCCCTGTCCTATTGGAGGCGGGCTTGGGGAGTCACAGCACAGGCCCCACTGGGATGGGTCAGGACAGAGTGGTATCAGAGGTGGTCCGTTCTACCTTAGGACTAAGAGTGTCAGTTTGGTTTGGGGCAACAATTTTAAGTGTTTCAATCTCGGATTTTAGGCCCGAGACTCTAGTGTTGGTGCAGTGGCCAATGTATCCATATACCAGGACTCTGATAACCTTCTTTTGGACTCGGTACATGAAAAAACTGGTTGTGGGAAATAGAAGAAAGCTACATGCATCATATAATAATGGGTTGTGTTTTCCATGTCCTTTGTGTCAGCTATCCAGATATACTCATTGACCATAGTACATCTTGTTTCCTTAAAGGATGCCTCCGCGATGCATACCCTCTAGGATTCATCATCGTGATCATGAGGATGACCCCCCTTAGTGACAAGGCATCGATACAGGGACTAGTTCCCTAGGTGTTTCCACCAGGTGGTGCACCAATTATACCGCCACCAGTGGAGCTTCCCGTGGTACCTGTGGTACCGACCGACGAGTAGCGCTGGCTGAGCACGCACCATGAGTTCCAGAGACAGTGACCACTCAGGTTCCGAGGTGAGCCCGACCCTTAGGCGGCTGAGGACTGACTTGAGGTGGTGAATAGAGTTTTCCATCTAGTGAGGACACCAAAATATGAGATGGTGACCCTAGGAACGAGCCTTTTTCAGGGTTCGGCAGGTGATGGTGGAGTCTGACGACATATAGTCATGATGAGGAGACTCTTTCATAGACGGAGTTTGAGAGACTCTTCATGGAGGAGTTCTATACAGTTATGCTGAGAGCTATGCGCATCCAAGAGATTCTTCATCTCCAAAAGGGTAGTATGACAGTAGCTGACTATTCATCAAGGTTCAGCAACCTCGCCCGGTACTCGATGGATATGGTCAGGGATCAGTACTTCATAGGTCAGACCTTTGAGTTAGGTCTACGATGAGACAAACGAGCTAGTGTCATCCCTCTATGCATTTTGACTTATGCTGGAGTGCTCGAGCAGGCCTTGATGATCAAGAGCTTCTTGGTAGAGCAGAGACAACCGATGGAAGTCAACAGCAGGCAGACAGGTGCAGAGACCCCGGCCACAGGGATCCGACATTAGGCACAGGGATCTAGACGCGTGAGGCATCATAGGAGGACCTAGGATAGGGAATCAAAAGTCTAGGGCTCTCAGGATGGATCCAGTTAGCCTAGGGAGAAGCAATGTTATGCGTGCGACGGTAGGGGACATCTCGCTAGAGATTGTCCGACCCGTCGAGATGCTGACAGGGAAGTGGTGGATGGACCACCGAGGTAGAGGAAGAGAGTGGAGCAGACAGAACCACCAAGAGGAAGACATGGTAGAGGATATGGGAGAGCAGCGGGTGGTAGCAGACGCTTTGACTTACTTCCACCACCACCCCCAGGAGGTCCGCATCAGGCTCAGGGAGCTGGGGGACATGGATGAGGACAGCAGCCTGCGGTCGAGGCATACGACCCAGGGGATCCAGGGATGATTCTAGGTATGATTCAAGGTATGATCTATGTCGTTTCTACCTTACCTTCCATTCTAATAGACATAGGTTTTAGTCATTCCTTCATAGCCACATGTCTTGTATGAAACCTCGAGATTTTGGTAGAACCGTTGACTCGATCCTTATATTTGGATTAACCTATGGGAGGAGACTCGACAATCACACACCTTTGCAAACAGTGTGATATTACCCTTGGAGGTGAGAGTTTTAGTTGGAACTTATTGGTTGTAGCGTTGATGTCTTACGATGTCATTCTTGGTATGGATTGGTTAGCTTCAGTCCATGCCCAGATTGACTATTTTAGGCGAAGAGTGTGGTGTGTCCGCCGTGATAGAACTAGGTTTTCCTTTGTCGGAGAAAGGGAAACCCAGGCAGAGCAGGATGTGATTATGCATAGGAGGGTGCATCCAATCACTCATGAGTTGGCTAGCCTTTCCCTCGGAGCAGTGGATGTCGTGAGCTCCCAGTTCCCAGTAGTAGCGGTGGATTATGAGGACGTCTTTCCTGAATATGTACCAGGATTAACTCCCCGCTGAAAAATAGACTTCTACATCAACTTACACCCCAGGACGACACCGATTTCCTCATCAGCATATCAGATGGTTCCCACAGAGCTTCGCAAGATGAGGGTGCAGTTGGGGGATTTGTAGAGCAAGGGTTTCGTGAGACCCATCGTTTCAACCTGGGCAGCTCCAGTCTTGTTCGCCAAGAAGGCAGACAGGAGTCTGAGGTTGTGCATGGATTACTGGCACCTGCACCAGGTGACAGTGAAGAGTAAGTACCCACTGCCAAGGATTGATGACATCTTCAATCAGCTAAGAAGGGTGCAGTGGTTCTCAAAGGTTGACCATCGATCGGGATATCACCAGTTATGAGTATGGGATGAGGATATACCGAAGACGGCTTTCAGATGCCGCTACGGTCACTAAGAGTACTTGGTGATGCCTTTTGGCATGAAGAATTCCCCTACAGTGTTCATGGGACTAATAAACTATATCTTCTAGCCGTACTTGTACCAATTCATAGTGGTCTTCATCGACGACATCCTTGTGTACTCGGAATTAGAAAAGGAGCATGCGAGACACCTGCGGATGGTTCTAGATGTACTTTGGGAGCACCAGCTTTATGGGAACTTCTCAACGTGCCAGTTTTGGATTTAGGAGGTCTAATTTCTGGGACTTGTCATCTCAGAAGATGAAGTACCTGTAGACCCAGCCAAGGTGGATGCTATGTTAGAATGGGAGCCACCTTGGAGTGTGACGGAGGTGCACAACTTCCTTGGATTGGAAGAATATTATCGTAGATTCATTCCTGATTTCTACTGGATATCAGCACCGATGAGGGCCTTGACCAGGAAGGGGAAACCCCTTGTGTGGACAGAGATGTGCCATCAGGCTTTCGAGCGTTTGAGACAGAGATTGATGAGAGCCCCAGTCTTGAGATTACTGGAGGAGGGAGTTGAGTAGATAGTTTTCTGCGACGCATCAGGGACCGGGCATGGCTGTGTCTTGATGTAGAGGTAGGCAGTGATTGCTTATGGTTCGCACCATCTTAGGCCACATGAGCAGAACTATGCAACCCATGATCTCGAGTTGGCAGTGGTAGTCTTCACATTGAATATGTGGCAACGCTAACTTATGGGTGAGCAATTTATCGTCTACTCTGACCACAAGAGCCTCAAGTACATCTTCTCATAGAAGGATCTAAATCTGAGGCATAGGCGCTAGCTAGAGTTCCTCTAGGATTATGATTTTGAGATCATCTATACTCTTGGGAAGGGGTATAAGGTGGAAGATTCTCTTAGCATAAGGTCAAGCTCATAGCTGTTGAGTGAGGTGACAATGCAATTAGCTTCATTGCAGTTATCCTTCATGGATGGAGAGGATACAGCTTACTTACAGTCGATGGTTTTTTCCCCTCCACTCTTACAATGGGTTAGGGAGGCGCAGCTAGGGGATTTCGACTGTATGCCATTTATGTGCTCAGTTATCCACAAGACATGCTCATGATGGATATTCTCAAGGTGGGGAGAACATACTTCTTTTCATAGGAAGCAATGTTGTACCAGTGGCGTTTATGGGGGAGGTCCTAAGGGAGTTTCATACATCCCCATTTGGAAGTGCATCCTGGAGTGGAAAAGATGTACCAGGATCTCTGACGACAGTTCTGGTGGTTTTGCTTGAGGAAGGTTGTAGCAGAGTTCATTTATCGATGCCTTATATGCCAGAAGGTGATGGCTGAGCACCATGTTCCAGTGGGATTAGCTCACCCCATAGAAGTTCCAGAGTGTAAGTGGGATGGAATATTGATGGACTTCATGATAGTCTTACCACATATGTCCAAGGGGTATGATTCCATCTGGGTGATCGTTGACCGGCTCATCATGTCGGCCCACTTCCAAGCTATCAGGGAGCTGAGTACCCTAGAGAGCATGGGATGCCTCTGCATGCAGAAGATAGTTAGGCTTCATGGAGTCCCTCTGACAATAGTCTCGGACCGAGACGCTCGTTTCACATCCGGATTGTGGAAGGGATTGAAGGAGGATTTTGGGACTCAGCTATGCTTGAACATAACATTTCATCCTCAGAATGATGGTTAGATGGAGAAGACCATTTAGGTTCTGGAGGATATGTTGTGAGGCTGTGTCTAGAACTTTGGTCACAATTTTGAGGACCACCTACCACTGGTGGAGTTTTCTTACAACAATAGCTACCTTCCCACCATTGTTATGGAACCATTCGAGTCCTTGTATGGGAGACCCTTCCAGTCATCGCTTTGCTGGACTGACCCCGGAGAGTCAGCACTCATGGGTCCAGAGTTGGTGCGAGATACCACCGAGAAGGTGCAGATCATCCAAGAGCAGATGAAGACTACACAGAGCTGGAAGAAGTCTTATGCTGTCAGACGATGGAGACCTATAGAGTTCGAAGAGGGAGACCACGTCTTTCTTCGGGTCTCACCTCAACGAGGGTTACAGAGAATTTGCCAAGGCGGCATGCTATCTCCGAGGCTCATCAAAACTTTCTAGATACTGTGAAGATTTGGAGAGGTGGCGTACCACTTAGCTCTACCGCCACAGTTTCATCGGGTATATGGTGTCTTCCACGTGTCGCAATTGAGGAGGTACGTGCATGACCTATCAGACGTCATCGACTGGGGCGAGCTGGACATCGAGGATGGAGTGACCATTGCTGAGTACCTGGTGGAAATCGAGGATCAGCAGGAGAGTATCCTTCGTGGGTGATCGATTCCATTGGTGTAGATCCAGTGGAAGCATGAGAATCTTCATGAGAGCACGTGGGAGAAGGAGGCCCAAATCTATTCCCAATACCCACATCTTTTTGAGTATCCATTGTTTCAGCTTTTCGGGTATGTAAAGCCCCAAAGTGGGGAGAATGTAATGTCTCGGATTTTACATGTATACTTTTAAAATATTATATGGAATTATTTCGAGACCGGGTGTGGAGAAGACACATCATTCTGAGGCCCAGTGAGCCTAGAATGGTGGTTTGAACTTTTTTTAAGTTAAGTGAGTCGACACTTGTGCGTGGTTGTGGAAGTTTTCAAACGGATGCCCGAATTAAAAATCTGAGAGCACCGTTGCATACGGGGTGATGACTTTACCTAAGAATGATCCTGACCTCGACCGGCATGGGTTTAGGGGAAAGGTTTAATTTTAGACGTTTTAAGTAAAATAAAATAAAATAAATTCCCATGTTTATTTTATTTCTTTAATGGAAACATCCACTGCAGTGCGACAACATGGCAGCTGTTTACTTAATTAAATAACACGTCATAATGACTCCATAATGGTAATTTGGAATCATTAATACCATAGCATATTTCTGAATGTCAAATATGTTTCCCTTTTTATTGGGATAATCGAATATTGCTCATTAGTGACGATTGGGAGAAACCTCTGGAGAATTCGCGGAGCGTTGGAGCGAACTCTCAGTGACGAAAAATGACATATCAAAGTTGAGATTTGCTGTTCCAATGAAGTTGAAGGATTTTGATGATTACGGCAGCGCGACACTTTCATCAACGATCGATCCTTTCTTAATGGAAGGGGTCTGTTATTTAATTTTTCTATTCCCCGCTTTTGATTTAAAAAGACGAACATGGATCAACCACGAACAAGTTGATTCATGGATTCATACATTCTTGTAGGAGGGATTTCTTTTGGGTGATTTGGGGAATTTATCCATGTTGTTTTGTTGTTGTTTTATTCTGCTCCGTTTAATCCTACTAACGAGATGGTATCAACGCCGTGACGAACAACGGTGGAGGTTCGTTCCTCAAATTTGTTTTATTTGATTTATTCCCTTTTTCTTCTTCACGTTCTTCGCAGGGTGATGAAAAATAGATTGTTGCACATCCATTTTGTGACTCAATGATCCCAAATTTAAGAATCGACACCACAACGACCTTGTAGAGGTGCAACGATGATGGAAGATGACGAATCGGCCAGGATGGGAAGGGTCATCTTCAAGCGTTCTTCAAGTGGGAAGATCAAAGCATGTTTTCGGGGCTGATCGGAGGTCGGAAAGCACTAGAAGAAGCTTTGTGGAATTGGAGCGACCAAAAACCAGGAGTTTTGTGGCGATCGGATAGCTGGATCGATGATAGGGGTAGCACGGGAGGCGTTCTGGTGAAGAGCATCATTTCTGGAAATTTTCAGAATACACGGCGTGTACATCCAAAGATCACACCGTGTATTACTGGAAGTGGTGGCTAGGGTTTCAGGGGCCAGAGAGGAATCACACGGAGTGTGACCCGGGTCACACAACGTGTTATACTTTCCCTGAAGCTCGGCGTGTACTTTTGGAAGTACACAAACATGGGTTGTAGTACACGGCTTTAGATGACACGACGTGTATTGCATGGCAGAGGTGGCTACATGGAACTCGACATGTATGTAGGGGTACATAGACACGGGATGGGGTACACGATCGTGTAATCCATCACACAGCTAGGCAAGGCCAGTAACGCGGGTCACCCCATGTACAGATTACACAGGTTGGAGTCCATGAGTTGATGACCGTGTAAGGGAACATGGCCAGCATACACAGAGCCAACCCCAGTCAATCAGACATGGTTTGTACATCCTACTACACACCGTGTACTAAGTTTTTCTACCCGACCAGTCTTACGACATGAGCTGTTGTACACGTTCAGTACCTAGGGTCAGACTACATGGAGTGTAACTTTTCTACACGCCATGTAATTTTTAGAAAAAGGCATGGTCCTCTTGTTCACCGCATCTTGAACATATTTCGTTTGGGTTAATGCCCCTTCTTCTCGTTCCCCTAAAGGTAAAGAATCGTTTCCTTTTACAAGATTATGATCCCTTTAGTAGGAATTTCTATGATAGAGTCAGACATCCATCCGAGTTTCCCAAATCGAGATCCTCTATCCATTCATGACCCAAGGTAGAGTCCGACATCGACATGAGCAACTCCACCGGGCGTCGATCCTCTACATAGCAGGTGAATTCTTGATGAGTCATGGTATCCTCCATGGCCTTGGCAGTGATCCACATCTATGTATCATGATCTTTCCCACTCAGGAGTGTGTCTCCCATAATGAGTGAATCTGTGTATCATGATCTTTCCCTCTTAGGAGTGTGTCTCCCGTAATTAGTGCATCTGTCTACCGTAACTTTCTCACTCCGGAGTGTGTCTCTTGTAATGAGTGTAAATACCTCTCATGACGCTTCCTAATGAATAGTACTTCTTGAACGGATGTCATCAGAGCTATAGGACTCGTGGAGTGTGTTCTCCCAGAATTAGTGCTTTGTGGAATCTTCAAACTGAACCCCTAGCTTGGGGTATGCGGTTGTGTAACTTGTCTCTAGACTACAAGTCTAGGTTTTTAGTATATGTAATTCCCCAACCCTATAGTTACCTAGAGTCGGTGAATTATTTTAATACATTATCATGATTACAAGGAATCAATTCCCAAAGGACTGATCGGTTTAGCAGTCTTGGAAATAGATTACATACATTAACAACACATTAAAATTTCAAACATAAAACACAACGTAAATAGTTCTTTGAGAATGCCATTATTCCCTTTAACTTAACCCTGTATATCAATCGTAATACACTTCTTGGAATCTTGGGTAAATGAAACATAAGAAAGGGGTGAGCTCAAATGCTCAGTAAGGGTAAGTTATACAGCGGAAAATGACATAAATATTAAGCATGGTGAATAGTTGAAACCACATGCCTTCACCAATAATAAACATGAATAATTTTATGGAAAGAATATGAGATGAGTAAATAATTCCATAATAAAACATAATCATGGGTATTATACTAGTCGAATGACCACATGAACCATCAATATTATTTCCATAATGAGGGAATGTATAATGCCAGACATTCCAAACCATTTTGTCAAGGCCTCGACCAAGATGTCTAAAAATGATTAAGGCCTTAGCCAAAACCATATATCAAATTGGGAAAGGGCCTCAGCCAATTCAATGTCTAGTTGTCTCATGAGACCTACCGATGCATCGAAGAGATATAGCGGGCTCCACCCGTCCCTTTCTAAGTCCAATACATTCCTTATATGAAAAGGTTGAAGTATAACAAAATCATTTTTATTAAAACTAGCATAAGAAATGCCAATAATTTAACCATAAACCATGAATGGTATAAAAATAGAACATCCACATTCAAACACATCATAATTCATTCAATACAAAATGGAATATTATATTATAATAAATCAACCTCAATCAAAAAATAATATACAGTAAAGGATTCTAACAACGTTGAAAATGATGTGTAAAACTTTTTGAGAGAAATAAACTTTTTGTAAAATCATTTAAAAGTTACACATTTATAAAGGAAGTAATTTAAAATAGATTTTTTATTAAAAGTGTCCCATACCACTTTTAAGCATTTTAAAAGAATTATCATTTCAAAACATTCATGTTCATATCAATAAATCTTCAAAATCATTTTGAAAACATGGACATTAATTGAAAATATTTAGAAAGATAAATCATTAAAACATTTAAAATTCTGATCTTGATAAAGAGTACCTTTCAAAAATCCTTAAAATATTCATTTTTAAATCTTTTTATGAAAAATTTACATGGATGAAAAAAATTTCCTAGTAAATACTTACACATAAACAATCGCAGATAATAACGAGCTTGGGGAATTAACCCTTATCAATTTGGTAACATACGAAACATACTCCCCATGAAAGAAGTATCATACAATGAATATGTAAATACATATAAATTAAAGTGTATTACACAATGAATTTGATTATGGGTAGTACATACACCGCACAAAAGGTAATAGTGGCAATTTGGCATGAATCTCACAGGAATAAGGAGTGATATGAAAACCCTTACCTTGCAATTTAATTTAGTTGAGAGTACATTTAACTTTATGTATGGAGACTATAGTATGTTATTAAATTATACCATAACCATATTAATATTTCCAATATCATACATTATTCTTTTATGACTTTATACTCCCCATTTAATAATAATTTCCAGGTTATATTAATATTTTGTGTAATAATTCTTTATCATACATGTTTTAACTTGTTACTCTTGATTGTATCACATAGATCATGATTTAAATACTTTCATAATATAAAAAGTGATTTATATATCATATATATTTAGAATATAAATATTTATAATAGACATATATATGAAATGTAAAACACCGTTTATGTAGATGGTTGTCCGTACGTGTGCATAAACGTTGTTTCCATTTTCATATAGTATTGAACGGAAGTAAGTGAATAATATATATGTATATACATAAAAACTTATATATATAAATATATATATCTCCGGTAGAATTATTATGTCATATATTACATACTTATTATTAATATATATTTTTATAATCATCGAAGAATGGTGAACATGGAAATGAATCGCATCGTGCCGTGGAGACAGTAATCCGTACGTACACACGAGAGAAAATATCATTCTTTTGATATTAAAATAATATATAATTGGATGTTATATCATATATAAATAATACTTATCATGTTATATTTATTATTTACATCAAATACACATCATTATTATACCCATCCAAATAATAATGTATCGAATACCAATTACACCATGACGTGGAGACGGTAAGCCGTACGTACGCGTGTATGGTGACATGTCATTCAAAGGGTGGATAGAATAATGAATTTGGTTGTACCATAGTTATAATAACATCAAATTATATAGAAGATACTAGAGTTATTATTTTATAATTTAAACAACATAGAAAAAAGGATGTGGAAGATGAAAGGAACTTGAAAGAGGGTGGTGAAATCATTACCACTTCTTCGGGTTCTTCCTTTTGATTTGATCAAAAGGGCTCCGTAGGTTGGATTTATGATCAAAATAAGGCCTCTAGGTTTAAGGTAGGATAGTTGAGAGGGTATTTGGGAAGGGTTTGGCTGAGAAAAATGGATTATAAGGTGTGAAGTAGATTGAAGGTGGAGTGTCCTTTTATAAAAGGGGTGAGGGGCACCTTAGAAAAAACATAAAATATATTTTTTATAATAAATTCATATTCGGTTTATAATGGCTCCAAATTGATTTATTTAGAGTATAAGGTAGGGATGGGTATAAATCCACTAAACAAATAGGTTTTAGATAGGTTTGGGTCACATTAATAACCTTATCTTTTAGTTTTAACTCTTAGTTAATTAGTTTGACATTTACCATGTCTCTCTGGATTTCTATTATATATGGTTAATAAACTTACTATAAACTTCCTAGAGACCCCCAAGTGGTCCATTAATGATATAAATATAGTTATATAAGTCCTTTGGACCAAAATTATATTTTGGGGAATATATTATCAATTAATATAATAATATTTGTTTTAAAAAATCATTTATGTCAGTTTTGACACTATTCACTAATTGATTTGTGTTAAATTCATAAAAACTTTATTAATTCAAAGAAAATTCATTTAAGAAATCCTAACATGTCATATTACCCAATAAAATTCTTTTATGTCATCAAAAATTTCAAATTATATTTAATTTAACATTTATAATACCAATTATTTGATTCTTTCATTAATAAGAAAAATACTGCATCATTATTGTGTCCTAAATAAATTTAATTATTAAATGTCTAAAAATTATAAATAAAATACCATTATGTATGAAATATTTCTATATTTCAAATTAATATTTATATTTGAAAATATATCATATATAACCCTATGTAAAAACTATTTTTCTAAAATATATATTCTTGTTTCATTTTTGTATTTACTTTAACTTAATTAATATAAAGTGTCATTATCAATTAAAAGTCGCTCCATGGGGTCCCAAAATCGACACAAATATGCCCATGGTCGTACATGAATCAACCAATAGGGTTAGAACACGTTTTAGGGTAATTTAATATTATTATAATATTATTTTTTACCCTTATTTACTGGATTTATCCTTTAACCATTGTAAATAAAATATTTACCGATGTAATTATTCAAAATTTATAAAAATAAGAGTTACCTATTTACAAAATTTGGGAATATTGATTCCAAATATGGAATCAATTTTTCCAATTTCAAAACACATAAGTGGTAGAAATTAATTTAAAATTAATTCCCGCTGTCAAAACAAAAGGCGTGTTTTTAAGAAACAATAACTATTAAAAGGTTGACATTTGTTTATATACGGTTTAAATGTGAAATTATGTCTAATGACCAAAATTGGATCAAATGGTAAAAATATATTAGAAATATACTTTAAAACCACTCAAATTTATAATTTATCACTATTGATTATTTGGATTGAAAAAGTTGTTTTTAATTAAAATTTAGTAATTTTCACTATTCATCAAAATATGAAAGTTATTAGAAAAGTACCAAAAATTTACCCTAAGCTAATTTTGTTATTTTGAATCCAAAAATGAATTCCATTTTGAAAGATAAAATGCATAAAGTTTCAAAAATTGGGTATTACTATTCATAACGGCTAGTTTGATTGGTTGTGGTGTGTGTTAGGATTCGAAATTACGTACAACACACGCTACTGTATTATTCAAAGAGAAGCATACATTGGAAGATTGGGGTGTTACATTATCCCCTCCTTCAATAAATTTCATCCTCACAATTTTTTCTCGGTACTGGAAACTTAGGGTTGAAATTTCAAAATATCTTAGTTGAAATCCTACATCAAAAAATGGATTAATGAGGCCTCTATTTAAAATAAAGAGTGGTAAGTATGAAGGTTACCGAAAATAACACATACTAGGGTTCAATGTAGGAAAACATGGGTATGGAAGAGAAATCTGACCATCAATATCTGATGAAGAGTAATAGAGAACATGGCTATGGAAAGGCCAACAATCACAAAGCCATAAATTTGTAATGATCTAAGGTACCATCTAGGACAATGTTTTTATTCTATGTTCCTTTTATTAATGTTGAGGAATTTATTTATGAGATTGGATGAGATAAAAAAGAGATATACTTAATTTATAATTATAGTTTTATCAATTAATAAATTTCTACAACAAACTCATCTTTCACCCCAAAACATAATACAACTCAAAAATACACTATTTATCCTAATCGTATAGGGTTCCAAATATAATGAATTTATAATTCACATATCAGACCATTTAAAAAAAGAAACTACATTATACCATCTAGGAACTTCACGTAGTCCAGTGGTAGGAGATTAATCCCAATCGCACTATGGTTGTGGGTTCGATTCCCGCAGCTTTGTCTGACGCGACGGGTTGTCACACGTTCTACGTGTTGTCCTTTTATAAAAATCCAAAAATAACCTTTTAAACATAATCCATTCCAACCTTTAGACTTATCCAAAATAGTTCTATCCAAACTCAAAATAAAAAATTTATAAGGAAGTTAAACACAATGAATATCCTTTTTTTCATGTAATAACATGTGAACACATTCATCATGTTTTATTTTAAAACATTGTAACATTTTGAATTACCATAAAACCTTATTGATTACATTCATGCTACCATATTCTTTATAGAATACTGGATATACTCCTTATATCAAAAAATGTTTTAAACTCCAACAATGACAAATCATTAATCAGTTTCAAGGTAGTCAAGAATATACAATATAATTTATTCAAATCAACCATCTCTTATTACAAAATCACTACCACATTATCAGGACCATATTAAGGATCACCGTTCCTTCAACCATGTATTTTACCAAAAGGGTATCTCACTATTAAGCCACTTTTCTTAAGACTGTATGATCTCAAATCCTCAATAAAATAGTACTGCAGTACAATCCTTATTTATCTCCATAATTCATATAACCCGTATATTGTTGATACAATACTCAAATGAAATAATCCTATAATAACAACATAAGAACACTAGTCATTATTATTCATCTGAGGTATAATCATAACATGATTATTATCCAATATCATCATTTGGGGCATACTCTGATGATTTGGACATTTGTTCGTGTAGTGTCCCAACTCTTTACAGATGAAGCATTGTACATTTGAAACATTTTTCTGACCCTTGCTGTCACGTACTAGGTGTACTTTTTCTCCACACTTATAACGAACTCTCATTCCATTCAGGCAAGCTCTAGGGTGTTTCTTCCCACTGTTATCACATATGGGAAAATTCTTCTTTTCCGTCTTCCCGTTATCCATATTTCTTTCTTCCATCCATTTCTTCTCTTGCTTCCCTTCAAAGCCATAGGACTCAGAGAATTCTTTACTTATCTTATTAACACATGATACTATTTTTCATATATTGAGAAAACATGAGAGACTATTTACCTTATAAATGGTGTCTTAATACCATGTAAGATATGATCCTTCTTACTCTTTGGATCATATGTATTGTTGGAGTTCACATTTCATTTACTGTGTGCAATTTCTTTACAATGGCATACACTAGGTATGTTTATGAATTGCAATTAAAAATTCCAAACTTGTAAAATGCCTAATGAAATTTTAACAGTTTATAAATATAATCCATAATAATAAAAATGTTTTCTTTAAGTAAGTATATACTCATAAGCCATTCATAATGGGTTGTAAAGAAAATGAGAATTATCGTAAGCATATCCCTCGGGAGTGTCGTAACCAAGAGTGCAGCAAGGCCCGTTGTCATGCACCAGTTCCCATTTGAGTCTAGCTCAAAGCGGTGTTTTCCGGTTTTACCCCTAGGTACATCTACGTTAGATCCGTCTCTACCTGCTCGTATCCAGAGAAGGATGTATTGCTCAGAAAACTCACAAAATGTCTACATTTCCAAAATCCTGGAAAGTTATTCTATTCTAATCCTCATAGTATATCTTAGGGATATGTGCTCTAATCAGATTTTATCTAAATCTAGTTTCCAAGGTTATTGCAAAAATTTCTCTGATACCAACTGTAACACCCCGACTCCAGTTACCCAGAGTCAGTGCATTATTTTAATACATTAGCATGATTACAAAGAATCAAGTCCTGAAGGACTTATCAGTTTAGCAGTCTTGGAAATATATTTCATACATTAACATTACATTTAAAATTAAAAACATAAAACACAACGTAAATAGTTAATTGAAAATGCCATTAGTATCTTTATCTTAACCCTACATATCAATCATAATACAATTTTTGGAATCCTTGGAAAATGAAACATAAGAAATGGGTGATCTCAAATGCTCCGTAAGGGTAAGTAATACAATGAAAAATGACATAAATATTAAACATGGTAAATAATTAAAACCACATGCCTTTACCAATAATAAACATGAATACTTCAATGGAAATAATATGAGTGGAGAAAATAATTACATAATAAAACATAATCAAACTAGTCAAATGACCACATGAACAATCAATATTATTTCCATAATGAGGGAATGTATAATGCAAAACATTCTGAAACATTTTGTCAAGGCCTCGGCCAAGTCGTCTAAAAATGATTAAGGTCTCGGCCAAAACCATATATCAAATTGGGAAAGGGCCTCGGCCAATTCCATATCTAGTTGTCTCATGATACCTACCTATGAATCGAGGAGCTAAAGCGGGCTCCACCTGTCACTTACTAAGTCCAATAAATTTCTCATATGAAAAGGTTGAAATATAACATAAACATTCGTATTAAAAATAGCATACGAAATGTAAATAATTTAACCATAAACCATGAATGGTATAAAAATAAAACATCCACAGTCAAAAAAATCATAACTCATTCAATACAATATGGAAGATTGTATTATAATAAATCAAACTCAATCAAAAATAATATCAAGTAAAGGATGATAACAAAGTAGAAAATGACGTGTAAACCTTTTTTAGAGAAATAACCTTTTTCTAAAATCATTTAAAAGTCATACATTTATAAAGTAAGTAATTTAAAATAGATTTTTGAATAAAAGTGTCCCATACCAATTTGAAACTTTTGAAAAGAATTATCATTTCAAAACATTCATGTCCATATATATAAATCCTTAAAATCATTTTGAAAACATGAACATTAATTAAAAATATTTACAAAGATAAATCTTTATAACATTTAAAATTCTGATCTTGATAAAGAGTACCTTTAACAAATCCTTAAAATATTCATTTTTAAATCAATTTTTGAAAAATGGACATGGATGATAAAAATGTCCCTGTAAATACTTACACATAAACAGTCTCGGATAATAATGAGATTGAGGAATTAACCCTTACCAATTTGGTAACTTACGGAACATATTCCCCATGAAAGAAGTATCATACAATGAATATGTAAATACACATAAATTAAATGTTATTACATAATGAATAAAATTATGGGCAGTACATACACCACACAAAAGTTAATAGTGGCAAATTGGCATGAATCTCACGGGAATAAGGAGTGAGATGAACACCCCTTACCTTGCACTTTCCTTTAGTCGATGGTACGTTTAACCTCTTATATGAAGACTATAGTATGTTATTCCATTATACCATAACTATATTAATATTTATGATATCATAAATTATTCATTTAGGACTTTATACTACCCATTTAATAATAATTTCCATGTTATATTAATATTTCGGGTAATAATCGCTTTCTTTATCTTAAGTGTTTTAACTTTTTACTCTTGATTGTATCACATAGATCATGATTTAATTAATTCCAGAATATAAAACATTATTTATATATCACATATATTTAGAATATAAATATGTATAATATACATATATATGTAATGGAAAACACCGTTTATGGAGACGGTAGTCCGTACGTACGCATAAACGTTGTTTCGGTTTTCATGTATTGTTGAACAAAAGTAAGTGAATAAGATTTCTGTAAGTACATAAATACTTATATATATAAATATATATATATACCTAGTAGAATTATTCTTTCATATATTACATACTTATTAGTAATATATATTTTTATAATCGTCGATGAATGGTGAACTTGGAAATGAATCTTATCGCGTCGTGGAGACAATAATCCGTACGTACACACGAGCGAAAATATCATTCTTTTGATATAAAAATAATATATAATTGGATGGTATATCATTAATACAGAATCATTGTCATGTTATATTTAGTATTTACATCAAATAAACATTATTATTATACCCACCCAAATATTAATGTATTGAATAACAAATACACCATGATGTGGAGACAGTAAGTCATACGTACGCACGTATGGTGAAATGTCATTCAAAGGGTGGATAGAATAATAAATTTGGTTGTACCATAATTATAATAACATCACAGTATATATAATATACTGGATTTATTATTTTTTAATGGAAACAACATAGAAAAAGGAAGTGGAAGAAGAAAGGAACTTGAAAGAGGGTGGTGAAATCATTACCTCTTCTTTGGGTTCTTCCTTTTGATTTGATCAAAAGGGATCCTTAGGTTGGATTTCTGATCAAAATAAGGCCTCTGGGTTTAAGGGAGGATAGTTTATAGGGTATTTGGGTAGGGTTTGGCCGAGCCAAATGGCTTAGAAGGTGTGAATTAGATTGAAGGGGGAGTGTCCTTTTATAAGAGGGGTGAGGGGCACCTTAGGAAAAACATAAAATATTATTTTATAATAAATTCTTATTAGGTTTATAATTGTAAAAAATTGATTTATTTCTAGTATAATGTGGGTATGGGTATAAATACACTCAACAAATAGGTTTTAGATAGGTTTGGGTCACTTTAATAACCTTATATTTTAGTTTTATCTCTTAGTCAATTAGTTTGATATTTACCACGTCTAATTGTATTTTTATATTATATGGTTAATAAAATTATTATAAACTTTTAAGAGACCTCAAAGTGGTCCCATAATGATACAACTATCATTATATAAGTCCTTTTTCTGATCCTTATATTTTTATGAATAGAATATCAATTAATAATATAATATTTATTTTAAAAACTCATTTATGTCAATTTTGACACTATTCACTAATTGATTTTTGTTAAAGTGATAAAAACTTTATTAATTAGAAAAAAATTCATTTAAGAAATCCTAACATGTCATATTGACCAATAAAATTTGTTTATGGAATCAAAACTCTCAAATTATATTTATTTTAACAGTTATAATACCAATTATTTCATTGTTTCATTAATAAGGAAAATACTGCATCATTATTATGTCATAAATAAATTTAATTATTCAATGTCTAAAAATTATAAATAAAATACCATTATGTAGGAAATATTTTTAGGTTTTCAATTAATATTTATAGTCTAAAATATAACATAAATAACCCTATGTTAAAAAAAATTTCTATAAGATAAATGCTTATCTCATTTTTGTGTTTACTTTAACTTAATTAATAAAAAGTTTCATTATCACTTAAAAGTGGGTACATGGGGTCCCAAAATCTACCCAAAGATTCCCATAGTCATACATATATCAACCAATAGGGTTAAGAAACGTTTTAGGGTAATTTAATATTATTATAATATTATTTTGTTTACCCTTATTTACCGGATTTACCCTTTAACCATGGTATATAAAATATTTACCAAAGTAATTATACAAAATGCCTAAAAATAAGAGTTACCTATTTACAAAATTTGGGCATACTGATTCCAATTATAAAATCCATTTTTCCAAATTCAAAACACAGAAGTGGCAGAAATTAATTTAAAATTAATTCCCGCTGTTAAAACAAAAAGCATGTTTTTAAGAAACAATAACTATCAAAAGATTGACACTTTTTTATGTCCGGTTTAAATGTGAAATTACGTCCAATGACCAACATTGGATTAAATAGTAACAATATATTATAAATATACTTTAAAACCAATCAAATTCATAATTTATCACTATTAATTATTTTGATTAAAAAAGTTGTTTTTAATTTAAATTTAGTAATTTTCACTATTCATCAAAATATGAAAGTTATTAGAAAAGTACCAAAAAATCAACCTAAGCTAATTTTGATATTCAGAATCCAAAAATGAAGTCCATTTTGAAAGATGAAATTTATTAAATTTCAAAAAGTGGGTATTACTATTCATAATGGATAGTTTGATTGGTTGTGGTGTGTGTTAGGACTCGAAGTTGCGTACAACACATGCTACTATATTATTCAAAGAGAAGCATATCATGGAAGATTGGGGTGTTATAGTATATCTTTTTTTGTGCTATATATTCTGTAGAGATATATTGTGCATATCTGACTGTACCTTTACTTTGTGTATTGATTGTCTTTTTCGGGGTCCTCTACTGAGTATTGATATACTCACCCTTACATGGGCTTTTCCCGCACTTATCGTGTCTCGTGCAGACGAGCGTCATTTTGACAGAGTCCGTGGTAGACCAGGACATGACTGAGCTTTATGAGTTCCTAATAGGGTGAGGCATTACTTTAGCTATGAGCAGTAGTCCCAGTACCTTTTGTGTTTACTGGTTGGACTTTGCAGTTTTCAGACTTTTGTTTTGGTGGGCATGTATTCTGGCCCATTTTTCTTTCAGTACTTTACCTTATGACGTGATCTGTTGTTTGGGTTTAGTTATATGCATTCATTTTTTTCCTTATTGTTTTTAGATTTTAGCAATTGTGGGCTTGGATATGTGTGTGTGTGTACAGGTACTTAGGCAATGCCTCCCATTATTACTTATATACCTACTCAGTGCTAATCACCAGCCCCTCACCTATTGGAGGTGGGCTTGGGTATTCATGGTTCAGGGCCCACTAGAACGGGTTGTGACATTATATTATTACTAATACAACTAACATCATTGGAATCAATTTTATTTTTTTAATTTGATATTAAAATATTTTTATTATTAAAAAGGTATTTAAAAAAATATTTTTTCATTGTGTTCTCTGATTTTATCATAAATTATTTTCTTCCACTTATGGAGATTTATTGATGAATAATGGATAAAATATTTTTAATCAAGATATATAATTTGGTAAAAAGTTTCATATTTGTTTTGGTCATTATGAATAGCAATCTTGGTAAAATATTTGTCATCTTAGTAAGGGAAAACTGGGTAAAATAGAGTTAAAAAAATATTATTAGACTTTAAAATATAAATAAAATTTTCTTTTATCCTATTGGATAATTATATTTCGTCCATTTCCATAAAAATATAAATCTTATGGCCACTATGTTCCATTTTTCATTGATATTGATCCTAATATTATTTTATGTGAAGATAAATTAAAAATTTCACTGTCTTGACATTAAACCTATATTTTATGTTAAAATAAAGATAAAAATAATTCATATAAGGACAATAAATTTTATTTTATTCATAATAAAATTATTTTTATGGTGGAAATTTCATTATAATTTATAAGGATTATATAATTACCTCAAACACTTACACAACCCTGAAATAGTATTTATTCAGTTAATAGAAAAATAAAATAAATGTTTTTCAAAATATTTAAAGTAATATAATTTGGAATAATTAATTTGTTACCAAAGATTTATATATTAATATATCATATTATAGATGTGTGAAAGTATTATAGTTTAATTTCATTTTATTTTTTCTGTCCTTAAAGTCAAATTTAGGACTAGTTTCAAAAATGAAAATAATGATATTTTATAAAAACAATAAGTTTTTAAGTTATTTAAATTTAATAAATAAATTTATATAGGAAAATAGGTGTGTGATATGATCATAAATACCATACAAAATCTATTTATATTCCATTTTTTACCTTATAAGTAAAATTATAACCCGTTATTATTTAAAACATCGTTACCACAATTAAACATAAAATTGTTTAACCAAGGGGTTAAATCAAAATATAAGGTTTAAATGAAACCAAAACTTATATAAATTTTAGTTTGTGGAGTTTTTATACCATATAATATTTTTATTTGAATATATAGTTATATTAAATCATTTTACTTTATAATTCTTTAATTATATTTTAATCCTTTTCGCAATTCCGAGTTGGCCTTTTCGCTATCTTATAAATAAACACCCATTACCTTCATTTTGTACACAACATTGAAAAAATTTGATTGAAAAATAGTTGTAATTTATATTCTAATCATTCATATCCATGTTTTTTAGGTTTTGTTACTCCCAAAATACCACCCCCCAATTTCATTTCGAAAAGATCTAAAGGTGGTCTCCTGAAGAAGAGGTAATGATCTTACCCAATCTCTATCAATTTATTTTTTCTTCAAAATCATCAAAATATATGTAGTTTTTCATAAAATGATAAATTTGGTATCATAAATATATTGAAATTTTATTTTTATTATTATTAAACCACCATTATACACGTTCTTTTACATCAAAAGAGAAGTGAAAGTATTGCTCATGCGTACATACAACTTACCGTCTCCACGTAGTGATACAATTCAATTTTCATCATCATTTTTTAAACAAGGGTATTAAGATGAGTTTAATTTTTATATATTGTATTTATAAAATATATTATTCATCTTAATTTATAATATCATCTCTACCTTCTTACCTTCTTATCCATTGGAAAATGATAACGTGACTCATGCGTACATATAGACTACCACCTCCAGAAAGAGATACAATTTGTTTTTTCATTTCAACTCTAATTGGATGGTAATAAAGATATATTTAATGAATATATATTATATATATTATATAATACTGATTCTATAAAGTTGAAATATTATTTTACTTTCTTTCATTCCACATGTCAAAAAGTAAAAAAAACATTCATGCGCACGTACAACCTACAATTTCCATGAATGGTGTAATTAATTTTTCTATATATATATTTTATGGATAAATATAAATATAAATTAATTGAATGTATATTAAATTTATATCATGATTAAAATTATAGATATTAGGAATCCAAGATCAAGGTACACATACCAAAACAACTGAACCAAAATATAAATGAAAAACAAAGAAGTTTTTACCAAGAAACTTATTTTAATAAATAACTTTTAATAAAAGGGTGACAAGGATTAAAGTAAATAATATATGGAATTATAGAGATGATTATGTTTTTATAATATATGTATAATAAATTTATATTTATTTTAAATTATTTTCAAATACATATGAAGGAAGTCTGATTTAAGGTAAGGGTTTCTTTTATAATCTCATAATTATTTCGGAATATTTATGCTTAGGTCTCTGATGGGGAAATTATTTGATCTTCAAAAATTAAAAATAAGAATAAAAATATTTATTTATTTATAGAAACTATAATATTTCGTTTCATTTTCAACTCTTTATGTACTTATGATACATAAATAATGTTTTAAGGAAAACCGACTTTGTTTTTCAACTCAGTTAGGAATCTTGTTTTTCTATGTCTATGATTTCCTTAAAATATTTTAAAGAATATTTTTACTATTATACAATTATTTTTTATAGTCATTTTCACACATGATTTACTATTAAAAAAATTATTTAAATTACTCATCCTTTCATTTTTGGAATGAGGTACTTTTTTACTTTTTTATAAACGTGTGATAGGCATGTTTTTTAACTTATACAACATGAATAGAATTTCACACCATCGTGAATACTCAGTGATTTCATAATTAATTTACAGGTTTATAATTTTTTTTAAAGTAATCGTTTTTTGGAATATCTGATGTTTTCAAATAATTTCTTTCAAATTGAAAAGGGTATTTTCCCCAAAAAAAATTCACTGATACTTTAAATGGTTTCTCATCTATTTCAACATACATTGTTAAATATTTTGTTTTACTAAGGATATAATCCAAATATACCATCCATCATATATTTATGTATGGTTTATAATCCTTTTGACTAGGTAAATTGTTTAAATTCTATATGATCGTCCATGTAATATGAATAATTATTTATTTTTAAGTTAGGTTTTTTAGGATGTATTGTTTATTAATATAATGATTGCATTAGACTTATGAATTAGAGGGTGGGGCCCCGAATTAAAGATCACAATGATAACTCAGTCCATCTCATGAGGAAATCAATTTTACAAATGTAATGTATTCCTAATGTATAATTATTCGTAGTTTAGACTTCCATGGTAGAAGGGCTCGACGATATATTTTAGATATTCAACATTATGAATTACACATTATGAAAGTATTTATCTATGTCCATGTGATTATTTGAATATTTTTGATATACATGGATAAGTTTCAAAATCAGGTGATTATTTATATGGAATCGTTTTATCATCATTTATTCTTTCCATATTATTTTTCATTCTTTAGATTTTTATTAAATTTCATTTGCTTTAATTATTTTCCTCTACATATTGATTATTCCTTATTTACATAGGATATATTTTCTCATACATAACCCTTAATGAGAATTTGACCACACACTTTATTTTTTTTATTCCATAGGATTATAAGAAGTGTAAAATGATTGATATTCAAGGATATTATATAGGAAATAATGGATGTCCTCATTGAAAATAATATGCTTCATTTTATTTTGTTAAACATAATTTGAGATTATAGCATGTATATATTTTACCAAGAATAAAAAAATATCTAGTCATTTGGAATATAATTTCACAAATCTATTAAAAATGTAATAAATTAATCAACCACTCTAAACAAATTGATTTGATGTCTTTATATTTGTTATTAGTGGATGTTTTTTTTGAAACCTTGGTAACTAAATTTATAGAAAAATTAGATAAATATGTGACTAAATTTAAGGATAAGTCTATGTATGGGATAAAATCCAAAATATTTGGTAAGTAATGTAATATATGGTTTTCCTATAAATGCATAACTATCTATATATTAAAATTAGATGTGGTTTTGGAATAGATTAATCTGGGGTAAAAACCCTAAAAATAGTTGGTCAAGTATATATTGACCCTCATTTGGTGAATGGTGAGTGTTCCCTTACTACACACCAAGCATAACACTCCTAGGGGTTATGATTTATTTAATTAAAATATTCATTAAAAACCATTATGAAATATTTTAAATGTTTTTTTGATTTTATTTTATTATCAATGAAACCAATTTTATGATTCTGTGATTACTTATGCATATATTTTCAATTTATGTTAAGCGTTTCACTAGTTTAAAAATTACAAAATATGCTTCAATATTTTATAAAATAATATACCATATTCCATTATATATAAATAGAGAACATATAAAGGGAAGGAAAATATATCAACATATGTAATTAAGGTAGAAGTTTCACAGATGATAAAGTTAGAAAGAATTGTGTAAGAACTTAGTATATTATGAATGAATCAGGATAATTGACCCAGTTTATGACTAATAACCTTTCCTATAAGGAAAAAAATTTCTTCAGAACATTATTTTTTGTTGTTAGAAAACTTAATATGGTATAATCCTTCATCCCTTAATGGAAGAAAAAAATACATTGATAGTAGAAAAACATATCAAGCCCCTGGAAAAGATATTTCTGGAATTGAGAAGTAATGAAATGATGAAGGTTATTATTGTACTATATTTTTAATGGAATATTCTGATAAATGGAGTTAATTAAATAAAAATAGATAGTAAAAGGAAAATATTATATATTGAAGTATAAAAAATTTAAGGATATAATCTTAAAAATTACTTTTTTATAGAGTAACGAGAGGATATGGAAATACAATTCCTCAATATAATATAGAAGGAAGAGGAACGTGTTACTTAGTATGAGGAAAACTATACAATTTTAGAAAGTAATGTTGTGGGCTATATACATAATATATAATGTAATACAGTTTTTTTATTTAATGGTCTTAATCAATTCCTATGAAGGAAACTAGTTTCTCAAATGTTTTCGTCATATGATGATATGATATCAAGTACCATCATGAGGGAAAAAATTCTCCAGGTCATATTTTGACAAAAGAAATTAGGATAATAAAAAGAAGAAAAATAAAAAAGTAAAACTAAATGAGGTGAAGGAAAGTAAGGGAATTATTGATCTTCCCACATGTGATAATTGTGGAAAGAAACACAATGACAATTTCTTGAAGGAAATGGGAATTCGATTCAAGTGTGAAGAGAAAGGCTAACAGGTGTGTTATTTAAATGGTAATAAATAAACATCTAATGTTTATTTTTTAAACTATAAATTTATATGGAACTATTTAAATTAATCCTTAAATGTAAATAAAATATACCACGAATTAATTTAAGGGATCAAGGTTAGGAATATGAAATTGCTACAGCTAAAGTTAAAATCCATTATATTATGATAATATGTACATTGATCATAAAATCAAGCTTTATTTTATTCCATATCTATGAATACATTTAAAATTTTCTTTAACATGTAATCATCCCTTGAAACTCTAATGATAAAATTATCACTCAAGACCCCTAGTAGGAATCTGGTTATCAGGTGATATCTGTTAAGATGAATAATTATTTCCTAATTAAAAACATGGTTGTTATACCAATGTTTAACATTGATATAATCCTCATTTTTGGGAGATTTATTTATTTTTTATGATTTATGAATTAGTAACTGATGCATTAAATAATATATAAAAATTAATTTGAATAAAAAAATTTATTCTTTTACTTTCATTTCTAAGGAATTATTGACATGTTAACCCATCACTTATTCATGGTTTTGTGGTTGTTAACATTCTAATGGCCATGTTTTCTTTCACTATATATTATTCATTAGATATTAATATTATATTTCAAGTATATATTTTAAATTCCCAATTTTTTTCCTAATCTGGGAAGCTAAATATGTGATATTTCAGGTATCCTTTAAGTTTCCCCTCCCCATTCTTTAGAAGGATTATTTATTTCCCCTTTTAGGATGTGGGGTTAAAAAAGATATTTTCAAATATCAATCCTCTGATGAAAAAATTAATATTTTTTTCGGTGAAATTTATTTATGTTGGTAGAGTGTAACAACCCAATATTATAGAATACATTTTTCATTAAATAAATTAATTTTTTTGGAAACTTGTTCCACACACAACATTGAGTTTAAATGAACCATGATACATTGTTAAAATATTTTTATTTTGACATAGATATTATAACCTATATATTAAAATAGAAAATATGAATATGAATAACTACCTTACTAAAAATATGTATAAATGTTATCTATAATACGAATTCATTGATAAATTAGTATTCTATATTTTTTAAAATCATTTTATGCTTCACAAATAAATTTTCATCAAAAATCATTTTTAATAATTTATAGAGAATTTATAAAATATTTTTATAAATTGATAATAATCTTGAAATAATCTTGTAAAATTATCTTAGAGATATTTTTTAAGAATTTTCTCAAAAGTCTAATTTCTTGATGAATAGTAGAAAATACATATTTTTTTTTGGGAAAATTATATTTTTGTTTCATGAATTTAAAAAGTTATATATTTTCGAAATTGTTTAAAAGTTAAATATTTTCCATTTTATTTTTAATTATTTAATTAATTTCATTATAATAATTTTTTGTTCATTTTTTTATAAAAACATAACTATACTTAAAATTTTTTTTTCTGAAAAACCCTTTTATGTGTGTTATGTGGTTTTATCTTAAATTAATTTATACCACACATAGAGATTGAATAATGAAGAATGGATACTATATTTTGAATCAATAGAATAATTTTTGGTTAAATAGTCTCCTTTATTTTTTTTTCATTATGAATATTAACCATGGTAATTTGTTTTCACCTTAGTAATGGTGAAACACGTAAAATCATGTTAACTCTTTAAGAAAAGACATTATCATTTCCCTATCAAATGAATTTATCCAATTTTTTTATTTATATTAAAATGTATAGAATATGGCCACTTGTTTCCATTTTACTTTGAAATTGACCTTTATATTATTTTATGTAATTAAAAATACAAAATGTCACTTTCTTACCCTAAAACTCGTCTTTTTTATGTAAACATAGGGATAAAAATAAGTTGTTAACTAATATTAAATTTTTTTTTGTTCAAAATTAAATTAATTTTCTAATGTTAATTTATTTATAATTTTAAATTATTATATAATAATATTAAATTATTACATAATACCAACACAATATTTATTCAATTAGGGGATAACTAAAATAAATGGGTTTAAAAATATTTAAAGTATTACAATTTGGAAGAATTATTATGTTACATTAAATTTATAGATTAATATATCATACTAGATAATTTTTAAATTATTATATTCAAATTTCATATTTTTCTTTATGACTTTACTATCAAATTAAATAAATAGTATCAAAAATGATAGTAATGATATTTTATGGAAACAATATTTTATTAAATTATTTAAAAATCATAAAAATATATAAATAGTAAAATTGGTATCATATACAGCCAATATTTTCATCAATTTTCCATTTATATTCCAATGTTAACCTTATAAGTAAAATTATAACCATCAATTATTGAAAAAGTTGTTACCGTAATTAACGTTAAAATTAGATAACTAAGGGGTTAAACCAAAAGATATGGTTTGAAATCACAGAAAAATCTATTTAAATTTCATCGGATGAAGATATTTAGACCATATAATTTTTTATTTGAATATATATCAAATTTTAATTTATTTTTATAGATAATGAATTAATTACATTTTAATATTTATAGTAATTGCATTTCGTCATTTTCCTCCCTTATAAAAGGAAATCTCTTCCATTTCTTATTTACACCACATTGAGTTGCCTAGAAATACCGATATCTAACCATTTTTCTTATCAACATAATTATAAAAGTTTGGATGTTTTTTTCTTTCCAAAATACCAACAATAGGTTCCTTAATAAAGGATCAAAAGGTTGTTTATCAAAGAATAGATAATCATATTACCCCACCCCTTTCAATTTATTTATTCTTCAACCTACTCTACATATATGGTATTTTTCAGATAATAATAAATAAAGTATCCTAAATATAATTATATGTTATTATTATTATTATTATCATAACACTACTGTCCATGTTTTTCCCATTAAATGGGAAGTGAAATTATCACTTGTTCACAGGTACAACTTAAAATTTCTATCTATTCAAACAATTAATTTTTTTTCACCATCATTTATATATGGGTATTATGGTGGGTTCAATTTTTATATATTTTATTTCTGAAATAACTATACTTTGGGAATTAGAATATCATATCTACCATATTTCCTTATGATCTGTTTGAAAATGATAATGTCGATCATGCATACATGTGGACTACCACCTCCACATATAGATGTGATTCATTTTTCATTTATGAGTTACAAGGATTGTAAAAAAGTAATTAATTATTGGATATATATTATATATATATAATATAATATAATTTATTAATGTTGAATTATTATTTACCTTTCTTTAGTTTCATCCTTTGAAAATTGATAACAATGTCCATGCTTATATACAACCAAGCATCTCCATGAATGGTGTAATTAATTTTCCTTTATTTATATTTTATTCATGAATATATATATATGTATTGAATATATACGAAATTTATATCACGAATAAAATTTTTCAAATTATGTAACCATGATCAAATTATAAGGACCAAAATCACAGAACCAAAACATATGTGAAAAACAAAGTATTTACCCTGCATAATTGTAATTTTAATAAATAATTTATAATAAAATGGTGATTAAAGGAAATAATTAAATTATATATGATATGATATATAATATTATGGTTATAAAATTAATTTATAATAAATATATCTTTATAATACTGGGTTTTCAAACACATATAAAAGATCTAGGACTTGAGGTAAGTATTGAATTCAAAATCACATCATTATTTAGGATAATTTATAATTAAGTCTCTGTTAGGGGAATTATTTTTTATTTCTATATTAAACCAAATATAATTTCTCATCTTATATTTTTTTAAATTAAATTAAATTATTTTATTTTCATCTCTTTAATTACTCAAGATACCTAACTAATGTTTTTATGAAAAATCATGTTTGTTTTTATACATGGTCATGAATATTTTTTACATGTACATATTTTCCTTAAAAGTATTTAATAATTTTTTTAATATAATATACATATTTATTAAATAAAATATTACCCCTTTTTTACTTCTTAAAATATGGTGTATAAGAATTCATCTTGGCATTCTCTGAACAAGGAAATTTTGAACTTTTTTTCAATAGTGTTGAAGAAATGTTTTTAAATTTATAAATCATGGATATAATTTACCACTATCATGAAAAATATACTAATAAAATCATTATTTACATGTTTGGAATGATATTTTCAAATAAAAGGCTTTCCTAACTATTTGGAAAATTTTAAAATATATTTTTTCAAATTGAAATGTTTATTTTCCTAAAAAAACATTCCTATGATCATTTTGATGAATTATCATCCATATAAACTTATTATTTTTAATATTATGATTTAATGAGGATATAAAACCAAGATAAATTAAAAAAATATTTTAATGGATGTTTTATGATCTGTTTGACTAGGGAAATTATTAACCTTGTGTATTCTAGTTCTTCCGATGTGGACAATTATTGTTTTTAAGGCATGTCAATTATTTTTAATTTTTTATTCATATGATGAATGAATTTTACTTTTGAAGTTATTGGTGGGGAAAATAATTAAATATCCCCTTTATTCATATATATTTATAATTATAAAAATAATTTAACCAAATTAAATAGGTTTCTGGTGTATACCTAACCATAGTTAAAACTTTCTAGGTGCAACGTCTAGACCCATGTTTTAGACATATAACATTATGCATTACATCATTATGAAATCAGTTATTGATTTCAATATGATTATTTGAATAGTTATGATATATATGTAAAAGTTTTAAGATCATGATATTATTTATTTTAAATTATTTTATCATTATTTATACATTCAGTATTATTCTTGATGATCAGGTTATTGTTAAATTACACATGTTTTTAGTTATTTTACTTTTCTTATTGATTATTACTTATTTATTCATGATATCTCTTAATATACATAATATTTATAATTAATATGAGACTAAAATTATTTAATTTACTTTACCTTGTATTTTAGGATGTTTCTATTTATTGATATGCATAAATATGATAGAGGAAATAACAGTGTACTCAAAGAAGATACTTTGTATCATTTTATGTTTTCAAATGTAATGTGATATTCAAGTATATAACTATTTTACAAAGAAAAATGAAAAATTATTTCCTTTTTATTGTGATCACATTAATCTAGTGTCAATGTAATTAATTAACTATCATCTCTAGAAAACATTAGTTGTGGTATTCATAATGAAAACATCACTTATACATACGTGCAGATTACCACCTATATGAACAACGTATTTGTTTTTTCATAACCGACATATATGGATGTTTCTAAAATTTTATGTAATATATATATATGATATATATTAAATAAATAACATTATATTAGTGATGAAACCATGTCCAAGGTTCAAGGGCCTGATCCACCGGATCAAAAAATGTACAAGAAACCTAACACTGAGCATCTAAATATTTATTTTAACAAATAAATATAAGTAAATAGGTAAAAATAAGGTAAGAATAATTTACTCTAGAAAAATATATATAGATATGGATCTTATATAGAAGAATAATAAATATTAATTTTTATTTAAGGGTTTTTAACACATCCTACAAATTAGGAATCCAAGGTGAGGGTTTATCATCTCAAAATTTCATTCTTTGAGACATGTTTAATATTATGCACATATTTTTAGATAGTGTGAGAAATTTATATTTAGTATAGTTTAACATGAATATTTCTAAATTAATGTTATTTAATATTCCATTTTTTGCCCAATCCATTAATTTTTTTAATTCATAATTTACCAAAGTCAAAAGATTTTATTTTACAATCTCATTCTTATTTAGGATTGTTTGTGTTTAAATTTACATTGGGGAAATTATATAGTTTCTATCTCTTTAAACCCATATATTTTTATTCTCTATTGGTTATTTATAAGTATTTTATGTATTCTCTTCCCTTTTCCCTTCTATGGTACAAAAATATACAAAAATAATGTTTTAAGGAAAAACCAACCATATTTCTTATTTTAAGTCAAGAATATTTTTCCTTTATTTCTATATTATTAAATTATTTATATAGTAGTTTTTACCTATACTTAATGATTTAAATAATTTGTTTTATACTACCTATAATTGTTTTACAATTGTTTTAAAATAATATTATCAAATATTTCTCATACGACTACCTTTAGATTTTTATATAAAATAATAATGTTTTTTATTTTTATGAATCAACAATATCTTCCTACCATCATGACCATTATTAATTATCAACCATAATTTAAAACATTTAAAGTGTTTTAAAATAAAATCTTGTTCCTATTTTTCAACAATTTTTTAATTTTTTTAAAAAAATTTTAGAATAAATAGATATTTCATATGGTTTTCAAAGCTATTGCTAATGTATTTTTAAATTTTTGTTCAATATAAGTGAACATATTGATTTTTTTAATGTAAAGTGTGATGGTTTATTTGATTTTTTTAACCCATTGTAGATACATGAAATTGAATACATGAACAAGAAAAAATGAACCTAGTGTTAACAAACCCAAAATGCTGGTTGAGAATTAACTAAATTCTCACTTGGTGAACAACTAGTGAGCCAAAACTTGCACCTAATCTGACACTCCTAGGGGGTATTCTTGGAATATTCAACCTGATTCGTTATGACCCAAAATTAAGGATTTTATTATATTCTGTAAGTAATTATTCATAATAATATTGACTAAAATTTATATTAATTATTATATACGGTGTGAACTAATTGGAGAATACTACAAATGTTTTTCCACTATTTGGTGAAATATTGACAATCTGTAAACATGATTCAATATTGATATTTATTTCTAGTTAAGGAATATTTATTATATTTGATATTAATAATTAATGATTTTTTAAATTCAATGGATATGTGTATGTGATGTGTGGTTCTAACTATATCACCTTGATGCCTTGATAAGTCTCATGAGACAAACAAGATTTGGTTTTGGTGCATGCCTTACCTATTTATTTTTTATGTTTGGTTGATAAGACTTAATGGTATGTAAGATATATTTTTTATAGTCCTTGATGGTATTCAAGTTATTTTGGTTGATAGGATTTAATTATATTTAAGATATTGGGGTTGAGAGGCCTTGATGGTAAGATTTGGATGTTCATCACTATGCATTCCATAATTATGAAACTAGTTATTTTTTATATGTTATAACAATTTTTTCATGATTATATTTCATGATAAATTTATTTATTATATGAAAAATTTATTTATTATTTACTATTCCATATTTTTTATGCCTTTTATATTTGTGATATCTTTTAGTTTATGATTTTCCTTAGTGAGCAATAAGGGCACCCTTTATTATTTTTACATTACATAGGGAACTAATAATTGGCCTTTAAATGATTAAAAATTGGAATAAATATGTTTTCATGAATTTTATATTTTTTGGTTTTAATGTTTCCAATGTAATATTTATATATTATATATATTTATTTTTCTAATATTGGAAAACTATTCAGTATTATTGGATATAATCACTTATATCTTATACCACTATAACAAGGTAAACATAAACTCCAAGTTATTGGGTTTAGGGTTGTTATAGTTGGTATCATAATATGTTTAGAAGGACCCTTGGGAACTATATTGTAAATGAACATTCTTATTAGGATCAATATAATAAACCCCTATAATATTAAATAAATATTTTTAGATTTTTTGTTATGTATCAATATTCATAATAAATGGAATTAATTAAGTGTACTATAATATTTAGAGATGAAACTTAGTGGGAGGAATAGAAAATGTATCAACACCTATAATCAATGTAGGGAATTTTCTCATGAATAAGACATGACTGGTCTTGGAGCATATCAAATTATGAAAATATTAGGGAAATTAACTCAGGTTATGACCAATAACTTTTCCCATATATAATTAACTATTTATTCACAACGTGATGAAATATGGTTGAACCACTTCATGTAATAGAAAAATCAATACTTTAATTGAAATATTAAAACATTTTTAGATAAACAATGGATTAAGTCCCTTAATAATATAATTCTTTAGTTGAGAATTATTGAAAGGAAATGGTTATTGTTGGAGTATATTTTTTAAATGAGGGTGATAATAAATGTTGTTCACTGACTCAATATACAATAGAGTAGGAGGAGAGAAATATACGAGAATAAAATTCTTTTTAATTTATATTCCTTGTGAAATATTTCCTCAAGGGAAATTAGATGATATAGAAAATAAATTCATTAATTTATGAAAGAAAGAAGATGAAAGTGTTACTAATTATGAGGTTAATATTATAAGATTAACAATAAATTCTATGAAATACAATCATAATATAAAAAATAATACTGAACATTTCTTTAACAAACATTAGATAAGACTCTAAATATAACTAGTATCTCAAACAATTTCATCATATGATGAAATGTTATCGAGTTCCATTAGAATAGAGAAATAATTCACCAAGGCATATATTTTCAATAGAAATCAATATAAACATAGGATAATAGAGTACCATGTAAAACTAAATGATTAAAATGAGAATATTTGAATGATGTAACTTAAATATTGCGATAATTATGGAAAGAAACGCGATGGTACTTTTTATAGGGAATGTGAGTTTATTATATTTGTAGAGAAAAGTGGAATATTGGTAATAATGTAGGGGAAGGAATGAGTCCACAAATATCCCATGTTTCTAGTGAAATGATATCAGGAACTATTCAAACTAATACTCAAATAACCATTTGAAATTACATTAGAACAACATAAGAAATAATGTCTTTGCATATATAATTATAGCAGTTGGAGTTGAAATCCCAAAATTTATGCTTGTATGCGATTTGATCATGAAATCATAAATTATTTTATTTTGGATCTAATAACTATTTCATATTGCACATGGATATTTAATCAACCATTGAAACACTAAGGAAAAAGTTATCAATTAATAAACCTAATGAGAGTATGATTTTAATGAGAATATATCTATTGGTTAATGTTAGGAGGAATTATTATTTTCTTATTTCTAACATGGCTGTTAAACCTATGATTTTCTTTGATATAATCTTTATTTTTTAGAATTATAAAATTATGAATTATTACATTAAGAATAAAATAATATATATTTATCTAGTGGTACTGTTTCTGTTGATCAATTTAAAGGTTATAATATCATATAATTTCTTTGGGTGTTATTATTTATTTATTAGGGATTAATGTATTAATTATTTAAATAATGTTTTATTCATATTTAGTATTATCATAACCTGTTCTAATAATTTTGGTTTTAGAGTGGTGGAATAACTTTTCCCTATTTTGTGTATCTTATAATCAATTAATGGATTATTTTCATTCTTCAATCATGAAAAATTCCTCTTAGTTATTTATCATTATCATCAGAAGTGAAAACTAATTAAAAAACTCAATCAAAAAGTACAATTACACTTATAAAGTTAAGATAAAATAAGTATTTATTTTTCTAATTTTCATTAAATAATGGATGAAAATAAATATATAATGGGTAAAATATAACTCAACTATGCCTATTTGGGAACTCAATCAAAATTATAAGCCTTAAAATGATGTACATATTGTTTAATAAATATTCATGATATGATACCTTGTCATAATAGTTTTTATGAGGTTTATATCTAATTATAAATTATATCTTGAGTCATACATTCTTATGGATACCTTTATCAAATGTTACTAGTCAGTAACAATTAAAATTATGTAACTCCCTGACCCCAGCTACCCAGAGTCGGTGCATTACTTCATAACATTGGCATGATCACAAAAGATCAAGTCTCGAAAGACCGATTAGTTTAGTAGCCTTGGAAACACTAGATACATTCATAAATGTTACATTACATCAGCAGGTGAAAAACTACAATAACAAAGTCTCCATAGTCCACACTCATATCCTCTTCTGACTATCCCTGCAGGTCATTCATAAAATACTTCTTCACATCCTAGAAAATATTAAAACATTGAAAGGGGTGAGATCAGATGCTCAGTAAGGATAACAATATTGCGGAAGCTTTCATAAATAATCATTAACATTTAAGGTAATGTATAACTAAAACAAAAGCCTTTTAAACATGAACTTCAACATAATATGGCAAAAGTAAAATGAGATAATTCCATTCACTTCTTCACATGGATATTCTACTGGTCGAATAATCACATGCAATATCAATAACCACTTTCATAATGATGGAATGCATAATGCCAGACTATCATAACCACGTAGCTAAGGCCTCGTGCCAAGACCACAAATTAGATTTTGTCATGGCCTCATGCCAAGACACTAGTTTGTCTCATGAGACCTGCCGATGCATCGAGGAGCTGTAGCGGGCTCCACCCGTCACTTATTAAGTCCAATGCATTCCTCATATGAATAGGTTCAAACATATCATAAACCATAACATAATCGTATCACATAAAACATGCATAAAGGAAACATAACATTTCCACATTTCAATCACAAGATATAAATACAACACATTGATATAATAAAAACGCTTTCAAAACCATTTTCAATACCAAAATAAAAAAAAGTTAAAACTTTGTATTTATTTTTCATTAAAAAAAATGATGGCTTGTAGAGGAAGCCGAAACTCAAATATTGGTCACGGCGGCGGAGAAGTCATTGTCGCCGCATAAGTACAGAAAGAAAAACATTCCCTTTTTGTCGTTTAGTAAAACGCTTCGTATAAAAAATATTTCTTTTGGATAAACGTAAAAGTCAAAGGGGTTTATACACCGTTTAAAAGAAAGTTGTGTATAAAACCAAATATGCCTCAATGAAAGGGGATTGAGATGAAGTCCTTAAAAAGATAATTTTTAAAATAAAATAGATCTATTATGTGTATTCACTATAGGTACACATAAAGAAAGTAAAAATACAAAATAGGACATAATAACATCATGACATAATTTGAAAGTAGGAGATTAACCCAAAGAATGGAAGTTGGGTTAAGAAATTCCCTTACCTCGTGTCTGACTTGACTCAACCGTTCTTTAACCTCCTGAATAATAAACTAGAGTTAATATATACCTTATTAATAACCATTTTCAATTTCATTATCCTTTTTATATCACTTATTACAATGATATGAACATTATGTAATTATTTAAGTTAATAACGGTCGTTTTGTCGATCTTTGGTACTTGAGTCAACAATAAACTTCTTATAATTACAAGTTGTTCATGTGGTGAAATATCCATTATATCCAGAATTATATTCATGATGTAGATATCATATATATCATATATATCCAGTATATACATTCATTCATAATATTACGTAACATTTAGAGGTAATAAATGAAATGCACCGTTCATGGAGACGGTAAGCCGTACGTACGCATGAACGCTACTTTCATTTCTATTTCGTATTTAATGTAATGAAATAATAATTATATAAAGGTATAATATAGTTCCAGTATAATATCATATATAATATCATTTACTCCATCCTTTATACATCCCACATATGGCATTAACGATTCACATCACTTTGAGGGGGCGGTAGTCCGCACTTCCTAAAATGAAATTATCGCGTTTTACCCATAATGGAAATCATAAAGTATGCCATAAATGAGAAATAAAGAAGCATAAGTAAAACATAAACATATTATATATCATATATAAAAATAGTTACATCTTAATGGCCACCTTTGAAGGTGTTATATGAGTGTTGAACAATCATCGTTTCGTGAGGCAGAAATTCTCCATCCACAGAAACCGTATGTTCTTTAACCATTAGATGTAGGTGTGTGTAATTGTAGCTCTAATACTTCTTATAAAAACATCCTAGTATATTGAGGATACTGTTTTTGTTACAAAAGAAATGAATAAAAAGAGGTTAGGGGGTTGGAGAAGAAAAATAAAACAAAACAACATTAGAGAAGACATTACCTCAAAATCGAGTAACTCTTTTTGATTTGAGCCAAATGCTTCCTTGAGAAGATTTCTGCCCAAAGTGAGGCTTCTAGGAGTAAGAGGGGGAAGTTGGGAGAGTATTTGGGCAGAGTTTGGCCGATCCAAATGGCTTGAAAGTGTAAATGAGGTGGGAGAGGTGGGGGCCTTTTATAAGAGGAGAGGAGGGGCTCTTTTGGAAAGATTGAAATGTTACATTATTATACATTGATTTCCGGATTCTAAAGGTCCCAAACTTATATAATTCGTGTCTAAGGTGATAAGGGTTCGAAATCTCCTCATCCAATAGGCTTTGGACAAGTGTATGCCTTGGATTTTTCATTATCTTCTCATTTTATTTAAATCATTAAATAATGAGGTGATCGCTGCATCATAATTATGTCATAAATAATTTAATTTATTTAATGTCTAAAAATTATAAAAAAAACTACTATTATGTAGGAAATATTTTTATCTTTCTAATGAATATTTATAGTCAAAATTTGAACTTGTTTAACCCCACTTAAAAACTGTTTTAGTAAAACAACTCATGTTTGTGTCAATTTAATTTTAACATTAAATAAATATATATTAATGTCATTTTCCAACTAAAGTGACTGCATGGGGTCCCCAAGTTGACCCATGGGTTGTCTTGGTCGGCCATGACTCATCCAATAGGAGTAGTACAAGTTTCAAGCTCATCTCATATTATTAAAACATTGTTTTTACCTTAAACTACACTAATTACCTCTAATCACGATTAAGAACTTAAAAGTTACTATTCACCAAAAAATTATTTTGATCTCATTGAACCAAATTTTACTTCTTAATGACAACCATGTATGTCGGATTTTTGAAAATCAAAACACAGAAGTGGTAATATTTCATTTAAATGAAAAATCAGTTATTTAACTACCACTTAGTGGTTTCACTATTCATTAAAAATTGAAGTTTTTCAGAACAATGCCAAAATTTCACCCTAAGCTATAATTGATATTCCGAATTCAAAAATAATGTCTATTTTACAAAATTCCCAACATATAAGCTGAATTAATTAATTTTATAATTAATTCCCGCTGTCACAACAAATAGCGTGTTTTTAAGAAACAATTTATATCAAAAGATTGACAATTATTTATGTCCAATTTCAATGTTAAATTAATTCTAATGACCACCATTGGATAAAATGGTAAAAATATATTCTAATTATACTTTAAAACCACTAAATAGTATAATTTATCACTATAAATTATTTTGATTAAAAAAGTTGTTGTTAAGTATTTTTCACTATTCATAAAAAATTAGAAGTTCTCAGAAAAATACCAAAAATTCAACATAGGCTAATTTCGATATTCCGAATCCAAAAATGAAGTCCATTTTGAAATATAAAAATTCTATAATTTAAAAAATTGGTTATTACTATTCATAACGGCTACTTTGATTAGTCGCTGTGTTTTAGAACTCGAAGTTGCGTACAATGCAAGCCATTGAATTATTGAATGATAAGCATATCGGGGAACCTCGGGGTGTTACATTCTCCCCTCCTTCAATAAATTGCGTCCTCACAATTTGAAAATTTTCTTTGAAAATAAAAGGTTGAAAATAGAAAATACCTTTGTGGAAAACCCACATCGGAAATAAGGTTAATAAAATTTAGCCTTAATAAGAGGGAAAGGGAAATAAGAAAGTCACCACCAAATTATGATCTCGATAAGGAGAACATTGGTGGCAATTAGAGACATATAATTGGAGGAAAAACGTAAATATTTGTAGGGAGTGATTGAGGCCATCAATCACAATCAACTGTCAAATTGAGGACCTCAAAGCCTTCAATCTATGTTGATTTAAAATATCATCAGTTCAATAAGATAGAAGGTATTAGGATAACACATTTTTTTTTGTTTTAATATCCCTTTACTAAAGTTTAAGAATTAATTCATTCATTGAATAAGAGATAGGTATATATATATTTATGCTTGACAATTAGAGTTTCAACCTTCAACTCATCTTTCACTCAAAAAGATAATAGAACTCAAAAATATTATACTTATCCAAATTGTATAAGGTTCCAAATGTTAACACATACCATTTAGATTAGTAAAATTATTTTGTAATAACCAGGGACTTCCTGTAGGCTAGTGGTAGGAAATAAAGGCATGTCACACTATGGTTGTGGGTTCGATTCCTGCACCTTTGTCCGACGCGACGGGTTGTGCCCCACCCTGCAGGTTGTCCTTTTCCTAAAACTATAGTATCATAATAGTCCAAAAATAATATTCATAAATTTTTTAACCGTAAACAATACTATCCAAAGATCAACTTAATCCACTCCAACCTTTATAATTATCCAATATTCCTCTGTCCAGACTTTCTCTAAAAGGTCTCTTAATTCCAAAATCAATTTATCAGATTCCCCAAACAAAGTAAAGTTTCTCTTATTGTCACATACTAAAAATATAAAAACCTTACTGAAATCAACAAGTACTACAGTACAATACTTATATATATATCACATTATTCTAATAACCAGAATATAATCCATGAGTCCAAAAGCACCATTACATTAGTTATTCTGCTTCAACTGTAGTAACAGCATAAGATTGTCCTTGATCCCTTGGCCTTTTCTATGGTAAGTTTCCCTGACGATTAGGACATTCATTTGCATAATGACCCATTTCTCTACAATTGTAGCATTCAACTTTGATAGCCTCTTTCTTTCCCTTGCAATCACGAGCCTGGTGACCCTTTTCTCCACATTTATAACAAACTCCCATTCCTTTTAGGCAAGTACCAGGGTGATTTTTCCCAAAATTATCACATAATGGAAAATCCTTCTTTCCCTTTTTCCCTTTATCTGTCTCTTGTTCCCCCGTTCTCTTCTTCTTTTGCTTTACTTTGTTGTCATAAGACTTAGAGAATTCCTTTTTTATCTTGATAGCACACGAGACAATATCTTCGTATGATGAGAAGGATTTTGATACTAAAGCTCGACGAAGAAATGGTTTTAACCCATCAAAGAAACGATCAATCTTAATCCTTGGGTTACGTATATAATCGGCATCATGCCTCGCTAACCTTGTAAAGTTAGCCTCATACTTTGCGACATTCTCATCCTCCTTCTGCCTCAAACTGAGAAATTGCCTTTCCATATCTGCTCGATGGTCACGATGAAAGTATTTTTCTAAGAAAAGCTCTTTGAACTGCCTCTATTCCATATTCGATACGTCATCATCTTCCTTTGTGTTTTGAATCAGCGACCACCACTGATCGGCATCTCCAGTGAGGCGGTAAACTGCCATGATAACTTTTTCCCTTTCACTGCTCCCCAAAGCCTGAAATATTTTCTCTAGGGAATTTATCCATTGCTCGGCTACTAAGGGATTTGTACTCCCATTGAACGTTGGTGGTTGTTGCCTCATGAATCGATCTAACATTGATCCTCCACGTTGCGGATCAGGGTGCTCCATACGAGTAAGGTTATTATTCATAACCTGAGTGAGTTGTCCCAGTATGGTGATTAGCTGATCGGCACCAGTTGCATCACCAGCCCCACTATAATTATCTTGAGCAGGAGGGCAATCCCTACATGGAGTGCGCGCATTGATACGGTTTCCATTTCTTCCACTAGGCGCCATTTCTAAACAATTGCATAAACTAGATCAGTTTATGAATCAAAATACATAATCCCATATTTATAAAACACTTAACATAAATTGAACTATTTATGGATATAATCCATAATCATAAAAAGAAATGTTTCCTTTGAGAAATTATATACTCATAACCCTTCATAGTGGTTTGTAAAGAAAATTAGAATTATCCTAAGCATATCCCCCGGGAGTGTTGTAACCAAGAGTACAACAAGGACCGTTGTCGTGCACCAGTTCCCGTTCAAGTCTAGGTCAAAGCAGTGTTTTCGGGTTTTACCCCTAGGTACATCTGTGCCAGAGCCGCCTCTACCTGCTCATATCCAGACAAGGATGTATTGCTCGGAAAACGCACAAAATCACTATAATACCATAATTCTAGGAAGTTCTTCTATACTAATCCTCAAAGTTCATCTTAGGTCTACGTGCTCTAATCAGAGTTTATCTAAATCTAGATTCCAAGGTTTGTACTAAACTGCCTCTGATACCAACTGTAACGCCCCGACCCCAGCTACCCAGAGTCGGTGCATTACTTAGTAACATTGGCATGATCACAAAAGATCAAGTATTGAAAGACTGACTAGTTTAGTAGCCTTGGAAACACTAGATACATTCATAAATGTTATATTACATCAGAAGGTGAAAAACTACAATAACAAAGTCTCCATAGTCCTCACTCATATCCTCTTTTGACTATCCCTGCAGGTCATTCATAAAATACTTCTTCACATCCTGGAAAATATTAAAACATTGAAATGGGTGAGCTCAGATGCTCAGTAAGGATAACAATATTGCGGAAGCTTTCATAAATAATCATTAACATTTAAGGCAATGTATAACTAAAACAAAAGCCTTTTAAACATGAACTTCAACATAATATGGCAAAAGTAAAATGAGATAATGCCATTCACTTCTTCACATGGATATTCTACTGGTCGAATAATCACATGCAATATCAATAACCACTTTCATAATGATGGAATTCATAATGCCAGACTATCATAACCATGTAGCCAAGGCCTCGTGCCAAGACCACAAATAAGATTTTTTCAAGGCCTCGTGCCAAGACACTAGTTTCTCTCATGAGACCTGCCGATGCATCGAGGAGCTATAGCGGGCTCCACCCATCACTTATTAAGTCCAATGCATTCCTCATATGAATAGGTTTAAACATATCATAAACCATAACATAATCGTATCACATAAAACATGCCTAAAGGAAACATAACATTTCCACATTTCAATCACAAGATATAAATACAACACATTGATATAATAAAAATTCTATCAAAACCATTTTCAATACCAAAATAAAAGAAAGTTAAAACTTTGTATTTATTTTTCATTAAAAAATTATGGCTTGTAGAGGAAGCCGAAACTCAAATATTGGTCACGGCGGCGGAGAAGTCGTTGTCGCCGCATAAGTACGGAAAGAAAAACATTCCCTTTTTTTCGTTTAGTAAAACACTTCGTATAAAAAAGATTCCTTTTGGATAAACGTAAAAGTCAAAGGGGTTTCTACACCGTATAAAAGAAAGTTGTGTATAAAACCAAATATGCCTCAATGAAAGGGGATTGAGACGAAGTCCTTAAAAAGATCATTTTTAAAATAAAATAGATCTATTATGTGTATTCACTATAGGTACACATAAATAAATTAAAAATACAAAATAGGACATAATAACATCATGACATAATTTGAAAGTAGGAGATTAACCCAAAGAATGGAAGTTGGGTTAAGAAATTCCCTTACCTCGTGTCTGACTTGACTCAACCGTTCTTTAACCTCCTGAATAATAAAATAGAGTTAATATATACTTTATTAAGAACCATTTTCAATTTCATTATCCTTTTTATATCACTTATTACAATGATATGAACATTATATAATTATTTAAGTTAATAACGGTCGTTTTTTCGATCTTTGGTACTTGAGTCAACAATAAACTTATTATAATTACAAGTTGTTCATGTGGTGAAATATCCATTATATCCAGAATTATATTCATGATGTAGATATCATATATATCATATATATCCAGTATATACATTAATTCATAATATTACGTAACATTTAGAGGTAAGAAATGAAATGCACCGTTCATGGAGACGGTAAGCCGTACGTACGCATGGACGCTACTTTCATTTCTATTTCGTATTTAATGTAATGAAATCATAATTATATAAAGGTATAATATAGTTCCAGTATAATATCATATATAATATCATTTACTCCATCCTTTATACATCCCATATATGGCATTAACGATTCACATCACTTTGAGGGGGCGGTAGTCCGCACTTCCTAAAATGAAATTATCGCGTTTTACCCATAATGGAAATCATAAAGTATGCCATAAATGAGAAATACAGAAGCATAAGTAAAACATAAACATATTATATATCATATATAAAAATAGTGACATCTTAATGGCCACCTTTGAAGGTGTTATATGAGTGTTGAACAATCATCGTTTCGTGAGGCAGAAATTCGCCATCCACAGAAACTGTATGTTCTTTAACCATTAGATGTAGGTGTGTGTAAGTGTAGCTCGAATAATTCTTATAAAAACATCCTATTATATTGAGGATACTGGTGTTGTTACAAAATAAATGAATAAAAAGAGTTTAGGGGGTTGGAGAAGAAAAATAAAACAAAACAACATTAGAGAAGACATTACCTCAAAATCGGGCAACTCTTTTTGATTTGCGCCAAAGGCTTCCTTGAGAAGAGTTATGCCCAAAGTGAGGCTTCTAGGATTAAGAGGGGGATGTTGGGAGAGTATTTGGGCATAGGTTGGCGGATCCAAATGGCTTGAAATTGTAAATGAGGTGGGAGAGGTGGGGGCCTTTTATAAGAGGAGAGGAGGGGCTCTTTTGGAAAGATTGAAATGTTACATTATTATACAATGCCTTTCGGATTATAAAGGTCCCAAACTTATATAATTCGTGTATAAGGTGATAAGGGTTCTAAATATCCTCATCCAATAGGATTTGGACAAGTGTAAGCCTTGGATTTTGCATTATCTTCTCATTTTATTTAAATCGTTAAATAATGAGGTCATCGCTGCATCATAATTATGTCATAAATAATTTTATTTATTTAATGTCTAAAAATTATAAAAAAACTACTATGATGTAGGAAATAGTTTTAGCTTTCTAATGAATATTTATAGTCAAAAGTTTAACTTGTGTAACCCCACTTAAAAACTGTTTTAGTAAAACAACTCATGTTTGTGTCAATTTAATTTTAACATTAAATAAATATATATTAATGTCATTTTCCAACTAAAGTGACTCCATGGGGTCCCCAAGTTGACCCATGGGTTGTCTTGGTCGTCCATGACTCATCCAATAGGAGTATTACAAGTTTCAAGCTCATCTCATATTATTAAAACATTGTTTTTACCTTAAACTACACTAATTACCTCTAATCGTGATTAAGAACTTAAAAGTTACTATTCACAAAAAAATTATTTTGATATCATTGAACCACATTTTACTTATTAATGACAACCATGTATGTCGGATTTTTGAAAATCAAAACACAGAAGTGGTAATATTTCATTTAAATAAAAATCAGTTATTTAACTACCACTTAGTGGTTTCACTATTCATCAAAAATTGAAGTTTTTCAGAACAATGCCAAAATTTCACCCTAAGCTATAATTGATATTCCGAATTCAAAAACGATGTCTATTTTACAAAATTTCCAACATATAAGTTGCATTAATTAATTTTATAATTAATTCCCGTTGTCACAACAAATAGCGTGTTTTTAAGAAACAATTTATATCAAAAGATTGACAATTGTTTATGTCCAATTTCAATGTTAAATTAATTCTAATGACCACCATTGGATAAAATGGTAAAAATATATTCTAATTATACTTAAAAACCAATAAATAGTATAATTTATCACTATAAATTATTTTGATTAAAAAAGTTGTTTTTAAGTATTTTTCACTATTCATAAAAAATTAGAAGTTCTCAGAAAAATACCAAAAATTAAACATAGGCTAATTTAGATATTCTGAATCCAAAAATTAAGTCCATTTTGAAATATAAAATTTCTATAATTTTAAAAAGTAGTTATTACTATTCATAATGGCTACTTTGATTAGTCGCTGTGTTTTAGAACTCGAAGTTGCGTACAATGCAAGCCATTGCATTATTGAATGAGAAGCGTATCGTGGAAGCTCGGGGTGTTACAAATTAGGAGATCATACTTTATATAAGTGGGTAGATTATTGTACCCTACGATTTAAATATGTATCTTACTCTAATTAAATATTATATCTTATAACACACAAAATGACAAACTAAAATTACATGCGACATATAATAATAATAATTTAATAAATAAGAAGATAATAATTAATTCATATGATTACATAGTATTATTTTGTCAATATTATATGATAAAAATTATTCCATGCTAAAACGGGAAAATTTTCCAAAAATAGTTTTTAAAGAGATGTGCCTTTTAATAAATTAAAATATCTTCAAATATTTAAATGTATGAACTATTATATTAAAATCAACATTTAATTTATAATAAATTTGAATGAAATGAGATTAAGAACATAGGAGTTTAAAAATGTCATTTTTCTATAGAAGTTGGTTTCCTTATATTTTTTTTATTTTCATGTAAAATAAAATTCTCTGAATTTAATATTTTATATATAATTATATTAAGTTAATTTTTAAATTCATATGGTAAAAAATAACTTAGGTTGATTTTTTTTATTGTTTATGAAAAGGTAGATTTTCGGATAAATAGTAAAAAATAATGATTTTATAAATGTTATCACTTCTATGACATTATCATGACACAATAAAGACATTAATATTTATGAAACAATTATATATAAATATAATAAATATTTAATAAGTAATATATTTCATCTAAAAATATAATATATTACTCATAATCTATGATTGATATTTGTGAAATCTATGTAATGTTTTATTCAAATAAAGGAATGTGTTTTATACTTTTCCTTAATTAAATAATTAAAATTATACCCTTAGTTTTAAATTTATTTTAATTTAAAATAACTCTAAATTTTTATTTTTAATCCAATGAATTTAATGATAATCAATTCTATACATGAATTTGATATAAATTCATTTAATTCTTAAAAAGAAATTTTATTAAAAACTATTTTTAGATGCATTTTGAGTAAATATATTAAAATTAATTTTTACCACATCTACGAATTTAATAATATAAAGTGGGTATAATTTTTGGATTCAATGTATTTAAATTATGAAATAATTCTCATTTCATTTTTAATTATAATGAATAGTTACCATGGTAATACTTTTGTCACCATGGAATGGGTTAATAGAGTTAATGAGGGGGTTAAACTAAGGTATATGGATTCCAATATAACTAAATATATTATAAATATGGGGTTTTGTGGGTATTTAGACTATATGTTTTCCAATATTTGAAATTGTTTCCATTTGGTACCACTTTCCCATGAAAATGACATTCTATTATTTGAAAGTTAAAGGTATTTTGAAGAGCGTAACTCCCCTCACTTATAAAATGGAAACTTTTTTTATCACTTATATACAACACATTAGAACCAAATATCAACCAATATAAATAACCCCCCCAAACCATTATCCATGACCTATATATTTTTTTATTCCTAAAAGACCCATCAGAGAATCCTTAAGGTGTTTTTCAAAGGAGATGACCAAACTCTTTCATGTTTCTTTCTTATTAATCATACTATAAATATTCTGTAAACATATTAACAAAATTAAATAATTGTAATTACTATAATAAATTTTTATGTTAATATCACAACAAATTTATATCTCCTATATAAACAATATAAAATTTAAAAGTCACTCGCACGTATGTGCGAACTACCACCTCAACAAAGATATGTATTTTATTTATCATCACCACTCACAAGGATAGTAATATAGATCAATTTAATAAATACACATGTTATTTATTGAATAATTAAGGGTTTTTATATATAAATCAGTATATACATTCTTTTCATTCTATCCATTGAAAAATGAAAACACCATAAATGCGTACGTGGAGACTATCGATTCCATGAATGTAATATTTTATTTTCCATAACTACATTACATTGATGGTTATAAAAGTGTAATTAATTTTTATAATATGATATATATATGTATATATATATATATGAAATTATTAACATTATGGAGTTTATTAAACCATTTCCACGGTTCAAGGACTAGAACCACTAAATTAAAACATGCATGAGAAACTAAATAGTTAACTCCAAAATAGATTATTTTAACAAAGAATTATAATTAAATGGGTAAAAATAAGTTATGAATAAAGGATATAGAAAAATATTGATATAAGTATGTATATTATATATATGAAATGATAAATATAAATTCATTACATATGATATTAGAATGAATTCAACCAAGTGGGAATCAATGGTAATGATTTATCATCTCAAATTTCCTTATTGGAGACATATTTCATATTATACACTAATTTTCCATATATGGTATATATAATGCCTATTTAAATTTTTTTGAAATTATTATATTTTTATTTATGGTTTTTAATAATCCATTTCTTGTTTTATCCAATAACATTTTAAATTAATAATTACTAAGGTCATAAGATTTGTTTTGTCAATCACATTCTTATTCAGGATTGTTTATGTTTAAATTTCAAAAAGGGGATTATATAATATTTCTATATAAAACCCCATATATTTTATTATGAAATATTTATTTATGATTTTTTCAATTATTCATTCCATTTTCCCCTTTATAGTACTCAAAAAGACCAAAATAACGTTTTATAGCAAAACTGGCCTTATTTATTCTATTTGTTTGTGGATTTTTAACTCCATTTACATGTTACTAAATTTGTTTTATGTAATTTTTAAACTATAAATAAAGGTTTAATAAAATCATTTTCTAGTACCATTGAATTTTTTTTAAATAATTAAAAATACTACTTTTTAAAAAAAATCAAATGACCCACTTTTGATTTTTTTAAAAGGTAATAAAATAATAATTTTTTAACATTTACGGCCTGAAAACTATTCCCCACCACCATGAATGTTATTCATAATCAAGATTAATTTTCAAATATCCATGTTTTTTAAAATAAAATATTACTTTTATTATTTTTTTATTATATGGGTTTTTTAAAAGATACTAAAAGAAAACGGATATTTCTGCTTACTTTCAAATATATTTCATAATTAGTTTTTTAAAGTGTTTTTCATTTATATAGCCATACTAATGTTGTGGTAAAATATTAGTAGTGGTTTCTATAGAATTAGGACCCTATATATATGAGAACAAGTTTAATAACATTTAAAATAGTTACACTTAGGGATAGTAACCCTGAAAAATGATGGTTTTTATTAAGTTAATCTTCACTCGATGCACACATAGTGGACCTAACTGCATGCTAGTTTTGAAACTATCAGGTTATATGATTTAGATATTTCACATGATTATTTAAAAAATAATAATTATGTATTTCAATATCTATTCCCTATCACACTTGATCTAAACGCTGAAAATATTTTTTACATATTATTAAATACTATGTGAACTGAAGGAATCTTAATAAGAAAGTTATTCTATTGACTAGGGAAATATTGACATTCTATATACTTGATTCAGTATAGATATTTATATATTATTAATTCATATTTATTATGTATTATTTTTATCATTAAATATTTTAGTGATGCATTTTACATGTTTAATAAAAGGGTAAGATGATTATAGCCCCTCGATGCAATGGTAGGTATAATGGGATAAACTATTTTAGGTATTTACTATATTCCTTAACTATTTATTTTTGATGTCATTTTCAGATTAATTTTTCATTGACAAGATTTCTTGTTTGAGAGGAACTAATGATATGTAAGATTTATTAGTTGAGAGTTTTTAAAAAATAGATTAAGATGTCTGGAATTATTCAATTTATCATTACAAATTTTGTTATTATTTTCCATGTGATTACTATGTTTTTTTACAAGGTTATATTTTATGCTCAAATTATTTATTATATGGAACATTTACTGATTATTTACTCTTCCATTTTATTTATTACATATGTATTCATGATATCTTCTATCATATGTTTTTCCTTACTAAGAATCTGAGCACATCCATTATTTTCTTCCTTTCCCTATGAAATCATCGGGGTCTTTAAATGAGTTCAAATAGAAACTAGAATATTTTATAGAATCCTATATATTATGTTTTAAATTTTTAATATAATATTGTAATCTTTTATGCATATAGACATCCAAAACTAAAAACTATTTTGTCTCATGGAATGTGATCTCTTAAATCTTGTACCAATGATATAATAAATCCAAAATCTAGGTTACATGAGTTAGGTTTGTGATTTAAAATATAAAATATAAATATTGAGTCACATACACACCCAAGACCTTTATGGTTTAGTGTTATAGAGATATTTTAACCAAAAAATCCCATATCATTCCCATAAAATGGTAATTTTTTCAAATATATTGAGGACTATTTATTTAACAATAAGTATAAAATATATCTTATATAATTATCCATATATTAAAACCATCTATATGTATCATATGTAATATTACTTTTCATAATAAAAGGTAATTAAAACCTAATGGTGATCTAAAATTCTTAGTAGGGGGTATCATATGACATAAGATATCATGGAACAAACAAGTAATGAATAATATAGTCCTAATAAATAAATCAAATACTCCCATAATAAAGAAATTGTCATTATTATACATCCATGTATAATATATAAATAAATAAACACTTGGATATAATTAAGTATTCTCATATTTAATGAATATATAATGATTAAAACTTTAATATTAAAATCAAGTCCTAATTCTAAGACAATATACATACTACCATAGCCTCATGCTAAGACATTGTTGATGAATGGTCAAGCATTCACCAAAAACTCAAACTAGTTTGTCTCATGATACATATTGGTGCATCTAGATGATATATTACTTTAGGACCTAACAATAACTAATTATGTTTAATTCATTCATCATATAAAATTAATGAAAAAAACATAAAAAAATATTCCTTATTAATCAATAAATATTTTAATTAAAAAAATTAGTACACAAGTTTTCAATAATTCCCCTACGAATAAATGGAATAAATTTATTGATAATTTACCTTAAAATCATAAGGTATTAATAATATATATATGTTGATGTCAATAAGGTAAATTTTATAGGATATTCCATCAAGATTATACAATATAGACATAATGGGGAAAAGTGATATCAGGAGAGGGATGAACAGTGATTGAGAACATAACCCATATGGCCATGTTTTTGAACAAAATATAAATTAATAAGATCATTTATAGTGTAATACATGAAATATAACTCTAAAGTAGATAAATATTTTATATTTTTTATAGTAAAATGGAAGAGGAATCCTAAAAGTATATTTCAGAAAATCTCTTTAACATTATCATTCCAAAAAACTAACAGTTCAATTTCAATGATATATTTTAGATGATGAAATGAAGAATTATTCAAACATTATTTTTACATAAACCCCAATAAACGAGTTTTGGGAAGAAATAATGGATAACTCAATAAATATGGAGTGAACGATAAATGATACAATAATTAAAATAAATAACTTTTTAATATTTCTAAAAACAATTATTGAAACTCACATAATAAAAAGAATAATAAAGAATAATTTCCAAAATTCGTAAATAGAAATAAAAATATAACATGATATAATACATATTTGGGTTTCAAAATAATAATGAAAATCATATATTGAAATAAAGAATATATACATAGAAGAGAAATATCCATTTGAATGGATGAAAATTACTATTAAAAGTGTTGAATTTTTATTAAAAACATAAATACCTGAAAGAGGGATATTTTGATAAAAAAACATAAATTATATTGATGAAATGATTGTAAATTATATAATAAACAATTTCCATATAATAACCAAGATATATAATAAATATGTTCAAGAATATATATTATAACTCAATAAAAGGAGTTTGAGTTATGTAAAACCCTTATGAATATGGTGAAAAATGAATATAATGAATTGTAAGGAGTTATTCCTGAAAATCCGTATAAATAAAATTAAATAAAAATTTATAATAATAATATAAATCTATGTGGTAGTAGGTACACTATATAAAAGAAGAATAGGTGCATAATATGAAAACATTCCTCAATAATGGGGAATTGAGGGAAAAACACTTACCTTAAATTTCGACCACCATGAATGATATTTAAATTCATGTATAAAAATAATAACCATAATAATAACCCACTTAAAACCCTTATTCATATATATTACATTTTACACACTTTAATTATATTCATTCCATATATATTCATTATCTAGTTTTTCTTTATTTTCATCATTAAGTGTTAGGGTCTTTAATGGCTTCATATAAGTTTCGAATTGTCATTGTTGAAACCCTTTAAATAATAAAAATTTAATTATTTATAGATAATTAAGTTATTATAATATAATTTCCCAAATAAATCATCAAATCACCAGAGTTATTCTATGATATTTTTAATTATGGCTTGTGAAGATGATATTAGTGACAAACTTGTTTTTAATGTTTTTTAAAAAGAGTTTTTATATTAATAAGAAGTTTAAATTTAAATATTAATTATTTATAAAAGAATAATTATTTTATTATTAATATATAATATTAATAGTAATTATATTTCCATATTCATCTATATTGGAAATTTATATCATCATTTGTGTATGTGGTTAAACAAACCCAAACAAGAACATAATATAATATATGGGAGAGTGTGGTTCTCAATATGACTAATCATTGTAATATAATTATAAAATATGTATAATGGTGTTATTTAGATGTTAAATAGGTGATAAAGTATTATTTTTAAGAGTTTTTAGAAGAATATAAATAAAAAATAATGATAATAATTTATTACATATAAGGAAGAAATTGTATTCCCTCTTGGGTTTTCCTAGATTAGGTGGAGAAATTTATTATTAGTATTATTAATATAATGCCTAATTTATATTTAAGTAATCTTGATCACATAATAAATATTATTTTATGTCATTAAATAAATTATTTGAACTGTCCAAGCGATTTGGTGATAAAAAAATAATATGTCATTCATGGAGGTGTTAGTCCACACATTACAAGAGTTGCATTTACATTTTACAATGGATGGGAGAGACATAAATAATGTTTGTTCCCCCAATATAATAATATTTTTTATTATAATTATAATAATTTCACTATATTAATATGTTATAATAGTTTTGGAGGTGAAATATGGAGAAGTAAATGTTAGGGAACAGATATTAATCAAGTTGATAACTTTAACCATCTATTGGATGAACTCATGGAAATAGTGAAATTGGGGTTTTATAATGAGACAAAATGTTTTTAAAAATTGAAGTAGATTCTCGGAGAGGTAACATGCAAATTTGATAAATGAAATTTATATGGGGAAGTGTGACTAGAAGTGGGTGGAATTGTACTCCTTTAACAAGTTAAAAAGATGAAAAATTCCTTGGAAACTATGGGGTGTAGAGATAGAATAACATATGATTTAGGTGATCTAGAGAAATTAAAATAGTTGATATATGTTGGTATGAATTTCCATAAAAAATATATTATATAATGTTGAGTATTTAATTTAATTTTGAAAAATTTGATCCACTTAGGTTTACTTTTTTACAATTATTAATCTTAATTAATTTTTACAAAGGTAATTAATTTTACACTAAAAATATAAGCTGACCCTTCCTATATCAATTCAACATGGTGAACATAAAGTTATCATCCATTTAATAATATTTAATTTCAAAATATGAGAAAATTGACATTTAAATTACAACCTATGTTAAATAAAAAAACTATTTTGGTATAAAAAATTATACAATAAGGGTTATTATTCATATTTCATATCCAATATTAATTAAATTAGTGTTAATATATTAAATATATATTTTATCATAATTTCACACTAATATGTTAAGTTTTTATAAACAATAATTCAAAGGTTAGTTTTTTTTTGAAAAATATACATTTAGGCATAAATATAATTTTATCAGTTATGTTGCTATAATAATTGAATTTTATCAATGCATTAGTAATTAAAATAATAATTTTTCAATTTAAAGGTAAAATTTAAAAATGTATAAAAATAGATGTGATATATAAAAAATTAATTATAGTGATAAATAATGAAGTTTTTGAATGCATTTGGGGTTCATTTTGGGCGAATAACCATTATGATTTTTATCACATATGATAGATCATTATTCAATTGTGGTAGATGTAAATGTCATGAAAATGAAATTTTTCTATCAGATATTGACATAGAAATCTCATAAACCATAGATAATATTTTTAAAGTCAAATTTATAATTAATTTAAAATATTTTAAAATAAAGAATTTATTATAATATGATCTTTTTTCGATGATGTTTTTGATCATTTGAAACCATTTTTTGAAATACTGTAAGAACATATAGAGGAACCAGAGTATATCCCATCTAGTGGTGATCCACACATAGTCTTTTGATTGATGAACAAAACTAATGGAATGTTGGGTGTTATCATGGAATATCAATCATCTTGTGTTATTTGACATGAATTTACATCATGCTTGAAGGAATCAATATTGTTCTTTTCATTCTTGAGAGATTAAGAGAAGAAGGATTATTAAGATAAATTAATTTTCAAAATGATTCTAAATTCTTCATTATGTATCCACAATAGGCATGAAAATCTATTTATAGAGTTAGGGTTATGGTTAAAATGTTATCTAATTACACAACGACCCTTAAATAATATAATAATCCTTATCTAAACTCTATACATTTATATTAATAATATTATTAATTTATGTTTTGTGTTATCTCACATGATGATAAATATTATTTTACTTTCTAATAGATTAAAATATATTATTTTACATGATTTGGGTCCACTAATCCTCTTCCGCATTTATTTAATACCAAAATAAATATTTATTAAATTTTCATTCATAAATAAATATACTATTCTCAGTATGGAGAATAAATTTTTATTAAATATACAATAAATAATATATATATATATATATATTCACATTATGTAGAATAAAAATTTATTAGTTATTGAAATAATTAATAAATTATTTTTTAATGGATAAATAATTATTTATTACCTTGAAAATATTTATGATAGAAAAATATTGAATACAATTTTTCATTAGTATGGAGAATAATATTTATTATAATAAATAAATCTAAAAATAATTTTATTGGGATGAATGAAAACACTTAGTGTGTGGGCCTCAAGGATTATTTCTCATTACCATTTAAAAGAATTACAAAAAGTCCATGATTTCTATCTTGAAATATGTCTTGGAATCCAAGATAATGATGTTAATGAAGTAATGTAAATAACCACACATGAACACTTACTATGTAATATAACATCTTTGTCGTAAAATATCATCAAGAGGGTTGTACACAATTTTCATCAACCTATGGTCTTGATACATATGTCTTTGAATATATGAAATAAAAATATTTTTACATTATGGAAATGGAATTTAATGAAATGGTTCCATTTCAATCAAAGGATATAGAAGTAAACTTCAATAATGATGTAAGAGAAAAATCCTTCCCAGACTTAATAATTAATAACACATCACTCATGATACTCCCAACATATAAAACTTATACATGAACTATATCATCATCATTTACAAAATACATCAAAGTATGCGAGTCATGTAATACATTAATATTAATATTAAAGACTAAGTACCATTAACAATTCTCAAAAATAGGAATATATTATAACACATAATCATGTGGAATTCTGACAGGAGGTTCTGTTATCATAATCTTCCATCTTGGAGATTTCCAAGTAAAAACATCATGAAAAGAAGACTTGTGTCCTAATGAGTACTTGAATGTTACATTTTCTGTTCTATTTGTCCCATAATAGTATGTTATTTAACTATAAAACTATATTTAATAGTATCATCAATTATTTTCAATGTTTTCATCATCGTGGGGAAGTAATATGACCTTATCAATGTGATATATACTCAATGAAATTATTTCATTAAAGTCATGTAGAACAATGAAAAATATATAATAAGATGTTTTATTAATTTTCACTTATTTGAAAATATATTTAATCCAATGTTAAAAAAGTTGGTTCTTGAACACCAACCCTAATCTATACCAACTTGAATAAGATCACACTTCTTATGACTTTCAGTCCAGTAGATCTCACTTGATGATCATATTTATTTTGAGTTAAGTATTTATTCAAGGAATCTATAATTTTATATTTTTTGGGTATTATTATCACTAAAACATCACCACATTGAGGAAAATAACTCAAGAGATGATACTATTGAATTATATTCTTCATCCACTAATGTAACCTTGGATCCTTTTTAAGGACTAGAGAAACAAAATTATCACAATAGAGCATGATATAATCTTTACTTATATATAACATGTTAATATATTGGATGAAGTTTCATATCAAAACTGATTCTTAACCTTCCATAATATCTATAATATACCTAGAATCTATTATAGAATACACAACCATGGTTTTCTTTCAGATCCTATATCTCACAATACCTCCATTGAGAGTTAATATGTATCATGTCTATAATTTTAAATCATAAAGATCTATTTGTAAATGAGAATTTTTATATACTATAATGACTACATCTTCATACCCTCAATAAAATAGGAACATATCCTATGTACATCAATGATACATAATGATTTTCTTGACTTCCATCTGATGGCGGTCAAAATGGTCTTCTTGATATCTTCCTATCACAATTAAGGCATCGGTTACATCTATCTTATAAAATATCATAGCATATAATACATTATTGACCTAATCATATACTTGTATATAATCCTTTTAATCCTCTTTTTTTCCTCATGTGTTTGAAGACACATTTTTTTATAAGACGGATGCCTTGAGATATTGGAAAAAATCTCCTCCGAGATTTTTTCAAAAAAAATATCTTCAGTATGTTTTCTATATATATACCTTGAGTTATAATGACTATCCTATTAGATCCATCATTATGGACTTGATACCAATAATATATTCTTCTTTTCCTAGTCTCTTTATAGAGGATCAGGTACTTAACAAGGGTTTAATATACTATAAGACAATAATTCATTTTCCATAAGTACCACGACATTGACCTAAACTATTAATAAAATGACCACACACCCACTAAACTATTTATAGACACAAGTATTGAAATCATTCATTATAAAACCAAATCCTATTATGAAATCATAAAAAAAAAGTATTCCATGACCTTGATTATTTCTTTAATACATGAATAAAAACAAGTATCTTTTGGTTCCATAGTGAATTTTTTTTCCTTCTTATCTTAATTAATTTATATTTGATCCAAATGGGTAAATTATTGAGGGAATTGATATACGTGGGAAAGTATTAGTTTTATTTATGGTAACTTTGTAGCCAAATCAAGGGTGGTTTCATCATGGCACACATAGCCAGGTCCTAGAGGATTTGGTTGATTCATAGTGTTAGGGTTGTGCCATAGTTATATGGAATCTTAGACCACCCTAATGAACTCCTCCACATCAGTTACAACATCTATAATAGCCATTCATTATGCATTAGTCTTTGGGAATTATGGCTTTGAATAGTCCATTATAAATAAATTTAGGGAATTCATTTTAGAATTGGAAGGAAATTCCAAGGAAATTTTATGATGTTTTTTCACATGTTTATGAACCCTCTAAATACCCAGATAACCATCCTTGCATCACCGGGTTATAGATCTATGAAGTACTATAGAAATTAATCCACATTCTAGTCCTCATCCTACACCATAGTGGATAATTTTCCAATGAAGGTCCACACCAGAGAGATCTCCCTATATTGTATTGATTTGAGTTGTGAAGTGATTATAGACTATAGTCTCTCTTATGGTTCATGGAGGTAATATAATGGTTTTTCTCTATGATAAAATACCTTTCCATACACCAAGGTGGTATTTTCCCACAATGAATAATTTATTATTGTGTCTGTGTCGTAGTTTTCCCCCTATGCCATGGTGGTTTTCCTCTATGAACCACCATGAAACAACACCTTTCTTAAGTGGTGGACCATCCCAGCCTTACAAGAGTCTTTAAAAAAACATATTGGCTAGACTTGGGTAACATTTGGTTCTAACATTGACTTATTATCATCTCTTTACTCTATAACACATGACATGCTAATTATAATACTATTCTAGGAGTCGTTGGTGTGTGGTCATGTTCTGATTGGTGTGAGAATATGGTTTGGGTAATGGAAACTATGAAGAACATTGACTTGAACTTCAACGAACTGATGTGGAAAGTTCCTTACCTTATTGGTATCTTAATTACATAGGTTTCCATTATATATTATTTTGTCTTAATAGATTATTGTTTTTGATTATGATTGCATATGGGTGTGTGTAAAGACTGTGATACATGTTCTGATATTTGAATCTATGAGTGATATTATAGTATCTTGTTTCCATGTTTTATTATAATCATATACTGTTATGTGTATTTACTTTTTTCTCATGTTGACATGTTTTCCATTTATGATAAACCTTGTATATATGTTACATTTCTTTATAAATATTATTCTTGTTGTTCAGAATAGGTGGGCCAATGATATGTGTGTATCCCTCGAAGGGAGAGTTCACTTTACATAAAATGATAGTGATAAGTGACCCGATCACATTTTTTGTGGTATGAGGATTCCATGGAGATCGTTTTATCATATAGACCCATATGTTGATAAGTGGTTCCTAGAACTTTTTGTCCACATGACCTCAAGCGTGCCTCTTTGTAGGATAGAGGCTTCAGACTACCAGGGAAGTTTTATGATGGTACAGTGGGGAGACTATACCCTAATGATCAGAGTAATCCTAAAAAATATAATAAATGGAAACATCAGAAGTAAAAATAAATAATAAGTAGTAGAATAATAAATCATCCAATAAATAAAATAGAAAAGTGGAATAAAAAGAATATGTATAAAGGATGATTATCAAGTCATGTATCTAAAAAAATGAAGTACATATGAACTAAGGGAATCAAGAATATACAATATGTTAAAGAAAATAAAAAAGGACCAAAAGATGCTACAAATTGGATCATGAGTATAGGCTCTGTTCTCTGGTACCACATGCGCCCTGATTAGGGTGTGAGATATATTTAGTAGGCCACCACTAACAGTGTATAGAAAAATCTAGTATGTGTATATAAAATAAAAAATATACATGAAATAGTAAAATTATTTCAATAAAAAAATTAATGTTATGAAATATGTTCCTCTTGAGACACTGAACTGACACTACCTTCTTTAGCATAAACCAGATATCTCTGAGGGAAAGGAAACCTACAAAGATATAATATGGGTGAATAATAGTTCTCTAAAATTTAAATAGGAAAAATTCAGGGACTGTCTGAGGAGGACAATATAGGGGAACCTAAGTATCATAAAAAGAGCAGTAAAACTACCCTACATTGAAAGAGTATATCCAATAAGACCCATAAATCCATCCTAGGTATCACTATCTTCTTGGTGGAAATCATTATCATTTGAGCTCATCCTAGGTGTACCACATAGGGGATGAAGTTTCACACATGGATGGTGTAAACATATCTTCCAACGAGACCATCCAAGGTATTTTCCCTTGTATCACCCAATTCATAAAGTGAAGGCAAGGTTATTGTTTGAAATAACTCAAACCATACCCCTCAAGAATGGTTAAAACGTTTTCGAATTCATTTATTCAAGCAATTAAAACTATGGAATAAAGAATATGACCCTAGACACATGTCATATCATTTCTCTTATGATGTTTTCATTCCATTTCATTTAATAAAAGTTAATTCATAAACCCCAGTAAATAATAAATAACTCATTACCAAATTATAAGGCTATTAAGCTTTTAAATTGAAGAACACTCATAGGGGTCTCTGATGTTAAGATACATGCCTCATAACATTTATTCATAGGTATTTAGGGTCTCTTTAGACATACAAATAAAATAAAATTTATTTTATTTCACGTTATAGAGGTGAAACAGGGATGCCAATAATATGAAACAAAAATTCATGATAAAATACAATTAGGTTTTGAGGTAGAATAACTAGAGCACATATCATCAGAATATAGTACTCTCCTTATTTAGTATCAACCCTTGAATCGATCTTGAATGGAATAAATTAGAATAATAGATGAAAACTTTAAAAATATGGCATATCAGATCACACCAAAATAGAATAGAATAAGGGGAGACAAACTAATAAATAAAGTAAGATGAGTGAATATCATAAATTATGAATCCAACACAACGGAAGATGAAGTAAATAGAGTCCGGATGAGAAGATGGATTCCAATCTTAGAGAGATCCAAGGAGGAGGAACATTACCTTGGGGGGGGGGATAATGTATGAGATAAGGGATAAATAATTTGAGTTTAATGATAATGTATGTAAGTTAAAAAATATAATTTTAACCATTTTTAGGAGTATGAGTTGTTTTGCGGCATGATTTTCCAAACTATGTGCCAACCATACTCCATCGACCACCCAAGGAAACTCTTCTGATGAGATGGATCTGCAATTTGACTAACCATTCACAATCTATGTTAAAACCCTATATTTTAAGGTCTTAATCAAATGTATATGTTGTGTGTCTTGGGTCATATGGTTAGAGGAAATCGTCTGGACCTCTATTGGCAACTGAAACACCTTGCAATGTTTAACCAAATAGTGCATCCTAGGTTGCATGGTTTCTACTGAAAATTGTGTTCATTATTTTTCTTCAAAAGTCAAGTATCCAAGTTCTAATCCATCACAATACACCCTCAAAAACTCTATGTCATCTTTATTCACTCATATTTTTCCAAATAAAAATAATTAAACGAAAACTAAAGGTTATATACCTCAATGAAAAAGTTATTATGTAACAACCTCCTCATCTAAAAAAACTCATCCCAATGTTTCTCTTTTGTGGGAGGTACAAAATTTCCTATGAAACATCCCAAACCCTGAGCACGTATAACATCCCCCCTCTCTCCCTGGTATCAACTTGTATAGGACTGTGTTTTATAGCACCTGTACTAGATGAACTGAACTACCTCACAAAGACATCATAATTCAATCAGTGATACATATCATGTGCTCCTCAAATGTTGCATCCATATCAAGTTCAATATCCTCATGGTCAAATGAGTGATATAGTTAAGAGTGAAAATGGAGAATATCCATTGCATGGAAGACATCATTCATGGCATGATACGTATGTGGTAACTTCAATCGATAGGTTATCTATTAATCTATCTAAAACCAAATATTGGTTTAACTCTTAGAAATATCCAATGTCCTACTAAAAACTCTAGAGGTCGGTAGAAATTATCAGTATATTAATTATTATTAGACTGAGTTGTAGCCAAACATTTCTGAATCTGTTATACCTACTTCGATGCATCTTAAACGATATGAAGAACCAGTATTGGTGCCTGAACAAACTCTAACTAGCATGTGGGTGAGAAAAATGACATATCGTAAAGGGCCTCATATGTATCCATCTGAATAGTTTCATGAAATCAATTATTGCAATAAAACTCAAATCTGGGTAAGTTTTTCTCTTAAGAACCTCCAAAATCAAAGAAACATTCTTGGTACATTTCTTCTAGAACCTTTATCATAACTAAGATTGACCATATTTCTGATTCTAATATGATGTATTCATAAGAACAAATGAATTCATTTTATATTTAACCCTACCAAGAACCATGATCCCAGATGAATGTATTGGCCTAATGCGATTGAGTGGGGAACACTGTGTAGTTGTGAAATCAATAGAATATAAATACACCCATGATCATCAACTAATAAGGTGTCTAGAATAAGTAGAATGTGTGTGACCATATTCATTATATCAACTATCCCTGATACTACATCTCTACTGCATGGATATCTCAGTTGGATCGTCACAAAATCTATAGCGACGTCGTTCCCTTTCCAATCATGAATGGATTGATGATGTAGAAGTTTGTTAGGTTGTTGGTTATCCACCTTCACTGAATGATAGGAAAATTACCTCACGATGAAACCTATAATCTACATCTTCATAGCTAGACACTAATACTAATGTCAAATGTCTGGGTACAACTTGGTAATGATCGAGTGAACTACCCAAAAAAATTAATGAGATTCCCGTGTCAACTCTTCCCATATGTCAACAATCAATAATAAAATCCTAGAAAATTGAATGGTATCGTTCTCATCAATAACCCAACCAAGAAGTTTGTTCTCACCGATGATACTCTCCCATAGTAATAAGACCATGATTTATGAAATCCATCACACCCTCACCCATTTTAGAAGGGATTATGTCACTGCCAAATCTATTAAAACTAGTTACCCATGACATTCTTTAACCTGTAGGTGCATCTCAGTAAATAGGTCCCTCAATTTCCACTCAAAAATGGCCTCTTGGATGGACTATTTATGATTCTTCTGGGTCATTGTATCAGCTATTACATTTCCCTTTATGGGTGTATAAATAATCTCAATGTAAAAAAACAATAGGTACTCTACCCACCTACAAATCCTAAGGTTAAATTCAGGATGTTCAGAAATATATTGGAGAATTTTATGGTCCATGTAAATTTTTAACTATTATCCGAATAGAAAATTCCTCCAACAACATTAATCATGATCCATGACTACTGGCTCCAGGTTGTGCATAGGGTAATTACACTAATGAGGCCTTATCTGAAGGGACCCCTATGCTAAAAAGTGACGTACCTACATTAGAACTACCTTAATAATGATTCCTTATTCATTTTGAAAATTGTGTAGCTTCTAACCAACTCTGTATGAATTAGGATTGGAGTTATATTCAATCTCACATTCAACAAAAAATATATTTCTTGGAAGCATCTCACCACAAAAACATTGAAACCTTCTTAGTTAAGCACATGATTGGTGCTTATAGGAATGAAAAGTCTGACATAAAAAACATATAATAATAAAGTATCCCTAAGAAACTACATAAATCAAATACATTCTTTGGATTCTCCTAAGAAACCACTACACTCACATTTTCTAGGTCAACTGACACTCAAGCGTATGAGATTATGTGACCTAGGAAGTGAACCTTATCTATCCAAAATTAGAATTTTGTGAGAAGCATATAGTTGGATATCTATTATCATATTTATAATGATCATAGAATGCTTATCATATTTGTTTTGAGTATGATAATGATCATTGATATCTTCATCAAATAATACCACAAAAGAATCTAGATACTGGTCAAAAACCTGATTAATCAAGTCTATAAAGACTGAAGGATCATTTTTAATACTGAATAGCATAACCAGATACTCATAAAAGTTGCACATACTCCAAAACATTGTACATGGTATGTATGATAGTCTAACATGTGTCTGATGATAGCCATACCTCAAATCGATATAGGAGAAAACTATCTCACCTGAGAGATGATTGAAGACAAAAACTATATGAGGTATTAGATACTGGTTCTTAACTATAAGCTAGATAAATCAATGATAATTCACACACAACCTGATGGTACCATCCACATTCTTGGATAAATGGATTGGTGAACCCCATATAGGAGTATTGGTTTATATAAAAACATTTTCTTCTAGGTCATGTAACTAAATTTTGGGTTTCGGGAGATCTTTTGGTATTATCCTATATAGAGGAATATACATATTCATTACTCTAGGAACAATATCAATGGTGAAATTGACCTCTATATAAGTAGGTAATCATGAGAATTCATCAGGTTATACATCCCTTTAATGATCCAAAATTGGAGGAAATTCTAAAATCCACATTCCTTGATTGTTCAAAAAGATACAAGCTATCTGGGCTATCGGTCCACCCAACCCATGATGATATTGTATTGCATGATTGTACAAGATATCACATTCACCCTTATGAATGTAGGTATCACACTTATGTGATGAGAAAGACACCCTTAAGTGATAAAAATAAATTTGATCATGATAAGTAAATTTACATTCCATCCTGAGAATTATTTCTAAGACTGTAATCTTGAGGCTAAAGAAATCCCACAATAAATGGTACCAATATATTTTAATGGGGAACTCCTTGTACTAGAGAAGACTTTCTAATTTAACCACTTATGATGTGTATAGAGTCACTATAACACATAATTAATCTATCTCTAGGAACATAATTTCAATAATTTCTGTAGATACAAAATATTTTAAAGACCCAATATAAAACAAAGAAGAAACTAAACTAGAGGCTACTAGAATAGTACCTCTACTATTGAATGGGATGGTCACTAATCCTTGGGTGTAGGATAAACTATATATATATGGACTAATCCATGACCCCAATATAAAATTTTACTAACTAGATAATTCTTAGTCTACTGATGCTACAACTTTGAATTCTACCTACCTTGGCCACATCCACCTCCTCAGCTGGATTGGTCGGTAGTAGACTAGCTCCTAGCTTGACGTGGTGCTACTAATTTTGTACCTAAATGAAGTGTCGGTAAATATCCCATCTTTCTAGTAACTTGGTGTAAATTTCATCCAAAATTATGATGGTGACCTATCCTTCCACAATCTCAACACTCGATTGGGTTCCTCATACAATTAGGCTTCATATGGCTAGCCCTACCACACTGGTGGAACACCACACAATTGTCGGTGCACGTTATCTGTGTGAGGCTAATCCCATTAGCAACGATAAAATGACATTTCCTGATGCAATAAAACCCATCTCCCTGAATTGAAACTGAACAACCATAGGCCACATTTCTAACTTTCCTTAGGTTTCTAATTATAATGAGGGGATGGTTCTTTATCTCTGAAAAAGTGGCCAGTTGAAAAATTTCCAACTACTACCAGATGGCATATGCATGCACATCCTTAAAATGCCTCATAATATACAACTAATCACCTTCCAGTGTCAATTTAAATGGATTTATCTCAATGAAAAAACCAGAAATATAAATCATTGACATCGTACCCTAATGCATATGCATGAACTCTCTAATGTAGTATGCTCCCACCATCTATGGAAAGAAATGATTATAAAAGGCTATATAGAAGTTTTACCTAACCATAATCAAATAGAGATCATCCTAATAGATGACATACCACCAATTCTTGGTAGATTCACAAATCATATAGGTGGTAAGATTAACCCTCCACTATAGAAGAATCTCTATACACTCAAATATCAATGAAATGAAGTGTTTTAAAGATTATACAGCATGAGGGAATCCATCCACTGAGAATGTGGGAGGATGTTGATTCTGAAATTCTTATATCAAATCATCTATACTATAGGTTGGTCATATAGTTCCCTGAAAATACTATATTAAGTGAATGATGCTATCTTGTAATTGAGCATTGACCCCTAGTAGAGGAAGAATATGAGGAGCCTCAAGCGGAACTACCTGAGGTAATCGTGGTGGCTCAAGGACCACCTCCTCTATATTATGGTCATTATCACCCTCCTAGCGTACAAATTGAAAATTTTTATGGATTAATAAATCTAAAATTTCCATGTTTATGCCGCAGATAATATTTAACAATAGATAGAAATAAGATAACAAGAATGTAATGGTACACAACCTTCCTATAAATGATTCAACCATCTATGAATGCTTCTAAATACAATTCTAAGAGAAACTACTTCAAATTAGGACATTAATAATTCTAGAAAAGGGGCTTTATCCGCTCTATAAAATCCTTGATAATATAAGCGATGTTGAAGTGTTAGGTTTAATAGTGCTCGCAAAAAAGTGATAATAAATATCCACTGATAAAGGGTATATTTTGAAACACCCTAATCAGTGTTCCCCCATATATCAGTACTTCCCCCACCCCTTTATCAAAGCATTATAATTTCCCACCCTTAGTGTGTGCCCCTTCCACCAGCAATTTTCAATCTTGAGACTTCTTTTTTATACACCATATACTTTTCCACTCCCCTATAAGGTGTTCTTTTACATTTTATGATATATCTATATATTTAGATATATAATTTTATCCATATATTAATATATTTATAAATATATATATAGTTATATATATATTTAAATAAATATTTATTTATAAAAATATTTTTTAAATTAATATTGACTCTAAAAACCCTTAAAACACATAAAAACATTAAGAATCTATGAAAACCCTAAACCCCTAAAAACCATGAAATCACCATAACCTCTGATCCAAAAGTCCATTTCAACTCCAAAACCACTAAAATAAAAGATCATTAAATAATAACTGATATGATATGTGCTAATGTATTAACGGACACCCACAATATATGTTATACAAATTTTAATCTTATGAAATTGTGGTTGGCGAAAAACACATAGTTTTTGAGGCATTCAGGGCCTTTATAGTGTTGAAAAACAGGAGAAATCTAATCGAACATAGTCCAAGAAACATTTTGGAATAGATATCATCATATAATTCTATTTTATATATGGTAGATCCCAAACAAACACCTGGATAAAATGATCTATTTTTTTGATGTTCTAGTTCGATTTCGGACTTTTTTGAAAATATAATATATATTTTTCATTGAGTATCACATGATTTAAATCTGATGAACTTTTATCTCATTCCAAAAGCATTGATTTTACTGGTTTTGTAGATTTTATTAACTGCTGAATAGAATGTTATGATCTTTTCAGGGTTTTAGGCATTTTAAGGGTTTTAGGGTTTTAAATGGGTTTTCACATTTGGTCTCTTTTAAAGTAGACATAATATATGAACTAGGTGTCCATTTTCCTCTACGAGATATTAAATCTATTTCTATAATGACCACTATGCCTTAGTGACCCAAAAGAACCCTATATCATCTCTATTGAGGCCAAAAGGGCAAGAAGGCCTCCAAACAATAATAAATTCTACTAGGAGTGCCCCTTAATGAATTATATATTTTTTAAATATAAAATTTATCAACACTAGGGAAAAAACATAAATAGGTGGGTATTTATTAGATCTTCTAAAAAGGAATTGATAAAATTCACCTTATTATAAATTTGTTTTTAGAAGTGGTGATAAAGAACCCCATTTATCAGCACTTTTTTAGAAGCGGTGATAAATTCCCATTTTATAAAATATTTTTTACTAGGGTTGATAAGGGGGATTTATAAGAAATTTTTTAAAAGTGTTGAGAATGTACCCCTTTTAACAACACTTTTCATAGAACTATTAAATTACTCCTTTAACAGAGATAAAATGAGATGTTAAAGACCCCTTTTAAATGGGTTTACTGGCATAGTGAAATGGGGTGTTTAATAGTTCTTTTAGTTAGCGTTGTTAAAACTTTAGTGTTGGATAAACCCATTTTTTTAGTGTTATAAATAATATCACAACATATCACAATAGAAACTACTTACTTCCCACTACTAAGGTCAGGTCAGGGTCATGCTCTTATGTCACTCAACAAAGGTTTCATTACATTGAGTGTCAATTGAATGGTTTAGAGGATAATACCCTTTAATTTGTAAGTGGATCCCCCATTTAATGGTAAAAATTTCATTTAAAATAATATATTAAATTAAGATCATTCCCATTTATATGCATATAGATATCACAATCTAATTAGACGTGTCACCATTCCCTATTTATAAATCCCAGAGTCTTTATAAATTTCAATTGGCATGCAATGTAACTGTGACCTGACTTTTTCATACGGTATCGGGATGTGATAGGTTATGTAAAATTATTTATTAGATGAATCACCATTTAAAATTTATTTAATTACATGATTCATAAATTATAATAGGTCTTCATGGAATCTAATAAACTAATGCTTCAGTCCATAAAATCAATGGTTCATAGCTCAAACATGGAACTATTGGTTATTAAAGGCTCCATGATCAATATATATGGGGAAACCCATTTAGATTGATGCAGAAAATTTAATAAATATGAATATTTTATCCCTCCCAGAAACTTTAGGAAATTTCCATATATAATAATCTATTCACAAACTATATGTAGCATTTAATGCCCACAAAAAGTAAATGTGACATGGAAAAATATGTGGCTTATAAGTAGTAACGTTCTTGTCAATATTCAATAGTTGATAGCTTATTTACATAAAAATCCAAGGAAAATTAAAATCAATAATAATAATATCCAAAATAATAATATCATAGAACATGTGTGTCACCCTTTGGGGAAATTAGTACTATGGTAACATGCACAAACAATAACTACAATAAACCATTCAAGGGAATTTGGGATTCCCCAAAACGAGGGTTAGATACTCCTAGGAACATGTTACTTATAAAATTTTTAAACATTCCCAGTATCCTATATAATATCCAAATAGTGAAATAAATGGGAAAAAGATTTGATACTAGTTTTTAAAATCCAAAAACGGATTCCACTTAGTGGTACCTCATGTCAGTTGTCAACATGATGCCAAATTCTCCTATAGAAATGCCAGAGGATTTCAACTAGCAGTGAGGGCATATGATGGTGCTTTGGGGAGACTATACACTCATGATCAGATTAATACATGATGAAGATAATACATTGAATCTTTGAAATCAATAATAAATAATACTAAATAGAATAAGAAATTATCCAATAAATAAACATACAGAAGTTGAATCATATATAGATACAAAATGGATGATGATCATGGCATGTAAATATACAAAAATAAAGTGCATGGGATATATGGGAATCAATCATATACAACATTATAAAAAAATAAAAAATGCTAAAAGCTTACACAACTAGAATCATGAGCATTGGCTTCATCCTCTACTCTCAAACTACATCCCAATACTCAGAATCAAAAATCATAAGTTGTAAACATCCTTTTGGATACACCTACAATCACAAGTCTTATTAGGTACCATAGGTTTCCTGAGAAGTGTGTCATATATACAAAGTAGGACACCACCAACCATGTATAAAATAATCTAGTATGTGCATATGAAATGATAAGTGTGTATATAGAAATAAAAGGTAGACATAAAAGAATTAATAAAATTCATTAGATCGATTATTCACAGGAATCAGACCGACACTACCTATTTCTTCCTAAGATTAGTATTTATGAATGAATGTCAACATGTTCCGATATAATATTGGTGCATAAGATTTATCTTGAATTTAAATAAGAGGTATCTTTGGACCATATAAGGTGAACCGTACAGAGGAATCCATCTATCACACCATGAGCATTGCAAATACCCAAAAACCATAAGAGTCTATCCACAGTGACCCATAAAGACATCCCAAGTATCACCCTTAACATGGTGTAAATCATGAATCTCTAAGACCCTCCCAGGTGTACCATAGAGGGGGACCCATTATCACTCCTCTATAGTGTAACCATATTTCCCACCACTCCTATAACACCCCAAGGTTTTCTAAAAATAAATTCAAATACATGAAACTTTTCTTTAAGTAGATAATTATAACTATACTTTAAACCTAATTTTATACTTCTATGTTTTGAATTTCAAAAAATGGCCATCTACAATTATGTTCAATATGTTATTTAGAGTCTAATGGAACCAACTTGTATTTTTGGTGAATAGTAACATACCCTTATTAATAGTAATATGAATAGTAATATAACCCTAATAAATAGTAAATTGTATTAATATTTTATTTTCTTAAGGCTTTAATATAATGACATATTGGTTAATTTTTCAATGTCATATAAAAGTAGTTATTGTTTTTAAATTATTATTTTTTGAATTAAGTATTATTTTATTTAAAAACTAAATTTATAACATTTAGAAAATTATTATCTAAAAATGGACTTAATTTTTGAATTCTATATGTTGAGAAATGGTAAGGACAATTTTTTGGTATTTTTCTAAAATTCATGAATTTTTTATGAATAGTGAAATACGGTAAAACAACGTATATTCAAATTATCAGTAAACTACACTATTTATGACATCAATAGTGATGTGAGTCCAATTGGTTTAAAATAAAATTCCATTATTAATATTTGGGGTCACATGAATTATAATTATTCATAGTCTTGAACAAAAATATTATAATAATGATTAAAATAATGAAAAATACCCCCTCTCCTTCACTATAAACACCACCCTCATTCCCCTCTTCCTGCCGCACCTCTCAAGCCTTGATCATTACCTATGTTCTACCCAATACTCCTCCTAAGGCTCTTCCTGCATCCTAGATAAACTAGTATCACCAAAAGGACAAAACCAAAGGCTTTAAGGGGGATCCCAAGGAGAAGAGATCAAGAGGTAAACATCCCCTTTTATTTTCTTTCTTTTCTTTCATTTTATGTTATTTTTTTATTCCCTTTGGATTATGTGGGGATATTTCATTCCCAATCCCATTAATTACCATATTATGTAATATTATGAGCGACACCTTTTATTTCATCAAATTATTTTTTCGAAATTTTAAGCGACACCATTATTCTACCGAATATTCATGAGTGATTTCTCAATTTTTCTTTCATTTTGAGTTCTATTGTTCTTTTTCCTCACCTCCTCTTAAGAAAGAGGCATGAAAGCTCCAGAATCTTATATATTCTGTATTTTCTCATGTTCATGGAAAATTACTCATCAATATTTTTCTCCTCTCCCACTTATTCAAGGAATTAAAAACATTGTCCGTGATGTGTCAAATTACCGACATCGTGGACAATGTCATTTAAATTTGCATTAATTACTTCAAGGATGGTCATGTAACCATTTTTATGGTGGAAACTAGTTATAATATATTTATTATGTCACATACTTGGTCCTGTAATTATTTTGTACCCATGGTTTTAATTTATAATACAAAATGAGGTCATTATTATCAAAGAACCACTAAAATGATCTAAACAAACATCATTAATGTTTAATCATATGAATCATCCTCAAGTAAGAATTAAAAAATATAAATTGTATAATTTATGGTTCTATAAATATTTAAATACTAATCCATTCCAATTATAGAGTTTCACTTCCAATCGAAAAGAAAAACCATCATGAACCAATAATGGAAATCATATAAAGAACTCACCCAAAAATAGTGCAAGGAACAAAATACCAACAATTAAAGGGGGAAATGATGTAATGAAATGATCATATAAGGTATTATAAATATGGATATGTTTTTTTAAGATACTAATAAAACTCTTTTAACCATTATATAGGATTTTTAAACACGTTTGAAGTAATACAAGCCCAATGTAAGGGAATTCTTAACCCGATCTCTATTCTTTAGATTAACCTTCTAATTCATTATTTATGTGGTATTAAAATTGTTTTTGTTATGGGTTTTATTTATATTATATTTAATAATGGGTATTTACATAGTATATACATATTACATCCACTATATTTAGTGTCACTTAAACTTTATGATATTTATAAGGGACTTTTCTTTTAAAATCCTCCATTGAAATTTTGTTTTATGGAAATTCAAAGGGAATATTTTTATGAAATTATTCATGTTTTATGTTTGTGTTATGGTTCTCAGGAATTGTTTATGAGAAGTGTGGGAACTATATTTTCCTCCAATGCATTGGTTATGTGTATGTTGGAGGTTGGTTGTATGATTACTCCAAGAGTAACTGCGATGGTTACACAAATTGTAAGGTAGTCGGGAGGGTCACAAATTATAAGATAACAGAGAGAATTACAAGACTATGTAACTAATTCCCCAATAAAACTTTATTATTATATTTATGTTCTTATGTTTTGTGTGTATCTTTTTTAAATCTCATGTTTCACAATGTATGTTTATATGGGTGACAAGTTTGTCTCATAAAAATGATTGCATACATTACAAGTGGTCATGGTATAATGTGTTCTTTACTTCTTTTCATACCCCTTAATGAGATTTTGTGCTCATCCCATGTTTTTAATGATTTTAATAGTTTATAAGGATGTGTAAGATAAATAAGAAATACATGTTAAATTTTTTAAGATTATTCAAATAAATCATGTTTTATGTGAAAACTTTTATAATTTGTATGAAATGAATACTATTTTTATGGTATACACTATTTAATAATGTCCAATTTAATGAATGTTTTATTTCCCAATTCTCTAAATATCTAAAATAAAAAATATCCTCAATGTTAAAGGAAGTCAATTTATGACTAAATTCATGATTATGTAATGTAAAAAGGCAGAGTCCTTATTGTTGGTATCAAAGGATGGTTTAGATTACTTTAGGGACTAGGATGATGTTAAAATAATACCATAAATGATTTTTTCTATATGATTAATTTGAAATGTTATAGAATTTAAATATTACCATGTTTCTTCATCTAAGATATTTTTGTCAAGAATGGTTGTCCATAGAAGAAACAGAGAAGCTAAAGAGAAGTGGCATGAACGGAACGACATCCTTCCGAATCTACAGCCCAGAATTGTAGGGTTTGGAACTGACCAGTTTGTGACAATAATGGCTCAACTAACACAAGAAATAAATGGTGGTGGAATCTATGCAAGAGAATAACTAGAGGTACCACAACAGAACATGAAAATATTAGAACATTTTATGAGACAACAACCTCCTGCTTTCAATGGATTTTCTGACCTAGTAGCTGCTAAAGGATGGATTAAATCCCTTGAATAGATATTCAATGTTATGGGATGTTCAAACAATCAAATGACATGTATTTACATTTATCATGTTGAAGGTTAAACTGATCAGTGGTGGTAAATGGTAAATAATATTAGGTAAATAGAGGATATTGATGCCTTAGAGTGGGATGAATTTAAAAGTATTTTCCTTGAAAAATATTTTCCTTAGGTGGTGCGACATAGGATGGAGAATCAATTCCTTGAATTGAAACAAAATAAGGATGATTCAGTGGCTGCATATGAAGGAAACTTTACCTGATTGGTGAGGTATACTCCAAATCATATTATGGATCTTGATAGAAAAGTCAACCGCTTTTACTCAGGACTGAATCCAAGGTATCGAAGGGTGTTGGAATCATGTGAATTCAAAAGTAATGAGAAACTTGTATGATGTGCTGAGAGGGTAGAGATGGAGTTTTCCGATGATCACGTTAATTTTGGAAATAAAGAGAAGAAGTGGCCCATATGGAAAGTGATGGGTAAGAATCCAAAAAAGAAATCTAATGGTAAGAAAATACAGTTTCTAGTTTGTAAAAATTGTGGCAAGAAGCACCCTGGGGAATGTATTAGCAAAACTGGGGAAGTGTTTTAAATGTTTTGTGTTTGCAAATATATCCTGAGATTGTAATGACAATGATCCTAAGACTAATTTTGATAAGAAAACTGTTAAGTGTCTTAAAAGTGGTGAGATGTGTCACAATGAAAATACCTGCCCAAAGAGAGATCAAAATGATGCAAAGATGATAGAATATAATAAGAAAGGAATAGTGAGATCATTTGTGACTACACTAGAAGATGTCAGTCCATAAAATGAAGTGTTATCAGATACTCTATTAATTTACTCAGTTTTTTGAAATGTTTTTTTTGATATAGGGTCTAAACATTCCTTCATCTGTGATAAATTTTCAGGTAAATTAGAAATATCACCTCAAAAAATGAGACATGGATTTGTTATTAAAACAACAAGGGGAAAATATTATAATGAAGAAGAATTATTAGAATCTTTCTATTGTGGTATATGGAATGAATTTACATGCAATCCTTGTTTTTTTACCCTTAGTCGAGTTTGATGTTATCCTGGGAATGGATTGGATTTCTGATTATCATACTAAGATTGACTATGGAGCTAAATTATTTGTTTTTCAGAAATCATTTCAATTGGTTTATAAGAACAAAATCATACAATTGATAACATATTAGGAAGCTGAGAAATTGTTTAAATATTGAATTAAATGTTATCTTTCTCATATTGTTGAAAATAAGGGAACTATTTAGATTAATTATGTCCCAGTGGTAAATGAATACCTTGATGTTTTTTCTAATGAGTTACCTGGAGTCATATCGGATCAAGAAGTCGAGTTCACAAGTGACTTATTTCCTGATGCTAACCCAATTTCAAGACCCCCATATCGTATGACTTAAATTTAACTTCTTGAATTGAAAAATCTATTACAGGTTTTTCTTAATAAAGGATTCATTCATCCTATAAATTCACCATGGGGAGATCTTATTTTTTTCATTAAAAAGAAATATAATTCCATGAGACTTTTCATTGATTATAGATCATTGAATAACATCAATTTTAAAAACACCTATCATTTTCCATACATTGATGACTTGTTTGATCATCTTAAGGGAACTCATTTCTTCTCCAAGATTGACTCTAGATTTGGATACCACCAGCTGAAGGTGAAGGAGGATAACATCCTAAAAACATTATTTTGTACTATATATGGGAATTATGGATTTGTTGTTATGTTTTTTGGGTTAACTAATTCACCTGTTGTATTCATGAAGCTTATAAATAGAATATTTTATGATTTCTTGGAAAATTTTGTGGTTGTGTTTATTGATGAAATTCTATTATTTTCTTAAAATAAATAGGATAATTAAAAGCATCTATGGGTTGTTTTAAAAACTTTGAAATAAAAGAAATTGTATGGAAAATTCAGAAAGTGTGAATTTTGGTTCCAAAAAATTATTTTATTGGGCCCATTATAAATAAGGATGGAATAATAGTTGATCCTTCCAAAAAAAAGTGGTTGATGAATGGAAAATACCTGAAAATGTTACAAATATTCGTATTTTTCCTGGATTAGTATGTTATTACTAATATTTTGTTAAGAACTTTGCATGGTTATCTATCCTGATAACCAAGTTAACTCAAAAAGGGATTAAATATATCTGTACAGAAGAATATATTTTTTGTTTTCTGGAACTGATGAAGAGATTGGTGAGTGCTCTAGTTTTGGACTAGCCTTCCCAAATTGGTGAGTTTTTCATCTACGGTGATGCTTATTTGAAGGTATTTGGTTGTGATTTGATGTATAATGAGTAGTTAATTTCTTATGCTTCAAGACAAAATAAACCCCATGAGTTAAATTAACCCCCATATGATTCAGAATTGGAAGATTTGGTTTTCTCTTTAAAAATTTGGAGTCATCATTTATACGAAGACAAATTTCAAATATATACTGATCATAATAGTCTGGAGTATATATTCACTCAAAAGGAATTAAACATGAGGCAGAGAAGATGGATTGAACTGATAAAGGATCATGATTTCACAATCAATTTCCATCCAAGAAAAGAAAACAATGTAGAAGATTCCTTGAGTAGAAAACATCATGCACCATTAACCATGTTACATTTCGAACATGATCACTTGATTAATGATTTGATAAATTTTAGATTAGAATTTGTTAGTGTATGTAATAAATATATTTTGTCTTAGGTTTCAGTGCAGTTATCATTATCAGAAAGAATTAAGAAAGAACCATAGGAAGATTCTGAGAAACAGAAAAAGATAGAATTGGTTAAAATGGTTATGTTTTCTGAATTTAACCTTGATATGGATTGTATTTTCAGATTTGGTAAAAGGTTTTGTATTACTTGTGGTTACCATTTGAAGAAATATTTGTTGGGTGAAGCTCATAGTTCTCCATTTTTAGTTCATCATGGAAGTACTAAGATGTACAGATACCTTTGGGAGTATTATTGGTGGGATAAAATGAAAAGAGATATTGCTGATTATATTGTGAAATGTTTGATAGGTCTCCTGGTTAACGTAGAGTGACAGTTACCAAAGGGGTTGCTTTATCCTTTTCCAGTGCCAGAGTGGAAATGAGATAATGTATCCACAGAATTTGTGGTGGGACTACCAAAGAATTCTCGAGGTAAGAATGCAATTTGGTTTATTATTGATCGGCTGATGAAATCTGAACATTTTCTTAATATTCGAGATAAAATGTCTTTGGATATGCTTTCTCGGTTATATTTTAAAGAGATTTTCAGGATACATGTAGTTCCTCTTTCTATTTTATCTGATTAGGATCCCAGGTTCACTTCAAAATTTTAGAAGGGACTTTAGAACTCAGTGGGAATAGAATTAAATTCCAGTACAACTTTTTAGGCTCAATCGGATGGCCAGTTAGAATGAATGATTTAGACTTTGGTGGATATGCTTCGAGATTGTTCAATGGGCTACTAGGGAAGATGGGATCCGAATATTTCTTTAGTTGAGTTTTCTTATAATAAATATTTTCATTCTAGTATAAAGATGGCTCTTTTTGAGGCTTTGTATGGAAAGCAGTGTCGGAGTCCAACATTTTGGGATGAAGTCGGTGAACGAAAGTTGAGGGGGCCAGAATTAGTATATAAATTGGATTAGAAAGTGAAGATGATCCAGCAACACATGAGTACATATTAGAATAGACATAAAAATTTTGCAGATAATATAAGGAAATACTTCTCTTTTGAGTTAGGTGACCATATTTTCCTTAAAATATCTCCTTGGAAAACTGTGATGCATTTTGGAAAGAAAGGAAAGCTAAGTCTATGGCTCATCAGTCCTTTTGAAATCGTGGAAAAAGTTGGACCAGTTGTATACCGAGTATCTTTTACTCTGAGTTTATCTCAAGTACATAATGTTTTTCTTGTTTCGCTGTTGAAAAAGTATGTTCTATATTCATCACATGTATTGAGCTCAGAAGTAGTTTAGCTAGAAGAGAACATGTTATATAAAGAGAAATCAGTTCAGATTCTTAATAGAAGAGAACAAGTATTGTGGAATAAGGTAGTGCACCAGGTAAAGGTTTTTTGGAGAAACCACATGGTAAAAGAAGCAACATGGAAGTCTGAAAATGCTATGAGGGAAAAGTACCCTCACTTGTTTAATAAGTAAATAAAATTGTGAGGACACAATTTGTAGAAGGTGGGAGAGAATGTAACACCCCAAGGTTTTCTAAAAATAAATTGAAATACATGAAATTTTTTTAATTAGATAATTATACTTAGACTTTAAACATAATTTTACTACTTTTATGTTTGGAATTTCGAAAAATGATCATCTACAATTATGTTTAGTATGTAATTTAGGGTCTAATGGAACCAACTTGTTTTTTGGTGAAGAGTAACATACCCTTATGAATAGTAATATGACCCAAATGAATAGTAAATTTTTTAATATTTTATATTCATAAGGATTTATGATAATTACATATTGGTTAATTTTTCAATGTGAATAAAAATAGTTATAGTTTTTGATTTAGTAATTTTTGAATTAATATTGATTTTATTTATAAAATAAATTAATAATATATAGAAAATTATTTTCAAAATATATACTTTATTTTTGAATTCTACACATCGAGAAATGGTAAGAGTGAATATTTGGTATTTTTATAAAATTTTGAATTTTTTATAATTAGTGAAATATGGTAAAATATCGTATATTGAAATTATCAGTAAAATACACTATTTGTGACATCATAAGTGATTTAAGGCCACTTGGTTTGAACTCACATGGAATTTTTACTATTTTTGGTCACATGAATTAAGATAATTCATTGTATTGAGAAAACATATTATAATAATGACTAAAATAATGAAAAATACCCCCTTCTCTTCACTATAAATTTCACCCTCATTCCCCTCTTCCTCCCACATCTATAATTCCTTTATCCTTACCTAAGTTCTTACCAATAATCCTCACAAGGGTCTTCCCCACTCCTTATAGCTTCTGGTCTCACTAAAACACCAAAACCAAAGGCCTTAAGAGGGATCTCAAGGAGAAGAGATCAAGAGATAAACCTTGTCCTTTTTTTGCTTTCTTTTCTTTCATTTTATGTTATTTGTTTTCATTACATTTGAATTATGTTAGGATATTATATTCCATATCCCCCATACTTCCCATATTAGGTAATAATGATGAGATACCCCTATTCTCTCATCTAATTATTTTATGAAATTTTAATCGACAACGTTAGGCTGGTGAATTTTCATGGGAGATATCTCCATTTTTCATTTATTTTGAGTTCCATTCTACTTTTTCCTCACCTCCTAATATCTAAGAGGAATGAATGATAAAGAATCATGTATATTTTGGATTTTATCATGTTCATAGAAAATTCATCATCAATATTCTTCTCCTCTCCCACTTATTTAAGGAATTAAAAATATTGTTTTGATGTGTTGAATTACTTACATCATGGAAGATGTGATTTAAATTTGCATTAATTCCTTAAAGTATAGTCATGATACCATTTTTATGGTTGAACTAGGTTATAAAATATTTATTTTTTATCATCCTTATTTCAGTAATTCTTTTTTAGATATGGTTTTAATTTATAATAATAAATGAGGTCATCATTATCAAAGAACCACTAAAATGATGTAAACGAACATCATTAATGTTTTTACTTATGAATCATCCTCAAGTAAAAATTAAAAATGATAAATCGTATAATTTATGGTTTTTAAATATTTAAATACTACTCCATTCCAATTATAGATTTTCACTTTGAATCGACAAGAACAACCATCACGAACCAATCATGGAAATCTTGTAAAGAACACACCCAAAGAAATGCAAGGAACAAAATACTAACAATTAAAGGGTGAAGTGATGTATTTAATTCATCATATAAGGTATTATAAAGATGGATATGTTTCACTAAGATATTAATAAATCTCTTTTTTAACTATTATATAACAGGTTTATACAATCTTGAATTAAGACAATCCTGAGATAAGAAAATATTTAACCCGATTTCCATGCATTGGGTTAACCTTCTACTTAATTAATTATGCGGTATTAAAAATTTTTGTGTGATGGGTTTTGTTTATATTATGTTTAATTATGTGCATTTACATAGTATATATATGTTCCATCCACTCTATTAAGCCTCGTTTCAATTATATGATATTTATAAGGGACTTTTCTTTTAAAATCATCTTTTAAAATTCTGTTTTATGAAATTTCAAAGGCAATATTTTTATGAAATTATTCATATTATATGATCATGTTATAGTTCTTGGGAATTGTTTATGATGAAAGGTGGGACCTATATTTCCCTAGAATTCATTGGTTATGTGTAAGTTGGAGTTCATCTATATGGTTACACCATGTGTAACTGTGATAGTTACACAAATTGTAATGTAGCTGTGAGGGTTAAAAAATATACATTAGATGTGAGGGTAACAAATTATATGGTAGCCAAGAGGGTTACCAGATTATATAAATAATTCATCAAGATACCTTTAAAATTATATTTAGGTTCTTATGTTTTTTGTGGAACTTTTTTGAATCTCATCATTCCCAATGTAAGTTTATATGGGTGACAATTATGTCTTTTTAAAATGATTTCATACGTTACAATTATTCATGGAATAATGTGTTCATTACTTATTTTTATATCCCATACTGTGATTTTGTGATCATCCCATGTTTTTAAATTATTTTCATAGGTTATAAGGATGTGTACTACAAAGAACAAAGACAATTTAAATGTTTGAGGATTAGTAAAAGAAATCATGTTTTATGTGAAAAGTGTTATATTTTGTAAGAAATGAATACTATATTATGGTATCCACTCTATAATAATGTATAATTTTATGAATCTTTTATGTCCCAATTTTCTAAAGCTAAAAATATGAAAAGATCCTCAATGTGAAAGGAAGTGAATTCTTGACTAAATTCATGATTATGTAATGTAAAAAGGTCAGGCCCTTATAAATCCCATCCAAGGTGCATCCCATAGGAAACTGATATACCTCATGGGTAAGTAATTAATCCAATTGGTAATCCCATCCAATAAATTATATAAAGAATCCATGTATCATTCCAGGGATAATGATAATCTATCCCATATCAAATTATGAATCACGATGGGCTAATCCAAGGTTTCGTAAAGTACCAGCCCTTGTATCACAGTCAATATAAAGTAAAGGGATGGTTAAAATTAAAACTATATTATAATATAACAATCAAGAATTGTTAACAAGTTTTCTAATTAATTTAATTTAATAAATTTTAAACTATGACATAATGCATAGGGGCCTAAACACATGGAATATTAGTTTTTTTATGAAATTATCGTTCCATTTTATTTATTACAAGGTATTTCATAGTTTCTAGTTAATAATAAATTTCACATTGTTGAGTAAATAAGGCTTCCTTATGAATTTTCCTTTATTATATGTTTTGAAAATCACAAACACTCTATCTTATGGACAATCATATTTTCCCTAAGCATTATCTTAATATGGAAAATTTTCTTTCCTTGAGGAAATTTTATCCTTACCTATGTTTTATTTGTTCATTTTATAGATTCTATAAATCTAACTCTTTTTATTTCCAAAGGGTAAAATTTGGTTTCATATCCAAAAACATAGAATCCTATAAATCCTTAGTTTTAGAGTATTATGTTTTTAGTTTCTGATTTAAGGATCAGAATTCACTGATATTTAGATTCTTAATTCTATGAAATTCACACTCTAAATACATTGAAATTCAGACTTCGAATTCTCTAAAATTTAGACTCTAAATTATCTGAAATTTAGATTCAGGATTCCTTGAAATTAAGACTCCTAATTTTCCGAAATGCATACATTGAATTCTCTAAAATTTAGACTCAAAATTCTCAGAAATTCAGACTCCAAATTTTCTAAAATTGACACTCCGAATCCTCTAACATTCAGACTCTAAATTCTATAAAATTCAGATTCCAAATTCTCCAAAATTCAGAATATGAATTATTTGAAATTCTATATCTGAATTCTTTGAAATTATGTCTCTAAATTCTCTGAAATTCAGACTCCGAATTCTCTAAAATTCAGACTCTGAATTCCTCTAAATTCAGACTCCGAATTCCTCATAATTCTAACTCCAAATTCCTTAGAATTCAGAATCTGAATTCCTAATAATTCTGATTCTGAATTAATTAGAATTTAGATTCTGAAATCTATAGAATTCAGGTTCAGAATTATTTGGAAAAAAAAATCCAAACATCCATGATTTATTGTCTCCAAATTATTATTTTCTTAGACTCTGAACTTTTGTTTTTTCCTAGAATCTGAAAAATAGTTTTGGTTAAGAAACCTTATTTTTCTTATACTTGGTGTAGTTATGAAATGATGTCGTACATTCTGTTTCTAAATAAACATTGTTTGAGTGAAATGTGTACATGTCCCTCCAAGATTTAAGGAAAAATATGACTGTTGGGGGAGGGAGCCAACCATTAGAGAAGTACATATAAATAGGAGCTCATTTGAACGAGCTCAATACTAACTGATGACTGATCCATCACTCTAGTGATTGCATACTGGTGAAGTGATTTCTAAAGAGAGATACTATCATTCCTTGTGTGTACTGAACATTGTATTCCTCTTTCTTTGTATGACTCCAATTGATAATGGGTACAATAGAGGACTTCCAGGGATAGGAAGACAGAGGTTCCGACTACCTTAAAGTTTGAGGACTTCTGGGGATAGAAACACAGAGGTTCTGACTTCTTTAACGTTCTTGGGATTGTGTGGATTTCAATATATATTCTGATATTCCTATCGATGCCTTTCCCTAGTGTGGGTAAGACAGAATTTATTGAATGTATAAATCAAGGGACCTTTATCCACGGTTGTTGGATACCCTTCTCTTTGGGTTAAAAGATTTCATACTTGTAACTTGTTTTTGGTTCATGTTTATTTCCAGTGTATTTTGATAAAGTAAGAAAGTATAACCTTCTTATACTTTATTGTTCATTTATATAATCTGATAAGTAAGATTATATATGATTTAAGGTAGAATATTTTCCTTGTAAATTTTTATTTAGTTTTATTTCTAGAATCATGTTTTTGGAACCTAGAAAGTATATAGAACTAAAAGTGGTCTTGTGAATTTACCTTGTTTAACTTTGTTAAACATAGTTTTCCTTAAGGTTAAAAATGAATGTTTTTAAAACTAAATTTCATCCCCTCTTATAATTGAGAATCTACATTCATATTTCGATCATACAATCATTACAAAAAATATGTCTTTTAAACCTTTAAAATGGGTCACATACATAGGGGTGGATCATGTTAAGGTAAATGCCACATGGAATTGAATTTCGAGTAGCTAGGGTCCCCTTACACCTAAAAAAACCCTTATTTTAATTGATTTAACATTATGGTAAGGATGATGAAAATTTTGGAATGTAGAATAATAAAACATGAAAAAATACAACAATACTTTGAGGGAAAATAACTATAACATTTACCTTAAGAATATAATACACTTCTCATCTAGTATCGTAACTCAAATCAAGATTGAATGGTAGAAATCATAAGAAAAGGTGAAATCCAAGATAATAAAGAATATCATCTCATGCCAAAATAGTGCATGAGTAGGAAGGATAAAACAATAAAGTAAGAAAGAGTAGTAAAGATCATATAATTTTGGATATAATGCATCTAACAGTTAAGAAATTAGTTCCTATATGAGAAGATAGATTCAAATCCTAAGGATATCCATAAAGGAGAAACATCATGAAGGATGGGATTTTCTTTGTGAAAATGGAGAAAAAATAAGGATATATACATAAGTTGTGTAATAAAAAATTTGCTAATTTACTCATTTTTAAAAGGCCTCATAGTTTGGCCATAATGTTGTCCAAATCGTGTTTTAACAATACATCAGTTACTGTGTAGGGACACCCCTTGCATGGGTTAGTGTCTTGATTTAACTAACCATGAATAACATTTAAAACCCCCCTATGTTAATAGGTATGAAGGATATTCAAGGAAATTTGGCATGGGCCACATGGTTAGGGAAAAAATTTCATCCCTCTTATCTATAGTGAAACACCATGCACTCTTTAAACAAACTATTCTGCATGGGCTTCACATTTTCTACTAATCATATGACCCAACTGTTTTCCCAAAATTAGGGGCTCTAGGATTACAAAAATCACCATAAACCCTTCTAACCTCTATGAACTCTTTAGTAACAAACATTAGGTCTATAAAAATGAATTAAACTGAAACTAATGGTTATGTATCTCAATGAATAATATTGAAAATAATAATCATGTTGAGGATTTTCTCAATGTAGCCTAGTAATTATCAAGTACCATGTTCCATGAGGTAGCCTGGTGGATTCTGAGTAACATAGTTTTTCAAGACCAAAGGGTGTTAGGCTGCATAGAATACATGATTACTAGAAGATGTTAGTTAGCATGTTCACATGATGTCATGAAGAATTTGTACAATGGAATGTTGGTTACTATTAATATCATCTTGATATTATTCTGTTATGGTGCTAATGAATTTATAGCTGAGATTTCTTGGTGGATTGTTTGGAACATGACCACTCAATTTTAGTCATCATGTTTATTCCCATTACTTATTTATTATTATCAAGTAATAAACTTTCAATACTTCAGCTAATTAAGTTATTAATTCATTGGTGGTGTCTTAATATGCCTTGTACTAAAACCATACTTGGTAACTTCAGTATACATGTAGACTTCATGAGTAGAGAGGTAGAAAAGGGAAACAACCCTATGATGGATGATTTATAGGGGGATGAGGAATCTTCTAATGGACCCTTATGAACTTTAAATGACCCGACTATTTACTTATTCATTTTTCTACTACTTATTACACTACAAATGGTTTCCAATTTTAAAGATACTTATTATTGTATGTCATATAGGCCATTAATTTATTTTTATAATTTTACTTGGTTTATTAATTTTATTGTTTATTATTTATTATTTATCTTATGACATGATAAGAACTCTATAGTCTCCCCATTGACGGACTTAGAACCTCTATATGAGACAAAAACATCTTACATATAGGGAGGTGTGCATGAGGTTATATGGAATTCAAGCTCGGTCCAAGTGGTATGGTTTGGGGTGTTTCAAAATGTTAATAAAGGATTAGTATGCACTAATTTCTTCTTCCCTTTTCTTAGATTTAGTAATGTAAAAACCTGATATTTTATCCTATATCACTTTTTAAATAAATTAAATCTCTTCGATAATATACTTTTCACAAAATGATGAGCCTAAACATACTCCAAAATATTATTCTTGCTATCAATTAGACATTAGAATATCAGGAATGAATGAGATTATTTAAATTATGAAAATATAGTTTATACATGATTATAAAATTACTTCCTTGGTTAATAATTAATTTTAAATGAAAATAGAAACCAATCGACAAAATATACTAATCTTAGGATTTCTTACCACATATGTGCCCTTCCCTCCATGCTCCGTGCTTCACTACTTCCTTCCTTCCATGTCCTCCCTCCACTATCATCAAATCCCTCCACATTCAGCGACTCCCCCCGCTATATCCGTCTTTAACAAAAAAACCGTAGATCACTTCTCTTGCTCATGCTATCCACCTGGGATTCTCCCTATGCTCTATACATCTTCTTTCACGACACCTTTAACCCAAGCTTCCACCCTTCTTTGCTCCATATTAGGTTTCCCCTAAACCGCTCTTGATTTAACTCTGCTCGAGCTAAGGTTTCCACAGACTATATTTGACATCCTTCTACCCTTCCCGATTTCCCTCTAATCCTCCAATGATTCCCGCTGAGCATCACCGAATTTATAATCATGTAACCCTCCTATTATTCATTCCCCTATCATTTGAATCCCTTCAAACCCGAACCTATCCAGATCCCATGAATTCGGCTCCCACCTGCTCTGCCTCCGCCGCCTCTAACTCATCCACATCCATAGGCTCTGCTTGCTCTTACTCCTCCTCGACCTCCTCTATGCTTCCAACATAAACCATAGTTTTGATCATTCTCTAAAAAATCATTCTCGAAAAAGGTAATATCGATGATTCACAACTTTGGACTCAATGTACGGGTGGATAGTGTGTTTCAGAATCTGGGCATTTCCTGTTCATCCAAGGATTGATGTTTACTTATTGGGAGAAGATTTTTGTGCATGCTTCCAATTACAAATTTTTCATGTTGAAGAAACAAGTCTTTATAATTTAAAATAGAGATTTAATTTGTTTATATTATGGATAGTGGTTTCTAAATGATGAAAATTATTACTAGGTAAGAGGAGAATTGAGATTAAGTAGTATTTGCATGACTCATTCATGCATGTTGCAGATGGGAATGTTAGGGATCAATGACCTCTATCCCAAGAACTTATAGATTACATGGCATTGGGATGTTGAATTTGTGCATCATTTTTCCAAATTGAATTTGGTTTTGGTTTAGGTTTTTCACCCATAAGTTCTTAAATTGATTTTAATTAATTGTTCTGTAAGTGTTAGTTCATCTGCAGGTTATAGAGATTGATAATATTATCTTCATAGATTCATTTCAAATTAATTATTTTCTGTTTACAATAATTTTCAAGTTTCGCAACTGTTGATGTTTTTTATAATTTCAATTCTTTAATGTTAATGGATGAAATGGAAGGTATATAATTGAAAATCACGTGTATGGGAATAAAGGGGAAAATTCTTCCTCAAGTTTAGTCAAATTGAACTTCTGGCATGCAACTGAAATAATTTATGTTATTAAATTTTCTATTACTATTGTTTCTAAATAGTCCAAACATTAAATGATTACCAAATATTATGCCATTTATAATATGTTTGATTTAGTAGTATTTATCATGTATAGTTCATGTTACATTGAAATTTAAAATGTAAGGGTCCTCCACTAAACTTAATTCTCTTATGCCCTCGACCGTGCAACGAATAAACTATTTCATGGATTTCAGATCCTTTGTGGATTTTGCTGTTAGTAGAAATCCTCAGTGGCTTACTCATGGAGCATCTATGGAATTTCACATCAAGCTATAGAAGAATCGACAGTGAGGTATCACCACAATTAATTTCTCGACTAAATAGGTTCATTATCATTCCTCTGATGTCCGCTATGAGGTTCATGGTATATTTATCAAGCATATATCCTCAGTATATTTTCTAAAAATAACCCTGAAATATATATAATTAACCTCCCTTTTGTCTATCATTTTATATTTGTAGTTTCACACTATTAACTCAAACAATCATATTATATATTGCCTAATCTAATACTCCAACTAATTGATATCCTTCTACTTGACCATTGTTTCTTAAACCATCTCCTTACCATGGTTTATATTGATTTCCTCTGTTGCATTAATGCTAACACCACTCTAATTATTAGAGTATTTTACATTTTTAGGTTATTATTGCTTGGTTGATTTGTTATTTTCCCTATTTAAATATTTTAAGATCTGCTGGCTATGAGATGTGGTCTTAAGAAGTGAGTCATATTCTATTTGGTATCAGGTATGAAAAACTAACTTCCCTTCATAATTATTTTTTCTAATTTTAACTGTTTTAATTCGAAACACTAATCTCATTTCATTCCATTGATATTATCTGAGATCACATCATATAATAATTGTTTCGGGTAGTTTTTTTGTGTAATTTTATTTGTTCTTGTCATTTAATATTTTTATTTGTTTCTTTCGAATTCATGTGTCTGAATTCCATATTGTCGTGCCATTGTTTTATGAAAAAAATGTAGGTCATATAAATTCTTCTATTTTTTTGAAATTGTAAATTTCATTATCATTTATTTGTTTAAACTACATCTAAATGAGGGGTGTCGGGCAGTTATTCTTCTTCTATATGGTTTCAAGTATGAAAAAATAATTTATTTATTTAAACTACAACTATATTTGTTTATCATTTATTTTAATAGATATTAAATGTTGTATGAAATTAATTTATATATTTGGGTATTTTATTTCATTTTTTATACAACATGTTCTTTAAATATTCCCATATACATGAATATTATGTTTATGTTTGATACTGTGTATAGATATCAAATTTTTACTATTTCAGTTTGTTTAGTTGATATACCAAACATGTATTTTGTATTGATTTCGTTGTTTCAAACAGAAAATTCATTTTAATTTTTGATTAGTTAATTTTTTAATGGTGTTGTTTTCATATGAGTTGCTTGATTTTCAAATGATGATTTCATTAAATTATTTTATTAATAGTAAAATTCTTTTGTTTTTTTTGTTAATGAATTTGTTTACATTTCTGTTACTTTGATTTTTTATTTTCTATAATAGATATATATATATGTTTATCTATGAGAGAATAAATTTTTTGTTTCCGGTTTCTAAACAATGAATATTTTGTTTGTCATTCATAAATGAAGATGTCATTTTATATTTTCAAATATATATAATGTTTTGTTCTTTATGGTACTAATGAATTTTTTCTTAACAATCTCAGTTATGTATGTTTTTATTATGGGAGAGATATATGTTGTTGTAATCAACAATACATGAATTTGAGTTATTGGAAAAAAATTATCTTTTGTTTTAGAGGCCCAAATTATATGTTTATGATGCTTTTACCAAAAATTTTGCAACATGATAGGTAGTGGTACAACAGCTCTAGTTATAAGGATGTTCATGGGTGCATATGCAATCATATCATGGCACATATGTTATCCATATTAAGCCCTTTGAATTATTTATTTCCAGAATTTGAATTATCCATTTCAATCATTTTTTGTGATTTTTTCCATAATGATTTTTTGGAATATAATTTTTAACAGATTGGATTTCCCATTTTACCATTGTGTTTGATGTCTTGATTACATATATTTTCTAACTTAACAAGCTACAATTGAGTCATTACCCCATATTTTCATGCTAAAGTTGAGAATGAGTAGCCTAAGTATGCATGTTATCATTATCATAAGTAGGTTCTATATGGAGTTATAATACATGATTTTCACCTGGCCATTAATTTCTAGTTTCACTAATTTTTTTACTTTGTCTGTGTAAGCTCATATTTTTTTATTTTCCAGAGACAATTGTGTAACATTTTAAGTGTGAATGAGGTACCCATTTCATAATGATTTCTATATATTTAATAATCATGTTCATTAACTGTTCATGATACTATAATATGTGTTATGTGAATATTTACCAATAATAATAACATTCATTAACTATTGTGACCATTTACCTGAAATAATCATGTCCAATATTAAGTATCACTATTTTTTGATTTTAATATATGTTATGTCACTATTTACCTATAATAATCATACTATAATAAACATGTTCATTGAGTATGATGAAATAATACTATAATAAATGTTGTCCAATACTCATATTTCAATTTTGACAATTTCGTTCTAAATTTTGTACATTAATGTAAAAATATTGTTTAATTTCTAAAAATTGTATATAACACCTGAATAAGTATTACATGTGATACATAAATTTTTATTGTAATATTTCAATACCAATTATCCTAATTTTTAAACTTTATATTTCTAATTTTTCAATTATTATGTAAAAATATTCTTCACTATGTTTTGGTAGTGGTGGTGGGTCTGTCTGTATCAATGATATTGTTAGTGTGGAAGTGCTGTTGTACGGACCAGGCAACCACTGCATACAAGCCATTGGATGGCACTATTCCAGAACAATAGCTCTATCCCCTGTAGAAGGTTTTATTAGAAGGTTCAGATTCAAATGGACATCAATGGGTTCCCCGTGATGGTTGAAGTCGAATCATTGTTTTTTAGCTAAAAGGCAACAGACCCTCTTTCATCCATCATGGTGCTCCTCTTCTATTATCACATTTCCCCTATATGCATCGCCACTGTCTTTGACATCATTAGAACTCACCCACCACAAGAAAACACTCTTAAACCCTTTTTACCTGCTTTTCTGAATGTTAATGTTTCCAAACATATAAGATATATGTTTAATGTTGCATGTTTAGAACTTTTTTATGCCATCTGAAGAGGTCAAAACAAGCTCTTCCACAAGAAGACTCCTTTCCTATGTCAGTCTTCCTTGGCTGATATTGTTGCTGCTATCCCAATTGCCAATTCATTGCCTGCAGATCACTGCAGCAATACATTTGATTTAGATGATGAAACAATTATGGAGGTATTTCACTTTTCCATTTTTTTCATAGCTTATTTCCCTGTATTTTTTCTCACCTATATTTTCTACTTCGTGGTTATACAACACAGTGAACCCAATATACAGGATAGGGGGTCCCCTATAACAATTTCTCACACCTCTACTGGAGGGATTTTACTAACATGGCCATATGCTATCAGTCTCCCAGGAACACATGGGGAATTATGAAAAACCATAAGCTGTTGTTACAACACTATGCTTCCTTTTCATATAGAATTATTTATTTGTAAACATATTGTTATGTTTTCTCAATTTGAATCTTTTTATTTTATGCTGACATTCACTGTTTGAATTATCATAATTATATATTCTTTAGTAATTTTTCTTATTTCAAATGTATGTTAATGCATGTTTTATTTACTAAATAAAAACGTTTTACTATAACTTCAGTTTGGAGAAATATATCAGATCATTTTCTTTTGTATCAATTATTAGTTTCTTGTACATGTAATATATATCTCTTATGATACATGTTTTTGAAAATTAGATAATGTACTCTATTTGAGGAGTGAATTTGGTTTTTAATTTAACTGGTGGATGTTTTTTTATATCATTGAAACATGTATTTTATTTGGTTAGTGGATCATATAATTATTAATGATTTATCCTTCAATTGGATTTCATTTTCATTTATGGAATTGTTTCAGTGTTTTTCCTTCACACGTATTTTCTTCATGGTTTATCTCATAGTTTCATATAAAATATAAACAATTTGACCTAAAAAATGTAATTTTGCTTATTTATTTCTCATATGATTATTTGGGAGACCATGGGTGATGTTTTAGTATTTCTTATAGGGAAAGATGATATTGATGTTGCAGTCCAGTTGTTAACTGAAGAAACTAAAAACAATTGGAGAAATTATTCAGGTGCATTTATCAAATATTTTACATAATTCTTGAAATATTTTGACAGGTCAACTCCTACTATATACTACCTTACATTGAGCCCAATATTGTTTCAACTCTTACTATTATTTCAACCCCTACTATATACTATCTTTGAGGTTAGTATTGGTTAAACTCCTATTATATTCTATATATCACCTTCTAATATATATATAGTTTACCCCCAACAAAATCATTTTTAGAAAACTATGATGATCTTTAGATAGTTTGAAATTATGCCCATGATGGCATGTTATAATTTTGAACACATACCACATCCAAGAGTTTTTTATTACAGTATTTCTTAAAATAATTTGTAACATTGTGATGTAATTTTCTATTTGTGTTGATCGACATTTAAACATGACATGATATTTCTATTTTTAGGTAACAAAACCATATGTGTCACACATTTAGTAAGCTCTACATTGATATTGATGATGGAGTTTCTCTTCTTTGAAATCACTGGATCATGTACTCTCTTTGAGTAGTGAATCATGTATTTAATTTGAGAATTGATTTTTTTAAGAGCATTGAAACATTTATTTTATTTGAGTAGTGGATCATGATTTTTTATTGAGTAGTGGATAATTTAAAGAGAATTGGAATCATATCACCATGCGAATGAATGGGCAAGTACTAGGTTAAAATAATGGATGTGTTTTTGTGAAAAAGCTATTTTTATGCCTACAATGAAATTTTATCTTAATAGATTAAATTAATCACTATTTCTAAAAGTTATGAATAAAATTTATATTTTATATATTAAATATTTTTTTCAAATCATACAATATGTTTTATGGGTCTAATATAAGAATAAATCCAATTTTAATCATAAAAGCTATATTTTTTTGTGGACGTAGTTTTTTCCGCCTTTTAACGGTGAATTATTTTGAATTTTTTTTAACATTTTAATAAATTTTACATCACAAAATATAATTAATTTTTAAAATCATAATATCAAAATTATCATTGGTTGAAATTTTTGTATTTTTCAGAGAAGTTTCATTTTTTGATGAATAGTGAAAAAACCTAATATTTATTAAAAACTGCACTTTCATCTAATTTTTTATATAGTTAAATTATATTTTAAATCGGTTTAAAAGAATAATTACTTAAATTATAAAAAATATAATTATGTAATTTTAATCAATTTCACATTAAATTTTTATATAAAAAAATTTAATCTTTTGAATGTTTTCACTTTAAATATCAACTTTCCTATTGTATCTGTGGGATTAATGTTAAATATATTCCAAAAAATTATGTGAATTTAATTTTTTAAAATAGATTACATATTTGGAATTATAAGTTTATAATTATTAATTAAATTCATTTACATTTTTAGTCATAGAAAAGGTACTATGGTGAAAAAACAATTGTTATGGTATATAAAAAAAATAAAACAGGTTAAAGTTAAAAAGTTAAGCATTAAAATACCTAAAAACTAAAATATTTAATGAGTAGTTAAGAAATTTATTGACATTATTAAGAATTTAAAACATTATTTATAATCAATATTCATTTGAGTTAATTCCACACAATTGTTTTTGGCTTTAAGCATAAAATAATTTTTATTTAATCACTTAAAACCACCCCTCCCCATGTATAAATACCACTCTTCACCAACCCCTTTATATTCCAAAGAAATGGAGCTCATAAAATATCTAAAAAACCTCCCATAATCTCTATCCCCACATCCATGTGCTTATAGTCTCACCCAAATACCTTTTCCATGGACTTTAATGGAACCATCAAAGAGGTGATATTCAAGAGGTAATTTTCTCAATACACCTCTATTAAGTTCTTTTATTCTTCTAATTTATACTCACCTCATTCATCCATTAAGGAATGATAAATGAAGAATAATTTATTTACTAATATTTTATCTTTATAATTTAATATATCATAACCATTTCATTTCATATCTCCTCTTATTCAATGATATGAAACTATTGTCCAAATTATACAGGTTAATCTCCTCTCTGAATATAGAATTCTTGCATTTTCACCTTAATGGTAGGTCATAAAAGTATAATTTTTTTTAAATATGATTTTAATAGGTATATTATAACCTATTTACTTCCACACACCTAATATATATACATAATATTAAATAAAACAAAACAATTTTGCGATGGATGGAAAAAAACCGCCTAAATAAACATAACATTTACCATTTTCATTTTATCAAATGAATCATCCTAATGTAAGAGAAAATTGATATATGGAAAAATTTAAACATTTGAATGATCATTAATAAAATTTAATTTCACTTATGTTGTTTATTTCCATTTAAAATGAAAATCTATAATTTTGCACAAATGATCCAATGATTAAACCATGAATCAAATGCACCCAAAACACTCAAAATAATGAAATATTATTAATGAATGGGGGGGGGGGTAAGGTGTTATAAAAGTATCACATAAGGCATTATAAATATCATTATCGATCTTTAATTTATTAATAACATTATTTAAACATTTATAAATTATTTTAAAATACGCAAAACGAAAGGGAATCATGAGGTAAGGATTTATTGTCTCACTTTTTCTTCTGTGAAACATATACCTTATTCAGAAATAATTTATTTTTTTGTTGTTTACATACTAAAATTTGATATATAATATCATTAATATTATTATACTAAATTTATTAAATTTATAATTTGATAATTATTATTTTTATGGGGAATATGATTCCACTGATTACAAAGTGGTTTGGGATTTATTAACCCAATTTCCACTCTTTGGGAAAACCTTCCACTTCATTCATTAGAGTCACGCTATGATTATGTGTGGGATGAATTTGGATTATATTATTATTAATTACCATTTTTATTATTTTTATTTATAGTTAATACACATAATATATTAATTTTATTAATTCTTACATTTATGATTTGATATTTATATATGATTTTCATTAAAATATTATATTTTTAATGTTTCCCATAAAACACAATTTTTTATTCAATGGTAATGTTTTTCTAAAACAATTTCTAATATTTATTTATTATTCTATTATGATTACTTAATGTCATTTATACTATTTTTTTAATTTTTTTCAAAAAAATCGTTATAGAGGATTCTTTTTTACATTTTTTTAAATGATGTTCCATATGAATTTTCCATAAAAGATACAAAGGGTATTTTTTTAACTTATACGACATTTGTTAATTTTTTTATCATCAAGAAGCTTTAATTATTTAAATATTCATTTATAATAATTCAATTTTATTTTAATATAAAATTGTTTCTATCTAAATTGCAAGAGATTTATTTTTTTAAAATAGAAAGCAAGATTTATTTAAGAATCATTTCAAGTGATATTTGAGAATTATTTTCCCTATAAGATAACATTATTTGAATTTAATTATTATTTACTCATGATATTATTCAAGGATAATATCATTATTATTTATATGTTTGGTTTATGTTTATTATGTATTGATATATATGAAACCCATTTATTTTCCACAGGTTATGTTATGAATAAATATTTATGAAACAAAATTCCATTCATAGGTTCTGATATGATTAATGTTCTTATAGCACATATATGTATGGTTTTCATTATGTAATGATGATTTTGAAATAACAAAGGATGGTGATTACAATATAACCAACAATTATTGGAACCTATATATCCCTCTGATGCATTGGGTAATGAATTATATCTCATGAAAAGAGAATGAAGGAAATGGGAAGTGAACTCTGTTTAGTAAGACTTGACTAGAATGGGGATTGAACTCAATTAATTAAAATTAGACTGGAATGTGGAGTGAACTCAGTTCTGTGATACATGACTAGAATATGAAGCGAAACTGGTTAATAAAGGGAATTTTTATCCATGATATACATGGGAGTGAATCTTTACTACTAAGATGGTTTGGAGAGTGTACCCAATCCAATATTATAGTATTGGTAAATATCAATGACTACTAAGAAATTGATTTTCTATCCTTGTGTGTTTTCAAAAATTCAATGTTTTATTCCAATGTTTTTCTTTTATGATTCAGGTATTATAAATTTTAATGATTTAATTTATTACTAAAGATTATGATCTTTGATTTGTAGGGTACAATTATCAATTTTTATGTTCACATACTTATACCCTTTTTATGCTTTTATTCATATCTACCATGTTTACCCTTACTAAAAATATTATCTCACCCATTTATTTTTTTATTTTCACCATGATATTAAGTATGATATTAAGTATGACATTTTAAAAAAATTGTTATATTGGAATAACCAGGAGATGATGTAGATGTTTTATGAACTATTTGTTTTATTTCCATGTTTCCAATGACACTAAACTCATATGATTCCGGTGTTATTTTGTTACATTACTTAATTATTATTAAACTTTTTATATTTAATTTCTATATATGAAAAGTCTAGTTTATAATAGTTGGAACTAGGAGAAGGTTTAGTTATCCATTGGAAACTAGGATAAGAAAACCTCAGTATGAACCCTAAGGATAAGTCTAGGTTGTAATTATAGAATTTTGGAAAAAACCTAGGATAAAACCTAAGATGTTTCAAATTGAAATTTTATATGTAATTACCCATGATTATGTTGTTTTCCCACAATGATTTGTGTTTGTCAAATTAGTATTTTGGTTTTATTCAACAGATAGAACTAGAAGAAATCATGTTAACATTAAACATGATAGAATATTCAGTGATTATGAGAAAAAAAAATTGGATGATAATTGGAGGGAAAGATATTGTGATTATGCATAATAATCTATTATGACATATTATTATTAAAATAACCCTTAGTGATATTCCAAACACATTAAATAAAAGTAATATGGAATTTCATAAAATTTGATGTGGTTATGAAAATTGATGAAGGAAGATTCAGCTTCCCTTATATCAATAAGGTGGGAAGAATAGGTTGAATGCGTATCTCAATGTGAGGGGAATAAGTTATCTGTTTAGAAAATAAGGTCATAGAATGAAACATTTTTATGGAGTTCAATGTATTATGTGTGTGGAATAAGGGAATTATCCAACCCAATGACCCAACCCAAGAAATAACTTCTATAAAAAATATGGACCTATTCCATGTCAATCATTGAAGTGAAAGGATTAATGTATTTATGATATTGGATTCAAAAATAATATTATAAATGTACATTTATAGTATTATAGAATAATGAATTATATTAGGATTATTATACAATAGTATTTCCTTCTGTATTTGTAAGTAATTTTTGAATGGTACTGGTAAACCTAAAAAGTGATTGAGTTGATATTTTTAGAGAACACATGATTAATGGAAAGACAAACCATAATGTGTGCATGCTGTCGGGACAATGAGGTAAAGAGATGTTTGACTATGAAAAAATAAATGGGATATTATTGATGAACAAGGAAAATATTAGTAATATGATGGAATATTGGATTATGATATCAAGGATTTAGTTTAAATATGTTTTATATATATATATAATTTTTGAAAGAATGAATTTTTTCAATAAGGTATTATGGTAATCTACGTTATTTGCATGTTTAAAGAGAATACATGATAATTTTATTAAACTTTTTGTCTGTGATAAGTAAAGTATAAATCATGTTTTTTGTGAGATTAATGAAAATGTGATTTTTAAAATTTAGGGGCATTTATTCAAAAGTTTTAGATTTTAACCTTTTAGAAGGTTCATTAGGGTAACCATTTATGAAATTTTTAAAGTTGAGTTTTTAGATGAGTTATTAGTGATTAATGTATTACATCACTATATATAGATTTATAATTATTTTATAACCTACAATAACCATTTTTGTTATGATGATAACTAGATAAAGAAGAATTTATTTGTCTTACCATTATGGATCTTATGATCCACTGGTTTGGTAGGAACAAGAATTTTAACTTGATTCCTTGGAGTAATAAATGAATATAAAATTGACCAAGTCACTATCAGATATTTAGATTGTTCTTATAATATGTAATCAAGTAATTATATATTATCAAATGAGTTTGATATAAAATTTTATTTATTATCATCATTTATGATGATATCAAGGTACTTTTTCAGACCTATTTGATATATTGTTTTGTATGGTTTAACCTTATAATGTATATGATATATATCATTATCCATCAAAACATAATCATTATTATTCTATTTACTATAATTGTTTTAAATTTCCACTAATTTTCTCTTAGTCAGAATCAAGGTTATGTGGTGATCTATTTCTTTTACTTTCCCTCCTTTTAAGGGAAAGTTTTATTGACCCATTATCCGATTAGCGTTTTCCATTAAGGAAATTTTCAAACACACACACTCAAACACACACACACACACACACACACATATATATATTCTAGTAAAATTCTAATTTTTTTGGATGTAAATGTTTTTAAAATTCTTGATCTTATTGGGTTTGTAGCTTATCGATTGGATCTTCCACCTAATCTCTCTCAAGTTCATGACGTGTTTCATGTATCTCTCTTAAAAAAGTATAGAAATTATCCTTCACATGTACTAAACAAATAGTCCATAAATATGTATTAAAATAATTATTATAAATATAAATTGGAAGATATTCTATATCGTAGAGATAAAATTCTATGAAACAAGACCACCCACCTAGTTAATTTTGTTTGGTGGAACCACCAATTTGGGGAAGTTATGTTGGAACATGATATTGTTAGAAGGTATAGGTATCATCATGTATTTTTATATAAATGATTACTTTTGAGGGATAAATTTATTTTAAGGGGTTAGAATATAAAAAACAATGATTTTATGTTATGTATATATTTTTAAAAATAAATTTATTCACTTTGATAGCTTACTTTACACAAAACTCCAACTGTAAACTAAATCAAAAATATTATAATCGTTTTTTCCTAGATGTTGGAAGAGCGGGATTAAATGATATTAACTTGATTATGAAATTGTAGTTTAAACATGTTTTAAAAATTAACTAGTGGGTTTCCAATTTATTATAAACGAAAATAAAAACCAATTGAATATAAAGGATGTATTTTTACAAAAACAAATATTTCTCTACCCATAATAGAATATTATCTTTATAGATTAAATTAATATTTATTTGTAAAATATATTAACTAAATTTATATATTATATATTCAATAAAGTATTAATTAATTCATCTAATAAGTTTTGTAGTCTTACGATAAGAATAACTCAAATTTCAAGGATAAAAAGCTATATTTGTTCTAAAGGTAGTTCTTAAACATTTTAATAGAGCACTTTTTTTAAAAAATAAAACCGTGAAATTTTATAAATTTAAAAAGAAAAAAAAACTTCATTTTTTAAATAATAATATCAAAATTATCCTAGGGTGGAATTTTGGTATTTTTCATAGATGTTTCATTTTTTGATGAACACTGAAAATACAGAATTTTAATTGAAAATTTAATTTTCATATAATTAATTTATGTAGTTAAATTATATATTGTATTAGTTTTAAAGTAGAAATAGTTAATTTATATATCAATTAATAAAATTTAGGTTTTTTAATTAATTTCACATTGAAATTTTACATAAAAAAATTCATACTTTCGAGCTTTATCACATTAAAACCGTGTTTTCCCGTTGCGTTAGCAGGATTGATTTTAAATATATTTTTTCTAATTATGTGAATTTAATTTGGTAAAATTTATTTCATATTTTTTATAAAAACTTCTAAATTATTAAAAAATGCAATTATTAACTTTAATCATAAAAAAAGTTACCACAGTAAAAAGAGAGATCTACAACAATGAAAGAGGTTAATGAAAAAAGGTAAAGGCTAAATATATCTAAAAACTACTAAATTTAATGGTATGTTAAAGTATATATTTACCCAAACCATATTTTATAACATTAATCATTATAATAAGTCTTGGAAATTTATTATAGCCAAATGTAACTATCTTTAAATATAAAATTATTAATATTTAATCAACTAAAACCACCCCTCCTCAAGTATAAATACCACTCCTCACCAAATCATGTATCCTTAAAAGACTTTAATCTCATTAAATATCTAACAAAACCTATACTCCATAGTCTCCCCACATCAATAAACTTATGGTATTTCCCAATTAACATTCCCAAGGTATTTAATGGATCCTTCAAGGTGGATATATCCAATAGGTAATTTTCTCAAAACACCTATTTTATTTTCACTCCTTTTTCAAAACTAATCTCACCTAATTAATCCAAAAATACATGATAAATAAAAAATCATGTATATGCTATAGTTTTATGTTTCAAATTTAATATATCATAACCATTTCATATATTATCTTCTATTATTCAAATTAATGAAACTATTGTCTAATTTACATTGGTTAATCGCCTCCATAAATAGTGATTTTATGCATTTTCCATTATATTCTTTATGAATGGTCATAAACGAATCATTAGAGTTAAAAAATATTTTAATAGGTATATTATAAAATATTTAATTTTCTGTAACTAAAATATATACATAATATTAAATAAAATAAAATAAGTTCGCGATGGTTTGAAAAAACTGCAAAATTAAGCTAAACATTTTCCATTAACAATTTATCAAATAAATCTTACCCAGGTAATAAAAAATGATATATATGGCCATTTAGACTTATTTAAGTGCATTAATAACATTTTATTTCACTTATAAGGTTTTATTTCCATTCTAAAAGAAAATCCATAATTTTACACAACTAAACCAATGATGAAACAATGAAATGAACACACCCAATACAATTAACATAATGAAATTTTATTAATGAAAGGGTGATAAGGATTTATCATCCCACTTAACATTTGGTTAGACATATGCATTATTCACAAATTATTTTTTCTATGGTGTATATACTATTCTTAGATATATAATATCAGAAATCAAATTATAATAATTTTATTAAATTTTTCATTTTATGATTATTATTTTTACGGGGCATATGATTTGAAAAATTAGAAATCGGTATGGGAATTATTAACCAAATTTAGAATATTTGTGTTAACCTTATTCTAAATTTATTATGTCATGACAAGATTATGTGTGGTAAGAGTTTTGATTATATTATGGTGAATCACAATTTATTTTATGTGGATTTATTGTAAATACACATATTTGATTTATTTTATTAATGGTTACTTTAATTATATTGTATTTATCAGGTATTTTATATAAACGATTATCCTCTTAAATATTCAATTAACAAACTATATTTTGTTCAATAAAAGTGTTTTTATAAAACTATTTCCATTTTTTTACTATTCTCTTTTGATTTCTTAATTTCATTTTTACTCATGTTTTAATTTTTCTAAAAAGGTTTGAATGGATTATTTTTTTAATTTTTTTTAGATAAGGTTATTTAGGTATTTTTCAAAAAAATACATGAGAATTGTTTTTTAACTAATATTGGATGATTGAATTTTCCCACTATCATGATGCTTTAATTACTTGAGACTTCATTTACAAGAGTACAAGTTTACTCTCAAATAAATAGTTTTCTATTGTAAATGTGTGGCATTTAAAATAAATGATTTCAAAGAAGAAATGATATTTTCTTCATGAATTATTTCAAGTAATCTCTCAAAATTATTTTTCATATAAGATAGAATTATTTGAAGTTAATTATTGTTTACTGGCAATATTATTCCAGATTAATATCCTAATTTATTTATGGTTGGATTATCTTTATTATGACATGATATTTATGAAACCTAGTTTTTCCATGGGTTATGTCATGATGAAATGATTATGAAACCCAATTTATTTCATGGATTATTATATGATTTAAATTTATCTATAACACATATGTATGGTTTCCATTATTTGAAATTGGTTATGTTATAACTAAGTATGGTGGTTACATTATAACTATTAATAGGGGAACCATATCTCCCTCCAATATATTAGGTAATGATTTAAAACTCATGAGATAGACCAGATTGAAAATATAGGTGAACTCTATTTAATAAGATAGTAGTAGATCACATATTGTACTCGGTTCAGTAAAATAGGAATGGAATGGGGAGTGAACCCAGTTCAATTAGACTAGACTAGAATGAGAAGTGAAACTATTTTAGTAAATGAATATTTACACCATGATAGTCTTAAGACTGAACCTTGACTAATATGATGGTTTGGGGAGTGAACCCAATCCACTATGATAGTCTTGGAAAATAGACTAGACTACTATGAAAATTATTTCATATGATTATGTGTTTTTTGTAATCCCATGTTTTATGTAAAATCTATTCATTTGGGATTCATGTCTTATGATTTTTTTTGATTTATTTCATTTCTAATGTTTATGATATTTGATATTTAGGGTCTAATTTTCAAATGTTATATTCATATTCTTATACCCTTATGTTTATGTTATGATTGATATCTCCCTTTTTTAACCGTACTCCGAATCTGAGCTCACCATTTTCTTATGCTTATTTTTCCAAGGTTTTGATGGAAGATATTATGTACAACAAGTCAAAAAGGGTTCTACTTATGAAGGAATAAACAAGAGATGATGCAGATGTTTTATGAACTAGTTGTTTTTGTTTCTATGTTTCCAAATACACTGATCCCATATGATTCAAGTGTTGTTTTATAACATTATATAATTAATATTAATCTATTTATATGAAATATATATGTATGAAACAAGTTGTTTGTTATAAGTACAAGGTATACAAGAGGATTGATGGTTTGAACTCGGGCAGGGGAACTATGACAGTGTGTGTTCAGCACTATATAGTAGACCTTTGAGTTTCTATAAAGTGGTGGAAATTATATTTTTATCTTATTGATGATTAAATTAACCTTGGGTGTGTCACATGTTGTTGAAATGTGATTTATGATATTTTTTATGTGTTCATGCATCACGACTAAGAACATTGGTTCACATGTCATAAATATATATATATATATATACCTATTGTTTTTTTGCATAATTGAAATTTAATTAAATTCATTGAGTGTTCTATTTTTTTGGATAGTTTCTATTTGTTTTTTATATGTGTGTTAACAACTTGTTAGGATATATCATATTCGTTGATTAATTATTTGAACAGGAAATTTTGTTGTCTTAGTGTATGTATATGATTTTTGCGACCAATGTACATGGATGAAGATCATTTTAAGTGTATGGAGGGTATATCTTGGGTATATGGTAGAATCATAAGTGAACTTTGTGTGGTCACAAAGAAAAGTTAAGATTTTTTAATTTTTATAATTTATTTTTTTTGTTGAATATTTTACCTCATAGACATTTTGTGAGTTCATCAACTGAGTAGAAGGGTACTTCTAATCAGGTTCTTGAAACTCTTCCAATGGTGTATGTAGTTTTATTGTTAAGTATCAATCAAGATCGATGGTAGAATATTATTAGGATTTATAGCTCCATAATCCTATTTCATTTTAGTAAACCATAAGACCATAGGATTCTTTTTATTGGTTAGAAATCATAGTCGGTATCTTATACGTTTTTGTGAAATCTATAGACCAAAAGTTGAATCTGATAGTGTTCACACTACAGGGACCCATTGGGTGTTAGTGGGTAGTTATGGGTTAGGTTGGGTGATATTAGGGACTCTCATAGTAGGCCATCAAGAAGTTATTTTTCAATGAGTTCTTCCCCGACACATTGATGATCAACCAAGAAGAATAGTTTATAGAGCTATAGTAGGGATCTATGACAATACCAGCCTACTCTTCTCATTTTATTATGATTATGCACTTCTCAATTCTTTTTTATGTTAATGAGTCCCAAAAGACCATGAACTTCAAAAAAAAAAAAATACTATTACCCAACCATAAAAAATAGTTATGGAACTTCAACCTTCCTTCATACCTAGAGGTTTTGCGAAAGGCCCTAACAATCGCAAGGATTCTATAGTATAGATGAGAAGCTAGTATTTTCCTACCATTCACTACTAATATAGGTGGAACTATAAATACTTATATGATTACATCTTTTTATGGTAGTAAGAGGATGGTTGGGGATTTTAAGTAGAGTAGTGGAAGGCATGTGCAGTAGAGTTCAGTATATTTGGATCATTTTAGAGGTGACCAATATGGATTCAACTATGGGAATTATAATTTGGTACGCACATTGACCCTGATCCCTGAAGGTCGTTTTTAAAACTATAAATCTCCAACAGTTTTATCGGATATATTCAACTAAAATTAATGAAAAACACAACATGGGAGTCAATGGTTTGGCCAGCGTCCCCAGCAGTAGAGATGGGCTGGTCGTAAACCTCAATGATATTATCATAAAGCTTAGTCATGTTGTGTCTATAGAGTAGATCATACTACAGTAGATAGTAAAGTGGGTCTCTCTATAGTTTGAGGTATGATCTTGTCCAAATCTACCTTTTATACTACCTTGTTCAATACCAGTAATTACCATTCTATTATATATTCCTTTTTAGTTGCTAGAATTGACTAGTATTTCATGTTATCCTTTGACTTAGTCTCTCTTGATACAACATTGTATATGAAAGTGGGATGTATTGGGTGATTCTTAGTTTTTCATTTATTTGTCATTGGATATAGAAACTTGTGAATGTTTATGATTTTAGAGATGAAGAAATTCGACGTTATTCTCAACATGGATTAATTGCCCAATCTCAAAGATCGTATTGAGTACTATATGATATGTGCATTATACAATTATCTAAAGGGATATACGTTTATGATGGTATGATATTAGGAATTAGAATAAGGAAGATCTATACTTAACATCAATCAGCTTGGGACGATCACGACATAGAAGGATGACCTGTCTCTTTTGATGGAATTAATGAATTCCCCCACGAATATTCCTCTAATCATGTACCTATATCAGAATGTATCCCCATATGAATTAATATTACTCTCTCCTAAGATAGGATTTTACATTGATAGAGTGCCTATACAAGGTGAACAACCCATTTTGACACCCTCATATTGTATGGAACAAATCAAGCTGATATAGTTCAAGGATTGGCTTGATTACTCAGAGAAGAAGAGGTTTTTGAGGATGATTACTTAATTGTGTGTTTAGCCTATGTTTCTTCAAAATACGTTATATAGTAGTATTCAAATATAAATCATTTAATATAATTTGAACTAGGTTATAGTGAATAACATATATCCCTTTCCTATGATTTAGGACATTTTTGATCAATTATCGGGAGCTCAGTGGTTCCAAGATGAAAATTTCATCAAGCTATTTGTTGTTGTGAGTTAAATAGGAGTAAATAATGATGATTAAAATTTATAGTAGGTATTTTATATTCATGTACATGGTGATTTATTTCTAGCTAGTGAAATTACTAGAAGTGTTCATACCCCCCATAGAGAAGATTTTTCAACCACATATTGAATTTTTTATCATGGTATTCATTAATGACATCATCTCATAATAACAATCACCAAAATAGTATTCTAGAAACCTAGATATAGTCATTATTATGATTAATTTTTATTCTATTTATGAAAAGTAATTGAATTGTGACTTTTTGATTTGAGAGGTAATGTTCATAGGGAATGTGGTGTCTGATAAGGGTTTATTTATGGACCAAGATAAAGTTGAGGAAGTCATGTCCTAGAATCCTCCCAAAACATTTTTGAGAAAAAAATATTTCTAGACTTAGAATAGTATTACCAATAAATTATGTATGATTTTTCCCAAATATCAGAACCTAAGACAACACTGATGACGAAGGTAGTGAAATTACAGTGGTCATACTAGTGTGAAGAAGCATTCCTTATGCTAGATAGAAGGTTGATGAAATCTCAAGAACTAAAACTCCCTAAGCCTGAGATTTTATAAATGTATACTATAATGCATCAAACATTATTCTGGTAGTGGTACTGATTTAGAGAGAAAAGTTAATATCATATATGATAGGATATTTTTAATCCCATGATTTAAAACACCCTACTCAAGAATTGGATCTAGTAGTTTAGTTTCATGTTTTGAAGTGTTAGTTAAAGTATCTCTTCTTTGAGATTGTTTTATTTACATAGACTCTGAGATACTTCACTACATCTTCACATAGAGGGACCCAAACCTAAGACATAGGATATGGGTTTAGTATCATTATACATTCAACATTAATATAGAGTATGCACCTAGTAAGGGTAATGTAATTACATATTCTCCAAACCGTAATATATAGGTTGAGAAGTTAATTTGTGGGAGGCCTTTCGGGGAGAAGTGGTATTTGATTAGATTTTTAGTCGATCGGGGGATAATCACTTCTATAGACTAGGTAATGATGACTTATGCTCCACTATTGGTAACATATTTACTTATAGACCATGTAATGCATAGATAAGATTCATACAAAGAATGTGTTGTGATGTGGGAATAATTTGTTGGAGGTGATCTGATACATATATGGTCAATGGATAAACATAATATGATATTTCTATAAGGGAGATTAGTAGTTCCTTATTACATAAAATAATAGATTATGAGAGATTTATACACCTCTATAAGGGCAGTACATCATGGTGTAATCAATATGTATCATGACCTCATGTGTCAGTTCTGGTGTCCAGAGATAAAGAGGTACATTTCTGTTTTTCACTCTCGATGACTTGCTTATTAGAGGGTTCAAGTTGAGCATCCACTAAATGAATGATTTCTCTATCTACTTCATGTACACATTTGGAAGTGGGAGGAAATCCTGATAGAATTCTTGATATGTTTACCTAGGAACCGAAGGAGTTTTTAAACTGTCTGGGTGATTGTAAATCAAATAATGAGTACTTATCACTTCTTATAAATAAGAGAGACTCACTCAGTGGATGAGCTAAGAAAGCACTATGTATGTGAGATCATAAAATTTTATATAGGTCCCTAGAAATTTTTTTAAAAAGGGTTGAACATTTTACGTCATGGTTTTGGTAGGGTTGTATATGTATCCTAAGACTCATCTTAGATTGAGCACAACATACCATCCATGGATAGATGGAAATTCCAAGTGGATGATATACATACTAGAGGATATGCTAAGAACTATTATCTTATAATTTTGTGGAGTTTGGGATGATCACCTATACTTGGTTGATTTAATATTTAACAATAGTTACTAAGATTCAATTTATATAGAACCTTATGAAACACATTATAGAAGGTTGTTTCATTCACCCAAATTTTCTCATGAGGTGAGTGAGGTAATAATTTTACTACCCTATTTGGTACAATAAAACATGGAGAGAGTGAAATTGATTTAGAATTCGTTAATCAATAATCACAGAATATTTGGATCACATATTTACCAAAGGATGAGACATTTGGAATTCATCGTACATGTTTGGGTTTTCTTGAGAGTGACTCCATGGTTATAGAACAGATTCCTAAAGAAGTAATGAAAGCTATCACAACATTTTGTTAGATGATTTGAGATCATCAAGATGGTTGGGAATGTGGAATATTTTCTAGATTATTCTTTTTCCTACCAATTTATTAATGACATGTTTTATGTGTCAAAGATTTATAGGTACATGGATTGTTATATACATGTCATTTACTATGAGTATGTTTAGTTGGAGAATGATGCATCTTATCATAACCGTCTAGTGTAGATTATTGATTAGATTGATAAAGTCCTTTCAGGTAATATGGTACCACATTTCAAATCATTGAGATTGTGTTTAAGGATCTTGGATAATTAGGATCTAGAGTCCAATGTTTTAGCCCAATGGAAAGATTTTTTTTATCAGGAACCCTATAGATGCTTCTTGAGGTTGATAATTTTTTAGATGTAGTGAATTTTAAGACTGTAAACATTTGGTTTGATAATAAAAACCTTATTTTAATTTTTATATCCCTTATTCTATAGTTTATCTACTTCTATTTAAAGGCTTGGTGGATTTTATAAATGTGGGGATTATTTATTTTCCTTTTGGTAACTTTATGTCCATATCAGGGGTGGTTGTGCCTAGCACAGAAGACCACACTATAGAGGGGATAGTTTTTTCATAGTGATATGGTTTCACTATAGTTTTATGATAGAATAGTGGCCACACTACATAGAGAAGTTATATGTTATTGTAGTGTCCCTCATAGAGGTTTCACCATATCCTTCAAAACAGAGTATTGTTTGTTGGGAAGGATACTGTATATTTTCTTAGAACACACCGCAAAGCTTATCTTCATTAGTTACAATAGATGTACCAGTTTTTGTTCAAGTGTTAGTTTTCATGAGTTATAGTTTTGAATATTTTTTTATGAATTGATTTAGGGAATGTGTTGAAAAATTTATGTAGAAATTAATGATTCCTTTGATGAAGGTCTTCTGCATTGTCCTGAGCCCCATAAATGCCACAATCACAATCACCAAATCCCTAGTTTCTAGAGACCCAATGGATTTTAGACCTGACTACATGATGTATACCTCACCCTATAACATAGTGGATCACATTATAGTGGGCCACAATTACATAATAATTTCCCTATACTAAATATTTTTAGTTTCATAGTGGTTATATGTTGTATTCTCCCTTCTATGTTATGGAGGACGACTTTCAGTGTTTTTCTATACTGTAGTTCCATATCCTTCAATATGGTGGTTTGTTCCCATGAAATAATTGTTGTTTATAAATTTTGTTGATCACATCTGCATTTTATTATTCCACCATATACTACAGTTGTTTTCTTCAGTGATCCTCTATGTCGCATAACCTTTCTTGAGTTTTGGAGCCTTCTAGACTTCAAAGAGGCCTTTCAATAGATTTTTTTTGTGAACCTTGGGTTAGTTTTAGTTATAAATTGGACTTTTTATCCACGCACTACTCTAGAACCCATGAAATGTTTATTTGGAATTGGTTTTAGAATTACTTATCACATGTTCATGTTTTTATTGGTGGGTGAATGTGGATCAAGAAATGACAACTTTAACAAACCGTGATGTGAACATCGACAAATTAAATAAGGAATTTACTTAAAAATTATTCATTCATTGACACATGCTCTCATGATAGGATTATTCTTTTCATAAATAATGATATTTTTTTTTATTTTGATCACATGTGGGTGTTTGTGTGTGTCGGTCTCATGAGACTTGTTGTGATATTTGATTCCATGATGGATACTAGTGTAGCTTGTTTCCATGTTTGATTATGATCACATGATGTTAGTGTTGATACTTTGTTCGTATTTTTATATTATTTATATATATAAAATATATTATATATATGTAACAATGATTTTGATGTATCATTATTGATGCTTTGAAGAGGTGGGTTATCATGACATGTTTATCCCTTCTAGGGGGATGTTCTTAACATGCGACGACGGTGAAGAGGAATTAAAGCACACAGTGTAGGTATAGGGATTCCTTGTAGAACATGTTGAGGATACACTAATGGTATCCAAGTAATTATAAAGTACTATGTTTCTTGAGGTTTCTTAATAGATGCTGAGTAACATGGTTTTATAAGACTAGAGGATGTCAGGAATCTTGATATGAATGATGTTTTAGGGGACAGTGAATAACATGTTCTCACTTTTACATGGGGACATCATATTGTGTCTAATTTGGTTAATATCGACATAATATATATGTATATATATATATTTGACTAGCTTGGATTCAAAGAAAGTATAGATGGGGGTTTGTGGTTGCTATGTTAACACATATCCGCTCGGTTTTAGATTATGTTTTTATAAATGTTAATAATTTTTTATTATTAAGCAATAAACTTGTTATACTTTAGAAACTAGGTTAATGATGAATTTGAGATGTTCTATGAGTATTTTACTCACACCATATTATGGAATTTCGATGTGCTTATAGATTTCATGATAAGAGACCCTGTGAAGTGAAAGTTCACTACAATATATGGCTGAGAAAGGGAGCATGGTGATTTTAGAAGAACTATATGAACTCTAGGGAACCCCACTATTTACTTATTTATATATCTACTTCATATTACACTAAAAATAATTTCCACTTGAGGAAATTATTATTATTGTCTGGAATGTATGACATTCATCATTTTCTCATGTTTACTATGGTTATTTATTGTATTTTTTATTATTTATTAATGATCCTAGTATATTTTATTGTGTGTATAGTCTCCCAAATGATGGAATTAAATCATGGATACTAGTTGGCATCCTATTTCATATGGTCAGGCACACATGAAGTCATATAAAATTCAAGCTCAAAATCAATGGTTTAGATCAATATTTCAAACCATAAATGAATCTTTTCATTTTTCATACCATTTTGGTAACCTTTGGATTCATAAATGAATCTGGCTATGTCTTATAGAAATATTCATAAAGGTTCCTTTTAAGGAAATATATTTTGAAATCCATTTTCCAAATAAGATTTTCATGGAAAGTTAATATGGAAACTAGAATTTATATTTATTTTAATATAGAAAATGAAGAAAAGGTTTCATTATAGTCAATGCCTTGATGTTCTTTGAACCCTTTGTCAACCATACATGCCTTATAAGTACTGACATGTGCATCCATGTCCAGTTTCTTCATGAATAACAATTTTTAACCAAAGGTCTTAACATCAAAATTAGTATCTTCCAAAATATATAATTCATATTGATACATGGAATCCTTTTAAAAATTCATATCTTATTGCCACGTCAAAAAATCTATAAAAATTACTACATTATTGTAGGTTACAAGATCATTATTATCAATTAATAGTGATTAACCATCCCCAGTGAATATGAAACTATATATTTCCTGTTAACTAACCACTCTTGTAATCCTGAAAATTACTTGTGTCATTGGATATTCTTATTTGAAGGGGATTTTTTGGATTTTTTTCTCTAACTATTGTACATATGGAGCCTAGAATTCATTGAAGTCTACCTCTATCACACTATCTCTTTTCAAGATTTCATCCCATACAAGGAATATAAGTAATCTTTTAACCAAAATTTTATTGTTTTTAGGGTCATATTGGTAATATACTTTAGTTTTCTAATGATTACCTATAAGAATATACCTAGTTTCTCAGGGTGCAAGTTTTTTTGAAAAATTGACTAGAAAAAAAATCACTACCCTATACTTGTTTATGTGAAAAAATGGGTTTATCTGTATACTAAAGCTGATATAGAATACCAGTTGTTTTATCAATTGGATTTTATATTGGTATGTATAAATCTATGCATATCCAAAAGTGGATAATGGATGCCTCTTATGAAATTTCATTGATCCCATAATTTCAAACATGGTGTGGTTCCTCCTTTTATTTACCTCATTACGCTGAGGTGTATAAGGTGGAGTGAGTTGTGTTAAATCCAAAACTGCCATAAATAATCATTAATTCCTTAATTATGATATTCTATACCATGTTATAAGTGGAGTTTCTTAATCTTCTTACCAACATGGGTCTCAATATCATTCTTGTATTCTTTGATATTATTAAAATAATCATACTTATACTTCATTATGTAGACATATTAATATAAAATAAAACCATCAGTAAAAGTTATGTAGTTTGAGTATCTATCCCATTATTTATATAGAAATTGTCTATACATGTTGATATTATCTAAATAATCTCCTTGTCCCTTTCACATATTTAACTAAATGGGGGATTCAATCATTTTTCCTTATTAACATGAATTACATGCACCAAGTGTTTTTTTATCAAAAGAATCCAAGTATTCCTATTGGTGTAATTTAGTCAAATTATTTCATTTAAATAAACTAGCCCGTTATTCTTTAGTTGGGTGCGGTATAAGTCAGGTGATTTTGTTTAATTATCTATTTATATTTGTTGGTTTATGTAATCTAAAACCTAAATACATTTATTTAAATGGGTATTTCCATAATAAATATATAAATTATCAAATAATGAGATTTAATTCCAAACTTTTAAAACAAATCCATATGTATCATGTTTGGATACTAAAATTATGTTCTTTTGTAACATATGTAACAGAATAAAAATCATTTAAAAATAAAATTTCTCTGTAAATATGAGGTGGTGGTCCTTGATAGCTATAATGGAATGTCTGACTCTATTATATTCTCATAGACCTACAACACCGTTGGTAATGTTCTAGAATATATATGGTTCTTATAGTTGATTACATATGTGAGAATCACATGTCTTATCTAATACCAAATTTGTAGAAATAGATAAATTTTACATGATAAAAAATTCCCCTAAATCTTTCCCATTCATCTTTACCTAGGTGAAATTTTTCTTCTAGTGGCCCTTCTTACCATATCAGAAAAAAAACACCATCATTATCACATTCTTATCCCTTGATCCATCTCTACTTAGAAGTGTGTCTCAAAGAAGCATTATAATTAAATCTCTCCACCAATAATTTTCTTTTATTCTTCATATGGATGAAATTATTATTTTTTACTTCATCTTCATACATAATTGGTGAAGTAGTATGGGAATATCAAGAAGATATTCTTCTTTGTTTTTAATATTAAAATTTTTAGAAAAAGAGAGAATATATATGGTAGTGATGAAATGCTAAGATCATAGTGTAGGTCATTGGGCATTTTAAACCCTAGAACGTCTCTAGGAACTTATTGTATCTAATCGGTTTGATTATATAAGGCCTAGCTTGTGCACCTTCTCTATGTTAAATATGAAATAGTGAATTATATATTTTAAATTATTCATGTCTAGCTCCCTACTGATAAAAACCATGGAAATGTTAGAGCATGCTATAAGAATCCATGTCTTCAGGCAAAATCATTAGTTAATTATACACATATTAATGTATTGAAAATTAAATTTTGACCATTTCGCTTTGATATTTTTTTAAAAAAATGAACTCCTCATTTCTGAACTCCATATTGGTAGATCATGCATTGAGGATTCTAGGACATAAAATTCATGTTCATGGAGCAATAAAATTTGTAGGTGTTTAAACCATTCATGGATGTTACATACATTAAGAAGAAGGTATTTCCCTAAAATTGATCAAAGGGATAAGGTGGATGATGAAATTTTAATTATTCTATTATATTAAAAGACAATATTATTATTACTTTGTTTAAAAATTATGTAATACATAATAATAATTTTAATTTTCATAAGTCTCTCACTAGTTTATCAACTCTCAACGGACCTTATCATTAAACACATAATGTATCGTCACAAATGAAATTCTAGTGGAATGGATCCATATTTAGATTTTTTATGATCCATACTATGGACATGGAAAATCTAAGAAGGTATTTTGGTAGGTAATATTTCCGACTATAAACTAGAAGATCCATGAACCATTGAGTGGAATCCCCAATCCAGAAATCCTAAATTGAATTTCATGAACACTTTCCACAAGTTTTTTATTGAAAATTATATGACTGTAAAGTTCAATACATGTCTGGTTAAGTTAACCTATCATTATAATTAATACTCTCTTATAACTACAAGTGTTTGTTACTATGGATTGAACTGAAATTTTAACTACGGTTTCATCAGTATTTTGATGATAGAAGGTGAAATGTCATAATATTAACTTGAGGGATTTGGTTTTATTATAAATGAACATTAATTTTTTGACACTTTAAATATATTTTTTATATTATGTAGATTTCATTTAAGTGGTTAACCATTTTTTGATAAAACGATCATAGATAATCCATTTATTTAAATTTTATATTTTCATATATGTCCATTATTCTTTTTGATATTGGCCTTGTATCATAAAATATATCATTTATAAGATAGAATAAATAAATAAATAAATAAATTACTTGTTTATGATCTTATCTAATGGTTTATTTATTATCTAAATAATATATCAACATATGACCCTAAGGAATACTCATTGTTTCAATCTTATCATTATTTACTGCATTATACATGTCCCCATGTGTATCACCTGGGTTGGTTATATCTTAGTTCCATCTTGAACTACGTCCTTGCGTCTTGGGATACACCTTTTACTAAATATTTTATTAATTCCCATCCAGGAGAGGAGAAAAAAATGTAACACCCCAAGGTTTTCAAAATTATTTTAAATGCATGAAACATTGTTTTAAGTATACATTTATAACTAGGCTTTAAAAATAATTTTTCCACTTCTATATTTTGAATTTTGAAAAAATGATCATCTACAATTGTGTTGAATATGTTATCTAGAGTCTAATAGAACCAAATTGTTTTTTGGTGAATAGTAACATACCCTTATGAATAGTAATATCACCTTAATGAATAGAAAATTGTGTTATTATTTTATTTTCATAAGGATTTAATATAATGAAATCTTGATTAATTTTTTAATGTGATATAAAAGTAGTTATAGTTTTTAAATTATTATTTTTTTAATTAAATATGATCTTATTTTAAAAATAAATTAATGATATTTAGAAAATTATTTTAAAAAATGAAATTCATTTTTTAATTCTAAATGTCAAAAAATGGTTAGGGAGAATTTTTGGGATTTTTATGAAATTAATGAATTTTTGAAAAATAGTAAAATACAATAAAATATCATGTATTCAATTTATCAGTTAAATACACTATTTATGACATCATATGTGATGTAAGAAAACTTGGTTTGACCTTACATTCCATTATTACTATTTTGGGTCACATGAATTAATATTATTCAAATTATTGAGAAAAATATTATAATAATGATTAAAATAATGAAAAATACCCCCCCTCCTCCACAATAAATACCACCCTCATTCCCCTCTCCCTACCACACCTATAAAGCCTTTATTTTTACCTATGTTCTGCCCAAAAATCATCCCAAGGCTCTAGCCCACGTCCTAGAGCTGATGGAATCACCCCAAGGGAAAACCCAAAGGCCTTAAGAAGGATCTCAATGAGAAGAGATCAAAAGGTAAACATCCTCTTTTATTTTCTTTCTTTTCTTTCATTTTATGTTATTATTTTTCATTCCCTATGTATTATGATGGGATATGACACTCCATATTCCCTTTAATGAACCTATTATGTAATAATTATGAGATACCCCTTTTCTCTCATTAAATATTTTATGAAAATTTATTTGACGTCATTAGGCTGCCAACATTTCATAATGGATTTCTCAACACTTCTTTTATTTTGAGCTCCTTTATTTTCTTATTCATTCCTCACCTCCTATTATATAAGTGGAATTAATTCCATATAACCATGTATATTATTGATTTTATCTTGTTCATGGAAAATTTATCATCAATATTATTATCCAACCCACTTATTCAACGAATTAAAAACATTGTCCGTGAGGTGTCGAATTACCGACATCATGGACGATGTGATTTTTATTTTTTTTAATTCTTTCAAGGCAGGTCATGACACCATTTTTATGGTTAAAATAGGTTATAATATATGTATTATATCCTATCCATGGTTCTGCAATTATTTTTTACACATGGATTTGATTAATAAAAGAAAATGAGGTCGTTATTATCAAAGAACCACTAAAATGATCTAAACGAACATCATTAAGGTTTTAACATATGAATCATCTTAATTTTAGAATTTAAATTTATAAATGGTACAATTTATTTATTATGTTAATATGTAAATACCACTCCATTCCATTTCTAGTGTTTCACTACCAATTTATAAGAACATACATCATGAATTGATCATGGAAAACATGTAAAGAACACACCTAAAACAATGCAGAGAACTGAATAATAACAATTTAAGGGTGAAATAATGGAATAAAATTATCATATAAGGTATTATAAAGATTTATATGATTATATAAGATATTAATAACACTATATTAACCATTATACAGGAGGTTTAAACAATTTGGAAGTATGACAAACCCAAGGTAATGGAATTCATAACCCAATTTTCATTCATTGGGTTAACCTTCTACTTCACTATTTAGGTGGTATTAGAATTGGTGTGTGTGATTGGTTATGTATATATTATGTTTTATTATGTGTATTTATAGTGCATATACATATTCCATCCACTCTAATAAGTATCAAATCAATTATATGTTTTATGTCAATGGTTTTTCCCTTTAAATATTCTATTAAAACTCTGTTTTACAACATTCAAAAGAAATGTTTTTATGAAATTATTCATGTTGTTTTATTATTTTATGGTTCTTGGGAATTGATTTTGATAATTTTTGGGACTTATATTTCTCTCCAATGAATTGGTTATCTTTTAGTTGTAGGTCGGTCGTATGGTTACTCCATGTGTAACTGCGATGGTTACACAAATAGTAAGGTTCAAGAAAGGGTTACAAATTATAAGGTATCCATGAGGGTTAAAATATTATGTATTTAATGCCCCAAGATACAATATGGTTATATTTAAGTTATTATTATTTTTAGATCGGGTTTAAACCTCATGTTTCAAAAAGTAAGTATATATGGGTGACAAGTATGTCTTTTGAAAATGATTTCATATGATACAATTGCTTACGGACTAATGTGTTCTTTCCTTCCTTTTATATCCTTTACTGAGATATTTTTTACTCATAACATGTTTTTAAATTACATTCATAGGTTATAAGTATGTGTAAGAAAAATAAGATATCCATGTTAACTGTTTGTAGATTTGTCAAATAAATCATGTTTTATGTGGAAAGTTTTATATTTTACAAGAAATGAGTACTGTTTTTATTGTACCCACTCTATAGTAATGTGTAATTTTATGAATTTATTATGTCTCAATTCACCAAATCTATAAACCTGAAAATATCCTTATTGTAAAATGAAGTAATTTATTGACTAAATTCAAGATTGTGGAATGTAATAAGGTCATGTCCTTATAGTTAGTATCAGAGGATGGTTTAGATAATTTTAGGGGTTAAGATGATGTAAAAAAGAATACCATAAATGATATTTACTCTATGATTAATTTAAAATGTAAGATAATTTAATGATTTAAATGTTTCTTTATCTAAGATATGTTTGATCATTATGGTTTTCAATGGAAGAAACAAGGAATATAAAGAGGAGAGGCATAGATAGAATAACATCCTTCCGAATCTGTAGCCCGGAATGGTAGGGATTAGAACAGAGAAGTTTGTGATACTAATGGATCAGCTAACACTGCCAATAAATGGTGGTGTCATCCATGTAAGATAACAACCAATGGTACCACAATGAAACATGACAATAATGGAATATTTTATGAGACAATACCCTCCTTCTTTCAATGGATATTCTGACCCAGTAGAGGATGAAGGATGGATTAAATACCTTTAAAAGATATTTGATGTTATGGGATAATAATATAATCAAAAGGTAAGTCTTTCCATTTACTATTTTAAAGGTGAAATTGATTAGTGGTGTTCAATGGTAATAAATATCAGGAATAGAGAGGTTTTTGATGCCTTAGAGTGGGATGAATTTTAAAGTCTTTTCCTTGAAAAATATTTTCCTATGCTGGTGCGGCTTAGGATGGAGAAGGAATTCCATGAATGAAAGAAAAAGGAGGAGGATTCAGTGGCTGTTTATGAAGCAAACTTCACCCGCTTGGCGAGGTATGCTCCAAATCTTATTCTGGATGTTGGTAGAAAAATCAACCGCTTTTACTCAAGACTGATGCCAAGGTATCGAAGGGTGTTGGCCTCCCATGAATTTGAAAGATATTAGAAACTTTTCTGATGTGATGAGAGGGTAGAGATGGAGTTTCGTGATGGTCACATTCATTTTGGAGACAAGGATAAGAAGAGTTCCATATGGCATCAAATGGATAAGAATCAACCGAAAAATATGATGGTAAAAAAATTCAGTTTCATGTTTGTGAAAAGTTGGGAAAGAAGCAGTCTGGGGATTGTCTTACCAAAACCGGGATGTGTTTAAAATGTGGTATGTATAGAAATATGGCCCAATATTGTAATGAAAATTATCCTACGACTAATACAGATTAGAAATCTATAAAGCGTTTTAAATGTGGTAAGATGGGTAATTATGAAAATGCCTACCCAAAGAGAGATCGGAATAATGAAAAGAAGACAGACTACAAGCAGAAAGATGTAGTGAGATCATTTACGACTACATCAGTAGATGTCGAGATATCCAATGAAGTTTTATTAGGTACATTGTTTTTTACTCATATTTTTCTAAATTTTGGGTTGATATGGGGTCTACACATTCCTTCATCTCTGAGAAATTGTCTAGTAAATTGTAAATATCACCTCAACAAATGAAACAAAAAATTGTTGATAAAAAACCAGAGAGAAATATTATTGAAATGAGAAATTATAAGAATCATTCTATTCTGGTATGTAGAAATACTTTACATACAAAACTTTTTGTTTTACCCTTACTCAAGTATGATGTTATTTGTGGAATGGATTGAATTTCTGTTTATCATGGTAAGATTTATTTTATAGATAAATAAGTTTTTTTAGAAAGAGCTTCAGTTTGTATACAAGAATGAACCCATAAAATTGATAACATATCAGGAGACTGATAAACTGTTGATAGATGGAAATGAAAGTTATCTTTCTCATATTTTTGAAACCAATAGAACTATTCACATTAATGATGTGTTAGTGGTAAATGAATACATTTATGTTTTTCCCGATGAGTTACCCCGTGTCATACCTGATCAAGAAGTCAAATTCACAATTGACTTAGTTACTGATGATTACCCTATTTAGAAAAAAATCATATCGTAATGCTCAAATAGAAATTATTGATTTGAAAAATCAGCTCCAGGATTTTTTTGATGAAGGCATCATTTGTCCTAGAACATCACCTTGGGGTGCTCTGGTTTTTTTGTCAAAAAGAAAGATGGTTCCCTAAGAATTTTCATTGATTATATATCTTTGAATAACATCACTATGAAAAACAAGTATTATTTTCCTCATATTGATGAATTTTTTGATCACCTCCATGAATCTCAGTACTTTTTTAAGATTGACTTGAGAACCGAATACCACCAGGTGAAGGTAAATGAGGATGAAATCCCAAAAAAACGTTTCTTACTAGATATGGCCACTCTGAATTTGTTATTATGACATTTATATTGAATAATGCACCTACTATATTCATGAATCTTATGAATAGATTATTTTATGAGTTCTTGGTTAAGTTTGTGGTTGAGATTATTAATGGCATTCTGATATTTTCTAAAAATAAGGAGGAGAATGAAAAACAATATAAGGGTTGTTTTGAAAACCTTCAAAGAAAAGAAACTGTATAGAAAATTCAGGATGTGTGATTTTTGATTGAAACATATTTATTTTCATAGGAACATTATAAATAAGGATGTAATATGAGTTGGTCCTTCCAAAACAATAATGGTTGATAAATGTCCAGGACCCACAAATGTTTTATAGATTCTTAGTTTTCATGGATTAGCTGGTGATTACTGATGGTTTGTTAAGACCTTTTCATGGTTACCTAGTCCAACAACTATGTTAACACAAAAAGGGGTTAAATTTATTTAGACAGAATAATGTGATGTTTTTTCAGGAACTGAAGAAGATATTAGTGATTTCTCTAGTTTTGTCCGTGCCTTCCCAAAATGGTGAGTTCGTCATCTACAATGATGCTTATTTGATGGGACGTGGTTGTGTTGTGGTGAAAAAAGGATTATGTAATTGATTATTCTTCCAAACAACTAAGTGTGAAGAACTTTTCAAAGATTTGAAGAAGAGATTGGTTAGTACACACGTGATTACTCTCCCTTCTACTGATGAGGGATTAATTATTTTTAGTGATGCATCTTTGAAAGGGTTTGGGTGAATCCTCATGAAAAATGACAAGTTCATTGATTATGTATCTTGATATTTGATTCCTTATGAACATAACTATCCAACACATTACCCGGATCTAGCTGTGGTTGTTTTTTATTTTAATATTTTGTTGGACTATCATTATGGGGTGAAATGTGATATATACATAGACCATAAAATTTTAAAAAATATTTTCACCCAAATGGAATTCAACATGAGATATAGGAGATGGTTAGAACATGTTAAATAATATTATTTTTCAATTCAATATCCTCCCAGATAAGAAAAAAAGGATTTTATTCATTAAATGGGAAAGACCATGATGTTCTAGAAATAATTAGGATTCAAAGAGATCCTTTGATAAAATACCTAGTAAAACTAGACATGGGAATATTAAGGTAAGGGCATAATCAACCTTATTCCAAATGATTTATTGATTTTAATTACAAGAGAATATCATGAAATCTAAAATAAAATATCCTTTGCTGCATAAGAAGTTAGAGGTTATAATGAATGGGAAGATTCCTATGTTCAATATTGACCAAAAAGGTATACTGAAATTTTATATAAGGCTATGTGTTACATCTATTCCTGAAATAAAGAAGGTTTTTTTGGATGAATTTCATTGCTCTACTTTCACAATACATCTTGGAAGAAAAAAATGTATAGGTGCCTTCATGATCATTATTAGAGGGATAACATGAAATGAGAGATTAATGACTACACTATGAGGGTCTTGGTGTGTCAACAAGTGAAGGTAGAGTGACAAATTTGTAAATGGGTACTATAACCACTACCCATACTAGCATGGAAGTGGGATAATATCACTATGGACCACTGGTCTCCCAATAACTTCCAAAGGAAACAATACAATTTGTGTTGTAGAGGATACTCTAACCAAGACTTCCTATTTTATCGCTATTTCGGAATATTTATCTCTTGATCAACATTCCCGGACGTACATGAAGGAAGTGGTAAGGATATATGGGGTACCACTTTCTATCAATCTGATCATGATCTAATGTTCACATCAAAATTATGGAGAAGTATTCAACATGCTCTAAATAATAAATAGGATATCAGTACGACCTATCACCCTCAAACTAATGGACATTCTGAAAGGACTATTTAGACACTTGAGGATATGTTGAGAACAATATCAATTGAATTTTAAGGTGGAAGGGATCAAAATCTCCCATTAGTAGAGTTCTCATACCATAATTGATTCCATTAGAACATTCAAATGGAACCCTATGAATTTGTATATAGGTAGTTATGTATAACTCTTACTTATTAGGAAGAAGCTAGTGTGAGAGAGCTTCTTTGGATTGATCTTGTGCATGAGATGATAGAGAAGATTCATGTCATTCAACAACACCAAAAGGCCTCTCAAAGTCATCAGAAGAGATACAATTACAACAATAAAAGGGACATTGAGTTTGATTTTGGGGACACAGTCTTCCTTCAAATTTCTCCTTGGAAGAGAGTCATAGGTTTTGGAGGAATGGGAAGCTCAAACCTTGGTACATCAGCCCCTATGAAATCTTTGATCTCGTAGGAGAAGTGGCCTTGATTTTCTATTCCTCCAAATCTATCTCATGTTTATGATTTTTTTCAAATATTTCTCTTGAGGAAGGACAAACTAGGCCATTGTAATGTAATAAATCCAGAGGAGGTAGAAGTGGAACATGACCTCTCTTATGGGGAGCATTTGGTGGAGATATTCGACTGTAGAGACAAGTTTATACAAAAATATACTACCCTCCTAGTTAAAGTGTTTTTAAGAAACGATAAAAATAAAGAATCCATGTGGAACCCATAAGAGACAATAGGGAAAAATTAAACACACAATTTCTCATCTAAGGGTATGATATGAAATTTTAGGGATGATATTTATTTAGGGGGGAATAATGTAACAACTAGAACATTTCAAAAGATAATTATTTCATTAAAATGTGTTATATTATTTTTTACAAAAAAAACTGTATCTCATATATAATAAATTAATTATATTTAAATATGACCATTGGGTTTCAACGGTTATATGCACATTGGTCATTTATGGCTGTTGGTCAATATGAATGTTGTAAACAATACTCTTAATAATAATTTTAACGTTGTAATTAATATTATAAATAGAAATTATAATGGTTCAGTAATGCAGAATGTAGATTAGATGGCATCATCCGGTTGAATCATGTCTTACGAAGCCCTTATTTCAGAACACAGGAATGATGTAACATCAGTGGGATTCACTCTTGACCAATCCTAAGATGATCTTCAACATGTTAAGAGTGAATGAAATCGCCTTCATTAGAATTTTAAGATAGTGGATATTACCACTCGGGCAACATTACCCAAGCAACCACAAGAGACTATCACCATAACACACATTATAGTTATGTCACATAATGGTGTAATAAGGGGTTATGTGTTAAGGCCCTAGTAACATAAAATGTAATCATATTTTTGAAATAAAACTTTTATTTTATCTTTTCTATTTTAAGAATTGTTTTACTTAAAAGTTGAAATGGAATTTGATAAATTGATTTTTCAAATAAAATTTCAATTTTACAAGAGTTATAAATTAATTTATTAAAATAAGTTTTTATTAAAATCAATTATAATGAAATAGTATTATCAAAAAACTCTTATTTAATTATAAATGATAAAATATATTTTTTTTCACATATCAACAATTATACTATGCATTTTACTATGCATTTTATGCCTACTATTATTTTTAATAAATGAGTATTTATATAATTAAATTTTAAATTCCTAACATTTGGGAAATTAATATGATAAAATTAATTTCATTTTCGAAACCAGAACATTGATAATAGGTTAGTGTGAATTTAAATGATATTTTCTAAAATATTTTGTTTTTCGATGAATAATAAAAATATAGTTTGAGTTTTCGATATGTTTAATGACATCATAATGATGTAATGTGAAATAAAAATTTATGGACTAATCTTTTGGATTAATATTATATAATAGGTTTCCCAAGTGGCCAATACCATGGGAAAATACCATAGAAAATCCCATGGTTTTGAAAATAGTGCTACGAAGGAGTCTAAGGAAATTAATAATCAACTCCCTCGATTTTTTTATAAATACCCACCAATTTCTTCATTTACATTCATTAAAATTCAAAATCCATGAATATTAAATAGTGTTTCCTCCTAAGGATTTATCTCATGGTTTTATCAAGCCCCCAAGGTCCCAATCTTTTAGTTTTAGGAGTTACTCATCAATGTAAGGTAAATCCCAAGTTCTTTTTTCCTTCCAATTTCCATTTTATGTGGCGTGTATTTCAAATTTCAATACTATTTTCTTCCAACTATTTTTTTCTATAATTTTCCTTTATTAATATTATTTTATGAATGGTAGAACCTTTTATCCTCTCTTTTTAATGTTTTCTAAAATCCTGTTTCATATCCGTTATGTTGTCGGAATTTCATGTCAAAATTTCCCTCTTTTTATCAGGAAATTATTTTATTTTATATTCTGAATATCCAAACCTCTTCCTTTTCTATGGGAATTATCATAGATTAAAAAGGATATATTTAATTATGTAATTAACAAACCTGAAACCTTCCTTCATTATCTGTGGGTTGAAAATGACAAAATGATATTGTTTTAAGTACATTCTTAAACACCATGATTTTGATATGAAATTTTTTTCTCTTATTATCCACAGATTATTGATGAAATGTTTTATTACGATCAATGTGGCTCGCATTAATTAAGACAAATTAAAGTTTCACCCTAATAGCACTCCAATTCATTGGGTAAAGAGGTTAATCTCTAGAGATGACATTTTTACGATACCTTGGTGAATAAACATGGTAATTTTTATAAATCATCGGTGAAAAACCTTGGGGATATGATTATGAATGTATAAAGTAAATGTTTTAGTTAAATTTATAGGTTATGAATCGTTTTATTTAATTTATTATATTCCTCATGTTATCATTTTAAATCAATTATTATATTCCCCAAGTTCTTATCAATATTCCTCAAATATCACATGTAAAATGTTTCACTTGTTTCTCTCTAACCTGGCCTGAGGCTCACTGTTTCCATTGACGTATGTACCTAGGTTGTGGAATGAAATAAATTTATTTCGGATGGACCTTTAATAATCCTTTCATGTGTTATAGAAGAATTATTTATGTTTATTGTATTATACACCTCTTATCCAAGACATTAAACTTTAATAGACACTCAGTTTTTAAAATGATATGTAAAGTTTTGTAATAAAAAGGCAGGATTCCATAACAACAAAACATTATAATATTCAAAATTTCCTAATTGCTCTATTATTTTCCCTCTTACTAAATCATATACCCATTAGTTCCAATATTCTCCCCCTTTGGGTTTATCAGAAATCCAAGGCATCTCTATGTTTATCAATAAAATTTATCTTCCAAAAGCCATATAACAGTATAATAGTTAATATATAGATATTTTTTTCATATATTTTTTTAAATCATTATCGCATGAGAAATTAAATCTTTTATTTATCAAGTTTATCTCACCTCTAGTTTCATATTTATGCTCATTTATTACTTTATTATTCTTATTTTTAAAAAAAAATTATGTTGACTAGGGGTTTTTGTATGAATAACTATGTAGAAACTGAAAAATAATAAATCAAAATCGAAGGAGTGTGGAAAATTGATAAAATAGTCTATATTAAAAAAATATCATTTTAATTTATCTTATTTCATTTTCAAAAAGAGTTTCTCTTGTTTGAAAATCATTAATTAAAATTATAAGGCATAGAATATACACCTCATCTAACCTAGAGTGATCATATTGAGAACTTATCATGTGTGTGAACTTCTTTAAAAAAATTATCTAATCATCTTACAACTACTAAACAAAAAGATAAATATCAACAACACTATTATCTTAATGATAAACCTAGATTAAGATGTTTTAATAATAAAAATAATTTAATTTGAAACAAACCATTATAGAAAATATTCAATAATTTAATAAAATCTAACATACATATCAATAATTGAAGAAAAAATTATTAATAAGAACCAATGGAATCATTATTCAAGAACCATAAAATAAGAATTATTCAAATATGAAAATTAAAATATGAAATTTATATAATAATAGAAATAATATTTTGTCTCATAATATTTCTTCTATAGTTTTTTCTAGTATATAACCACAATTGGTTTAACCATAGTTGGAAAAAAATCTAGAAACCACATCTCATTACCAATTTATGTCATACTCTTTCACTGGAGTAAGGAATTTCTGGGTATAATTTTTTTTAAAATTAATAAAAAATTATTTTTAAAGAAACCTCTATAATTTACCTCATTGACTTCACTACTAATTTCTTAACAAAAAATTTGCTTGGAATCAATCAATGTTTCTATTTTATCTCTTTATAAAAGGATTTTAGACCATTAAAAAATATTCTAATGTATACAATTACATTAAATAAATGATATAAATGCATTTATTGTTTGATTAATTATTCTAAAAATTTCTATCTTAACTCTTGTACATGGGTTCAAATCATGTTCTAAAACATTCACCACCCAATTAGTCAAAATATCCCCCATTGCAGTAAGAATTTCCATATTTTATAAATTCATTCTATTAATTATTTCATTTTTTACAATATAGGGGTCCAACATCATCATTTATCCTAAAATTATTTGTCAAACATTTCATTATTGATTTTTTCTCATAATATTTTAAAATTTTTATTTATTTCATCATCTATGGACTTTTATACTTCCATAAGTCCCTATTGATATTAATATCTCTATCTTCATCGCCCAATCCACCTCTAATTGGGGTCTTCCACCTTTCACCACTTCATACTTGTCCTATTTAATTGTGCCAAATATACTAACATCACCTGTTGGAATTCAATTAATATTTAATGGTAAAGATAAATTAATTAAGGGAGGCATTTTTTTCAATATTAATGGAGGAGTTTATCTTTATATTTGAGGAAAATTATTCTAAGCATTTATGTATGAAAAAATGGAATTTTCACCACATTGATTAAAAAATTTGTACTTAGTTTCAATATAAGTGGATCTATAAGAATATTTTCAAATGACATCATTGACTTCTACTCGTGTGGAGGATATTGGATAACTACAAAAGAAATTACTTGAGATATAGCTTACTATGAGGAGAAATAATGTTATTGTGTTTTTGGTACCATGTGAGAACCATTAAAGATAGTGAGTAAAGAATCAATGGTGGATCTATGATGTGATGGGATACCCCATCCTTGGTAACAAGTGTGGGGTGTCAATAGGAAATAAGTGTGAAGAAACATTTATGTGATAGGGTTTCAAAAATTATATGTAGTAGTGATACACCTTGAGATATAGACCTCAAGGAGTTGTAATTCCATTGTTTTTTGTTCTGAGTGCCTCGATTGATAGATCATGGAGAAGCCAACACAGATATATCCCAACAACACGTCGATGATATCATATGTTTGGATAAATATCTATAAGTTCGTTATGTATTTCATATAAGGGTGATTTTTTATCAGGTTCTATCTCCTAGGTAGTGTTTTTGTGTAATTTAAAGGTTATATTTATCATATATGGATCTTCGATCATGATGTTCCTGTTTGGGTAATGTTTTCCATCAAGTTGATCTTTAGAGAGTTGATAAGGGTGTATTTGGGTGTCGTTTCCACAAAAGTATTTCTATGAAATAATTTTCATACAATTATAAGAATTTACTTTAATTTTATACAATATAAATTATTAATTTAATTTTTAGAGTATCCCTAAGTTTATTTTAATCCGCCATATCAAAGTGGTTTTCCATGTAAAAAAATCCTATGTGTTTATATATTTATTAATCCAAATATCTATTCTCAATTTTTTTTTATTTTTTCAGAGTTTTTTCTAAAGGATATTTTGGAATAGGATTAGGATTATCCCCCAAATAATTATCATCTAAAGACACCTCGTCCTTTTTATTTCGTTAATCTGACATCAACTGATAACTCAAATTTGAGAAAATGGATTGATTTTTAACCAGCCTATAATAAATTCCTCATTATTTAATAGACAATATCTACTTCCTTAATAAATTAGCCTCTTACCTAATATTCCATTTTTTGGATTATAGAGATGAAACTAGCCAAATTTATAATTGGGTACCCTTCACCAGTCGATTTGTTTACTGATTCCCTAAAAAATAAATTTTTTGGAAATTCATCGTTGTGTTAGGATTTATCATATTTCATTATATGGGTAAAAAATCAACAAAATACAGACTTCAATATATAAATCCAAACACAAAAAATTAAAGATCCAATAAAAAGAAATTTCAACTTCGATTTGATTCCCTTCATAAACCCATGTCATATCATAATTCAATTCATACATTCTAGAGTGAATCAGTTGAATTTTTTAGACCATATTTAATATACCTTCATTATATCATTATTTGAAAAAATTAATAAAATCTACCTAATTCTTTCCATAAAACCATGATGGATTAATCAATAACTGAGTTACCTTTATATTAATAAAATATTAGTAAATATCTTCAGCTTCCCTACTTCTCATCATCACCCAGTGTAAAAATTTACCCAATTCGCCTCAAGTCTTTACATGAGTTTTGTTTGATTAATCTATGATATAAACTCTGTCTACATTTCTATAGATACTTCTCTTCATAATGTCTTTAACATTCCAATTTGATGCATCCATGAAAACTGAATTTACTCAATGTTCTAATGTTTTTCTTGTTTAATTAATTTCATTACCAATTAAACTTATGTTTATCTTGACCCTAGAGTAGATGTTACATTTTAATAAATCATTTGAATGTATTATTCTGAATATATTACATTTTGACAATTTATCCACTAGAAAATATCTTATGAGTAATTACAAAAATCCAGTTAATCATATATACAATCCTCTATCTTTTTTTAATCTTAAGTAATAAATTTTTATTCTTATATACCAATCCATTTATTCTTATGTTTCCTTCCAATGTTCTAATCTAAAATTTCGTAATAATTAGTTATTCATACAAAATAAATTCCTTCACTTATGTAATAAATTCCATGATCATAAAAAAAATAAAAATTACCACTGTATTTATACGTATATTAAAGAGTTATTCATATGTTCCATTTTCAATTATAAGGTTATTATTATGCACAATTTGTTTAATATTATATAATAATGATTTATTCTTTTGTAAATGCATGGAAATAAATATTTAATTTAATAATACTTTCAAATAATAAACCTAAATAATTCAATTCATGATTTAATTAAAATTATAAGAATTATTAAAATCTATATTTTCATCAAAAAAATATATTTCTATAGTAATTCACAATGAACACACAACAAAATATTGCTTGTCCCTAAGGATTGAGGTAGTTTAACTCATCTCAAATGCATTAAAGGATGTGGCATAGTGGGATAAACCCATTGTGATGTGAGAGTATATACCAATGGAATCCAATAAATCATGAAATGGGGAAATTTGGATTTATATAAAAATTATTATAAAAAATAATATTTAAAAATTAATTTTTTTAATTTTTTTAAATAAATCACAAAAAAATCCATGTTTCCAATAAATTTAGAATTGGTTTTATATTTTCACTATAATTCCATTGATATTAAAAATTCCTTATAATATTTCGATTTAATCATAAAATGATGAACAATTTTTATGAAAATAGATATATAAACATGAAAAAATTAGGACGCATCAAAATATCTCACACCAAAACCATTCCTTTCCTCATGAAAATTTTGCAACATATCTGTATCATGAAAACCTATATAAAAAAAGATTTCAAATTATTCAAAAAGGGAAGTGGTTATAAATTTTCCCTTTATGAAAATAAAGTAATAGATCAATTATTATCACTCTATAGAAGAAAAATTATTTGGACAAAATCAAGTAACCTATTTTGAAATTCATGATCAAATATAGATTTCATGAATTAAATTGAACCATAGTCATTATACATTTAAGTATTACCTCAATCTCTCTTTTTCTACATTAATTAAACAAACACATCTAATTAATTCAGTATAACTTGTATCTAGGAATAAATAATTAAATAACATCCATAAAAATATTACGGGTGAATACGTCCATGAAATAAATTGCAACTCATAATAAATAAAATTAACTTATCCATAAAATTCATATACCCAAACAACTCAACATTAGATTATGATTAAAAATTTTAATTGATTGGTAGGTGGAATTTAAAAGTTTAATCCAAATAATGAATACTATATTCTTCTGAAAATTTATATTGTAATCCTAAATTTTTACTAAAATATATTTTTAAAAGTGTAACAAAAAATATGTCATTAGATTTTTTTCATAGATAAAATAAATTTATTAAGCACTCAAATCAAGAAAAAATTATAATTAGTAGAGCATGAAATCATAACTTTAAGAACCTAGTAAAACTTGATATGTATATCAATTAATTTTCATATAATCTTAGAAAATAGAAATCTCTTCCACACATAATATTTTAAGGTGATATCTTGAATTTTATAAATTAATTCTCATATAATATTAAATTTTTGAAGTTAAAATAATTTTAAGGGGTTATAATAACATTTATAAAGGAATTATTGTAACACAAAATTTCCACAGTATAACTCAATCATATTATAAATAATATATTCATTGAGTATTAAATAATAAAAAATCTATTCAAATATTTATTAATCGATTATAAAATTTTAATTAAACACCATAAATAGTATGAAAAATATATATTAATAATCCAAATCTAACAATAGATTCCCTTTCCAACACACTTATTTTGTGTAATAACCTCATTGTATAATAGAAATATTTGTTCAATTAAATTAAAAAAATTATAATTTCATTAGAATAAAAATTGAATTGAAGGAAACAACCCAACATCAAGCATACTCAGTAGCTTGATGAATAGTACCACTATTCTAGGCTTTAAAACAATCAATATAAATAGATTTAATCTATTTCCATTAAATTTAAATAGAATATTTTCTTACAAATCATCAATATTTATAGCACCAAAAGAAAAAATATTTGTAGTAAAAAATGGTTTAACCCATTTGGAACCGAATTTTCCTTGAAAAAAGGTTAACCCTTGAATCAAATAGAAACACTTACTTATTTTAACTCATTATTCATAATCAACTCATCCTTATAAACATTTATTTTATATTTTTTAAATGTTAGCGGTCTCATAATAATTTTGGTTTACTTCCTCTAACTCATGTAAACAGAAATTATTCTCCTTCCCAGATTTAAAAAACTCTATATTATTACTCTTAATAGCCTAAAAATATTCTTCTTATAACTCAAATGGAATGTGGAATTATATTCCATAAAGTAACATAAAAGCTCACATGATTCTTATAGTTTTATGGTCTTTCCTATAATCTGAATAATCATCATCTAATTTCAAACTCTAATCTTTCCGATGTGGTTATACTATTTTCACAAGAATATGTTTTATTCCTCTATTTTACACTTCATCCATGCCATTTTTTGAGAATTTTAAGGTGTTGAAACCATTAGATGAAATATATATTTCTTAAAAATATCATTCAAATTTATATTTCAAAAATATTTTCCTAGATCAGTAATGATTCACTGATATAGTCCGAGCATACAAAAAGTGATTTCCCAAAATATTCTAAAACTAACATGGAATCATCCAACCCATTTTTAATTAGTTATATCCACTTGGTTGTATAATACACATATATAATTATTTAAATATATCTATAATATTAGTAAATGTCCCAATATAATCCATACACCAAACATAAAACACCTCACAAAACAATAATGGTTTGGAATTTCATTTTTTCTTAGAGTTGATTCGTTGAAACATGATGGTTTTATTTCTTTTACAAAACACTAAAGAATAAATAATAGGTATGGTCCAAAAAATATGTATCCATAAATTTACTATAATTACATTTTAGTCTAATGTGGCCTCCACAACTCAAGGTCTCATATAATTTCATCACCAATTTGATTTTTGAAACCATAATTAATCTACTAATGATTTGGTAACTTTCTAATTATCATAATTAAGCATCATATCATATTTACATATTATCTTTACTCAATAAATTTTTAACCTATTACTTTAAAAATTAGTGTGTTTATTTATTTTATATCTATGTTGTTCTGAATTTCAAGAAAAAATCATCTAAAAATCATAGAAACATGAAGTTTCTCATTAGGTAAGACATACCTAATAGTGAATATATTTGAATTTCCTAACATTAAACAATTGTTTCCCTAACCATGTAATCAACCACTAAGTTCTCAATACACATTTATAATTTATTTCAACATTAAATTCCAATAAAAATTATTTACCTATGAAACCATAGTTTTTCCTCATATTTACAAATCAAATACATGATGGTTCAATGGTCAGTTAACACAATTACCTTGGACCACAATGAGTAACACCTAAACTGGTAAAAGGTTATGTAATTATTTTTTGAATAAAATAGATTTAAAGATGTATAATATTTTACGTGAAACCTCATTTTAATTTTTGACTCAAAATAACCCATAAATAAAAATATAATTCACCAATCATCAATTAAATAGAAAAATCTAATCCATGTGGATGAATAATATGTGGGGTCAAAATATTATGTTTCATATATCAAAAAGCCTTCTAAAAACACTCACAAAATATAAATTAAGATTCTTTTGGGAGTAATAAAAACAATGCAAAGGAAATATTACCAAAATCATTGATTATAATCCTATAAAATCTATCATGGCCATGGAAAAATACCATGACATTCATTATTATAGTTAATAAAATGAGGATACAACATATATCATATATTTAATAAATATTATTCCATCCATATAAACTGCATTCCCTATAAAAATAAATTATAAACCATAAAATTATACTTTAAAAAGTTTAGAATAAATTTCTTCGTAATGAATGTTTTGAGGGAAACACCTAAAATTTTCAAATATATTTTAAATAAAGATATATATTCACACAGAAAAAATTGATAAAAACATCAACAAATACTACAAAATTCAAAACAAATGATCCCATGACATAATTCAAATATTCCCAAATCATTATACAATACCAAGATCATTATGATATATGAAATATATAAAAATGGATATGCGATAATAGTCTTTTGATGACCATAAGGTGTTGTGTGGATATAAAAGTACCTTAAATCACATTTAAAGAGTAGTAGTGTGATTTTTAAATAAGTATCTAAAGTATTTTAACAAGTAATGAAAGATGAAAATGGGTTTTTCTAAACATAATATTGAGATTCATAAAGTATATACACTACCACATTTTTAAGGAATTCTAATAAGAACAAGAACTGAAAATTATTTTTTAGAAACCGTGAAACCACACTTCATGGACACTATTTGGACTAAACTAACCCATTATCAATAAAAAATTCAGAAAATAATATTACATTTTAAAAAATAGTAGTAAATTCTATATTTGTAACCTCTAAAAGAGTAGGATCTAACCTCCTTTTTAATTTTTTAATAGGATAAGAATCATACACTAAAATATTATCATGAATATATATTGAAGAGCTAATATTAGGTAGGTCAGTTAGAGTTTATCATATATATTTGTTTCCATCATTCATTAATCCCTATATTTTGTTTTATTATCATATAGATAACCCAATATCAATCATAATAAGAAGATTTTCATTGTTGTGTAAAAAAGAGATATTTATAGTTTAATGATAATTTTTTTAGATAAATGTCAGGTTTTATATCTACACATGGAAAATTGGATTTAGATGTCTCGATGAAGTATTACTTATCTCTTAAGACAGAACATAAATAAGAGAAAATTCTAATAATAGTCATATAAAATGATTTTTCATCATTCTTTGAAAATAGTTTTATGTTGAAAAAAAATCCTTGATTCAGTAAAATAATGTATTTTTGATTTAAATGTATAATTAATTACATTTTTATATCACCCAACAAATAATTTACTAATAGATTTAATGGTTTGTTTAAGAAAATAGTCAACGAAATTTTCACATGAGATTTTCTCAATAAGTTCGTTGAAATAAATATATAAATCATCATTTAAAATATGTTTAAAATCATAATTTTTCATAATAAGATCCCCATCACAATAATAAAAATATCATCTATATAAAATATGTTATGCAGTTGTAATGATTCATTTTCATTATCATTTAGTGATGGTTCATTGATTACAGAGTCAAAAAATAAATAAATGAATAAATAATTAATAATGGTGATTTTTTGAGCTGAGTTAACCTCCATTGGATATTTTGTAGACTCAAATATATTATAGAGAACAAATGTATTTTCAAATGTCGTAAATGTGTACCTTTGTGATCATTTATAATTTCATTTTCATTTTAAAAAAAACACATACTTAAAAGTAGTGGTGAATGTTTCTTGAATATATCATATTTCATATACAAAACATAAAAATCTATGGGAAATACCATGTCTCTAAATATTAATAGAACATATTCAATAACTATAGAAAGTCTATCAATGCATTTATAGGATTTTTGGAATAAAATTTAATTTTTTTTGTTATCTAACTAATAAAGTATGTAAAATGAGTGTGGTATAACAGTTATAAAAATTACAAAGTAAAATAAAATATATTTAAACACAAACTCCCTATTTATTTATGGAATGGTAAAATATCAGGGAGATTTTTACTTTACAGGAATTATATATTTTATCATTTTTGGTTATTTTTTCAATGGACAGCTTTCTATCTTCCCTTAAATTTCTTTTTCTGAGTGAAAATTTCTTTTAAAATGTTATCACTATTTATAATTCTATTCACTATATCCAAAAAAATAATATCAATCTAAACCTTCATAAATGATTCTAAATTTTCCATTTCTAAATCACTCTCTATTACATTTTTGATAGGTATCTTCCTTGAGGGATATGAAGTGTTGGTTTCTCTATTTCTTGGTTATATTATTTTAACACTATAAGATACTATATATATCATTAAGTTTACTTGGGTTATGTCAAGATATAAATCTATTTTTTACATTGGTTTTCCCAAATCATAAGGTTTTATATTTTCGATAAGATCAATAGGTGTTGACCAATATTCAAAATATTCTAAATTAGTGATAAAATATTTGGAACTCTTCTAAACCATTTCTAGTTTAGAAATTTTATACCACTGGATGTTTATTTTTTTACCATTTTCAAGTTACATTATACTAAAATTTTATTCACCTATTTTATTACAATCATTTTATGAAGTTAAACATCTACTCACTGGATTACATAGCTGTTAATATCAATATAAATTTTTTAAATTATTGTTTTTTTTGATTTTTTAGTTAATAAATTCTTCCATGTTTTATTTATATTTTTTTGGGGGATGGGAAGGTAGAAAATTCATAGATTAATATTTATTATTTTCTTGAAATTTCTGTAAAAAAAATTGGTGGAGCATGGATTTAGTATAGAATTATCTATACTATTTCTAACTAGATTTACCTTTAAAACCCCTTCATTGTTGTTCATGTCTCCCATAAATTTAATTTTGATGGTTAATTTTTCCCTATTAATAATTATATGTTTTATTAAAATTCACTTTAAAAATATTTTTTATGGAAATACATGGAAATAAATAATTGTATGATTCATGTGATTCTGGAATTTTCAGGAACCGGTCACTCAAATTTTCTAATGCGACACAAATAATACACTTCATTTATAGTTAGAATCATTTTTCAGATTGGTTTTTAACTTTTTTAGTGTTTTATGAAATTATTAACCTTAGTATTTCTATAAAATCACTAAATTTTATCATAATAATGCTATTTTAAGAACATGATCTAGGAACTTCTTGAGAAAATTTCATGTGAATCATGCCACTAGTTCTAAATTATTGGGAATTTTGAGCCATGATATAAATGTGGTTCATAGAAGAATAAGGTGTTTATCAACTAAATATCATCCTAAAACAACATATATCATGTTCCTATTAGAGATAAATATTCCCTTATAGAAATAATGAATCAATATATTCGCACTATTTTTATGGTGGGGTAGCTAAAACACGTCCACATGAATCACTCTAAATATTCATAAAAATGTTCACCTTGATTATTCGTAATCCCATATTTTTATTTTCTTATGGAAATCATCCTAAATATAGGGAATAAATTCTAAAGAAAAAAATTCTTAGACTTATTCCAATTCATAGTTAGAGTAGAGTGGGAATTTTAAAAACACTCTGTTTTTACTCAATATGAGGATTAATGAAAATATCTCAATTTAATTTGGTCATGATTTAACGTGGTTGGTTTTATTTCTTAAAAAGTGTGTTAAAATTATTAAATATGTCTATGTTGATATTCTATTGGAATTCTACAAAAATTTTATGACTTTCTATCAAACTTTATTTTAATTCGAAACCAGAAGGCATCTCGAAGAATTCAAAACAATTTTTTTCATTTTCATCGTCTAGTGTAGCAAATTAGTTAAGAGTTTTTTTATATTCCATGATTTCAATATCTTTTTAATACTAAATTTTTAGATATTTAATATTTTTTCTAGTATTATTTGAGTTTCAAATATATATTCTATGTTTCCTCTGCCTTTAGGTTCAATAAAAGGCATATATTCTTCTTCTTGACTCAATTCTCTAGATAAAGAGTGAAATATCCCTTACATTTAAGGATTATAATGTACTATTTTTGTGTTTTAATGCAAAAATATTCATAGATTACTAAATTTTTTGAAAAAATAGATATTCTATAATTGTAATAATGATGAAATTTTATTTTAAATGATATATAAAACTATAGATTTAACAAATTATTAGTAACTCATTTGAAATTTGATGATATATGAATGTAATTGTATGTTATAAAATAAATGAATTATTGGAAAATTCCCAAGAAATTACACTACTTGATGGATAAATATTTTATAATACATAAATCAATATTCATAGTTTTATCCCTTAGAAAATGAAATAAAGTAATTCCCAATGTTATATCACAATAAGGTTTCAATCTAACCTTATTTTTCACATTATTATATTTCTAAAAAATTATATAATGTTGAGTGGGTATTTTTGACCAAAAAACCAAATAATAGGTAAAAATTGGAGAAACATTTGGGAAAGGTACTGATAAATTGATGAAATTGATCTTATAAACAAGCATCAACCTTCAGATTCCATCATTTTCAATTTCAAAAATGAGTTTCTTCATCTTAAAATCCATCGATGCATTATAAAATACCAAATAATTTACATGTAATCCAACCTTGAGTGGTCAAAATAAGACTTCATCATGTGTGTGAACTTCTTTAAAGAAAATGACATAATTATTAAAAAAATTCTAGATTAAAATATAAAATCAATATTACTATTATCTATTTTATAAACATGTACTAATAAGTTTAAATAAAAATATTAAATATATTATAATGAATAAGTAAAAAATATTTTTAATTTTTTTATAGAAGCATCGAAAATATAATTAATTAGATAAAAATATATTATGTATAACAAATTGAATCAATATTCAAGAATGATACAACCAACAGTATTCCAGTAAAAACATTCGAGGAAGAATTTTATTTAATAATTAAAAGGATAATTAGAATAGGAATATATTATTTTTGTTGTTCACTAACTCATTCCAAAAATTAGTTTAGATAGATATGGGAAAAACTATAAACTCCATTTCATTTAAAAATAATATCATTTCATTTATCTAAATGATGGATTTACTATAAATAAAATTAATTATGGAATAAATCAATAATTATTTTTAAAGACCCATCACAGAGTTACCACAATATCACTAGTACTCAATTTTAGTCCAAAAAATCCAAATTATATATGTTATTATTACACTTCACTCAAATAGTAAATTGATCTAATCTCCTTAGTTGAATATTCTCCTACAATTTATTCCATACATGAAATTTTCTAAATGCATTTCAAACATGATTCAAACTCAAGAAATATTTTGTTCAACTCTGGTTCTTGGGTTCACTTCTAGTTTTAAATCATTCCCCCACATTCTTAAGAAAAATAGACCCCTTTTCAATATATATTTCTCTATATAGTCCAATTTATTCTTTTATGTTCGTCCTTATCTCAAAAATTCAAGTTTCCATTGTCATAATTTATCCTATAATTATTAATAAATAATTTATTTGTGAAATTTTCTAATATTATTTAAATTGGTCTATTGTCTTACTAACATAGAATCAGGTTTAATTAAATTAGTCCTACATGATATCAATAATTATGTATTCATTACACAACAAACCTCGTATTTAGTCTTCAAACATTTTTCACTCAACACTCACCATATTTTATCTCACTTGTGCTACCACCACCACCTTAATCTAGTAATCCCTTAGGCTTATCATTTACATCAGATATCATGAACTATTAACATAACTTAGAAAAAATAGATTGAATCTAGACCAACCTATAGAGAATTATTCATCATTTAAATATCAAGATCCACTTCCTTGACACATGAATCTTCATCCTTGGATTCCTTGTCTCTTTTAATATTGACATTAAACGAATCAAATTCAAACTTCAGATCCCTTTTTTAGTTGGCCAGTGCATTGATTACTTATAAAATACTTTCTAGAAATTATTCAAGATTGTAGGATTTATCAAATTTTATATAGATATCTTGAAAAAATTGAAAATTATAGACCTAAATCCAAAAATAGGATAAAACAAACAAAAAATGATCTAGAAAACACAGTCTCTAAAATTACTCTAACTCCCATCATAGAGTTAGATCATATGTTGATTGAATTTGATCTCAGAATAATGATGATTGGAATCTATTCCAATAACATTTAAAACCCTTCATTATATTTTTGTGAGAATATTTTTTCTTCAATCCACTAAATACATAAAATCATACCCTAGTCGATGGATAAAAAACTTAGTTCCCATTATCTTGTTAATATCATCATAAATCATTTTGTACTCCCTTTAGTTTATCATCACTTGGATTAATTCATCAACTCACTCAACAATGGTCATAATGTGATATTTATTCATGGAATTTCAAATAATAAATCCATCAAATTTCCCAGATCGACACCTATTTTACACATCTCATCCTTACTAATTAGATATGGTCTGGAAAATTGATTTTTATAAAAGTTATTAAATTAGTCTAGTTTGTTAAATTTCATTCAAACATATTATTATACCAAACATAAAACCTAGAGTAAACATTAAATTCTATCAAATTAATATATCATATCATATTGAAGATATTATATATAAAAGATCATCATCTTGTAAATATCATAAACATCAGAAACAAACCCAATTAATCATATGTATTATAAACCCTCTTAATTTTTAATCATACTTAATAAATTTAAATTATTAAACCCCAAAACCTTTACACATACAATTCCTTACAAAATTATGATATAAAATTAAATAATAATAATTCATTCTTAAAGAAGGATTACCTCAACTTATGATAAAAATTTTAAGATCATACACAGACTAATAATTTCACATCTATTCATATATATCAATAATAGTTTTTCATATACTATTAATATTAGCATCCATTTTGAAAATAAGAAGGTTAAAGGTTTGGTTCAATAACAAACGGATTCAATACAATCCAAAATGGGCATAAAAACCCCAATACCATAGAAAAATATTATTGATGTCCATGGATTATATATGGATGATTTGGAGGATGAGATATCTTTACATGTTTCTATTGATATTGTGGATTTAGTTCTTGCAAGGGAATTTCATTGCCCAAAGAGGAATAAGGGGAAGAAAGAGAAAATAGATTTATGTAGTTTAATTGTGTTAATGGGAAATTAGTACAAAGGGGATAATGATAACTATCAGTTACCCTAACATCTAGAAATAATATCTCTTAAAAGAACCAAGGATAAGGACTCTGGACCCATCGATCTTTAATAGAAAAGTAAGAAGATTTTGAACTCTCGTACTGATAATCAAACGGATGAATGTGGTGATTCCAAAGAATAAGATCTGGTTGCTGGAATGATTAAAGATTTTACTCCATAGTAGGGAGGATAAATTGTTAATAATACTAATTTCAAGAAATTATGTAAGGAGGAGGGGACAAAATGATAAACATGAGGACTTGTTATACATTCTAATGAAGAAATGTTTGAGGAGTAATTTGAGATCAATTCAACTTAGGATGAGTAAAATATGATGCGTTAGATGATGATTAAATTGGATTATAATAAAGAATAGGGAATGTTGATCCATAAGAAAGGATTATTAGTAATTGTGCATTTGGATTCTAATAAGGAATATTTTGATACAAGGATTTAATTAAAGGAAGATTAATTTGGATGTGGGCATTCGGACTTCGGAAAATCTAGCCAAACATTTGGAATACTTAATAAATGATGATCTAGACACAAATACCATTGTTATTCAATGGATTTTATATAGGGGAAATGCTTATAATATCCTTAAACTCTTTTTTCAATGATTTGGTGATTTATTATGGTAGATATTTATTTGTTTCTCTACACATGATAGTTTTACAATTTTTTCCTTAAAATTTATTTTCATAATAAAAAGTTTATTTAACTCATTCATAATAATTTTTCATATGTTCCCTTTATAATTATATTATTATTCCTATTTATGAAAAATTTAATATAAAATAAGAATGATATATTTTTATATAAATACGTTGAAAATATTTATTTAATTCTCAAATACCTATAAAAAATTACATCGAGGATTCAATTAAAAATAATTGAAAATATGATAATTTATTTTAACTCTAATTTCTTAAAATAATTATATAATAATTCCCTGAAAACCCTCAAATAAGGTATTATTTATAAAACATTGAAGTTATAGTTCAAAATATTTCTACAATAAAACAGAAAAACAAAATACATGTTTTTAATTAAATTAACAATGAATGTACATTTTTATTTATATTTCTTAGATATAAAAAATTCATAATATTAATATTCCAATTTGATAAAAAATTCATCAATAATTATTCTGAAAATATATGTGAAGAAACTTGATGAAATTAGGACACAAAAATAACATGTATATAACTCAATATATACTAGAGTAATGCTTGGTGTAGAAAATAAGTGATTAAGAGAGAGTTCTATTTTCATTACAAAACTCTCAAATTTATAAAAAACATTTTATATAACTATATTAATGTATCAATCATTCCTAATCTTCATAAATAATTAACTTTTTCAAACTCATCTCGATGGACTGTATCTATAACATACTATACATTTCATATATAAATATTACATATTTTTATATAACATAATCATTAAGATTCATTCCAAAACCATAAATGTGTTGTTTTTTTGGAGACGAGATACATAATCATCTTATTCCATGAATGATACTAAACATTTCTCACATAAAACACTTCCTAGGCATACCACGTATTAAAACATTCTCCATAACCTAAGGAAAGAAACTCATAAGAGAAGATAAGATTAGATAATCAGTAAGGGTAAATATAATAGATTTCAGTCAATTATCATAGACAAATATAAGATAAAATAATGATATGAGATCATGATCACAAATTAAATAATTCATAAGAAATCTCTCATATATCATAAGCATGATTCACAACATTAAAATTTATCATAATAAAATAAAATATCCATAATATTGTGGAATCATCAATAATAAATCATGATCCATTAGAGTAAAACATATAAATTGTAATGTTGAAAAAACATAAGCTTGCATAATTGTGAACATATATAAGTAGATTCAATCTTTAAGTTAATAACATGAAATTCGGCCCCGAAATAAAATTATGGGCATGAAAACCGGTCAAAAAATAATGTTATTGAAATGAAAACTAGTTCCATTCATAATATATGTCTTCTAAAAAACATGTTAATGTATAATATTTTAGACATGAAAACCAATTCATTTCATAAAATTATGATCATAAAATCAGGTTCACATATAACGTGTTTATCTGTTGAGTTATCCATATTTAACCAATTAATTGAAGGGATATATATTTATAGTCTCACCCATCAAATAATAATTTTCCATTAATATTTTCCCCCAATTCAATATATCATAAATCATGTAATATGATATATGTAATGGAATTTGGTTTCATAAACATTTTATCATAGCATAACATGTGGAAAATAAATAGGTTTCATAAAAATCTCCCCCTCAAAATAATGAAACATATAGAGAAATAATAATTATGGTATCATTAGAAAATATCCATTTTAAATCATAAGTAACATCAAAGGATTCCATCTTATATTAAAATTTCTTTAAAAAAACAATTTGAATATTTCTTGAGGAAAATACCATTTTTTTACTTTGAAATCTATTGTTCAAAATATAAAAAATTTAAAATATTATAGAGAGAATATTCTATTAAAATAACCTGGTAAAATTGTGAAGTAATATTAAAATAACTATGTCTTCATGATTGTGTAAAATTTTGTTCATGTTGTATATGTTAAAACACAGTTTTCATTCACATTTTCGATAAAAAGGTCAATAATACATCATTAATAAAATGAAAAGCAGGTTATATTTAAATCATTTTGTAAAAATAAAAACTTGGGTGAAAATAACATAAACAAATTATTTTAGATTAGTTAAAAAAATTGATGAAAACATTTTTATAAAACATGTACATGGGAGAAAAATCATTTTTAGCTGAAGAGATAAATAATGTTTTTTCCTTAAAAAACATCTTTCAGTGTCTTTTGTACATAAAGTGATAAAAATGAAATGAAAACATGTATTCCCAATAAACATATAAAGGATAAAAAACTCATGGTTTTTTTTAGAGATAAGTAATAAAATTGAGTTATTGAAAACTTGATCATTAACAATCCTGATAAATTATGATACTGTAACATAAGTTTCTTACCACTTTGTAAACTTTCAAATCAAACCCTCATGAAAGGTGAAACCATAAATGGATATTTAAATTCCCAAAATTTTCATGATAAGAATCATAAAATAAATTTATGGGTTGTATATGTACCACATAAAATATAAAAGTGGTGAATATGACATGTGTCTCCAAGAAATAAAATTGAAATGAAAATCCCTTACCTTGAGACACATATTTATTTATACACATTTTAACATCAACTTCTTCTAGAAGCATCCTATGATTTACAACTTTGGCTCTATAAGGTTGGTATTATTCCCAAAATAATACATATAGAATGTGGGGTGGGATGTTAGGATGGAATTCTGGTAGGAATTGGATGGGTAAGAGTGCTCAAAATGTTTGAGGAAGATAGGATAAGAAGTAAAATATTACTATGTAGGAGAAGGTCATTCGTGGAATTTCACAAAAGAATAAATAATAAATATATCATAATCATGTAAAGTCGAAACAAAGGATAGAATTTAATGAGATAAGGTGTTGTATGGTAAATTAAAAACACAACTAATACCATTTAGACATTTTTTGGAATAATTTAATTTTTATCACCTAGTTAAACCATTTTAAAATCATTTTAACATTAAATTTGATTACATAACATCTTACCATGATAAATTAATTATATTACAAAAAATAATATATTACTTATAAAAAAATTTATATGATGTTTGCAAATTTTTAATCCATTATATCAAATTAAATTTATATATTTATTTTAAATAAATTTTAATACAAGAATACAAAACACATGAAAAACAATTTTTATGAAAATACCTGATTTTTAGAGTAATAATAATTTCACCTTGAAGTCAAGTAATAAATTGGTTTCTAATATTTTTTTCAAATAAACTAAAAATTAATTTCTTTAGTCTTTTGTATTAATACCAAACAAAAGGGAGTCATTTATCCATGCCATTAAATGAAAAGATTCAAAAAATAGTTTTTAATTGGGGAATAATATATCTTGTCTTCTCAAAAGCCAATATTGGGTTCCGAACATAAAATTAATTTTTTAAAATATTTTATTTGACTCATTAAATAAATATTTGGATGAAATAAAATAATACAATAGTATAAAAGAATTTAGGGTTATTTTAATGTTTTAAACTGTAGTTTTAACCTTGTTTACCCCATTTCACCTTTTATTGATGTGATAGATTTTATCATGGTTACTAACCATAATGCATAAAAATAAATGGGGCATATTGAAATTTTTTTTAAATCTGGTTTCTCGTTATGGAATCTATTTTTTAATATTCAATTTATAGAACTAAAAAATATTAATTCCAGACTAAAAATAAATATTCATTGAAAAATAGTTTTTAGGAAAGTGTTCTCTGAAGTATAAAATGTTTTTATACCAAAATCCATCATAAGATCCAATAAAATTACATTAATTAGATTATTAAAAAACATTATTGATCAAATTTTACTTTTAATTCCATATTTTTAAAATTAAAATTTTAAATTATTTAAATGAAAAGGTAGTCTTCAATAAAAACTGTATTTTTTCACTATTGATTAAAAATCAATCTTTTCAAAACATTATGAACAATTCACAATATGATAATTTTTTCATTATAATTTTAAAAAAATTAAATTTTTTATATATTTTTTTAATTTCATTAAATCAGTTATTATATTAATTCTATAAAATAAATAAAATTCATTTTTGAAGAAAATAGTATTTTTAAAGAATATAATTACTTTACTAAAAATATATTTATTTTACACAAAAACATTTTAATTTTTTTAAAATGAGGTTTTTTCAATTCAAGCAACCAATTCTATTAGCTAGTATATAATAGTATTGTTTAAATGATATTATTTTAAATGTATACTACAGTTATTCTAAACATAGTGTTGCATATAACACAAGATAGAGAGGTAATTATTTTTTTTAAAAGAGAAATATATTGTAAACACTTAGTTTGTAACATTTTCCCACATTAATAAATTTAATCCTCATAATTTTAATATGATCTTGGTATTATATGTTTGAAATTTGAATATAACTTTTTTTTAAAACTCAGAACATAAAGAGGGTTAATAAAACATCCTTTGAAAATGGAAAGACTATTCGAATAAGAGGTCACTGATATTGTTAGGAGGTGCTCGCTCACCTTAACCTAACAAGGATCAAACTAGGTCCCATTCAAGGATTGTGTTTTCAATATCGTCTTCTCTTTATAAAGGTTCCATAATTCATAGGGCCAAAACCTGGCACAGTTTCATCCAATTATTTCTTTGATTCTTTAGAATTCCCATAGGCTAAGTTCTAGGCAGAAAACAATTTATATCCTCCAATATTTATAGAAGAGGTGTGTCTATAATTGTAGTGTTCAAACCTAAGTAGATGTCATACAAGATAAGTGACTTTTCGCCAAAGATAAAGGTTCATTATTCAATGAATGTCGACCTCATTAACTCAAATTTTTATCTTCTCTTGATATATGACATTACAGTGGAACTAGTCGAATCCTTTTATCAATATTTTATGTGTATGATCTCCACTTGTGGTCCTTGTCTACTCATATCCTTTTTTTATACTAATTTTAATCCCATGGTAAGAGAATTATTGTGAAGAAATCTTTATGTCTTCAATATGGGAGGACCATTGTGGTTTCTTGGAGGTGACTTTCACATTGTGGTAGATTATCATGAGAAGAAGGGGTAAGGTAATTTCCCTCTTAAGACTAGCCAGGAGTTTGTCTCCTTCATGGCTAGGTTATGTTTTCTAAACATGGGTTACTCTTGTTACTATTTCACTTAGTACAATTACTTGTGATGTATTCATAATTCATAGTTCCTCCACGCTCAATGTCTCACAAACCTCCAAGACATTTCAATTTTTCTAGATGTAAAAGTTACCCATCTTGAGTAGAGCCTTTCTGATCATTCACCTCTTCTTATTTAATTTTTATATATAAAAGATAATGCTGATTGATTATTTTTCTACCACTCATGGTTTGACTCTCTATGTTTTCTCTAGTCTATGGGGGAGTCTTTATTGAAGCCTGTTTTGGGATGTTCTTGGAACTTCTTTCACAACAAACTGATATATCTCAAAAATATCTAAAAACCTATATTAGAAATAATCTTCCCAGTTTGTAGGACATGGGTTCAATAGTAAGAGAGATTGAATGTATGGAAGCCATATTGTAAGATGAATGGAATGATATATTTTTTTGGAGAGATATCTATAATAATTAAAACTATAGATATTCTCATCCAAAATCAAGAATGCTTGGCCTGGGAGCACTACAGAATGTAATGGATTTGGGAAGGGGATCAAAAAATGGCCTTTCGACACATGTATAAGGAGGAAAAGAGAATAATATGGCCCAATATTCACAAGTAAGATAACACATTCACTGATTATAGGGACGAGGTTACAAGTATGGCTTAGATTTGTTTTTATTCTCATTTAGTAGGTCCCAACATCCACATGAAATAAGGGTACCCAATTATAGATGAAATCATTTTTGATGTAATTCCTCATTCAATATACTTTTATGATAACTCTCTCTTTAAATCTGAACCTAGTTAGGAAGTGGTTCATGGGGATGTATGGAATCTTTATTTTGAAAGTTCCCCCAGACCGGATGACTTCCCTAGCTTTTTCTAAAAAACTTCACATGACCTAATCTGGTCTGATTTTGTGTAGGCTATGAGGGACTTCTTACACCATGGAATCCTTCCCCATGTGCCATGTGTTACCACTCTAGTTCATCTTACCAAAATTAAGGATCTATCTTCCCAGTATCAATATAGAGCTATATGTTTAAGAAATTTCTCTTACAAAGAAATTACTTTAATTATTAACAAAATGATTTAATCTTTTTTAACCCACTATATTTTTGATGAGCAGCATGGATTAGTCAAAGCGATGATGGTCTTGTGTGCTATTGGTATGTCTCAAGAATTCCTAGCTGATATTAATTAAAAGGTTCTTTATTTGAACATAGTAATTAAGCTCTACATGAAAAAAAAATACTATGATACACTTCAATATAGTTTAATCCTCATGGTCTTTGATCACATGGGATACTCTTTATAGGCCACTTATCTCGTATTTCAATTCTTCATCTCCCCTTGGATGTCTATTTATTTTATAGGGAAGTAGTGGGGGTGATTTAAAATATTTCATGGTCTCAGGAAAGGAAACCTTCTTTCCCCAAGTTGATTCATCTTAACCCAATATACCTTTAGAAGGTTCCTTAACAAAGGAATTTTAGAGAGTATAATTCTCCCATATTGAGGGAGGTATCACATAGGGGTAATACCTCATCTGATGTTTGAGGATGATACTTTAATTTTTGTTAATTCTATAAGAAGAACAATTTTTCACTAAAAGGATTCTTGAGGATTATATCAAATGGAGTGGATAGATGATTAATAATAAGATTATCACCCTCTTTATCTTGAATCATTACTAATATGGAAGGATCAAATCCATAATGATTAGTATGAATATGCATAGAAAAAGATTACCTATAGACTATCTAGGTGACCTAGTATCACAAAGAAGACTTTGCTTCCATCATTTTGATAAGATTTTAGATATGATCACTAGTAGTATTTTGAATTGGAAAATTCACTTCTTATCTTTTAGAAACCAGATCACATAAGTTAAATAAGTTATTTTATCAATCCTAATGCATGTTCTTTAATCACATAAGGTTACAAATGGGGTGTCATATAGAATTGAAAATATTCTGTTGTCTTTCATATAAGATTCTCAAAATAATTGAAAGAACCATTGGGATTCCTGTATTTTTATGAAAATTCTAGTGACTGGATGTAGTATTATCATTAATAGATTTTCTAGATCCATGATGTTTTTCCATGCGAAGATGGACTGGGAAATTATGGAAGGTCGGATGCATTAGGGACATATAATACATAACAAGTGTGAACACTCTCTAGAAATCAAGAGAGGATTCACATCATCAGTCTTAAATATTCTTTATCCATACATTCATACTCTTTTCACATCAAGTGGTAGGCGGTTAGAGGTGACTTCCAAATTTGGAAACACAACTTGATGAGAATTAATATAAGTTTCTTGTGGTGTCTATATTATGATATCAATTTCAATAAATCCACCATGTATTTATAATTTATCCATTTCATTCTAAAGGAAGATCAACATGTATCTTTCAACCTCATTGTTAGAAATCAAGATTCAGATACATGAGTGTTTACTAGTTTCACATCAGGGATGTTTTTGATGAAAAAATTTCACATAATATGGATGGATCTGAGTGGATTTAATGGATGGTGTGAGTCACTTTGGTATAAATAGATTCCATAAAAATTTAGTTTCTTCATGTGGTTCAATAGGAATAGAGACTTACCCACTGATGAAAACCTAAAGTGGCACGACATCAACCTTCCCTCTAGATTATAGGGTGGTAGAGATCCTTGGGAGGAACTTCTGACCTACCTATTTTGTGAGAGTGATTGGACTCACTCATTTTGGTTCATGTTCTTTTAATTACTGGTTATTGATCTTTAAGATCTCTCATGTTCAATGATTTTCAGTCATTGGTTTTGGGGCACTGGTAAATTACGACCTGATTAGTATTCTAGAGCATTTATTTTGTTATTCATGTGTTTTTGTGTTTGGCATGCTTATAAACACGGTCTCTATGAGGGAAACCCACACACTAGGAGAACTATATTTTACCATACAAGAAAACATTTAACTAAACTTATCAGGATTTTAAAAACTACAAAGAATCCCATTCCTTTCACTGCATTCTAGGAATTAGATATTTATATCATTCGGTCACCCGTAACGCTCAGGGACGATGGTTTAGATGGCTCCCTCTTTAGTTTGGTCTGAATCTCAACATGAAAGGATCATGCACCATGGGCGATATGTGTGGAGATAACATGGTTTGTGATCACAAGGGGTATGTGTTTATGGATTTATATTCTCACTTAAGTAATTTAAATTTTGTTCAAGAAGAACCTAATGAAATTATCACCACCCTTCTCCTTTGCAACCAAAATAACATTCATCTTGATGTAGTCGAAAATGACTCCATGATTATCTATGAATCTTTTCTTAGTTATGGTATCACCCCCTGGGAAATTTACTATATCATATAAAGGTTTAATAGTCTCATTAACAATCAAATAGAGGTCCTTCAAACCTTGAATGAAAGGAAAAAAGTTGATGGCTTTCTCTCTTCATCTAAAACTTTTAGAGTTCAGACTCTCTACTTCACTTGAATGAGATCTTTTCCTCCTAAATGTGTGTACATTATTAGGGTTTAATCTCTTGGACTCCATTACTATAGGCCTTCTTAGTACTCTTTCTTTCTTGTTTCTTCTTTTTTCTTCTTTCTTTGTAATTGCAGTTTTCATAGAAATATAATTGTGATTGTTTTATAGATAAAAAATATTTGGATTCTTAGATATAGAGAACATTAGTGGGATATTAAAATATAGACTTTTTACAGAATAATGAAATACAAGGACTAATAGATAATGATAGAAAACATTTCCATGATAAATTGAATGACCAAAACCCCATAAATTATAGAAGGGTGAAAAGACCAAAAATGTATCAGCAATAAATTTAAAAGGATAATTTTGTTTTATTTTTCAAAAATTTCCTAAGGATAATGATTTATTTTAATAAGAAGACAGAGTACACAATAAAATGCTCATAATATATTTATTTTCATTTAATACGTAAACTTGCATCCTTTAGTTGTGCTTTGATCAATTCTACATCTACCACATCTCTTAATTTAATAAATGGACATTCAAGATGAATTTTTCATTCATCAATCCCTAAAATTACCTTTTAATGAATCATAACATCCATAAATTGTTTCTTCTTCCAATAAATTTTTACCAAAACCAAAAAATTTAGTACAAGTTATCCAATATGAATAAATACAATAAATTAATCTATAACACCCCATCAATAACCCAAAATGTTAAACTTGATCTATTTCATAAATTGTAAACCCTATTGCTTCTCTAAGATATGTCTGAACAAAATTGAAAACCAATGAGTAGAATGATTTGATATCATATCATTTCATTGTCAAATTAATATTTATCTCCAAATAGTCATAATCATTTATAATTTATCTTATTAAATGAATATACCATAATCAATTACAAAAATAATTTCATGAAAATCATGTAAGATATAAAAGATTATTCATACTTTATTCATTAAATAAGATCCAATATGTGAAATAATTATTTCCATTGTATGTTTTTATTCATCCTTACCTTGATATATGTTCATATGATAATTGATACTATCAAATGTGATTTCAATAATCTATATATTTATATGTAGATAGAGATAATAAATGTGCAGAATCCCAAAATTATTCACTAATGTATGGAAAATAAGATATTCATAGGGATCATTCATACAAACATCAATAATAATTCCCCAACTCTTATGTAGAAGATAAGTTTTGCCTAATTATCATGAGTAGATTCGACTATTGTAATTCCATAGAACATCCCTTTCTCCTTTGACATTAGAGGTTTTTGTGGTTTATTATCATCATGAGCACTTGTATTGGGGAATTGATTCTTGTAATACCAAAACTAATTGAATGTATATCAATGAAACATGGGTGTAGTATTTTGTTTAAATCTCTCTATACATTCACTATATTTATTTTCCTCTTCACATCACTTCAAAATTATTTTTCTCAAGAGATAGGATTTCTACATTTACATCATATTTGTGTTCCTTTCAAGCATTCACCTAATTGCTTCGTCTTACATTTTTTTCAAGTATGAGGTTGAAACATTTTATCCCCTATATGTGTCATACCACTAGATCATACATGAAAATTCATATTTATTTTTTTACCACTAAAACAATGAGGTTTTAAAACTTACATTTTCACTTTGAGTGAAAATAAAATAATTTCTTCATATATTCTAAAGTCCATTATAGAAAAGTCCTATCAAATACATGATTTAAAACCACTAAATAATATATCAATCAAAATTTCTTGGATGATGATAAAAAATGAAGTACACCTTGAAAGTATAATAAAATATTCATTATGGGTACTAATGGATTCATCATCCTTTTGTTTCAACTATAGAAACTACCTCTCAATTTTAGATTGAAGAGATCATGGAAAGTACTTATTGAGTAATACCATGTTAAAATCCTCCCATTCCATATATTATTTTTTCACCCTTCCTCATATTATTGGTAATATTCCACCATTGATTATTATCTATTTCCATGAAAAAGACTATTAATATCACATTCACATGGTCTAAGAATAAAAGAATGGAAAATATATTTTCTATTTCATTGATTCATTTCAAAGAAACCAATAGATAAAAAGACCCATGAAATTAACATATATAACATCACATAAAATATATAATTACATTTTTCTCTCTACTTAGTGAATTAAAATGGTTAACATGACATGTATTTCCACTAGCTACTTAAGATAGTTTATTTAGAATAGTGACAAGGTATTTCATCCCAGATATTAAGACCTTTGGTTTCATATAATGATGAATGTTGAATTTTTCATTATATTCATTATTTACATGATTCCTTTGTGTTCTAACCAACAACTAAATCTAAAAATCATAGTGTGAGGAATAATAATCCGTGGGAAACCACATATTAATGAATAGAAACTCATAGGATGTATAAATTATGAATATTTATTTCATGTATATAAAACTTTAAGTTTTACTTTGTTAACTCATGGTCATTATCTTTTAAAATCCTTTAAAATAGTTTATAAATATAATATGTGTTATCCAAGGCATATCCCCTGAGGGTGTCAAATTGGTGTGAAGCAAGGGGAAAATAACTATGCACAAAAATGATAGTTGAATTATACATGATTAACACTTGTCAAGGTTATTACCCCCAGATAAACGTTTTCTAAAAATATGTCCACTTGTAGTATCCATGTAGGGATTTATTTCCTTGAAAAACATATAATTTATTCCTTGAAAAAATGTATGGTTGTTATCTTATACCTATATTTATCTCCAATGTTTTTACAAAAGTTTTCTAATCCTATAAACAAAACATTAATAAAACCCTAATTTGAAACCAAATATATAGTACAAGAAATTTCATACAAAAATAATAAATATTTTTAGAAGAATATAACATTACAATCCTTTCACGAATCATAAAGGATTAGTGCCTTTGAATACAAAATACATAATCATTTTATTTCATGAAAGATCTTCACTTTTTCCCATATATAACACTTATTTGGAATACACTACTTAAGACATTACTTCTTAACATGTGAAATTAAAGAAATAAAGATGGGTGATCTCATATTATTAATATGCTTAATCATAGGATATATCAAATAATGATCACACATGACTAAAAAGTTATAAATGGGTAAGAGACATGATAAAAAATTAAAAATTTCATACCCAAACAATCATAGATCATAATAATGATTCGGAGAATAAAAATATTTCGCAAAAAAAGGAAAATATTCATAAGATTTCAGAATAAAAAATAATCATTCATGAGTCGTGGTAAAATAACATAGATATATGAATGTGGAAAAAGTATAAGAATATTAAATTGTTAGCACATATAAATCGAAAATTTTTTACTCTTAAAGTTATGGACATGAAATTAGGTCATCACATAAAATTATGAACTTGAAACCATGTCAACACATAATCATATTGTCATGAAAACAAGGACCATGCATAAACATTTGGATTTGGAAACCATGTCCATGCATTATATTTTAGACATGAAATCTTGGTCCATGCATAAAATTGTGAACATGAAATCAGATTCATGAATAACATGAGTTTTACATATTTTCTCATTCCATTGGAGTGATATATATTTCTAGTCTAACTCATCACATAATCATAAACCATTCATATATGTGCCACAAGATCATAAATTATTCATTATATATCATAACCTATGTAAATGATACAATTTTGAAAATATTTTCAATCTTTCATCATAGAATAACCCATGGAAAATAAATGGATTTCTTAAAAATATAATTATGATAATCATAAACCATCCGTAGAAATAATAAAGATGTTATCTTAGTATTATATCCCCAATTATGTGTAAGTAACATCAAAGGATGCCATCTTAGGTGAAAATATATTTTAAATATCTTTTGGAATATTACATGTGGAAAATACCATTTTTAATTTAAAATCACATATTTGAAATATAATTTTTCTATAATTTTATGTAAAAATTGTAATATCATAACATTTTGAAAGAGAATTATGTTTTATAGCATATAAGACACAGAATAATGAGCTTAAAACATAAATAAAATATTTTTATTTAAATATGACATTTATAACTTATAATTTTAATTGGGGAGTATGAATAGGAATAAGAACATTATGAAATATATATGAATTTAATTTTTGAAAAAAAAATTATTGATTAATTTCTAAGAGAAAAACTCTCAATTATTTTTAAATTCATTTTTAAATTTAGTATAATATGTTTTCTTCAAAAATGATTTTTATTGCTTTTTGTGGGAAAATAATTTAATTCTTGTTTTCCATATTTATAAAATGTAATTTTTAAAATTAAATTCATTTATATTTTATGATATGAAAATTTTAATCTTGGTAACTTTGGGTATTTTTTGAAAATATTGATTTTTCAATGAATAGTGAAAAATATTAAACTTTATTTAAAATTGTTTCTTTATTTAAATTTTTTAAAAAGTTAAATTTAATTGTAAAATAGTATCAAAGAAATATTTATTCAAATATATTATTAATAATCTAATTACATTCTTGAGAATTAATTTTAAATTTTAATTTTTTATAAAAAACTTTTGTATTTAAAAATATATTTATTTAAGAAAACTGTTTTTCATCACGCATTGGGATAAACTTTGAATTAAATAATATCACATATAAAAACTGAATTTGATAAAATTGATACTATTTTTATAATAATAATTTCAAAAAATCTAATGAGTTCACTTTTATTTTATCCATATTTAATAGTAAAAATAATAAAAAATCACCATTGTCGAAGTAAAAAACAGGTTTACTAGGGGTTAAACTAAAGAGATAGTGGTTAAAATGACAAAAAAAATAGTTTCATTTATATTGGTTGGAAATATATCTAACATATATCAAATAATATGTATAAATGGTAAATTTTTAAGTTATTTTTATTTAGTAATACATTAATATATTCTATTCTTTTTTAAAAATTATGATTCTTTCATCTCCCCAACTTATAAAAGGACATCCCCATATTCATTACACCACATTAAGCTATATATATTGACCAAAACATAAAAACATATTTCCCAAGAATCATTATATATGTTTTATATATACTTTTCATCCCAAATGACCAACCCTAAGGCCCTTAAGAAGAGGTAAAACCGAGGTATCTCTAAGAGAAGGAAATCATATTAATGAAGCTCTTTTGTTTTACTCATTATTTTTATAACTTTGGTTATTTCCTAAAAATTAAATTATAATAAAATATTATAACTGATATATTAATATGTTAATATTTTAATGTTATAACTTTTATCCATATTCCTCTACATCAAGTGGTAAACAAAACTATAACTCATTTATACGGTGAACTACCTCCTTGTGAACCAATGTCATTAGTTTTCTTTCTCCAAATAATATGTAGATTAAAAATTATGAATCCAAATAATATATATAATAAATATTAAATAATAATTATTCTATAAAATGAATATATAATCTATTTCTTATACTTTATCCATTAAGGAAATGGTAACTCCTCTTGTGCTTATGTATGGAATACCATCTCTACGAAGTGATATGAATCATTTTCCATGTTTAACATTAAATATTGATCCTAAAAATGTATATAATTAATATAGAATCAAAATAATACGTTAGTTGATGAAAATAAATATTATTTATAAGAGATAAATATTATGTGACGAAACATGAAAGAGAAAATAAAGCAGTTAACACTCCAAACAATAGTAATAATGAATTATTTTTAAAAAAATGAGTAATAAGATATTATAAGAGGATAATATATGATATTATAAATGAATATGGTTATTTTATAAATTAATACAAATTTGTAAACCATTATAAAGTGGGTTCAATGATGTTCAAAAAAGATGAAGCATGAGGTAAACAATTTTGTCTCAATTTCTATATCATTGGGACATATTGGGTATTATGCTACTTTTTTCTTTTTTATAGTCTTTATAATGAAACTTTGTAGTATTTAACATGAATATATATTTATTCATAAAGATTAATGATTCTATTTAAGATACTATTTCAAGAGGACGGTTGAAATTAAAATATGATCTTATTTCTCTTTTTGATCGGGTATATTTTTCTTCCATACCCATATTTTTTCAAAATATTTCTATAAATGTACTTTTATTTACGTAAATGATTTATTAAAGACGTTTTTTGTTATGCAGGAATTTTAAAAAAGCTTTAATGGAATATTTATAATATTAAAAAAAGGTCCATTTTTTACTTTCATGATATAAAGTTAAAAGGAATGTTTATTTTTAATATATACGACATTAAAGGAATTCCCTAATGCCAAAACCATTTTACAATATTTGTCTTATTATACAAGTTTTAAAATATTTTACAAAAAAACTATTTTAAAAAATATTATATTAATTTTTTCTTCTATTTTATTTTTCACCAAATGACTAAATTTATCTAAAAATATATATTACCTCTCTTTAATTTTGTTGTATTTAAATTTGACATGAAACATGCACATTTTTTTGATTTTTTAAAAAATAAATTTCTATTAAATATCCATAATATTTGTATCTTGTATATGAATATTTACTATAACTTATACAATTTATTCACATATTTTTTTATATTGAATGTTATTTGATTAAATGTGGAAAATATTGATAAATTCATATTCTTTACTCAATATAGATATTTATTGATAATACATATTGTATATGAATTTAATTGATCATTAAATATATGAAAATTAGATAGGAAATGTAGTGATCGGTGGGTCCTAGTAATAGATAACCCCTTGATGCATCGACATGTCTCATGAGACAAGTCAATTGGAAAATTTATAAGTGTTTTTACTCTATACATACCCATTGATTAATGTTTCTTGGTGTAAGCTCATGATAATGTAGATATCATATATATGATATCATGATTTCCAATATTATGAATTTTATTTATTCAGAATTTTGTTATTATTACCCATCATATTTCTACATTGATATTACCCACATATTGTTTTCATGCTCAAGTTATTAATTAAATGTCATGTTTTTTCTATATATACCATTCCATATATAATATACCATATTTACCAATGATAGATTCTTATTTACATAAATATTAATGATTATTGGAGGTTACCCTTATTTTTCTTCCTTTCCACTTGATATGAAGATTAATTCGTTGAATGGGTTTAAGGATACCTAATGTTTTCTATTACTGGGGTTTATATTATATTCCCCTTGTAAAATGTGTATCATGTATGTATCTTGATATTCAAGACCACTAAAATGATTGTTACTTCAAGATTATATCATTTTTTTTCTATGATATTTTAATAAAATATACACCAACTCTTTGTTACTAGGGTTTTGGTTATTATAGATGGTATTTAAAGAAAATTAGTAGAAATCGTGAGAACTAGCTTTTGGAAAACAAATATTAGGGAACATAACTATATGAGAAACGTTAAGTATATATATAATTGTAGGATAATATCATTATATATTTATTAAGGTAGATATTATGTTATTATTCTAGAAATACATCCTTATCTGGATACTATAAGTGTATGTGGTTTTAGCACTGATAGGTATATGTATAATAACTTTAAAAATAGTTATTCTAATATATCTTGCCGATAATTTTAGGGAACATATAGTGTTTCATTAATGAGAACCTAGTTTGATAATATTAGGGGATATACATTGGTTAATTATTATTATTGTTAAAAAAACATTATGATGGATTTGAAAATATATTTAGGATTTCAAAAATACACCCAAAGAAAACAAGTTAATAATTCTAAGATTAACAATGCATAAATTTTCAATTTAAATTAACTGTTACATGACCTTTAGAAATTTGTATTTTGATTCATAATGAAATGAGATAATCTAGTATATTTCATTTTTTTGAAATGAAACATCAAAGAAAGAATGGTATCAATACTCATGGACAATGTAGAAATTACCCTATTTAGAAAGCCAATCCAACTACTTTTGGAGCTAATAAGATCATGGATATATTAGTACTTCTAATATAGGTTATGTCTAATAACCTTTAACATATTTATCAAAATGATTTTCTATGGAATAGAACACATATATTGGATAGTTTCATGTGACAAAATCCTCTATAATTTAGTTCAACTACAAATCTTGTGGTAAATGAGAAATGGATTTAATATATGGAGAAGATATTTCTTGATTTGGGATATGATAAAATGGAATAGGTTATTCTTGAAGTAAAATTACTCAATGGTAAGCCTTATCAATGGTGGTCATTTATTCAAAATAAAATAAAGGATGAAAAAAATTAACATATAGAATAGAGGTCTTCTTAAGTAAAATTATTCACTAAATTCTTCCCTCAAGAGAAGTGAATTTAAATAAAAATATTTTCCCTCAAATTAAATCAAAAGGAAGAAAAAAAATTTAGATTAGGAGGATACCTTTAAAATGATATTCAGATATGATATATGTTATATATTTAATAAGGATATCAAGATTGGCAATTTCATTGAAGAGATTAATCAAAGTCTCTAAAGGGAACTAGTTTCTCAAACATTCTCATCATATTATTAAATATTATTATATAATATTAAAACATAGAATTAATTTTCTATATCACATATATTCAATGGAAATTAATAAAATAATAGGTCTTCTAAACAATAAGAAAAATATAACGAATTAAAGAATAATACGATGATAAATCAATTTCAATCATGTGATAATTGTGGAAAGAAACATCCTGAAAATGATTAAAGGGATTGGGAGTTTATCACAAGTGTGTAGATATGGTTCATATTTATAATGAATGTATGATAAATAAATATATCATTGTTATCCTATGTTGAAATTATAATTAAATGGGGAAATATTCATTCCAATTTCCCAAGTATTAAAGGAACTTATCGTAGAAGATAATAAGTGAAGAATTCCAAAATTAAGCAATCACTATAGATAAAGCGGAAGTTCCTAAAGAATGGGTGATGGGTACTTTAATCATATGTTCAAATTTTTATAATGGTTTATTTTATTTTTTATCCTCGCACTATTTTATATCTAACGTATTTTCCACTAAAATTAGATATTTATTTATACATTAAGAAGGTAGTTTTCAGTCAAAACTCATTGTAGAAGCCTCTCAGAAATAAGTATCTGTCAAATAGTTCCCATTATTATATATTTACAAGATCAATTTTTTGGATTAATTATCATAGCTATGTTTGAATCTATTATAATCATTTGTAAGGTTTGGATTTTAAAATATGATATAAAAAACTATTGAAAAGTGATGTGAATTATGATATGTAATAAAGTTATGGAATTATTCATCTTTAGAGTGTTGAATTACTCATCTAAGTCAATCTTGGATTCACCTCTTATATCTCTTATGAATGGTATTCTTATAGAAGAATATAAGAAAACACTTTTAGATGAAAATATTAATCTTCAAAATGAGAATGTTTCTACTGTATAGGAATATGTTGATGCATTTCGTGTGGAATTACCTAGACATCCAATAGAGAATGAACTTGAGTTTTATATATATTTAATCCATATTGAAATACATATATCAAAGAACCATTATAGAATAGACACGATGGAATTAGTGGATTTAAAGAAACAACTATTGTAATTAAGTTATTATGGACTTATAAACCTTACAATTTTTCCTTAGGGAGCCCTGTTCATTTCATTAGAAAAATTTGGATACATGAGGATGTGAATTTATTATAAGGAAATAGGTTTTATTGTGACAAATAAAAATTATCATATTTCTTGAATTGATAACTTATTTGATCAACTTCATAGAGATCAATATATTTTCAATATTTAAGTTCATTAAATGTATAATAAATTGTGAGTAATGAAGGAAGATATTAATAATATTGTATTGCCAAAAAACTATAGAAATTATGAATTTTCAAAAATTCCATTTTGATTGAATAATGAACCCTATACTTTTATCAATCTAATGAAAGGATTATTCTAGTAATATCATGAAATGTTTTTGTGGTATTTATTGAAGATGTCAAGGTGTATAAAAAAACTATGAGGACCATGAGAATCACTTTTGAGTCATTCATGAGACTCTTAGAAGAAAAGTGATCAATGGGAAATCTAGAATGTTTGAATCCGGGATTTAAAAAGTTTTTTGTCTATATTGTCTCCAATGATGGGATATTAGTAGATCACATGAAAATAAATGATGTCAAATATAGTATGCACCAAAAAACATTATTATGGTATATAATTTCATTGGTTCTGAATGTTACTATCAACGATTAATTCCAAAAAATTCATGATTTGATAACCCATTAACAAATCTTACATGTAAAGGGGTTATATTCATATAGAAAAATGAATGTGAAGAATATAATGAAGAATTAAATAGGATATTAGTGAATTCATTCATTTTTTACTATAGTATTAGGAAATGATGGAGTTTTTTAAAATAATGATGCATCGAATAAGGGATTTAGTTATGTATTTATGCATAATTTTAATGTTATTATATATAGATACAAGCAATTAAATATTCATGTTCAAAACTATCTGACTAAAGATCATGAGAAATCATCTATAATATTTTCATTGATGATATCATGATATTATATCTATGGGGGAAGATGCAAGATATACACAGATCAAAAGAGTTCAAAATATATCCATTCCTAGAAAAATATCCATATTAGGACAACATGATAGCTAGAGATACTAAATGGTTATGATTTCTCAATACACTTTCACCCATCTAAGGAAAATAAGGTATAATATGCATTAAGTAGGAATGATTGTGTATTTATAGCCAAAATGATAATTTGTAGAGATATTAAATTCATAGATTTAGTAATGATATATATGAGAATTAAAATGGAAGGGTATACACCACACCTTTTTCAAATGACTTCTAAACAATATTTATTAGAAAAGATAACATTTATTATCCTGATGATGATATTTTTGAAAAGAATAATAAAGATGTGAATGATGGTAAATTGGTTGAATTTGTATATAAAGATGGAAATCTAAAATTTTGATAGAGGATATGTGTTCCATCTAGTCCTGAACTAAAAAGGGTATTATTATTGTAGGTCCTAAAAATTCTGCAAATGGGAAATCCAATTACCCCAAAATTTGGAAAAGGACCGAACCGGTCTGCGCACCGGCTCCCAGCAACAGTACGCGGCCGGTTCGGTGGACCACCATCTTGAAGACCGGCCTGGGCAAGTCCTAAAAACATGGGAATGCAATCGATATCCAACCCCACAGCCGGTCCCTCCCCGTCAAATGATTCATACCCTAAAGCACCCACTAAGAATCTCCCGCCAAAGGAGAAGCATCGGTTGTTGGAGCAGAAATACGATATCCTTAAGCATCTGGCATCGGTACTAGCCAAGCTATCAATCCTCGATGCCCTAAGTCTGTTAGCAGACCTTAGGGAGGCACTTATAGATGCTTTGATCAGCCCTCAAGAGTTTCAAGCCGAGGTAGCTGCCGCTGAAATTTACTGGATGGAGACTGACCCGGCTGAATGCATTGCGGTGATTTCCTTCACTGATCAGGATGAAGATGCCATCATTCAAGGACACATCAGACCACTATATGTGTCTAGAATACTGAATGGTACTGAGATTTGGAAATTATTTATAGACAATGGCTCTGGAGTTAACCTCCTTCCCCTACGAACACTCCATAAGTTGGGCTACAGTGAGGACGACCCAATTCCCTCTACCACAACTCTGTTGGGTTATGATAAGAGTGAGCAGAAACCAATGGGAAAAATTAAGCTAATGACCCATTTTGGTGACCTAGTAGCCTACACGAAATTCCTGGTGGTCTGGAAGAGCACAACATTCAATGCCATGCTGAGAAGGCCATGGCTCCATAAGCACATGTCCGTTCCTTCGTCATACCCCCCGTGTATTAAGTACTGCGTTAATGGAAAAAGTGTAACATTTCATGCCGACAATGCCCCTTTAGAGCTCTCTAAGTCACATTACATTGACGCCATGTTCTATGAGAAAAAGAAAAATAAGCCTTTGGTCGATGGTGTCGACTGGATCCCTGCTCTAAATGGCCTGGAAATGGTTCCTGATGACCCCCTCAGGCATCTTGGCAGAGATTATGTCCTGCCCATAATCTGTGTTGAGAGTAGGAGTTCAAGTATGGACACGCACTCGGATGTCCTCATGACTTCATCCATGATGTCCGAATAAGACAATGCGGGAATGTCCACTAACCCTCGATCTGGGGACGAATACTCGAGTAAGTACGCCCACGACACCTCGCCTCCAGACTCCCAAGAACCAGTGTTAGGAGATCTCTCCTCATCAGATGAAGAAGATGAGGAATTGGGAGAAGAAGAGGAGGAAGATCTACGAGATGCACCTCCCGTATTTGAGGAGGGTATCTCTGACACGGTGGACGAGCTCAGGGAAATAAACAAGGGTACCGAGGAAGATCTGAGGCCTACTCTCATTAGTGTAGCCATGTCCCCCAAGGAGAATGAGGTATATACCTCTTTCCTACAGCATCATAGGTATATTTTTTCCTTGAATTACACAGAAATGCCGGGACTCGATCCCGAAGTGGTGACGCATCACCTAGGTCTTCCAGAGGACCACCATGGCTATAAACAGGCCACCAGAAGGACGCATCTGTCACATGCTGCCAAAATAGAGGCCGAATTCGATAAGATCATTAAAGTAGGCTTTATTAGGGTGGTACATTACCCCATTTGGTTGGCCAACATCATCCTTTTCAAGAAAAAGAACGGACAAATCCGCATCTACATTGACTTTAGATATCTAAATCGGCATTGTCTGAATGATGATTTCTCGATCCCGATCACCGAATTATTAATCGATGCGATGACCGGGTAAGAGGCTGTATCCTTAATGGATGGCTATTCTGGATATGATCAAATCTGGATGGCCTGAGAAGATGAAGAATCCACTGCCTTCAGGGCCCCTCAAGGGGTATTCTGTTACAGGGTCATGCCCTTTGGTCTCAAGAACGTTGGTGCCACATATCAGCATGCCATGCATCGGATCATTAAACCGTTCCTGGGGAAATTCATCGAATGTTACATGGATGACCTGGGGGTCAAGTCCAGACAGCGCTCAGATCACCTGTCAAACCTTGAGACCGTCTTCAACAAACTCTGACAGCATAGCTTGAAGATGAACCCCTTGAAATGCGCTTTTGGGGTTATCTTAGGGAAATTACTTGGATTCATTGTATTCCATCGTGGCATCAAAGTCGACCCTGAGAAGACAAAGGCTATCCTTGGATTACCACCTTCCCTAAATCTCACAGAGTTGAGGGGATTCTAAGGACAACTAGCCTATATTAGGTGGTTCATATCCAACCTGGAAGGAAAATGTTTTCCCTTCATTAGGTTAATGAAGAAATGGGTCACGTACCAATGGAAGGATGACTGCCAAGAGGCATTTGAAAACTTGAAGAAGTACCTCTTAATCCCATCGGTTCTCATGCCCCCGGTTGAAGGAAGACCTCTCATCTTGTATGTGACGGCCCTAGAGCGATCACTGGGAGCCTTCCTCACACAAAAGAATGACACCGGCAGCGAAAACAGTCTCTATTACCTTAGTCGAACCATGATTAGTGCTGAGACTCGATACTCAAATATCTAGAAGAGTTGTTTGGACTTGGTCTTCACAGTTCAAAAGCAGCGACATTATCTGTAGCATCATAGATTCCATTTGATCTCATTGAGTAACCTTCTCAAGTACATCCTCAGCCGCCTGATGCTAACTGAACACCTCTCTCGATGGGTGGTCATCCTGCAATAGTTTGACATCCGGTTTGTGCCATAGAAAGACATCAATGGTCAGGCATTAGCAGACTTTCTGGCAGAGCACCCTTTGACAGGGACCACTGCACCGGACGCTGGGCTACCTGATGAAGACATCTTATCAGTTCGAGACGAGTTCCTAGCATAGGAAATTTACTTCGATGGCGCAACCCGAAGCCCAACTAGGAAGAGGATGGAGGATCTAAAATTCAACAAAGTGTGTTTGGGAATAATACTCGTGTCCCCAGAAAAGTCAGTCTTGCCATATTCCTTCCTCATGTCAGAAGGATGTATGAATAATGAAGCAGAACATCAAGCTGTCATTGCAGGCCTGGAACTCGCACTCCAGACACAAGTACAACACCTTAAGTTAAAAGGTGACTCTGAACTGGGCATCAAGCAAGTCAATGGTGACTATTCTATTAAAAATGAGGAGTTTATCCCCCTGTTTGACCATGTACGAGGGTTAATGGAGGAATTCTCCATAAGAACCAACATTAACCTACATTCCCCGGTCTCAGAACGCTCATGCTGATGCATTAGCCAACACGGCCACATCCCTAGCTGACCAAGTCTGGGATGAAACGGTTATCAGTATTGCTCACCGTTGAATGGTATTTCCATTTGTTCAGACCAAGACAGAAGAAATCCATGAAGTCAGTCCTGTCCTCGAGCCATATGCTCCCGCCACCGGCAGGATGACCCCCATTGCAAACTACCTTCAACGGGGAGAACTTCCATCAGACAGGGTTGAACGAGAGAAAATATAGAGAAGGGAAAACAACTTTGTCCTATATGGCGGCATGGGTCAGCAACAGGTCCTCTACAAACGAGGCATCGATGGAGTGATCCTCAGCTGCATTGATGGAGAATAAAACATTGTCGTAATGAATGAAGTACATATCGGAGCGTGTGGAGAACATCAACTGGGGACCATGCTTTTCCATCAGGTTTGAAGGCTTGGGTACTACTGGCCCACAGTGGCACGAGACTGCGAGCATTTTACCACAAAATTACACTCATGCCAGATTCATGACAACTTCATACACCAACCCCTAGAGTTACTTTATCAAGACAAGTACTCCTGGCCATTTTCCATCTAGGGGATGGACGTCATGGGACGATATCCTCCCGCCACGGCCAAACAGCTGAAGTATATCCTCACGGTAACCAACTTCTTTTCCAAATGGGCAGACCCCATAACCCTCAAGGAAGTCGGGGCATGAAATATTTTCTTGCTTTGTGAAGACCAATATCATCACCAGATTTGGTGTCCCTCATACCATACTGACGGACAATGTCACAAATTCTGCTCTGGTTAATTGGAAAAACTATACCACGATTATGGTATCATGGCTAACAACTCATCCCGCTACCATGCAATGGCCAACGGATAGATAGAGGCTATCAACGAGACCATGTCCAACATTATCTAGAAAATGGTGGAAAAATACAAGAATTCATGGCCATATAAACTCCTCCTTTCATTGTGGGCTTATCAAACCACAATCTGCACCGCTACTCAGGCTACCCCGTACTCATTAGTGTACGGCATAGAGGCAGTCCTGCCAATTAAACTCCAACTTCCCTTACTCTGTGTTTCCATCTGTGATCAATTATCCGATGATGAGTAGTCCAAAAAGTGGTTAGGTGAATTGGAATATCTAGAAGAGAAGCAGTTGCACACTTTGCACCATCTGAATGTATACCAGAACGAGATCGCACGAGCCTTCAACAAAAAGGTTCGTCTTTAGTATTTGTTGGAAGGAGAATTAGTTTTGGTCCTCCAAACCCCAATGATACCTGGAAAGAAGCCTCCAAAGCTGGAGCCCATGTGGGAAGGACCATACATTGTACACAAAGTCTACTCCAACGGAGCATATACACTGATCTCCATGGATGGACAATTTACAACCGCTCCTATAAATGTGAGATTCCTGAAGAATTATTTCACATAATAACTAATGTTGTACTATTCTTCATCTGAGCTGCATGACGTTAAACTACCAATCACCCAATGGCCCAAACCCTATGACCGTAAACTAAGAGCATTCTGTCCTCACTGCACGATGTTAAATTGCATGGGGTTCGTCCTTACTGCATGACTTTAAACTGCATGGAATCAAATAATACCCCTCATCCTAACCACATGACGTTAAACTGTATGGATTTCATCCTTACCGCATGATGTAAAACTGCATGGATAATAAATTTTAAAAATTCCTTTCCCCCCCCCTGTACAGACCAGACCTGCACGGGGTGTATTCATCATCCTCATCAAATGATGTTAAACTGCACTGATTTCCGAGAACTATGTACGACTTTATTCCTGCCCTCGCAGGATGCGTAGTGACACTGGGATCCCCTATCCTAGCCCAACCACTCCCAAAAAAAAGTTAAGAATGATACCTCCCCCCGTGTATGGACCAGACCTACACGAGGTGTATTCCTCATCCTCACTACATGACGTTAAACTGCCCAGATTTCAGAGAACTACGTATGGCTTGATTTTTGCCCTCGTAGGATATGTAGTGATGCTGGGATCCCCTATCCTGGCCCAACCACTCCCAAATAAAAGTTAAAAACTCCTTCTTCCCCCCATGTATGGACCAGAACTACATGGTGTGTATCCCTCATCCTCACCGCACGACGTTAAACTACACAGACAAGACATTTTAACAAATGCCCATCTCCCCCCGTGTATGGACAAAAACTGCACGGGGTGTACTTCATTCAGAGAACTACGTATGGCTTGATTCCTGCCCTCACAGGATACATAGTGACGCCAGGGTTCCCTATCCTATCCCAGCCACCTCCAAATGAAATAAAATAAAAGTTAGACAATTCCCCATTCCCCCGTGTATGGACCATCCCTGCACGGGGTCTACTTCTTCCAGAGAACTACATGAGGTTTGATTCCTGCCCTCACAGGATATGTAGTGATGCAAGGGTTCCCCATCCTCGCCCATCCCCCTGAATAAAATATAAAAATGCCCTTTCCCCGGTGTATGGTCTAGACCTACATGGGGTGTATTCTTAAGTCCTCTCCACATGATGTTAAACTACATGGATGATGAAAGATAAAAGTGCCCCATCCCCCGTGTACAGACCAGCCGTACACGGGGTGTACTTCTTCTAGATAACTAGGTACGACTTCATTCCTACCCTCGCAGGATATGTAGTGATGTCGGGATCCCCTATCCTGGCCCAACCACTCCCAAATAAAAGTTATGAATGCTCCCTCCCCCCGTGTATGGACCAGACCTACATAGGGTGTATTCCTCGTCCTCACCGCATGACGTTAAATTGTACGGATTTTGGAGAACTATGTGTGTCTTGTTTCCTAACCTCATAGGATATGTAGTGATGTCGGGATCCACTATCCTGGCCCAGCCACTCCCAAATAAAAGATAAAAATGCCTTCTTCCCCCCATGTATGGACCAGACCTGCATGGGGTGTATCCCTCATCCTCACCGCATGACGTTAAATTGCATGGACAATATGTTTTAACAAATGCACCTCTCCCCTCGTGTATGGACCAGACCTGCACGAGGTATACTTCTTTCAGAGAACTACGTATGGCTTGATTGATGCCCTCACAATATACGTAGTGACGCCAGGGTTCCCCGTCCTGGCCCAGCCACCTCTAAATGAAATAAAATAAAATTTAGACAATGTCCCCTTCCCCCGTGTACGGACCAGCCCTACACGGGGTGTACTTCTTCTAGAGAACTATGTGAGGCTTGATTCCTGCCCTCACAGGATACGTAGTGACGCCAGGGTTCCCCGTCCTGGCCCATCCCCCTGAATAAAAGATAAAAAGGTCCTTTACCCCATGTATTGGATAGACCTTCATAAGGTGTATTCTTATGTCCTCTTCGCACGACATTAAACTGCATGGATAATGAAAGATAAAAGTGCCCCTTTACCCCATGCATGGACCAGACCAACACAGGGTGTATTTATCGTCCTCACCACACGACGTTAAACTGCACGGACTGCGTCCTCACTACATGACGTTAAACTGCATGGACTTCATCGCGACCCACCCAAGACACATGGCGAAACGAGATGGAGATACTCCTTGCACATTTGGATGCATCCTCTCCATTTATCAGACTCCATGACCTGGATAATTATGGATCTTCATAAATTCATGGCCATCGGAAGTGGAAAGTTATCGACCCAGGGACACCTTTGTACTACTATCCATACAATTCCCTCAGCGGCTCTGCATAATGATATCCCCTGGCTCGTCCATCAAAGGAAATATTTCCTTGGGCGACACTCTTCCTAGCTCCGTACGCTTACCGGACTCAGAGCCCCCATACCATACCTCCTGATCCAAAGAGTTTATGGTGAAGTGGTTAATAAGTTAGTCCCCTCTTCACATCCATGTATTTCCAGGGTATCCCTACCTTGCTAGCCTATATATCTGCAGTTGGTTCACATAGAGACCTGCATCAATGAACATCAAGCCAGTACTAGGCTACTTTGACTCAACAGAAAATTGTAGTGAAGATTTTTCTTGTATACTTGGACACCATTATCCCCACGTGCCAAACTCTGTAGTATGAGCAATCTCAGATTCTAGTAATCATTCATGGCCATCAGAAGTGTAAATTTGTTGACCCAGGGACACCTTTGTACGACTATGCATACCATGCCTATAAGGCCCCAGCCTTAAACCTTACTTAAACTTGAGTTATTACAAGATTACACATTGAGGATCTTTTCAGGTTTAGAGTTTTAGAGAATTAGATCATGAAACTTTCATTACATTCCACATTTAAACAAAGTGGTTACATAAAAGACAATATTCATTCTTCCCATCAATGGAATCCTATTTAAAATAAAACACGGATTCTTTCTTGACACATCCTTGACACTATCGTCACATCATGTACCTTTCCCTTGACCTGTGAAAAACATTTCAAAAACTTGGGATGAGCATAAAAAGCTCAGTAAGGGTTATAAAAATATGGAAAGGAAACATGAGTTCATATATACATAAGAATGAAATCATACTTTACCCATAAAACATAGGCATATCAAATCATGAATAAATCATAGAAAAAATAAGACATAAAGGTAACTTGAGGCATTCATAACATTCTTACGTAGGGAGTAACCCTCTTGGTTACGTTTGGAATACCCATCACAGTATATTCCCTAAATCTCTTCGGAGAAACCTTAACGTTTCACTCCTTCGCGTTACCCAATTCATTGGAGAGCTATAACGGGCTCACCCGCCCTTAGTTTATCACGGAAACACCCGTCTTCATAATAATGCCCAAGAACCATAACATAATCATATCACATAAAACATGCATGAAGGAAACATAACATTTCCACATTTCAATCACGAGATATCAATACAACACATTGATATAATAAAAACATTATGAAAACCATTTTCAATACCAAAGTAAAACATGGTATTTATTTTTCTTTTAAAAAAAGAAGGTATGGCTTGAAGAGGAAGCCGAAACTCAAATAACGGTTACGACGGCGGAGAAGTCGTTGTCGCCGCATATGTACGACAAAAACATTCCCTTTTGTCGTTTAGTAAACGCTTCGTATAAAAAAAGATTCCTTTTGAATAAACGTAAAAGTCAAAGGGGTTTATACACCGTATAAAAGAAAGTTGTGTATAAAATAAAATATGCCTCAATGAAAGGAGATTGAGATGAGGTCCCATACCACCTTGAAGCTTTTAACATTTTAAACCATTAATATCCATATAAATAAATCCTTAAAACCATTTTGAAAACATGGATATTAATAAGAACAAATAATTAAAACATTTAAAACGATATTTTGGTTAAAGGGGTTTTACCAAAATTAGAGACACTTGAATACAATAATCGAAGAATAATATTTAGTCAGAACTTTATAATATCATGAGAATAAAAGGATTCATGATATAATACTACAAAGGACAGTATATACACCATATAATATTTAATTGGTGCATAACAACAATGAACCCTCAATAGAAATGTCAAATGTGATGAAATCCCTTATAAAGAAGGTATCCTTAAATTAAGGACAAATCAATCTCAAAAATATGTGTGACAAATATAAATACACCCAATATAAGTGGATATTAAGTGTAAAACAATAAAAGGTCATTCACACATATTCAATGGATGATATATTCAATGACTACATGTTGAACCCAAAGAAATCGAAATTGGGTTAAAAAGTTCCCTTGACAGCCTAACGGCATCACATCAAAATGAGTTGATGAGAGATAAAAAGAGTATCTCATCACTTGGACATAAAATTTACATATCCCAAAATAACAATATGTAAATTTAAAGACCCAACAAAAGAAGTCTTTTAAAAAAGAGGAGGGTGAAAGGTTCCCTTACCGACTTGGGTATCTTTCAAAACATACACCCCATGAAAGAAGGAAAATAGATCATTGATGTAAATACTCATAAATTAAAGTATATTACACAAAGATTAGAATAATGGGCAGTACATACACCACTCAATGGAATTTGTGGCAAATGTAGCATAAATCTCACGGGAATAAAAGTGAGATGAAAAATCCCTTACGAAAACTCGGCAGCCTAACAGCGCCACATAAAACATCCGAATATGGATTGATGAGATCAAATAGGGTATCCCATCACATTACAATAAAATTTACATAAAGAGGAATATAAAAGAACATCCCCAAACATTACAAAGAGGAGCTTAAAAGAAGTGACATAAAGGAGAGTACTTAAAAAGAAAGAGAGAGGTTAGATCTCTTACGAAAGTTCGGCAGCCTAACGGCGCCACTCAAAACTTCCAAAATGGATTGATGAGAGAGAATAGGGTCTCCCATCACATGAACATAAAAATTACAGTAAGTGTAATATAAAAGAACATCCCAATCATAAGAAAGATGAGCTTAAAAGGAATGACATAAAAGAGTGTACTTAAAAAGAAAGAGAGGTGTAAGATCCCTTACCTCGAGTCCGACTTGACTCGATCGTTCTTTAATCTCCTGAATAATAAACTTGAGTTAATTTATACTTCCTTAAGTACCTTTTTAAAGTTCATTATTCCTTTTATATCACTTATTACAATGTTATAAACATTATTTAATCATTTAAGTTAATCATGTTTGTTTTGTCGATATTTGGTTCTTAAGTCGAAAGTGGACTTCTTACAATTACATGTTGTTCGTGTGGTCAAAGGTTCTTCATTTCCAAAAATGACATTCCTGATTTGGATATCATATATATCATATATATCCAGCATATACATGTATTTATAAAATCACATAATCATTTAGAGGAAAGAAATGAAATGCACCGTTCATGGAGACGGTAAGCCGTACGTACGCATGAACGCTACTTTCATTTCTATGTCGTATTAATGGAATTAAAACTATATGAGAGGTATGTATATTTTAATTCCAGATTTATATTAATCATTTAGATGTATCATACATCATATATATCCATTATATATATGTACTTATAATAGTACATTACATTTGGGGATAAGAAATGAAATGCACCGTTCATGGAGACAGTAAGCCGTACGTACGCATGAACGCTACTTTCATTTCTATCTCATACTTTTATGGAAATAAATAATAATTATATATAGGTAAATAATAATTCCAGTATAACATCATATATAATAACATTAAATCCATCCTTTATACGTCCCACGTATGGCATTAACGAATCACATCACTTTGAGGGGGCGGTAGTCCGCACTTCCTAAAATGAAGATATCGCGTATACCCATAATGGAAGCCATAAAGGTAAGACACAAATGAAAAATAAAGATGCATAAGTAAAACATAAACATATTATATATCATATATAAAAATAGTGACATCATAATGGCCACCTTTGAAGGTGTTAAATGAGTATTGAACAATCATCGTTTCGGGAGGCACAATTTCTCCATCCACGGAAACCGTATGTTCTTTAACCATTTGATGTAGTTGTGTGAGAGTGTAGCTCGAATAAATCTTATAACAACATCCTAGTATATTTAAGATACTGTTGTTGTTACAAAAGAAATAAATAAAAAGAGTTTAGGGGGTTGGAGAAGTAAAATAAAACAAATGAACATGAGAGAATGAATTACCTTTAAAAGTGTAACTCCTTTTGATTTGAGCCTAAAGGCTTCCTTTGAAAGGATTCTTCCAAAAGGGAATCCTATAGGATGAGTAGAGGGATGTGGAGAGAGTAAATGGGCAGGTTTTGGCCGAGACAAAGGCTTTAGGATTGTGTGAAATGAGGTAGAGGTGGGGGCCTTTTATAAGAGGAGACGAGGGGCACTTTTGGAATGTAAGAAATATTACTTTATTTGAAAATGTGTTTCGGTTTCAAAAGGTCCCACATTGATATAATTCGTGGATAAGGAGATAAGGCTTCTAAATCCACTCATCCAATAAGTTTTGGACATGTGTAGTTTATAGATTTTACACTATCTTTCCATTTTATTTAAATCGTCAAATAATGATGTCATCGCTGCATCATTATTATGTCATAAATAATTTAATTTCTTTAATGTCGAAAAATTATACAAAAAATACTATGATATAGGAAATATTTTTATCTTTCTAATTCATATTTATAATTAAAAATATGACTTTTATAACCCCACTTAAAAATTGGTTTAGTAAAACATATCATGTTTGTGTCATTTTTACTTTTACATTAAATAAAAAGTTATTTATGTCATTTCCCAACCCAAATGTCTCCATGGGGTCCCCAAGTTGACCCATGGCTTGTCTTGGTCGGACATGACACAACCAATAAGGTTGGGACATGTTTCTAGGTCATTTCATATTATTAAAGCATTATTTATACCTTAAACTACACTAATTACCACTAATCGCGATTAAAAACATAATAAGTTACTATTTACCAAAAAATTATTTTTATCCCATTGAACCACATTTTACTTCTTAAGGACAACCATGTATGTCGTATTTTTGAAATTCAAAACACATAAGTGGTAAAATTTCATTTAAACGAAAAATCAGCTTTTATAAGTACCACTTAGTGGTTTCACTATTCATCAAAAATTGAAGTTTTTCAGAAAAATCCCAAAAATTCACCCTAAGCTATATTTGATATTCTGAATTCAAAAATGAAGTCCGTTTTACAAAATTAAAAACATATTAGTCACATTAATTAATTTAATAATTAATTCCCGCTGTCAGAGCAAATAGCGTGTTTTTATAAAACAATAAGTATCAAAAGATTGATACTAGTTTAAGTCCGATTTCAAAGTGAAATTAATTCCAATGACCACTATTGGATTTAATGGTAAAAATATATTCTAATTTTACATTAAAACCAATTCAAAAGATAATCTAATCATATAAATAAATTATATTAAAAGAGGTTTTGAATTAAAATACAACATTTTACACTATTCATTAAAAAAAATGAACTTTATCAGAAAAATACCAAAAATTTTCACAAAGTAAAATTTAATGTCCCGATTCTAAAGAAGATTTTTATTTGGTCTAAAAGAATTTATAAGAGTGGTAAAAAATATATTTAATGACGGTTCGCCATCAAAAGGCGATAAGTGAACCTTTAGTGAAAACTAGGGAATATATGCCTAAAATTGAATTCTTTCCGTATTTTAAGCCTCTATCCTTTATTGGATAAATGTAAAAACATTTAAAAAACATATATAATCATATTTTAGTTATTTTTATCCATTCCCTCCAATACAACGGCTACATGTTAACTACCATTTGAAATAATATTATTTTATTATTAGAGTGCAACGTAAGATTCCCAAGAAACTCGTTGTTACGTGTTGGGTACGCCATCGAGCATAGCGTCCCCTTTAAAGTCATATTAATATTTTATTCACAAATATGGATAAATATGAAAATTTCATATTCATTATTTACCTGGGGTGTTACATCCTTCCCCCCTTTTGGGAATTGTGTCCTCGCAATTTTAAAATTGCGCTTGGAAACATCCTTGAAAGTCCCACATCAGAACAAAAGTCGGTAAAACAAACACTTTAAAATAAAGAAAGATAAGTACAAAGGTCACCGGAGTTAACCCATACTAGGATTCCATGTATGAAAATATGGACATGGAGGAAAAAACAAAGGGTCATGTTCTGATGGAGAGTGATAGAAAACATGTTTAGGAGAAAGTTAACCACGAGAAAATCACAAACTTGTGATGGGTTAAACGGTCTTCGATTCCCCAGTAGGAAAAGTTAATAGACAACATTTTTGTTTTAAGTTACTTTTTATTGAGGAATTTATTCATAAGGAAACATAATCACTTATCATATTGACTTTCAACTTTTATTAGATTCCTTAGACAAACTCATATTTTCTTCAAAAGACGAGTATTTAGGAAGACTTGTTCACATTAAGAGTGCTATAATCAACTTCTAGAGAATCACCTAATCCACAAAATAGAACTATATACTTCCCATGTCTTTATACTTTAACCAAAACCAAAACCAAAAAGGCTAGTACAAGATCAGATAATCCAGAAAAGGATAACCCTTTATAAAAAGAAAATCTATTCTTAATCCCCAAAATTTGTCCAACAAAACCCAAAGTTCAGCGAGGACCATTCTATAATCAATTTGTCCATAAAATTATTCAATGTAAACCAATATAAGATTGAAACCCAAATATTTGAAGGATTTAGTTGCATAGTCTTCCAAGATAAATTGTAACATTTATCTCCAAACAATATCAGTTGCTCCTAATGTCTCGTTTTGAAAAGTAATTAACCTAATCACATATCCTCCATGATAGGTTAATCATTTTCATAAATACCCCAAAATCAACTTACTCTTAATTCATAAAATCATATAACTAGAATGAATCAGTCAAACTAACCAGGGACTTCACGTAGTCCAGTGGTATGCGATAAATACCAGTCGCACATTGGTTGTGGGTTCGATTCCCGCAGCTTTGTCCGACGCGACGGGATGTCAGACGGTCTACGTGTTGTCCTTTTTCCAAAACTATATAATTCTTAAAACATTCCCCAAAATGAGATAAAATCTTCAAGAATAATCATAACATATTTTCACCTCAAGTTTATCTCTTTCCTTTCATTTTCCATCATATCATAGAGTAACCCATAATTACCAAAAAATTAAGTATCATATAAACCCTAATGGTTACCTTAATAATTATTACATGAATTTCCACATCGAGTTGGCCATCTCGTACATGATGAATTAGAGAACTAACCAAGGTTGAAGTGGTTGATCATGACTCCTTGATATTTGGTTTAGAACAACCACGAGTTTCCTCATTGAATACTCAATTTTATCTAGTATCTTAATCAGAGAACCACCATAGTTTCCTTCAAACCTGTTGTCTCTTTGGTGCCTGCTAGATCAATCCATTCACTAAAAATATAAATGTCAGTGTGAGTATATCAACAAAACCATCATTTACTAATGAGGAAGGTAAACACTAAGATACACTTACTCGTTTACTTTATCTAAAACTAGTACTCTTTCTGAAATCCTAACCATTATGGTAATGTCACTTATGCTTAAAGAATACCCTAACCTCTAAAGTTATCTAAACCGACCTCTGATACCAACTATAAGGCTCCAGCCTTAAACCTTACTTAAACTTGAGTTATTACAAGATTACACATTGAGGATCTTTTCAGGTTTAGAGTTTTAGAGAATTAGATCATGAAACTTGCATTACATTCCACATTTAAACAAAGTGGTTACATAAAAGACAATATTCATTCTTCCCATCAATGGAAACCTATTTAAAATAAAACACGGATTCTTTCTTGACACATCCTTGACACTATCGTCACATCATGTACCTTTCCCTTGACCTGTGAAAAACATTTCAAAAACTTGGGATGAGCATAAAAAGCTCAGTAAGGGTTATAAAAATATGGAAAGGAAACATGAGTTCATATATACATAAGAATGAAATCATACTTTACCCATAAAACATAGGCATATCAAATCATGAATAAATCATAGAAAACATAAGACATAAAGGTAACTTGAGGCATTCATAACATTCTTACGTAGGGAGTAACCCTCTTGGTTACGTTTGGAATACCCATCACAGTATATTTCCTAAATCTCTTCGGAGAAACCTTAACGTTTCACTCCTTCGCGTTACCCAATGCATTGGAGAGCTATAACGGGCTCACCCACCCTTGGTTTATCACGGAACCACCCATCTTCATAATAATGCCCAAGAACCATAACATAATCATATCACATAAAACATGCATAAAGGAAACATAACATTTCCACATTTCAATCACGAGATATCAATACAACACATTGATATAATAAAAACATTATGAAAACCATTTTCAATACCAAAGTAAAACATGGTATTTATTTTTCTTTTAAAAAAAGAAGTTATGGCTTGAAGAGGAAGCCGAAACTCAAATAACGGTTATGACGGCGGAGAAGTCGTTGTCGCCGCATACGTACGACAAAAACATTCCCTTTTGTCGTTTAGTAAACGCTTCGTATAAAAAAGATTCCTTTTGAATAAACGTAAAAGTCAAAGGGGTTTATACACCGTATAAAAGAAAGTTGTGTATAAAATAAAATATGCCTCAATGAAAGGAGATTGAGACGAGGTCCCATACCACCTTGAAGCTTTTAACGTTTTACACCATTAATATCCATATAAATAAATCCTTAAAACCATTTTGAAAACAAGGATATTAATAATAACAAATAATTAAAACATTTAAAACGATATTTTGGTTAAAGGGGTTTTACCAAAATTAGAGACACTTGAATACAATAATCGAGGAATAATATTTAGTCAGAAATTTATAATATCATGAGAATAAAAGGATTCATGATATAATACTCCAAAGGACAGTATATACACCATATAAGAGTGAATTGGTGCATAACAACAATGAACCCTCAATAGAAATGTCAAATGTGATGAAATCCCTTATAAAGAAGGTATCCTTAAATTAAGGACAAATCAATCTCAAAAATATGTGTGACAAATATAAATACACCCAATATAAGTGGATATTAAGTGTAAAACAATAAAAGGTCATTCACACATATTCAATGGATGATATATTCGATGACTACGTGTTGAACCCAAAGAAATCGAAATTGGGTTAAAAAGTTCCCTTGACAGCCTAACGGCATCACATCAAAATGAGTTGATGAGAGATAAAAAGAGTATCTCATCACTTGGACATAAAATTTACATATCCCAACATAACAATATGTAAATTTAAAGACCCAACAAAATAAGTCTTTTAAAAAAGAGGAGGGTGAAAGGTTCTCTTACCGACTTGGGTATCTTTCAAAACATACACCCCATGAAAGAAGGACAGTAGATAATTGATGTAAATACTCATAAATTAAAGTATATTACACAAAGAGTAGAATAATGGGCAGTACATACAATACTCAATGGAATTTGTGGCAAATGTAGCATAAATCTCACGGGAATAAAAGTGAGATGAAAAATCCCTTACGAAAACTCGGCAGCCTAACAGCGCCACATAAAACTTTCGAATATGGATTCATTAGATAAAATAGGGTATCCCATCACATTACAATAAAATTTACAGAAAGAGGAATATAAAAGAACATCCCCCAACATTACAAAGAGGAGCTTAAAAGAAGTGACATAAAGGAGAGTACTTAAAAAGAAAGAGAGAGGTTAGATCTCTTACGAAAGTTCGGCAGCCTAACGGCGCCACTCAAAACTTCCAAAATGGATTGATGAGAGAGAATAGGGTCTCTCATCACATGAACATAAAAATTACAGTAAGTTTAATATAAAAGAACATCACAATAATAAGAAATATGAGCTTAAAAGGAATGACATAAAAGAGTGTACTTAAAAAGAAAGAGAGGTGTAGGATCCCTTACCTCGAGTTCGACTTGACTCAATCGTTCTTTTGTCTCCTGAATAATAAACTTGAGTTAATTTATACTTCCTTAAGTACCTTTTTAAAGTTCATTATTCCTTTTATATCACTTATTACCATGTTATAAACATTATTTAATCATTTAAGTTAATCATGTTTGTTTTGTCGATATTTGGTTCTTAAGTCGAAAGTGGACTTCTTACAATTACATGTTGTTCATGTGGTCAAAGGTTCTTCATTTCCAAAAATGACATTCCTGATTTGGATATCATATATATCATATATTTCCAGCATATACATGTATTTATAAAATCACATAATCATTTAGAGGAAAGAAATGAAATGCACCGTTCATGGAGACGGTAAGCCGTATGTACGCATGAACGCTACTTTCATTTATATGTCGTATTAATGGAATTAAAACTATATGAGAGGTATGTATATTTTAATTCCAGATTTATATTAATCATTTAGATTTATCATACATCATATATATCCATTATATATATGTACTTATAATAGTACATTACATTTGGGGATAAGAAATGAAATGCACCGTTCATGGAGACAGTAAGCCGTACGTACGCATGAACGCTACTTTCATTTCTATCTCATACTTTAATGGAAATAAATAATAATTATATAGAGGTAAATAATAATTCCAGTATAAAATAATATATAATAACATTAAATCCATCCTTTATACGTCCCACGTATGGCATTAACGAATCACATCACTTTGAGGGGGCGGTAGTCCGCACTTCCTAAAATGAAGATATCGCGTATACCCATAATGGAAGCCATAAAGGTAAGACACAAATGAAAAATAAAGAAGCATAAGTAAAACATAAACATATTATATATCATATATAAAAATAGTGACATCATAATGTCCACCTTTGAAGGTGTTAAATGAGAATTGAACAATCATCGTTTCGGGAGGCACAATTTCGCCATCCACGGAAACCGTATGTTCTTTAACCATTTGATGTAGTTGTGTGAGAGTGTAGCTCGAATAAATATTATAACAACATCCTAGTATATTGAAGATACTTTTGTTTTTACAAAAGAAATAAATAAAAAGAGTTTAGGGGGTTGGAGAAGTAAAATAAAACAAATGAACATGAGAGAATGAATTACCTTTAAAAGTGTAACTCCTTTTGATTTGAGACTAAAGGCTTACTTTGAAAGGATTATGCCAAAAGGGAATCCTCTAGGATGAGGAGAGGGATGTGGAGAGAGTAAATGGACAGGGGTTGGCCGAGCCAAAGGCTTGAGGATTGTGTGAAATGTGGTAGAGGTGGGGGCCTTTTATAAGAGGAGAGGAGGGGCACTTTTGGAAAGTAAGAAATATTACTTTATTTGAAAATGTGTTTCGGTTTCAAAAGGTCTCACATTGATATAATTCGTGGATAAGGAGATAAGGCTTCGAAATCCACTCATCCAATAAGTTTTGGACATGTGTAGTTCATAGATTTTACATTATCTTTCCATTTTATTTAAAACGTCAAATAATGATGTCATCGCTGCATCATTATTATGTCATAAATAATTTAATTTATTTAATCTCTAAAAATTATACAAAAAATACTATGATGTAGGAAATCTTTATATCTTTCCAATTCATATTTATAATCAAAAATATGACTTGTATAACCCCACTTAAAAATTGTTTTAGTAAAAAATATCATGTTTGTGTCATTTTTACTTTTACATTAAATAAAAAGTTATTTATGTCATTTCCCAAACAAAATGTCTCCATGGGGTCCCCAAGTTGACCCATGGCTTGTCTTGGTCGGCCATGACACAACCAATAAGTTTGGGACATGTGTCTAGGTCATTTCATATTATTAAAGCATTATTTATACCTTAAACTACACTAATTACCACTAATCACGATTAAACACTTAATAAGTTACTATTCACCAAAAAATTATTTTTATCCCATTGAACCACATTTTACTTCTTAAGGACAACCATGTATGTCGGATTTTTGAAATTCAAAACACATAAGTGGTAAAATTTCATTTAAACGAAAAATCAGCTTTTATAAGTACCACTTAGTGGTTTCACTATTCATCAAAAATTGAAGTTTTTCAGAAAAATCCCAAAAATTCACCCTAAGCTATATTTGATATTCTGAATTCAAAAATGAAGTCCGTTTTACAAAATTCAAAACATATTAGTCACATTAATTAATTTAATAATTAATTCCCGCCGTCAGAGCAAATAGCGTGTTTTTATAAAATAATAAGTATCAAAAGATTGATACTAGTTTAAGTCCGATTTCAAAGTGAAATTAATTTCAATGACCACTATTGGATTTAATGGTAAAAATATATTCTAATTTCACATTAAAACCAATTCAAAAGATAATCTAATCATATAAATAAATTATATTAAAAGAGGTTTTGAATTAAAATACAGCATTTTACACTATTCATTAAAAAAAATGAACTTTATCAGAAAAATACCAAGAATTTTCACAAAGTAAAATTTAATGTCCCGATTCTAAAGAAGAGTTTTATTTGGTCCAAAAGAATTTATAAGAGTGGTCAAAACTATATTTAATGACGGTTCTCCATCAAAAGGCGATAAGTGAACCTTTAGTGAAAACTAGGGAATATATGCCTAAAATTAAATTCTTTCCATATTTTAAGCCTCTATCCTTTATTGGATAAATGTAAAAACATTTAAAAAACATATATAATCATATTTTAGTTATTTCTATCCATTCCCTCCAATACAACGGCTACATGTTAACTACCATTTGAAATAATATTATTTTATTATTAGAGTGCAATGTAAGATTCCCAAGAAACTCGTTGTTGCGTGTTGGGTACGCCATCAAGCATAGCGTCCTCTTTAAAGTCATATTAATATTTTATTCACAAATATGGATAAATATAAAAATTTCATATTCATTATTTACCTGGGGTGTTACAATGCCCTCAGTGCCTCCACATAATGATATCCCATGGCTCATCTATCAAAGGAACACTTTCCTTGGGCGGTACTCTTCCTAGCTCTGTACGCTTACTGGCCTCTGAGCCCCCACACCACACCTCTTGATCCGGGAAAACTCAAAGTTGCAGTTTACTACCTTCATCCCCCACCTTGTTCCAAGTATATCAGAGCATGTTGACCCAATTATCCTTCGAGTGACTGCAGTAACAGTCACACAATGGTTTGAGCTCTATGACTGATAAACTAGGAGTACCTCGTCCTTACCGCATGACGTTAAACTGCATGGAGTATAGGTCCACCCCCACACACAAAATAAATATGCATAGGGAGCTCTCTAAGCTTTAACAGAAACCAGGGTCGAGTATGCCCGACATGTTCAGACATTTCCTTCCCTGATGACAGACTTCGTGGCCAGGATAATTGAGGATCTTTATAACCATTCATGGCCATTGGAAGTGGAATGTCATCGACCCAGAGACACCTCTGCATGACTATTCATACCATTCCCTCAGCGGATCTGCATATTGATAGCCCCTGGCCCATCTACCAAAGGCAAGATTTCCCCTGGCAATACTCTTCCTAGCTTTATATGCTTATCGGCCTCAGAGCCTCCATGTCATCTCTCCTGATCCAACAAGCCTTGGAACCATGATTTACACCATCAACCCACCTCCATGTCTTGGACATGCCAGGATACTTGGGCCTAGTTACATTCTAATCAATAGAGGCTTTTTAAACTACGTCATTGTCGCATGACGTCAAATGGCACGGAGCACATCTTGGCTTCCTGGCATAAGGCTGCAAATACCAAGCATTAAACATCCATGGGAATGACTCCAACAACAAGAATTTTCACTGGTTTAATAATGCTCCTCATCCTTACCGCACGACGTTAAATTTCACTGTCAATCTTCTTTGCTGCAAGACGATAAACTGCACAACCTTGGAAAAGGAAAGAAAAAATGCCACCATCCTCACTGCATGACGTTAAACTGCATAGAATCCTTTAATAATTCTCTTTGTATTTACCGGATGACGCTAAACTGCATGGTCAAACCCGTCACAGGTTCAGTTAGGAAAGGAGGTTTTTCTCTGTCCTTCAGTACACAGGTCAGACTGACACAGGCCACCGTCTCACACCCGCGTGAGAAGGGATTACTTCACCCATTCTCGGGAAGTTTAGTCTAGATGTTTTCCCCGTATCCAGGTACCCTCTCATCATAAACCATAATCTGTACTCAAAAAATCCAGACTCTCATAATCCACCCCTGGGGGTGCCAAATCTCAACTTCCCTGAAGTTGCTTGGCTGTTGGGGGAATACAATCATTGGCCTAAGGACACCTTTGCATGACTATGCATACCATGCCCTCAGCGGCTGTGCATATTGATCACCCCTGGCCCGTCTACCAAAGGAAGGACTTCCTTAGGAAATGCTCCTCTCCATACGCCTCTTGGCCTCTAATTCCCCATGTCTATCCAAGGATTCAGAAACCCTTTGAGCTACAATTTACCTACCTCTTTCACAACCCTGCTTGAATATGTTGGAACATCTCTGACAAGATTACCGAGGACCAATAGAAGTCGTTCTATTCCATATGATGTCCCAGCTGCATGACATTAAACTATGCCAAGCCCCAACCATCCTTTATGCTAGATAAATGTGTAGGACATGAACCTTTCTTCCGCACTCCTGATTGATACATATGTTCTCAAAACCTTTCATACATCACATACCCTTTCTGAGCCACCCCCTGGTGGTTTTCATAATTCTCCAAGCCACCCATGGTGGTTTCCATAAGCCGGACTTTCATAAAGTCCTATGGCTATTAGAAATGGAGAGTCATTGACTTAAGGACACCTTTACATGACTATGCATACCATTCCCTCAGCGGCTCTGCATATTGATCACCCTTGGCCTGTCTACCAAAGGAAATATTTACTTAGGCAATGCTCCTCCCACCTTTACACGTCGACGCGACTCCCATGCCTTGAGACGTGCCCTGCATCTCGTTCAAATTTAAACACACCCCCTCCAAATGCGTCTGAAGGACATTGAGACATATTTTAATCAACCAAACCCCATTGGGGCCCTTTCCCCATAATATTTGGTCAACGCTATTTGAAATAAAACATCAGCAATGATAGTCTTGATGATAGGACTTTAAACTGCCCAAGAAAAGAGGCACAAAGCCTATTAAGATGAAAACCTGAAAAGGGAGACCTAAGCAAAAGTCGGGTCGTACCCGTTGGGTCCACACCAAATGGGCCCAAGAAAAATTAGGGTATTAAAAGAAAAAGACAAAAATATTGTGGGGTTTTTCTATAAAACCCTAACAATAGTCCAACTATGGTTGCTGAGTACCTTGGCTCAGGAAAAATTTAGAGCATTATCCAATCACTCAGCGATTCTGAGGACCACTCTACATCAAAATGGCCTCCTCTTAATTCCGATCAGACCCCATTCCGATGGGGGGAATTTTTAGGGTCTTGAATATTCCACAAATGGGAAATCCAATTACCCCAAAATTTGGAAAAGGAACAAACTGGTCCTCGCACCGGCTCCCAGCAACAATACGCGGCCGGTTCGGTGGACCTCCCTCCCACAGATGTCGTCCTTCGCGAAATGAGGGTGGAACACCTCCACGAGTGTGAACCAGGAAGATCGCCGATGAAGCTAGCATGTTCCACCATTGTGGACTGCAATCGTTCGTGGAATAGAGGCAGAGTGGTGCACAACCGCGAAGCAGTTCTGCGGATCTCGGTTTCAAAAAACTTCCAGATGACCAAGTCATCCAACAGTGGGGATTCCTTCATGGGCTTCTACAGAAAGTTCCATGGGCCCATCGATACTGCCTCTTTCCTAACTCAATAAATATCCACCGAGGGGCACCAAAAAAAGAGAGAAGAAGGACGGGTGAAAACCCGTGGAGAGACGCTGGAGAAATCGCTCCCAACGATGTTCCGCGACCATCCGCGGACCCCATATCGTCCACGGATGCACTCTTCCACATAGGAGAGAAACCAAACCACGAATCACATGCGGCCACCTCCTTCACGGATGGCCATCTCCTTCGCGGACAACCACCTCCTCAGCGGACTAGTGTCGTTCGTGAAATGGAGGGGGTAACCCCTTCGCGGGCGCGAAGTAGGACGGGCACAGACCATCCTATGCAGACATCCTCCTTCGCGGCCTAGTCCTTCGCAGCCTGCTCCCTCACCGCCATCTCCTTCACAGACAGCCATCTCTTTCGCAGACAGACTCCTTCGCGGCCTGCTCTCTCACGGCCAGCTCCTCCTCGTACATCCTCATTCGCGGATGGCCTTCCTTCGCATATGACCTCTTTTGCGGATGGCCATCCTTCGCGGCCAGTCCCTCGAAGCCAGTCCCTCGAGGTCGGCACCTCACGGACAGCTCCTTCATGGAAAACTTCTTTGCGGTCAGTCCCTCACGGCCAGCACCTCGCAGACAGCCCCATGAAAATTGGAGAGTGGCACCACGAACATTTCGGGCTGGGTCAACAGTATTTTACATTGCACCCTTGAGCCGCCCCAACATTCGTCCTATACATACCATTAGTCGAGATACTCCACATGACTCTCCTATAACCCCATTACGTAGCTCCTTTTTCTAGGTTCATCCAGAAAGTTCCGCCCTTGCGTAAGCCCCACACCAACCATTGCTTGGTATCTCCTACCTAGTCGTCATGACCACATGCCGTTAAACTGTATAGACCTCATCCTGACCACATGACATTAAACTGTATGGCCCTCATCCTTACCACATGACGTTAAACTGTACGAGCCTCTTCCTGACCACATGACGTTAAACTGTACCACCCTCGTCCTGACCACATGATGTTAAACTGTATGGCCCTCGTTGTATCCATATGGCATTAAACTATATGGAAACAGTCCTCTCAACATGACTATAAACTATAGCATTCCCTATCATTCAATAATTGGATGTCTCTTTCTCCATGCAAGAGATGCCTTATGTTATGTTTACAGTGGCATAATTTCAAGAGCACTAGAATCCATTCGAGCATTCCATCACTCCACCCCACGCTTTTCATTTCCTTTATTCGGATCTTCATTCCCTTGCATGTCTGAAGGGACCCCCTAACGGCCTGGCCTCATGCCACATCGGCTCACCTACTATCCTGGTCCAACACCCCAGAATAATTTGGACAACACTTCGAGATAGGTTCTTTGTTTCGAACACGGTCAGCAGTCAACCCTCATTTTTTGTCCCCATTTTAGGATAATGTGATATGAATGTTGTGTCTCGAACATGGTAAATAGTTATCCTCCATAACCATGCCACCCTCACTGCATTCTTAATGTCAGGCATGTAATTAAAACTTTCCATATCCCTTTGTTCGGACCGATTCCAACACCCTTTGTGTTATCCCGCTTGTGCGCTTGTGCATAGGCGTTGGCCCCCATTATATTCCTCAACCCACCAGAGGGTTGGGATGCCCTCATGACCAGACATGAGGAAGACATTATGTGCGTCCATCTCGGAGTAAGCCTCGACTTTATGGGCTGCCCTCATGCGTAAGACCCACTCTACTTCTAATGGACTCACCTTTCGCGACGTGATCCTCTGGTCCCTACTGCCTCTTGTTTCTCACACTGAGCATGACTCACGTGAGCTTAGAGTAATTATCAACCATGACATCCTTCTATGGGCCTTCTCAGAGTGTAAGCCCCAATCCATCACCGTGGGCCTCCTCAGAGTGTAAGCCCCAATCCATCATTCTAGACTTCCTCAGAACGTAAGTCCCAAGCCAATGCGAACTACAGGGACTTTGATTCCCTACCACCGGGATACGTGGGAAGCCTCCATGAGGTTCAAGCCCGATCACCAACAGACCCCTAGGTCCACCTTTACGTCAGTTCTTCGATGCTACCCTTTCAAACTATGTGGAATTTGATCCATTTCCCCTAGGTAGGGTACGTAGGAAGCCTCCCTGAGGTTCAATCCCAACAACTGGTCAATCCGACTATCTTCACATCGGTTCACCACGCCACTCCTAGTGTTGCCTCAATGAGTTCCAACTCCCCGGGGTCATTAATCCAACGAGGGATGGTAAACCTCGGGCATAAGTGATTCTGAACCCCTGCGTTCAGCTGACCAATACCAATCAGGAGAAATCCATGGATACTATGCTTGGGTATAAACCAAAGATTCACGAACATATGAATACGTCTTAAATCTATAATAAAGTCTCGGAACATGCAATACTTCCCCCCAAAAGGGTGTGATGATCCCGAATTCCCATCCTCTCGACCAATGTGAGTTCTTAAGCATTGCTGGTCAGACCATCCGGCGAACGCGTACCTTTGGAAGGTAGGTCCACGTGTCATCGGATACGAAACCATTGGGCATTTTGAGACCGACCAGAAACAATTATATAATGATCATGGCTCAAATTTTTCAACACAACTATATGTATATGGATTTGAAAAAACATTTTTGGTGGGATAATATGAAATATAAAATTGCTAAATTTGTATCAAGATTCTTGGGTTTTCATCAGGTGAAGACTATATGGAAATATCCTAGAGGATATCATGAAACCTATATCTATTCTTATGTGAAAATGGGATGAAATTACAATGGATGTTTTCATTGGACTATCAAATACTCCTATAAATAAGGATACAATATGTTTTATTACCGATCTCCACACAAAATATAAATATTTCTTGCTATAAGAGAAGATTTAACTCTTTAGAACCCTACAAGACTATATATTATTAAAGTTGTAATACTTTATAGAACTCCACATTCAGTCATTTTTTATCATGATCTGAAATTTTCATCAAAATTATAGAAATTTATTCATATGAATCAGGATACTAATATTAATTTGAGAACCATCTATCAACCATAAACTGAAGGAAAGTCCAAAATGACTATTTAACTATTAGAATACATGTTCACATCTTTATCACTGTATTTTCAAGGTATTTGGTATCTATATTTACCATTGGTTGAGTTTTCCTTTAATAGTATCTTATATTAAAGTATTACAATTTCATCGTTTGATGTATTATATAGAAAAAGTGTTCATAATCCAACCTTTTGGGGATGAAAATAGAGAAATGAACTAGGTAGTCCCAGAACTTTTTGAGGATATAATACTTAGGGTAAATACTATTCATACTCATATCAAAGAAACTTAAAGAAGGAAATAGAGTTATGTTAATAACTGAAGGAATGATTTGGAATTTTAAGTGTTAGATCACATTTTATTGAATGTATCACAAAATAAGGGTGTTATAAGGTTTGGTAAGATAGAAAAATTGGTTATTTCGTACATCAGTCTATTTAGAATTATATAATTAATTGGATCTATAAATTATCAATTGGAAATTCCACTAAGCCTCTCCAACGTATATGGTGTGTTCCATATCTTACAATTAATAAAGTAATTGTGAGAGACAATGTGTGAGACCACCTTTGAAGAAATAGAATTAGAACATGATATGTAGTACAATGATGATACTTTCTTGATTATTAACACTAGAGAGAAAGTATTTATGAATCAGATGACATAACTAGTAAAGGTGATTTTTAGAAATCATAAAATCATGTAAGCAACATAGGATCCTGAGGATGTTATGATGAAAAAGAATACTCATATTATAAAAATATAATATCAATTAAAATTTCAAGGATAGTTTTCTTATGAGGGAAGAGTATAATATCATGATTTTTAAAATAAAATTATGTTCGATAGCGTATACAACTTGCAGCATTAGGCTTATACAAACCACAAAATATTATTATTTAAATATGATCGTTATAACCCACATATCGAATTAGAGGGTATAAAAATGAATAACAACAATATAAAATATAAATAAAAGTATTATTCAATACAAATTTATCGATTAATTATTATGATATAAATACTGAATTAATTTTAAAGTCATTTTATTCATCAAAATATAAGTTTTCTACAAAAATATTTTTATTACATTTTGTGGGAATATAATAAAATTAATTTCAAAAACATTTAGAAAATTTATTTGATAAAATTAACATCATTTTTAAAATAAGAATATAAAAATTAACTTAAGGATAATTTTGGGATTTTCCTGTAATTTTTTATTTTTCAATGAATAGTGAAGAATGCCGACTTTTATTAAAAACTGTTTATTTGCTTAAAGAATTTTCAAAGAACCATTTGTTTTTAAATTTTTTAAAAAGAAAAAATAATTCAATTAAATAATTAATAAGAAAATAATTGTATTTTGAATGAATTATCTTATAGAATTTTTTATACAAATTATTCTAATATTTAAGATATTTTTTTAAAAACATCATTTTTCACATTTTACGGGATTTACTTCGAATTAATTTTTTTCATTTTTTAGTAATAAATTTAATAAAAATTATTGAATATTTTAATTTATAATATCCAAATTTATTAATGATTTTACTTCAATTTTTTTTCATTATGAATCTTAAAATTTGTAAATATTTGTAACTATAGTTATGGTTAAAATAAGTTTACTTGGAGGTTAAACAAAATAGATAATGGTTAAAATGACTTAAAAACCCAACTAATTTATATTGGTTCTACATAATTTGACCATATAGAATATAATATGATAAAATGGTCCATTGTTTTTTATTTTTCGTTATTAATACAACAAAATATTTTATTCTTTTTAAAAATTCAATGTGTGACCACTCCGCCACTTATAAAAGGGCACCCCTCCCTTCTCTTTTTTAATGAACTTTTAGCCATATAGCACCCCCAAACATAGAAAAATGTCTCTAGAAAATACATATCAATGTTCTAGAGTTATTTTTATTCCCAAAATACCCAACCTAAGGCCTTTATAAAGAGATAGAAAGGTTGTATATATTAGAAAAGGTATTCATCATAGTGAAGCTCATTCATTTTAATTATTATTTTACCCGATTCAATTATGTATTAAAAATTAAAATATAACAAATTAATTATCTCCCATATAATGTGGTGTTATTATATTATTTTCATGGTATTTTTTCATATTCTTCATGATAAAATGCGAAACAAATCTGTCACTTATGTGTACGGTGACCTATCACCTCATGAACTGATGTTATTTTTTTTCCATGACATGCTAACTTGTTTAGTAATAACAATGGAAAAATGAATATATTTGATACTTATGAAATACTATTTATTATATAAAATTAATATATAATCTAATTATTATCCCTTTAAACTTTATGGAAATGATAGTGCCGCTCGAGCATACATACGACCTACCATCTCTATGAAGTGATGTGATTTATTTTTGATGAAAAAATTTTAAGAATGATAATAAAAATGTATATATTGAATAAAAATTTTATTTAAAAAATTAATATAATTCTATATATGATTAAAATATAATATATGTACATGAACCAGAAGTTTCATGAAAAAAAATGCATGAGAAAATGAAGCAGCGAACACTCGAAACAATATTAATAACAAAGTATTGTTAACAAATGGGAGATAAACTATTTTAATTGGAACATATATGATATTATAATTGAATATGGTTCTTTTATAAATTAATAAAAATTTCACAGCCACAGTGAAGGGTCTTAAATAATCTTAATCTAAGAGGAAATGTGAGGTAATGGAATTTTCCTCAATTTCAACATCATTTTGACACATTTGGCATTATTTTCCTTTTTAATTTTATTGGGGTATATACTAACCCTTTTAAGTATGAAATATGAATATATATTTTTTATTTTGATTAATGATTCAATTTAATTTACTTTCTCAATATGAATTTTTAATATATTAGTTTATTTTATTTCTATTTTTAATCGGGTATATTTTTCTTCCATATCTATATTTTTCAAAATTATTCTATAAAGTCGTTTTATTTTCTTAGAGGACTTATTACGGAAAAATTATGTTATACCTAAATTTTTTACAAGGATTGAGAGGAATATTTATAATATTTATATAAAGAGTTATTTTCTAAATTCATTAGAAAAAAATCAAAATGAATGTTTCTTTTTTTTAATATATACAACATTAGTGAACTTCCCCACTTCCATAACCATTTTTTGATATTGAAATTATTATCCAATTTTTCAATGATTTTTCTATGAAAAATGTTTTATGAAGGTTATTTTAATGTTTCACTTCATTATTTTAATCTCTAAAATACATTCATTTATCATCAAATCTCTATTATCTCACATGAATTATATGGTTGTTAAATTTTTCCTTAAACTTTAACATTCTTATGATTGTTGAAAATTACATTTATCTTAAATATACCTATTATTTGTATCATGGATATAATTATTTCCTAAACCACAAAAAATTTCTACAAACATTTTTTTCATTGATGTTTATTGTATTGAATGGTGAAAATATTGATAAATATGTATTCTTTTATCAATATGGATATTTATTGATAAGATATATTATTTTTGAATTAAATTAATTATTCAATATATGAGAAATCCATCAGACATGAAATGATTGGTTGGTATACTTATATATATCCCCTCAATGGATTATAATGTCTCATGAGATATATTATTATGGCCAATTAAATGGGGTTTTTAGTGTATACCTACCCATCGATTAATGATTCTTGGAATAAGGTCATGATGGTATAATAGATAGGATGATGTAAGAGATCAAAAAATAAAACATTATACATTTTATTCATTGATAATTTAGATATTACCATCCATGATATTATTGTATTCATATTATCAATTTATTCTTTTAATTATCATGTTATTGATTAAAAGGAACGTGTTTTTAGTGTTTGACTTTCCATAATGATTATACCTTATTTACTCATGGTATCTTATATTGTATGTAATTATTACTGAGCATTTGAAGTCATGATTATTTTTTTAATTTCCCTATGATATAACGATTTATTTATTAACGAGTTCAGGGATTCCGAATGTTTTATATTAATATGTTTTATAATTTTTTCCGAGTGTAAAATTGGTAACATATATGTATCTAGTTTTTCAAGACAACTAAATTAATAGGACCTTCCGGAATAAATCACTTGTAACTATGCCAATGGAATGAAATATAAAGTGACTATAGATCACTTTATTTGGGGTTATTAGACACATTTTATTTGAAAATAAATATGGAAACCTATAGGAGAAGCTTCATAGAATTGAGTGATCATGATGACTAGAAATTCTATTCTTTCCAAATTTGTTAAAACAAATATTCATTTCACATTTTTTCTAAAAATTCAAATATACCTCATTGAAAAAATAACAAGAAGATTAAATTTCAATCATTTTGTATGAAATTAATCATCTATGAATAATAATTTAACAAATTCATATAGAATAATAAAAATATTCTATATTGTTTTTGAAAACATAAACAAGTATAAAAATTGATTTTTGACCTAAGAGATCAATAATGTCATCTATCCTTAAAAACATTTTTCAGTGTCTTGAGAAATTAAAGAAATTAAACTAAAAGAAAAATATGTATGTTTAATAAACAAAAACATGATAAGAAAATTTACAAGATTATTAATAGATAAGTCCTAAAATTACATCATTGAAAACTTGATCATAAAAAACCTAATAAAAAGTGAGATAGTAATATAAATATATTACCACATTGGTATCTTTTGAATCAAAACCTCATTTAAGAGATAAATTTTGATGTATGTAAATATAACCTTATAATTTTCATGACAATCATTACAACATAAATTCATGGGATTTCTATACATTGCATAAAATAAATAGGTAGTTTATGTAATATGTGTCTCAAATAAATAAAACTGATATTAACTTACCTCAAGTATAATATTTCATCATACACATTATAATATCATCTTCTTAGAACAATATCCTTTTATATACCCCATAATCCCTCTATGGATGGAATTATTTCCAAACTAATACCTATTGAACTTGGGGAGAGATTATAAGAATGGATTTGGGAAGGTCTTGCCTGGTATAGAGTTATCAAAAGGTATGAAGAAGAGTGAAGAGGTGGTTCCCTTTTATTTATGAGTGGAGGGGTGTAAATGCAAAAATTTTATAAATTAAATTACCATTTTAAATGAGTTTATTCTACATCTATTAATAAAATTATATAAAACATAAGTAGTAATTTGGTTATTTTGGACTATTATAAGTTATATCCTATAATATTTAAAAGACTATTAAGACTCACCACCATTAATAGTATATCATTTATACTATGATATAATTATTAGTATATATTAAGGTTTTTGATAATGTCAAAATGACACAAAAAAAAGGAAGTATTAGTCTAACCTAGTAGGGTTACGCCCAATAAAGCCTATTTATCAGAGCTTCGAAGAAAAATGACATCACTGGGATTTTCCCTTGACTAACCCCAATATGATATTCAATAACTAAATAAAAAATGAAACTATTTATAAGATAATTTCATGATTTTCGAGATCACAATCCAAACCATGTTTTCCAAACCACCCTATGAAAATCTCACTATCGCAAACCATACCATAAAAGCATACATTGTTGTAATAAAGGTATATGTATGTAGACCCTAATAATATGAATTTTTATATTATATTTTCAATCAAAAAATGATTATATTTATTACCTTTTATTATTATACTATAAATTATTAAACAGCGAGTTTGATAAAAATTATATTTGATGTGGGGAAACAAAAATTTTATTTTAGGGAAATATATAGTTTTAATCAACACGCTATTTTTGATGAATTCAAAAAATTCCAAAATAAATTATTTTTTAGTAAAATGTGGTTATTAAATATTAATTATTAAATATATATGATCATACAAATTTATGAACTCAAATTTAATATGTATATGGATTAGAAAACTATTATTAAAAAATAGTATTTTCCCATAAATAGGTACTTTGGATTTAAAAGTATAATTTCAAATATGGAGATGAATAATTTGATAAAATAAATATTATTTATAGAAAAATCATGTAAAAATTATCCAATGGTTATTTTTTTTCATAATTTCTTAAGACATTCTAGTTTTTGGGTAAACATTAAATATGATATAATTATATGGTACAGACTAAGACATCATAAAATTTCAAAAAGGTTGTAATAAATACTATAAAGTATATCCATGACCAGAATTATATATCTCTTTTATAATAATATTTATGTTGTTTTATTAATTTTATAAAGCCTTAATGAATCCCCTAAAAAACTTATTATATTTTAAGGTTTTAAAATCAATTCTATAAAAACATGACCTACTTTCACATCACCAAGAGTGTTATTTTCATGATTTAAGTTCTTAGACATGTAAGTTAATTAAAAAAATTATATTTATACGAAATAATTTGTATAAAACCATGGGATGGTTTTTGGTTTTGATTATTTTATCATATAGAGTCCAAAAACCAAATTTGAAAATTAATAAAGAAACTCCCCAATTTTTCTATATACACCGAGCCATACTCACATTAATCATCACTAAAAACTCTTGCAGCATGAATTTAATCTTCTCACAATGCATTATAGTCCTCTATGTTTAGCCTATGCTCTTAATATGCTCCTCCGAAAATTTAATAGGCACCCTTTTAAGATAAGGGGTCCTCTCATTCTACTTCTTATTCAAGAACCTTCTTTATGTAATGCCTTTTAATTTACTATTTTTCATGTTGTGATACATTGTAATGCATCCCTATTACTTTCCATATGACCCCCAAGTAATTAAAGACCAAATTTTCCCAGATTAACCTCTTCGATAAAACTTCATGTACACCTGTTATGGTGCTGAAATTATCCAATGATTTTCCATGCCAAATATTTGTATAGTGAGTACCCATCTCGATTTACACTCAAGTGTATTCACTTAGTTGTACCTATCCTTCATTGATTGGATATTTAAATTTATTTAACATAAAATATTTAATTATGGGGTTAAAATTGATGAAATAAATCCTTATATTGTATGATCAATATGGAACACTTCCACATCTACCTGATATTAAAGTAATGGGTCTGATCTTAATTATATATTCCTTTAATTCATTAGATAATATTTTTATTTCATCATTCCATTTATGGTGAATACTAGGTTATCCTAAGCACACTATGGTAAGTTTTCTTCACGGTTATCCTTGAATTATGTTTATGGTTTCATGATTTATTTTGTTCCAACATTCCTATATTACATTCATGTAATTATGTTATGACATGTCTATTTGTTCAACATTATGATTAATACTCCTCTCATAATACCTTGATATGACTCTTGGATAATGTGTATATGGTTACCTTATGATATTATTTCTTTATTCTATTATAATGATTCATATCTCACCCCTTTCTTATGTACGTCCCATGTTATCCCATGAAGTTTTAGAAGATAAAGAGATATTTAAGATCATGTTATGGTGTTTTATCTTATATAATTGTATTTATTTTGAATATTTTCATGATATTCACCTGATTACCCAAATAAAATAATATTAATGATCATCTATGATTATTTTATGTTTATTTTAATGTAATAAAGCATGAATTAAATTGTATTAAAATATGGGTTGTCAAAGAAGGTATTAGAGAAAAGCCTTTTTATTTTTAGGGATTATGATTAGAAAACTCTAGCAATTTCCTTAGAGATAAGAATAAATATTAGAGAATATACATTTATTATTTTAATGTATATATTATGTTGTCTCTAAGAAAACAAATCTATATATGTATACTAAATCTTGATGTGGATCTTGAACAGATGTACCTACTGGATTAACCATGAAAAGGGTGCATTGAGATGGACTCAATCATCACCTTATTCATAAAAATGGGCCTCACTAAACAATTATTATTTCACTCCTTGTGGATATACATAGGTAAATTCACAATATCTTTATGAGGTATTATTTAGGGAATAAAAAATCCCAATATAACTTATATTAGGAAATAGATAATGGATAAGTTAGATTAAACCCCATAAATTCATAGGTTAAATAATATATATCATTTATGAGTTATTATTTTAATGTTTAGGGTTTTTTGTTTATGTCTTTAATTGTAAAAAAAATCAATTCCCTAATTTTCCATTACTTTTAGTCAATGGAATGAAATAGGAGAAACCGTTTCAAAAATCAATTTAGGGGAAATGTGATGACTACCAAAATAATATGCCTAACCAAATGAGAGAAGTAATATTGAACTTGATAGAAATACATTCTCAATTTATTCAGGTATTCAATAGATACCGAAATCAAGAGTGATAAAAAAGTTCCCTTAATAAAGAATACGTTGTAATTGAGACCTTTATGTGATAAAGGCCTCTAACTTTCCATGGATATTTTGATCCCCTAATCGCATAGTAATGGATCATCTCCATTAAATAGATCGTCTCCATCCTTTAATGTTATGATCAAGATATACTCATGATAATTGTTTATCATATGAAGGTAGAAAATGATAAAGGGTGTATTTTGGTTAATATTATGAATATTGAGGAGATGATCAAAGAGATGGAGTGGAAGAAATTATAAAATAAATTCAAGAAATATTCTCCTCATACACAATAAAATAAAATTAAGTGGGTTTCCTTATCCTCAAAAAAATGATTATGAGTCCATCGAGGTGTATAAGGAAAACATCACAACACATTCATAATACACGTCTGTATTTTTCATATCTTTTAAAATTAAGGTTGAACACTTATTTGGTGGGATAAAGATGAGTCTACAAAAATCTTTGTAAATTTATGAAATTGAAATCTATTAATAAATTATCTGATGTTCCCACATAGTCGCAATGTAGGTTAGTGAATATAAGTGTTTTTTAAGGGATAAGTAATAGAAAATGGATTTTAATTATGGATTTTCTATAGATAAGTATAATATTTGAACAAAATTCCAACATTCCACTTGTTAAAATTGTAGGAATAAGTATCTTTGTAATTTCTTAAAAGGGACAAGGAAATTATTATGGTATGGAAAGGACGGGATCATAGATAGAGATTTTCGATAGGATTAATCCACCAATGTGATAAAAAATGATTTTTCCATTAAACTCTTAGCCATTGGTCTAATGTTTTAACATCATGAACAACGACACTATACAAATCAATAAACTAATCCAAAGATTTTTTATGATAACTAACATCAATAACCTTCAAGGCCTAGAGATCAAGGTCAAGATTTTTCCATCACAACTAATGAGGTGGACACCAAAAATGAAGTGGTGGTAGGTATTATAGTATTCATTCAATTATATTTTATGTACTTTTTTATTATATTGCTATGAATTATTTGATATCATGATATTTTACAAAAACTATTCAAGAACCACATAAAACATAGAAGTTGAGTTATCAATGAAAAAAACAAATGGGGTAATTATTCTATTCCAAGTATATAATAAATCCAATATCATTATTTTTGTATGTAATTCCCCATAAAATCATATGGTACACTCCATATAAGAATTTTATGCTATTATAGGAAAGGATATACTTTCCTTATATAGAGTCAAAACAAATTTCCGAGAGAAGGAAATCACCCTGTATATCGAAAATCACACTCTGATTATATTGAAGTGAAAGGAAGAAGATGAATTTTATTTGGTACCAATATATCAAGAATGGATATTATTTAATTGTGATAAATAATATCTATCTAAAATGATTAATAATAATGAAAAGATCATCCTTGATAAAATTTATATTATAAGGGAATTCACTTATGTGTTTCTTGAGAAATTTAATAGTCTTCATCCAAGATATGAGGTTTAGTTCTCAATTGAGATCATACCCAAAGCTTTACTAATATACACGACTCTATATAGAATGTAATGTTTTGAACTTGAGGTGTTGAAGAAACAATTTCAAGAGAATCTATAAATAGGGTCTATATGCCCAAGTGCTTCACCATAGGGTGCACTGGAAAAATTCATCAGGAATATGGATGGGTCAACTTGCCTCCATATTGATTATTATGACATCAATATGATCATTTTAATCATAAATTATCATTTTCCACATATTTATGACTTCTTAGATTAGTTCTGTGGTGCTTAGTACTTATCTAAATTTGTTCTTTGATCAATACATTAAAAGGTAAAGGTGAAGAAGTAGGATACCGCCAAGAATTGTTTCATATAAGGTCCATGATCTAATATTTCATAGTGATTCCATTTGGACTCACCAATTCTCATTTAATCTTCATGAACTTAATGAATAGAGTTTTTAGGGATTATATTAAAAAAATATTTGGTAGTCATTATAGATGATATTATTATGTACTCTAAAATCAAGGAGGAAGATGTGGAGAATTTAAATACCATAATAATGACCTTGAAAAAGGAAAATATAATTTCAGATTACAGTAAATGTGAGTCTTAGTTAATGTAGGTTTCATACCCCATGATTTTTTGAAATATGGTTTTCTAATTAGTTTAATATTTTTGAATTTTTTCATTTCATGAAACACTAAAAATATATTTTTTATTTTAGAGTTGAAATTATGTCTTACATTATATATAACACCAATCTAGTCATTCACTAGATGCAACATAATGATTTTCATTCTATACAAGAAAAATTTATGTTATCATACATTACATGAAAGAATTAATTTCCTTAATGGATTGTGTAACACGCAAGACTTAGTTTTACTGAACAATAATATATTTTTAAAAATATTATGATTTAAAATAATAATATATAACATAGTCATTAAGTTCGATTTATGAATAAGATTAAATGACTTATAAAAATACATGGTTGAATTCATTGGTTACAAATTAATTTTAAATTAATATAAAAACCAATTGAATATAAAGGGAATGTCTTTATAGAAACTAATTTAATGCTCAAAAAATGAATTTTATCCTAATAAATTAAATTAATTAATATTGGTGAATGATTTAATAAAATATAGATTTTATTTATTCTCTAAAATATTTTTTACTATCATCAAATATATTTTATAGGAATAAGATAAGAATAAACCTAGTATTACACAGAAAAACCTATATTTTTATAAATTCAATATAACCACATTTAAATGGAGAACATATTTTTAAAAGAAATTTTGGAAATGTTATAAATTTTATATGTTAAAATAAACTTAATTTTTTAAATTGAAATATAAAAATTAGGTTAGTATTAATTTTTAGTATTTTCATATGAAGTTTCATTTTTGATGAATAGTTAAAAATACTGAATTTATATTTAAAATTTATTTTTCATCTAATTCATTTATAAGGATAATTTATATTTATAATTTATTTTAATGTAAAATTATATAAATTGTATATCAATTAATCCAAATTAGTTCTTTTGAATCAATTTCATATTGATACTATATATAAAAACATACCAAACTTTTGAAATTTTTTAATTTATAACCCCACTATGTTGTTCCATCTAAGGGATTAAATTTGAATTAAGTTCTTCCAAAAATATTATTGAAATTTGAATGAATATATTAAATATTTATAATAATAATAATATAAAATATCACATCAGGTAAACATAGTTCTTTAAAAAATATTGGAAAAAGAAATAAAAATTAATTACAATGATTAAAAGGAAAACTAGCTTAATAAGGGGATAAACCTTACACTAATGGGCCAAAATGACCAAGACAATTACCCAAAATACATTTTATAGACATATTTATACCCTATACACCCTTTTCTATAACATTTTCCATTATTGGATCCACATTTCATAAAAATGTAGGTGGAATTCCCTTTTAAAGAAATTACAAAAAAGTCACTCCTCTACTATAAAAAGGCACTCAACCCTCCAACTTATTTGCACATATCAATCACTTTAGATCCCTAAATATGTACCAAAAATACACTACCAAATTTCCTAAATTAATCATTTTATCCTTACTTGGGGCATTAATCCAACCAGGGAATCCCTTTTGTGCAAAGAAAAAAAGAGTTACCTAAAGAAGAGGTAACATCCTTCCTCAAGCTCCTTCCATTTATTTTATTTATCCCCATTCTTTGTTATTGTTATTAAATACCTAAATAAGAACAAAAGTATCCTAAATATACTTTTATTTTTTTATTAAATGTTTTTACCAGCACATGCACATGATTCCATCCAATGGGTAACGAACTTACCGTTCTTGTGTACGGTGAACTACTGTCTCACGAAATGATGTTGCTCGTTTTTCCTTTAATGTATCTCATGGTTAGTAATTATGTTATAAGATGTATTTTTAAATATTATATATATTTTATTTATGATTTATTTTTTATTCTTTAATTATTATATAAAACATTCCTTCATGCTTTCAATTTTTTGTAAATCTGCTAATTTTGACTGAGGAAGTATGGACCGCCCGCTCCTAAAAAAGATGTGATTATTTCAAACCATACATGGAATGTATAAAGTATGATTTTAGTGAAACTATATAATATATATGAAATAATAATGATATTTTAATTATTATATATATATATATATTCAATTTACTATCTTTATTTCAATACGATAATAAAAGAGAAACAATATCCATACGTACGTACGGTCTACCATCTCAATGAACTGTGAATTCCATTTCATACATATATAATATATATATTATTATAAATACATATATACTGAATATATAAGATATTTATAAAATTATTTAAATTATTTAAATAAGTAAATAAGTATCTAATTAAGAGGATCAATAATAAAAATCAAAATATATATGAAATATAAAGAAGATATTATCGAAAACAAAACATTATTGTGGAGTTGTTCATCAATGGGTAATATAAAGTCATAAAAAATCATACATGGTATTAGATTTAATAATATGGTACATTAATATATTTATAATAAACTTATATTTCTTATAAATGAGGATTGAAAATGTTCAAAGAATTTCAAAAATTAAGTTAAGGGAATTGATTCTAATGTTTTATTTAAGTGAGATACATTCCTTATTCACCACTCATTTTATTTTTGTGGTGTTTACACTTCTCATGGGTGTAATATATTATTATTATAATTAAGTATATAGGTATTTACATATCCATTTTATTATCTTTAATTAATGGGGGTTATGTTTCAAAAGATAACAAGCCGGTAAAGTAAGTTTGTCTCAAATTTAATTCTTTGAGACACATACCATGTTATGCACCTATATTTTTCTACAAGGTGAAAAAACGGAATTATAAAATTTTATATAATTAATATCCTTCTTTAAATTTTATTTTAATCTTCATGTGATATAATTCTTTCCATTCTATTATGATTTACAGGTAACAAATTTGTAATGGTTTCTATGTTCCATCTCATTATTTATAAAAATTGATTATGATTATGCTTATATTGATGAAATATTATGATCAATATCTCAATAATTCTTATGAATTTATTTACATATGGATTTAAATTTTATATTAATTTAATAGAAACAATTTTACACCCTCTTTTTACTTAATATAAAAAAGAAAAAAAATCATGGAAATCTGACATTATTTATCATTTCTGTTATAAATCAGTGTTCTTTCAAAACCATGTTTTCTAAAAATAATTAAACAAATATTTACTACTATATTAGTATGTTTTATTGAAAATTTTACCATTTATTACCATTAAAATTTTTTTTTCAAAAGGAATCTTCATGTCATTTTTTGATCAAGGAACTTTTCAAAACATTCCATGTATAAAAGGAATGTTTTGAATGTACGGACTTACCTATCATCATAACTATTATTTCCATGATGCTTCCTTTTTAATTTTATATGGTTATTTTTAAAAAAATAATATTATACTAATATTTTATAAATTTTTAATTTTCATATTCATTTTAGATAAAAAGAGTTTTCAAAAACAATTTATGTTTAAAGAGTAGTTTAAATGATTTACAAAGATTCATTTATATTTTTTCAAATGGTTGTATTCAAAGAAAAGTATTTCAATGATATCAAATATATTTTTATAAGTTTTTAAATAATTTTCAATGAAAAAAATTTCAAAATGTATTTAATATTCAATTATAAGACTTTATGGAAAATGGTTTTGCGATGACTCAAGATATACCTACATGGACATTACATTACTTTTTTAGAATACTTAACAAATAAAAAAAACATATATTCCCAAATACCATATTTGATTCATGCCTTTGGTAACTTTAAAACATAAACAACTGGCTTATAAAACATTTACATCATCTCCTTCTTTATTCTTCATAATTAGAACCCCTTTTGATACACCTTACTTAATACCCTTCTTTAAATCCTAGGGGAAAAGAAACATGAAAAGGGGTGAGATCAAATGATCAGTAATGGTAATAATGTAAAATATATTACAAAACAGAAATATAAGGACGTAAAAGAATCAACATCACTTATGAAAAAAAACATACCACATTTAACATATACCAAAATCTTCAGTCATGAAATAAATATTAGTAGTTCATAAGTTATAAATCATAATAGAATCATGAACCCTAAGAAAATATCATGGGAATAAAACATGTAATTATAGAAAACAAATAATCACATAATATTATTTTCATAGTAGCCAAGGAATTTATTCTATGACCATTATAGCAAAAAAATTCCATTACTGAACCAGGCTTACTTCTCATTCCAGCCATGTATTACAGTACCAGTTTTAACTGCCCTTCCAGCCATGTATTACTGAAAAATATTTACTTGTCATTACATTCATGGATATATGATGAGATATAAATCATTACCCAATGAATTAGAGGGAGATATAGGTCCCACCCATCTCATAATTAAATCATTCTTATATGTTCTATAAAAACATAAATCATTCATCATACCATAACCAATGAAATAAAATGGGTTTTATAAACATCATTTCCTCATAACATAATCCATATAAAATAAATGGATTTCATTAAAATAATTAAATCATAAATAAAATAAAATCAATTTAAAAATAGGGATTTAAATATAACCTTATTTTATATTCAATGTAAAATAATTGTGATAAAACACTTGAACTTGATTCTTGAGGAAAATAACCTTTCTTCTTTAAATTTTTTTTTCTTTTCTCAAAATAATGCACAATTTTAAAAGGGTAGAATTTATTTCAAAATAAAATTGAAATATTTCATAGGATTATTCATGTAGATAAGGCTTTCTGAAACTGTAAAAAACTCCATTCATGCCATATAAGATAAAAAACATTCCTCATACTTTTTCTAGAAAAATCAAAAAGTACCTCGTATGGTAAACAAATGAAAAATTACTTCTATACCAGGTAGTAAAATTAAAAAATAGGTAAAAATGAAATTAAAAATACATATAAAAATAGTAAATATTTTATGAAAACATTGACAGGGATGATAAATATATCCCCATTAAATACTTATGTATAAACAATCTCACATAAAAATGAGATAGCCGAAGTATCCCTTACCTTATGTCTGATATCAGTCGTATATATCTAGACCTTATGTATAATGTTAAATTATGTTATTAAATTATACATAAACTATATTCATATTTATGATATAATATTTTATCCTATTATATAATTTTTTAATAGGGTTTCAATATTTCCATTATTTCAGGTGTTAACTGCTTCATTTCCTATTCATGTTTTTCATGTAATTCATATTTGTTATGATTATAATTAATATTATTCATATAGGTAATTAAGTTAAGTTTTTAATTATTAATTTTAATTTTCATATAAATTTTATAATCATTCTTGACTTGTTAATTTGGAGAATGAATCTCACTGCGTCTTCGAGACCATAGGTCGTACATACGTATGAGCGATGATATCGATCCCTTTGATGGTTAAATAGTATGGAAATGGATGGTATATTAATTTTAAATAATAATAACAACATTATATTCATAATTTTGATATATTATATCCATCTGTATACCCATCTAAATAATGTATTTTTGAATAACAAATTCCACCACGACGTGGAGACTGTAATCTGTACGTACGCACGCATGGGAATATTGTTATTCCTAGGATGTATAAAATGAGGTATAAGGTTGTCCCATTATTATAATAAAATCTCAGAATGTATAATATATTTGATATATTACTTTAGTATGAGAAAAATATAAGAATCAGAATTACAATAAGAAAAGAATTTTGGAAGAGGTGATAAAACAATTACCTCTTTTTCGAGTGTCACCTTTTGATTTTCACATAATGTTCTACCTATGATTTCTTTCTTCCTAATTTTTCTCCTCTAGGATGAAAGTAGGAATGTGGGGAGATTATTTTAGGATACCTTGAGAGATTAAACATGCTTTAGAGGTGTGAGTTAGTGGGTATAGTTTGTGTCCTTTTATAAGAGGGAGTGGGGGCACATTAAGAAAGTCTTGAAATATTAATTTTTTATAAATTTATTTTCAATTTCTAATAGTCAAAAACTTATTTAGTTGTACTATAATATGATTTTTCGTTGATATAAAATCATACAATCACTTTTTGAAAAGTTCTGAATAATTTTTCAATCCTTATATTTTTTGATTAACATTTATTTTACCCTTTTTAATCATACCGTGATATTTTTTTATTTATAATTTTTAGGTTAATTTAATTACCATAACATCTAAAAATACCCAAAAAGTACTATTTATCATATATTTGGACTTATCCTAACCATTTGGTCAAATAATATATTTTTTAGGAATTGTATAACATTTATTAAGCTATTTTATATTTTAAAATACAAATAGTTTCAATTTGACCCTATTTATTTGTTTACTTTCAACTAATTTTATAACAATTAGATAAGTTTGATATAAATAATTTAAATCATAAAAAATATGTTAAATTTGTCCATAAAATTCTTATATGTCATCAATTCCCTCAATTTAAATTTTTTAATCTATTTTTATTATTATTTATATGATATTTCTCTTAATAAAATAATTATTGTATCACTATTGTGTGAATATTTATGGTTATTATTTAACCTCTAAAAATTAAAAATAAACTCCCATTATATATATAATTTCATTATATTGATTTATAATATTTATAATATATTTTTCATTAGGTTTATTACTAAATTAAAATTATTATACTTATAAGTGATAAGAGAGTGACATGTTGTCACTTTCTCCTGTTTTAATAATAATTACCTTAGATTCACAGAAACAAGTCCATTAAATGAATCCATTCCGATCCTTAGGTGATATGGGTCTATTTTTAGTAATCTAAAACGATTTTTGTAGGTTTTAGGGTACTTTTATTATCCATATCATATTGTTTTTACCCTAATTTACAAGATTTACCTCTAACTATAGGAAATAAAAATTACCATAGTTACTATTCATAATGTCCAAAAAAATAAAAGTAACATATTAAAATAATTTGGACCCCCTTATTCAAAATTTGAAATCAATTTTTGAAAAGTAAAAACACAATATTTTTATTAATTAATTTAATATTAATTTCCTTTGTCAAAACAAGAAAATGTGTTTTTATGAAGTAAAAACTATTAAAATATTGACATGTGTTTATATCCAATTTAAATGTGAAATTAATTAAAATGACAAAACATGAATTAAATGATTAAAAAATAATCCAATTACACTTTAAGACCAATTAAAAATATAATCTAACTATATAAATAAATTAGATGAAAAGGCAGTTTTGAATTAAAATGGAGTATTTTCACTATTCATTAAAATAAGAATTTTATTAGAAAAATATCAAAAATTTAACCGAAGTAATTTTTCATGTCCCTCTTCCAAATAAGAAATTTATTTTTTCAAATAAAATATATAAATTTGTTAGAAACTAGATTTAATATTTGTGCATCCTCAACAGGCGGCAAAACAACTGTTTTTTAAAAAACTTCTTTTATCCAAAAATTTGATTATGTTCTTATATCAGGTTCTATAAAATACATAAGATGAATTTTTAATGTTATTTAAAATTCAAAATTTCGTTAATACTATTCATAACATCTATTTTATATCCAATTAAATAATAATATTTTAATAATATATCGTTGATTAGAGAAAATCGATAATGCATAAAATGAATGCTATCGAGGAAGGTCGTTGATGCTTGTAATGAAAGCCAAGTAAGTGTTGTGTTTAGTTCTAGCATCATTTGGTGTTTCATATAAAATAATCCAAACATATTTCTTTTACACATTGAATAAAATCTATACTCAGTGTTTCGTGAAATGAATTCTATCAAAAGAACATGAAATTTTGTGTAACACAAGCCAAGTATAGTATTGCATATAATGCAATCTAATATAGTGTTTTGTATAGAGAAATCTAATCTTGGTGTATCATACATGGAAATACATCCATGAAATTAAAAAGAAACTATCTCATAAAATATCTGGTTGTTACATTTTACCCCCCTAAAAATGAATTTCACCCTCGAAATTCATCGGGGTTATAAAATGTTTACTACTTGAAAGTTTCATTCCTAGAAAACCACATCGTAAAATTGAATACTAAAACTTAATTTTAAAAAATTAATGTTTGAAATATAATAGTTACAAAAATTAACTCATCACTATGTTTCCATATAGAATAACTTAGTTGGGAAGTGAAAACATGTATATAGAAGAAAAATCTAACCATCATGTTCTAATGGACAGTGATAGAGAACAAGGCTTGGAAAAGTTAACAACCCAAAATCCATAAATCTGTGAGAATTTTAGGCACTACAAGATTCATTGAATAAGAAAATACTAAGATAAAATTATTGGTTTTCAAGATCCATTCCCTAAAGTTTAATAATTTTTTATGATAATAAATACATACTATATTTTGTTATGATATCATTGTTGTTCGTTCCTTGAAAAATTTCCACTTCATCTCTTATTTGAAGAAATGAAGTTGAATTTTTCATTCTTGAGGTCTTAGTAGATCATGCGATAAAATGATAAGTCATTCCATCTGTCTCAATAAAAAGGTTATCATAGGAAATTAAATATTCATACGTCCACCTAAACTGAGATAATATATTAATCTAACAAAATTCAAAAAGAATAAAACTTATACTTTCCATAAATGGATAAAATTACAAACCTACCAAAAACTAATAATTCTAAGAATTATAATGAGGTGAACTAAATCGACATAACATTTATCTCTTATACCTCATATGGTAGTTCTTAGATGTCATATTCTAAACATGTGAATACCTTAATCATGTATTCTCTTGAAGCATGGTAATGAAATGAATTACAATAAAACCATAGTGAAAACATGAATTATATAAAAATTAACTCTTTCCTCACCCAAAAAATACAAAAAATTATATATACTCAAACCATCATATCACATTTTCATCATATTATTCATGAGGTCATTAATAATACCAAACATCTCATTATCTCTTTATCCCTTCATTTTTTGCATATCATGTGCTTTCTAAAAAAATTAAATCACTTTTCATGGTTATCGGTACCATATACTTATGGGGAAACATGATGAACCAATACATCAATATTACAAAATTCTATAATACTATAAAATAGATTCAACAACATAATTTTGGAATCCCATTACATAAACACTAAATCATTCCACCACTTCGTTGTTATACTCAATATCACCAACAGTGATCGCATGTGATTTGACCTTTTCATTGTCCATAATAGGTTTTTTACAAAAATAATCAACATTAATCCTTGAATTTGGGTATTGGTTATAATAATTCCCCCATTTACTTTCACTTGTAGCATTGAAATGAGGGTGGTTCATTCTCTTTAGTCTTTTAACTATTCACATCAATAGAAACCCTTTCCACATTACTTAGACACTGAACTGGTCGATGACCTTTTTGTCCACACATAAAACTTTTTCTAGTCCCATTAAGAAAATATCCACCATGCTTCTTTCCACACATTGAGCATAAAGAAACATTCATCTTATTTTTACTATTATTTGGAGACTTTCCCTTGAACTCCATCTTTCATTTCTAGTAAAAACCACGATATTGATATGTAACACCAGCATCCATTTATACCTCTATAGAAAAACTCACAATCTCTTCATAGATACAAAATTATCTTCTAATTAATTCCCTTCGAATATGTGGTTTTAATCCACTGAATATTTTATCATCATTACTTTCCGGTTGGATGATAAATTCAGAAGCATACCAGGAAACTCTTGTAAAATTTTCCTCATATGTACCAATGTATTCATAATCATTTTTACTAAGCTCAAGGAACTCCTTTTCCATATTTTTTTTTGAAGAAAAATAGGGAAGAACTTATTGAAAATTATTTTCTTGAACTCATCCCATTTCATGGATTCAATTTCATCTTAATTATATTTAGTCTTGATTAGAGTCCACCACTAGTATGCTTCACCTTCTAAATGACAAAAAACCCAAATTTCATTTTCAAGTTCTAAGAAATGAAGGAAGAAAAATCTCTTTTCAATTGTATTGATCCATTTTTCATCAAAAAGTGGATCAGAAGAGCCACAGGGAGAAGGTGGATATTTACTCACGAATTATTCAATAGAATTTTGTTCCCTTCGCTGCTCATTTGGAAGTCCACAATGATTCATAGAATGTGTAAGTATACCAATAGTATTTTTCATTCCATATCCCATTACATTTTCATTATCAGGAAGACAAATGTTTTATTTACTAGTGCATTAATCATTAACATGATTCCTTTGGGTTCCATCTATTGTATAAACCCAAAAAAAAGAATACTATGAGACAGAAAAATCATATTTGGAAAACAACATAATCAAGGGGGACTTTCAATATCTAACATCTGAGGTTTAATCCTAGTTTATTCATTATCGTTATGATAATTATAGGATTGTAACTTATAGTTAGACTTACCCTTAGGGAAATCCCTAAACGTAGCTCAGAAATGTCCATTGGGATCTCACTAAAGTTTTTTCATCCTAGTTTCCAATGTTTTACTAAAACTTTTCTATGATACCAACTCTAACGACCCAACCTTGACTTACATTGACATTAAATTACATTTACATAATACTTAATACATGACAAAAATAGACTTCAAAATATCGTATTAGTTTAGTGCCTTTGGAATCTAGAAAAAAATAAACAACTGGTTCATAAAACATATACATCGTCTCTTTCTTTATCCTTAATGACTAAAACCCATTTTGACACACATTACTTAATACCCTTATTCAAATACTGGGGGAAAAGAAAAAAAAATGGGTGATCTCAAATGACTAGTAAGGTTAATCATGGAAAATAACTTCAAAACATAAATATAAGAATGTAAAAACATGAACATAACTTTTGAAAAAATAGCAAGTTTAACATATACCAAAATCTTGAGTCATTAAATAAATCTTGGTGATTCATAAGGCATAAATCATAATGGAATCATAAACCATGAGAAAATATAATAGTCATAAAACATGTAATTGTGGTGAAAAATAAGCACATAAAATGATTTCCAGAGTAGTCAAGGTATTACTGCCAACACCATCATAGGGGACAAAGTCCATTACTAAACCGGGTTTACTTATCGTTCCAGCCATGTATTACTGAACTAGGTTTACATTCTCTTCTGAACGAAATTTAATTTTAGTTCTAGCCATGAATATCTCATGAGATATAAATCTTTACCCAATTCATTGGTTAGATATATTTGTCCCTCTCATCTCATAATTAAATCATTTTTACACGTGACAAAAAAAATCATTCATCAAAGCCTAACCCATGAAATAAAATGGGTTTCTTAAAAATCATTCCATAATAACATAATCCATATAAAATAAATGGATTTCATAAAAATAATTCCATAATATATATAACCAAATCAACGTATTAATAGGGATAGAAACCTAACCCTATATTATCTTATATGGAAAATAATTTTGATAAAACACTTGTACTTAATTCTTGATGAAAATATCCTTTCTTCTTCAAAACAAATTCTATTCTCAAAAATTCCAGACAACATTAAATGAATAGAGTTTAGTTGAAAATAAACTTTAAATTGTTTATAGGAAGCTTCATGGAATTTTGGACTCATGAAACTGTAAAAAATCCATTCATTCCATACAAGTTAAAAAAGATATTCTCCTCATACCTTTTTCAGAAAATTCAAAAAGTTCCTTGTTTGGTAAAAAAATAAAAATTCCTTACATACAATGTAGTAAATGAAAATAATGGGTAAAATTTACTTTAAACATACATAAAATAATACTAAATATTTTATTAAAACATATTTAGAAAACATGGACATTGGTGATAATTATATCCCTAGTAAATACTTATATATAATCAATCTCAGATAAAAATGAGATTGAAAAATTATCCCTTACCTTAGGCCAAATATCTGTTGTATATATCCAAACCTCTTAAATAATGGTCAAATCATGTTAATAATTTATACCAAAATGATATTCATATTTTTGATATCATATATGATCATATTCTATAATTTTTTTTAATAGTGTCTTAATATTTCAATTATTTTGGGTTTTAACTGCTTCATTTTCCCATTCCTGTTTTTCCATGTAAGTCATGTTTTTTATGAATAGGATATATTTTATTAAATTATAGAGTTAAATTAAGTTCTAATTATTTTTTACGCAGAATATAAATTTTATAATCATTCCTGAATTGTTAACATGGAGAATAAATCTCATTGCGTCATGGAGATGGTAGGTCGTACGTACGCTCAGGCGACGATAACATTCCCTCTGATGATGAAATGGTATGGAATTGGTTGTTATATTAATTATACAGAATAATGATAATTTTATATTCATTATTTATGTCTATTATAACCATCATTGTACCCATCCAAATAAAGTACTATTTAATAACAAATTACACCACATCGTGGAGACGGTAAACTGTAATATCACACACATGGTGATATTGTTATTCATAGGACATATAAAAGTAAGTATAAGGTTATCTTATTAATATAATAATATATCATAATTTAGAATATTATTTATTTATTAATTTAGTATGTGAACAACATAATAATAAGAGGTAGAAGAAGAAATAAATTTTGAAAGTGGTGATAAAACAATTACCTCTTTTTCGAGTGTCTCCTTTTTATTTTCATAAAAGGTCTCCCTAGTTTGGCTTTATTCCTAAACTATTTCCTATAGGGGGAATGGAGGAATTTTGAGATCTTATTTGAGTGTAGTATTGTGATAAAATGGGCTTGATAGGTGTGAGTAAGTGGGTAGAGGTGGTGACCTTTAATAAGAGGTTAGAGGGGCACATTAGGAATGTCTTGCAATATTATTTTATTATAAATTTATTTTAGATTTATAATGGTCCCAAACTCATCTATTTATAAGATAATATTTATTTGGGTTGATATAAAATCATTAAAAAAAATTTGACAATTTTTGAATATTGGTGTAATCCTTATCTTTTTTATTTAACCACTATTTTTTCCTTTTCAATATTACCTTGATATTTTATTATTTACACTAATTTCGGTTAATTTATTTACCATAACAAGTAAAAATTACACAAAAAATTAAAATTTTGAAATATTTGGAATTATCCAAACTATTTTTTTGAATAATATATTTCTTAGGAATTTTATAACATTTAATAATCTATTTTATATTTTAAAAACCCAATATTGTCAATTTTGACACTATTTATTTGTTGACTTTCCAAAGATATTATTATATCATGTTATGTTCGAACCTAATTAATTTAGTTATCAAAAATAATGTCACATTAATCCATAAAAATTGTTTATGTCATAAATTCCTTCAAATTATATTTAGTTTAGAATTTATTATATCATTTAGTTTATATTTCTCTAAATAAAATAATTATCATATCACTATTATGTCAATATGTATTGTTATTATTTATCCTTTATAATTTCAAAATATTTTCTATTTTTTATATAATATCATAATATTTCTATATGCTACTTATATTCAATGTTTCATTATTTTTATCACTACATTTAAATTATTATAAATATAAGTGATAAGAGTGTGACATTTTGACACTTTATTTTGTTTTAATAATAATTAAATCATTTTCATGGACAAAAGTCCATTAAATGAATCAATTTTGAACCTTATGGGATATGGGTCGACTTGTATTCATCAAATAGGATTTTTTTAGAGTGTTAGAGTAATTTTATTATACTTTTCATATTGTTGGTTACCGTAATTTACCCAATTTACCTTTAACTGAGGTAGATAAAAATAACCAATGTTACTATTCATAATATCAAAGAAATAAAATTAACAGATTAAAATAATTTAAACTCAATGATTACAAATATGGAATAATTTTTTGAAATTTCAAATCACAGAAGTTGTAAGAATTAATTTAAAATTTATTCCTATTGTCAAAACAAGAAAACATGTTTTTAAGAAGTAAAAACTATCAAAAGATTGACATTTGTTTATGTCCAATTTAAAAGTGAAATTAATTAAAATGGCCAAAATTATATTAAATGATAAAAATAATAATCCAATTAAACTTGGAAAAAATTTAAAATATAATCTAACTATATAAATAAATTATATGAAAAGGCAGTTTTGAATTAAAATGTTGTGTTGTTCACTATTCATTAAAAATTAAATTTTATCAGATAAATACCCAAAATTAAACCAAAGTAAATTTTAATGACTCTATTATAAAGAAGGAATTTATTTTGTCAAATATAATATATAAAATTGTTAAAAACTATATTTAATATTAGTGTGCCATAAAAAGGCCAAAAACTGTAGTTTTTGGAAGATAATTCTTTTATCTGAAAAATTGAATTTGTTATTATATCATGTTCGAGAAAATAGATAAGATTAATTTTAATGTAATATAAAATTAAAAATTTGGTTAATAATATACATAACTTCAAGTTTATATCCAATTAAATAATAATATTTTAATAATATATCGTTGTTTAGGGAAACTTGGTATTACATACAAAGAAAGTTGTCGAATAAGGTCATTGTTTCATGTAATGAAAGCCATGTCAGTGTTTTATTTTGTTCCTACTACTTTTGGAGTTGTTTATAAAATAATCTAAACATTTTTATTTTATAGATTTAATAAAATATATACTCAATGTTGTGTGAAATTAATTCTTTCAAAAGAACTTGAAATTGTGTGTAACAAAAAGCCAAGTAAAGTGTTGTGTATAGTGAAAGCTAATACAATGTAGCATATAGAACAAGATAATCTTGTTGTATCATATAACATAATACATAAATAAAATTAAAAATATATTTTCTTATAAAATATCAAGGTGTTAGAGGTTATGAAAACAAATTCTATAATCCTTTATAAGTTTTCAATATTATTTTAAAAGAAAAAGGTTTTCAAAATGATTTATGTTTTCAAAATAATGTTTTAAATCAGAAACGATATTTTCCACTAAAATTGTTTTAATTTAAATTGAAAATATATATTTATAATAAAATTATTTCTGAAAAGGTTTTATGAAATTTATTTTCAATGAAAGGCTATTTTTCATAAACAAATGTTTCAAGTGATATTTCAAAACCTATTTCCATATAAAATGTCATCATTTGATATAGTTTAAGCTTTATTGGGGACATGATCCAATAATACCATTCGTATTATTTCTTGAATGGTTTATGTTTTAACAGCATGATGTTTGTGAAACTCGTTTCTCTTCTATGGATTAAATTCTTGGGAAACCCACTTCATTACATGGATTAATGTTTGATGAAATGACTAAAAACTATTTTTTTCAATAAGGTATGATGATATGAAATGTTAGAAATACTCATTTCATTTAATGGGTTATCATATGATGTTTATAAAACCAATATTTGATTTATGGGTCATGATATTATGAATATTTTATTATCTTGTGAAACATGTATGAATGATTTTATTATGCGATGGATGAGACATATCTCCCTCCAATGCATTGGGTAAAAATTTATATCTCATGAGATAATGATGAGAATCATGTTGACATTATTGATCCACCAAGATAATAGAGGGAAACCTGATCTACTAAAGGAATATGGGGAAACATGATCAACTATAGAAATATAGGTAAACCCAATCAACTATGGGAAGATAGGGAAACCCAATTCACTATGGGAAAATGGGGAAACCTATTCCAATATGGGAATATGGGGAAACTTGGTCAAAAATGGGAATATGGGGAAACCTGATCCACTATGGAAAGATTATAAAACTAGATTCTTTATAAGAAGATTGAGAAACTTGATCCACTATAAGAAGATGGGTAAACCTATTCCACTATGGGGAGATAGGGAAACTCGATCCCTTATAAGGAAAGTACTATGAATGGGGATGATGGTGTCTCTATTTAAATAGGTGTAGTCCCCAAGATGTACCTTTGCATATTTTTGGAAATGATACTTGAATTATATGGAAATATATTAAATGTTTATGTGTTTTCCACAAATTATGTGTCTTATTCTAAATATATGATCACATGGTTCATGTTCTTGATTATATTATGATTCATGTATTATGAATTTCTAATATTTATGTCATGAATTAGGTTTAGTATATTTGATATTAAGTTTGCGGTCTTAAAATAATTTTATAATATTATCATACCATTATGTTCATGTTATACATATGTATTTGGGAATTCGATCTCACCCCTTTATTATGTTTCCTTTCCTTAGGTTATGAAGAAATGTTTTTAAGTATAAATACTATGGGGTGAGATATTTATGGGGAATATTAAATACATTTCACTGAGTAAGAATATTTTTATTCCATATTTGCAAAGGAGGTAAGCTAATATGGTCTTTAGGTGCCCATTTTTTTAATATATTAAGTATTCCAAAAAAAATATGTAATGTATATGTATATTAATATTGGTTCATCATAGTCGGTATCATAGTGAATGTTTAATCAACCTTTGGAAGCTATTATTATAAAACGTTTGTGAGATCCCTAGGGATATTTCAAGGATATCTCTATGGGTGTCGCTGAGGATAAGTCTTAGGATTAGTAATGATTGGGAAAATGTACTGAAATTTTTGTAAATGATAGAGTGAGTGGTTTCCTAGAATTATATCTATATCTATATACTACAAGTTTATGTGGATCTGGAATAGATGTACCTAGGTGTAGAAACATTGACAAGGTGTGTCAGTCTTGACTAGAGCATAACCTGGTATATGAAACCAGCCTTATTGCACACCTGGTTTGAAATTCCCAGGTGGAGATGCTTTTGAAATTCACAAACTCATTCCAAATAATAATGAATAGTTTAAATGGAATTTGGCTATGAATAACCAAGGATAAATCTAAGTTGTTATATATTATGGAAGGTTCCTTAATTAAGTTTTCCTAAAAGTGTTTTTTTCATTATTATGTGGTTCCTCACTATGATAATTTTTTCTTACTCAATGCTTTCTCATTTTTGTAAATGGTTGAAAGTGATAGAACTATGTTAACATTGAATGTGACAGATAATTTTCTAATGTGTAGTAAAATGGGATGGTCAATGGAGTGAAGGATGGTGTGATCATTCCTAGTAAATTTTCATGGAACATGATTAAAAACGTACTTTAACCAACTCTTGTACTCACCAATGAAGCTAAGAAATGTGTTTGTTGAGAGTTATGGTAATAGAGATCGTGGAGGAAAGAATATTTAGTTTCATTTGTTTCCAAAGTGTTGAGATAATCACCAAAGTGAATGTCAAAGTGGAATAACATGAAGTTTTTTGTGGAAAGGAAGGAAAAAATCAAGTAACATTAATTTAAAAATGAATGGTATGGTTAATTCAATGGATGAGAATATTGGACACCCAAAGACATCATCAAAAGATAAATTCATTATGTATGGAATTAATGGTCATTATGAAAATCAATGTCCTATGTGTAAATCTCTAGAAGAGAATCAAAAATTAATTATGAGTATTGGTTAAATTACTGATGATGACGAGACTATAAAACAAATTTGAATGGAAAGAGGTATTAAGTAATAGGACGAGGTATCCTTCTTATTGAATAAGTATGAAGTGGAAAAATCAATGTTCTTATGTATTTTTATTCTTTAATTATGTTATATGAATGGTAAAATATGTAAAGATTGTTCATTTTATGTTTTTTACAATGGATTTGGAAGAATAGTTTTCATGGTTCTGATGGACTGAGAAAGTGATTTAATGTAAAGTTTTTTCCTATAGAAAACACATGATTAAGGGAAATATAACTATTAATATAGTTCTTATGTTAAGATAATATTGTTTGGATAAAAATGTTTTGGATATGAATAATTAAATTGGGAAATACTATATACGTCAGAAGTGATAATTGATTTGTTGACAGTGTAGTTTTACTATCATAGACAAAATTCAAAATATTTTTGGATTTAAGGAATATAATAAATAATATTTGGAATAAGGAAGAATCCATGTTTTCAAAAATTATTTATGGTATCTTATGTTGTTACCATGTTTCAAAATAATACAATATGAAGGTATTCACATTTTTGTTATGTGATGAATAAGTTCTACTTCATGATATTTGTGGATCAATGTTAAGCACATTTATTGACCTTATTTCTAATTTTTTGGAGTTTTATCATTCTTAGGGGTAATAAGATTACCAATTTATAGAATGTTTAAGTTATAATTTGGAAATATTTTGTGAGATTACTGTCTTATCTCACCACATGAGGATTTACGTATATTGGATAACTTGTTCTAACAACATTGTGATTATGGTAACAGATGACATTTGAGATGGATTATCATGGATCTCATGATTTGTTAGTTCTTAGGAATGAAAAATTAACCTTCCTTTTTAGAGAAATATTTTAAGTGTAAATTATTCAAGTCACTAGAAAGGGTGATATTTTAGTGAATCTAGTATGTATATCTTCTCATGAAAATTATTCAACTTTAGGGAAATTGATCTTTAATCCAAAAAAAATTATCCTTGTACCTTCATTTCTGATTAATCAAATCTCCCGTTAGAATATCAAAGATTAATGGTTTCAGGATTTGTTAACTTCCTCCTGACCTTATTCTTTATCAATCTCTGTTAGAAATTGATAGTTATGTTTATCTTCTATGTCTATGTTTTCAATTCCCACTTATGATCTCCTTTGTTGAAACGTAGTTATTTGTTACTTTGGGTATCTATTTTTTCTTCTAACATTACCTTTTTAAAAGAAGGTTTAGTATTCCTTTTTACGATGTGGGATTCTATGAAATAAACTTTCATGTATAAAACATTTGATAACCAAGACAGATTTCGAGCAAAGAAATCATGTTGAGGGTGTAGAATGTATCAACCCAAAATTTTTGGAATTTTGTTTTGAATACATTTAATCAATTTTATATTTTTCATTTCACAAAACACTAAAAATATATTTTTTATATTAAACCACTAATTTTGGATTTTTTTTATATATATAAAATATTTTAATCCTTCACTATATGCAACTTATGTTTATCTTCCTCTGCAAATTATATTGTGGTTGGCTTACATTACAAGCATGCCTGACTTTCCTCGATGGCTTCCGAAACATGCAAGACCAAGTTTTATAGAAAAAAAAAATATTATTTAAAACATTATTATTAAATATATTGAGATATAACATATGTAACACACCAACCCTAGTTACCTAGAGTTAGTACATTATTACATAACATTTCCATGATGTAAGGTATCATATCATGAAAGACTGAACAATTTAGTATCCTTGGAAGTATTAGATACATAAAATAGTTTTAGATTACATTACCGAATGGAAAAACAACAACATTAAGTCCCTTTTAACACACTCATATCCTTTATCATATTATTTTAGGTTAATATTAATATACTTATTTCGCATCCTGGGAAAACAAAAAGATAAGAAATGGGTGATCTTAGATTCTAAGTATGGATGACTATATAGCAGAAACATTAATAAATATGCATAAATATTGATGGTAATTTAAAAGACTAAAACAAAAACCATTTAAAATTAAAATTCATCATAATATAGAAAATATAAATCAAATAATTCCATTTATATATTTTCATGGATATTCTACTAGTCGAATAATCACATGTAATATCAATAGCTAATTTCATAATGATGGAATGCATAATTCTGGACATCATAACCATGTAGTCAATACCTCATGCCAAGACTACAAATAATGATTTTGTCAAGGCCTTGTTCCAAGACACTAGTTTGTCTAATGAGACCTACTGATGCATCGAGGAGCTATATCGGGCTCCACCTTTCACTTACTATGTCCAATACATTCCTCATATGAAAATGTTGAAACATAACATAAACATTCATATTAAAAATAGCATATGAAATGTTAATACTTTAACCATAAATAGTGAATGGTATAAAACTAAAACATCCACAATCAAACATATCACAATACCTTCAACACAATATGGAAGACTGTATGATAATAAATCAACTTCAAACAAGTGTAAAACCCATCAATGGATGTTGACAAAGATGTAATAAAAAATATTTGAGATAAATATCTCTTTCTGTTTTGAAATCATTTAAAAGTCACATAATTATAAAAGAAAGAATTTCATTTGTAAATATTCTTATAATCTTATAAGGTAATCTTGGAAGATGTTATAATTGGGGAAAATAGTCGCACCCACAGTATACATTAAAAAAACATTTTTAAAATAATTTGTCGAAAAGGTCATAAAGTACCTTGTTTGGAAAATGATAAAAATATTCCTTTAAAAAAATTTATAAAAAGTAAAACAAGGGTATAAATTACATTAACTCAAATTCTAGGAAAGAGTAAAAATGTTTTGAAATACATTTTTAAGAAACATAGATGAGGATGATAAAGAGGTCCCAGTAGATACTCATGTATAAACAACCTCAGATAATAAAGAGATTGTAAAATTAACCCTTACCATTTACTTATCCTTGTTATAGGGTACGTTAAGCTCAAATATAGTAGTCAAAAAATTCATGAAATTATACAGTAACCACATACATAAATATGATATCATATATGATCTTCTCATATTGCTTTGTTAATAATATTTCAGTAGTATCATTGTTTCGGGGGTTAATTGATTCATTTTCCTTAATATTTTTTTCCATGTAAGTCATGTTTGTTATGGATATGATGTATTTTATTCATATCCAGAATGATATTAAGTTTTTAAAATTTATTTTTATTCATAAAATAAAAATTATTCTTGAATGGTTATGATGGGAAATAAAATCTCATCGCGTCGTGGAGACGGTAAGCCGTACGTACGCACGAGCAACAATATCATTACATTAGTGGTGAAAGAATATGTAATTGAATGGTATAGACTATATATACATAATAATTAACATGTTATATTTATTATTTACAACAATTATACTCATTCTTATACCTATACAAATAATGAAGTGTTGAATATCAAACCACACGACGACGTGGATACAGTAAGCTATACGTACACACGTATGGTGACTTTGTCATTCATAGGATGGATAGAAAAATGAATATAGTTGTAACATATTTATAATAACATATCAGTATATATAAGGTATTGGATTTATTATTTTAGTAAGGAAACAACAATGAAATAAGAAGTACAAGAAGAAAAAAATATTGAAATAGGTGATGAAATCATTACCTCTTCCTCTGGTGCTTCCTTTTGATTTGATCAAAAGGGCTCCTTAGGTTGGATTTCTGATAAAAGTATGGACTATAGGTTGAAGTGAGGGTATTTTAGAGGATATCTGAGTTGGGTTTGTCATAGCCAAATGGCTTTGGAGGTTTGAAATTAAGAGAAGGGGAAGTACCCTTTTATAAGAGAGGTGAGGGCCACTTTAGGAAAAGTGTGAAATGTTATTTTATTATACAATCATATTTAGTCTATAATGGCTCCAGAAGGATTTTTTTAGAGGATAAGGTAGGGATGGGTAGAAAACCTCCCAAACAATAGATTTTATACAGGTATAGGTCAATATATTAACTATATTTTTATTTTACTCTTAGTTAAATAGTTTAACTTTTACAATGTATTCTTGTATTATTATAATAAATGGTTAACAAACATACTATAAAAATACAAGAGAATCCCAAGTGGTTCATTAATTACATATATTATCATATCAATGTCATTCGGAAAAGCCTTAATATTTTATAAATATTATATCTATTAATAATATAGTATTTGTTTTAAAAACTCATCGATGTCAATTTTGACACTATTTTGTATTTGGTTTTTATGAAAGTCATAAAAACATTAACACTTCCAAAGAAATATTATAATAAACCCTAAAATGTCATATTAACATATAAAATTCGTGTAATACATCAAAAGACTCAATTTAACATTATTTTAATATTTATAATATCAATTATTTTAATCTTTCAATAATAAGGTTATTACTGCATCATCATTATGTCATACATAAATTTAACTATTTAATGTCTAAAATTATAAATAAAATACCATAATGTAATAAATTTCTTTATATTTCTAATGAATATTTATAGTTGAATTTATCTTATGTATAACCCTATATTAAAAAAAAATTAGTTATGAAAATTTGAATTTAACACTTTTAACTCTTCTTTAAATAAAATAATAATAAATATCTTAATCTAATCAAAGTGGATCAAAGGGGATCATATTTTATTCATAAGGTTTATTTTGGTCGAAATAAACTTATCCAATAGAATTAGGACATGTGTTAGGGTCATTATAATATCATTTTTACCTTTACTTACCTTATTTACTTTTAGCCATGGTAAATAAAATTTAAAACTTACGATACACAAAATAATATTTTCATCCTATTGAACAACATTTTACTTACTAATGTCAATGATGTCTCTCAAATTTTTGAAATTCAATTCACAGAAGTGGTAAAATTATGTTTTAAGAAAATTTTCAATTGTGCCTAGAATGTGGGTAAAAGGCGTTAAAAATTTCAATAAAATTTTATATATCTAATCTTATTATAAAATGATTCCAATGAATTACACTGTAATAATATAGGCATAATGCACATATTTTTACTTTAAAATAATTTTAAATAAAAATAATTATTATTTAAATAAATGTCGGTTTTTATGTACTATGCATAATTTTTACTATTCATCAAAAAATGAATGTTTTCAGAAAGATACAAAAAAATCGCCCTAAGATAATTATGATATTACAAATCCAAAAATGAAGTCCATTTTGAAAAATGATAATTATAGAATTTCAAAAACATGGGTATTACTATTCATAACTGCTAGATTGATTGGTCATGGTGTGCAAGAACTCGATGTTGCGTACAACGAAAGCTATTGTATTATTACAAGAGAAGCATATCATGGAAGCATGGATTGTTACAATTTTTCCATCCATAAAATAATTTCATCCTCAATATTTATAGAATACTACTACATAAACAGATTCAGGTGGTTCTTCGTCATAAGTTTCCCGAGTTCCCACGTTGCCTCTTCCATCTTATGGTTTCTCCATTGATGTTTTACCAGATGAGACATCCAGTTTCTCAACACTTGTTCTCTAGTATAAATAATCTTGGAAGGATCTACACAATAAAATAGTTCTGGTTCCAGCTCTATCTCTTCATAGGTGAGTACATGTGTGGCACGAGTCTTGTATATTCTCAACAGTGATACGCGGAACACATCATGATCTTTGGAGAGAATTGGCGGCATTTCCAAACAATAAGCTACAACTCCAATTTTTTCTAGAATTTCAAAAGGTCTGATGTACCTAGGACTTAATTTTACCCTCTTATTAAATCGTATAACACCCTTCCAATGAGATACATTTAGGAAAACATGATCTCCTACTTTAAATTCCAAATCCTTCATTCAGTTATATAACTGACAATTATTTTTTTTATTGAAATAAACCCTCTTTTAAATATTGAGGGGAAAACCATCAAAACATCAAGACTTAAAAAAAAATATACAGTCTTCAACCGACCGAACATCCAGAACAAAAGCAGCGCTCACTACAAAATAGAAGCTCCTCCCAGCAAAAAGAACCATTAAGATCAGCTTACATTGTTCCATCGCAGCCCGGAAAGCGGTCTCATTCAAAAGAGCATGGGCCTGGTACTGACGGCGAAGGCCATACCCTCTCAAACATCTGATTCCAAAAATCCATGAAACCAAGAAAGATCTTTTCCCTGAACCTCATCTAGAGCATATTCTTGAAAGAGAACGATTGCAGAATCCTTGGAGTTGCGGCCCATTGAGACCAAACCTAACACTGCAAAGGGTACTTCCCAAGTTTCTTCGGAAGAAGACCTCACAGAAATACAGAGTTGCATATCCCGACATAGCCTTTGAACCCACACAGAAAGACCAAATCCTCCCATCACATCCAAATACAACATGAAACGTGATGGAAACCTCCGAAATGCAGTATCTGGAGCTTAATCTCTGGAAGAACACCACCCCGCCATGAAAACCCTAGCCGATAGGGCGAGAAGAGGGCATCAAACGATGTCCGAGAGAGACGAGCCCGAACGACGCCTCCACTGGAGGGTTAATCACACCACAAACATGTTGATCTTAAGTACCAAGGAGAGATCCGAAGCCGATCCGTGAAGGTGGAGAGGAAGGCGGCGCGGGGGAAAACCTATCTACGCGATGCCCCTTACGGGCTCATCCCATCCTCATAAAAACATCAATTGAAAATGTATTCTCTTCCTTTAGTTATCTGAATATCTATTTTTCTTATATTGAGATTATTTTATGTGGGTTTGGATAATATTCACATTTTCCAATGTTTCCTCTACAAGTTCTAGTCCTACGAGTTTTCTTTCACCAACATCATCCCAACAAGTTTGAGTGCGACATATCTTTCCACATAATGATTTATATAGAGCTATTTTAATACTTGAATGGAATCTACAGTTATAGGAAAATTATACCATAGGTCAATATTGATCTGAAATACCTAGAAAGTCATGCGAGAAAGATCTCCACATATATTCTAAGGTTTGAATAGTCTGTTTTGATTGTCCATTAGTTTGATGGTGGTAGGCATTGCTTTAACGAAGTTCAGTATCTATAGATTTTTGAATACTTTTCCAGAATCATGATGTAAAATAGGGATCATGATTAGAAACAATCGAGCAGGGTACACCATGATGTCTTAAAACATCATTAATATATAGTCTTCATAAACATTTAAGTGGTAAATCTTCTCTTATAACAAGAAATTGTGCTGACTGGGTAAGATGATCAACAATGATCCATATTGCATCATTCCTTCTATGATTCTTTGGTAGCCCTATGAATCATTACATCATAATATCATCCCATTTCTACACAGGTATGGGAATAGGTTGCATGACTCCTATAGGATGTTGTCTTCTAGCCTTCACCTATTGAAAAACCATACATATTGACACATTATCCTCAATCTGCCTTTTCATGTTGTCCCATAAAAAATGTTCCTACAAATCTCTATACATCTTAGTGCTTATAAAGTGTATAGAGAAATTAGAGCTATGAGAATCATCCAATAATCCCCCTTTTAGATCATGTACGTTAGGAACACAAAGTATCTTCCCAAATTTTAAAATTCTATATTCATATATGAATTCAATAAATCTCCCATCATTCACAGCATAAATTTTATTTTGAAAATCCCCATCACCAGTCTGAGAATATTTTATCCTTTCTAGTAAATATGGTTTGTGAAAAAATTAAAATTGTATTGATGTTTCACCTTTCATGATTATTCCGATATCTATATTAACTAAATCCATGAACATAAGATCCCTTTGAACTCTCATCTTGTTCAAAACTTTGTAGTACTTTCTACTAAAAGCATCTTCCACCTTATTTGACTTCACTGAGTGGTAGTGTATAGTGCAATAGTAATCTTTGAGTAGTTTTAGTCATCACCTTTTCCTCATGTTGTGTTATTTCTATGATAAAATATACTTAAAACTGTTGTGATTTGTATATATCTCACATTTTTCACCATTGAGATAGTGTCTCTATGTCTTCAAATAAAGGATTACAGATTCTAACACAAGATCATAAGTGGGATAGTTTTGTTCTTGAATTTTTAGTCGTTGTGATGCATAGGCAATAAATATATCTTTATGCATTAGGACACAACCAAGTCCTTTCTTTGAAGCATCAATTTAAATAAAAAATCCATCATTCCATAATGGTAAAGTCAAGATAGGGGAATTGGACAATCATCTCTTTAGTTATTCAAAACATTCTTCACACTATTTTGTCCAAACAAATTTAACCCCTTTAAGTGTGAGATAGGTTAATGGGTTATCCAATCAGGAATGATTTTGGAAGAAATGCCAATAATAACATACTAAACCAATAAAACAAAGTACCTCATTTATACTCATCATTGCTAGGCATTCTTGTACTTAGAAGGATAAAAAGAGATTCCATACTTAGAGACAATATGGCCAAGAAAAGAAATCTACTAATGCAAGAATTCACACATGATAAACATCCAATATAATTCATTTATTCTAATATTATTTAGAATAGTGAAAAAGTGTCACGACCCATCCTTGGGGCCCATGTCCTGACTACCCCAAGCCCGCCTTCCATAGGCCAGGGGCTGGCGACTAGAACCAAAGGGTTAAATCCTGATAAAAACGGTAGGCATTGCCTTTATATAAGTAAAGAAACACAACAGAGAACGCAAGTTGAAGTAAACCCTAATTAAACTGAGTACAAAATTAAGTGATGGAAAGTAAATGGGCCAGAATACAAACCCAACTAAAAGTACATTACAAGTGAAAATAAAGTACGACAGCAGTAAAGTAAATCAGCAACCACTGAGTCGTCCGCCGACTATCCCACCTGAAGGGTGGGTATAGATGGTCTCCTCAGATCCTCGGGTCTAGCAGTCTGCACCGTGTATGCCCCACGAAGTAGTCCACCTCCATGTACCGTCCCGCTCCACAAGACTCAACCACGATCATCATTGTCCATCATCTACATCCAACACAACGTAGTGCGGGCATAGCCCGTAAAGGGTGAGTATACAATACTCAGTAGGGACCCCGAGACCCCCGAAGGTCTCCCAGAATCCAAAAAGGATAAACCACAAAGGAAAGATAAAAATATGACAAATCAATCAAATCTACTTAGGTATATTCCCATATATATACCTAAGTCCTCAATTCCATTTCGGCTCCAACTCACAAGTCCAAGTACCACCAATTCCACACAGGAAAGCACAACCCAATCCACAAAGGAACGAAAGTCAACCATATCGTTGATAATGACTAAAAATCAATACTTATCTCACTCAGGTATACTACTAATGAAGAGGGGTGGAGGTGATAGATGTACCCTTTGAATCATCTCCCCTGCTGAACCCACATAGTAACCAAGTACAGAAGGTGTTTCTGCCAAAACCATATAGGATCCTAGTATAGTAACCATCACTGCCGAACCCACATAGGCTCTAAGTATAGTCGTCCTCGCTACTGAACCCACATAGGATCCAAGTACAGTCATCATCGTCATCGAACCAACAGAGAATCCCAGCACGGTAGTCATCGCAGTCGCAGCCAGCTCTAGGGTTCCTGCACACAGCATACTTGATTCTGGGAGGGTCTGCTCCTCAAGTCAAGGGGGTGGATAAATCAACCGTCAAAAATACCATAGATGATGTATCCCAACGTTTTGTCCCACGTCATAGTGGAAAAACCAAGAAGATCGTGCCCATGTCATAGAGAATATGACAACCAAGCCATTTGCCTAAAGTGCATGGCATGTAGGTAAGCAATACATGATGTGTCATCAGACACCGGGTACTGCCCAAGTGAAACGGCCCATGTCATGGGGCTGGTCATGTAAAAATTAAGTACACGGCGTGTGGTATGGTTACATGTCGTGTCTTCAGTCCACGGGTATTATCCGTGTACCACAGCTCGTGTTGAAGAGTTGTTCCTGTAAAAAGTAAGTACAAGGCATGTGGTATGGTTACACGTCGTGTCCAAACTTCTGGGGTTGGCTCCATGTACGCTGGCTATGCCTGGCCATGTGGTTGAGTACCTGCCCGTGTACTCCACCCCGTGTCCATGTATTCCCGGAATACATGCCATGTCCATCGAAGGCTCCTATGACAAATAGTGTGGAGAGTACACGTTGTGTCTCTAGAGTCACACATGGTGTGTTACTTTTCTATCATCTGAAACTGAAGCTACATTATGATTGTACTACACAGTGTGTGTTTCTGGTGTACACATCGTGTATTCTGGAATTTTCCAGAAATGACGCCTCTGACCAGCACACCTCCCAAGGTGTTCGTTCTTCGTTTCGTTGATCCGATTTCAATAGAACATCTGCTACTAGGTCACCCCGACGCTCTGAGGCCATTTACGATTTTTTCGGGCCTTTGATCGTCTCTGAAAACATAACTTGATTCACTGCTCAAGAACGCTTGAAGAACTCCAGAAATTCACAAGAATGGTGGAGGAATTGGTCCGTGTTAGTTTGGTCTCGTCCCTTCTGCATTAGTCCAGTCCCTTCTACATAAGTTCGATGATAAGTGGTTTAACATGAACAACAACATGGAATAAAAACCAATCATTACCCAATCCAAACACACCCCTACCTCAAAGGAAGTTTGTTGTTGTCAAGCACCGCGGATGATGGAGTCGTTGGCGAATTCCTGCGTCATCGGTGTCTCCTCCCTTGTCACAGAGGAAGAAGAGGATAGAGAAACTCAACTGCCGAGTCGACGTTCTTCATCAGAGATTTGACGTTATTCATTGGAGAGTTGGAGTTCTTCGTTGAAGAAGAAGTTCTTCCAAAGGAACTAGAGCTCTCTCCTCCAATTCTCAACACAATGAGCCAACCCACAAATAAAATAAGGCTCCTCTTATTTTATTAAAACATGCCAAGAATTCAAATTAAAAATTTTAAACACTTAATTAAATTAATTGATTAAGTGTGTGTTGGCATGAATTAATGAGGGAGAGAGATAGGAAGAGGATAGGTTTCACAAGTTAAGATGGGTTAAAAATTTTAAGAGGGGGTTAGAGGAGTTTTAAGGAATGAGAAGGGGTGGGGCTCATGGGGGCCCCACCTCACAAATATACTCACATGGGTAGTTAGGGGATTATGGGTCCCACCCCAACTACCCCATGTAGGATATAACCACTTGGATAAAGAATAAAATTTTTTCTACAATTTTAATTCAATTCTTTATTAATCCACAAATTTTAACTTCCCCTCTCGTGAAAACGCAACCGCGTTAAAGGTCCCCTTAAGTAATTATCGGCGCTGCAGTTTCATTGGTGCCCCCAAATTTCAATTCCGAGCATCGGTTCAAAAGATAGAAAAACCTGCTCGTTCTTTTACTAAACGTACCCAAGCTAAACTTCGGAAACTGATGCCAGGAACACTGGTCCTTGGAATCAGGTGCCATCAGAAAATACGTACTCGTAAATTCCCAATGAATTTAAGGAAAATTTTTCCTCAAAATTTACGTGTCTTTACATTACTCCCACCTCAGGGATTTACGTCCCCGTAAAGATACATCATAACCTAGAGAATCAAATAAGGGTAATGTGCATGCATCTGAGCCTCCTACTCCCTTGTGCTCTCCTAGAGGTTCCCATGCTGCCAACGAATGCGCACCAGAGGAATCAACCGTCCACATAGGACCTGCTCCTGTCGATCCTCGATCTCCACCGGGACCTTCAGAAAATTCACCCTGTAATCGATATCCAGCTCTCCGTGGTCGATGATATGCATCGGGTCATGCATGTATCTCCTCAGCTGAGATACGTGGAAGACTTTGTGCACCCGGTGCAACTGACGTGGAAGAGCTAGGTGATAAGCCACCTTGCCTATCCTGCTGAGAAAATGAAATGGTCTGATAAAGCGTGGAGATAACATGTCGCCCCGGCCAAATCTCCATAATCCACGTCGAGGTGAGACCTGTTAGAAAACGTGGTCTCCATCCTCGAACTCCAGTGGTTTCCGCCTCCTATCATCATAGGACTTCTGTCTACTATGTGCAGTCCTCATCCACTCCAGGATGATCTGCACCTTCTCTGTAGTATCCTGAACCATCTCTGGTCCTATGAGTGTTGACTCCCCAAGTTCAGTCTTGCACAGAGTTGATCTGCAAGGTCGGCCGTACAATGCCTTGTACGGTGCCATCCTGATAGTGGAGTGGTAGCTGTTGTTGTACGCAAACTCCACCAATGGTAGGTGATCCTCCCAACTGTGACCAAAGTCAAGAACACATGTACTGAGCATGTCCTCGAGTGTCTAAATGGTCCTCTCTATCTGGCCATCCGTCTGAGGGTGAAAGGCAGTGCTCAGGCGCTACTGCATCCCAAATGCCACCTGCAACCCCTTCCAAAGCTGGGAAGTAAAACGAGCATCTCGATCGGAGACTATAGATGATGGCACACCATGAATCCGTACGATCTCCTGAATGTAGAGGCATCCCAAGCTCTCCATTGAGCCCTGCTCTCTGATAGGTATGAAGTGGGCCTATTTGGTTAGTCAGTCAACAATCACCCAGATGGAGTCGTGTCTTCTGGAAGTACGTGGAAGCCCTATTACGAAATCCATTGATATCACATACCACTTCCACTCCGGGACCTCTAAGGGTTGTACCAAGCCTGCTAGTACCTGGTGCTCCACCTTCACCTACTGGTAGGTGAGGCATCGTGAAACAAACTCTGCCACATCCTTCTTCATACCCGGCCACCAGTGTTATCGTCTGAGATCTTGGTACATCTTTGCTACTCTTGGATGTACCGCCAATGGGGAAGTGTGAAACTGTCTAAGCACCTCCTCCTGTAATGCAACTGGTACCATGGTATGTCCTCTGAAAAAGGATGACGTGCTCTCCTCCTATAGAAAATCCATCAGGTGCATGTCCTATGGATATCTGTGCACGTCGCGTCTCACAGTCAACATCTCCCCTGTTGTGCCTCCCTGACCCGCTAGAGTAGTAGAGGAGTGACTGTGAGAGATTATAGAAAGGTTGCCCCATCTCTATCCAAGAAGGGTATCTACAAAACGGCTAACTGCTCTATCACCTCTCAAAATAGCTGAATGCCCGACCTCCTGCTGAGAGCATCAGCTACTATGTTCCCCTTCCCATGATTATAGACTATCTCAAAGTCATAGTCCTGAAGGAACTCGATCCATTGCCTCTAACTCAGGTTCAGGTCCTTCTGCGAGAAGATGTACCTGAGACTCTGGTGGTTATAGTAGACTGTAAAGTGCTTGCCCATCAGATAGTGTTGCCACATCTTTTAGGTGAAGACCACTGCTGCTAACTCCATGTCATGGGTAGCATAGTTCTGCTCGTGATGCCTCAACTGTCGTGAACCATAGGCGATCACTACCCGCTCCTGCATCAGGACACACCCGAGTCTGGTCCCTGATGCATCGTAGTAAACTACGTACCCTACGCCCTCCTCCGGTAGCCTCAAGATGGGTGCACTCACTACTAGAAAAACAGGTATTTGTGACGGGATCCCGTCGCAAATGGCCCGTTGCTGAAAACGGCGTCGCAACAACACTTATTTGCGACAGGCCCATCGCTAAAGCCTTTTTTGGCAACGGTTCTTCTCCCCGTCCCAAATAGTACTCCGTATATTTGTAAAAAAAAATTAAAATAGTTTTTGCGACGGGACCCGTCGCAAAAACTATAATTTTTAAAAAAATAAAAAACTATTAATAAATTATTTTAATGCATATAATAATACTAATATTTGCGACGGGCATAGTATCCCGTCGCAAATACTATAAAAAAATAAAAAAATAAATTATTAATAAATTATTTTAATTAATATAATAATAGAATTATAATTCACAAATAAAAATAATAAATTATTTTAATTAATATAATAATAATAGAATTATAATTCAAAAATAAAAAATAATAGAATATTAATAAATGATTTAATTAATATAATAATATTAGAATTATAATTCATAAATAAAAAAAATATTAATAAGTTATTTTAATTAATATAAAAATAATAGAATTATTTTACATTCAAATATTAAAATAATTCAAGTATTACAAAAAAATATAATTAAATTATAATATTATAAAATTTTAATATATATATATATAATTTAATATTATAAAATATAAATAATATTATTATTCATATTAATATTGTTATTTAAAAATATAATATTATTAATATTTTATAATGAGACAGAAACTACGAATAGAAAAAAAATCATATTTTGATTTCACAAATTTTATAACTTAAATACAAACTCTAATCTGAAGGAGGGGGAGGTGGGGGATCTGCAGATGGTGGTGGAGGAAACTCCATCCCTAAAGCATGAGTGAGTCAGCGCATGTACTCCATCTGCTCCTGATACTGCTGCTGCCACCGACTCGTCTGCTCCTCGTACAACTGCTGCTGGCGTCGACGCTCCTCCTCATGCTGCTGACGCATCTGCTCCTGCTCCTATCGGAGACTCTCTATCAGTGCAGTCTGAGATCGCAACTGATCCTCATACTGTGTAGTAGAAGAAGATGCACGAGCTCCTCTCTAGCTGGATGCCGACATCGCAGCACTGCCATAATAATCTCCAGGAGTCAGTCGAGAGCCGATACCAACTACCCGGCCCTTCTCGAAGGCATACTGGGTGGCCTGCATCCATGCCGCCTCATCAAACTGATGGGCGGTGGTCTGATCTGATGACTCGGCCTGACTCTCAGGCCGGGCCTGTGACGCTGCGACCTCATAAGACTCCTATAATTGCAATTTAAAATTAAAATTGTGAATATATTATATGCAGTTAATTTTTAAACTTGAAAACAAATAATACTGACCACGATGTGATGCTGACGATCACCTCTGAGCTCTCCAGTAGCAGGATCACTATACATCCTCCGATATACGTCGTACTCTGTAATATCGGGGTGCTCGACAGCCTATAAGAATAAAAAATAAACTGTTAATATTTATAGTTATATAAAATATTTATAAATAATGTACGTACCAGATGCTGTCTATGAGTACTGAAAGAACGACTCCCAGCTCGATGAGTCACCTCTTGTCTCCCCCGATTCTGCCTCCCCACCGATGATCTCCTCTGAAAGGCACCACTCAACCAGTGCGCACATAATCCATCCCATATATGGGATGAAATGTACTCTGGTCGGTGTGCTCTATATGACTCGTCAAAATCTGACACTCCTGATTTCTTCATTGCAGCTTTTCTTAAATTGTGCAAAAACTGACAAAGGCGATCACGCATGGCCACCTCCCATGCCTCGTGGATGGCGTCATGCATGGTATCCTCGATCAGATACCATACAACCTACAAATAAATCAAAATATGAAGTTAGAAATGAAATAATTTTCAAAATAAAAATTATTTATTTACGTACATACCAACCAATGGCCGAACATGGCCTACTGCACATCAATGGGAATTTGCTCCCATGTGGTCCACGACTGAGAGAAATAGTTGCGTAAAATAGCGCTGACCTGTCCGACTTCTATATGTGGAAAACTGAAAAAATAATAAACATTTGTTATGTGAATAGATTAATGAAATCTTAGTCAAATCCACAGGTTATCACACAGGTTATCACACCTCCGTGTGCGTGGATCAAACCCAAGACGTGGACGTCGCTCGGGGACAGGGGCAGGAATCATCAATCGTGCAAGACCGCACCCCCTCCGCGTACTCCCTGGAGCACCTGCAGGCTGAGGGTCATCTGTCAGCAACTCATCCGCATCGAAAGTCAGGTCAGCATCCGCCAACTCACGAAATGTGGCGTCGTCCATCTGAAACAGAAAATGTTAATGTTATCAAATAATTGTTAATTACTATTATTTATACATATATACATATTATGATTGTATATAAATACCATGGAATGCTATCAGTGTTCTTCTTCATCATCATCTTCATATATGTCAATGTCATCTTCATATTCCTCCTCAACATCATCGATATCCATTCGAGTTACAGTTGCTTCATCTTTTACCATTTCAAATTCATATGTGACATTATTAACATCATCGTCATCACCGACTCTTAAATTTAGGGTGTCATCATCGATACTCATGTCTCTTTGTAAAAAAGATTGATTTTGAGTACTCTCTTGAAAAACTTCAATTCTTTTCACATCAGTGAAAGCACATTCAATTTGACTAAACTGATTGTTTCGAATTTTGATTTTTATTACACTCCACCAATCAGTCAAGTCTCTTGATGTTGCACAGTACTTTGCGTAATAAAATTGATATGCCTATTGAGCCAATAAGAATGGTTCATTTACTGCGAGAACACTTTTACATTTAATATCGATGATTCCATGAGTCGGATGAACACGCACGCCTCTCTCTGTATCCAACCACCGACATTTGAACATGGTTATGTAATGTTGTCCAAGATAACAGAGTTCAATGATTTCATCAAGTATGCCATAAAAGTCAACTTCATTTTCTCAATGATGAGATCCTCTCAAGCTAAATCCACTGTTCATTGTTTTTTTCGATTCCCCATATGCATGTGTGTGGAATCGAAATCCATTCACCACATATGCATTATAAGTTTTAACAAGTTTGGAAGGTGGGTTACTCAATACACACAGTCGATTGTCAATTTTATCAGCATGTCGAGACACCTGAACATTTGTGAAATAATTATCAATATAGTAAACTATACATTGAATGAGTTGCTAAAAGATAAAGAATTTATGTTACCAATTTTTGAAACCACTGAGAGAAATTTTTCAGTCGACGTTCTTCGAGAGCAGCTGCTGTAATTTGTGGAATTTGTTTCTTGATATGATTATCATACAACCTATAAAAACCAAAGTTATTTACTGTAACATAAATGATAGAATAAGTGATATAAACACTTACAGTACAACTGATGTCATCTCTTCACAGTTGAACAGAACATACGTATGAGCTCTCTGATGTTCATCATCTGAAAGCCAGCGTTCATAATCTCCACCAAAACCAAGCTCTGACTGGTTGAAAACAGATAATTGATTGTCGATTTCATCAATATTCCTCTCGTTCTGTCCCATTCGGTTGTGTTTTGAAGGATACTCAGATTCAAAATAATGGGAGCAGAAAAAAGATATTTCCTCTTGCAAATAAGATTTTGCAATAGATCCTTCAACAGATGCTTTGTTACGTACTTTTCTTTTCAATTTTTGCATGCATCTTTCAAATGGGTACATCCATCGAAACTGTACCGGACCTCCACATTTGGCTTCATATGGCAAATGTAACATCAAATGATCCATTGAGTCGAAGAAAGACGGCGGAAATATTTTTTCCAGTTTACATATAATTACAACAACATCTTTTTCATGTTTGGTAATTATTGGTAATTATTACTAATTATTGGTAATTATTACTAATTATTGGTAATTATTACTAATTATTGGTAATTATTACTAATTATTACTAATTATTCTTAATTATTGATAATTATTGGTAATTGTTCCTAATTATTAGTAATTAAATGAATAATTACCAATAATTAGGAATAATTACCAATAATTACAAATAATAACATTATTAGTATATTTTATCATTAATATTAAAATAATATAATTTTCCAATTTATATACAATTCTCCATTCATCTGTGCGTTTTCTATCTCCACATACAAATAATACATGTGAAGACAGCAAACACACAGATGAAAAGAGAATTGTATATATATAAAGAATTATATTATTTTAATATTAATAATAAAATATACTAATAATGTAATAATGTTATTATTCCTAATTATTGGTATTTATTACTAATTATTAATATTTATTCTTAATTATTAAAAATTATTACTAATTATTCCTAATTAACATTAACTATGAACAATACTAATAATTTAAATTTATTAAGTAACAAAACAATGTAAACATAATTAAATTACAACTAATTAAGAATAATTGAAACTAATAAAAAATTAAAAATAAATATTAAATTAAAATGAACATAAATACCTTGAAAATTGATCTGCTCTGATCGTTCTTCAAAACATTAATATCAACTCCAGAGAAAAAAACTAAACTTGATAAAAACTGAACTTTAGAAATAAAACGTTGAGAGAAGAAGAAGATGGAGTTTGGAATGATTTGAAAAAAACGGATGGGGGTATTTATAGGTTAGATTATTTGCGACGGGTCCATTTGCGACGGTACCTGTCGCAAATACCTTAGCCAACATTTATTACGGTCAACGGTTAAATAGTTATTTGTGACAGGTCCCGTCGCAAATAACCACCTGCCGACATACTATTTTCGACGGGGAAATATTCCCGTCGCAAATACCTTTTACCGCCGCCGGTTATTGGCGACGGGAATATTCCCTCGTTGCAAATATTTTTCCCGCGATTTGGCGCGCAACGCGCGCCAGTTCTTTTGTGACGGGGAAAGCAATCCCGTCGCAAAAGCCTACTTATTTGCGATGGGGAATGCAATCCCGTCGCAAAAGCCTACTTATTTGCGATGGGTAAATACCCCCGTCGCAAATAAGTTTTTAACGGGGCTATTTGCGACGGGATTTATTCCCGTCGCAAATACCCATTTTTTCCGTAGTGACTGGTCAATCTCTGTCTCAGCTCCTATAAGATCTGTTGACATCTATCATACCACACGAAGGGTTTACCCTTCTTTGTCAAAGCTGAAAGCAGTGCTTCAACTTTGGAGAAGTCTGGCACAAATCTTTGATACTATCCAGCCAGACCTAGGAAACTTCGCACCTCAGTCATGCTCCTAGGTGGCTCCCAAGCTAGTACTACCTCGATCTTTACAAGATCCACCGCAACACCCCACCTCATAGATGACGTGCCCCAAGAATTGGGCCTCTAGAATCCAGAACTGACACTTCGAGAGCTTACCATAAAGCTGGTGCTCTCAGAGTGTGTCCAGTACAACCCGCAAGTGGTAGGCATGCTCCTCCTCTGTAGTCGAGTAAATCCAAATGGCATCGATGAAGACTACGACAAACTGATCGAGGTAAGGCTGGAAGATCCTATTCATGAGACTCATGAACACTAATAGAGTGTTGGTTACGCCGAAAGGCATAACCAAGAACTCATAGTGGCCATACGGACACCTGAAGGCCATCTTCTGCACATCCTAATCTCGAAATCTGAGCTGATGATAGCCTGACCTGAGGTCTATCTTCGAGAACCATCATTCTCCCTTGAGCATATCGAAGAGACCATCAATCCTCAGAAGAGGATAATTGTTCTTCACAGTCACCTGGTTCAAGCAACGGTAGTTGACACAAAATCGCAAGCTCCCATCTGCCTTCTTAGCAAAAAAAATCAGGGATGCCCAGGGTGAAACACTGGGTCGAATGAATCCCTTTCCCTACAAGTCCTCCAGTTGTACCCCTAGCTTGCGAAGCTCAGCGAGAGCCATCTGATATCCTAGAGTAGATATCGGGGTTGTCCCGAGGTACAAGTCAATATAGAAGTCTAACTCTCTACGAGGAGGTAGTCCTGGAACATCGTCAGGAAAAACATTCGCATACGGATCCACCACAACAGGTTAACTCGGACTCCGCACATCAACTTATCTGAGGATGAGACTAGCCAAATGATGTGTGATTGGCTTCCCTCTCCTCTGTATGAGTTCGTCCTGCGCTGCAAAGGCTCCCTTCTCACCGGTGAAGGTGAACCTTCTCCCATCTATGTGGACACACCGCACCTTGTGCCTAATACAGTCGATATGAGCATGGACTGTAGATAACCAATCCATGCCCAAGATGATGTCGTAAGGCGTCAACGCCGCTACAAGAAGATCCCAGCAGAAGATCTTGCCTCCTAGGATAAGCTCACACTACCGGCACCAGTGCGTAATGGTCGAGTCGACTCCCATAGGAGTCTCTAGTGGTAAGGATCGAGCCAACGACTCTATCGGAATCTCCGAGCTCCGAACAAGGGCAGCGGAAATAAAAGAATGACTCACTCCTGTGTCTATAAGAACTGCAGCAAGGGTGGAGTAGACACAGATAGAACCTCGAATCATCTCAGGTGTACCATGGTCGTAAGCCTCCACTGCCTGAATCTGAGCCTGCCTCTGTTCGCCAGCTCCCTGTGGTCGGGATGGACCTCCTGGTGGTGGTGGCGGTAGAGTCTCAAAGCGTCGCCCACCACCCGCTGCTCGGCCAGCTCCTCCACCTCATTCGCCTACTCCCTACGGACCACCACGGTCGAACATCTGCCTCTGCCTGGGTGGTCCCTCAACCGTCTGCTGCTCCTCTGCATGGCGGGTCGAGCAGTCACGAGCCATGTGGCCATGCCCGCTACATGCATAGCACTGTCTGCCTCTCGTATGACTGGCTCTACTGTGTGTGCCCTGCACATCCAAACCAGTATCCTGAGGTTACCCACCTGATGGCCTGGTCCACATGGAATTTTGCGACATCTGTCTACTGTCGGCTGCAGAATACTCCACCACGTGTCGCCCAGCGGTAGGCCTCGTTGCTGGAGTAGTCTCACAAGGAAGCTCTCCACAAGTTGGGCTCACTCCAGTACTCTTGCCTGTGTTGGAATGTTGAGGGAGATCATCAAAGCCCTGATCTCATGCCTCAGTCCCTATTCGAAGCTCCGGGCCCAGAAGAATGGGTCTCGTACCATGTCCTTGGAGTAGCGCGAGAGGTCGATAAATCTCACTGAGTACTGGGCTACTGTCATGTTACCCTGCCGCAGTTGTAGTAACTCCTGGATGTGCCCCGCACGGAGGGTGGCTAGAACGAACTCCGAGCAGAAGAGTCTCTCGAAGTCTATCCAATGAAGAGATGCCTCGTCGTGCAGCTAGAGAATCAAGCTCTACCATATTCCTACTAATACATGTAAGAGACTCACCGCAAGGATCACCATAAGATCTGCGGGTGTACCTACCAATATGAAGAGTCAGACGATAGCCTCCAGCCAATCCTTGGCTTCCTGAGGGTCTATCTCTCTAAGAAACCTGGGTGGCCTCATTCTCTAAAACTTGTGTAGTGTACTCAGGCAGTGTGCACTCTCCGCTACTGGTGCTGGTGGTATCGGTGGCTCGGCGGGTAGAGGTACTGTCGATGCCTCCACTGTAATGGGGCCTTACACCGAGGCCCCGTCGCTCGGTGGGCTGCCATCTCTCACAAAGCTCGAAACCCTAGATGACTACCATCATGGGGACATCCTGAAAGAAACAGGTGCACCACGGTTAATATAGTATAAATGGTGATATGACACAAATTAATCATAATGAAAAATTTTGAAACACACATGCAATCAGTTTTTTCGAGCACTGAGTCAAAAATCAGAAGTCAGGGTCCGGGTGTATGGATACGTCGGCCGCCGCACCAACACTGGACTCCCTCGACTAATAACCACACTCAATACAATTAACACTATTGCTTCATAGAAAGAAATTATCAGATTCCTAAGTTCTGCGGTAGAACCGACTCCTCTGATACCAATTTTTCACGACCCGTCCTCGGGGTCCGTTCAATGACTACCCCAAGCACGCCTTCCATAGGCCAGGGGCTGGAAACTAGCACCAAAGGCATAAATACCGATAAAAATGGAAGGCATTTCCTTTATATAAGTAAATAAACACAATATAGAATGCAAGCTGAAGTAAACACTGAGTAAACTGAGTACAAAAGTAAGTTCTAGAAAGTAAATGGGCCAGAATACAAACCCAACTGAAAGTACAATATAACTGAAAAGAAAGTACGACAGTAGTAAAGTAAATCAGCAACCATTGAGTCATCCTCCGGCTATCCCACCTAAAGGGCGGGTACAGATGGTCTCCTCAGTTCCTCGGGTCCTACAGTCTACTCCATATACACCCCACTAAGTGGTCCACGTCTAGGTACCGTCCCACTCCATAAGACTCATCCACGATCTGCGTTGTCTGTTTTCTGCATCCAACACAACATAGTATGGGCATAGCCCATGCAGGTGTGAGTATACGATACTCAGTAGGGACCCCAAGACCCTCAAAGGTCTCCCAGAATCCACAAAGGATAAACCAAAAAAGGAAAGATACAAACACGAGGTATCAATCAACTCTACTTCGGTATATGATCATACATATACCTAAGTCATCAATTCCAGTTTGGCTCCAACTCACGAGCCCAAGTACAACCCAGTCCACCCAGGAAAGCAGAACCCAATCCACACAGGAAAGCAAGTCAATCATATCGATGATAATGACTGAAAATCAAGACTCAGCTCACTCAGGTATACTACTCACAAAGAGGGTGGAGATGATAGATGTAGCCTCTGAATCATCTCCCCTGCCGAACCCACGTAGGATCCAAGTACAGAAGTCGTTGCTGCCAAACCCACATAGGATCCTAGTACAGTAACCATTGCTGTCGAACCCACGTTGGATCCATGTAAAGTCTTCCTCACTGCCGAACCCATGTAGGATCTATGTATAGTCGTCATCGTCGTCGAACCCATGGAGGATCCAACCACGGTAGTCATTGCAGTCGCAGCTAGCTCTACAGTTCCCTCACAAATCATTCTTGATTCCGGGAGGGTCCACTCCTCAATTCAAAGAGGTGGATACATCAACCATCATGAAGACTAGGGATGATGTATCCCAATGTTCTGTCCCACGTAATAGGGAAAAAACCAAGCAGAACGTGCCCAACTCACGAAGAACAAGACTACCAATCCATTTGTCTAAAGTACACGGCATGTAGGTAAGAAATACATGCCATGTCATCAGACACTGGGTACTGCTTGTGTGAAACGGCCTGTTTCATGGGGCTGGTCATGTAAAAAGTAAGTACATGGCATGTGGTATGGTTACACGTCGTGTCTTCAGTCCACGGGTATTATCCTTGTACCACAGCCTGTGTCGAAGGGTTGTTTGTGTAAAAAGTAAGTACACGGCATGTTGTTTGGTTACACGTCGTGTCCAAACTTCTAGGGTCAGCTTCGTGTATGCTGCCCATGCCTGGCCTTGTGGTGGAGTACCTTCCTGTGTACTCCACCCCATGTCCATGTATTCCCGGAATACACGCCATGTCCATCGAAGCCTCCTCTGACAAACAGTGTGGAGAGTACGCACCGTGTGTCTAGAGTCACACTACATGTGTTAGTTTTCTAACATCCGAAACGGAAGCTACAGTACGCTTGTACTACACGGCGTGTTCTTCTGGTGTACACGCCGTGTATTCTAGAATTTTCCAGAAACGACGCCTCTGACCAGCACGCCTCCCGAGGTGTTCGTTCTTCCTTCCGTTGATCCGATTTCTATAGAACTTCTGCTTCAGGTCACCCCGATGCTCTAAGGCCATTTACGATGTTTTCGGGCCTCCGATCGGCTCTGAAAACATAACTTTATTCACCGCTCAATAAAACATGAAGAACTCCACAAATTCACAAGAACGGCAGAGGAATCGATCTTTGTTAGTTTGGTCCGGTCCCATCCACATTAGTCCGATAAAAAGTGGTTTAAGAGGAACAACAACATGGAAGAAAACCCAATCATTACCCAATCCAAACACACCCCTACCTTGAATGAAGTTCGCGGTTGTCAAGGATCATGGATGATGGTGTCGCTGGAGAATTCCCGCGTCGTCAGTTTCTCCTCCCTTGTCACGAAAGAAGAAGAGGAAAGAGAAACTGAGTTGCCAAGTCGACGTTCTTCGTCGGAGGGTTGATGTTCTTCATGGGAGAGTTGGCATTATTCATTGGAGAAGAAGTTCTTTCAAAGTTACTAGTGCTCTCTCCTCCAATTCTCAACACAACGAGCCAACCCATAAAAAAATAAGGCTCCTCTTATTTTATTAAATAATTCCAAGCATTCAAATTACAAAATTTAAACACTTAATTCAATTAATTTATTTAGTGTGTGTTGTCATGAATTAATGAGGGAGAGAGAGAGGAAGAGGATAGGTTTCACATGTTAAGATGGGTTACAAATTTTTAGAGGGGGTTAGAGGAGTTTTAAGCAATGTGAAGCGGTGAGGCTTGTGTGGGCCCCATCTCACAAATATCCTCACATGGGTAGTTAGGGGCTTGTGGGTCCCACCCCAACTAATGCATGTAGGATATAACCACTTGAATAAAGAATTGAAATTGTTCCACAATTTTTATTCAATTCTTTATTAATCCACAAATTTTAACTTCTCCTCCCATGAAAACACAACCACGGTAAATGTCGCCTTAAGAAATTACCATAATTGTGGTTTCATCGGTGCCCTTGGATTTCAATTCCAAGCACCAGTTCAAAAGATAGAAAAACTCGCTCGTTCGTTTACTAAACGTACCCGAGCTAAACTTTGGAAACTGATTCCAGGTGCACCGGGCCTCAAAATCAGGTGCCGTTAGAAACTGCGTACTCGTAAAATCCCAAAGAATTTAAGGAAAAAGTTTCCTTGAAATTTATAGGTCTTTACAGGATTTTATTTTCATGACCTTCATAGATTTTGGAGTGCACCAATAGATCATCAATAAATACCACTACAAATTCATCAAGGCATTACTTGAAAACTCTATTCATTATATCCATGAAGACTGAGGGAGTATTAGTCAGTCTAGAAGGCATTACTATAAACTCGTAATTCCTATACCCGATACTAAATGTTGTATTTGGAATGTCATCCTTATTCACACACAACTGATGATATGTATATCAAAATTCAATCATTGAAAAATATTGATCTCCATGAAGTTGATTGAATAAATCATCAATGCAAGGTAGGGGTACTTTTTCTTTATTGTTATAGCATTGATCTCCCTGTATTCAATGCAAAACCTCATAGATCCATCTTTTTTTCTTTACAAAAAGAATATGTGATCCCCATGGAGAAACACTAGGGTGAATAATTCCTTTATTACTCAATTCCTCAAATTTTTTAATTATTTCTACTAATTCCATAGTGGCCAATATATACGGGATCTTCAATATGATCCTTGAAAAAGGAATTAAATCAATTGAAAACTCAATTTCACATTCAAGAGGATGTCCTAGTAAACCCTCTGGAAACAATTCAAAATATTATTTCACAATAGGTACGTCCTCTATTTGATCATTCCTTTCCTCAACCATAGTTATTTCACTCTCTTCCTATCCAATAATTGAATTTAGTAGAGCTATTGGGTGTGGATCTAGATGAGAATCTGATAGTGACATTTCAGATCTAAAGATAGGTTAATCCTTAGCATCATCAAAAAATTTAACCTCATTCTTCTTGCAATAAATTTTTTCATCATGGTCTAAAAGCCAATCCATATTGATGATTCTATCAAATTCAATCATGGGTATGATGATGAGATCATCAGATAAAGTAAGTTTATATTCCCTAATGGGAACTGATTCACAAAACTTTGTTGCAATGATACTTCCCTTAAGAGTTTTGAATGAAAAATCCATTGTTAAATCAAATTAGAAATATCTAATTTTATTAGTAAACTGGGAAGATATGAAACAATGCAATGATACAGAATCAAATGAAGCATTGGCTAAATTTGAGGATACCATTAAATTACCTACCACCATGTCATTCGTAGATTCAACCTTAGTAGTAGTGATTATATAAGCTTGGAATTTCCCCCATGGCCTTTTATGTTGTACGTTTCCTTGGATTTTAGGACATTCATTTTCATAATTCCCCATTTCTCTACAATATATCATTCAAAATTGATAAGATCTTTCTTTCCCTTGCAATCATGGGCTTTCTGGCCTTTTTCCGACACTTGTAACAGACTCTCATTCCCTTCAGGAAAGTAATTGGGTGTTTCTTCTATAATTTAATGTTGGATAAAAACTCAACTGTTCATATGTTCCCCTTATTTCCATTTCCATAGTGTTCTTCAGATCTCTTCTCCTCCATATTTTCTTTAAAGTCATAAGACAAAGAGAATTCCTTTTCATTCTTGATATCACCCAAGACAATATCTTCGTATTATTAGAAGGATTTTGAGACTAATAGTCGACAGAGAAATGGTTTATTCCATAAAAGAAGCAATCAATCTTATGCCTTGTTTTACATATGTAATATGTAGAACACCTTGCTAACCATGTAAAGTTAGCCTAATACTTTGAGACATTCCCATCCTCCTTTTTCCTCAATCTCATAAATTTTCTTTCCATATTCACTTGATTTTCACGAGGAAAGAATTTTTATAAGAAAAACTCATTAAACTCCCTCCATTATATATTTCATACTTCTTCACCCCCCTTTGTATTTTGAATTAATGACCACCATTGATCTACATCTTCGGTGAGGTGATAAACTGCCATGACAACTTTTTCTCTTTCACAACTCCCCAAAGCCTGAAATATTTTCTCTAAGAAACTTATCCACTGCTCATCTAGAAATGGATTTGAAGTTCCATTGATTGGTGGTGGTTTTTTCCTTATGAAGCGGTCTAACATTGATCCTCAACATTATGGATCAAGGTGCTACATATGGGTAAGGTTATTATTCATATCCTGAGTGATTTATCTTAGTATGGTTATAAGTTTTTTAACACTGGTTGCATCACAAACTCCACTATAATTATCTTGAGTAGGAGGGAAATCCCTACATGGATTATGTGTGTTGATATGGTTTCTATTCCTTCCTCTAGGTGCCATTTCTAAACAATGGCATATATTAGATTAGTTTGTGAATTGCAATACATAATTTCAAACTAGTAAAATACCTAAAATAAATTGTACCGTTTATGAATATAATCCATAATCAAAATTTTTTTTCTTTGATGAAGTATTTACTCATAAATCCTTTATAATGGTTTATAAAAAATGTGAATTATCCTAAGCATATACCCCAGGAGTGTCGTAACCAAGAGTGCAGAAAGGCCCATTGTCTTGTAAAAGGATACCCCGGGCCAAGCATGCAACTCCTTATTGGAGTTTGCACTACTAGGTACAACTGTGCCCGAGTTTCCTTTACCTTATCATATCCAGATAGAAATGTATTACTTATAAAATGAATAAAATATCTACATTACCAAAATTCTAGGTGTTTCTTCTATACTAATCCTCATATCTTATCTTAGGGTAATGTTCTCTAATCCGAGATTTTCTAAATATAGTTTCCAAGGATTGTACTAAACTTGTACTGATACCAAATTTAATGAACTAACCCTAGTAACCCAGAGTCGGTGCATTATTACATAACATTAGAATGATTTAAGGGATCCTGTCCTGAACGACCGAAAAGTTTAGTAGCCTTGGAATTAATAGAGACATACATAATTTTTACATTACATTATGAAATAGAAAAATAGAAATATTGTTTCCCCTTTGAACACACTCATATCCTTTAGCCTATTTCTAGAATTTAATCATAATATAATTATTTGCATCCTGGGAATAATAAAACATAAGAAAGGGGTGAGCTTTGATGCTCAGTAGGGATAACAATATAGCAAGAAACTTTCATAAATAAGCATAAAAATTGAAGCAAATGTATAATACTAAAACACAAGAATTTTGAAATTAAACTTATGCATAATATGGAAAAGATAAATCAAAAAATTCCATTTAATTATTCACTTTGACATTCTACTAGTCGAAAAAACACATGTAATATCAATAACTAATTTCATAATGATGGAATGCATAATGTTGGACATCATAACCACTTATTCAAGGCCTCGTGCCAAGACTACAAATAAAGATTTTTTCAAGGACTTATGTCCGGAAACAAGTTTGTCTCAACAGACCTACTGATTCATTGAGGATCTATAGTGGGCTCCACCAATCACTTACTATGTCCAATGTATTTCTCATATAAAAAGGTTGAAACATAACATAAAAATTCATATTAAAACTAGCATACTAAATGTTAATACTTTAACCATAAACCACGAATGGTATAAAAATAACCCATACATAGTCAAAAATATCACAAAACCTTCAATACAATATGGAATATCGTATCATAATAAATCAACTTCGAATAAGTGTAAAATCCATCAGAGGAAGATGATATAGATGAAATAAAAACTATTTGAGAGAAAAATTAATTTCTATTTTGAAATCATTTAAAAGTAAAATAATTAAAAAATAAAACATATATTTTAAAAATATTCTTATAATATTTTAAGGTATTATTTAAAGATTCTATAATGGCAGAAAACATCCTCACCCTCTATATACGTTAAAAAACATTCTTACTTAAATTTATCGAAAATGTCATAAAGTACCTTGTTTGGAAAACAAAGGAATGATTCCCTTCAAAAAAAATTATAAAAAGTCAAAAAAGTGTATAAATGAATTTAAGACATATTCTAGGAAATAGTAAAAGTGTTTTGAAATGTATTTTTCAGAAACATGGATGTGGATAATAAAGAGGTCTGAATAGATACTCACGTATAAACAACCTCGGATAATAAAGAGATTGTAAAATTAACCCTTACATTGTACTTTTCCTTGGTCGAGGGTATGTTAACCTCCTATATAATAGTTAATTAATTTTTATTAAATTATACAAGAACCACATACATAAATACGATATCATATATGATCTTCTAATATTTCTTTGTTAATAGTATTTCAGTAGTTTCATTATTTCGGGTGTTAGCTGATTCGTTTTCCTTTATATATTTTTCTACCTAAGTCATGTTTGTTATGAATAGTTTATATTTTATTCATATACATAATTATAGTAAGTTATTAAACATTATTTTTATTCATAAAATTAAAATTATTCTAGAATGGTTACGATGGGAAATAGAAGCGCATCACGTCATGGATACAGTAAGTCGTACAAACGCACGAGCGACAATATCATTCTATTAGTGGTGAAATAGTATATAGTTGGATGGTATATAATTTATATATAGAATAATTAACATGTTATATTTATTATTTACATAAATTATAGTCATTATTATACCCATCCAAATAATGAAGTGTTGAATAAAAACCCACACCCTGACGTGGAGATGGTAAGTGGTATGTATGCACGTATGGGGACTTTGTCATTCATAGGATGAATAGAATATTGAATATGGTTGTAACATATTTATAATAACATATCATTATATATAAGTTACTTGAGTTATTATTTTAGTATGGAAATAATAAAGAAATAGAAAGTGGAAGAAGTAGAAAACTTTGAAAGAGGTGATGAAATTATTACCTCTTCTTCGGGTACTTCCTTTTGATTTAATCAAAAGGGCAACTTAGTTTAGCTTTCTGCTCAAATTAAGGCCTCTATGATTAAGTTAGGGTAGTTGGGGGTATATTTTAGCATGTTTTGGACGATCCTAATGGCTATTGAGGTGTGAAATTAAGAGAAGGGATGTACACTTTTATTAGAGAGGTGAGGGTCATTTAAGGAAAAGTTTGAAATATTAATTTATTATACAGTCTTATTCAGTTTATAATGGCTCCAAAAAAAATTATTTAGAGGATAATGTGGGGTTGGGTTAAAAATATCTAAACAAATAGGTTTTATACAGGTTTAGGTAACCATATTAACCTTATCTTTTATATTTAACTCTTAGTTAAATAGTTTAACCTTTACCATTTATTCTTGTATTATTATAATAAACGGTTAATAAACATACTGTAAAAATCCTAGAGAACCCCAAGTCATTAATTATTTACACATCTAACCTTATCTAAGTCCTTTTTCCAAACCTTAGATTTATAGTAACATTATATCATTTAACAATATAGAATTTGTTTTAAAAACTCATTTATGTTAATTTTTAAACTATTTAGTATTTGGTTTTTGTGAAAGTCATAAAAAGTTTATCACTTCAAAAAAATTATTTAATCAACCCTAATATGTCATATTAACCTAGAAAATTCTTGGAATATGTCAAATTCTCAATTTATTATTATCTTAATAGTTATAATATCAATTATTTTAATCATTCAATAAAAAGGAAATTACTTCAACATCATTGTGTCATAAATAAATTTAATTATTTAATGTATAAAATTTATTAATAAGATACCATTATGTAGGAAATATTTTTATATTTATAATTAATATTTATTTTCGAATTTATCTTATCTATAACCCTATATTAAAAAAAAATTAGTTAAGAAGATTTGAATTTAACACTATTTACTCTTCTCTAAATAAAATAATAATAAATGTCCTAAGTTTATCATTGTGGATCAAAGAGGGTCATATTGTATTCTGAAAGTTGATTTGGTCCAAATATACATATCCATTTGAATTAGGACATGTTTTAGGGTAATTATAATATCATTTTAACCATTAATTACAGTATTTACTATTAATCGTGGTAAATAAAATTGAAAAGTGACGATTCACAAAAAATTAGTTCCATCCTATTGAACCACATTTTAATTGATGTGTTCAACCATATATTTATAATTTTTTAAATTCAATTCACATAAGCGGTAATATTACGTTGTATGCAAATTTTCAAATGTGCAAAGAAGGTGGGTAAAGACATTAAAAATTTTAATTAAATTTTAAATATCTAATCTAATTATAAAATGAATCTAATGAATTACATTGGAAGAATATTGGTCTTATGTATCTATTTTGAAATTAAAATAAATTTCAATAAAAATAATTATTATTTAAATAAAATTCGATTTTTATGTATTATGCAGTATATTCACTATTCATAAAAAATTGAATGTTTTTAGAAAAATAAAAAAAATCCACCCTAAGATAATTTTGATATTCCAAATCAAAAATTGAAATCAATTTTGAAAAATAAATTTTTTAAAATTTTTAAAATTGGTATTACTAATCATAATATCTAGTTCGATTGGTTGTGGTGTGTTAGAACTAAAAGTTGCATACAACACAAGATATTGTATTATTCAAAGAGAACTGTATTGTAGAAGCATGGGGTGTTACAACATAGCCATTAAGTAGATGTTTATGAATAGTATTAACTAACTAATTAAAATACAAACTTGAATTCAATAGTTATAAATTAATCATAGATGATTACAAGGACCAATTGAATATAAAGTGAATGTTTTTATAAAAAGTACTTTTATTTTCATAATGGAATTTTTTCCTAATAAATTAAACGAATTAATTTTTTATAATTATATAAATGTAATATATTTTTTATATATTCAATAAATTATTTTTTATATTCATTGAATATATTTGATAGGCATAACATTAGAATAAACTCAATATTACACATAAAAACCTATACTTTTGTAAATGTAATATTACCCCCCCCCCCACACACTTAAAGGAGAACCTTTTTTAACTCTAAATATTGATAATTTTATAAATTTTATATGTAAAAATATATATTAGTTTTGAAACATACACATAAAAATTAGGTTAGGGTGAATGTTTGGCATTTTTCTATGTGGTTTTATCTTTTGATGAATAGTGAAAAATACTGAACTTTAATTCAAAAATAATTTTTCATATAATTTATTTATAATGATAAATTATATTATTAATTAATTTAAAGTCTAATTTTATCAAATATAAAAAAATCATTCAATTTTTTCCCTTTTAATCAATTTTACTTTGAAATTAGATATAAAAACATACCAAACTTTTGAACACTTTTACATTAAAAAACGGCTTTGCCATTCCTTTTTGGGGATTAAATTTGAATTAATTTTTTCCACTTCTGTGATTTTAATTTTGAAAAATTAATTCCATATTTAGAATCATAAAGATATATATTTCAAATAATAAATAACATCATTTTTGAAAAAAATATTAGTGAAAATAAATAAAATTATTTACAAATATTAAATGGAAAATTAGCGTAATAAGGGTCTAATCCTTACACATAAGGGACACAATGACCTTTAATGTCATGAACCAACATAGGTCGACCCTGAACCAGTCACCCGATTCGATCCGCGACAAGGCCCGAGAGGCATCCCCGATCCTCCCGGGCTGGCGATAAGTGCCAAGGGCATCAACAGAGTGACGATGGGAACGATTTCGCCCAATATAAATAAACAGAAGCAGCAGAATAAAAAGATGCAGCCCAATAATAAATAAACTGAACAAATCAACTGAGCAATAACAGAAAAGAAAAATAACTAACCAGACCTGATGACCACTAAACTCAACGTGACCTCGCGGGTCACTCTCCGATCACAAGACACAACATCGCCTACGGCGATCGAGATCAAGCTGAAACCTACACTTGTGACTAAAAACAAGAATGATGTATAGGCGTGAGTATTAAAACTCAGTAGGTGTGCCAAAGTAATCTATTCCCAAATGCATTTCCTTTAAACAAAAGAATCATCAACTTCAGGTTTGAACTACAATATATAAAAGTAAGGCTTTCTACATGTTACTCAAAAGCAAAGTACAATTCAATTCACTTGTTCTCTTCTCAAAACATAAATCAATTTTTTAGTGAGAAATTAGCATTTTTCAAAGGGGAAGTGACGTTTTCATTTTCAATTTTCACAAAGAGGATTAAAAAATTCCATTTGAAAACCATTTCTAGAAAACAAGTCAAAACCAATTTATCACTTTTCAAGGAAAAAAAGTATACAAAAATGCACAAAAGAAATCACACAGTAAGGACAATGTAGGTGTATATATAAAAGCATCATAGTCACTACTATAAGAAACAAAAGCTGAATAGACATGGGTGAACCTAGGAGATCGAGAATAAACCAGAAGACACCAATACATGAGAAATCATCCTTATCGACATGTCATGATGAAATCAAAATGCACAATATGCTCGACCAACCTCTCTCAGGAAGGTCGAGGGAAAATCCCATAGTAATTAAATCAATATATCCACCAACTATGGGCCACTGGTCAGTACCATAACCTACTAGTGCAGCAATAATTTTTAGAATATTTTCTCAATATGCCAAATTCCCATGTCTCAGGTGTTTAAGAAGGGGGTGAGCCAACCGATGCCAACCGAGCATCCAATCATATAGATATATAATAATATAGCACAACATGCAACACCCCGAGCCACCCCAAGGAATATGTCCCTCACCTTTCTACCATAGATCACAGGGAAGTCTTACACAGCGGACCCCTATAACATATATCTCAACCAAAGCAAGGGACCACATCTGAGGAGACTTTTCTTGATATAACTAGTTTTACAAAAGTGCAAACCGGGCCTCACACAATTTTCGCATGCCAACCCATTTCTTAAGAATTACACACGCACCACTTTGAAAACCATAAATACACTTCGAAGGCCATTTATGAAACCCGAACCCTAATTTTAAATCTAAAACATGTTCACAAAGGCCAAAGGGTCATTTAGTCAGGCAATTAATGTGAAAACACGATCAAACCATTTATTGCAACGCATTTCAAGAAATAAATCACTCCAATTCAAGGAAGACAATTTACTAACAGTTCTATATCAATAATTAATACTAGGACTAGGTGCTAAAAGCAAGAAATAAATGATTCTTATATTTAAAGGTAAATGCATAGGGAAACCTACCTCAAAAAGGGAGCAGAGTAAGACGAACAACTCAGCCCCGGACACCTTTGACGAAAACTGCCCCGCAGTGGTGCACACATACACCCCTATATATATATACACCCCTTAATCCAATACACATATTCCCCATTCCATGAGGGAATATGGGTAAGGAGGATTTATATATATATAGGTATATTTACCTATGTATGTGTGTAAAACCCTTTGAGAAGACCCCAAACAATCTAATTAACCCAAAAGAGAATCGAAGATTACCTAAAACTCCAAATAAAATTGAAACAATATATATAGAATAAAGTAGAACCAATCAACCAAAGCATGGCCAAGCACCCTTGTAAAACTTTGCATAAATCAAGACCATTTGAAAATATGACTCTCACCATTCAAAACCATCTACAATTGATAAAAAAATACAAATTAAGATCACATGTCAAATATCTCATTTTCCTTCAAAAACTATTTCCAAAATCCTCGACACCTTATGTGCCCTTAAAACAATGTCTGCACCAACCAAAAAACCATCAACACATCCTCATGAAACTCCACACCAAGACACTCACACAAAACATAACCAATTTTCGATACAAAACCCGAGCCCAAAACACGATCATGTCAAACCCTTCAAATACATATTTTGCATCACTCAAACAATATAATAAACCATTTAAACAATTTATAAAAACCCTTTAAAGAGGACAAACAAGATTTTACACCTAAAGTACACACACATTCCCAACTAATTCCCCCGAAAGTCCATTTTAATAATTAAAAAAATCGAAAATTCAAACGTAAAAATACACGACGAGGCATAGATGCCAAAACTACCCCCTTATTCCATAAAAACTCACTTTGAACCAAAACACACCTCAAATTACATTAAAAATATACTTTTCACATTGAAAATATGGCATAAAACACTTTTCAAGAAACATTACAAAACCATATCACAACACATAGTCATTTCTTTTGCAAAAACTCAATTTCCAACCCATCAACATATTAAAACACTACCAATTCACACTTCACACTACCCAAATAACATTTATAACTCATTAAAATTAACTAAACAAATGAGAGGGTAAAATAAATCAACCTAAAATAACGGTGGATGAACCGAAATGGACCGAAGCGCTTCGCCTTCGGCGGCAGATGACGAAATCTGCACGAGGAAGGCCTGCAAGACCCACCGCACACCCTATAAGTGGAAGAAAACAACAAAACCCAGTCAACCCATGACTTAGGGTTTGGCTGAGACAAAAACTGAGGGAGTTACCTATCCAATAGGGTGTCGGCTAGGTCGCGCAAGGGAGAGGAGGCTGCTGGAGGGAGAAGGCTTTGGAGAGGGAGGTTCGTCAGGAGGAGGGAGCGACGTCGACGATCTAGGAGGGGTGGGGGTCGTCGCACGAATGAAGGGAGGGGAGGAGGGGGTTTCAGCGTCGCAAGGCATGGGAAAAGGGGGGAGGCCACGAGGTAAAGGGTGGGATGAGGTTAGTTTAGGTTTTCCTTTTTTTAATTCATTATAATTTAATTTTAATTCAGTTTATTTAATAAAAAATAAAACTCTAAAATCAATAAAATTTAACTGAAACTCAAGAATAAATAAAATAACTGCAAATATCGGGTCGGGTGTGACAATTCTCCCCACCATGACACTTTTTGCCCCCAGAAATTCCCAAGAGATTCAGTTGATCAAAACCAAAACAAATATGATTTACAACCAAGGAAAAACCTGAGAACTCAATGACCAAAGAACCCACACCCACTTTCATTCAGAACCCAGAACTACAGATTCCCAAAAAGAAACTACGAGCCAGGCCTCAATAGAAGCCACACATCCAAGGAAGACATCACATAAGACAACAGAGCTCGAACAAACAATGATGAATAGGTGATGATGAAGACTCACCCACTACTAAACACAATCCATTAAGGAACACCCCAACCCCTAACACAAAAACCACCGAAGAAACCAGTTGAGACCTGTTCGGGATCTCTACGAGCATCCATTACACAACCCATTATTCCAACCAACCAAATACTATGCTCAGGGTCAAGTGGAGATAAAACAAGAAAATGCAGAGCACCTGGAATATGGATTCATCCCGAGTTCATCCCATGGTGGTCTCCCCACCATTTTAGGATTCCAGACAAACATTGATTTCAGAAGATATAATAGCTCTCAAATCCTAGTGGAAGTTGAAAAGCCCAAAGAAACATAACATGGGGAAACAGGTACCACCATTCAGCATCAGCAACATTAAAAACACTACAAAGAAATTCCAATTCAAACAAGGTTCCAAAAGGACATGTAGAATCATCCTTCACATACAAAAAAAAACAACACCACATATTACATTAATTGTAGCAACAAAACCATTCACAACAAAAGAATCTTCTGACTGAACTTGCGCCAGCGCTACATCCATTCAACTAAGTTGGATGGTTCTATAAGGGATTGGATCTGTCCCCATGTCACTTCCTGGAGCCGCCCTGGAAAAAACTTTTCAAATGAGCTAAATGACCACAGGTATTACAGATCTTAGGTACTTCGCGACATGAAATCTTCTTATTCCCCAGCTTCCCACACTGAAAACAGAACCAGTACTTCCTCTCAGATGTATCTGGTGAGGCGGAAAACAATGGCCTTTTTGTACCTCTTCTTAACTGGTCAGACGCTGCTAAATCGGCTTCGACTTGAACAGCCTGCCTCACAACTTCTTCATAATCATCAGGGAATGAAAGCACAACTGCGAGGAATTCTGATCAGAGACCCCTCTCGAAGAATCAGGCTTTTAAAAATTCGTCCCTGACGAGTTTTGGGAGATACGGCACCAGATCGACGAATCTCTTAGCATACTCCAACATCGTTGAATCGCCCTGCTCAAGACCGTACAACCTTGAACCCATCAGTGTCTTCACATCATCGGGAAAGTATTACTCGATAAACAAGGCTTTAAAGCACTCCCATTAAAAATTATTCTGAGGTTCGGCCTGAAGAACGGATTTCCACCATTCCTGACTTAAGACTTCCAATGTGATGGTGGAAAGCCACAACTTTAGAGGTTCAAGAGATTCAAGCCAAAAAAAGATCTCCTCAATGTTTTTCATCCATTCCTCATCTTTTCCTAGTTCCGAATGCCCAAGAAAATGAGGAGGGTTCGACTCTCGAAACCTCTGGATGAACTCCTGATATTGAGAACCACCAGGATCCATATCCAAAATGGACAAACCAAACGTCTAAATCACGGAACTGATCAAATGAAAGGCACGCGGTGAAAGAACTACCCTCAAATGCTTCTCAAAATCCATTAGAACTCATTGGGGATGAAACCTGAGAATAGGAAGCACGAAACCAAATCAAAACACATCACAAATCAAAATTCCACATCTCATTTTCAAATCAACAACCCAAACTCAAAACATAATTTCAATCACACATCTAACATACCAAAGCCAAAGTCCAAAAAGGAAAAACACCAAAAACAAAAGGGAAACATCACACACTCACAAATTTTAAAACATTGAAAACCCCCTTCTTTGAAGAACATTTTCAGAAAACATAACAAGCCTTACGAACCAATCACCTGCTATTGGTATTCCCTTTAGCCTCACATATATACACTCTTGTGTTAGATAAGGATGTTACCCATACATACCAATAACCATCCACTCACCACATACATACATCCATATACATATATTTGAGCACTTGTAGGAATACCAAGAGTCTGATAAAAGAAACATTATCACTTTCAAAAACACTTTAGAAAAAATACCTCAACTAATTTTTAATACCACACATCATCGTCAAAGAAAAACATTTTATAATTCTATATTCACTTTCCAATTTCACATTTCACAAAACCTTTCAAAAACCTCCAAAACATTTTCCAAAATAACCCTCATTTTCAAACAACCCATTTCAATTTCATGAGATTCAAAGTTTTGGTTTTGGAAATCCCCTTTCTGACCTACCAATCATCATTATTTCAAACCAAACATCATTTTAAAATCTAAACAAGACACCCAAAAACCATCCCCAACCAACATTAAGCACAGTCGAATGAAACCTACCATTCAACAGGTCAAAAATCTCAAAGTCACAAAAGGATCCAAAACAATATACTAGGGGGAAACAAGTGTCAATGTGTGAGTTAGACATATGGTTGGAAACTATATTCCAATCAGGCCACCATCATGAAGAGTCTTTTAGGACCACGTCCCCAGCTCCACATGTATTGCCAGGCCCTGCGAGCTCACTGAGACAACAAGCCAGAATATCATTTCATTTCCCCAAATACCAAGCAACCCACAAGATCCAAATAAACCAAGAAAACATGACTTCCCATTGTAACTCAAGGTTTGGCATAGAAATTGTTGGCCATACACTCCCCAAAACCTACACCCAAGCTCTGAAGGTCCTACTCTATCTACCTTAACAACCCAAATAACAAAGGGCGCTCTGAAATCTAGGTCCTATAAAGAACCTCCTCTGATAACAGTTTTTCATTAACCAACACAGGTCGACCCTGAACTGGTCTCCTAAGTTAATCTGTGACAAGTCCCGAGAGGCATTCCCGATCCTCCCGGGTTGGTGACAAGCGCCAAGGGCATCAACAGAGTGACGATGGGAACAATTTCTCCCAATATAAATAAACAGAAGCATCAGAATAAAAAAAATCAGCCTAATAATAAATAAACTGAACAAATCAACTAAACAAGAACTGAAAAGAAAAAAAACTAACCAGACCTGACGACCACTAAACTCTACGTGACCCCACAGGTCACTCTCTGATCACAAGACACAACATCGCCCACGGCGATCGAGATCAAGCTGAAACCTACACCTATGACTAAAAACAATAATGAAGTATAGGCGTGAGTATTAAAACTCAGTAGGTGTGCCTAAGTAATATATTCTCAAATGCATTTCCTTTAAAAAAATAATCATCAACTTCAGGTTTGAACTATAATATATAAAAGTAAGGCTTTCTACATGTTACTCAAAAGCAAAGTACAAGTCATTACCCTTGTTCTTTTCTCAAAACCTAAATCAATATTTTAGTGAGACATTATCATTTTTCAAAGGGGAAGTGACGTTTACATTCTCAATTTTCACAAAGAGGATTAAACACTTCCATTTGAAAACCATTTCTAGAAAACAAGTCAAAACCAATTTATCACTTTCCATGGAAAAATAGTATACAAAAATGCACAAAAGAAATCACACAGTAAGGGGAATGTAGGTGTATATATATAATCATAATAGTCACTACTGCAAGCAAAAAAATCCAAATAGACATGGTTGAAACTAGGAGATCGAGAATAAACCAGAAGACACCAATACATGAGAAATCATCCTTATCGACATTTCACGATGAAATCAAAACGCACAATACGCTCAATCATCCTCTCTCAGGCAGGTCGAGGGAAAATCCTGTCGTAATAAACCTAATATATCCACCTACTATGGGCCACTGGTCAGTACCATAACCTAATAGTGCAGCAATAATTCTTAGAATATTATCTCAATATGCCAGATTCCCATATCTCAAGTGTTTAAGAAGGGGGTGAGCCAACTGATGCCAACCGAGCATCCAATCATATAGATATATAATAATATAGCACAACATGCAACACCCCAAGACACCCCAAGGAATATGTCCCTCACCTTCCTACCATATATCACAGGGAAGTCAATCATAGTGGACCCCCATAATATATATCTCCACCAAAGAAAGGGACCACATCTGAGGAGAGTTTTCTTGATATAAATAGTTTTACAAAAGTGCCAACCGGGCCTCACAAAATTTTTCCATGCGAAACCATTTCTCAAGAAGTACACACGCACCACTTTGAAAACTAGAAATACACTTTGAATCCCATTTAAGAAATCCGAACCATAATTTTAAATCTAAAACATGTTCACAAAGGCCAAAGGGTCATTTATTCAGGCAATTAATGTGAAAACACGATCGACCATTTATTGCAACACATTTCAAGAAATAAATCACTCCAATTCAAGGCAGGAAATTTACTAACAGTTCTATATCAATAATTAATATTAGGACTAGGTGCTAAAAGAAAGAAATAAACTATTCTTAAAATTAAAGGGATGTGCATAGGGAAACCTACCTCAAAAAGAGAGCGAAGTAAGATGAACAACTTGGCACCAGACACCTTTGATGAAGACCGCCTCGCAGTGGTGCACACATACACCCCTATATATATATACACCCCTTAATCCAATACACATATTCCCCGCACCATGAGGGAATATGGGTAAGGATTATTTATATATATATAGGTATACATACCAATGTATGTGTGTACAACCCTTCAAGAAGACCCCGAACAATCTAATTAACCCGAAAGAGAATCGAAGATTACCTAAAACTCCAAATAAAATTGAAACCATATATATAAAAAAAGGTATAAGAAGTCAACCAAAGTTGGTCCAAGCCCCCTTGTAAAACTTTACATAAACCAAGACCATTTAAAAACATGACTCTCACCATTCAAAACCATCTACAATTGATATAAAAAATACAAATTAAGTTCACATGTCCAATATCCCATTTTCCTTCAAAAAATATTTCAAAAATCTTCGGCACCTTATGTACCCTTAAAACAAGGTCCTCACCCACCAAATAACCCTCAACACATCCTCATGAAACTCCACACCAAGACACTCACACAAAACATAACCAATTTTCGATACAAAACCTGAGCCCAAAACACGAGCATGTCAAACCCTTCAAAGACGTATTTCACATCACTCAAACAATATAATAAAACATTTACACAATTTATAAAAACCCATTAAAGAGGCCAAACAAGATATTAAACCTAAAGTACAGACACTTTCCCAACCAATTCCCTAGAAATTCCATTTTAATAATTAAACAAATCTAAAATTCATATGAAAAAATACACGACGAGGCATAGATGCCAAAAATACCCCCTTCTTCAATAAAAACTCATTTTGAACCAAAACTCACCTCAAATTCCATTTAAAATATACTTTTCACATTTAAAATATGGAATAAAACACTTTTCAAGAAACATTACAAAACCATATCACAACACATAGTCATTTCTTTTGCAAAACCTCAATTTCCAATCAATAAACATATTAAAACACTACCAATTCACACTTCGCACTACCCAAATAACATTTTTAACTCATTAAAATTAACTAAACAAATGAGAGGGTAAAATAAATCAACCTAAAATAATGGCGGATTAATCAAAATGGACTGAAGTGCTTCGCCTTTGGTGGCAGATGACGAAATCTGCATGAGGAAGACCTGCAAGACCCGTTGCACACCCTATAAGTGGAAGAAAATGACAAAACTCGGTCAACGAATAACCTAGGGTTCAGCCGAGACAAAAAAAAGAGGGATTTACCTATCCAATAGGGCATTAGAGAGATCGTGCAAGGGAGAGGAGGCCGCCAGAGGGAGAAAGCCATGGAGAGGGAGGTTCGTCGAGAGGAGGGAGCGACGTCGGCAGTCCGGGAGGGGTGGGGGTCGTCGCACGAATGAAGTGAGGGGAGGAGGGGGTTTCGGCGTCTTGAGTCAAGGGAAAAGGGGGGAGGACATGAGGTAAATTATGGGATTGGGTTATTTTAGGTTTCCATTTTTTAATTCATTATAATTTAATTTTAATTCAATTGATTTAATAAAAAAAGAAGAAAACTCAAAATTCAATAAAATTTAATTGAAACCCAAGAATAAACAAAATAACTGTGAATATCTGGTCGGGTGTGACAATTAAACTTGTCAAAAATCCATTTTATAGACATATTTTGACTATATACCCCATTTTATTGAATTGGGACAATTATTTGAGCCACTTTTTTGGAAAAATGTTGGTGGAATCCCATTTTTAAACAATTTACAAGAATGTCAATCCTCTTCCACTATAAAAAGGAACTCACACCACCACCTTATTCACACATCTCAAGCCCTTTGGATCATAAAAAATATACTCAAATTATTTCACAACATCTCTCACTTCCTCCATTAATCCTATCTTGGGGAATAAATTCAACCATGGAAGCCCTTTTGTACAAAGTAAAATGTGTTACCCAAAAAAGTGGTAACATCCTTCCTCAAGATCCTTCCATTTATTTTCCTTACCCACCACATCAATTCTTATTATTAAATAATTATATAATAAAACTATTATCATCAATATACTTATATATGGGTATTATATTTTTTTACGTAAAATTACACATAATATCATCCAATGGGTAACGAACTTATAGTTCTTGTGTACGGTGAACTACCACCTCACAAAAAAATTTTGTTCATGTTTTACATTACCACCTCTCATGTTTGGGAATTGTGATGAAAACTATAATATTATATATTTTATATTATATTTATGATTAATTTGTGATTATATAATTATTATATAAAATATACCTTTAATCTTTCAATTTTTTCTATGTACGATAATTTCGTTTGGGAAAGTGTGGATTGCCACCTCCTCAAGGTGATGTGATTAATTCACACCTTACATGGAATGAATTAAGGATAAATTTTGTAAAATTATTTTATATATGTGAAATAATAATTATATTTTAATTATGATTTATATATACACATATATTTCATTTACTATATTTTAATACGATAATAAAATGGAATCAACTTTCATGTATACTTACAGCCTACCATCTCCATGCACGATGTATTCCATTTCATAATTATATATTATATATATTATTATAAATAAATATATACTGAATATATTTAATATTTATGTAATTATTTACATTACTTAAATAATTATTTCATTCATTAATTAAGAATATTGTGACTAAAAACCCAAAACATATACAAAAATAAAGTGGTTATTACCTGAAATATAACATTAACATAAAGTTGTTAATAAATAGTAATATAAATTAAAAAAATCACATATGTTATTAGATATAATAATATGATTGTATTATAGATTTATAATAAACTTATATTTATTATATAGAAGGTTTTAATATGTATGAAGAAATTCAATACTTAAGGAGTGTGAGTTTTATATCACTTTTTATTTCCCTGAGATACATGCCTTATTCATCAATAATTTCATTTGTGTGGTGTGTATACTAGCCTTGAATGTATTATATGATTCTTATAATTAAATTTTCGATTATTTAAATATCTATTTTATTATCATTATTTCATGGGGTTTATGTTTCAAAAGGTACCAAATCAGAAAAGTAATTTTGTCTCAATTTTCATTCTTCGAGACACATGTCATGTTATGCACCTATCTTTTTATATGTCATGTATATAATAAATTTTAACATTTTATATCATGAATATCCTTATTTTCATGATAGTTTATTCTTCATGTAATATGTTTCTTTCCATATTATTTTTATTTAATGTACCAATGTTGTAAAGGTTTATAACCTCAATCTCCTCGTTTAACAGTATTTTTTACGATTATGCTTCCATTGGTGAAATATTATGATCCATCTCTCAAGAACTGTCATGAATTTTATTTTCCACTGGATATGAATTCTATATCAAAGTAAAGTTACCATTTTCATCTTTTTGGTACTTAATATAATTAAGAAACAAATTTAAAAAAATACTTTATTTATCCGTTCTGTCAGAATATCTGTTTTCTTTCAAAACCATGTTTTCTATCAAAAATCGATATATATTACTATTATCCTATGAACTTTAAAAAACATACCCTTGTGTTAAATTTTTTTTAAAAAAAAAATAAAATTAATTTTCTTTCCATTTTATAATCAAGTAAATTTTCTAAACGTTTATGTTACAAAAGAAATGCTTGGCATGTATGGGCTTACCCAGTATCATAACCATTATTTCCATGATGCTTCCTTTGTATGTTTATATGATTATTTTTTATAAATAATTTTCTTTCCTAAAATTATAGAAATTTTTTCATTTTAAAAATATTATAAAATAAAAAAGGTTTTTAAAAGAAATTTGTTTTAAAAAGTGTTTTAAACTATTTTCAAATTTTAATTTATATGTTTTCAATGGGTTGTATTCAGAGATAAATATTTCAATGATCTCAAAGATTATTTTATAATTTGTCAAAATATTTTCAAATAAAATGGTTTTTATAATGTTTTCAATCTATTTTATATGTTTTCAAGTAAAATGGTTTTCAAAATATTTTCAACCTTACTTTATATGTTTTCAATGTAATTATAAAAGAAATAGGAATTCAAAATGATTTATGTTTTAAAAATAATTTTTCAAAGTGTAAAAGATATTTTCATCAAGAATATTTTAAAATGATATTTTAAGTATTTATTTGTAGGAAAATAATTAGTGAAATGATTTTATAAGAAGAATTTTCAACAAAAGGATATTTTCTTGAAAGAAACGTTTCATGTGATCTTTCAAAATTATTCCCCATCTAAGATTTCACCCTTTTCTATAGCTTAAGTTCTACTGGGAAAATGATTCAAGAATACCATTCATATTATTTCTTGATTGGTTTATATTTTAATAGTATGAAGATTATGAAACCCATTTCTCTTCCACAGGTTATATGATTTTGGAATCATATTCTTTTCAGGGGTTTTGATTTGATGAAATAAATATGAATCCTATCTATTTTCCATAGGTTAGGATGTGATGAATGTTTTATGATACCCATTTAATTTCATCAGTAATGAGATTATGTTTATGAAACCCATATAATTTTATTGTTAATGATTTGATGAATGTTTTATTATATTTTGAAAGATACATGAATGTTTTTATTATGTGATGGGTGGGACCTATATCTCCCTCTAATGTGTTGGGTAAATATTTATATCACATGAGATAATGATGGTAATCCAGTTGAAAGTATTTATCTTCTAAAGGAATATGGGGAAACCCGATCCACTATATGAAGATGGGGAAACCGGATCCTATATGGGAAGATGAGGAAACCGGATCCACTATGTGAAGATGAAGAGACATGATCCACTATGGGAATATGGGGGAACTCATTCCACTATTGGGATATGGGGAAAACAACACCCACTATAGGAAGATGTGGAAACCCGATCCATTATGGGAAGATGGAGAAACTAGATGCATTATGGGAATATGGGGACACCCAATCACATAAAAGGAAAGTATTGTGACTGGGGATGGTAGTGTCCCGCCCAACAGGCTTAGTCCCCATGAAGTTCACTGATAATTTTTTTGCAATGATCCTTGACTTATAGGGAACCATATTAAATGCTTATGTGTTTTCCAAAAATTCCATGCTTTATTCCAATGATGTGATAACATGGTTTATTTTTTTATTATCTTATGATTAATGCCTTATTAACTTCCAATATTTATGTCATGTATCATGTTTCTTATCTTTGATATACAAGGTATGATCTTATAAGGTTATGATCATTTTAGTGTACCCTTATGTTCATGTTGTGATTATATATTTCCTTTATTTACCCTTATAAAGCATTTTATATCAACTATTCCTATGTTTCATTTACCCATGTAATAAAGAAATGGAATTATGTAGAATTTATAAGGGGGGTTTTATTTCGGAATCGTTGAAAATATTCCACTGAGTTAGCATATTTCTTTTTAGTAGTTTCCAATGTAAATAAACTAATACGATCATTGGGAATCCATTTTTTGTAACATATTATGTATTCTGCAAAAAATGATGTAATGTATATGTACAATAATCATGGGTTGTTTAGTAAGTAACTTTCTTGGGGTATGTCACCATTAACAAAGGGATGTCTATCAATAAGAATATGACAATAAATATTAAATAATATTTATTTTTAAGTCAGGAATTCATTTTATTAAATTTGCAGATCTTTTCAAGTTTATATTTTTATAGAAATAGGTAATTTATTATTAATAACAAAACCATATAATAATAAGTGGACACTTTTGACCAGTGCCCATTTTATTAAATATATAAAACTTTAAAAAATAAATCTTGATTTATTTTCATGATAATTCTTCACAAATTTCATCTTGACCTCTTAATTTCCCTTAAAAGACCATTAACCAAGTGAAAAAAATTGAAACAAATATGAAAACAAAAGACCTAATTAAGGGATATAAAATGAAGAAAACTGTTATTCCTGTGAAAAACATGAAAATTCTTGAAAAACATTACTAAAACCATGTAGTTTTTTTACTATAAAATTGCATCATTATTATATTAAAAACATCATTATCTTACATTTAAAATGAAATTATTTCCATGATCTCCTTAAAAAGAATATAAATTTTATATAGGTTCCATGGTATATCATCTCATATTACCCTTTTAGAACACTTAAAAATTAGAATAATAATACATCTAAATTTCAATATAATTTTCTCAAGAACATATTGATTACCTTATACGTTGGAGCATATATAGGCATGGCCATTAAATATTTTATAATGGGATAACCCTAATTTGGAAATGTAAAAACATTATAAACAATGTACAAGGACTATATCATGAATAAAAACATTTTAATCTTCAAACTGTTCATCATAAAAATCTTGAAAACTCCATTAAATTTTTTTGAAAAAAACATTCAGATACCAAAATACACATTTATTTTTAAACCAAATTTTAAAGATATAAATTATATATAAAAGGTTAAATATGGGTTTTTCTGAATAAATAAATAAATTTTGTACATGAATCAAATCTTCAAATAATTTTTAAGGAAAGATGAAAAATCATTTTCACTGTGTTTTTTAAAATAGAACATTCATTTGGTCACTTATAAAGATAGTCAAACTTTTTGTACAATGATTAATTTTTTTGAAAAACATTTAATGATAGAATAAAATTTCCATCATAGAAATATCATGTACATGTTATTAAATTTATAAAATCATTTTAAAAACATGGACACTGATGAAAAGGAGTTTTAAAGAAACATTAAAGGGGAATTTTTAAAAATAATGTCCCTTAACACTTTAGAAACATTTGAATAATAATCCACACATAATAATAATATTTAAAAACATTATATATCATGGTAATATATAAAGTTTTGATATAATGTGTCAATGGGGTTGTATAAACCTCATAAAAGAATATAGTTTCCTAACCCCAAAATATTTTTCAATGGATGGAAAGTGAGATGATGTCCCATACACTGAGTCTAAATAATCACGTATTATTATTGACTTCCTGAAAAATAAACTTTTTTTAATGACTTACTTGTTTAATAAATATATTCATGTTTATTATTCCTTTTTTAACTTATAACCAAGTTATATATTATTAATTAATCAATTAAGTTTATATAAGATGTTTTGGAGGTATTTGTCTTATGTGTCAAAAATGAAATATGTTGTTTTAATATGGTCAAACTATTAGTTATTTAAACATCTCTATAATAATAATCATAACATAATTATCATTTGTATAAATAATTTTTACTTTTAAAAATATTCATAAAACATGGTTATAAAAAATTAATTATGTTAAAATCATAGAGACAGTAGGTCATACATATGCATGAGGAACATTTACATTTTTCAATGATAATTATGGAAAGAATATAAGTAATATTTTATATTTATGTAATGATAATAATATTATGAATAAAATAATATTTAATTAAAATTAATTATATTTATATCAAAAATTGGTTATGGTGATGGAAAAAAAATCTAATCGCTTTGTGGAGGTGATAGTCCACATGTACACAAGAATGACATTTTCATTTTTCAATGAGTGGAATGGTTAGAAAGAAAATGATATATTATATTTTTCCAAAAATAAATATGTATTAATATAATAATGATTTAAATTATAACACATATTTTCTATGTTTAAGGTATATGTGATATCATAACTAGAAAAGTATATATTTTTAAAAAAAATATGATATATATTTTTATATTTTAATGATATAATAAAAAACATGAGAGGAAATGATGGAAAATGAATGGCATCGGTTCGCGAGGCGGTAGTTTTCTGTACACATGAATGATGATATTCTTCCCCATTTAATGGAATAGGCATTGGATCTTGGTTATGAAAATAAAATAATAAAATATAATTTTATGATACATAACAATGTCATTATTTCAGCATAATTCATCGATATTTTTAGAATATCAAAAAAGAAATAAAATAAGGAAGCTCAGTTAAGTATGATGCCTATTTTTCGGACAACCTCCTTATGTAAGAACAAAAAGCCTTCATAAGATGGATTTATGATAAATATACAATCTCTCGTATATGTGTATGGAATAAAAGAAGATATCGGGGTAGTTATTTTTCAATAAAATGGATTTGAAGGCATGAAGAGGGGAGGATAGGGGGTGGCCTTTTATATGTGAGTTGAGTAACACACATGTAATTTTTGAAAAAAAAGGTGAAACAAAAAATTTCACATGAAAAAAGGGTAAAAAATGAACAATTTTCAATAATAATATATTATATGGTTTACATTATTCCATAAAATATAATTTATACTACTATTTAGGTCATTTTATTACTTAACCTTTCAGTTTAACCCCCTAGTAAATCTATTTTTACCTTAAATGTAGAAAATAATTTTCATTGTTTTCAATCATTATTATGGTAAAATTTTAAATTCAAAATCTTAGATAAAATAAATTATGAATATTAAAAATAAAATATACATTTTACCTAATTTAATTCAAAAAATTTGAAATAATTTATTTAATATAAAACCCACAAATGTGATAAAAAGTAGTTCTTCCAGAAGTGCATTTTTTAAGAAATAAAATATATTATTTTAACCCTATGAATAATAACACTTAATGTATTAATTTATATTAATATTTATTAATTTATAATATATACATTCTATTTATATAATTATTTATTTGAGGTAGTTATATTTAATTAAAATAGATAAACATTATCCACTTTAAAATGTTTTTTAGAAAAAAACAACATTTTAAACCCAAAAATAAACTCACACTAAAATCTATTATAAGTTGATTAAAACGTAATTAAGTGAATTAAATATAACTGAAGAATAATTATGATACATTAAATAATATTTGAAACATAATTCTACATTTTAATTAATTTATTAATTGAACAAAATGACATTTTTACAAACAAAATATCATTTTTCACTATTCACCGAAAAATCAAAACATTCATAAAAATAATAAAAATTTCACCCTAAATTATTTATCATGTGATTATTTAAAAATTTAAATTTACTTTTTAAAATACATATTCTGTAATTTATATATTTAAATTTTAAATTAAACCTTATAATTAAAGAGTTTAATTTAAACAAATTCCTTTTTGGATTAAAAAAATAGTTGATATTTGTATATTTAATATAAAAATCTAATTCAAATTAAAAAATTGAAAATTATTTATTTTATCATTATATTGGTTGTTACATTATTCCCCCATTTTTAAATTATGAAATTTCAATTTTATTCACTTGTTAAACATGTTTGTATATCTTTCCATCATACTATTTTTAGATTCCCATGCTGTTTTAAAATCGTGTGTTTTTTATATATCCTTAATTTGGTGAATCACCTTATTACACAAAAATTCTCCTGTGTGATCAATAATATGAATAGTATAATCCTCATAATAAATATTCAATTCCAGCTAAACTACTTCTGGGATCAAATCATGCTGACACATATTTTATTAACATCAAAACATGTAAAACGTTTTGTACTTGTGATGAAATCAGAGTCAAATCAACTCAATAAGAAAATAATTCAAATTTATCAAATATTTCATATGGTGTAATAAACCAAAGACAAGAAATTACGTTTTTACTAAATCGCGGAACACTTTTCCATGGAGGTTGTTTAAAAAAACAAGATCACCTACCACAAAAGAAGTATCTTTCCTTCAGTTATACATGTAAATATTTTTATTCTCTAAGTTAACCTTGTATATTGATAAATAAACTACACCTAATCAACTATTTCATGTACCATCTTCTATCCCATAAAAAATTTTCCTACTTCATCCCAAAAATATTTCATCTGACACTAGTTTCCAAATAATTCCTCAAAGGTTCCATCTATATACTATAATAAAAAATATCATTCTATGAAAACCTAGCCAAAAAATATGTTGATACTAAATTCCCTTGAAATCCATTGAACAATAAAAAATCATATCCTCCATGTTCTGAGTCATTCACATAAGTTGACCTTTATTTTGAGGATGTAAATTTTTAATGAAATTTAATTCAGTTCCTAGTGAATTTTGAGGTCTTTTTAGAAAAATAGTTGTGAATGTGGGATGACAATCTCATACAATGGAGAAACGAACTCCATGTATCTAGACTATATCCTTTATATATAGTCATGAAAGATTATATAAATATATTTTATCAATGGGAAAGAAATATAATGATTTTTTTAATCAATCAACAATAACCCGAATCACATAATTACCTTAAAATGTATTTGGAAATCTCACCATGAAATCCATTGATATATTTTTCCCATTTCCACTCCAACACTAGAAATGTTTGAAGCATTACCTTCAGTAATTGTACTTCTTCTTTAAACTAAACAAATTAATATATCATGGTAAAGATAGTAATATATCTTCTTATACCATATCACATACAATATCCCTGATGGTCTCTATATATCTTAGTTTTTTAGGACAAACGATTACATGAGTTGGTCACCCAATCTTTATACATCATAGTACTTACAAGATGAATGGGAAATATAGAATTATGATCTTCACACAAAAAATCTGTCTTAAAATATAAATTATAAGGCATTCATAATCATTTTCTAAATCTAATAACACCTTCTTCATCACCATTAAAATCAATAAACTTACCCATCATAACAGATTCTATATTTTTGTACAAAGAAGAATCCTCATTATGAGATTTCTTAATTCTTTATGGAAAATTTAACAGCACTGAAACCTAAATAAAACATAGGGTTTCCCTGTATTAAAAACATATATAAAAAACTCATCAAATAATTAATAATAAGGTCATCCCACAAATTTAACATGGTTAATATAGAAATATTTTTATGAATCAATTTATTGACCACTTTGTTTGCTTTTCCACGATAGTAATGAATCATGAAATGATAATCCTTGATCGGTTCTTTCCATGTTATCTCTTAATCTTGTTCATTTTGAACTATGTTAATTATAAATCAATCTTTTTTTATCATTATATATCACACTTTACTCAATACGAATGATGCATCTAATTTGTTTTATGAAAAACAACCTCAACAGTTAAATCCAGATCATTCATATGGGAATTTAACTCATGAGATTTCAATTGACATAAATCATAATCAATTACTTGATCATTATAAAATAGTAAAAAACCAAGAACCTATAATTAAGTATCATTATAGATGAAAAATTATCCATGATTGGAATAAAGGGAAAAAATGGGGAATTCACCAATATTTTTTTAGTTCCTAAAAAATCATCACATTTTTTATATAAATGAATTTAATGCCTTTTCGAGTTAACTTAGACAATTATATAGAAAAATAAGAAAATTGTTCAAAAAAATCACCAGTAATAACTCTCTAATCCATGAAAACTATGAATCTCTATGATATTTTGTTTTTTGTTTTTTTCAATTATTCAACAAAATTAGTTTTTTCAGGTTCAATATAAATACCATATTTATAATTTATAATACTACAGAAATAAATCATTTAATATAAAAATACACACTTAATAAATTTTCTATATATTTTCTTTTGTTTTATTGTTTGAAAATAATCATTAGGTTTCATTAATTTTCCTTGTACCCATTAGAATATACCAAAATATCATCAATAAACGGAGCCAAAAATTTCTATGAACTCATTGAAAAATATATTCACAGGGTCTATAAATATAGTAGTTGCATTAGAAAATTGGAAAGTCATAACTAGAAACACATAATTCCCATATATAGTCTGAAACTCTATCTTTATAATTTCATCCTCCTTCACTTTAAGTTGAAGGTACCCAGACCTCATATCAACATTTGAAAAATATTAATCTCCATGAATATGAAGAAACAAATCATCGATATTTGGAGAAGGATAAGTGTTCTTAGCAGTAAGGTTATTTAAGGATCTATAATCAATGTATAGTCTCATTTAATAATATTTATTTTGAACAATCAAAATAGGAGCACACCATGATGAAGTGATGGTTCAAATGAAACCTTTTTCTAGAGACTCATGTAATTTATTTTTCAATTCTAAAAGTTTTTATTGATCTGTTTGATAAGGGTGATTTTAAATAGTCTTAGAATCTGGTACTATATAAATAGAAAATTCATCCTCTCAATCAATAATAACCACAGAAAATTCATTATAAAATAAATCAATAAATTAAATTACTACAAGGACATCAATATTCTAAAATGTTTCATTCATTTCAAAAATATAATCTAGGTAAATTTTACTACTATATCTAATCATTTTCTTAACATCTTAGTGTGTTATCAGTGGTATAAAATCATTTAATAAAACTTTCATAGACTGCAATCAATTTTACTAAGATAAAGTAAATTTCAATTTGTATCCAAAATTATTTCAAAATCCACTATTGGAAATTTAAAAAGATTTACAATAAATACCCACTAATTAATAACAATATCAATATTCATATAAATATTTGTTTCTTTAATACTAAAACCTTGAGTTACATATAAAAGTTCAATCTCAATTTCATTAGGTTTTATTCCAAATTTACTCTCAAATTTTTTTGAAAAGATTGAATTTGAAGATCCAAGTTCAAATACGGAAATGGGGTAATTATAATATACAACACACATACCACCACTTTCTTCAACGATCCAACGTCAATTATAGTGGTAGAAAATGAATTTCATGAACCTTTTTTTATGATCATAGTGATTAATATCTTATGAAAATAGATTCACACACATGTTCTCATAATTACCCAACTCATTACAACTAAAACATCTCACCTATGGATGTCTATCAGGTACCCCATCCTTTGATCATTTAAGACTCTTATCTTTGTAGTCATAAGTGTTGTGACCAAAATCACCACACCAGTAACATATTCTAGAATATACCAAAAATTCCCTGAGATTATTTTTACTACACATATCATAAGATAAGAACATAATTTTCTTTCCTTAAAATTTATTTGATTGATGCTTCCACATTACCCACTATTTCGACCTTTTTTACATTGGTCATCTAATGTAACATAAGTTTCAAAAAACTCCATATTAGCTTTATAAACACAATGAAAATATTTATTATAGATTTTAAATTCTTGTAATACAATTATATTTGAATATGTGTTTTTAATAATGATTAAAATATATTAATCTTTCTATCAATTTTTCAAATAAAATCTGACATATACTTGGACATTCTTATAATATTTTCTTCATATGTGGAAATAGAATCTTAATTTTTTTCCTCAATTCCCAGAATTATTTTCCCTTCCAGATTTTTACAATATTAATGAAACATTTCTCAAGGAATAGGTCCTTATATTCATCCTATTACATTTTATCAAGATTATATTGCTCTTTTTTTGAACAAACTCCACCATCGATATTATTCACCTTCAAAAAGATAAACATAAAGAGTTTCCATTTTATATTCTGAACACCCCATGATTTGAAATATATGTTCCATGGAATTGATCCATCATATTGATACCACTGGATCTAATTTTCGACCAAAATCTGGTGGGTTTTGTCTCTTGAAATTCTTAACTATTGACATGTTTCTCTAAAAAATGATTTTCTCTCTAACATTAATTCCACCTCAATTTATATCTTGATCCAACCAATCCATGACTACAATAAATTGTTGGATACAATTATAATCATTTAGGGATGCAAATTTGGAAGGATATAATCCTCTTGGTGACTTCTTACTATAGTTTCCCTATTTACTCCTTGGAGAAAAAATTGAATAGAGATTGTTTAGTAAAATAAACATGGTAATATCCAAATTATATATCATTTAAAAATAACAATAAATAAAAATCTTTCAAGGGCATGAAATTATCTTTACCCTAACCTCTAAATTTATTTGAATCTTTCCTTTGATACCAACTATAAGGAATTATCCTTAAATATTATTTAATATTTATTTTCATGTCAATAATATATTCTATAACATTCGATAAAAATTTTAAGTATAGATTTTTATTGGATTAAGTCATAATTCATACAAAATAAAACTATATAATGTAAAGTGGGAAAACTAGATCATTATCCATTTTTTACACTATATAAAACATTTAAAAATAAACCATAATTTCTATTAATGAAAAATATTCCCAAATTTCATATTGAACTCTTTCTTTCCTTAACCCATACACTATGTGAAAAAACCTATTAAAAATGGGATGCCCACAAACAGTTTAAGTAGGAACACAAAAAGAATAAAATCATTAGTCCAATGAAAAAGATGAAAATTACTAAAAATATTTATTTTAGAACATACATTTTCTACCTAAAAATAGAATCATTATTATTTGTGTAACACCCCAAGATTTCATAGTGTGTTACTTCTTCAAAATAATTCAATAACTTGCACTACACGCAACACTGAGTTCATGCGCACCATGACTTACCAAACAAGCCGTTCAAAAGAGGTTATGAATAGTATTAACTAAATTTTAAACATTATATAATACTTATAATTTTAGAATCCATATTATGAGTTTATTAGACATAATGTAGGAAAAATTCATTTATTTTAGATAAAAGAAGTATTTTTTTTAAATGCTCTTTTACCAACTTTTAATAGTGGACCCCTTTTTTTAAATCCAATATTTTAAAACTTAATATATTATATTTGACTAAATAAATTTATTATTTAGAATGGGTACATAAAAATTTTACAAGGTAACACCCCAAGATTCCACGGTACGCTTCTCTTTGAATAATAGAGTACCTGTGTTGTACGCAACATCGAGTTCTAGCACACACTACAACCAATCAAACTAGCCGTTATGAATAGTAATACCTACTTTTTGAAATTTTATAAATTTTATCTCTCAAAATGGACATCATTTTTGGATTCAAAATATCTAATTTATCCTAGGGTAAAATTTTGTAACTTTTAGGATAACATTTATATTTTGATGAATAGTGAAAATTACTATATTTTAATTAAAAAAAACTTTTTTAATAGAAGTAATTAATAGTGATAAATTATGAATTTGAGTGGTTTTAAAGTATATTTAGAATATATTTTTGCCATTTAATACAATTTTGGTCATTTTACATAATTTGACAATTAAACCGGACATGAACAAGTGTCAATCTTTTGATAGTTATTATCTCTTAAAACGCGCTTTTTGTTTTAACAACGGGAATTAATTTTAAATTACATTCTGCCACTTATATGTTTCTAATTTGGAAAAATGGATTCCATATTTGGAATTAGGATTTCCAAATTTTGTAAATAGGTAACTTTAGTTTTTATACATTTTGAATAATTGCTTCGGTAAATATTTTATTTACCATGGTTAAAGGGTAAATCCGGTAAATAAGGGTAAAATAATAATATTATAATAATACTAAATTACACTAAAATTTGTCCTAAACTTATTTTTTGATACATTTCTGACCATGGTCATCTTTGGGTTGATTTTGGGACCCCATGGAGCCACTTGTAAGTGATAATGACACTTTATATTAATTATGTTAAAATAAATACAAAAATGACATAAGCATATATCTTTTAGAAAAAAAATTTTTACATAGGGTTATATATGTTGGATTTTTTACTATAAATATTAATTAGAAATATAAAAAATTTCCTACAAAATGGTATTTTATTCATAATTTTTAGACTTTTAATAATTAATATTATTTATGACACAATAATGATGCAGTATTTTCCTTATTAATGAAATAATCAAATAATTGGTATTATAAATGTTAAAATTAATAAACTTTGAAAGTTTCAATGACATAAATTAATTTTATTTCTTAATATTTCATTATATGATTGCTTAAATGAATTGTTTTTGAATTAATAAAGTTTTTAAGACTTTAACAAAAATCAATTATTGAATAGTGTCAAAATTCACATAAAATAGTTTTTAAAACAAATATTATATTATTAATTGATATTAAATTCTTAAAAATCTACGGTTCGGCCAAGAGACTTATATCATGATAGGTGTATCATTAATGGACCACTTGGGGTCTCTTGGATGTATATAGTAAGTTTATTAAGTATATAATATAAAAATAAAAAGTGACATGGTATATGTTAAACTAATTAACTTAGAGTTAAAACTTAAAGATAAGGTCAATATAGTGACCCAAACCTATCTAAAACCTATTTGTTGAGTGTTTTTATACCTATACCAACCTTAAACTTTAAATAATCCACTTTTTGAGCCATTTGAAACTGAATACGAATTTATTATAAAATAATATTTCTAGCTTTTCCAAAGGTGCCCCCCACCCCTCTTATAAAAGGGAAATCCCCCTTCTCACTAATTCACACCTTAAAATCCATTTGGCTCAGCCAAACCCTGCCCAAATATCCTCCCAACATCCCTAAAATCATTCTAGAGGCCTTATTTGGATCATAAATCCATCTTAGGGAGCCCTTTCTAACAAATCAAAAGGAAGAACCCGAAGAAGAGGTAATGTTTTCAACACCCTCTTTCAAGTTCCTTTCTTCTTCAACTTCTTCTTTATTTGTTATTCCCATTCTAAAATAATAACTCTAGTATCTTATATAAACTGTGATGTTATTATACATATGTTATAACCATATTTATTATTCTATCCATCCTTTGAATGATATGTCACCATACGTGCATACGTACGGCTTACCGTCTCTACGTTGTGGTGTAATTGTTATTCAATAAATTATTATTTGGATGGGTATAATAATGATGTGTAATTCATGTAAATAATAAATATAACATGATAATGATTCTTTATATATGATATACAATCCAATTATATATTATTTTAATATCAAAAAAATGATATTGTCATTCGGGCGTACGTACGGACTAACGTCTCCACGAACGCGATGAGATTCATTCTCCATCATGTCCATTCAAGTATAATTATCATTCAATATTTAAAAATAATGTTTAAGGACTTGATATAATTCTGGATATGAATAAGATACAACCTATCTATAACAAACACGGCTTATATAACAAAACATATATGAGTAAGTTAACACCCGAAACGACGATAATACTATGATATTATTAAAAAAGCAATGTTAAAAGATCATATATGATATCATATTAATGTATATGATTCTTGTATAATTTAATAATTATTATTTCACCATTATATAGGAGTATAACCTACCCCCAACCAAGGAAAAGTACAAGGTATGGGGTTTTCATCTCACTCCTTATTCCTGTGAGATTCATGCCATATTGCCACTATTACCTTTTGTGTGGTGTATATACTGCCCATAATTTTATTCTTTATGTAGTACACATTAATTTATGTGTATTTACATATTAATTGTATTCTACCTATTTCATGGGTTGTATGTTTTGTAAGTTACCAAATTGGTAAGGGTTTATTTCAAAATCTCTTCATTATCTGAGGTTGTTTATACATAATTATCTACTAGGACCTCTTTATCATCCACATCCATGTTTCTTAAAAATGTTTTTCAAAAAATTATTACTATTTTACAAAATATGGGTTAAATTCATTTATACCCTTGTCTGACTTTTTATAATAAGTTTATAAAGGAATCTTTCTGTCATTTTCCAAATAAGGTCCTTTTTAACCTTTTCAACAGAATTAAGGTAAGAATGATTTTTTTAACTTATACGGCGGGTGTGACTATTTTCCACCATTATAAAATCTTCAAAGCATACCTTACAAGCTTATAATAATATTTTCAAAGTAAATGTTTTATTTTATAATTATGTGACCTTTAAATGATTTCAAAATGAATATTTTAAGAATTTTTGAAAGGTACCCTTTATCAAGATAATAATTTTAAATGTTTTAAAGATTTATCTTTCTAAATATTTTTTTTAATGTCCATGTTTTCAAAATGATTTTAAGGATTTATTTATATGGACATTAATATTTTGAAATGATATTTATTTTCAAAAGTTTTAAAGAGGTATGGGACACTTTGATTCAAAAATCTCTTTTAAATTACTTCCTTTATAAATGTGAGACTTTTAAATGATTCAAAAAAAGTGATATTTCTCTCAAATAGTTTTGATTTCATCTATGTCAACATACTTTGATGGATTTTAAGATTATTTGAAGTTGATTTATTATGATACAAAACTTCAACATTGTATTGAAGGTTTTGTGATATGTTGGACTGTGTATATGTCATTTCTATACCATTCATGGTTTATGGAGAAAGTATTGACATTTCATATGCTATTTTTAATAAGAATGTTTATGTTATGTTTAAACCTGTTCATATGAGGAATGAATTAGACTTAATAAGTGATGGGTGGAGCCCGCTATAACTCCTTGATGCATCGGTAGGTCTCATAAGACAAACTAGTGTCTTGGCACGAGGTGTTGACAAAATCTTATTTTTAGTCTTGGCATGAGGTCATGGCTATGTGGTTATGATAGTCTGGAATTATGCATTCCATCATTATGAAAGTGGTTAGTGATATTGCATATGATTATTCTACTTGTAAAATATCAATGTGAATAAGTAAATGGAATTATTTCATTTTATTTTTTTCCATATTATGCTAAAGTTCAAGTTTAAAAGGCTTTTGTTTTAGTTATACATTGCCTTAAATGTTTACGCTTATTTATGAATGTTTCCACTGTATTGCTTACCCTTACTGAGCGTTTGAGCTCACCCCTTTCTATGTTTTATTTTCCCCACGATTCCAAGAAGTGTATTGTGATTGATATGCAGGGTTAAGACAAGGGAATAATGGCATTAATAAAGGATTATTTATGTTGTTTTGTATGCTATGAAGTGTTATCTAACATTCATGTATGTAATCTCTTTTCCTAAACTACTAAACTGATCGGTCCACTGGGACTTGATTCCTTGTAATCATGTCAATGTATTAAAATAATGCACCGACTCTGGGTAACTGGGGTCGGGGCGTTACAGTTGTTATGAGAGGAAGTTTATCAATAACCTTGGAATCTTGATTTAGATAAACTCTAATTAGAGCACATAGCCCTAAGATAAAATTTGAGGATTAGTATAGAAGAACTTCCTATAATTTTGGTATTGTAGAAATTTTGTGGGTTTTCCAAGCAATACATCCCTGTCTGGATACGAGCAGGTAGAGGCAGCTCTGGCACAGATGTACCTAGGGGTAAAACCCAAAAACACCGCTTTGAGCTAGACTCGAATGGGAACTGGTGCACAACAAAGGGACTTTCTGCACTCTTGGTTACGACACTCCCAGGGGATATTCTTAGGATAATTCTCATTTTCCTTACAAACCATTATGAAGGGTTTATGAGTATATACTTCCTCAAAGGAGAGATTTTTATGATTATGGATTATATCCATAAACTATTTAATTTATGTTAAGTGTTTTAAAAGTTTTGTATTAGGTATTCATATTCATAAACTAATATAGTGTATGCCATTGTTTATAAATGGCGCCCAGTAGAAGGAATAAGAACTCCAACAATGCACATGTTCCAAAGAGAAAGAAGGATCATATCTTTCATGGTATTAAGCCATAATTTATAAGAGAAATAGTCTCCCATGTATTATCATCATATGAAGAAATAATATCATGTGTTTATAAGATAAGTAAAGAGTTTACTGGGTCCTATGGCTTTGAAGGGAAGCAAGAGAAGAAATGGATGGAATAGAGAAAGTTGGATAAAGGGAAGAGGGAAAAGAAGAATTTTCCCATATGTGATAACTGTGGGAAGAAACACCCTGGAACTTTCCTGAAAGTAATGGGAGTTTGTTATAAGTGTGGAGGAAAGGGGCACCAAGTACATGACTGCAAGGTTAAGAAAATGGTTTCAAATTTACAATTCTTCATTTGCAAGGAGTTTGGACACTATGCAAACCTATGTCTCAGTCATCAGACTATGTTGCATATGATGCTATTGGATAATAACCAAGTTATGATACTACCACAGATGAAGAGGAATAATTAGAGTTCTTATGTTGATTATTTCATTTGAGTGTTGTATCAACAATGTACTTGTTATAATAATTATGGAGTATATAAGGATTATACTATAGTACAATTTCTTTAAGGACTTGAGATTGTGTGGAACAAAGAAAAGTGACTCAATAGCAGGTTAAATTTTTGGAAAATATATGGTTGAGAGAAAGATAAGCCATAATATGGTTTTGATACCGAGGTAGTGATTTTAGAATAATACTTGATTGATTTGGATAAATTATATTAGATATTCTTGACTACCTTGAAACTGATTAATGATTTGTATATTCCATCATTGTTGGGGTTTACAAAAAATTTGTATTGAAGGAGTGTATCCATTATTCTTTAAGGAATAAGGGATCATGAATGTAATCAATAAGGTTTTATGGTAATTCATGATGGTGCAGTGTTTTAAAAGAATACATGATGAAGGTGTTCACATGTTATTACGCAGAAAAAAGGATCTTCATTGTGTTTACCTTCCTTTTAAATTTTGGACTGAATTATTTTGGATAGTTCTAGTTTGGATTATTTTTGTATTGCCATAAATGGACAACCCAGAGGTTGGGCGGCAACCCGTCGCATCCGGCAAGGCCATGAGACTTGAACCCACAACCGAAGGGCGACAAGGGTGTATCACCTACCACTGGCCCACGTGATGTCCAAGATTAAATAATGTAGTTTTTTTTAATGATCTGGTACATGAATTATAAATTCATTTTTTGGAACCCTATATGAATAGGATAAATAGAATATATATTTTTACATTTTATTATCTTTTAGAGTGAAATATGGGTTTGTGGTAGAAATTAGTTAAAGGATGGAACTTTACTTGTCAAGAATATATTTTTATTCTTCTCTTATTCTATGAAGAAATTATTTCTTATACTTCATTTAAGGTAACCTAAAACCAAAAATTTGTTATCCTAGTACCATATGTTTTGTTGAACCAATGGTATTTTAAATCATCATAGATTGATGAATTTAAGGACATCAATTTTACACTTGTTTGTGATTAATGACCTCAATCACTACCTATAAATATTTACGTTTTTCCTCCAATTATATGTCTCTAATTGACACCAATGTTCTCCTAATAGAGATCATAATATGGTGGTGACCCTTTCATTTCTCTTTTCCTCTTATTAAGACTAAATTGTATTAACCCAATTTCGGATGTGGGTTTTCCCACAAAGATATTTTCGATTTTCAACCTTTTAGATTCGAAGAACAATTTCAAATTGTGAGGATTCAATTTATTTATGGAGGGTATAATGAAACAACCCAAGATTTCATAGTGTGTTACTTATTCAAAATAATTCAATAACTTTCACTACACGCAACACCGAGTTCAAGCACACCATGACTTTCCAAATAAGCCGTTCAAAAGCGGTTCTGAATAGTATTAACTAAATTTTAAACTTTATATAATCCTTATAATTTTAGAATCCATATTATGAGTTTCTTAGAAATAATGTAAGAATAAATTCATTTTTTCAGATAAAAGAAGTATTTTTTTAAAAATGCACTTTTACCAACTTTTAATAGTGAGCCCCTTTTTTTAAATCCAATATTTTAAACCTTTATGTATTCAATTTTACTAAATAAATTCATTCTTTAGAATGGGGACATAAAAAATTTACAAGGTAACACCCCAAGATTCCATGGTATGCTTCTCTTTGAATAATACAGTAGTGTGTGTTGTACGCAACTTTGAGTTCTAACACACACTACAACCAATCAAACTAGCCATTATGAATAATAATACCTACTTTTTGAAATTTTATAAATTTTATCTCTCAAAATGGACATCATTTTTGGATTCGGAATATCGAATTTAGCCAAGGGTAAAATTTTGGAACTTTTCAAATAACATTTATATTTTGATTAATAGTGAAAATTACTAAATTTTAATTAAAAACAAATTTTTTAATCAAAATAATTAATAGTGATAAATTATGCATTTGAGTGGTTTTAAAGTGTATTTAGAAAATATTTTTACAATTTAATACAATTTTGGTCATTGGACATAATTTGACAATTAAACCGAAAATGAACAAGTGTCAATCTTTTGATATTTATTATCTCTTAAAAACACGCTTTTTGTTTTAACAACGGAAATTAATTTTAAATTAATTTCTGCCACTTCTGTGTTTTGAATTTGGAAAAATGGATTCCATATTTGGAATTCGGATGTCAAAATTGTGTAGGTATGTAACTTTTATTTTTAGACATTTTGAATAATTACTTCGGTAAATATTTTATTTACCATGGTTAAAGGGTAAATCCGGTAAATAAGGGTAATAAAATAATATTATAATAATAATAAATTAACTTAAAATGTGTCCTAACCTTATTGGTTAATACATTTCCGACCGCGATCTTCTTTGAGTCGATTTTGGGACCCCATGGAGCCACTTTTAAGTGATAATGACACTTTATATTAATTAAGTTAAAATAAATACAAAAATGACATAAACATATATCTTTTAAAAAAATAATTTTTACATAGCATTATATATGTTGGATTTTAGACTATAAATATTAATTAGAAAGATAAAAATATTTCCTACATAATGGTATTTTATTTATAATTTTTAGATATTTAATAATTAATATTATTTATGACACAATAATGATGCAGTATTTTCCTTATTAATGAAATAATCAAATAATTGCAATTATAAATGTTAAAATCAATATAATTTAAAAGTTTTGATGATATCCATGAATTGTATTGCTTAATATGAAATTATAGGATTTTTCAAATGAATTTTTTTCGAATTAATAAAGTTGTTAAGACTTTAACAAAAATCAATTATTGAATAGTGTCAAAATTCACATAAAAGAGTTTTTAAAACAAATATTATATTATTAATTGATATTAAATTCCTAAAAATCTATGGTTCAGCCAAGAGATTTATATCATGATAGGTTTATCATTAATGGACCACTTTATGGTCTCTTGGATGTATATTGTATGTTTATTAACTATATAATATAAAAATACAAAGTGACATGGTAAATGTTAAACTAATGAACTAAGAGTTAAAACTAAAATATAAAGTTAATATAGAGACCCAAACCTATCTAAAACCTATTGGTTGAGTGTTTTTAGACCAATACCCACCTTAACCTTTAAATAAACCTCTTTGGAGCCATTAGAAACCGAATATGAATTTATTATATAATAATATTTCTAGCTTTTCCAAAGGTTCCCCTCACCCTTCTTATAAAAGGGAACTCCCTCTTCTCACTAATTCACACCTTAAAAGCTATTTGGCTCGGCCATACCCTACCCAAATATCCCTAAAACTTCCCTCACTTTATCCTAGAGTCCTTAGTTTGATCAGAAAGCCAACCTAAGGATCCCTTTTGATCAAATCAAAAGGAAGAACCCAAAGAAGGGGTAATGTTTTCACCACCCTCTTTCAAGTTCCTTTCTTCTTCAACATCATCTTTATTTGTTATTACGATTCTAAAATAATAACTCCAGTATCTTATATATATATTGTGATGTTATTATAAATATGGTACAACCATATTCAGTATTCTATCCATCTTTTAATGAAATGTCACCATATGTTTGTACGTACGGCTTACCGTCTCCACGTCGTGGGGTAATTGTTATTCAATAAATCATTATTTGGATGGGTATAATAATGATGTGTAATTAAGGTATGTAATAAATATAACATGATAAAGATTTTATATATATGATATACCATCCAATTATATATTATTTTAATATCAAAAAAATGATATTTTCGCTCGTGCGTACGTACGGACTACTGTCTACATGAACGCGATGAGATTCATTCTCCATCGTGTCCATTCAAGTATAATTATCTTTCAATGATTAAAAATACTTTTTAAGGACTTGATATCATTATGGATATGAATAATATACAACCTATCCATAACAAACACGGCTTATGTAACAAAACATATACGAGTAAGTTAACACCCGAAACGACGATAATACAAAGATATTATTAACAAACCAATATTAAAAGATCGTATATGATATCATATTAATGTATATGATTCTTGTATAATTTAATAAAAATTATTTCACCATTATATAGGAGTCTAAACTACCCCCAACCATGGAAATGTACAAGGTAAGGGGTTTTCATCTCACTCCGTATTCCCATGAGATTCATGCCATATTTGCACTATTACCTTTTGTGTGGTGAATGTACTGCCCATAATTGTATTCTTTGTGTAATACACATTAATTTATGTGTATTTACATATTAATTGTATGATACCTCTTTCATGAGTTTTATGTTTCTTAAGTTACCAAATTGGTAAGGGTTTATTTCACAATCTCTTTATTATCCGAGGTCGTTTATATGTAATTATCTACTGGGACCTCTTTATCATCCACATACATGTTTCTTAAAAATGTTTTTCAAAACATTCTTAATATTTTATAGAATATGGGTTAATGTCATTTATACCCTTTTTTTACTTTCTATAATTATTTTATAAAGTAATCTTTCTGTTGTTTTCCAAACAAGTTCCTTTTTAACCTTTTCGGCATAATTAAAGTAAGAATGTTTTTTTAACTTATACCGCGGGTGTGACTATTTTCTGCCATTATAAAATATTTGAAGCTTCCCATACAAGATTATAATAATATTTTCAAAGTAAAGGTTTTATTTTATAATTATGTGACCTTTAAATGATTTCAAAATGAATATTTTAAGAATTTGTGACAGGTTTCCTTTATCAAGATCAGAATTTTAAATATTTTAAAGATTTGTATTTATAAATATTTTTAATTAATGTCCATGTTTTCAAAATGATTTTAAGGATTTATTTATATGGACATTAATCTTTTGAAATGATATTTCTTTTAAAAAGTTTCAAAGTGGTATGGGACACTTTGATACAAAATTCTCTTTTAAATTACTTCCTTTATAAATGTGTGACATTTAAATGATTTTATAAAAAGAGATATTTCTCTCAAATAGTTTTGATTTCATCTATGTCAACATTCTTTGATGGATTTTAAGATTATTTTAAGTTGATTTATTATGATACAAAACTTCCATATTGTATTGAAGGTTTTGGGATATGTTTGACTGTGGGTGTGTTATTTCTATACCATTCATGGTTTATGGAGAAAGTATTGACATTTCGTATGCTAGTTTTAATAAGAATGTTTATGTTATGTTTAAACCTGTTCATATGAGGAGTGCATTGGACTTAATATGTGATGGGTGGATCCTGCTATAGCTCCCCGATGCATCGGTAGGTCTCATGAGACAAACTAGTGTCTTGGCACGAGGCCTTGAGAAAATATTATTTTTAGTCTTGGCATGAGGCCTTGGCTACGTGGTTATGATAGTCTGGAATTATGAATTCCATCATTATGAAAGCGGTTAGTTATATAGCATGTGATTATTCGACTAGTAGAATATCCATGTGAATAAATAAATGGCCTTATTTCATTTTATTTTTTCATATTATGCTGAAGTTCAAGTTTAAAAGGCTTTTGTTTTAATTATACATTGCCTTAAATGTTTATGCTTATTTATGAAAGATTCTTCAATATTGCTTACCCTTACTGAGCATTTGAGCTCACCCCTTTCTATGTTTTCTTTTTCCCAAGATTCCAAGAAGTGTATTGTGATTGATATGCAGGGTTAAGACAAGGGAATAATGTCATTCATAAAGGATTATTTATGTTGTTTTGTATGTTATGAAGTGTAATGTAACATTCTTGTATGTAATCTATTTTCCAAGACTGCTAAACTAATCGGTCCTCTGGGACTTGATTCCATGTAATCATGCCAATGTATTAAAATAATGCACCGACTCTGGGTAACTGGGGTCGGGGCGTTACAATTTGTTAATGTTCAATATCTAACCATTGAAATAAAATTATTTCTATGAAAACTCATTAACAATATTTGAAATTTTATGTAGTTTTATTGGGGAATTATCTCATAGGAAACTTATATAACCCTTATAAATTATAATAACAATATGATTTACTTATAATATAATTATCCAAAGAACATATTATTACCCAATACTTTAGACTATTATATGGGAGTGCCCATTGTATAAGATATAATGGGATTACTAAAATAAATCAAGGTGTAACCATTATAAACAATTTCCAAGGTCAATATCATGGATAAAAAAAATTAAGATAGAAACTTTTCATCATAAACCCTTTAAAAATACTTTAAACCCATTTTTAAAAAACATTCAGGTATTAAAATATCCATTTCATTCAAAATACATTTTTGAAAAATAACATCCCCAATATAAGATAAATTATTATTTTTTATTAAATAAGATGTAAAATATTATAAATAAATAAAAAATTAAAATAAATATTATTCTGGTGGGGAAATTATTTGTCATCATATGCACTTAAATAGAACATTCTTTTGTTTCTAAAGAACGTCAAATGTTCTATGAAAATATTACTTTCTTAAAAAGTATTCAAAACAATACAAAATAATAATCAACATAAAATTAACATTTCTATATAATTACATTCATGAAATCATTTTAATAAACAAGGAAAATAAAGAGAAATAATTTTATGGGAACTTTTAATTAGTATTTTTCGGAAGAAATCCCTTTACCACTATAGAAAATTTTCAATCACAATACCCATGAAATAATAATATTAAAAAAAGTATTAATTATCATGATAATATATAAATCCACGATATAACAAATCAAAGGGGTTTTATATACACCTAATAATATAATATAAGTTTATAAAATAAAAATATAATTCAATATAAATAAATTGCGATTAATTCCATTACCATGAGTCTGACTGATCACGTACATTCTTTATCATCCTAAATAATAGTCTTATGTTAGTGATTTATTTCATAACAAGAAATTAATGTTTTTTATTCTTTTTTTTCAATTATAAACATGTTATATATTATTACTTAATCAATTTAGTTTACATTATATGTTTTAATGATATTCGGATTATGTGTCAAAAATGACTTTGATTGGTTAACTATGGTCAAATAGGTAATTATTTAAAAATATTAAGAATAATAATCATGAAATAGTTATAACATTATACATATTTTACACTTTTAAACCCATTCATGAAAAATGGTTATGAAAAATTAACTATGTTACAATCATGGAGATGGTAGGCCGCACGTGCACATTAATAGCATATCCATTTTTTAATGATCATTATATAAAGAATTTAAGTAATAATTTATCATTATAGAGTGTTAATAATTTCATAAATATCATATTATTTCTTTAAATATACTTATATATATCATAAATGTTTCATGGTGATGAAAATGGATCACATATCTATTAAGTGGTGGTAGTTCACACGTACGCGTGAAAGATGTTATCATTTTTTAGTGAGTGGAATGATAAGAAATAAAATGATATATTATATGTTAATAATGATAAATATATAATTAATATAATAATTATATAATTAATTTTAATTATATTCACGAACATTACCCTTATCACCATCCATGTAAAGTGTTTGGGAAAAAAGAATCACATCGCTTAATGAGGTAATAGTCCACCGTACAAACGAGCAACATTATCGTATCCCCTAAAGAATGAAAGTAATATATTAAAAGTGATATCATAACTCAAGAAGTATAAATAAGTCACAAATTTCATATTTATACTTTAAATATGTCATTATAATGTGTCATGAGAGGCGATGATTGAAAACGAATGACATCGGTTCACAATGTCGTAGTTATAACTACACCCAAGTGACGATTTAGTTCCCCATTTGATTGAAGAGGATATGTATTATGTTATGAAATTATCATAACAAAATATAATAATATGGGAGATAATGTTTTTATTATTTCATTATAATTGAAGAATATTTAAAGGATATGGAAGAAGAAATAAATTAAAAAATATCAGTTAAGCCTGATACATCTTCTTTAGACAACATCCTAAGGTAGGCACGAAAAGAATTATTAGGATGAATTTTTTAAAAAAAATATGTTCTCTAGGTAATTTTTTGGTATTTAAGAAATATATTTGGGTTAGTCTTGGCTGATCCAAAAGTCATTGAATGTGTTTAGTGGATATGAGAGAGGGTGGCCTTTTATAAGTGAGTTGAGGGGCACAATTGTAATTTTATAAAAGAAAAAGGTGTACTCACATTTTTTACATTAAAAAGGATACTAAAAGGACTATTATTGGTACCTAGACATTGTAATGTCTTAATATATCCCAAAAATATATTTTATACATGTTTTTAGGTCATTTTAACCCTTATCATTTTATTTTAACCCCTAGGAAAACTGTTTTTACTATAACCACTATAATTAAATTTTTCTATTTTAACAATTCATTATGGTAAAAAAATTATGTTCACTATAATAGATAGTAAAAATTATTATTATTATAAGTAAGGAATTAGTTATAAAAAATTCAATTAATATATGTGGAAAAATTGACTTTAAAAAAAAAACCTGCACACGCGAAGAAAAATCGATTTTACAAGTAGTGTATATTTCTAGAAAAATATAATTTTATGTTAATATTTTTAATTTTAATAATAATTTTATGAATAAAATTAATATTTATTGATAAATAATTTATAAATTCAAATTAAATTATTTCTAATTTTGGGGTATTTTAATTAATTAAAATATATAGTAATTATGCACTTTTAAAAAGTTTTTTGAAAAAAACACGATTTTAAACCCACAAATATAATTATAAAAAATAATTTATAATGTTTATTAAAGATTAATTAATTAAAATAAATATAAATCATGAATAATTTTGGAACATTAAATCATATTAAAAAGTTAATTTTACCTTTAATGTTCTAAATTTATTGAAAAGAAATTACATTTTTACTAAAATCAGTATTCTTCACTATTGACAGAAAAATCAAGATTTTAATAAAAATACCAAAATTTTACTATAATTTAATTTTTATATAATGATTTGAAAAATAAATATTATTTTTTCAAATTCAAATTCTATAATTTATTAATTAAACTTTTAAACAAAACTTTCTAATAAAGGAGTTTATTTATAATTATTTCATTTTTATTTAAAATTTACATACATTTTTATAGTGAATATAACTATCTTATTCATATCAATAAAGCTGAAAATGATTTATTCTATCATTACCTGGATTGTTAATTTATTGATCCATAAAAATAGAGGTAATCAAAGGTTAGACTAGACCAACATCTGTGATAGAACTATGTAGTTTATTTGGAGTAAATTTTAATATCATCAATTTATGAGAAACTTATCATGATTGCCAATCCCACTAACTAATATTACTCAGAAGGGGGTCAAGTTTTTATTGGATGATGAATGTGAAGAAATCTTCAAAGGCATGGAGAAGAGATTGATCATTGCACCAGTGCTCACACTACCCATCACTAGGGATGGAATTTTTATCTAAAGTGATGCATCCAAAAGATATTAGTTTGTGTACTCATTAAAGATTAAAAATTAATAGCATATGCCTCATAAAATTTAAAGATACATTAGAAACACTACCCAATTCATGATCTATAATTGGAAACAATGATCTTCACAATAAATACTTGATGATATTATCTCTATAGAAAGAAGTGATACATATACATAGATAATAAAATACACATGTATATATTAAAAAAATGAGATTAATATATTAAATTAATGGTTGATAGGGATAATAGAAGATTATGATTTTTCCATCCATTACCACACTAGGAATGAAAACAACGTGGTATATTAGCTGAGTATAAAGGATTCTACATCCCTATCCATGATGAGTATCTAAAGGGATCCAAAAAAATTTAGACATATATATATAGTAAAAATAAAAGGATATTTATCCAAAATTTAATAAATAATTATTCATCCATCAAATATTTATGATATAAATGAGGTTTATAATGATTATGTGTTTCTAAGAAGAATGTATCGAATATTTTGGAGTTCAACTCTGCCAAAGATAGATTTATATGGTTTGTAACCCATATATGTGTCCCATAAAAACTAAATTTGATGAGGTAACTTCTTGATAATTCACATAGATTATCCTTATCACTTTTTTAGGAAGAAATAATATGTATAGATTTTTGAAGCAAAACATCTGGTGGGATAACAAAAAGATTGATACTGTGGAGTTTTATCTCTATGCTTTGTATGCCAATATATCATATTAAAATGATAGATGTCTAATGGTATTATGAAACCATTTCTCATACCATTATTGAAATGGGAAAACATATCCTTGGATTTCATCATAGGACTCCCCAAGACACCTAAATGTAATAAGAATATATGTGTGGTAGTCGATCACCATATCATGTTAAAAAAATTCATTTCTGTCAAGTAATATTTCTCTCTTTACTATCTCTCCTAGATATACATAGGTAAGACTGAATGGAGTTCCACTCTATGTTATATCTAATTGATATTTGTGGTTTACCTCAATGTTTTGAAGTAGCCTTCAATAAGTGTTGGACAAAAAACTGAGATTAATCACTACTTATCAAACTCAGAAAATCAGTTAGTATAAAAGGACCATCCATGCTTTGAACTATTTGATGAGATCATATTTAATTGATTTTTGAGGATGTTGGGACCAACACTTTCCACCAGTAGAGTTCTAAAATAACAACAGTTTCCATTATAAAATTCATATGGCACCTTACAAGGATTTTTTTGGTAATAGGGGATGGAATCCAATATATTAGGATGAATTTAGAGAGTGGAATCTTGTGGTACCTGATCTTATTAAAGATATTATAGATAAGAGTTAAACAATTAAACTTTATATAAAATCCCCAAAAAGGTGTCATAAAATCTATGTACACAATCATATTTGAGACATGGAGTTTGAGGTCAGAGATAACATGTTCCTTCATATATCACTATGGAATAAATTAATGAGGTTTATGAAGAAGGGCAAGATTATTCCTTGATGCATCGATCACTTTTCAATTCTTGTCACATCATATTGGTGGCATATTGACTAGAACTCCCACCTAACATATCCCAATTATACCATGTGTTCCATGTAACCCTCTTGGGGAACTATATACCAGACCCCTCAAATCTATGGAATCTAGAGGTGGTACCTTTGTAGAATGATATTCTATACAAGAATCATCTAGTGGTGATATTAGATTATAGAGACAAACTTATACAAAAGTAATACAACTCACATGGTCAATGTGTTGTAGCCGAATAACATGTTTGAGATAACAACATGGGAATCAGAGGAGGTGAACAAACAGAAGCACCCTTATCTTTTTTAGTGTGTGAAATGAAAATTTATATGGAAAAATTTTGGAAGATGGTATAATTAAATAACTTAAAATTTTATAAAATAAATTCCATTTATAAATGAGTAAATGACTTTTCAAGTAATGTAGTTATAAAAACCACATGCAATGATTCAGTTTTTTTGGACCATTAAATGTTATAATTTCATATATAAATGTCCATTAATAATCATAATCATTGATCATTTTTTATTTATAAAATAAAAATATTATTAGTACATATTAATAGTTATGATAAACTCTAACAGATATAGACAAAAGAAAAGATGGCCTAGACTAGTCAGATCGTACCATATGAAGACCATTTATGAGATATTATGAGGAATATAGCATCACTAAGATTTGATCGTCACCAATCACAAGATGTTATTTAAAAAATAAAGTATAAATGAAATAGTTTATAAGAAAATTTCAAGCTTATAGGGGTTATGGACCATACCATGTTTATTGAACCAACCCTAGAAAATATCACCATCACATAGCTTACCCAAATGGAAATCACTAGTATAATAATGGTATATACATCACTACCCTAATAGTATTGATTTTCAAATTCTATTTTCAATAAAACAATGATTATATTTATTAATTTTATTATTACTTTATAAATGGATAAGTAATGAGTTTGAAAAAAATAGATTTTGATTTGTGGAAACAACAATTATATTTTGGAGAAATATATAGCTTTGATCAAAACAATCTATTAGATGAATTAATGAATTTTCAAAATAAATTAAATTTTAATAAAATATTATTAATAAATAATAATTATTTAATATAAATTATAACATAATTTTATAAAGTCAAATGTAGTTTCTATACGGGTTAGAAAATTGTTATTATATAAAATTAGTAATTTACAATAAAAGGATATTTTTAAAAAAGTGTAAATTATAATATTTAGAAAACTATTTTGGAAAAATAAATATTTTTTTTAAATCAAATTTTCTAAATGATTCAACAATTATTTTTTCCTAATTTTCTAAGGAATTTTAATTTTTAAGTTAAAATTAAATATGGTATAAATATATGATATATATTATGACAACATAAAATCCCATAATTTATTTAATTAGTACTATAAATATTATCCATGGAAAAATATATATTGCTAACATAAAATATTTTTTTTAATGTTGTTTGATTAATTTTACATATTCTTACGAAATCCCCCAAAACCAATTTTGTTTTTTGTGTTTTTAAAATTAGGTCTTTATAAACATGACTCACTTCTACATCACTAAAAGAATTATTTTAATATTTTAGGTTCTTATACATATAAAATAATTAAATCCACTCCTATTTGTAAGAAAAAATGGGAAAACCCCACAATATGGTTTTTTAATTACTTTATCATATAGAGTCAAAATACTAAATTTGAAGATTAATAATGAATCCTCCTCTATATTCCCATATAAACTTAACCATAATTGCATTACCCTTCACTTAAAACAATTTTAAATTAATTTACTCTACCATTTCATCTCAATATTCCTTCCACAGTTACCTAAGCTCTTAATAATCTCATCCCATTCTTTAATATGTTCCCTCCCAATGTAATGAATCATGTCCTTACCCTTTTTATTCCAGAACCTTTTTTATATAATACCTTTTATTTAAAATTTATCATGTTGCGATATGTTTTTACACATACCTATTATTATCCTTATGATTTAAAAGTAATTATAGACCCATTTCTCTCTCATTCACCCCTATTATAATCCTTTATATACACCTCTTATAATGTTGAAATTATCCTTGGATTTTAGATGCCAAACATTTATGTAGAGATTACCCGCCTCCTTTTCCACTAATGGGTATTCACCTAGTGATACTTATCCATAATTTATTAAATATTTACTTGTATTTAATCCTAAATAATTAATCATGTGGTTAAAATTTATTAAATTCATCATTATGTTATATGATCTATGTGACACACTTATGTATATACATGATATGAAGGTGATGGGGGTCCTATAATTATATAGCCCACCAATGCAGTGGGTAATGTTTTAATCTCATGATATTACATGTATTGTTAATGGGAGATTATCATAATAACATTGTACTAATTTTTATGGGTGTTTAGCCTTGAATTTGGTTTATGATGCCATGTTTTCTGTTGTTCCCACATTCAAATGTTGCATTTATATTATCATGTTATTTAATGCCTCATTTTTCAAGATTTATATTATCACCACAATTATGTTACCTTAATATTAATATTAGATAAAATATAATAATTTATAATATTATATTTTTTTTATGTCCTTTATTGGGATTTATATCTCACCCATTTCTTATGTATATCCCCATGTTATCCCATACCATTTTAGAAGGGTATTATATTTTAAGAAGATATTAGGAAGTTTCATTTTATGTAATTTTTATTACTTTGAATGTTTCCTTTATATAAACCTAATTTACAAAATATTTTTGGACTCATTATCTTATTTAGATATTTTAACTTTATATTTATGTAATTAAGCATGAATTAATGTGTATTAAAATATAGGTTGTCATAAATAAAATTCATAGAATTTACCAAAAGAGTAAATAATATATATATTTTAATCATATCAAGTGGAATCAAGGCATGCCAAATTGAAATATAAGGTGTTTTATAGTTTATATAGCCTCATAAAATAAAATGTATACATGTTCTCGATACATTTGAATATTTATCTCCTAGTTAAACTGCTTTAAACTAATTTTAATCTTAACAGTGAAAACCTAACATTTTATCATGATAACTTAATTATATAAAAAAGGATAATACGAGCCTTATAAAAATAGTTGACATGTTGATTTAAAATTTTGAATCCATTTTATCAGATTCAATTTCCATATGTGGTTGAAATGACTTTTAATATAAAAACACTAGATGTATGAAATATAGTTTTTAGTAAAATACCCATTTTTAAGAGTAAAATTTATTTCACCTTAAAAAGAAGTATTAAATTAGTTTATAAAAAAATTGGTTAAATAATACTTAAAATAATGGTTTTAGAATTTTTTAGTATGAAAAATAAACATGACATCTTCCAACTATGGAATTAAGTTCAAAGACCCAAAATATGTTTAAAATTTGAATAAAATATATCTCATGTTCTAAAAAGTATATATTGGGATCCAAAATATTAATTAAGATTTTAAACTAATTATTTACTTTTTTAAATATATAATTTTCTAAAAAACACTCATATGGTCTTATAAAATAAATTATTGGGTATATTTTAAAGTTTTACTAAATAGTTTTAACCTTGTTCACCCTGTTTTTTCGTTGCTGATGTGAAAAAATTTACCATCATTATTATAAATAATTGGAAAAAATAAAAGGGATATAATTACTATATTTACTCTACATGATTCCAAATATTTAACACATTTTTAATGATTCAAATTCTGTAAGAGGCATAAATAAATTTAATATTAAAAAACACAATAATAAATGGTTTTTGATTAAAATGTTTTCTGAAATATAAAAAAAATTATACCTAAATAAAAAATAAAATTTGTTTCAATGACCTTAATTGGATTATTAATAATATAAATGGTGGAATTTTCCTTTTAAATTAATTTGAAAACAAAATATAACTTTGTAAATTCATTAAATGAAAATAATGTTTTCAATAAAAAAAATTCGTTTTTAATATTTATCTAAAAATCAATATTTTAATATAATTATCAAATTTGAATACTATATAATTTTTACACTATTATTTCAATAACTAATTTATTTTTTCAGTTAAATTTTCAAAAAAAGGTAGAAATTAATAATATTATTTATTCACAAAAATAAATAAAAACCATTTTTTGAGGAAAATTTTATTTTTAAAGCATATAATAACATCACTAAAAATATAATTGATTTACCTAAAATGGATATACTTTCTTAAAATTTGTTTATTACAATTCATACCATCATTTTTAAATAATGATATTTTAAAAATATATCTAGTTTTTTCTAAAATCAATGTTCTGTTTGATATAAACAGTCAATGAAATTAAATGTATTTAAAAATAAATATATTCTAAAATCATAGGGTGTTACAGTATCTCCCATAGAATTTATACCAACCCCTGCTAAAAGTAGACACCATATTGTAATAATAATTTCCCTATTTCATCACTTTTTCATCTCTAAGATGTTCCCCTTTTACAAATACAAATAACTCCATGAATTTACTAGATTTCTATAATTTCCATAAATCCATTTATCTAACATTATCAATTAACCCAATGGGATATCTTCTACTAATAACTCATCAAGTCTTGTTTTATATTAAACATATTTTAGGAGAGTGGAATTTGTTTTGTTTAAACCAACTAAAACTAAAGGATATCGTGAACATCAAGGTTTAATTGACACCTTTAAAACACTAATATGGATGAGAATTTTATAAAAATATATACCACATTATCATGTATTCAAACATGCTCCATAATGATTTCTCCTTTCTAAAAATTCACTTTAATGAAATGATATTGAATCTTAATTTTATTTGAATGACATTTTTGAACTATATTTGTTTTCAATTCAATATGACACTTTTTACCAAAATAAATCACAATGAGTATTTATACATATTCATCAAGATCCTCCCATTAAATCTACAAACCTATAAACTAAGTACATTCCCTAATATCTGAAATGTACTTTGGTTAAGCCATGGGAAGATATGTGCTCTCTTGTTTCTGGATTAATGAGTTAATTCTCTGGATTCTAAAAAAATATCATATAGTCTTGGATTTTATATCCAACATATCTCAAGACCTTATTAATTTTAAATAAACATTAAACTAATGGTATTTTTCAATTTAAACACTAGAACATAGTTTAAAGTACCTTGTACATACCTAATAACTAGTTTCAATGTTGTGATATTCTCTTTCTTTGGATTACATTGAAATAAAGACAAAAAAATATTGTCATATAAAAAATGTTCAATGTACGTATCATTAAGTATAATTATCTTCAAATTGTTCTAATGTATAAAATATTATCAAATAAACTTTCAATTTTATGTTTTATATGTTTGGTTCTAACTATAATTTGTTTTGATAATGATTTTCTATCATTTATATAAAAATTCCTTAATAATTGTGTGGAACTTTTTACTTATGAAATATATGTTCACACTACCTATTAACTCACATGGAATCTAATAATATATGTAATATCTTTGATCATGTACACCTAAAACACTATTCTCTTCATTATTTCAAATTACTCTACTGTCAAGTATCCACAATCTAATATTCCTAATTTTTTTAAACATATCACAGGTAAAATATCTTTCCCTTTATTCTTTTTTTACATTCATGAAATTCTATATTGAGTTGATAAATATTATAATCTATATTAATTCATATCAAAATAATCATCATAGTTGAAATAATTTTATTACAAGGGTGAGAATCTATTTCATCATAAAAAATGTCTTTTGGACTTAAACCCATACCCCTTAACATCCTATAATGATTAATTTCACTCTTTTTTCCTATAATGCCAAAATTTTTAATCAATATTAAAGAAATAAGAAAAATATAGAACATATTTCCACTTTATGGTATATAATATTTTCTCATCCTTCTTTATTAACATCTACACAATTCTCCTCCCAAAAAGTTTTCCACCTCATCGTAATCTGTTATTATGTATCCAAGGAAACCATTGAATTAGAACATCATTAAAGGGGATATTTTACCACAATCTTTTATCTGAATATTATCAACTACCAAATTTCACAATTACCTTTAATAAAGTATCATTTATTAAGAATTATGTCTTACCTATTGGTTTCCTCTCATATTTATAAAGCTTATCCAATTTTAGATGATTCAAAATAAAATCCAATTACACTATCACCCATGTAATTAATTATTTTATCATTAAATATCTTTTTAACACTTATCATTCCTCATTATACCCTTTCTCAATGTTCATCAACTAAGAACATTCTAAACTAAAGCTTTTTCATTGAACCACATGATTTTATTTCAACATCAATATTAATTCTAAGATAAAAAACTTTTTCATAAAGAGACTAAACATTCCATGAATATTTATTGATCAATGATGTATATTAATTGATCAACTATAATCTTATCATAAATTTCTATGTTGAAATTAAACACTTATATGGACATTTCTTAAATAGATCCTTTTTCTCTCTCTACCTTCTCTAACAAAGTGGTTTTGTCTTTTTTTATATAATATACTGTGATGATCATTTCATAAAAAATCTTATTTTTCTCGTTTTATCATATTTTAGTCCTCTAGTTGAAATTCTTGTTCAAATATTAGGTAAATAACACTTTTTGGGTGACTATATTCTTCAATTTCATTTTTTCTCTTCTATTCCATTAACATTATAGAATAATCTCTTTCTAAAATGACTTATGTTTAATCATTCTCAAATTATTTATTATCATTATCCTCTTGTTAACATAGAAAGATCATCCATTAAGCTTATTTCTGAATGTTTTTCAATATTTGATGTTATATTTAGGGTTATTCCTTCACAGTTTTTGTGTGTAATCACTTTTATATTCTCTATTAACCTTACATGGACATCTTGTAGAATTATGTATGACCTTTCCATGGATAAATAATTACATTGGTATATTTTATTCATATATTCCATTAACCCAATTAAAATATCTCTTCATGAGAGTTAAAAACCCATAACATGTACATTTCTCTAATTCCAGAGAATCTTTAATACCAAGATTCTATTTGTATTAAAATAAAAAAATTTAAGTGAATTTCCAAATGAAAATTGAAGATTAACTATCTTGTTATAATCCACTAACATCTTATATAAATAATAATGTTATAACACTATTATATTCCCTATAAAGATGAAAATTTTGGATTTTATAATAGAAGAAATATTCTATGAATTATATTTATGATGTTAACATCCTTCATATAATCATTGGCTCCAAAAAATAGCTCTAAAAACATCAATGATCTAGTTTAATGTACTATTAATTTCTCATTTGAACTCATCACTAAATCAAAAAACCTAACATGTAGAACATGTAACATTTTCTATTTTACTTTGTAGTCATCATTATATATGTTATAAGGTTTATCCAATTTAAATTTCACTAAGTTATATCACATTTCCTTTATATATAATGTATTCGATAATTATTACGATAAGGTATTTTATGTATTTCATTTATGTTGTGTAGTTTCTTATCTTTTTTAGTAATAGACTTATATATAACAACTCATACATGTATCCCGTGTATATATATATAGAAAATTAATATTGAGATACAATAAATGATATCTCATCCCATTATTCCAGATTTGATAATTAAATATATTAACCAAAGCTATACATTGTTATAAATGTGAGTTCCCTAGACTCAACTTGAACAATACATTTAGATTAATATATCATGCATACAGTGAGTTATTCATGATGTATACATACCATAATGGTGATGATATTTCCAATTCTATGAATTACATGGTAATTTTCATTGGTTATTTTTCATATCCAATGGTTATTGTAGTTCCAAAACTATAATGAAAACCTATAGATATTATGATATAAATAGTAAACTTATGTTATATGGTTTAGAGAAATCATGGGAATAGAAAACATGTGATGTGTGATTATTATCTGTTGGGGGATCATAATCATTAATACTTATTCTATTTAATTTCACACTTGGTGAACTCGATTATGTGAGATTATGATGACTAACCTTCCAATACGAACACCATATGTTTCAGGTGTAACTATTAGTTTTTAGCTACGAACATGTGTAATAGTCTACTGAATTGAAAGTATTATCAGTGTGTGCCACTTTATTTCATAATTTGATGCAGGATGAAAACCATGACATTTAATTCATGGAGAGGTATCGTGAATTGGGTGTCTCATTGGATTGATTGAATAATCAAGAAATAGTTTTTCACTTCTCAAAGGAAGGGATATCTCAAACCCATTTGATCATAATGGTGATACCTTTTCTAAATACATGGTCATGGTAGAATAATCCATGTCCATCTAGTAAGTTCAATGAATAATAATTTATGATAGATAATGACATAGAGTGTGCATAATTATTTATGAGATATCTCAAGAGAATGAGATTATACTACATGATGTGTGTTTGTAGGAAAGATTTTTTTTATTTTGACCATTCCATATCTCCTTAGGGGCCCTGAGGGGTTTCCCAAATCTGCTCCCAGTTTATGAATAGTATTCACATATCTTAAGAAAAGTTCCTAGTGGGTGACACATTTATTATATTAAAAAGTCTGGGCCTAATCTATTGAATAGTATTATAAGATAATGTGGGCCCCACAACAGGTTCTAAGAGATGTCTGAGTATAAATGATATCCAGGGGATAAATAAATTTATTATTATTTTAATATATAATAAATGGAATTTCTTTTATTTAATTATTTTGTTTACAAGTATTTATGTTAATAAATGGGGAAGAATTTTAATTAATGAATATTATTTTAGTTTTCAAGGTTCATTTAATATTAATTGGAATATCGAGTCCAGTTAATAACAATATTTTATCATGTAATATTTTTGTTATATTATAGAAAGGGATAGAAATATTAATGATATTTATATCATAGTTAAATACCTTTTCATTTATTACTATTTTAGTGGGCAATAAATGTTTGAGGGTTAGGGATACATTTTCTGGAATTTGACACCTCACTATATAAGTGATAAGGGAATATTTTCTGGAGTACTATTAATAATATGATTTTGAGACCCTTTCTCTGATATTTCCTGCATCCTATGTAGAGAAAATGCTAATCTCAGTAGCTGATCAGATTTTTCCTTCACGGTTTGAAGGATTATCACAGCGTTGATTATTAGAATGTCTAATGCTTCATCAAATCTTCATTCCAGCACCCATATTTTGATGATTTCTATTCCTTTATAATGTTGAATTTCATGTTCATGATCTAGAGGGATTTGAACTCAATTCCTTTGAGCAAAAAGCACTAAATATAAGGGATTTTTGAACATGACTTCAAATCAAATAAGGTAATTTTTCATTATAATTTTATTCTTTAATAAAATCACCTGAGTTCCTCCACCATTATACTATAATTCTCATCAATTGATTCAATGTTTTTATAATGATTCAATGATAAATTTTTTGAATCAACGTCCTATCTACTTCCACTAGGATCCCTAGTAGCTACATAACATTCACACTGAAATTTTTTTTCATGTTCATAAACATTATTTGATAGATTCCCAATGAATAACATGTGGACCTAATACCACTTGTTTCTACTATAATTTTCAAAAACACCCAAAGAGGGGGGTGAATTATAGTGTATATATATACCTCATAATTAACTAAATCTTGTTCTCAAATCATAAATAATGATATAAATATGTTATTATTAATTAAACTATTAATGCATCCAAATATGAAATAATACTATAGTGATACAAAAATTTTAAATATTTCCCCACTAAGGTAAAAACTAAATTATATACACTGAAAATTTGAAAATGTATTAGGGAATATCACTACTAAGTGTATGTGATTAAAATTTTTAAAAAGCCTCACTATCAATCTAAGGGTTTATCCCTCTTTCTCCCAATTCACACAAAATGTAAAGGAAGATATAAAATAATAATATAAAATAAATAATCCATTATAAATAATAATCATAGAAATGACTAAGACCAAAAAACATGGGTGTTTTAATTCAACTCCAATTTTCTCTATTATTTCCAAATCCTTGATCATGTAATGTATAGTATAAGTTTTTCTCATTTCTATAGATATATAAGTGTACTTAAATTTTTTTTTTTTTTAAAATTTATCTGGAAACAACTTATCTTAACTGATTCAATAATCCAATTTCATATTTTTTATTTTCAATGTTCCATCAGAAAATTGGATATAAAAACTATCAATAATGTATGAAAATACAACCTTTAATTTTAAAGATAAACTCCCATAATTTTATGAATATTTTAATTTTGAAAACATTCTAGAAACTATCACATAATGTCAGATCTACTATGATTTTTGCATGGATAATATCAAAATTTTCTTGAATATAACATGACTATCTCTAATACAATATGATGTTCATGTCAACAACAAGTCCAAAAAAAACATGATGAAATAAATTTTAAAATTCCATGAAAATCCCAGTGAGTTGATTAAATATTTATATATCATATTTATGATGTGTCATTATCTTTTATAATGTGAATTGATTCAACAAAAATTAACTACTATATAAAAAATATTTAATTACTTTTTATTACACCATGTATACTTCCTATAATGCATAATTCATTGTAATTTTAATTATATGTAGAATGTGTTTTGTTGTGACCTATCTGGATGTGGCTTGAGCATTATAAATATGTTCAATCGGAGATGAATCATGTTCACATGGTGTTTCTATTGTAGTTTTGATTTATCATATAAAACATGCCTCATATCATTATGATATGACAAGAGATCTTCCCTTAAAGTCACACTTACACCACCCTAGTCATGGTGAGATCTACTTTATTACACATTTTTAGTCTTTCTTCAAGAGATCCACTTTAAATATTATAAAACCATCTTCAATTATTTAATCCCTTATACATACCCAAATAAATTATAAAAAACAATATAACTTCACAAGATTCAACATTATCTAATGGTTCTATAATTATCCCCCTTACCAAATCAAATATCATTGGTTCCAATATAGAAAATTCATCGACTATGTCAAAAATATATCTAATTGAAAGCTCTATATAAATAACAAGACACATTAAAAATAACTACAATCAGGATGAAACATTTTTCATCCCACATAATGCGACCCTTGACCCCCATAAATACTTTATAAACCACCCTAATTCTTTTAAAAATATTATATTATAACCAATCTATAGTTTTACCATTCTAAATCACCTTTGAAAAATTACTAAGGTAAAAAGTACATATCTACCTCTAAATTTTTGGATAAATTTTTTCTTTAAAATTTTTATCTCTCAAGAATAATTTACCAAAATATCCATGTGATAAATAAGTAATACTATAAACTTGATTACAATGTTCTGTACACTAGAACTCCCATAAAGAATCATTATGATCTCTTTTTGGTGGTTTATATACGTTATAACTAATATGAATTCTTTTCCAAAAAAACTCCCATTATTGATTCCATAGAAACTAATTCCATAAAACTAAATTCATTGAATATTCTTCGAGATATAACCTCTATCACTATAATGGTAACCCCATAAAAACAAACTACCAGTAGAGGATGATGCTTGATCAATTTCGAAATAAATAGGAATTTTATATCAGCCTCATCTAGTTAGTTATCAGTTACATGATCTGACATAAATCTCATACATATTAGAAAAAAGACCCCTAAAAACTACCCAAAAATCCACTTTAAGATCCATCTACAACTAGAACAACACTTCTCACACTATATAAGACTATTTTTGGTTTTTTACTCATATTATCACACATAAACCTAACTAAAACCCTGAAACATAGCTACATGAATAAAAAAAATTGACCAAAACTCATCCCAAGGATATAATGACACATATAAATCCATTCTATAGTCTACCCCATATAAAATTTTATTCAATAAGAAAACAAAGTCATCATGAACAATATGATGTGTAATTCATTCCCCAAACCTATTATAGTACCTTTTAAAAAATATTTCCTATGTCATGACTTGTAGATTAGCAGGGAATTTTATCAAGATAATAGGGTCCCTATATATTAATAGCCCAATTTCTTGAGCCAACATCTCATACCATTAAAAAATATTATAGTCATACAATTAAATGGATACAAATAATTTGCTACTTAAAAAACTATTTTAAGACTTATTCAGATTCCACTCTATCTCAACTTTATTCTAGTAATCATCCATCCTTGGATAACTAATATAAATCAACTACAAAATCTTATATCTAATAATACAAGGTAAAAAAAATAAGACAAGGGTATGAAACATGAAAATAAGAGATATCACTATCAATAATATGAGAACATAATATAAACTAATGAACAAATTAAATAAATCTTCATTATAATTTAGTCATCAAGTAAATTTCGTGTATATCATCATGTTATATAATGTTATAAAAAATAAAAATGAAAAAACTATAATAGAAGAAATATGATCATGAAACCCCTAAAAATTATACCTAAAATTCCCCACAAAAATTATAATGATATACTTAATGAAACTATCAAAATCATCTAACCTTATATTATCTATATTTTCCACAAACAAAATCATGAATATATGAATAGCTATTATAAAATTATGGATGAGTATAAAAATACCAAATAGGTTCCTAATCATATACAAAACTATACAAATTCAATAAAATCATACAAATTATTTAGTGAATGTAAAAGATAAACTAGGAACCCATGCCTTACTAGAGAAAGTGAAAATCTATCAAATCCAACACCATATCTTTCCATAACCACACTCCCAAAAATTACAAGGGTATATAAAAATTGTAACTCGTATTATAGAAATCAAACTAAATAAGAGACCCCAAAAATCATTCTAGTTAAAATTTCATCATACTAAAAATATCACATGTCCTAATTAAAACTGACAACTAGTGATATTATAGAATTATCCCAAGATATATTACAAATATCTTCAGGAGAGGACATGAGTCAAGGTTCACTATTATAGCCATCCTGAAGACCCATAATCTTCTAGGATATAAGGATACACCCATATTTCTTGTACTTGGGTTGTTATTTTTTTATTTAGTAACTCTATATCATTACTCAAATTACATAGCATACAATAGAAATAAAAAAACCCAATATCCCAAACCATCATCACCAACTAGAGTACTCATCTCACCACATGTCATTCATTAACCAATAGGGGAGATGATAACATATTTCCACCCTAGTACTTCACCTAGGAATAAAACATCCTAGGGAAAAACAATTAAAACAATATCCTTTGAACACTATTATAGACATATAGTTTAGAATCATGAATCATTTGGACTACACCCTACATATTTCATCCTCTAGAAATTATATTCTAAAATAATAATGTCATAATATGCAAAACATAAACAAGAACCATTAGAAGGATCAAGAAACATCATTATCCTGAACCAACATTCATGTATACTAATATCACCCTATGGAACATACAACTGAGTCACCAAAAATTACCCTTCAAAACACAATTCATAGTCCACAAACATCTCTACAAGGAATATATATATTATATATAATGGATCACACATCTAAATCCATTTAATGGGTCTTAATTATATTCATCCAATACATTGGAATCACATCTTCAAAAATCAACCTTTACCACAATCAGTCATTCAATAAAGGGAAGGGAACATGCATAGTGGAATTGAATTTCCTTCCCTATTAAAACTTGAACCTCCGGACCCATTCTTATCGACCATCAATATAAAATTACTCTAACAACATAATAAATTAAAAAAACTATTTAGAGTTAATAACTATTATTGTGGAATCTTGATTACTAATTACCTTCTACCAAGAGTGACCTTTTAGAATTCCAAACAACCATTATAAATGAATATAGAAAAGATAGATTTTATAAATATATTCATTATTACACAATAATACATGATTTATTACATAACATTAAACCTAATACAAACCAGAAGATCAATAAGTATAATGTCTTTGAGAATTAGATACATTACATTAAAACATAAAATAGTGAATACATCATCTTTATTTAAAACTACCTTAACACGATCATAATGATCCACCAAATATAAAACTTCATGTAATAACCTGTTGATATACATAAGAAAAGGGTGAGATATAAATCTAGGTGAGGGAATAATCATGTCATAAAATGAAGATAATAATACGTGTTGGAAAATAAGTATATAAATGGTGAATAAAAAGAGTAGGAATCATAAACATTAACAATGAGACATGATATAACATGATAATCAAAAATGGAAACATAGGAAATGTGAAAAAAAACATTAATCACTGCATCATAAACATAGGGCAAGGATAACTATCAAGACCTAATTATAGACAAAAGTACCATAAAGGAATTAGTTTCACTCCATGTCCCAACATGATGTCTCATGAGACTAAACATTACCCAATGCATTAGAATTCTATATAATTTCGGATTCACCTGTCACTTTCATTTCATTTTCAAGCTTAAATGTGCCACATAGATCATAAATCATAAATTAATTCACTGTAAAAATTTATCCCATGACCAAGGATTGTGGAATTAATACATGTAATTACCACATAAAATAATTATATGTTTATAAAGGTTGAGTCCATTGATAAAAAATGGGTATGGTATACATTACACGATTGTTTTGGCAAGTAATATTATGGTGAAATTTTAACTGTATAACGATGTCACATTAAAATTAAAAAATAGGTTTATGATATTAAAAGGGTTCTATCATAATTTTGACATAAAATTAGAATTAATAGGGTCATGGAAACAAATTTTCCAATAATGGAAATTGTTAATATGAGGAATAATATAATAAAGGAACCTGAATAATGAAGAGAATGTGAGGATCCTTTACTTGATTGTGTGACTCCAAATACTTGGGATGGGATTATTGAGAGCTTGGAGAGCCTTTGTAGGAATATAGATTTTGGAGGTTTGATTAAGGATGTTCTCTAAGTATTTTGAGTGAAGTGAAATGGTAGCATGTGTGGGTTTATATAGAAAAGGAGGTGGGATTTCAATATTTTTTTCTCAAGCATAGCTGTTGGACTCTATATAATAAAATAACCGGAAAAAAAAATCCCATGGTTTTTTACAATAGTTTCTAAAAAATCTGATATGTTTTCATTATTTTATATGACAAAGGCTAAAATTAATAAAATAATTTCCTTGTTTATGTAGAGGTTAGTCATACTCTTAATGAAATGATTTTAAAATCTTAAAATATATTAATGGGTTTTGATGATTCGCAAATGATTTATATAATTAATAAAATAAGAATAAAATCACATTATTTTAAATGTAAAGCATATATTTGGTCATTTATCCCATTTATTGTACATATTACATCACTTTTGGCTTAGTATGATATTATAATACACAATGTATATTTATATGGTATTTAATATTTACACGAACAATTGATTGTCTTAGAAAATTATGAAAATATCACTATTGGAAAATTTAGACATTATGATTCCAAAAATAATCTTAATTTTATCTAACAAAAATCTTAATACATTTATTTGAAATTTTAAATTAAAAATCAAAATTCATTTTGAAATTCTGGGGTTTTTTTGAAAATAAACGTTTTCAACCCTAATAAAATTTACATTTGAATTCATAAAAATTATATGATATTTTATATTTAATAAACATTATTTTATAATAATAATTTACTAAAATATTATTTATTTCAAAAATATATTAATTCATCAAAATAAACTCGTTAATTGAATTTTAATATTACCCAAAAAATAATATTTGTGTTTTATTTTATCAAAATAAAAATCATTTATAAAGTTACAATAATAGAATGAAAATATATTGATTATATTATAAAAAATAGTGTACATAATCATATTTATAAGGTCTTGATATATATTCCTTTAATAATATATCAAATTCTCTAAGAGTAAGGTTTGTGAAGGTGAGTCTTTCATGTTGTGGTTCAGCGTACTTGGTTTGGGTCATGATCTCGAGGAGCATGAACGTATTCCATAAATTGCTTCCCTCAAGCTTTAGTTATTGGATCTCAACATGGGCTTGGTAATGGGAAAATCCTAGTGATGTTATCTTTCATAGAAACTCTGATAAATGGGCTACATAGGGTAAGATTCTACAGGTTGAAGTTATCACTTCCTTTTTTCAGGTAAATTGGATTTATTATAACCCTATATTTTTATTAATCATGTGATAACTATTCAACGACTATATTATAAATCGTAATTATGCTTAATAGTTTTTTAAATGTTATAGAATATAATAAAACTAAATAATTGTGTGAGTTTTCTATAACCATATTATAAAATAATATATTTAAATTAATCATAAGAGGAATTTTATTGATAATAGTTTAGGTCGTTACAATATTCCCCCATTTAGAAATTTCACCCTCAAAATCTTCATTTCCCATACTAGAAAAGATGAGCGTTAAATTATTTTTTCACTTCTTAGGGTTTCCACATTTCTTCAACAAAATTATGCTATCTCTACAGCACTTTGACCTGGTGAATTATTTTATTTTGTAGAACTCTATCTCCATGATATAAGATCTTCACCGACTTCTCTTCATATGAGAGATCGTTATCCAATGGTTCCACCTCTGGATTGAGTACATGTTACAGAACTAGTATGTTCTTTATCTAGACGGACACATGGAATAAATCATATACTTGAGTAAGGATTGGTGGGAGTGATATTCAGTAGGCCACCACTTTGATGTGATCAAGAATCTCAAAGGGGTTGATGTATATTAGAATTATATTTCACTTAGTACCAAATCTCATCACATTATTCAATAGATATATGGATACGAAAACCATGTTTACAACATTAAACTATAGGTATCATCAACAATTGTTATCATATCTCTAATATCAAATATGAGAATCCTTGATAAAATGTTGAATGTTATAAACCTTTTCAATAATTTCTTCAACCATTTTAGGACCTAACTAGTTTTTGTTCCCTGACTTTATCCCAACATGAAAGAGCTCTACGACTATTCCCATAAAGGGCTTCATTGGGATCCATTTGGATTCTTGAGTGGAAACTGTTATTGTAATAGAACTTTAGTAGAGGAATTTTTGTTTCCCAATTTCCTTTTAAGTCAATTGAGCATGCTCCCAACATGTCCTCATGTTTCTGGATTTTTTTTCCCAAATTATCCATCATTTTGGTGATGATAAGTCATTCTGAAGTTTAGCTCAGTGTTTAGAGAATATTAAATACTATTCCAAAACATAGATGTTAATCCCAGATCCTGATCAGATAGAATCAATAGTCGTACTCCATGTATCTTGGCCACTTCTCTGATTTATATCCATGTAAGCTAATCCATTTATAAATACCCTCAAATCATAATGAAGTTGAAAGTATTTGCAAAATGATCCAACACAACTGATATAGAAATATTTATTCTTTAGGTCTTTATAGGACTAGTGAAAATGTCCATGGTTTTATTTTTTCATTTTCATGTAGGTATAGGTAATGGTTTCATCATCTTGTTCGATTTTTTCCCTTCCTTCTTTCACTTGCTGTTATATAATACATATTAATGTATATTCTAAAATCTCATTCTTCATATTTTTCACCCAATAGTGTTATTTAAGATCATGATACATCTTTTTGACTCTTGGATGGATAGATTATGTTGGCCTATGTGCATCATCCAGCAACTCTTTTAACTCCAAATTTAATGGTACACATAGTCATTCCCAAAATCTCACAACTCCTTTTTCATTAACATTAAACTCTAAGGATTTCTATTTTCTTATAGATTCCACTTTTTTCTAATCCCCACTTCAACTCTCTAGGCATCCTTTATCTTTTTTAAAATAGATAGTTGAGAAATAATTTGGGAAACTATTGATGATGTTCAGTTCGTTATGATTTCTATGTCCATCCTCTTCACGCCTAAGATGAGAAGATCCTTCTCAATTCTAGTCAATTAAAAATTGTTAGATCCATTTTACATAGACTGTCTACAAATTTATTTTCTTTACAAGGATTATAGTTAATTTAGAATTTATACTCTTTGAATAGATCTAATCATCTTCGTTGGTCATAATCGTATCTTTCATTGTAAATATATACATGAGGATTTTATGATCTGAATATCTTTCATAATTCTCCCCAAATAGATAATTCCGCCATATTTTCATAGAAAATATCACTAAATCTAAATAAAGATCATGTTTTGGATAGTTTTGTTAATGAAATTTCAAATTCCATGAACCATAGGCTATGAATTTTTTATTTTTAATTGACACACATCCCAACACCATCTTCGAAGCATTACTAAACACCATGAAATGTTCTCCACATGTATGAAGTTTTGTCATAAGTGTAATGATAATCCTCCTTTTCATCTCCTTGTACCTCTCTTTACATTAATCATTCCATGGAAACATGAATCCCTTCCAAGTTATCTTGCTTAGAGGGTTTGACAATCACAAGAAATTTCTCACAAATTGATGATAATACCCAGATAATCCAAGGAAACTATCAATATTTTTCATAGATGTTGGTCACCTCCATCCTTCAATTGCTTATATCTTTCAAGGGTCCATAGATATACCATTTGTTTATTATATAACCAAATTAAGATACATCCTTCAATGAGAAATAAAATTCATTGTACTTGGAATGAAGATTCCTTTTTTTCAAAGCCTTTATCACATTGCTCAGATTCTATTCATGGTCCTCCATGGTTTTGGAGTATATTAAAATATCATTTACAAATATTACCAAAACTTTTTTGAGGTAATGTCTAAATACTCTCTTCATTATGTCCATGAGTATTACTAGTTAATTATTGAGTTTGAAAGGCATTATGATGAAATCATAGTGCCCATACCTTGTACAAAAATAATTCTTAAGGATATCCTCCTTCTTCACCGTAACTTGGTAATATCCTGACCACTAATCCATCCTATATGATTATTGTGCTCTAATGTAATTTACCTAACATGTCATTAATTTGAGGTAGAGATTAATTATACTTTGGTGTGATCTTTTTGAGCTCATGATTATCAATTAAAAGGCTCATTAACCCATCCTTCTTCTTAATAAAGATTATTGGTGCACCCCATGGTAAGGAACTTGAGTGTAAGAACCCTTTATCCTTATTCTCTTATACATGTTTCTTAAACTCCTAAATTTCTATCCATTCTATATGGAGACTTGGATAATTCTAATGAACTCTGTATAAGATCGATTGAAAATTCAACCTCAATACTGGGAAGAAGACCATGAAATTATATGGGAAACACATCACTATATTCCCTCACAACAAGAATATATTAGAAGATGATTTTTTCCATATACTCAATCATTTGAGAAAGATATTGTTTCTCATGGGGTAATAATATCCTTGATTGGGATGTTGGTGCTGAATAAGTTTCACCCTCCTCCTTTCACTTATATTGAATTGGGATTTGATTTGTGATATGGAGACTGATTTCCTTCTCGTGACAATTTATGTTGGATTTATATAGGTAAAACCAATTCATACCAATAATTGCATCAATTTTCACAAAAGGGTTTATGGTAAGGTTCACTAGGAAGTTCAAACCAAAAATTTTGATAGGAGAGGATTTATATACTTTGGATGAACTAATTTCCCCGATTTCCATTTTCAATGATAACTCTACTTCCATACTCTGTGGTTGTTTTGGAAAAGTTTTAGTAAACTATCATGATATGTATTAATGAATATAAACATAATAAAAAATATTGTTCACTTTTCTTGAATGAATAACTAGATTACTTTTCACCAAATCATTATCAGGATCCACCATGGTTGTTGTGATGCAAAAAGTTATCCCTTTCTACCTTGGAGGTTTTTTATTGCCTCTGAAAACCCTTGTATTAGTGCACTGACTTTCAAAGTTCATCAGTTTATTATAGCTAAATAAATGAACAGTGTGTTGAGGGTTAACTATAGCATTTGTTTCCTCTATCACATTATTTGTTTTATCCTATCAGTATTAACAATATATATTCCCTTCCTTCCAACACTTAATGCATTTCCTCATCCCACAGAGTAAATTTTCGATGTTCTTTTTTCCGCACCTTTAACATGTGGGTTGATTAAATTTCTTTGCACTATTAGATTTATCCATTAGACTTTCAAAATTAAAATCCAATTTCCGCTTCATATCCCCAGAAACCCTTGAAATTATCTAGTTTCTATTTTAAATTTGATGTAGTATTTGGGAATTTCCTCAAAGCTATCAATGTCTTAGATCGATTAAGATTTTAGTATACTAGGTTTTATCCCACCCAAGAAGTGTTCAACCTTTCATTTGAGGGTAACAATAAATCCAGAGGCGTATCATGAAAGTGTTTTGATGTTAGCCTCATACTCCCAGATATATTCATCATATGTTTTCTTGAGGGAATATATATCCCTTTCCATTTTAATAGGGAGGGTATGAGGAAAATAGTTATCAAAAAATATTTTTCAAAATTCTATCTAACCCATCACATCGATATCTTCCTCATGGTTTGTATTATTGATCAATGTATTACACAAAGAAGCTTCATCCTCTATAAGAAAAATATTCAGTAAAGATTATCTTGTTTAAAACATTGAATGATGAAGAAGATCTTCTCAATGGAGTTGATCCATTCTGAATGGCCCAAAGGCCTTATTTTTTATTGATTTTTGATAACCATTTTTTCAAGGGATGAGGGGGAACCCTTAAAAGGAATGTTGTCTTAGATATTAAATGACTTGTTTGTAGTAAGGGCTCAAATGATATATGTAACATCTGGGGCCTTTGTCACATAAAGGGCTCAATTGTGGATGGTTCATTCTTAGGGGTATTTGGGTGGTCCTCCAGATCTGGGTTTCTATTCAGAACACAATTCAATTAAGATATTATCATCAAAAATCTTTTGATTACTTCTCCCATCAAGTGGGGAATATCGTTAGGGAAGTCATAACATTTCTCTTCACATTGATTGTTTACTTGATTCCTCCTATTTCCAGCCATTGGCTAGAATAAATAGAAAATTACAGATGATAACGTTTTAACCATTAAACACATAAAAGGTAATCTAGTGAAATTAAAAAGATAACTTATAAATTACACATATTTACTTGACTTATGAATTTCTAGGATTCAATCTATGTTATCCATGATCTATTTTCTAAAACATATTCTTATGGGTATTTTTCAATTACCTTAATAATTCTTAGTAGTGAGATTATAAATTTACCAAAGAATATCCCCTAGAAGTGTAAAACCATGTGTGAAGTAAAAAATTTTGTCGTTTACTTGGTTATATCGATTTCAGGATCGATACACCTTTTCAGAGTTGTTACCCCTATGTACATTTGTGTCTGATTCACATCCACTTGTAGTATCTAGATAGGTATGTATTTTTATGATAAACCATATACTCTAAACTTACCAAAATTTAGGTATGTTTTATTATACATAGAAATATCCTTAAGGAATTCTATATATTTTTCTAATCATAATAAAATAATAACTCAACCTTTACTCGGATACCAACTATAACAACCATTCTCTTTATTTCATATTAATTAATGATTTATTACATAATATTACACTTAATACAATATAAAATATTGATAAGTCTTGTTTATTTTTGAATTAGTAATAGTACATAAAAACAAAAAATGGGTAATACATAATCTTTATTGAAAACATCCTTAATATGATCATAATTTTCCATCGAACTTAAAATTGAATGACATAACCTAGGGACATACATAAAAAAGGGGTGTGTTATAAATCCCAGTAAAAGAATAAAATGGAATAAAACAAATTGAAAAATACTTTTTATATAATAGACATGTCAATGAGGCTTAAAAATATTGATAATAAGAAACAGGAATAATGATACATGATATCAGATGATAATCTTAATGGAAACATGGAAAATGTGGAAACAACTTAAAAAACTACATCATAAACATAGCTCAAGGCTAACATCCAAGACATCATGATAGAAATAGTCCCATTAAAAAATTAGTTCTAATACTTATCCCAAACTAATGTCTCATTAGACTAAGAAATACCCAATGCATTGGAGTGATTTTTAATTTAGGGAGAACCATTCACATTAATTTCATTCTAAAGCTTAAGTGTTCCATATAGATAATACAATGTGGATTTATTCATTATAATATTTTATTCAATGATAAATGATTTTGGAATAAATAAATGTTAGTACCAAGACAAATATGTATAATTTTATAAATTTGAACACCATTGATCAATAATGCGTATGGTATTCACTACACAATTGTTTTGGCATGGAAAATTGCGATAAAATATTTTCATCACAATGACATCACTTTATAATTCATTAAAATGGGTTGATGAGAGAAGAAAAAGTCTATAATAATTTTCAAATAAAATTGAAATAAATTATGACATGGAAGTTCATGTTCCAACATTATCTATTATAAATATTATATATAGGATAATAAAAAACTTGAATAAAAAAGATATTGTTAGGATCCCTTAATCGAGTGTGTGACTCCAAATTCTTTGTAGGGTATTCATAATAACATATAAAACCTTGGGAGGACTCTATAAAGGGTAGGTAAAAGTGAATACAATATCCACCCAATGAAGAACCATGTATTCCACTATCCTAGTGAAACTTCTATAAGGATCCCCACCTTCTAGGGTGTGTAACAACTAAGACCTAGATGCCTGAACAATACACAAGTTAAGACACTAGTGACCATATGAGTGTTCTTTGATTTCCATGGGATGGGAATAAGTGCCCTGGGTTTTAGTTATATTTGCGGAATTAATTACCATCATTGATTAATATAAAATGTTATGAACATATTATTCTGAGAAACCATCATGAATCAACCATATGTTTGATGATTTCAAGTCAACAACAATGAAACACTTAAAAAACTAAATGACTATATAAATGAAAGAATTAAATATCGTTATGAACAAAATAAAAACATAAAAATATTCTACATTGAAGAACATTGATCAATGTAATGAAAAACTAAACAAACTCAATATAACTAAATAGAATGTGCTATATTTCAACTCTAATCTAACCAAACATGGTTCCCCACCCTAGTATCATATTGCTACTACATATACAAAACCTTATAAGTATCCAACTAGTTAAAAATGCATCAAAAAACTATATGTGTATATTATCATAATATAAATATATAAATTTAAATTGGATGCCCATATGAGTTTCTATGTATGGTGTGATTAAAAATACTTAGTAGGGAACCAAAAAAGTACCTTGAATTACATAATGAATAGTAATTTTTAAGTGTTAACAAGAATAAAAAATTTTATGTCTATATAATAAATAATTTTTAAGAGAAAATAATCAAAACACAGAAACAATGATAAGGTAAAAATATATAGATGAATATTAACTAAAAAATAACTCTCTATATCATAGGGGACTAAAACATTATGTACCTACATCAAGACTAACTCGGAATCTAAAAGGCATATCTAGTTAGGATACCAAGTGAATCAACCTAACCACTAGTAACACAAATCTAATGTATACTTTGTGACATTGTTAAAAAGATATATGGGATCTCCTTATTAAATATCTATTTGTTTAATATTCTTCAAAACCCATATGAATATATGATTCCTATATTGTAATGGAAATATACAAAATTTATCATAAGAAATATTCTTGAATTTTTTATTCAAATCATTATATCCTTGTTCATATACATGGGAATTGAAAACAAATAAAGGTTGATCTCAAATTCTTAGTAAGGGTTTCATACAATGGAATCTATCATGTGTAAATAAGGTATGATCAATATTATAGAGTGGATAATAATAATATATTTCATTTAATTAAAACATTATTTTAATGATAAAACATGGATAATATCAATTTATAAAACACATGGATATTGAAAAATTAATTATTAATAAAGAGAATATATAATTTTGGTCATTCATGATCAAGGCCTCTTAACCAATATGTCTGGAATCTCACCATCATGGACTATAAAGCAAGACATCATTCTTATTAAATGGTTATGTGTAATAAAAATACCAATATAATATATCATGTATATTATTTTTTATTCATGATACCTATTGATGTGTCATGGAGGTATTTATAACTAGTCACCACTAATCACTTTCACATCATAATAGTTCCTTATATTTTAAATTATTAATACAATTAAATCCAAAAATTATTTATGAGTAAAAAAATATTCAAATTAAATAAAGAAAATGGAACATAAATATTTCGTTATCATAATCCATCAAAAGAATTATTAAATACAGTTTGATTGGATCATTCCCTTGATAGTTTCAATGGGTCTTTTCATAAATTTAAATACCTTTAAAATATCACTAGAGTATTTATTGTGGAAAATAAACTTTTCATTTTAAAATATCTTACATAAAATATAAAAAATTATAGAATATAATGGAAAAATGTCTTTGAAAATAACCATAGTAACTTATAAAGTAATAATAAAAGTAAATAGTAGTCATAATGATAGGAAATTTTATTTTTGCAGCATAAATTCTAACAAATATTTTGTTTGAAATTTTGGTAAAGATTACCTTTCATGGAAAATGACATGAATATTTATTATAAAACTTTTTATAAAAATTAAAACATGACTAAAAATTTATTTAATAAATATTTTTATATTAGTAAAAATTTATTGAATTGTTTTTGAAGAAAACATGTTCATGAAATAAAAATGTTTGGAAATAAATTTGTAACTGTTGATTTTTAAAAGAAAGATTCATATATATAACTTACTTATTGATTCATAGTCCAAAAAGATAATAAATTGAAAATAAAAATTTTAAAACACATACATAATGAAATGATAATAAAATATATGGGTTTTAAAATATTAGGGTTATAAATTTTTCTTAATGGAAATCTGATCGTAAACAATCTTGAAATAAATTGATATCGTAAATGAAGTCCACTACAAAGATCATAACATTATAATTGAGAATTAATCAATGAATTAATTTTGTGTAATACTTATAAACAAAAAACAATCAAGTGTAAATTCAATATAAATCATTGAATGTTAATTTAACACATAATCATGGAATAATATAATCAAGGAAGTAGTGGTATAACCCAATGAATGAAAATTAGGATAGGAAACCTCAAAACTCGGGTCTGAATTGATATATAAGAACTTTTAAACACATTTATAATAAATTTAAATTAATTGTAATTATATAAAATAACGAAATCCAATTATAACATTTCAACACACATTTATTAATAATTCTATATTGAAATCAATGTTTTTGAGTGTTAACTATTTTGTTTTACATGTATGTTTTGGTTCGGTAATTTCATCCTTGTAATATTGATCATGGTTAATTAATATAAAAAATATTAATTATAATAAATATATTATAAATTAACTATATACATTATTATGATTGTCTATTAATGGAGGACATGAAAAATGTGTCATGTCGCTTCGTGGGGATGGTAGTCTACATGTTTGTACGTGCGCTGCTATCATTTTTAATAGGTATAAAGGTAAATAAATGATATATTATATTTAAATAACCATAAATATATCATATATATCATATATATCATATATATGTATATATATTCACTATTTCTATCATTACAACCATCCAAGAAAAATTGAGATAAAAAATGAATTACACTGATATGTGGAGACAGTAAGCCATATGTATGGATGAGTGATGTTTTTACTTTTAGTAATATGAAAAAAGAAGTTAAAAATGGTTTATCATAATATTAATAATATAAAAGTATTTTTATGATACTCTATTTATTAATTTTTTATGGTAAGAATATATTTCAAGGAAATTGAAGAAAAAAAAAATTTAACGTGTCGTAAAAATGATTAGCTCTTCTTCGTTAGACCTCATTTAGATACCTTATTAAGGACACTTGGAATGGGTTATAATGATCAAAATAACCTATAATTCATGGATGGGGAATTTTATAGGTCAATATTCCAGGTTTTTTCAATCTAGTTAGATCATGGTGGAGTAATGAAGAGAGGGGAGGGTATCCTTTTATAAGTTGTAGAAAATGAACACATAAAATTAATAAAAAAATTAATATGAACAATTAATTTTAATGTCTATTTGGAACCATGTTGAAATAGTTTCAAATATAAGATATGATATGGTTGAAAACAAATCAACTAATAAAATTTTGACTATTTTATGTTTTGTTTTAAACCTTATCTTTTGGTTTAACCCCTTTTGTAAACTAATTTCATCCTTAACTGCAATAACAACTTTTTCAATGTTAAAGGGATATAATTTTACCTAGAGGGTAATAAATGGATAATAAATTTAAAGGGTGAGAATATTTATACCATTATAATCCTTATTATCCTCTAGTGAGATTTTTTTTATTTTAAACATTTTTAAAAAATATTATTTTACTTAAAATACTATTAAAGTCATTTTAAGATATATTCATATAATTTTAATTTAAAGATATATAGATAGAAATTTAATTATAATAAAATATATTTACCCATTAAGTATACATTACTACTTAAAATATATATCTTTTAGAACCATTATTCATCCAAAATAAATTTTTTTTAGTGTTTTAAAAATTATTTACTTTGATTTTTACACGACTTTTACAATCATAGTATCAACATTGTAATAGAATTTAAGGTAATTATATGATAAATAAAAATTATAATTAAATTTAAATTCTGAAACTAATTTAATTTTTCTCAAAATAAACTTTAATATTCATTCACGACTTATTTTTATCTATTTTTGAACATATGAAAGTATGTTAAAATCATGAGAGTGACATTTTGTTTTTTCTTTACTTAAAATATTATATAGGTTATTTTCAAAAAAAAGATACAAGTGTCCATAAATTCGAAAATAATATAAGTTTAGATGAACTAAAATCATAAAAAAGGTCATGTAAAAGTTTTAGTAAGGTTTTATTACCTTTTTTACATTAGTTTTAACTTTAATCTACCAGTTTTGGACATTCTATAATGGTAGTAATAATTTTACCATAGGTAATATTAATAAAGAAAAAAAATTAAATTGACCTCATTTATAAATTTTAACATTATGATTTAAAATATGGAATCCTTTTTTCAAGTGAAAAACTAAATAAATTATTGAAATTAATTTAACATAAAAATTAAAAACAAAACTAAAAACAATTTTCTAAAAAATACCTTTTTACATTTAAAATAAATTTTTCACCAATATCAAGTATAATATTGATTTAAAATGTATAAATTGAATTGTTTTTTCCTGAAAAAAAAACTAATTAAATTTTAAAACCAACCTAACACAATATTTTCCTTTGAAAATACTTGAGAATAAAAAACATTTAAACTTTAAAAATAGGTATTTTCACTATTTACATAATAATCAAAATTTTCATAAAATTCACAAAAAATCACATAAAGTTAAATTTCATATTATGATTTCATAAATTATATAATTTATATATAATAAAATTTATAAAATTTTCATAATTTTATTATTATATTTGCGCAAAAAAATTAAATATAAACCATTTTTGAAGAGAACATGTTTTTGAAGTCTACAATTTCATTACAGAAAATTGAGTGCTTATTTATTATACATTGATCTATAAATTATTTAAAAACATTATTAATATTTTTTTTATAATTTTTTTTCAATAATTATACCTCCCAAATTAATGGCTAGGTTATAAGGATCACATTTTAAAAATTATATTTTTATAACATATCGTAGTTCACTAAAAGCATCGTGTTGCTTGTTAAGTAAGATATCATAATTATTATTATTATAAAATAATTTTTTGGGGTGTAAATTATACCCCCATTAAATAAATATTTCCCTTGGAATGTTTATATTAGTAATCAATGGTTTAATAATTTAATATACCTTTGTTGAAAACTAACATTATACAAAGGGATAATAAAAATCCTTTTAATATGGGAAAGTTAGAAACATATTATTTACCCAAATGACACATAATTAGGTTACTAGAAAAGAATAACATATGATGATGTTAAAATATAGACATGAATGAGAAAAATAACATTTGAGGATTAAACATGAGTGATATATAACATTTTTAGGAGAAATTTAATAACCACAAAACATAAATCAAGGATTGGTCAATAGGCAATCAATTCATCAAATATGAGCATAGAAGAATAATTTTTTTTCAAAATAAATTTCTTAATGTTTATGGATTCTTATAAGATAGAGATAAATAAAAGGATAAGAGATACATAATTGATTTTTTCTATTTCTTAAGCATAATTTTATCCTTTGTTTTTTCATCGATCAATTTTTACATTATCTCTTACTTCAAGAATTTAATATACAAGATGTACTTTTAATGCATAAAACACTAAAATTAAATTTTAGTGGATTATAACACCTATAAAGTAATGAAATATATATTCTAAATAATTACTTAAACTAATATGGTTAGCCTAATTTATCTGATATGGATAAATATATAACATTAATATCTAGAAAATGATAAATAACACCCAAAGTTTAACTTAATCCACTCCATAAATATAACATTATACTTAAGTAATCTCCAAAATATATATATCCAAATTCGAAACACAAAAATAAAAAATATTTGATCACATATTTATTTCCAAGATCAACTTTAACATTTATCCCCATAAAACATGAAGTAGCTCATAATGTCACATACTAATAATCAGAATACCTTGATCATATATTACATTAAAACAAGATAATAACCTAAATAACACTCCTAATTATAAAAGTAAATAACATTCCACAGAAGATTTTTTAGAAATGAAAAACTCAAAATACATTATAAAAAATCTAATTTCCACTTTATCGATCCAATTCAACATATTCTTTGAAATCCTTAAGAAAAACTATTGTGGTGTAGTCTTTATATTTTTTATGTTTATTATAACAAAAATACCATTTATATAACAATTATAAAATAAAATTATTTTATATAATGATATATAAACTTCAATCCTTACACTTAAATGATTTTAATTACTTATTTTAATCCTTATTCTAGGATTTAACCCCTATATTAAGGTATTGAGATAGATAATTTACATCTTCCCCCCACATAATACATCATATTAATTAGAAATTTATTACTCTATACACATAATTTCAACATATAAAACAAATTTCCCTTCCTTTGAGACATTATCTTAGGTGATACTTCCCATATTGTTTACATGACTGAAATTGAACCTTCTTTCCTCTAGGATCATTTCGACCTTAACTTCCATAAAAACACATTTTCATATTATTTTAGGTGTTAGTAATCTAACATATGTTTATATTTTTAATCATATATCATGATAACTCATTAGGAATAAACATAAGGTTTCTCCTTCTAGACCCATGTTCATTCAGTTGACTAAGAGGAAAATCATTCCCTTGTCCAACACATTCATTTTCAACTCTATTCCTCATAGTTATAACCATTGAATAAAACAAAAAGACTTTGTGTGAGAAACAATAATCATAGTAAAAAATCATATAATAATGAAAAATTATTTACAGGATGTCTAAATCATGACATCATAATTTCAATCTATGAATCCTTTAGTTTGACCTAGGTCATCCATGGTCATTATATATTCAAATCTGTTCTAGTGGTTCATATATAAAATTTAAATTAACCAAATCATACAACCCTATAGTGACCAACAAGGTGTACATTTTAGGACTACTTATTATGCGTCGATGATGATCAACTTAATACTCAATCCACCCTTTTATAGTTATTAACTCTAAGTATATCTATTCCACATACACATCCACTTGATAGTGTCTAGATAATACTATATTTTCTAGTAAAACCATAACCATTTCATTACCATAACTTATGATATTCCCATATACATATAATTTTCCTCACAACCTCAAATAGGGTCATGTTCTATAATCTATGTTTTATTAAATATTGATTATATGGTTTTTTTTTCAATCATCATATGATAACAAATACAGCACCCTAAACTCTAGTATCCAAGATTTGGTGTATAATATTTTACAATAGTATGAGATACAAGGGATATCACCTTACAGGATCAACAAATTTAGTAGTTTTGAAGAAAAATATACATACATGATTTTCATATTACATTAGAATTTTAGAAAACATATCATTAAATTATTTAGTCATGCTAGATTTCATTCAAAATATCCTTCTTCATTTCCTAGGGAAAGGAAATTGAATAATGGGTGAGATCAAATGATCATTAAGGGTTACATAGAGTGGAATCTATCAGGATTAAATAAGGCATAATCAACATGAAATAGTGTATAATCAAAACACATCCCACTCAAATAAGACTTTATTTCAATGAGAATCCATGGATAATATCAATATATCAAACACATGGGTAATGAAAACTAAATTATAAATTAATAAAATACATAATTATGTACATTAATAATAAGGGCCACTTGATAAAGATATCTGGAATCTCACCATTATGGCCTCTCAACTAAGACAACATTTTTAATCGGTGGGTAGGTGTATACCAAATTCCCATCAAATATGGTATGATTTTTTATATCTCATGGGACTAGTTAATTCATAAATGGGTTTTCTATAACTATCCCCCAATCATCTCTTGTAGTCATATGCATTCCTCATATTTTGAAATATCAATACAATTCATTATAAAAATTCATTACAAGTTAACAATTATCCATGTTGAATTAAGAATACGAATCATAAATATTTAATTATCATAAACTACCAATAAAATAATAAATATGGTTTCATTAGATCATATCCCCAATGAAATTAATTTGTGTTGTCAAGGATAAAAATACATTTAAAAATAACAGGAAATTTTCACGTTGAAAATACCATTTTTATTTAAAAATATATTATTTAAACATTAAAAATTTCTTGAATATCAGGCAAAAAAAATTCTTTGAAAATTACTATAGACACTTGTCCAGGAATATTAAAAGTAAATAGTATTCAGGATATTAAGAAACATTATTTCTATGGTATATGTTCAAAAAAATATTACATTCACACTTTTGGAAAAAAAACTTTTAGAAAAAGACAAGAATATTCACTTAAAAATTTTGTATATCAAGTCAAATATAGGTAAAAATGACTTAAATAAATATATATAGGATAGAAAAAAATTCTTGAAAACATTTTAATTAAAATAAGTACACGGAATAATAACAGTTACAAAGAAATATTCAAAATAAATTTTTAAAAGAAAGTTTCTTGCTTGTAACATACATATTAAATCCTAATCCAATAAGAGGGGAAATGGAAAATAAACATGTAAAGAAAAAACATAATTAGAGTAGAACAAAATATTGGAAAATTTATATATTCAGATTATACAATTTTCACTAATGAAAACTAAACATAAATAACACCGAAAAAAATGATATTGTATAATAAATTACTTATAAAGATTATAGCTTTTGACGTGAGAATTAATAAATAAAGTGATAATGTCAAAAAAAATTAATTCCAAAAAAAGTTATAAACTCAAAATAAATAAATAAAATATCATTTCGCACATGATATTGGCATAACTTAATCAATGAAGAAGTGGTAGAACTCAATTAATGAAAATTAAGTTATGAAACCCCTTACCTTAGGTCCAACATTCTTTGTATGTAATTTTATCCAAATATATAATAACTTTAATTTTTTTATAATTATATACCATAATAATATAAAAACATAAAAATATAATATATGATCCACTTGAAACATTTTATCACTAATTAATTACAAATTATTTATTGAAAACGTTGTTTTGGAGTGTAAATTGTTTCATTTTTCATGTAAGTCTCAATTAAATAGTTTCAATCATTTAATATTAATAATTATTAAATCTTATCGAGAATTTGATTAATGATATTAATTTTATATATATTTATAATATACATATTTATGATCATTCATTAAATGGGTATATGAAAAATCAATCACATCGATTCATAGAAATGGTGGTCTACACGTAGGAACAAGCAATGATATCATTTTTAACGGGTGGATGGGTAAGAATGTAAATGATATAATAAATTTATAGAAACACAATTATGTAATAAATTTAATATATATTCATTAGTTTTATCATTACAGCCATCCATGTAAAATGGTTGTGAAAAATCAGTTACAATACTACGTGGAAATAATAAGTCCTGTGTATGCACGAGAGATGTTGTCACTTTACATAGGATGGAAAAGAGATGGAATATGGTTATAAAATAATCATAATAAAATATAAAACTCTTTATAATACTTTATTCATTAATTTAAAATGGATTTAATGGAATTATAAGAATTATAAGGAGAAATAAATTTGAAAGAGTTGTAAAAATGATTGTCACTTCTTATGTAGGTCTCCTTTAGATCCCTTATTATGGACCTTTGGAATAGTATTTTAATAATAAAAGAACTTATAATTCAAGGAAAAGTAAATTTATAAGATAATTCGGTTGTTTTTTGGTGTGATTTGTGGCTCATGGTGTTGTAAAAAGGAGAGGGGAGGGTGTCCTTTTATAAATAGAGGAGAGAACACACATGGAATTAATAAAAAGACTTAAATATAATAAATTAATTTTCATATAAATTTTGAGACATGTTCTATTCTTTTGAAAAATAATATAGGATATTTTTTAAATCCATTTTACCAAAAAAATAAATTGAAAATTTTAATTGGTAGTTTAAACCTTATATTTTGGTTTAAAACCATTGTTAACCAATTTTATCCTTAACTACGATAATGAATTTTTCAATCATAATGGGGTATAATTTTAATTATGAGGTAAAAATGTCTCATAAATGATAAATATATGAAAATTTAAAACATTTATAATCCTTATTGTAAAATTTCAAAAAAAATATTATTTTTAAATAATTGATTAAAATATTATTAAACATAAATATTATTAATGTAATTTTAATAAATATTTAGATAAATAACTTTAAATCCATTAGTAAAATAGTGGTATTAAAATATAGTGTATTAAAGAGTAAATAATAAATTATTATCATTTATAAATATCTTTTGAACCATAATTCAACCCAAATACATTACTTTTAATGTTTTAAATATTATTTACATTCATCTTTCCACTGCATGCACAAGCACAGTGTCAATGTTGTATTAGAATTTAAGGTAACTATATAATTATAAATAATTATAAATAAATTAACATAATAAAAATAACCTAATTATTCTGAAAATAACCTTTAATATTGATTCAAAACTTATTTTTACCCCTATGATTACATATTAGATAAATTTAAAAGCATGAGAGTGAAATTTTGTATTTTCATTTACTTAAAATATTATATTGGTGAATATCATATAAACAAAGACCCTAGTATTTATAAATTAAATACATAGATAAGTATTGATGAAATAGAATCATATATTATTGTAAATTGAAGTGTTCAGTAGATTTTAATTCCTTCACACATTAGGTTTAAACATGATTTACCCATTTTATCATTTTTACTAAGGTAGTCATGTTTTTACCATAGTTAATATAAATTATGAAAACAAAAATCTAATTTTTTAGTCATTAATAATATTTTACATTATGATTCGAAATATTGAATTAATTTTTTAATATTCAATATCTAGAAATTATAGAAATTAATTTAATATTAAAACAAAAAAATCCCAACCAAAAAAGCTTTTTTGATAAATGTATTATAAAGTTTAAAAGTATTTTTATTCAAAAATTAAATATAATATTTATCTAGAAGTTAAACCAATAAAAATAAAAAACATATTTTAAAATTCAATAAAATTAAGGATGGTTTTCATTTAAAAAATCATTATATTCATTATTCACCCAAAGAAAAACTTTTTCATAAAATTCTCAAAAAATCACCATAAGATAATTTTTATATGTTAATTTTAAAATTATATTCTTTATATAAATTTCAATCTCAAAAACTGTAATAATTAAATTATAATATCCACCCAAAAAATAGACTAATTTTTTGAAGGAAAACATATTTTTAAAGAATGAATTTGATTTACGTATAATTAAGTCCATATTTATTATACATCAATAAATTCATTATTTATAACATTTAAACACATTTTCAAAAAAAAATATTAATACCTTCAAAATTAATGCCTTGGTTATATGGATCGCATTTAATTAATTATATTTTTATAATATATCATAGTTTTCATAAATCTCATTGTTTTTGGTTAAGTAAGCTTTCAATATTATTATTATTTTAAACAAATGTTTTTTGGGTGGGGGGGTTACACCACATTCCTGTAACATTTGTGGAAATACGTAAACTGAGTCGGTGAAATACCCTTCCCATTAGGGTTAAAGGTAATCATGTATAATAATTTATTGAAATAGTACATGTCAACCCTTCAGAAAAGGTGAAAGGGGTGTACCAAGCTAGGGTTTTTTATACTATCCCATTTAATCAAAAGCTAAATTATTCTTAAATGTGAAATTTATTATTCTTTTAAATAAGTTTCATATTTTATAGATAAACCGAGGCAATCTTTCAAGGATCATTAAATGGTTATAGTTTGTATATTCAATAACTTTTTCAGAAACAAAACATTAAATAGGGGGTTTAATGATGTTAAAAAATAAAAATATTTTATTAAAATATTATAATAATTTAAAAAAATTGGGGTTTCAATAGATGTTGGAGATTTTAATTATTTATAGTTTACCATATATGAAGTAAAGTTCATGGTTCTAAAAAAACCTTCGATTTAGTAAATTTCATTGGTTTAGGGTAACCAAGATCTTGATTCCCCTATTTTCCCTTTATTAATGTAAACTTGGAAGAAACCCTTGACACAATAGTCAGTTTGTCAATGTTTGGACCTTAAACAAGGAATGAGGGATACCGCATCATACTAGGGTCTCATGTATGTGTGTTGTAAAAATGACCATTACTTTGTCTAATTGAAATTATTAAATATTTTCACTTGATATCTCATATTAATCAGTTGTGAAATGAAAATTACTTCATTCAATCATACGGAAATAATGCATTCAAAGTAAAATAACATTAAAAGATAAATTAAAATATATGTTTTAAAAATATTACAACAAACTAGTTTAATATAATGTTTTATAACTCCCTATCCAAGTGTGTGGCTACCTCATAATGATCACCAATCATTTACTTTACTACCAAAAATAATATGAGGAGGCTGAATTGGGTTATATTCTTCATTTCAGCTCTCCTAATGATGATATGTGCATCCATAACCTCTAAGGTGATGATAAATATTCATTGTTACTCCAAAATGGTAACACTTCACTCCTTGATTGAATTCACAAATGTGTTTCCCAAGGTAGTGATTTTCAGCAAATGTGTTTGATGGTTTTGGGAACCATAAATTTAGAAATCCACTAGGATCAAGTATTTGGGAATGAAGATTTTATTATCTATCTTTTTGAAAGAATAAATTATTATTTTTTTCAATCTCTTGAATATCTTCATCCAGAATCTATCATAAATTAGTGTCCTATAACTTGAGATATGGTCAAATTATATAATTGACCTTGAGAATATGAATAATGAAGACTCTCTCCAATGTTGGTGAATTTTGGCACTCTAAATGGGTGAATTTGGCCTTTAGTCTTCTAGAAACATGTACTCCATATAATGTCTCATTCACCCCCTAATTTTTATCACTCTTGAATGTGTGAATTAACCCCTATTTTTATTTTATCCCAGATTGTTTCTTGTAATTTCATGTATTTTTGGACCATTTCTACTTTTCTTTATCTAGTTCTATCTAAATCACCACCACCTATAATAGAAACCTCAAAATAAGTGAAAGTTAAAATTTTAAAATAATTTAAAATTAATTAATAAATTAATATGATAAGTTAAATTGATTATTATACTATTAATATTATATACCAAAATAGTATAGCACAAATTTATAAGGATAAAAAAATAATAGTGAATCATTTTGTGATCCCACCAGAATCGCTTAAATCTTTAACTCCTGGGAAAAATAAAATTTCCAAAAATGATGAATGGATATGTTCACTATTTCAAAAATTTATTATCATTCATAGTAAATTCAACTCATGATAATAGTGTGAGTAGATAAATAACCACATAAAATATTTGATCTCAATAAGCATGGAAATTTATAACTCATAAATTATATCAAAACAAAAGTTATGGAGATTCATGAAACTAATATTAGAAAGAAATTTAAAAGAAAACCATGCCACTAAATCTCCATGTGTATGTGTGAAAACCATTTAATTTTATTCTTTCCACTTCTTATCCAGTAAATATTGGATATTTATAAAGAAAACCTACTTGTGAGATTATTTTCATAGAAACAAACTTATAACCTTTGAAATTGAATTTCAAGAAAAAATCCCCTATGAATTTTTGAAATTCAATACAAAATCTCTTGATCCAGATATCTCAATATGTTAAAAATTAAGTCATTTAACTCAGTATTTTTTTTATTTTTCGTTATGTTTATTTTTATGGGCATACAATGGTCAGATAATAGTTTTTCACGTGTAAGTCAATCATTAACAGTACTGAAATAGATTATATAAGGAATGAACATGTGGAAAAATCATTTTTTAAAACTAAACTAACAAAAACCTTACTTATAATTACATTAAATTAAGATATAAATATTCACACTTAATAATTGAGTTAAATGATGTCTAGATTTTTTAAATGACATAATTAACCCATATACCAGTCACACAGAAGGTATCAATATATCAATGGTTTTAAAGAGATAAAATTGATCATATAATTAACAAAACCCAATTATACTAAAATCAAATAGTAATGTTAAATTATTTCTAAAACACATAGGTGATCAGTGAAATAAATTTTATTTAAATGTTATAGTAACATGAAATAAAGAAATTGAACATAAATATTCAAACGAAAAATAAACAAAATATCAGTATTTAAAATGAGTATTAAAACAAAAAAGTGAAAAAATGTAGAAGAGAGGGGGGAATAAAAATACCATGAAAAAAGAAAAAGGGTGGAAATAAGAAAGATGAAAAAAGTAGAAATAAACATGGGAATTTTGGGAAAAGTAAAAATACCATGCAGTAACTGAAAATTTAAAAAAATAAGAAATAAGGTAAAAACTTCATACTCAAGAATTTGTTCATCCCCACCCACACACACTTAGAGTGTGCAATTTAATCATTATAATTAAATAAAATATATGAATAATTGATAAAACCTAGTTATTCTTACTGATATATCTCTTATTGAAGTTATTATACCTCCACTGGGGACTCCAAAAGGGTTTCGTGGAAGTGATTTAGCCACACCCCCTTGAATGTGAATTCCTATTGTGTCTTTTTATTTTTAGACTATAAAACCCCAAAAAGATAACCATTAGTTATAGTGTGTGGGCCAAACTAGTGAGAAAAAAGCTTACCTGGGGTGAGACCCCATCCTTTAATTGTATAGGAGGGCTTAATTATAAATGATAAACTATTGATAGGGGATAAGGTGGTCATGGGTAGCCATAGATTTATCCTTATAGATTCGTGAGTTATCATATAAATCTATTCACATTTCCCCCAAATCATGAATCTAGAACATCCTATGTTCACCTACATCTGAGTGATTCATATTACATTATTTAATAGACTAATATGAATGGTGATTTACCTCTACTCAGAGGTGATAATTTTTTCCAAATATGATTATATAATGTGAAATTATGATTAGGGTTTTAAAAATATTCAATACACCAATAGTTCACCATCTACATGCAAACTCTAAGATATCTTATTGGGTTGTACCATTTTTTATAAGATCTTATTAACTTATCGATTTCAATTCTCATTATATCCATTATTTTTGTGGTGCTAGGAAGTAGAGAAGTTATGAATAACCCCATACATTTGGATTAAGGTTTTCATATTGTGATTATAGCAATGAAAACCCTTACCACTAATGATAAACCTCATTAAACTAAAACTACAAAAAATTAGATCTCATGAATTCAAAAAGAACTCAAAATTCTTCGGCATGTATTTAGTTTTCCTCCACCAAATTAATTATATAATCAAATATAATATTTATATACATAGTTCTATAAAAACTAGGAAATTGTACCATGATTTCAATACCCTAAACATGAAATATCAGATAGAAAATCACTATTTTTGGGTCTTCTTCTTCCTATTAGACACATTTCCTTTAAATTGGAATCATTCAAATGACTTATAAACTTGATGAGAATATCAAAATAACATTGTAAAAGAGTCCATAGTATAGTAAATTTCACTAATTTCATTGGGTTCCAATCTAACCACCAAAAAGAGTGTGGTTTTCCGTGTCATTTTTACCTACTATATTCAAAATTTTAAAATCATAACTACTATAGTAAAGAAGCACCCAAGAATTTCTCCTAATGAGGATGTATGTAAGGAGTTTCACTATCATATTTTTCTATTTAAATTATTTTTACTAACTATTATATATATATATATATATATTGTATTTCAATAGCTGCGGAATAAACTATTCTATTTCTCTAAAATAAAATTAATGAAATTAGTAGAAAACAAGTGGTAGTTTATGAACTGAAGAGAATTCAAAAATACAACTAAAAACTTCCCCAGTGAATCTTCTAGTTCAAACATTATTCATTTCATTGAAATGTTTTTCACCATAGATTATCTCAGCACATAGTTCAAGATCTTAAACCATATGTCACATTAAGTTTTATAGATCCAAGGTCAACAATAAAGATTTAGGTTGTTGACCTCTATTCATTAAGATCTGTTTGAGTCACTCAACAAACATCAATTATTAAGAAAAAATCTAGATACTACTATACTCACAATTCTTGAACAATATTTGAGAGGAAAAACTATGAAATCCAATTTTCAGACTCCAAACTAGACCGAGCTGTATGCACTAGATGAAAAACAAAAAATGATTATGTATGTTTCAATAAAATAATTTATAATAAAAGAAAATAAAATGATATTAAATAGGATGAAAATATAAAAAATAAATTTATTATTTAACAATTGTAAATATAGGGAAAAAAGTTAGATTAAAAGAAAAAAAATAAATTTCAAAACGAAATCACTAGTTAAATTCACTAGGTATACCAATAAAAACATATATAATCACGTTCTCAAAATAAGAATATCTTTCAATCATCATCTCCTTGATAGAAAATATAACTTCTTCAAGATTTATAGAATTTATCTAGATTGTAATGTTCATCACTCCAATATTATTATCGTGAGAAAAGTGTTTTTTATCCTCCCTTGAATCCTTAAAAAATAAATCTCACAGACTACGATATTTTCATCATTCCTATGAGATACATGTAGTAAATTAAATTCTTTGTCATTATATCACCACAATTTTTACCTGAGAAAAACTTATAAATCGACTCCTAACAGTTTCATAGATAAAATATTACTAAAATAAGACTTAAAAAATCCATGTGTCAGTCTCCAGTCTCACTAGGTGTCTTCAACAACTCAAAAATCTAATAAACTATCCATGATAATCTTGTATATTACATTGAAACCACACAAAAACAATCTTTCTAAAATGAAAAATAAGTTAGTCTTCTTTATTCTATTTACAAAATAAATTCACTAAAACAAAAATTGATTCCACTTAATAAAATCACCCTTCAGTTGATTGTCCTTATTCTGTATCAAACCATTCAATATTGACTTGGGTATCATTATTTGGTTCCTCTAATAGCTTTGGTAGATCAGTATTAAAACAATAGTAAACTGAAAAAAAACCCAAAATCACAAACATATGAACTTGACCACGAGTTTGTGATCATCTTTCACACATGCCACTATTTCTATCAGAATATGTGTTCTGGTTATGAATCACTATCTCTTAATAGTTTCCAACAGATTTTTTTATGAAACTATGAACACCCAATGGTTCTATATCCAAATGGACCTTATTTCAAAAGGCTAACATTCATTCGGTTTATTTACTTATGATACTTAAGAACTCACATTGTTTATGAGTATTAGAGGTCAGGCTCATGTCACCCTTTTGGGGGGAATTATTTCCTACTCCAGAACACTCTTGTATATTTATAATATGTTCATGAATCCATCATTAATTCCCAAGTATGTTGTGAGTTATCCCAATATTAGAAATCAATTATTATCATGTGTGGAATTTAGAATCATTTGTATGTATTCTAGGTTCTTCATTGATGGATATATCTATATATTTTTTAGGTTCTCTATCAATGGTATCTACTCATATACTATTTAAAGATTCTTTAGTTATTATTAAAATGATTCTGGTTTCTTATCCATGTACTGGGGAACTTTTGAGTTTATTGTCATCTAAGTAGATGAATATCACACTTGAATTTATCATCATCCAGGGAGACAAAAGTTGTTATGATGTTTATATTGAAACCATAAATGGAATTCCTACATATCCTTGTGAAATGAATCAGAATACATAATGTTTGGTGTTTCTGAATAGGGAACATCATAACTTTTAAGGTCATGTGATGAGGACCCAACCATAATGTTTAACATCAAGTGGTATAGATGTCTCGGTGGAAGGTTTATAGTTAATGTTTGGTGTGTAACTTAAGCTGAAACATCCCAAGGAACTTAGATGGGGTATGAGTGTCCAAGTTGAATTAGACCCTACTAGGGATATGGACTAAATAGAATAGGTTTGATCAGGGATGTCAAGTTTTAACCACAGTGAGGTTTTCCACATTTCCCTCTTGGATGGGAATCAAAGACCATGTAGTTTAGTAAGTCTTGTAGGGAGTTATAACCATTTTAGAGGAATAGGATGAGGATTACTCTTAAAGAGGATTCCCATATTAAGGGGGTATGATTTTATATTATAGGGATGGGAATACATGGATCTCGGTCTTTAGAAAGACTTCCTACATATCCCAGTTATAATGGGAATCATATTTATCTTATTTTACTCTTTCAGGTGGATTGTAGGGATTTTGTCATCATTGCAAACCCCTAAGCCCATGTGATTCATGATTAGTGTAATAAAAAGAGGATGTGAATGATTCATAAAAAACACACAATTTCCTTCCTTTGATGATGGAAGAGGTCGGTGTTATAGTGAAAGTGGTTGGGACTAAGGTGGGAGAATCCAGGGCTATGACACTTCCCTCTCTTCACTTTATAAGGGAAGAGATTCCAAGGTAAGGAAGGAATAAAGGTGGAAGATGTAGAGACGAACAACACTACCACCTCCTACTTGAAAGGATGGGGCATACACCATTATTTTTCCCATTGATTGGTCCTAGGAGAGGTGGGAGAATTTTCCTTTGTCGAAGGTAAAATCAATTATGATCCTTATCCTCCCTGCCAGGGACCAGAGGCTCCGGGTCTTATAGGTGAGTAGGGGTGGATAGAGTTCTACCCCAATAATAAAAGATCAAAAACTCCAAAACATTGTCCCAAGGGTATGGGAACATGGGACCATAGATATCCAAATATATATATTCATTAAGGATCATTACTCTCTGGTAGTACAAGTGTGGGAAACCTCAGACTATAGAAATAAAAAATGAAATGGGAGACATGATGATGTTCCTATTATGAAGTTTTTGTAAATCATGATGTGTTGGTGGAGGTTTTAACTTGTTCACTTTTAGATGAGGGAGGCAAGGAAGGAGAGTCCCTTCTAAGGGTGTATTTGAAGAGGGATTAAAGGATGGATCATGTAGGTCCTGAGTTCAAGTGCCCGAATTAGGAGTAATATGTAGGTGTGTTGTACAGGTGTTCTAGGAAAGACAAGGGGGAACTGAAAGGTCTTTCCGTAGAGTAAAAAGGGTTGTGTAGGATGAATATAAATTGGGAAATGGACGATCAGGGGACAACACATTTGGGTGATGACTTAACCTAAGCACCCTGGGTCTCCTCTAGTGTCCTTGAAATATTCTCATGGAGGTCCCTAATTAAAGAGAGAAACATGAGGTAGGTGATTCCTTTTTAAGGGAGGAGGAGCCTAAAATAATTCTTTTTTATTTTAAACCCTGTAGGGACTTTGGTCTTGTTTATCTCATTTAATTCTCTTTCTCTCATGTTTTAAAGAGCTACCTAAATAATTTTTTGGGACCTGGTTGAAGGTTTTTTGTAATAGTAGCTCTGTAGATTCTTCTAATTTTTTTGTCATTCAAATGACGAGCCAAAGGGTCCTATTTATAGGCAAGGAGGGGACCATGGTCGAAGGAGGTTGTACACGCAGGTCCCTAGTGCAGGCTCTCAGTGTGGGTGTGTCATGAAGAGGAGGAAAACCCTTTGGGAGATGCAGGTGGTAGGCGTGGGTGCTCAGTGTATGTGTCTCACATAGGGGTGGAACAAATTTTGGGTCACGTGGGTGGTAAGCGTAGGTTTTGTGCACATAGGTGTTTCATTAAGGGGGTATTTCAAACTACCTTGGAAAAAATACCTCTCTATACTGTGGGGGTTGCACCCACACCCCTGCTCGGGCTCCATGATGGCCTAAGGTCCCATCCCTTCAGGTCTAACCAGTCAAAACCATATGCTACCCTATGACAAATGGACAGTCGCACTGTGAACTTTTCGAGCCCATTCAATGCCTTTTTGGGTCATGACACATGGAAATCCAATCTGGTCCTTATTACTTCATTAGGAAATGTTTTTCTCAAACATAGAATTTGTTGTCTAACTGAGGTTCATATATTCATTTATGTGGAAAAGTGAATGAAACACATTTCATGATGTCTGAAAAATCCATCATTAGAAATAGATTTATACAGAATGAAAACAAATTGGTTCTATGTTAATAGTAGAGAAAATTGACATATTCCACCATCATTTGTGGGTTATGGGGCAGCTTCCTATTTGGAAGGATTTTTGAATTTTTTTCCTAATCTATTTGGCCAAGAAAGAATAGTTTAAATATTAATAGGTTTATATGGGCAACTTTATAACCTAATCCAAAGGGATTAATGAGCATAGTAGGACTATAACAAGGCTCGTATGGATATCCCTGTAATATTTTGTCTTTTATGTTATCACTATATTTTTTCTGTGTAATCCCAATATAGAGAAGACTTAGCAAGTGCGACTTAGCTTTTTCTGACACTCGACTACTCTCTAGATTTTCCATAGTGGTTTTTCTTCCAAGTAAGTACTATGTCTCTTTTAATGTGAAGTTTAATGTCATTCGTGTTGGAATAATAAAGCTAGTGTTTTGGTCGAATTGAATTGGCCATGAATTTTCAAATTAGAACACAAATAAGGATTGAGGGCTAGGAAGGTCCTGATATTTTTTTCAGATACTACCAAGTGGTGTCTTGAGACATGAATTTTATTGTCACGAAATCTAAAACATGAATTATAATAATAGAGGGGATATCTTCCAAGAACAAAGTTACCAATAATAAAAATAATTTTTATGGAGGTTGTTTTAAACAAGGTCAACTAGGGTATATGCTGCATATCCAAATAGTGTTATCCTTAGGCTGACAGTACCGTTATGTGGGTGTGTTATGCAAGGCCAAATGGGGAACATATTTCATAGTTAGTTAAAGGAGTTCCAAGCAATTTTGACATTCTATTACTGATAGAAAAGGGGATTTATTATTTGGAATTCTTAATACCATAGCAGGAGTCTTTTCTAAATAATGATGTATGAGAATAAAGGAATCATACATACCAACATATTAAATGAATAGGAATCCACTACCACATGAATTTGATGTGTAAAGGAGGGAAATTTTCATCAGAAATGGGATTTATAATATTATGATGTGTATTTTAATGTCATGCAGCAAGGACATTAGGGGGTGTGTAGTTTAATGTAATTCACTAAGAATGTTATGTTGTGTAGTTTCATATCATGCAGTATGGACATTATGTTACAAAGTTTCAAGTCAAACAGTAAGGACGTTAGGGGATTGTGCAGTTTAATGTCATATAGTAAGAAAATTATGTTGTGTAGTTTCAAGTCATGTAGAAAGGACATTAGGTGAGATAATTTATGATCTTTATCTTTGACTGAAGGTTTTAATGGTTCACCTATTCTCGTTAATCTCTCTATTGATATGATACTATATTTAAGTATGGAAGGGGAGAGTTGTAAGATTTGATTTGGGGTTTCTTGGATTCAAAGAGTGATAAGGGATAAAGGGATAAATAGAATTAGTGGATAATTTTTTAAAAAAGAAGTTTTCACTATTTGAAATAACTATTATGGGGGTTTCTTTATGCATGTCTATATAGGGCATGCACTTCATAGTCAATAGTGTTATCATTAGGATGACAAACCTGTTATGTGGGTTACATTATGCAAGAAAACCGGGGACTTGTACTACAAATTCAGGTAATAAAACTCTCAATAATTATGAAATTATATTGCTAAAATCCAATAGAAGTTTATGGAGATTATGATATTCCTAGGAATAGAGTTTTCCTCATGGAGAAAAATTCCTGAATAGAAAAGTGTATCTCAAGTCATAATTTCCAATGAATTGAGGGAATAGTCTCTCTACAAAGGTCTGACCCAAACATAGGAATCATGGTGCTCATAGTTTTAGGTCATATAACTAATACCATAATATTGTGAAAAAATTGTATTAATGCGGTCAAATGACCCAAGGTTATTCCAGTAGACTTTGAACATGTGAAGGGGGAAGTGTAAACCATGGTCTTGGAGACTTTCTGGTTGGTAGAAAGGATATGGGGAAAATATTAAAATGTTTACTACTTTAAAATATGGGTTCCTGCATACTTTTGTCTAAGATTAAATATAAAGAAGAGAATTATTTCACAAGTGATGTTGCTGGTATTTGAAAAACCTATTATGGGGGTTGTATTTTGTAGGGCCAGCTAGGGCATATGTTGTATAGCTGAAAAATGGAATCATTTGGCTGATAGGCTCGTTATGTGAGAAACTGATGCAAGGAAAATTGGGGTGTGTACTGCATAGTTGGGAAAAAATATCTCTCATGTATCAAACATTCTTCCACAAAAAATGGATGAAATATTATTAAGATCTGAAAGTATTTAATATTAGGGGTATGAAATGAGAAGGGAGTAATGTCCACGCACAAGGGAAGTATTTGGATCAATTTTTTCAATGAGTTTGGAGTCCCATACATATATTTGAATCATATGTATAATGGGAAATTATTTTCTATCCTTAGTGGCATCTCTAAGAAGAGGACACAAAATAAATACACCTATATATATTTTTTAATTACATATGGGAGAGGGGAAATTTTATTTTATCTTTGGGCTAGGACTAGGATCTAAGTCCTAGTTTTCACTATGTATCCCAATAGGATGAGAATCAATCCATGCACAGTTCTCTAGGTACTATTAATTTCAATGTCATGTGGAAGGATATTATACTGTGCTATTTAAAGTCATGAAGCAAGGACATTGTAGGATTCGATATGAAGATACATTTCAATATTTTGGAAAGACAAGGGTATAGGTCCAAAGTATCACTATAGATCTTATCAAAGCAAGAATCAAGCCGCACATTAATCTATCAAATACAAATTCATGTGTAAGTTGAGAACATGTTTTAAATCTCATCTTGTATATATGATTCGTATAGAATATAATATAGGTGTTTTCATATCAGGATGTGGTTGGGACTAGGATTTAAAATCGTGATGTCATCATTTATCACATTTAGTTGAGAATCAATCCACAAGTAGTTCTTATGGAACCATGTAGTTTATTGTCATGCGGTGAGGATGTGGGTGATTCTAGTATGAAAAGTAATATTGTGTCTAGACTAGGGGATAAGACCTAGGTGTCACTACATATCTTGCAGGGGAAACAATCAAGACCCAAATAGTTCTATAAATTGGTCTCCCTGCATAGGCATAATCCAAATATAGGGAGAGGGGGATTTTAAATTTGGTTTGACCCACGATAGGAGATTTATATTTCACTATGTATTTCAATAGAATGAAAATAAAGCCACATGTAGTTCTTTCACTTATATAAAATTTAACATCATGCGGTAAGGATGAAGGTGAACTGACTTGAACTTACTACATTTCTTTTGAAAATGATAATTGAACCACACGTAAAATTTTGGGAAGATCGTGCATTTTGTTGTGATGTTATGAGGAAATGTTTTGTTCCTTTGAAAGATTTATATCCATGACAATTGATAACCCTAATGAGAGTTAACATACATTGTTTCTAAAGAAACTTCCTTTACCAAATTCTTAATACCATGTGAGCTATGCTTAGTATGATAAACAAGGAATTGTCAAAGATTATTCTACAATACAAAGGAAACACAAATTAATGAAAGGTAAATGATGATTATATGGTGATTGTACTAGGGTGTAAGACCCAAGATTCACTATTGATCTTGTTGGGGAAAGAATCAATCTATACATAGTTCTAAATAAATGTTCCCCATAAAAATCAAGTTAAAATAAGAAAATTGAATTTTCATAATTTTCAGACTGATGGATGGACCTAATGTGGGAAGTCTAGGAATCACCGTGTATCTTATTATAATGAGAATCCAGAAATATGTCTAGAAAGAGTTCTGTTATGCATATCTGATTCATAAAAAATGAAAAAGAAAATGGGTTTTAATTTATAAAATCATATTAGTCCTAATATTAGAGATTCAGGTGTCACTATGTATCTCAGTTGGATGGGAATCAAGCCACATGTAGTTCATAGAAATGCTCCCTATGCTGGTTTGGTTCAAACACATTGGGGGTGAAGGGTATTTTTTTAACATTTTTGTTGGACCCTTGATAGGAGATCTGGGTGTCACTACATATCTTTCTAGGGTAATAATCAAGCAACATGTAATTATTTATAATGTTTTCCCCTCCAACTGAGGTTTGATGTGATGAAGGGGATTTAACATTTTCCAAATATTTTCCATGATAATAGTTGGGATCAAGACACAAGATAGTATGAGAGTAAAGTCTGATGTTCTAGAAATATTATTAATATAGAGTTGGCTCATATACAAGGAAATGGGAAATTTTTTCTTTTACTGTTGCCGATGGCCCCGATATAGGAGATATGGGTGCTACTACATATCTCATTGAAATTATAATCATGCCACACAATGTTCTTGGAGAATCGTCTAGTTTAACAACATGTGGTTTGGTCGATGGTCACTAGATGTGAATAAAAAATTGTGGATGGATTGGGTGATAAGACCCAAGTGTCACTACTTATCATGAAAAATCAAGAATAAATCCACACTTCGTTCTTGATGTTATATTCCCTATGAATATCTGATTAATACACATAAAGAATGAAAGAGCTTTTTTATCATGGATTGACCTAGGATTGGAGATCTGGGCATCACTGTATATCTCCATGGAATGAGAATAAATCCATACATAGTTCTTGAAATAATATTACCTATGCTGGTCTGATCAAAACATAGGGAGAAATGGGGATCAAGTGTCACTAAGGAGTGGCATTGATATGGGTGATGCTTGCGCATGGAAAGTTATAATTTATTTATAAAGGACCACAAGGGATATAAACTTGTGTTATTTTGGGGAAGTACTTAACTTAAAATAAGGTGTACATTAACCATACAGTTTATTGACATTTAGTGCATAAAAAGTTGTCTTTTCATTTTTGGTCATGTGAATAGGACTTCATGTCGTGCAGTTTATTGTCATGTGACAACGACAATAATTCCACACAGTTTAATGCCATCATGTCTAGACATATATGGTGCTATGAATTTTAACATCCTATAGCTAAGACAATGGTTTTAATTTATTTTATCATCATACAACTAGAATGTAATTTGTGTGGTTAAATAAAGTATATCTTAATGAACCATGCATTGGTTGTAGTTTTAATGATTTCCACATCCATTTTTTTAAAAAATAACCTCCAATAGAGTGCACTTTATGTATGAATTAAGGTCTTTACCACTCTTTATTGTATTTTAGAAGATTTTTTTGGAATAATTGCAGTCTGAATGACCAAAAACTACTCTCCTTGAATGAATTAATGAAGTTAGACCTTCTAGTTAAAGGCGCATGATATTTTGTATTGATAGAATTCTAAGTGATGCAAGGTATTAAATATTTTTCCATCCAATCACTCTAAATCATCTATCCATTTCTGGGATTTCTCATTATTTCATAAATCATCATAGATGGAAATGTTGAGTGATGGGAACTGAATTTTAATGTGTAGAACTACTTCTGTCTCGTATACCAATGAGTATGGGTTCGATTGTGTGGTGATATAGATAGAAGTCTTGTAATCCCATAAGGCATGAAAGAGATTATCAGGATAATATTTCATATCTCTATCCTCTATATTATGAAGTATATTAGATATAGACTTGTTGGAAGCATCTATTTGTCCATTGAACACTGCATTATAGTGGGATTAATGGTTGGATTTGATATTATGTTCCTGATATAGCTTCTTTATCTCAATATAATATAAATATGTGCCTTTGTCTATCTATATCGTATGAGGAACAAAAAATATGGTAATGATATTAGCTTTGAATAAGATAAAAATTCTCTGGGCCCTGAATTCTTTAAGAGGTATTTCCTCATCCCATATGAAGAAGAAATCGATTTCAGAAATGATATACTTAAACTGCATAGTTATAACTGGAGGATATGGTCCAACAACATCCATTACCCATGTGTAAAATGGCCAGGAGTAATTAGATATACATAGTCACCCTGGGGGTTGATGAATGAAATTGGAATGTACTTGGTAGGGAAAACACTTTTTGGTAAATTCTGTGCAATCATGCATCATCGAAGGCTAGAAGTATCCAAGCTTTTGAATTTGATCAGAATTCCTATAACTTGATTGGTGGAAAATTCATGATCCTACATGCTTTTCTCCCATAATAGCCACAGTCTCTTATCCATAAACCCATCTGATAAGGACTCCATAAATGCCTATTTTGTAGAGGAAATTTTGGTGATTTGGGTCATCCAAAAGATCGAAATTATCCACTCACCGCCCGATCTTCTCTCTTCCAACTCTGTCTAGTAGAAGTTCTCCATCTTGAAGATACTCCATAGTGGGTGTCACATATCCCATAATAAGGCCATATGTATCAGGTATGGGATTGATTTCACTGATCTCCACTACTCATATCAGAATTAAAGGTGAAACCATTCAGTGGTAGGAAATGATGATGATTGTTTCATCCTGATTTGGATCCTCCAAAGATGTTGCTTCATTTTACAATGCATCCTTCTGAGAATTTTTTGATCATGGGATATTTGAAAATGTGGGACCTGGTGTAAATTCTTCCATTAAACCTTGTACATAATCATATAAGGGAATTTTATTTTTTTATGATGGTATAACCCCAATTGGTCTACTCTATTATAAATTCTAAATTACACTTAACATATAGGTTATTCACTTGTATTTGGAGTTCCAATTCTAGTCCTGAAATGAGAGCCTGATATTCTTCCCCATTGTTGGTACCACCATCTAATAACAAAAAGGAATATGGAAACACAGCCTTTTCTAGGGAGATAAGCACAATTCCTAACCCAACTTTGTTGAGCATAGTGTCTTCCATTCTCTCCCCCATTGGACTTCTAGAAGCACCATCAATATATATTTCCTATGTTTGGGGACTGTCATGAATAGAGAATATTTATTCATAAGGATTCTTAGTATTAAATGATTTCTCCTATGAAGATGGATTTTCAGTATGTACATATGCCACAGATTGGTCTTTCACTACTTTCTAAGGAAAAAACTATATATCAAAATGCTAAAGAATAACTTACCACCATGAAAAAACTCCTATAAACATAAGATGACTGAGGATAAATATGAGAGAGTTCTTGAGAGAGACCAAGTGGACCTCATGATGCTACAGATATTTCCTCAGCTTCTAAACTATAATTATTAATGCTAGGAATCTCTTTTCAATATTTAAATATCGAGTTTTTATGTCTTTCATGATTATACTAAGATAGTAATGGTTATTTTCATTCCCATCATCATTATTTTTTTTAAGGAAGGCATGCCCTGATCACACTAAGGCGGTCACATAAATAATGAGGGTATTCCTTAAACAACTGGAATCAATACCGGTGGGATCATGAAGGATTTCTTGTGGGTATCAAATGACTCTTTGAAGTCATTGGTCCATTGATATGTGACCCAATTCTTCATCAATTTGTTGAAGGGAAATCACATTCATGCTAGATTATCTATGAAGCACCAGATATAGGCCATGTTTCCTTGAATTCCTCTCAATTATATCATGTTTTAAGGAGGTGACATTCAAAATATAGATTTAGTCTTCTCAGGATCAACATAGATATCGTGATAGCGTACAACAAAGTGAATAATGTTTTCTGAGGTTACCCCAAAATCTCATTTCAAGGTGTTCATCTAATAATTATGTTGTCTAAGCATGCTGAATATGGTCTTTAGGCCAGTGAGGAGATCAGAACGTTTTCTGGATTTGACTACTAGATCATGAACATATAATTAAATAAATTTCCCTAATAAGGGTTTGAAAATGAGGTGCATAGAACATTGGTAGATGGAACCAGAAATATTCATGCCAATGGGCATAAATTGATAGAAAAATAAACCTTGAGAGGATATGAAGGTTGTAGAATCCCCATCTTCTAGGGAAAACCGGATTTGGTTATACCCAGAGTATCCATCCAAGAAGGAAAGATCTTTGTCTCCAGCTATTGCATGAATCAAGTGTTCTGTGATTGAAACATGGAATCCATCTTTAGGATAATCCCGGTTGATATCTCTGAAATCAATGAAAACACATATTTGAACATTTTAATTTTTCATCAGGACAATATTAGATAACCCCCTTGGATATTTCACCTCTATGATGAATTTGTCTTTGATGAGTTTGTTTAAATCAACCTCAATTTTGGAGGCATGAGTCATGTGTGTTCTTTTTTCTACCTACATGTATCCCTGATGGTCATTTGGAAAACACAAATGATGGGTGGCCACCTTAAGGTCAAGACCTGTCATTTTTTTATAATTCCAAGAAAACACATCCCATTATTGCTTCGTAAAGGATGTATACACCTCATTTTCTTCATGAGTCATAGTCTCATTAATCGGAGTGGGTTGTGGGTCTTCATTTGTACCCATATTTATTTCTATGATCTTATCCACAATGTTAGATACACCTTCTTCAAATGATAGAGGGGTGTCCTTGAGGTCTTCCGCTTCTTCCTCTTCTTCATGTGTTACATTTTCTACCTCTTCTTAGAGGGTAGGTGATGAATCATGAATTTAATTGCTTGGGGAGGAGTATGTATTTTGATATCTCAAAGGGGAGAAAACCATCTCCGGTTTAACTAATGATGAAGAGACTTTTTGAATATCTAAGGAAAAGTTATTGGGTTTAGAAATGGAATCCCTGCCTTTTTCTATAAGTGTGAAAATTTCTTTAAGCCTGACTGACAAATCAGAGACTTGCTGAATCTCAATGGATGGAATGAAGTCATGTTTGTTTATTCTTTCATCACTGCTTGTAAAGTCACTGACTTCTCAAATGATTTCAGGCACAACTTTGATGACTGATATTAGGGAATCTGGTTAATGAGTGATTGGATTTGGGCCAACCCTATCAATTTGATTAATTAGAAGCATGTATTCTGCACTCAGATTATTGAATGGGTTTTCTGGGATCTTCCCCAGACCATTTGGGGCATTGATCATTGTAAATTCATCTACCATGGACCATCCTCATCCTTTATGATATAACTCTACATAAATGTATTGATATTCAAAAGTTTTGAATGAGGCCTTCTCACTATGCAATGTCCCAATATGATCATTGACATATTATTTGAAACATTGATGGTACGATGAAGGAATGGACATATGATGATGTAGCCTGGGTCTTCTGAGAAGAAAATTTAAAGCATTTTCTGGTCAGATAACCATGAACTATGAATCAGATATGAGATCTCCAAACTATGTTCTGATTGTAATCCTACAAAGATGTTATTTCTCATTCTTATCGTAACCATATAACATCAATGTAGAAGGAGACATGTTTGATTCAGTGAGGCCTAATCAGCAATGTGTTTGAATGGGAATGAGGTTGAATACTAATTTATTATCAATAAAAGTTCATCGGATTTTAGTATCATTAATCTTTCTAGATAGGTACAAGGGATTAATGTGTCCACTTGTGACACCAACCTCATCCTTGTCCATCAAAGATATGACTACATGGAATTATTCTTGTTAATTCTCTATACAGTAATTTTTTTATTGAAAAATGAACATTAAACTCTTGAGTACTTGAAAAAACCTTAATGATTGCTTCTTTGAGGACTTTAGACAATCTCACAACATCTAGGATTGACAACTTAGTTGATACTTGGGCTATATGCTTGAACACATCATGCCTATTATCCAGAGGTCAATATTTAGAACGTGGAGATTCCCATTTGAGGGATCCTTTGGTGTTTATGCTCTTGATGTTGATGGACTATCTTTTGGGGTCAAAGCTGGATGTACATATTCTCTTGGTGGATTAGGTCTGCTAGGTCTTCCCACTCACCTAGGAGGCAGTAACACAGCCTATACCCATTCTTCCAAGATGATCATGTTAAGGTAGACCCTGTCATCTATGGGGGTGTTCCCTTGTTTATGTTGAGGGCATTACAGGGTGATCCCATGGATTTTTTATGCATAAATTGTTCATGTAGGGGTGTAGTTGGAGTAATGGATTCTAGCACAACTACGTCTTCCCATATATCCTCGACCCTGATGACCTCTTCCCCTAGTTCCCTAATCAAGTACGGGGAGATCAAGTTCATAATCAGAATCATCTTTTTCACAGGTATCTATTAAGTGAATAACATTAATGGATCCAAATATCAACTTCTCACACTACCACAAAAATAGTTTTTCCCAATGCCAAACTTTATCAGTGCTAACGTAAAATCACTGATAAAGGGGGTACCTTTATGAGGGCTAAAAAATCGTTGATAAAGGAACCCCTTTATTAGCGCTTTTTTTAGTAGCGCTGATAATGGGGGGCCTTTATCATCGCTTTTTTTAAAAGCACTGATAAAGGGTCGACAGGAAAAAAAATTAATTAAAAATAATATATTAATATATAAATATATAAATATAGTTATATTGATATAAATATAATATATAATTTTTAAATATATTTTAGATAAGTATAAATATACATTTACACTTAATATACTTAATATATAATATATTTTGTAAAAATGGGTTATAAAAAATTAAAAAAATATATTTTTAATTAATAATTTGCTAATTATTATGGTGTAATAGTAATTTAATAACAATTTGAAGACTAAAAAATAAAAAAAAATTAAAAAAACATCGAAAATATGTTGAAAACATAACTCGAACTTCAAACAGGGTTGTCCGTTTGAGCTCTACCACATATCAAACTGAAGCCTGCGACGAGCTCTACACCTCTGTGACCATGGGCCACCCTAGTCAATGTTTGTTCAATGCCAAAATAGGCTCATAAGGCCTCCAAAACTGATTTTTTAGTGGGGGGACCCCGATGTTTTAACATTCTGTGGATTTTTAGCCTCGTTTAAGGGGGTATTATTAGGTTTTTTTGTGGGGAATGAATTTATTCCAAGGTATTACATTCATATTGATATTATGTCTTTGAAATTTTTTTTTTTTATAATTCAATTCTATTTATAATCAAATATATAACAATATATACATATTTTTTATATATTCACTCATAAAATTTTAATTATAAATATAAATAATAAAATATATTTACATATAAAATATATTAGATTTATCTAAATAATAACTAATATCCATTTTATTTAAAATACTAATATATGAATATTTATATAACTATATATTAATCTAACTATATATATATATATTAATATAACTACATATATATATATATATTCATATAACTATAAATATATATATTAATATAACAATATATATATATATATATATTACAGATACATGGTACTATTATATTTAATGAGTAGTATAGGATTAGTTCCCCTTACTCGATAGAGGGTCATCAGGTTCCACGAATCATGGTGCATCGAGAACACCATTTTTGTTTTAATTTTCCTCCAACTCCCAGTATACCATACCTATGTCGTGATGGATTATATGAAAATGTTGTTTCCAATATATTAGCTTTATCTAAATAATAACTAATATCGATTTTATTTAAAATACCAATATATGAATATTTATATAACTATATATTAATATAACTATATATATACATATTAATATAACTATATATATATATCTTAATATAACTATAAATATATATATTAATATAACTATAAATATATATATTAATATAACTATATATATATTAATATAAAAATATATTACTATATGAATAAATATAACTAAATATATATATAAATAAATAGATATATCATAAATAATAGAACAAATCAATATAGGGGAGTGGAAAACGCTTCAGGCGCGCAGGGGGGAGGTTTGAAGATCAAATCCGGGTGGAGGCAAGGGTGCTCACTTAAGGGTGGATTTAAGGGGCTAGCGCTGATAAAGGTGGTGTATAGTGCTAATAAAAAGTGTAGGTAGTGTGTGCGGGCGCTGGAGGTGTGGGAAAGTGCTGATAAAGGGGGGGTCTCAAGTGCTGTAAAAAGCCCCCCCCCCCCCCCCCCACCCGAGATTGGGAGGATTTTTTTTATTTTTTTATTTTTTTTAGTTTTATTAGTGCTAAAAAAGCGTTGATAAAAGGGTTCTTTTATTAGTGTTAAAAATAAATCACTGATAAAGGACCCTTTTATTAGTTCTTTTTTTGTGATGATAAAAGGCCCCTTTTATAGCACTTTTTTAGCACTGATAAAAGGGTTCTTTATCAGTGCTTTTTGGAGCGCTAATAAAGGGGACCCCTATCTTCGCTGGCTTTAACAACACTTTTCTAGCACTGTTAAAGGCCATTTTTAACACTGATAAAAGGGGTATTTGTAGTAGTGTCATATGATGAAGATTCTTCATGAAGGGTTGATTCTTTTTGGGTCATTTGGAATGTCAGTTCCTATTATTTTGAGATGATTATCATGAAATCCACTAATGTTAAGGATAACTTTTTCCGTGACACAAACTCATATTCTTATATTTTCTTCTTCTTCTTTTAGCCATGTTGATTCTTTGAGTATTTTCCTTCAAAAGACTAGGCTTTTTATAAATAATAATTTTCTATAACAAAATAGGTAGGAGGCACAGTGTGTTATTTCAACTATGTTCATAGAACGGTATGAGTTCGGTTAATTTTTTTACTGAGAATTCAATCGTAGAATTTTTGAGCATTCCTACTTTTTTCTTCCTATTATTCACCATCCTCTTCTGGATTAGTAATAGTAACATATTATACATGGGATGGGGAATTTTTCAGCTTTACTTTCCCATATTCCACCATCATTTTTAGGAGGTCCTTAAAAACACTCTTAAATGGGGTTCTATGACATTTAATAGTAGAGGAACTGGTTTAGTAGGTCCTTATTTACTTCTTTGTTAGGTATATTTGTCCGTGTAAAGTGAACTAAGTTGTTTTCTAAATCTGAGATGATGTAGTCGGGGATTATCCATTTCAAAATGATTACACATTGTTTTTCAATTACTCAAACCACTTTTTTCCTATGATCAACTTGATCATTCTAAAGTGGAATTCATTACTCTTGATGCTCAAGAGTTTGGGGTCTATAATATATAATAGTCTTTGAGGATGGAGCGGGTACATGGGCCTCCTTAAGTGTAATTGTGGAGACCTCTTCCATTCATTTTCTCCTTCCTTGAATTGATGGGATTATCTGGGACTTGGATTGGGTCTCTACGATGGAGTTTTCCAATATTTGAGAAATTATGTATAGATCTTAAAACCTTCCTATATATTTCATTGGGATTAATGGTGTATTCAACTCATCATGAAAATTTTATAAAAAAATTGGAAACAAACCTTCTTGAGGGAGCAGTAGGATTAAATTGTAAGTTAGTCCTCTCTATCTAGAAATGAAATATGAGACTCTTTCATTATCCCTTTGTTTTTAGTTTGTGAGATCATAGACTGATGTATTCTACAGTGTTGGGATGAACTGAAATAGAAACTTTACAAAAATATATTCTCATCCAATGGTTGATCAAAACTAGAAAATTATGTACCATACAAAGGATTTACCCTATAATGATTGTATGAAGAATCTGAGTTTCACTATTTTTTGATTCTTAGGGGTCCCCATACTAGAATCGCAGTGAGAGAAAAAATGCATCAACTGCTTCTTCATATCTCATGAACCATTGAAAAATCGAAATATAAGATTCTCTATGTTTGGTGGAGGATTATTTGGATCTATCCATTTGGGATAAGCCTTATTTTATCGCTGAACCAATGTACACCACCCTTTTTATAGCTTCCAAGTGATTTTTAACCACTCAATGGTATTCATAAGAATTCAGGGAATATCTGGATGAGCTAGAACCTGAATAGGTGTGGCAGTTGGAGCCTAAACTGGTGTGGCAACTAGCAGAACCACTAGTGGCGGAACCACTTGTAATATTTCATGGGTAACCAATATGGACATTCCTATAAGGTTATTCATGACCACTATCTGGCTTTGTACCAAATTGATTGAATTAATTATCTACATCAGTAGTGGAAAAAACCATCTTTTCTAAGTATATCCTACGAGAATTTCAATCTAAGGATGTTCTTGTGGAGTATTTATGGAAGGAAAACTACTTCATAGTAACTCTGCATTGAGTCTTCTTAACCCCTTAATTTCCTCCTACTGTTGAGAAAATTATTCCTCAAGTGAAAGGGATTTTCCTTCTATGGGGGGAAATATGATACATATTTTGACCATTACCTTTAATATTATTAGGTTCCTTTTAATGAGGTGGAATTTTATTATTTGAAAGAATACATAAATTCTGGGTAAGCCCGTGATTTCGGGTATACACACCTCTTCCATTTTCTTCGGTGTTGACCACGTTATGAATAAGAACATCATCCTCAGACTCCCCTAAACTAGATTCATATTTAGAGGGATCTTTTATGATGATATTGATGAAATTCACTGATACATAATGCATTAATGTCATTCTTTTGGTATCTTTGTGAGATCACCTTCTTATACACCCTCCTTGAGACTTTTTACACCTATTTATTGATTCCTCGGGAAATTTTTAGTAGATATTAACTTTAAGGTAATCCTCAGATATTTTAGTTGAGAGTTAATTTTGCAGATTCTTCTCTAATAGATTGAAAACTTACTTCCACTAAGGAGGGAACAGTAAATGTGAAAACTCCCCCAACCTTATGGGATGAGGTTGGTCTTTTTCATATTTCTCAACCCTTTGGGCCCTGTTTGGTGGATCCAAGGGTTGGGTTAAAAGAGACCCTAGCCCTACATGTTGGGGTGGATTTTGAACTACTATGGCTGACATCAGTGCATCCACACTTATTATTTTATGAATTCTAGTCTAATCATTGGCTAGCTAAATTATAAAGCAATCACTTAAATTTCCCACTTTAGAAGATCATTATTCAATTATAGAAATTTTTGCAATCTAATGGATGAAATACTCTAAGTGTGTGGACTTCTATATGTTCATAGATTAACAATGCAAAAGTATCTTAATAGATTACGCTCTTTGGTATGAACATTGGTGGAATCCGGTCAAGGAATGTTCTTGTTGACCATCTCTTTGATCATGAAAAAAAATTGTAGTTAGCCGGAGAAAATAACATTTCATGAGACCAACTTTTGTGAGATTTTCTTTCTTTGGAGTGAATTGAAATGCAATTCCCCATGTGTACCCCATCCTTTGATATGAACAACATTTGGGGTATCTGCGATCAATTGTCAAAACCTCATCAATTCATTATGGCATGCACATTAAAGTGCTCTATGTTGCTTCTAAATCTTTGGGGTTTAGGAATCCATGAGAGATATAGAGTCAATTTATTACTTTAACTCTTCTATTACCTTGACATGAATTAGGTATTCATAATATTTTAATATGTTATCCTTCATCTGATGTATAGTTTTCCACGTGTTGAGGCAGATATCATGCACAAAATCTACTGTCAATATCTCTGGAATGTTGTATTGAGGAGTGGCCAAAGACCAAAACTTGATCCATATTTTATTTTTTGATAGTTGTTCTCTCATATTCAATATATCATCTTAGTCTATTTTGTATAGGTTCCTCTACCATATTATACCAAAGTTGGTGCTTCTCTACAGTTTCATCATTATCAACAAGATCGGTAGAGAGTTACACTGTTTCATTGAAACATAAATGGACAAAGGGTGGTTTAGAGAATGATCATCACTTTGGGATATCTTTTAGTTGAAAAATAATTCCACACACTAGTGACAAGGCATCTAACATTACTAACATTTTATTTTTAAGTTCCTCAAGATAAGAGGGAATTCTCATCTCTACATTTTTAGTTGGAATATTCTCTTGACAATGTGAATTACTAAAATGGATAAAACATTCATAGTTAATTATATCATTGGGAGGACCATCATGATGGATTATAGAAAGGGGTAGAACCTCTTGATCCTTGGTGTTTTTTCCACACTGATGGTTTTTGTAGATATCATCAACATATAGGTTCTTGAGATTGACTATATTTTCATGAAGCAAGACTTCATGATGAAGTGTCCGATGAGGAAATTCAGAATTACAACAACTACTCTCGTAATTTGGAAATGGGTGAGTAGGATTTGGAGCTAAACCAATAAATTCATGGGGGATTCATGAACTCAAGTATTAAGTGGAGCCAAATCATAGAGCGGCCTTTGATTCTCTCAATGTGTCTAGTGATACATTTTCTTAGACCCCTTCTTAAATGTAGTTGGATCCACATTCTTAGTGAAGTAGTTATCATGGGTAGGTTTATGTGCCTTCTTTGTAGTGGGAATCAGAATATACAGATTAACTTTAGTTAGAATGGGTGTATGTTCCAGATCTGGTTATCCATATGATATAGGGGTGTGTTCCCCATGATCCTCTAAGATTATAGAAGATATATGTATCATCCATAGGGTGACATAATGATGAGACACCCTAGGTACAAGGACATAATTTTGTGTCCTTCCCTTGGGTATTGATGTTGTTTATATTATGATTTCCTAAAATGTTTCTAAGATATGGGAAGTAAATTGGGTCCTCTTTTTACACTAGTTCTAGGATGTTCTTGGTGACTTCAATGACCAGAATGGGAATATACATCAATCTCGTATCTGGGTAGGCATATGAACCTACTCATTTCCTCCATTTCCATTCAGTTTATACTGACAGTACTCATGTATTGGGGAAGAAATTTGACATTCCCTCTGCTTTTCGTTGGGACTTTCCAACTAAATTTTCTGTGTTCTTCTAGACCAGGTTGTTAGCAGGCTTGGTGAGTATAGGATTGTGTATGTTCCTGCATGTGGGTTGCCACCAAAGTGGGTTAGAAGGTTTCTCTGAATGTTGTTAGACGAGCCAAATTGAAGGATTTATGATTGTAATAAAGTGTCTATTCCTGCTCACGGAACACCACTATATTTGAATGGTGGGATTGGTCAGGTTCCACAAGACAAGTCCGTTGGCCGATGGAATGAAGGCGGACGAGTGTGTGTTCCCACTCTCTTTTTCCCACCAAACTAGGTTAGTGAGACTCTCTAAAAGAGGGTAATGTTTGTAACCTACTCCATGTAATCTGAGTTTTTCTTTGGCTATCTATCTTGCATTCCCAGGTTTGAGGGAACTAGATCAAATAGTCAAAGGCAGCACCCTCATCATGTTGAGGGTTTACATTCATGCGGCATTGGTGGCAGAGATTGTTGGCAGGATCCCATGGGATGGACCCTTGTGTCTTGGGTATGAGGTTGTAGGTGGCCTCTTTCTCAACCTCCCTATAATATGGGAGGTATTAGTGATTGTGTTATGAGGATAAGATCCTAAAAGTGTTGAAGATAGTGGTTGGACACGTCATCTTCTAGACCACCGGTCATTGTTTATTAAACGACGGAGGGAGATTATGAAACTTGAGGGCATGTCAGGTAGCCTCTAGAGTTGGTATGGTACTGTATCGACCGTACTCTCGAACCAATGCAATAGATACCTAGAGTTGAAGACATTGAGTTGGTTATGGCATCCATCGGGAAAATGAGGATCTGACCTGAGCAAAAGTCAAGGCATTAATGGGTGTAAACTTGAAGGAACCCATTTGGATTTAATTGTGTTCTAGAAAGGAGTTAGTATATATATAATATCCATAGGAACAAGAACCCTATTAAGGAAAAAAATTCGATGAACACATGCATGACTGATTGCATTGTATCGCCCTCTTTTATCAATTGATAGGGACCATACAGATGTGTTACAATATCATCTTTGTTAAGGATTCACATCTTGTTCCCCATTTTTTGCTTCCCTTGGAATGTGTGTTCTAGTTAGAAATCACTATTTCTGAATTTTTTTTCTTGTGGATTTATTTATGAAACTAGAAACACCCAATTGTTTTGTATCCAAATGGACTTTCTTTCCAATGGTAGGTAGTCATTAGGTTTGTTGATCGACGATACATAAGATCTCGCATTGGTCAGGAGGATAGGAGGTTGGGCTCATAACACCCTTTTGGGAGCATTATTAGTAACTCTAGGAATCTCTTATATATTTATTATATGTTGATGAATCCTTCATTAATTCCCAATTATGATATGAGTTATACCAATATTAGTAATCAACTATTATTGTGTGTGGAATTTAGAATCATTTCTATTTATTCAAGGTTCTTTATTGATGGAGATATCAATATGTATTTAAGGTTTTGCATCAATGGTATCTACTCATATACTATTTCGATATTCTTTTGTAATTATTACAAAAATGATGGTTTCTAATCTGTAAAGTGGGGAACTTAGGAGTTTATGGTCATTGAGTTAAAAAAATTCCACTCTGGAATATATCATCATCCTGGGAGACCAAAGTTATTTCAATGTTGGTATCAAACCCATAATGGACATCATACGTATCCTTGTGAAAGGAATCATAATCCTCGTAGTTCAGTGCCACTGAATAGGTAACATCATACCTTTTAAGTTCATTTGACGAAGACCAAACCCTAATGTCTAATGTCATTTGGTATGGATGTCAAGGTGTAAGGTTCTTAGTTAATATTTGGTGTGGGACTTATGCCAAAACATCCCAGAGAACATTTTAGGGGTATGAGTGTCCAAGTTGAATTAGACATTGATTTGGAAATGGATCATAGAGAATAGGGTTGCTCAGGGATGTTGGGTTTGAACCTTAGGGAGGTTTCCTACATATCCCTCTTGAATGGAAATCAAAGCCCACAAAGTTCGGTAAGTATCTTAGGTAATTATGGCCCTTTGAGAGGAATAGGTTGGGGCTTAATCTGTAAGAGGATGCCCATATTAAATAGGTATTATTTCTCATTTCATGGATGAGATGACATGAATATCTGGAATCAGGAATACTTCCAACATATCCCAATTATAGTGGGAATCAGTGTTCTCAGAGTTTATTCCTTCAGGTGAATTGTGTGGATGTTTTGATCATTACAACCCTCTAATCCCATGTGATTCATGCTCTGTGTGAGAAATAAAATGATTTGAATGATTCAAAAAACCACACACATTCTTACCTTTGATTAAGGAAGAGTTTCGGGCTATGGTGGAAGAGGTCGGGGCTATAGTGGAAGAATATAGGGCTATGACACTGCCCTCTCTTCACTTTACATTAAAAAAGAGTCCAATGTAAGGAAGGAATAAAGATGAAGGATGTAGAGGGGAGAAATATATAACATCCTAAATAAAAGGATAGAGGATTACATCAGGATGGTTTCACTTGGATTGGTCCTAAAAGTGGAGGGTGACTTTTACATTATCAAAGGGAAAAGAATGTGTGATCCTTATCCTCCCTACAAGGCACTAGAGGCTCCGAGTATTAGAGATGAGAAGTGGTGGAAACAGTCATATCCTCAGAATCCAAGGTTGGGAACTCCCAAAAACTATCCTTGGGGTAAGGTTTCATATGACCATTGATATCCAAATCTAAAAACTCCTTGAGTATCATTACCCTCTGGTAGGACAAGTGTGGGAATCCTCTTACAATAGAAATCCAAATCCAAATCAGTTACACATTTATGGACCTATCCCGAAGGTTTTGTAAATTTGGAGGCCATGGTGTAGGTTTTAACTTGGTCTCATTCAGATGAGGGATAATAGGATTGATATATTGTGTTGTGGGTGGATTCTAAGAGAGAATAATGAATGGATTACATAGGTCATGTGTGTAGGTGCTTTGCACAAGTTCACCACATAGTTGTGTTGTGCAAGTGTGTCACACAGGTCTAAGGGGGAACTGAAAGGCCTTCATGAAAAGTATCAAGGTCTCTATAGGATGAATATTGCTTTGTAAATGGACTACCAAGGGGTAACAAACATGGGTGAGGACTTAACCTAAGCACCATAGGTCTCCTCTGTTATCCTTGAAAGAGTCTTGTGTAGGTCCCGGATTAGGGAAAGAGACCTCACGTATGTGATTCCTCTTTTAGGCAAGAGGGTCCTCAAAAAAATATTTTATATTTTAAACCCATAATGGACATTGGAATTTTTTATCCCTTTTAATTCCCTTTTCACTCATGTTTTTGAAAGCTACATGAGAAATTTTAGTGGACTTGGGAGAGGGTGTTGTGCAATGAGATATCTAGGGGTTCTTTTAATTTTTTAGTATTTTAAATGAGGAGTACAATGGTGCTGGGGTGGAAAAACTTCTAGGCCACACATGTGGTAGGTGCAGGTGCTCAACGTAGGTGTCTCACACAGGGGTGGAAAAACATCTGGGTTGCGCAAGTGGTATGTGCTAGTTGTATGTGCATAGGTGTATCGCGTGGGGGGGGGGGGGGGGAACCACCTTGTTGAACTTACTTCTTCATACCGTGAGGGTTTCACCCACACACCCCTACTTGGGCTCAGTGCCAGCCTGCGGTCCCGACCCTTCAGGCCCATGCCTTTGCTACCATCACTAACCCCCATGAAAAATGGTTAATCGCACTGTGAACTTTCTGATCCCGCTCTATGCCTTTTTGGGCCATGACACACTGAAATACAATCTAATCCTTCTTCATTCATTGTGACATATTTTACTGAAACATAGAATTTGGTGTCTAAGTGTGGTTAACATCATCATTTATGTGAAAAATTGTATCGAACACATTTCACAATGTGTACAAACACAAACCAAAAAAGGAGTGATATTATTTAGTACGTCTTTAACATTAATGGATTCAAATTATTCTTTTTTAAATCATCAATCATCAGTGAGCTATGAAATAAATGTTTCTCAACACACTTCATCTTCCACAAGTGAATATCATCCCTTGAATGTTATTCAATGTGGATGGATCTCACCATCATGTCTGATATATTAGTCTCTAGATGTTTGGTTTCAAATTTATCAATGGTGACATCGACTTGCTTCAATAGGCGTGGTGTCTTCAAAAAATTAACGACCACTAAGATTTCAAATTCATCATATCTAAACACGGTTTTGGTTCAGTGGAATCATCATCTTTAGATTCTGATAGAGAATTTGACTTCTTCATATTCATTGAAATAATATTTAATGTATTCCTTTGATCATTACATTCAACACGTTTTTGGCTAAATTTATCAATATTCTTCACCAAGAACATCGGCGTCCTATAACTCCTTCGACCAATGATCCCATTCATCTAGCATATCATGGATTCTCGGTTACAGTATTCAACATTGGTCATCTCTTGCGGTGACACACCCTCATACATGAAATATGATATCTCGATGGCGGCTATGTTTGGGAATATTCATCAACCATCCAGCTTTAACCTTTCCTCATTGATCTCATAATGATAAGGTTTTTCAATGGGAAAACAACTACATGGATTCACATAGCCATTTAAAATTCATATGTGGAGGAATAAAATTTTCTACATGGGATTTAGAAATTTTTATAATCGGATACGTGATTTACAATGAAATTTTTTACATCATTGACACTTTGAAAATTAGGCTATGTGGAAGATCATTATAAATTTTTATATGTCACCACAGCACCCAAAATAAATAATTTTATTAAATAAAAAATTAATATCTTATAAATTCATCAATGAATTAAATTAATAACATTTTTTCAAGTAATTAAATACATAACTAAACATAAAATATGACAAATTCAAACCAAACACTATGTGAAAACAATAAATTAATAAATATTTTAACCAAAAAAATAAAAATAGATGATATAAATAAATAAATAAATAAATAAAACGTTAAAAAATATTACAGTGTAAAATTATATAGTATTGTCACAATTTATTAAAATATCTAAACAAAAGAAATTAAATACTACATTTAAATAAATTAATTAATTAAAACACAATAAAAAAAATATTTAAAAGAAAAAATAAATCATAAAAAACAAATAAAAATACCAATAAAAATAAAAGTTAAAAAAATTATAAGTCAAGAAAATAATTAATTAATCATAACATCATTATTTTATGTTTTTTATTATTTTGACATCAAATAAAAAAAAAGTAAAATAACTAATTGAAATAATATTTTAAAAATTAAAACATAACTAAATTAAATATATTATGTAGTAAAATTGTATCAAAATACAACAATTTTATTACCACACACTTTGACTTTTCATGCCTCAAGCCATCAGTGATCCAAATACAGTGAAATGAAATCAATCCAAAATTTAAAATATTGGATGTCCATGAAAAATTAGTTTTCAAATTGATTTTACACCTTGGATTTAAATATGTAATGAAAATAATTTTTCCATAAAGAAATTATTTATTTTTAGTGAAAATAATGTTCTTGTTTTAAAAAAATGATTGAACTTAAATTTTTTAATTTAGAATAGAATTGTTTCAATTATCGTTCAAATCAAGTTCTAAAATACTATTTACATCTTAGAGACCAGACTCACATAATTAGAAATCAAATATATTAGACTCTCTATTTGGATGAGAAAACATAATAAATTAAGATGATGCATAAATAACCCATTGATTAGCTTTAATAAAAAATAATCAGTTCAACATTGATTAGGATTTTCATTTTTCAATTCATTTGAATGAATATCTTATAATTTTGAATCCAAATTTCAAAAATTAGTATCCAATGATAATTGTATAACATTCAAACAGTTTTTTACCAAAATCAACCACTTTTAAAGAGGGTAGTAAAAAATTAATTACCTCCAAGGGGTATTAGGTAATTGACTTTCTTAATGTGGATACACAATAGTAAAACAAAATAAAAATTAAAAATAATAGAAAATGACTCATTAAAACATGAAAAACAATCAAATTTGAAAACAAGTCAGATATTTTGATGGGTTTATATTATTATATAGTTTACCTATTTAAAGGAATCCTTCCCCAACACTAAATCTAATAATTTTCCACAATGTTTAATCCAATGTAGAGAAACATGAGAATTCAATTTTAGGTCATCTAGTTCTGCCCCCTCACCTAGGAGGTTGTGACAAAGCCTATACCTAGTCATCAAAGATGATAATGTCAGGGTAGACCCTGTCATCTATGGGGGTGTTCCCTTGTTTATGTTGATCCTGTTGGAGGTATCCCCCATGAGTTTTTTATGCATAAACAGTTTGACCTAGGGTGTAGTTGGTGTAATGGCTTCTAGCACAATCACGTCTTCCCCTATATCCTCGACCCTGGATACCTCTTCCCCCAGTTCCCCAATCAAGTACAAGAATCTCATTTTCATAATCAAAATCAACATTTTCATAAGTATCTATTAAGTTTATAACATTAATGGAGCCAAATATCAACTCCTCATATGATGAAGATTCTACCTGAATGTTCAATTATTGTTGTGTCATTTGGAAGGTCGGTCCCCATTCTTTTGGATGAGCTATAACCTAAATAGGTGTGGCGGTTGGTGCTTAAACTGCTGCGACAACTGGAAGAACCACTAGTGGCAACCCCACTGGTATCTGTCATGGGTAACCAATAGGGACATGCCGGTAAGGTTATACCTAACCATGATCTGGCTGTGTACCCAATTAAAGAAATTAATTGTCTACATCAGTAATGGAAACACACCCTTTTTATAAGGATCTCCTACAAGAATTTAAAAGCCAAGGATCTTCTTGTGGAGTATATCTGGAAGGAATACTACTTTAGAGTAACTCGGCATTGAGTCTTCGTAACTCTTTTATTTTCTCCTCTTGCTGAGAAAATCATTCCTTGAGTGAAAGGGATTTTCCTTCTTCGAGGGAAAGGTGAGACATGGTCTGATCATTACCTTTTCCATTATTATGTTCCTTTTGAAGAGGTGGAAGTTGATTATTTGAGAGAATACATAAATTTTGGGTAATCCCTTGATTTAGGGTAAACACACCCCTTTCATTTTCTTCAGTGTTGACCACACTATAAACAAGAACATAATCCTATGACTCCCCTAAACTGGATTAATATTCCAAAGGATCTTATATGATGATATTGATGACATTCACTGAATCATGATGCATTAATTTCATTATACTGGTATCATTGTGAGATCACATTGCTCTGCGCCCTCTACGAGACTTTTTCCACCTATATATTGGTTCCTCGGTAACTGTTTATTTCATAGTAACATAAAGTATATCCTAAAATAGTTTAGTTGAGCATTATTTTTGCATATTCTTCTCTAATAGGTAAAAAACATTCTTCTGTTGAGGATGGAATTGGGAATGTAAAAATTCCCCCAGCCATGTGGGTTGGGGTTGTTTTTATCTATATTTTTTAACCCTTTGCGTTCTGTTTGTTGGATGCAAGGGTTGGGTTAAAAGAGACCCTATCCCTGCACCTTCAGGTGGATCTTGAACTAATATGGTTGATATTAGAAAAACTACTATTATGATTTTATGAATTATAGTCCAATCATTGGATGGCTAAATTATCCAGCACTCCCTAAAATCACCCACATTGGAAGTCCATTATTCTATTTTAGACATTTGTGCATTTTCTAATTGATGACATCCTCTAAGTGGGCGGCCTTCTATATATTCTTATATTCATTATGTAGAAGTATCTTAATATATTACTCTCTTTTGTCCTAACTTTGGTGGAAGACGGTTGAGGCATGTTCTTGTTGAGCATCTCTTCGGTCATGAACAAAATTAATTTATTTAGTTATCCTAGGGAAATAACATCTCATGAGACTACTTTTTGTGAGATTTTATGGAATTGGAGTGTATTTAAATGAAATTCCCCATGACCACCCCATCGTCTGATATGAACACCATATGGGGTATCTATAATCAATCATCGCAACTTCATTAATGCATTGTGGCATGCACTTTGAAGTGCTCTCTATTATATCTAAATCTTGGGGTTTTAGGAAGCCAAAAGAGATACCAAGTAAATTTGGAACTTTAACCCTTCTATTACCTGGACATGAATTGGGTATTCTTCATATGTTAATATGTTATCCTTCATTTGATTATGTTTTTTCGACATGTTGAGGCAGATGTCATGCACCCAATCTCCAGTCAATGTCTCTGGAATGTTGTATTGAGGAGTGGGAAAAGGCCAAAACATGATACATATTTTATTTTTAGAGAGTTTTTTTCTAATGTTCAATATATAATCTTAGTCTTTATTCTAGAGGTACCTCTTCCTAATTTGACCAATGTTGGTGCTTCCATAAAGTTACATAAAAATCAACAATATCAATAGAGAGTTACTCTATTGTGTTGGAAGATAAATGGCCCAAGGGTGGTTCATAAAATGATCATCACTTTGGGCTATCTTTTGGTTGAGAAATAGTTTCACAAACTAGTGACAAGGAATCAGACATGACTGTCATTGTATTTTAAAGTTTCTCAAGATAAGATGGAATTCTCATCATTACATTGTCAATTGGAAAAATCTCTTAACAATGTGAATTACTAAAATAGAGAGAACTTTCATAGTGAATTATATCATGGGGAGGACCATCATGGTGGATTATAGAAAGGGGTGGACCCTCTTGATACTTGGTTTTCTGGCCACACATAGGGTTTCTGTAGATCTCATCAAGATATAGGTTCTCGATATTGACTAGATTTTCCGAAAGCACTCCTTCATGATGAATTGTTTGATAAGGAAATTCAGAATTACTACTACTACTCTAGTAGTTCGGTAACAGGTGAGTTGAATCTTGAGCTAAAAAAATAAATTCCCAAGGGTTCAAATAACTCTATTATTAAGAGGATCCAGATCACAGATTGATTGTGGATTCTCTAACTGTGTTTGATGATACTTTCTCTTAGACCCCTTCTTACACGTAGTTGGAGCCACATTCTTAGAGATGTGGTTATCATGGGCAAGTGTATGTGCCTTCTTAGTAGTGGCCATCATAATAGGCTGATTATATCCATTTTTAATGGGTGTATATACCCAATACGGTTATCCATATGATATGGTGGGGTGTTCCCCAAGACACTATGGGATTAGATAAAATAAATGTATTATCTATAGGGTGACATAATGATGATCCACCCTAGGTATGATGACATAATTATGTGTCCTTACCTCAATTACTAATTTTGTTTCTATTATGATTCATTATAATGTTTCTAATATATGGGTAGGAATTTTCATCTTCCTTTTTCACCGGTTCCAGGTTTTTCTTGGTGACTTCAGTGACTCTAATGGGAATATACATCCATCTTGTATCTGGAGTACGGTTATGTACCTACTCATTTTCTCCATTTACTTTTAGTTTATACTAATAGTACTCAAGTATTGGGGAAGAAATTTGAGCTTCCCTTTTCTTTTCATTAAGACTTTCCAACTGAATTGTTTGTGTGAATCCAGAGAAAGTTGTTAGTAGGTTTGGGGAGTGTGGGCAAGTGTATGTTCCAGCATGTGGGTTGCCACAAAAGTGGGTTTTCAGGCCTCCTTGAATGTTTCCATATGAGTCTAATGGAAGGATTGATGATTGTAAGAAATTTTAAGTTCCTGCTCATGGAACACCACTGGATTTGAATGGTGGGATTGGTTGGGCACCACCAGACAAGTCTTCTAGCTGACTAAATGAATGCGGGTTAGTGTATGTTACTGCTCTCTTTTTCCCACTACACTAGATTGGTGGGACTCTCCAAAAGAAGGTAATGTTGGTAACCTAATACATTTTATCCAAGTTTTCTCCCTGTCTATCTTTCTAGTGTTCCCGGGTTTGAGGGAACAAGGTCACATGGGTGAAGGCAACACCCTCATCATGTAGAGGGTTTACTTTTGTGCGGCATTGGTGGAAAATATTGTTGGCAAGAGCCCTTGGTAAATACCCGTGTGTCTTCCGGATGAGGTCGTAGGTGGCCTCATGGTCAACATCCCTAGAATATAGGAGGTATTGGTGATTGTGTTAGGGAATAAGATCCTAAAAGTGTTGAAACTAGTGGTTGGCCTCATCATCTTCTAGACAACCAGTCGTTGTTGATCAAATTAATGGGGGTGATTGTTGATAAGGAGGGCATGTCTGGAAGTCTCTAGTGATGGGATGGTACTGTGTGGAAGGTAATCTCAAACCAATGTGATAGAGACCAAGAGTCGAAGATGTTGAGTCGGTGATGGAATCCTTCGCTCAAATGAGGATCTGACCTGAGCATTAGTCAGGGCATTCACGGGTGTAAACTTGAAGAAATCTATTTGGATTTAAATGTCTTCTGGAAAAGAGTTCCTATATATATAATAGACATATAAAAATGATCCTTGATAATGAAAAATAATTTTGGACGAACACATGTGTGACTGATTGGCTTGTCTTTCCCTCTTTTATCGATTGATAAGGACCTAACATATGTGTAACACTATCATATTTGTTAAGGATTCACATCGGGTTCCCCATTTTTTATTTTCCTTGGAATTTGTGTTCTAGTTAGGAATCACTATTTTGGAAATTTATCCAATGGAATTGTTTATGAAACTATTAACACTCAATGGTTTTGTATCAAAAGGGACTAGCTTTCTAAAGCGATATATTCATTAGGTTTGTTGACCTTTGATTTATAAAACTCACATTGGTCGATAGGATAGGAGGTTGGGCTCATCACACGCTTTTTGGGGGAATAATTGCCTACTCAAGGAATCTCTTATATATTTAAGATATGTTTATGAATACTTCATTAATTCCCAAGTATGATGTGAGTAATCCAAATATTACCAATTAGTTATTATCATGTGTGGAATTTAGAATCATATGTATTTATGTAAGGTTAATCATTGATGGAGATATCTATATATATTTGAGGTTATCCATCAGTGGTATCTACTCATATACAATTTAGATATTCTTCAGTCAATATTAATATGATGATGGTTTCTAAGCTATGTAGTAGGGAACTCAGGATTTTATGGTCATCCAGTTAGAAGAACGTCACTCTAGAATTTATAATCATCCTGGGAGACCGAAGTTGTTTTGATGTTGATATCAAACCCATAATGGACTTCCAATATATCCTTGTGAAATAAATCATAATCCTCATAGTTTTGTGTCACTGAATGGGTAACATTAAAACTTTTATGGTCGTTTTATGATGAGCCAACCATATAGTTTAATGTCAAGTGGTAAGGATGTCTAGGTGTAAGGTTCTTAGTTAATGTTACGTGTGGGACATCTGTCGAAACATTCCAAAGAACTTGTAAGGGGTATGAGTGTCAATGTTGAATTAGAAACTTCTTGGGAAATGTCTCAAAGAGAATAGGGTTGATTAGGGATGTTGGGTTTCATCCTTTGGGAGGTTTCCTACATATCCCACTTCTATGGGAATCAAATCCCACGAAGTTAGGTAAGTCACTTAGGTAATTATGGACCATTGAGAGGAATAGATTGGGGCTTACTCATAAAGGGGATTCCCAAATTAAGGGAGTATGATTTATCATTTCATGGATGAGATGACTTGGAGCTTGGTCCTCAAGAAGGCTTAAAACATATCCCAATTATTGTGGCAATCAGAGTTCTCATACTTCATTCCTTCATGTGTATTGTGTGTATGTTGTGTTCATTACAAACCTTTAATCCCACATGAGTCATGATCGGTGTGAGAAACAAGAGCATTTTAATGTTTCAAAAAAACACACACATTCTTACCTTCGATTAGGGAATAGGTCAGGGCTATGGTGGAAGAGGTCGGGGCATGGTGGAAGAAGATATGGCTATTACACTTCCCTCTATTCCCTATACATTGGACTAGAGTCCAATTTAAGGTAGGAATTAAGGTGAAGGATGTAGATAGAAGAAAGTTTATAACATCCTACATAAAAGGATATGGAATTAAATCAGGATGGTTTCCCTTTTATTGGTCCTAAGAGAGGAGGGTGAATTTTCCTTTGTCAAAGGTAAAATAATTTGTGATTTTTAACCTCCATTATAGGGACTGGAGGCTCCAATTAATATATATGAGAAGGGGTGGAAAGATTATTATACCAAGAATCCAACACCGGAAAATTCACTAAATATTCCTTGGGGTAAGGTTCCATGTGATCGTAGATATCAAAATCTATAAACTCCTCGAGGATCATTACCCTCTAGTAGGATAAGTGTGGGAAACCACTAACTATATAAATCCAAATCTAATCGTAGACACATTGATGTGCCTATCCGAAAGGTTTTTTAAATTAAGATACCTTGGTGTTGGTTTCAACATGGTCCCATTAAGATGAGGGATACAAGGATGGAGATACCCTACTATGGGTGGCTTTTAAGAGGGCATAATGTATGGCTCACGTAGGTCCTGACCATGGGTGCTTTTCCTAGGTGCACCATATAGTTGTGTTTTGCATGTGTGTTGTGCAGGTCCTAGGGGGAATTTAAAGGCCTTCATGAAAAGAAACAAGGGCTCCATAGGATAAATATTTCTTTGGAAATGGACTACCAGGGGAAAACAATATTGGGTGAAGACTTAACCTAAGCCACCTCGGCCTCCTTTGGTGTCCCTAAAAGAGTCTCACGTGGGTCCCTGATTAGGGAAAGGGACCTCGCCTAGGTGATTCCTCCTTAAAAGAGGAGGGTCCTCAAACAAGTATTTTGTATTTTAAATCTGGAATGAACTCTGGTATTGCTTATCCCTTTTAATTCTATTTTCTCTCAAGTTTCAGAAAGCTACCTGAGAAATGTTAGGGGACTTGGGAGAAGGTGTTGTGCTACGAGATATCCAGGGGTTCTTCCAATTTTTTACTTTTTCAAATGAGGATCTTAAAGGTCCCATTTATAGGCTAGGAGAGGATAATGGTCTTAGGGGGTTGTTTGTGCAGGTCCCTTGTGTAGGTGCTCAGTGTATGTGTATCTTACTGGGGTGGAAAATCTTCTAGGCCACACATGTGGTAGGTGTAGGTGCTCAGTGCAGGGGTCTCACACAGGGGTGGAAAAACTTATGGGGCGCGTAAGTTGTATGTTCTAGTTGTATGCGCATAGGTGTATCACATGGAGAGGGGGTGCGAACCACAATGGTGAACTTACTTGTCTATATCATGGGGGTTTCTCCCCTGCACCCCAACTCATGCTTAGTACCAGCCGGCAGTCTAGACCCTTCAAGCCGGTCCCTTCACTACAATCGATGACCAGAATGAAAAAAGGTTAGTATCACTGTGAACATTCCGGGCTCACTCGATGACTTTTTTGGGTCGCGACATGCTGAAACACAATTTGATACTTCATCATTCATTAAGACATATTTTACTCAAATGTAGAATTTGGTGTCTATATGTGGTTTACATCATCATTTATGTGAAAACGTGTATGGAACACATTTCACGATGTGTACAAACACAAACCAATAAAGGAGTGGTCTTCTTTAGTAGTTCTTCAACTTTAATGGATTAAAATGATTATTTTATAAATATTCAATCATTATGAGCTATGAAATAAAAGTTTCTCAACATGATTAATCTTCCACAAGTGAATATCAGCCCATGAATGTTATTCAATTTGGATGGATCTCACCTTCATGTCTGATAGATGAGACTCTAGGTGTTTGGTTTCAAATTGATCAATGGAAACATCGACTTTCTTTAAACGGTGTGGTGTATTCGACACATCAATGACCACCTAGAGATCAAATTCATAAATATGAACATTGTTTTTGTTCGGTGGAATCATTATATTTAGCTTCTAATAAAGTATTTGACTTCATCATATTCATTGAAATATAATTTAATGTATTCCTTTTTTCATCTTCTTCAACACATTGTCAGTTGGATTTATCAATATTCTTCATCAACAACATTAGTGGCCTAGAACTCCTTCAACCAACAAACTCATTCATCTATAATATCATTGATTCTTGGTTACAGGATTCAATATTGGTGATCTATAGAGACAAGACACCCTCATCCATGAAATTTTAGATCTCAGTGGCAGCTATGTTTGGGAATCTTCATCATCCATCCAGCTTTAACCATTCCTAATTGATCTCATAATGATAAGTTTTTTCAAGTGAAAATAGTTATGTCAATTCATGTAGCCGATTAAAAATCATACATGGAGGAATCAAATTTCTTACATTGGCTTTATAAATTTTCATAATCGGATACATGATTTATAAAGAAATTTTTTACATCATTAACACTTTGAAATTTAGGTGATGTGGAAGACCATTATAATTTTTTATATGTCACCATTGCACTAAAAATAAAAAATTCTATTAAATAAAAAATTTATAAATTATAATTCCATCAATGAATTAAATTAATAATAATTTTTCAAGTAATTAAATACATAACTAAAAATTAATAATTATAAATTCAAAACAAATATTTTGTTAAAATAACAAATTACTAAAAATTATAAAAAAAACCTTAACAAAAAATAGATCAATTAAATAAATAAATAAATAAAAGATAAAAATTATTAATGTTCTAAATTGTATTTTGATGTCATAATTTAATAAATTATTTAAAAAAAGATGTTAAATAATAAATTTCAAATAAATTAATTAATTAAAAAACAAGAGAAATAAAAATTGAATTAAAAGAGAAAATAAATAATCAAAAACATAAAAATAAAAATAAAAAACAAATTTAAACAAAATTATATATAAAATAATAATAATTAATTAATCTTAAAATCATTATTTTAAGTTTTTTATTATTTTGACTTCAAATAAACACAAAAGTAAATTAACCAATTAAATAATATTTTAAAAATTTAAAACATAACTAAATTAAATATATTATGTAGAAAAAATGTATCAAAATACAAGCACATTATTCCTGCACACGTTGAATTTTCATTCCCTCAAGCCATCAATGTTCCAAATATAGTGAAATGAAATAAATCATAAATTTAAAATATTTTATGTCAATAAAAATTAGTTTTCTATTTGATTTTTTACCTTGGATTTCATTAAGTAGATAAAATATTTTTTCCTTGATAAATTATGATTTTTAGTGAAAAACTTGTTATTGTCTTACATAATTGATTGAACTTAAAATTTTGAAATTAGATTAAAACTATTTCAATTTTCATTCAACTGATGTACTAAAATTCTATTTACATCTAAGAGACTAGACTCACATAATTATAAATAAAATATATTAGACTCTCTATTTGGATGATCTAACATAATAGATTGAGATTATGCATAAAAACACATTCAATAGCTTTAATAAAAAATAATCAGTTCAACGTTTATTAGGATTTTCATTTTGCAATTCATTTGAATGAATATCTTATGATTTTGAATCCAAATTTTAAAAAATCATAACCATTGATAATTGTATAATATTCAAACATTTTTTTACAAAATAAACCACTTTTAAATGTGGTAATGGAAAATTAATTACCTTTAAGGGTTATTAGATAATTAACCTTCTTAATGTGGCTACACAATATTAAAACTTCATAAAAATGTTAAATAATAGAAAATGATTCATTGAAACATGAAAAACATTCAAATTTGAAAACAAGCTAGGGATTTTGATGGGTTTATATTGTGGTATAGTTTATAAAATTAAAGTAATCCTTCCCCAACACTAAATATCAACAGTCTCTACATTGTTTAATCCAAGTTAGAGAAACATGAGAATTCAATTTTAAAGTTCAAAATAGATTTTAAAATTCAGTATATAAATATCATGAATAAAAGGGTAATAAAAAATATAATAGTTCTTTTCCACACAAAACAAATAACTAACAACACACATTATGAAAAAAATTCCATTACTGGTTACCAATTTAAAATTTTAGTTCAAAAATAAAATGTGCAAACTAATTCATGTTCAAAGAAGTGTTCAAATAATATTTCTAGTAGATTCAAGATAATATTAAACACTAATGCACTATAAAAACAATAAATTTGATAAAAATATATTTAATGTTTAATTACTAATTTTAAAATGAAAATTTTCATCTAGAATAATTTTTTTTCAAAAAATTTAAATACCAAATTGACAACAACAACAGATTTTAGAAAGTTTGAAAAATGAAAAAACAAATATATTAAAATAACTATAAGAATTTAGATGTTTATCTCATTTGTAGTTAATTGGAGATATCCCACTTCTTAACTTTGAAAATGTACATCTATTAAATTAGCATGAAGCTCCTATGTATAAAAACAAGTTAACATTAGCTTCATAAAATTTCATATCAAGTAAAAAAGTATCCAGTGTTTTGAATGGAATATTGGTAATATATGTTTGTTTAGGTTGTATCTTTTTTTCCTTTGTAAATTACAAAGTATCTACTCAATTTATAGTAGAGAGTGGCCTGAGGTGGATTCTACAAGTGAAAAATGAACTAATCTTGTCGGTAACCATGTGGTCCAATATATTTCGTATAAGTGAAACTAAAAAAATTTAATAGTTTTATTGAAATTTAAAAACTAGAATTAAAAGTAAATAATATATAAAGATAAGGGTTGGAATCATCTGTAAAAACCCTCCAAGGGGTGCTAATTTTTATACTATTTATATATAGAAATCCTATTTTGTTATATAAAACCCACATTATATAGGGATTTTTTGTAAGAACCACCACATCCTTTTCTTTTCTAATGCTCTTCAACTGTACTCTTATGTTGAGGTCCCCTTAAGAAAAATCTATTGTATCCATCCCACTTCTAGTGTGATATAATTATTTTATTGCGGATGGAAGAATAATATCAAGGGCCCCCTATTCTTCTTCTCAAGGAAGATAGGAATCTTTTATTACCTATATATCTTTAAGGGGCTTCCTTAAAATATATAATTGTTTTTTTGGGTTAAAAATGGGAATTCCCCACAATTTCCAGCTCTAAATTATTTTCGATAGAGGTTGTCTCGATATTTAGCTCCAAAACCTCCTTGTATTCTTGATAATATATATTTTCTTCTATAATCACTTAAAAATTTACTTGGTCCTATGATGTGGTTTTAGTTTCTATGATGAAATAACAAGGGTATTGAGTATCCATTTCATTTTCAAATGGTTCTAAAAATTCAATTTAAAAATGGTTGAAATCATATTGAAGTAGATCAGTTGAATTCCCATGTTCATTTTTTATTACCTTTGTAAAATCAATCATTTTTTGAAGTGAATGTTCACTATATTTAGCCTCAAACCCTTGGATTTATTCTTTACAATTTGAAAAGTTAAGCTCTCCTATATGGAACTCGAGGGAAAATGTGAAAACGTATAGAGTTATGTAACTAAAGCTTCCAATACTTGTTGATTCATATCATCTTTTTGCTCATTAATTTTTGTTTTAAATTTGTTTTCATTTTTAGTCTTGATCAGATTTTGAGTGTTGTAGGAAAAATATCTAACATCATCTCCCAAGGGGAGGTCGGAATCCATTAATTCTTATTGATTTTAAAGTTATTTTTTTTATTTTTTTTAAAATTTCATGTTTTCATGTTTTTCTAAACTCTCTATAAGACTCTCTGATAATGGATCCAATATAAGATTTAGGTTTTTCATGATAGTTTACCACCTAAATTCAATATGTTAATCTCCTAACTACTATAGTAAAGCATCACATAGGGTGGTCTCCCAATGAGACATTATTTATGGATTTTAACTATTATGTCTTTCTAATTATATTATTTTTACTGAATACTATATTTATAGGGGGATTTATATGGATTTAGAAGAGACTATTCTATTTCACTAAAATAAAAATCATGAAATTAGCATCAAACTGGTGGTAGTGTGTGATTTTGAATGAATTTATAAATGAAATAATGACCTTCCATTGTGATTCTCCTGGTTAAAAAAATATTCATTGTTTTGAAATGGTTACTTCCATAAATTCTCTCAACAAAATGTTCAAGATCACAAACTGTGCATCGCATTATGTTTTAGAGATCAAATTTCAACAACTATGATCTCAGTTTTTGACCCCCAATCATTAATATCTGATCTAATCACTCAATGGTCATCGAGCGCAAATAAAAAATAAATCTCCCATTACACTCATATTTTTGGATCGAGATTTTAGAGAAAAAACAACAAATGTTATTTTTCAATTCCTAACAAAACATTGATTGATTTTTTAACAATAGTGAATCTTAATAAAAAACTGAAAAAAAAGATTAAATGCTGGAACTGAATCACTATTTAAATTCACTAGGTACAACACTAAAAACATTGTACATCATGTACATGGAACTTGAAATGATTTAGATCTTCATCTCCATGATCGGAAATAGATATTCTTCAAGCAAGCTAGAATATCTTCTAGTTATTATCTCTATTGCTCATCTCTCATTGTTATAAAAATGTGTTTTGATGTTGTCCCTACTCATTTGGATCCTTTCTTAGTCCCCTTTTTTTATTTATTATCAAACTCACAAACTCCAATCTCCACATCATTCCCTTGAAATCCAAGGAGTGCATTAATATTTTCTATCATCACCTCCACTATCACCTTATCATAATATTTCAATCAACTCTCTAAATATGTACATAAAAAAGATTTCTAAAATAAAACATCAAAAATCCAAGTCTCAATAGGTGTCTTTATCAACTTAAAAATATCACAAAATAGACAAAAAAAATTCCAATATTACTACACAAACTCAAAAATTTATTAATAATTGAATTCAAAACCAATTAATCTTATTCAGTGGATATTCATCATCAAAGGATTTGGGTTATTCATTTTCAAATATTAAATCTTCGGAGAGAGATCTTGGAGACAAATGGATATCGATGGGGTTCATCATCCTTAGGCGTAAACCAAAACTTGAATTATCTTCAATGTAGAAAGATATATTCTAAGAGACTTTTATATCAGACTCTCGATGTTCAGTTTTGAAACAGTCAATGGTGACATCGATGGAAACCTCAAGTTCATATTCTTCCAATATGAATAAAAATCTGGTTCTTTAGTGTCGTTGGCTTCAGCTTCTCATAAAACCAATGACTTCTTCATATGACTTCAAATCAAATTCAATGTATTCTTTCATTCTTCTTATTCAACCAACATACTCATTCAATGGAATTAAACTTCTTCAAGGGTAAATTGGCCCTTGAATTATATTCAATGTGGACAGCCCTCATCTTCAAGCCTTGAAAAATGAACTATCAATTTCAGTACTGATATGGTTAATGGCGACATCAATGGAATCCTTAGGTTCAAAATTTTCCAATATGAATACAGATGTGGTTTATTAGCATCATTGGTTTCATTTTCTCATAGAATCTTTAACTTATTTATATTCTATCAAATTAGATTCAACGCATTCCTTTTTTCTTCTTCTTCAACTAATGGACTCAATCCATGGGTTTAATCTTCCCCTTGTGTATATCGACCCTCGAATTATCTTTAATGAAGATGGATCTCATGTTTAATCTTTGTAGATCGAACACTCAATTACAGTTTTGACATGGTTAATGGGGACATATATGGAAATATCAAGTTCATATTCTTTGAATATGAATACCAATTTGGTTCAGTTGTGTCATCAACTTCAGCTTCTCAAAGAAGCTTTGATTTCATCATATTCCTTCAAATCAAATTAAATGTATTCCTTTGTTCTTCTTCTTCAACTGACAAACTCATTCTATGGGGTTCAACTTCCATAAACTTAAATCATCCCTTGAATTCTCATCAAAGCAGATGGATATCGTCTTCAAGCCTCTTAGATCAAACTCTTGATTTCAGTTTCGAAGCGATCAATGAAGACATTGATGGAAACATTAGGTTCATAATATTCCAATATGAATATCGATCTGGTATGGTGGTATCATCTTCTACAGTTTCTCAAATAATATTTGACTTCTTCATATTTTTGGAAATTAGATTAAATGTCTTCCTTTTTTTGTCTTCTTCAACCAAAAAACTCATTCGATAGGGTTCAACTTCCTCAAGCATAAATCTTCCCTTGAATTCTATTCGATGAGGATGGATCTTATCTTCAAGCCCCATAGATGAGACTCTAAATTTTAGTTTTGACATATAAATTGACGACCTCGATAGAAACCTCAAGTTCATATTCTTCTAATATGAATACAGATCTGGTTCAGTGGAAACATCACCCATAGATTCTCATAGAAGTTATGATTTATTCATATTCCTTCGAATAAAATTAAATGTTTTACTTTGTTAGTATTCTTTAACCAACAAAATCATTCGACCGGCGTCACACAGATTCTCTGTTATAGGCTTCAATATTTGCGAGCTCCTACGGTGAAACACCATTGGGCAAGCGATTCCAGAACTTGGTGGGAGATCTGTTTGGGAATATTCTCTGGTCATCCACCTTCTTCCTTTGTTTGGATCAAAATTATAGGTGTATTTGGGTAGAGTAATCTGGGTGGATTCATGTACCTGATTAATTACAGACAGTAAAATGAAAAATTAAATCAATAGAAAACAAAGTTAATCAAATACAAAAAAAAATAACAATAAAATTTAAAAAAATAAAATTATAATTTAAACAAATAAAAATAATTAATTAATCATAAAATAATTTTTTTGTGTTTTATAATTGTAAGATCAAACAAACACAAAAGTAAATTAACCAACTGAAATGTTATTTTAACAATTAAAACATTGTTAAATTAAAGATATCATGTGGAAATAATACATTAAAATAAAGCTACATCACCCAGCATGACATTGTGGTGATGGATGTGAACTCATAGTTAGGTGCACCTTATTTTATGAGGGAAATACATATTTTCAACTAATAGGTGTTATCCCAAATTTAACACCTCGAATTACTCCTAATTCTATCCAATTGGTGGTTATTATATTCCGAAGGTTCCATTGAGGAAACCAAAAAGTTCACCATGTCAGAAAACCATGGAATGGTATCACAGAAAATGTATAAATTCTCATCAGGGAAGGTTTTAACAACTGGGGATTTATTATATCAACAGCTGTCATGGTCAATGGGGATGAAGTTGATATGATCATCACTTTACTTTTCCACTCCCCATTTAACCAAAAATTAATATAAAACTCCTAAAATGGATGTATCTGTCAAATAAGACATGATTTATCAATGGTATTCTTCAAAAAAAATGGTAGCATAGTCATAAAACACCATTACTTCAAACCCAAGGATATATGAATGAAATTTATCAAAAGAAAAAACTATGGAAAGGAATCCTTTTTCAATTATTATGTAGTTTACCTGTGTTGGGTCAAAAGTATGGGATGGATATGCAATAACATGAGTGGTTTGGTCTACCTATTATGAAAGGAAAGTCCCAATAACATAGTTGGTGGAATCGCACTTGATTTCAAAGGGTAGATCTCACCATGGTGGTTGGATGATTGGTGGTGAAGTGAGAAAAATTTTCAATTAATCAAATGAGATTTAAAAATTTTCATCCAAAATAATGTTCATATCATTTTGAAATTTCTTGGAGAATAAGAGTGTAGTTTTACAAAAATCTTCAACAATTTGATGATAAAAACTAGCATATCCCAAAAATGAATGTACATTCCAAAACAAAAAAAAATTGTTTGGATAATAAAGAAATAAAATTTATTTTTGAATTATCATTTTGGATACCCTCACTATAAACAAAATTACCTAGAACAATTCCAAGATTCACTATAAAATTATAATTTTCATATTTTAAGATAATATGTCTTTCAATGCATTGATGATTCACATAAAAAATATTATACAAAAATTCATTAAAGAAGGAATCATAAATAACTAAATAGTACATAAATACCTTCATGTAACCCTCTAGGTAGTATGAGAAAAATACAAACCATGTAATACTTTAAAGTACCTTGAGTGTTACATACGTCGAATAACATCATCAAATATAATAATGTATAAAATAAACATGTAAATGTCATCTTTTATTAAACCATATAGAATATATTAATATAAATATATTGATATAATATATCAATTAAATAATAATGAGACTTAACTGAAATATTTTCCAACATTTTTTCAATGAATTGTAATGGAAAATGGTTCTTTTCAGTGAAATGGTCAAATTGAGATAGTTTAATAACACATGAAATTAATGTTTCAATCTTGTTGGAACCAATTCATTTTGCTCATTTGGAAGAACGATAAGTCCAATATTTTTAGAAACAATTTTTATTAGTATAACCCATTTACTATCAAGCAGAGGATATACTATCCCAGCTTCTAATAGTATTCTTTCCTATTTTTGACAACTTCAAGGAAGGTGTGGTTTAGTTAATGTTGTGTTTTCCATATTAGATTAGCCTAATACTCAATGAGAACTAAATACATATATATAGAAGGGATAATTACAAGGGTTTTAGCCAATGTTCATCCAATATCCTTTTTACACTCTCTCAAAAGGCTAAGCAATTATGCTTCAGGCTCTAGATATAGTTCATTGGAAATAATGGAAGGTTGTGGACAACAAACTCAATGAAATCATATTTTAAGTCACATAAAAGTGGTATTAATTCAGAATATGGTGGTGTAAGAATGAAAGAAAATGATTATTTGGTAGAAATTTCATTTATAGCAGCTATTTTTTCACTATATCTCTCATTGGTGGGAAAGTAAAAAATCAATTGTAATTGTATAACACTAAATAATTTCGAAGCTCCAAAGATGTAAGAAATATATAACATACTTACATGCATGGAATTTTTCCACACTAATGTTGCAATATAATGATTATTTCTCATTGAAAAAATCAAAAAGATGAGAAAAAAGGAGAAGGGAAAAAATTTAATTTATAATGACAAAATCAATGGTAGGAACTGTCATCAAATAAAATTGAAGAGTTTAATGCTATTAAATTGAGTGTTTCATTACATCAAGGATATAGAATGTTATGTTTTTTTTCCAAAATACATGGAAAATTTTCCATTGTGAATATTGAGGGCCATCCTTCTTATTTTAGGAAATGATCTTCTGGGTATGATAGGATCATGTCATTGGGTTTAGGTATAACCCATCTAAGTCATGTATAAGTCTGTAGGGAAGATAAAATTCTTTACTCACATTAGGACAACCCTGAATTATCTGGTTGGGTATGTTGTGATTCAATTGGAATGTTTCACTACTATTCATGTTGGTTGAAGCTCTATTACTAAAAATGAATTATACACTTTGTTCAACATTACATTAATCGATGAACATAAATTAATAATTCCATCTAAAAATAAATTTTTCCCTATGTACATGGTTTCAAAAATTTTCCCAAATCCTTGAATTTGGTTAGTAATTATAGTTCTATCAAGGCTAAGACATTCCTTCTAAGATTTACTCTCTCATTCCCCTTTATTCAATTCCCATGGTAATAAATATTTTTAAATAATTTTACATAGTGATGATTTTTTGAAAATATATCTAAGAGTGGAATGTTAAATCGTACCTTTCTAAATGTATCCATGATATATTGATCAATTTCATTAAAAATGTTTTATCATATTGAGAGATTATTTATGTAAAAAGAAGTAGAATGGATGTATCAGGGGAATCCACAACGATAACATTTTCAAATATTTTTATTTTTTTATCTTAACATGAATCTCATAGTGACTGATAATGATTATTTTCGTGAATAGGATATACAAGTTGATTTGAATCATTGTTGTGATAGATTTATTTACTGCTATGGATTGTGATAGAATATACAATACCATTATCTTTGAGATTGAAATAGTTTGGGATGTTAGTTGTTCATAGCCTTGAATCATTAAATCATCGATGGTGCTTTCTATTTATTGCACATGAGTCCTTTTATGTTGAATTACGGATTGAGTTTTCTGATGGAACTGGAGGTTCTGGGATGCCCTTTTTAACATATCCTCAAGACATGGTTCTGTTTTTTGGTTTGGGTTGATGGAAAACCCTTTTTGGTGGTTAAGGATTTTTGGGTTGTGGTTAAAGATGATTACATTTCCCTTGGTAAATCCTTGACTATTGAGGTTGGTTAGGTTACCTCTTTCCTATGGGCTTGGTTATCCATCTATCTATATTTATATGGATAGTAAGTTTCTTACCTAGTGGGTTAGTTTTATGGATGACCAAATAATATTTCCTCACAAGTATTGATGTTTCTCTCAATTGAGGGAATTGACTAGAGTAGTGGGTGTTGGTGGAGTAGATATCATAATGCATTAGAGGAGGAGGTTGTTAGTTTTTTGAGAAAGATAAAGTTATCAGTGTCGGGTAATTACTTATTCAAAAATAAAATCCACATTCATCTAAAAGTCGGAACCTTGGACCTCAGGGATACCTTTTATGGGTAGAATGGAACTTGATCCAAACTATTGAGTGTTCTACACTAGGTTTAAAATAAAGTTTATTATAGATATGGGATTCTTTTCCACAAGGGAATCACTTCTTATATCACCAATACTATTGTTATCAATATTTATTAAAACATTCAAAAAATATTATATACAAAGTTTTTCATTTATTTTGTTATGAGGAAAACTTGAGAAAATTATATTAAATTGTTCCTAGTATTTATGAAGTGTTTCCCCATTAGATTAATTTATTCCACAAATTTATATCCTTATTATTGTATTTTGAGTTGATGGGAGATATGTTTCCTAAAAAATGAATTTCATGTCCACCCAACCTCTAAACAAAGACTTAAGATATTATTCATAGTATTTTTTATTATATTCTAATAGAAATATAATGCTCTATGTTTGACAAGTTCTTTACCTAGATTTGAAGCTTTTAATGTTGGTCACATTATATAGAATAATTTTAAGTGTTTATTTTGGTGTTATTTAACATGTCCATGAAATCTTGGGAAAATATAAATTATACTAGATTTGTAGTTCTAATTTTGGTTCTTCTCCTTGTGATTAAATATATTTTGGTTGAACATCAACATTAGGTGAAGTTATTTATTTTAATATATAGTAATTTTATTCCATGCTATAAAAGTTCTTTTTAGTTTTAAATTTAGTTTCAAAAGAATAAAGTTCTACAAGAGTATTTTTGTGGTTGTTTTTCCTCCTTCAAAGTATCACTCAATTATTATTAGTGTTAATGACGTAGGATCCTCTATGACTTGGGTTCAAAAGAATCTAGTTCTCCGAGAGTTTAATTTATCTTAAAAAATCTCTATTTATAAAACCAATTAAAACAAAAATAGATATATATGACTAGAATATAATTAATATATTTACCAAATAAAAAATATATTATAAAAAATAAGACTACAAACTTTAGTGCTCCATATTAATGATCACAAAATTTGCCCACATTATCATGATATGTCAAATTTATTATGATTTCAATGATTGTTTTTAGTGTAGGGAAGAAATTAGGTATTACATCAAGGAGTATTGATTTATCACCCAAGAAGTTTATGATATATTTCTCTATAAATAAATTTTATTTAATTGATATATTGCTTTACACGCAACATCGATTTTAAACAAATGATGATATACTATTGAAATTTAACTATTTCATATGATTGTTATCACATAGACATTGTATTGATGGTTATGAATAGGATTGAACACATTAGTAAATATATATAAAAAAATTCTTTAATTAAAACTTATTTTATAATTCTAAATATATAATCATTAAATTTTAATAAAAACAATTCATGATTAAAATCTTTATTTTTCTATTGAAATATATTTTTCTATGTGGTATATATTTTTATATAAAAAATATATTTATCACTATAAAAAGTTATTTAAATTAAATTTATTAATAATTTTTGGATAATAAATCATACATTAGTTATTTAATGGATTGTAATTAATATAAAATCCTTCAAATGTAGCAACAGTTATTTCTCAAAAAAAATATTTTTATGAGGAAAATGTGTTCTTACCATAATAAATTAAATAAATAATTTATTATTAATGTTTTTAATGAAATTATTATATTATATATTCAATGAAATTTTTTAACATCTAGCAAATTTTATTTTACTATTCAAGAAAGAAATGTAGGATTATTTTTAAGCTTAAAAGTGTATCTTTTGAAAAACCAGTTTTGTAACATTTTGTCTACTTATTTTAAAATGAATTCATTCCAATTATAAGAGTTAAATATGATAAAATGTATTCAATATTTTTAATCATAATTTTACAAATTTTTTAATGAGTCCAATTTCATTTTTTAATAAATAATAGTAAAAAAATAAAAAAAAATCACGGTTAAGGTTGAAATATTTTACAAGGGGTTAAACATAGAGACAGAATAAAATGTCACGTAAAATTGTCTAAATATTATTGCTTGAAGTTATATAGACCTTATATTATACTCATTTTTATGAATTATCCAACTTTACTGACTTTCATAATAACGTGACATTATTTTTTTAAAATCCTTGAAGTAATTCAATGTGTTTCCCTCCCCTCACTTGTAAAATGGATCCTCTTATCCACACATATTAACAAAATTTTATCACAATATATTTTCCAATTAGTTACTAAAATAATTTATAACTTCCTTAGCTTATTTATTCATATCTCTTTATTACCCTAATATCATCTAAATAGTTCTTAATGTATAATCAAAAGGACGTCTCTCATGGATGAGGTAATCCTCTTACCCGACTCTTTAAATGTTTATCTCTTCTTAAACATCCTATAAATATGTTGTATTTATACTAACATGATTATTTTATAGTAAATATAAATAGATGTTATTAGTATTATGTAACAACCATTTTCTAACTCTTTCCCTTCATATGTGAAATGAAATTATAGATCGTACGTATGTGTGGACTACAACCTCCACGTAGTGATATTATTAATTTTCCATCACCAAATTTCAGGGTTAGTTATTATGGTGGATTTAATGTTTACATATTATTTTTATTAAATAATTATTATTATTTAATTATAATATATTATCAACCTTCTTATATTCACATCCATTGGAAAATGATAATTTCTCTTAAACATGCGTGTTAAATACCACTTCCACGAAATGATGTTATTCATTTTTTATTTTCACTTTCCATAGAGGGTAATAATGATTTATTTTATTATTATATATTATATAAATGATATAATTATTATTATAAAATATTTATTTATTATTTATATTTCTTTCATTTTATTCATCAAAATGTGTAAACATCACTGGTGTGTACGTGTAGACTACAATCTCCATGAGGAGATGTAATTCAATTTTCATGATCAATTTATCTGAATGATTATGAATATTTTTATAATTAATAATTATTAATATTATTTCAGGATTAGTATTCAATATATGATTAACCCATGACCAGGGTTCAGTTACAAGATCCATCGAACAAAAACATGCATGAAAAATGGACAATATTTCACTCAAATGTTCATTTTAATATAAAAAACATGTTAATAAAAGAATTATAGGAAATTTTAAAGGGCCTATACATGGTAATTTATGTATGAAAATGAGTCTATAATATATCTTCAATAAATATATATTTCTTATACATTATTTCTTAATGCGTATGAAAAAATACAAGGCTTAAGGTAAGGGTTTATGTTACAATCTCATTTATTTTAAGGATTATATAAACTAAATTTCTATTGAGGGAAATTATGTAGATATTATCCTCTAAAAATATATATTTTATTCACCTAGGGTTATTTATTTAGTTTTAAGGTCCATTGTTCATTCTTTTCAATTTGGTACATAAAATGATCAGGAAAATATTTTTCATAAAAGATGAATTTATTTTCTCTTTGGTCAACCAACATCTTCTCTCATTTCCTTGTTCATTAAAATGTTTTCAATAATGTTATTTCATATGATAAAATTAAAATTTAAAGTCATTTTCAATGATATTTTAATTTAATTTCAATTTTTTAAAAGTAATATTCTTCTTATTTTCCAAACAAGTTAATTTTAGACATTTTATCAAACATGTGAAAGGAATAATAGTTTTAACGTTTATCATATGAATAGATTTTCATTTCATCATAACCATTATTTTATTTTAAGATTAATTTAAAATATTCCATAGTTATTTTCATAGAAAATATATTTCTAAATATTTTAGAAATTTTTAGATTCAAATATTCTGAATGGAAATGATATTTTTTTTTATTTTCTTCAAATACACTTTTATAGGTATTTTTGTTCTATGTAAGAATAATTTGATTTTTATTATTGTTAACTATTAATAATATATAATAATACCATATAATTTCTTTATCTAGATAACATATGGTTATTTGATAATAAAATTCTCATGAAACCCATTTATTTCCCAAGGGTTATACTATGATGAAGTGGTGAATATTTTACGATCTTATGGAACTCATAGGTATGCTTTTTTATAATGGTAATGGTGTTTCTATTAATTCTAACTAATACGTTGGGTAATGTGATATAGATATATCATGTGACGATGATGATATGCTTGGACATTATTATGAATAATTATGTTCACATTTTGATTCATGAGTATGATTACTACTAGTTATTCCCAAAGTAATTTGATTAGACTTGATTGGGAATATATATATTTAATTTTTGATGTTTGAGAATTATTTATTCTGTCAATTATTGAAATATTATGCATAGTAATGATTGTAAAGAGCTATGTTCAAAATATTATGATTTCTTGTGTTCATGATTCCACATGCCTATAATACGAATATTGTATATTGATTTATTCTTCAACAACCTTATTTATCATGGTTATGGATATGAAATGATTTTGGAGTTTATGAAATAAGATTTATTTAGTATGAGTATTTTACATTGAGAACTTGAACTTGAATAATTTATCATACCCTTATGATCATATTATGTTCACTTATTGTTGATATATCTGATGTTTACCCTTACTAAGAATATGATCTCACCCTTTATTATGTTTTCCATCCATAAGTTTTGGTAGAAGTTTTTAAGTACGATATGTATAAAAGGGTACTAATATAATGACCCTTCATTAGAGATGTTGAATATTTTTTATAAATAAGTTGATTATGTATCGAGTCTCTAAGACACAAAAACAATTCAGTTTTGGGGAATTTATATTTGTGATACTTAGGTAATAATAATATAAATTTATGTAATATTTATTTATTTTATTCTTGGGTTTCCATAGTTTAAATTTTAATTCATGAATTTTTAATAAGTTTTATATAAAGAAAACATAAAAAATGGGGGGTTTTAATGGTGTTAATAAATATGAATACTTAATTTAAATATTTCATTAGTTGTATAAAAATAGTCTGGTTTCAAGAGATGTAATAGAATGTTATAATTGTGAGTTTCCTAAACATTAAATAATTTTTGTAGTTATAAAAATTACATTTGGTTTAATGAAATTTTTTTTTTAGGGTTACCAAAAACATGATTATGCGCTTTTCTCATTTACAATTTTTTCCATTAACCAACCCTTAAAACAAAAATTTCTTTTTCAAGGGTTGGAACTTAAAAATAGAAAAATGGATACTAAATCAAATTGATATCTCAAATATGTGTTTTGGGGGAAAAATGTCCCTTATGTTTTTGATTTGGGACAACCTAGGATTCCCGCTTGAAATGTGAACCCAATCAGTTATGGAATGAAAAGTGTTTAATTATAGCATACCAAAATATTACATTAAATGAAGATGAATGATAAGATGAAAATTAAATTAAATTTTCCAAAATAATTACACCAAAAAAACATAATAGGAAGCTCCATAACTCCCTCCCCAAGTGTGTAGATCCCTTATAATGATCACCCACTGTTTATCTTTCCATCGGGTGTGGGAGGAGGATTTAGTGGGAATAATATTTTATTTTATCTCTCTTTTTGAGGATAGAGATCCCTATAACATATAAGGTTATGATATTAATCCTTTTGAACTCTAAAATAACCTCAATATACACTTTTGTTGAACTCAAAAATGGGGGGCCAGACGTGCCTATTTAAATTCAATGTGGAAGGTAGTTTTGGGCACCCGAAATTTTAAAATCCAAATTGATCTAGTATTTGGGAATACAGATTGTCTTATATAAATTTTAATAATGATAAAAGGTTGTCCCCCCTCTTTACTATCTCCACTAAAAAATTGTCATGAATTGGATATCTATAACTTGATATATATATATATATATATATATATGAATTGTATAAGTAACCTTGAGACTATGATTGATGAATATTATCTCTAATCCTAGAATATAGTGAGACTCTAAATGGATGAATTAGGCTACCTAGTATTCTATATACTTATAAAAAATATTTCCATGAATTATTCCACTGATTTTCATCCTAATTAAATGAAAATATTATCCGTTGTGTTTATTTTAGATAACATGTGTGCTTGGGATCATGTTCAATATTGTCCTATTTTACATCCACTTCATCCAAAGCTATCCAAATAACATCCACCTATAATGAAAACATCAGAAAAATAAATTTTCAATTTTAAATATTATTTAAAATTTTATAATTATATAAAATGAGAAGTTTATTTTATTATTGAATTTGTAAATTTCAATAAAAAAGATTTTGACACAGTTGTATAAAAATGAAATAGAATTGTGAATTGTGATTATATCAATAAAACTACTCAATAATACATGACATATGTACTTATGATATCGATAATGTTAATATATAAATTTTCATATTTTTTTCATATCAATGTAATAACCATGATCATGTATACATCAATAATACTATAATAAACTTGAAAAATATTTCAAAACATATATTATTTTCATATGTTCACAAAAATACTCTTAGAGAATTTTTCTTCTTTGTTTATTGAAAAAGAATTTGGAGAGACATCCAAATGGTTCAAGTAATCATTAATAATTGATACCATTTATATTAGTGGTGTTTAGAATTATTTTAAGATGTTATTAAAATAGAATAGAAACCACATCACATCACTATGTATTATGCCATAACAGGTTTCATATTAGAATAAATATTTTGTGTTTAAATAATTGGTTGGGTTTCTAGGGATGAAACCACATAATAATGGAGTTGTGCTATGACAAAATAAGACTTATGTTAGAATAATTCAAGTCTAATTGAATTAACTAGAGGCTATGGAATATGTAATACTAAAAACCCATGCCTCAATGATATTTGTTACACTACAATAGGGATATTTAATATTAAAGGTGGTTTATATGGGAAATGATTTATGATATGGTAGTTATCCCATATAAAATAAATGTTAATTGTTCTGGTGCTATAACTAAAATCATTCTACAATGGTTGTTTTTATTCTATGAAGAAGATACGATGATATTTGGTGATATTACTAGATAATAAATGTCAAATAATGAAGTAAATATTATTCCATACATGGTTAGTCATTGTTATTTTCATATTATTTATCCATGTTTGAAAGTAAGAGTTTTATTTGTAAAATTTAGAAGGGAATATCATTGTACCACATTAGAGGTAATCATTCAATGATGATCTCTATTTTGTATGTTTCTCATAATTGGGGATTGAAATAAAGAAAATAATTTGACATGTTGTTGTACAAAATTCATTAAAAAGGCCTATGAAGATATTTTATACAAAATTTAACGTTCATTTAATTTATAGATTTTTTGGGACTAAAATTATTGATGTTTGACTCGAAATTAATGGAAATTTTAGATTAATTTTTAAATCTGAATCAAGTATAATTGAAATTAATTAAAAATGTATCATAATGAATCTCTCATGGTTGAAGATGTGTTTTTTATACAATAAAACAAATTTGGATTCTAGATCAATAGTGTTCGAATTATAGATCTGTAATAAAAATAATAAGAGGAGATCAAGATTTAGTATTTTAGCTTTGGCTAAGATCATGAATTTTTATCAAGAGGATAAAAGAGAATATTATTGATAAACCATCATCTGTGTAATCTAATTCATGGATTATGAAGTTCAAGATGGTTTCTATAAGAGGATATGTGGGAATTATAAGTTAATTAGATATGTGAGTTCTTAGTGAATTTGGTATATTGACATATTTATATTGTATACTCCTTAGATGGAGACCTATGTAGTGAATTATGTAGAAAAAATTGTTCCTATCTTTACTTTATTTTAAAATTCATATTTATTATGAGTTTGAGATTTTTTCTACCAAAATTATATAAACATCAATAGTGAGGGTCATTTGAATATAATTGATATACCATTATTCAAGTATTTACCTTGTATGGAACCAATAAGTGGTTTCAAGGATACATGTTGTCAATGTAGATTCTCAATTGGAATCATTGGACATATTGAACAATTATACACAAATTTGAATATTAGATGATAAAAATGTTCAACTATGTAATAATTGAAAGAAATACATTTATTGATGTTTGGGAATGTAATTTGATACGACTTATGTACATTGGATCTAGATTAACATGAGAAGTTGATAATTGTCCAAAAAGGCCAAAGGGAGTTAGATCCTTACACCAAATTAGTTAATAAATCAGGGGGGATATTTTTTGAATGCAATCTATATAAGGGTGATTTCAGGAAAGTCCTCACTATCCATGTTGGAAAATCTTCTCAACATCTACAATGGTGACTCCAAGGCATGTGAAACTAAATTAAAGGTCTATATAATAAGTTAAAGCACTTGATAATAATCCTAAATGATTCCATTCATCAATTTTTCAATTATGTGAACAATATTGGGGAACACATGCATAGTCCAGGAGAAACGCTCTATTATATCTTGATAATAACGAGGATCATTAGGATATTTACTCCACAATTAAATGAAAATGTCATAGGTCTCCAAGATACAATTTAAAACAAGTAATAATATATATTATTCACAAAACATTCCTTTCAAACAAGATGAGGTATAATAAAAATAATAATTTGAAAAAAATTGATATCTTATGAAATTTAATTAATGTAAATTAAGAAACTAAAATTAGAATATGATCCCAAAAATAGGGAAGTTAACAAGGATATTTATTTCCTTTCTTAAAATATGTAAAGGGGAGAATGAATATTTAAATTCAAGCTTCAAATTTTTTATTTGTAGTTTGGAAAGGCAAGAAACCTATCATAAAAGTTTTACATGTATTTTTTATATGGAAATTAAGATGATTAAATAATGAAAAAATCCTCAAAACATGTGAATGGAAAGAGGGGCTCATAAAAAATATTCATCAACAGAAAAAACATTTTTTCAAGAGGATGTCAGATTAGAAGAGACACAGGTGAAATAAATTTAGGATTTAAAAACCCTTAACAAATATGATATTTTTCTTTAATAGACAATCCAAACCCAAGGGAAATTGATAGTAATGATTTTTATGTTGAGGGAAGATTGGACCTTAATGTAGATCCGGAACATATGATTGAATAAATATGTAGTTATTGAGCCATATAAAGTAGTCTAATAATGTTTTTCATGATTTAAAAAATTATATATAATATAAATATGAATATATATTAGATTTTTGTTCTTATTTCTTATTTATCCATTGCTCAAACTAATTATATAAGATAATATTTTATATATTCATAAATTGAATAGAATAATAAAATATAGAATCTATCTATGATTATCAAAAACATACAATTCACCCCCCCCCCCCACCCCTATTGTGTATATTTGTATTAATATGAACCAAAAATATTGTTCCAAATGAGTACTTTTTTATGAAAGCATAAAATCTCTATCAAGATAAAACTACAAGGTCTATAAAAAGATAGTTGTCTATGTATAATCCTCAAAAAGGTATGTCAATGATACATTTTCCGTACATAAATTTTGATAACTATGTTTGTTGGAAATATCACATGATCATATACATAAAAATATTTGATTTAAAGTCTATGTGAATATTTTCACTCCTTATGAAATTCTTGAGAAACAAGAAGCATGAGATGTTACCAAAGAATCTATGTATGAAATCAATTCAAAAATAAAATGATATTATTTGTGGACTTAGTCTAGAAAAAATCAATTGAGTATCTCAATTTCCTACTACTTATGAAATGTTTAAAATGGTTGTTGTTTCATATGAAGGAATTTAAATTGTTAGAAAATTAAGGTATGCAACTTCAAAACAAAAGTTTGACACCATCAAAATGTATGATGGTGAAAGAATCACACATGTAAATGGGATATTGATAGAAATAGCTAGTGATATTTGTACCTTACGAACCACAATTTCACAATCAGATCAAGCACTAAAATTAATTATTTTACTACACAAAAAATGGAATGGAATGTTTGATGTTATATAGAAGTCATCACCATTCAAAAATTTAACAATGATATAATTGATTAGAACCCTAATTATTTAATAATCCAAGATGTATGAATGAGCATAATATCATAAGATAGTAAAAAAGGTAAAGTATTTCCCTTAGATTTATATATTAAAAAATGAAAAGAAATTGAAATAAGAGTCCAAAATCTCAAATTATTAGTTTGATCATATTCTAAAATGAAACTGGATCAACTAGTTAGAAAATTAAAAAAAAATATAGAAAAAATAGAGGCTTTAAGAAAATAGATGAATAATGATAAAAGAGGATAAAAATAAGTAATATTCTATGAATATAAATATATGGGTCATATTTGATGTGATTTCCTTCAATTAAAATAAAAAGAAATAAAAGTGGAACTATGAAATTAGATGAAAGATGATTATGACCAAAATAGAAAAGGCTTTATGAAGGATACATAGAGTGTGTCTTAAGACTCTAATAGATCTTCCAAATCTAACTTAGAAAATGTGATAAATAATTTGAAAGAAAACATTTTCTATATGGATAAGGAAGAATATACTATATAATCTTATTGTTCTTATACTTCTGATTTTGATGGTTGTTATAATAGAAAATTATCTTATTATTTATCAATGATTAAATAAATATATGAATCATTATTATAAAATTATAAGTCACTAAAGAATATTCCTAATTTTGTTTTGAGTTAAAAAGATGCGATGGTAAAAAAAATATAATTAAAATATAAATTTAATAAATATAAATCAAACTTCAAAATTCATGAAAATAAAAACAAAGAATTTAAATAATAATTAGAATCATTCAAAGTGATTCTAGGATACTAACTAATGTAGAAAAGTATCTAAATGATGGTTTTGGAAATACTTCCACTAAAAATGAAAACATGAAATAGGAAGCAAGGGAGAAAAATCAAAGTTATATAAAACATTATATTGTACATAACTCTGAAAATGATACCATTTTCTATAATTGGAACAAAGGAAATTATTCAAATAATTGTTGTCTATGAAATCCTAAAAAAAGCAATTAAAGAGAATTTTATTTTAAGAATTTTTTTTGAAGTAAGTACTATAAATTTTAATAAAATAAAATAAAAATTTGGTTACCCAGATCTTTACTTACAGAAACAGCTGGACCCAAGAAAAAAATGGTCACCAAATCAAAATCTTGATTAAAATATTTTTTAGTAAAAAGGCCATAGGAAAAATAATTATGTATGTTATATAGACATCAGATTCTCAAGACTCATGATTAGAGAATCTTCCAATTTTCCTACACTAGAAAAACTAGATAGAGTACTAGTTTTCTTTAGAGACAATGCTAAAGAGAAGATATTTGGAGTTGGATTAGTTGGAGATACAAAGTGAATTTAATTCAACAAAGTGTGTGTGGTCAATGGAAAAATCACAACCAGATAAGTATTTATTAACTCAGTTATGATGGTTTTTATATTGATTTATTTAGCAATTCCTATTCAATTTTCAAATATAAATTGCTCAAATTTAATTCACCTAGAAATGAAAATTTTTACATCATGGATCTTAATTATTTGTGTGATAAAAAAGTGAATTGTTTAACTGCTACGAAAAATAAATCTTGGATCTAGCATAGAAGACTTAGACATTATAATATATTTTTATTATAAAACATTTCTAATAAAAAAAATTATTTGATGTACCAAGTCTTAAAATTGAAAATGATAGATTCTATGATGCATGCCCAATTGGAAAATAGAAATAATATTTAAAATCAATTAACAAAGTTTCTACATATTAACCAATAGAACTTATCCAAATGGATTGGTTTGGACTACCAAGGGTAGAATTTTTAGTTGGCATATTGTATGTTTATATATTAGTTTATGATTTTTCATGATTTACATGGGTTTATTTTCTATAACATAAAATTCAATTGTTTAAAATTTTTGAAATAATTTGTAAAATTTCTCAAAATTAAAATTATTTTAAAATAATTTCCTTAAGAAGTTTTCATGGTTGATAATTTTATAATCATTAATTTAATTCTTTTTTCTCAAACATTGGTATTAAACACACCTTCCCTTTACCAAGTACACCTCCACATAATGTACTTATTTGAAGAGAAAATATAAATATTCATGAGATGGTTAGGAATATGTTAAATTAATATATAATTCATACATATATTTGGGAGGAATTTTTAAATGTAGCTCTCTATATCATGAAAAAAGTTTTAATAAGACTCATTAAAAAGACACCCCATAAACATTGGAATAACAAAAAACCTAAAGTGAGGTACTTTAAAGTATTTGGATGGAAGGTGTATATATTGAATACTAAGGGAAAATTTTCCAATTCAATATAAATGATGATAAATGAATATTTCTTTTATTTTCTTATACTTATATATCATATTCTATGTATAATAAAAATTCAATGATTATTTAAGAATCATTTCATGTGAATTTTAATGAAAGTGATCCTTTTGATAAGAGAAAACATCAAATAGATGAAATTTTTATTTATTTTGACAAGATCTGGCTTGAATCACCAAATAATGATTTTTAAAATAAAAGAAACGAAATTCAATCTAATATAGAAGAACATGAAGCTGAATAAATTGAAAATTTCTTACCTACACAATATAAAACCTTAAATTATCATCATTGAGAAACTATTATAGGATATCTAGATAAAAGTGTATGAATAAGGATAAATTTAAGAAACATATATGAGTTTCATCCTTTCTATCACAATTAGAACCTAAAACTATAGAATATGCTTTAAAATATGATATTTGTTTAATGGTTATGTAAGAAAAACTTAATCAATTCAGTTGAAATAAAGTGTGGGAATTAGTTTATAAAGCATCTAATTATCCATTAATAGGAACCAAATGGGTTTTTTTTAAATAAATAAACAATATGAATAAAGGATAATTATGAGTATTCAATCTATATTAGTATTAAAAGGATATAACCAGGATAAAGGGATAAACTATAATGAAACCATTGTATATACTTATAGCATAATTTCTATTATAATTCTTATATCATAAACAACTCATATGAATATTAAATTATATAATATAGACGTAAAAATATATATTTTAAATAGATATTTATGGTGGAATTTTATATTGAACAACCAAAAGGTTTTGAAAGTCCTCCTCTATAAAATTCTGTATTTAAACATACTAAAGCTATTTATGGCCTTCAAAAGAACCTATATATTTTTATGAACGATTAAAATTCTTTTTTTGGAAAATGTATTTTCTATATTTTTATCAAATCCTAATATTTTTAAGAAAACCATTTGTTTTAAAATATTTTTTTAGAAATTTTTTTAGATGATGTTATTTTTGGTACAAAAAATAAAGAAATTGTAATGATTATTCTAACTTTAAGAATAAATAATTTGAAATGAGTATGATGAGATAATGAAATTTTATTATAGGATTTCAAATCTATCAAAAAGTTAATGGAAATATTTTAAATGGAAGAAAGATACAATATTTATTTAATGAAAAAATATGGACTAGAAACAATAAGTCTTATACAACTCCCATGTGTACTAATGTAAAATTGATTTGAATGAATATGTATTTCTAGTTTACACCATGTTATATAGAGTTATAATTTGTATTTAATTATATTTTACCACTCGTAAACTAGACTTATTACATTCTGTTTGTTTATGTGGTAAATTTCAATCAAAACCAAAATAATCTCATTGTACTGTTGTTAAATGAATTTTTAGATATTTTAATGGAACTATTTTTCGATCAATAAATTACGAAAAACATATGATTTTAATCTAATTTAACATTCATATTATTAATTTGGAATATTTAGATTAGATATAAAAATAACATCAGGAACCTGTCACATTTTATGAATATCTTATATTTCATGGTCAAGTAAGTAACAATTTTCAGTTGCTCTGTCAAAACCTAAGGTAAAATACATATATGTTGGCAGCTTTTATGCACAAGTGTTGTGTATAAAAAACAATTTTCTATACTTCGGAATAAATTTTTCTAATAATATTATTTTATGTGATAATACATGTGAAATAAAAATTTCCAAAAAACCTATAAATAATTCAAGAACAAAGAATATTAATATAAGACAACATATTTTATGAGACCATATTCTAAAAAGGATATATCTTTAGAATTTTAAAAACAAAATATCAACATGTTAATATTTTTACTAAACTACTTCCCACTACTAGTTTTTACTTTATTAAGGGAGAGTACAGAATAATTAATTACTAGTGAATTTTTATCAATTTGTTTCAATAATTTTTTATTGATTGTTATAATTTTTCATTAGATTATTATATATTTAATAATGATTTTAATAAAATCAATATTTATATTGTTTTCTAAAAAGAAAAACTTTTCAAAATAAAAATTATATAATGATTACACTAAGTAATTGGGTCCAGAAACTAGAAGAAACATCATCAAAACCATCAAAAAACACACACACTCTCTCACTCACTCTTTCACTCATACCCACAGTATTCAAACCCTTTCGACAACCATATATCATTTCATACCTTATAAACTCTATAAAAACTCCAACATTCATGTTCTTATAAATCTTAAAGATTAGGAGAACAAATGAAGGTTAAAAAAGTAGAAATAATTGAAAATGAATCACTTATAGAAAAATTCATCAAAGAATGGTTATAGATTTCAAATGGTTCTATCAGAAAAAATCATATTTTTCAGTAATATCTAGATTTTCAAGGCCTATAATTTATTTTTACTGAATTAAATATTGATTATATTTTTTATATATAAGTATAATAATTTTATATAAATATTCAGTTCAGTTTCGGTAACACAATGGAAATCATCATATCTTTGAGAAATGATATGGATTTATCTGTCTCGTTAGTTGAAATAACTAATGTTATTTCATTTCCCCATGAAGGGGTTTTTCATTTCAATCTTCAATCGATTAGAAATCAAAAACATAAATTAGAGGATATTATTCTATTTCCATTTGATAATTTTATAATAATAAATATGTTTTTAAAAGATCTTGAGGCTGACCAGAAGGTGCTGGTCAAGTTAATTTACTCACCAATAATACCAAGAATTTATATGATTTAAATGATTATTTATTCTAAAATGTATATGATGTTTTTTATGATTAGCGTGGTATTAATTTTATTTTCACAAGATACATGTTACAATATATGCATCATTGTTTCCAGGAAGAGGCAATAATTTCTTTTTATCCTTATAGAAGGATATTTTTTTACTATTTTATAATAGAGGAATGATTTTATATGTACCTATTGAAAAACGAGTTTCATCCCTATTAAATTCTGAATTCTATAACTTTGAATAAGATATTGTTCTTTGGGAGTATAGTTTGAGGAAATATCTTAGTAATTTTTTTTGAATACCAACAAGAATCTGGTTATATTACTCAATGGATTCTAGGAAATTTGAGATCTTTTGGAATAGTCTATATTCATAAAGAAGAAGTTTCAGAATCTAGAGTAGATGATGAAGATCAAACAAATAGATACATAATTAGATCTGATCTCTCTTATCCAGATGTCGCAAGATATTTTCAATTATTTTTTAATGAAATTTTTTAAGAATAAAATGTTGAGACCCTAGTAACCCATAAAATAAAAAGGGATGAACCAGCAAATCATGATCGTGTGGTTTATGCCCTAGAGTCTGTGACTACTATAACTGGTGATTTTGCTCAACCAGTTTTGTTATGTGTTTCTAGTGACTCATGAGGAACAATGATATGATAATATAATATATCAATAGGATATTTATAAAGGTGAAAGTGAAAATTAAGAGGAAGAGTCTCTTAATGAAAATTAGAAATAATGAAATAATGTTGATGAACAAGTTCAAGATAATACTAAAGGAAATGAACAAGAAAAATAATATTATATAACACTAATATGTTAGCTAATATTTATTTAGTTTATGTTATTACTGATTCTTTAGATAAGGCTATTTTAAAACATGTTGAGAATACCGATGTTCTTGAATTTGGATATTCCTTCTCTAGAGAGAATGAAAAAGGAAAATCTTTATCTATGGTTGATAGAGTACATCTATCTCAAGATCAAGAATAATAATCTTCATATTCTTTGAATTATCAAATAGAGGAGTTTGTTTTCAGATTTAATAAGATGAGGGAGGAAAATTCAAATATTCAAAATGAGTTGGAGGCTACAAAAAAATCATTGAAATATTTGAGAAATATAATTGTTTCCATAGAGGAATTATAATACCTTTATGTCCAATTTCACATTATAAAAGAAATTTTATTTTCAATAAGATATTTTGATACACTTTTTATAGAAATGAAACATCACCTTAGATTACTGAGAGAAAAATTTGTTTCGAATACATAATTTGGAGATTTAAAAAGATAATTGGGAAGTTAGTTTGAATTAGTATGAAGTAGTGAAATTCAATCCATAGCATCTACATCTTCACCTAAAACAAAACTAGATCTACTTAAAAGTTTTGAAATAATTACTATTGTAATTTATTCTTTCAGTGATCGTCTTTATTATCTAGAATGTAACAGTTAATCGGTATATGTTTTTCTAGAAAATTAGAGAGATATCAATGAAAAATTAATTTATAGAGAGCCCGATATTCAACATATTCTTAATAATTTTGGTAACATTATCTCACAATTTTTTTAGTCAGAAGAAATAGATCGTGGGTTTTTTCAAGTGAATTTAGTTGAATGTTTGAATTTTGGAATAGATTCTAGAATTCTGATGTTAAATTTGGATTAAAAAATTACTGAAAGTGTCCAACTTTTTATAGAATAACTAAAATAAATTAATCATGATGTTCAACCATATCAAGATTCTAATACCTCTTCATATCTAGAACAGTCACCCATATCTAGTTCATATTTTTTAAAACTCTTAGTCAAAATGATTCTTGTAGTCAAAAAAGAATTTTTATGAAATTATTATTTTATGAGGTTTATATTTATTATTAATATCTCAATCCATTTCTACCATGAGAACACATATTTTTATATTATTATGTATAATATAACATTAATTTACAGTTATGTGCAATATTAAAAGTGTTTTAGAATATTTTCAAGTACTTTATTCTTGATATAACAAAACGGGGAATAAAATTGTTTAAACACAAAATTATTAAGTCTGTTTAAATTTTTTATTTTAATTGAATGGAATGATAAATTTTTGTAAGTTAATTTTAAACAATAATTTCTTCTATATATTTGAAATGATATTATTTCATTTTTTTATAATTCCTATATTTTATATAAGTTATGTTATGGGTTTTATGATCATCAAAAAGTGAAATATTATTGGTCATGTTTTGTCTCAATAATACTCTATATATATTATTTATTTTTAGGATCAAAAAACCCTTTTTTGTATTACTAATGATGTTATTTTAATTATTTAAGGAATATATTTTATCTTATTTACAAGTTAAAATTTCATTAAAGTATTTTGGAAATGTTTGCGAGTATTCTAGAAATATTATTCATTCGCAACATTTCTAAGCATAACATATAGTTGGGAAACTCTATGTTTTGAAGAAAATTCATTGATCATGTACCCCATGATATTGTAAAAGTATGGCTGAATAACCCTATATTTTTAAGGAACTCTAATGATTGAGTATCAAAAATTATTTTTTATCAACCCTATGTTTTTAAACAAGCATATTTTTTCAATCCCACTTTTGTATATTTTTTGTTACATGAAGTAACCCTATGTTTAACCATTCAATGATGGAGTTTAAAATTAATGTTATTTTTTGTGATTTTCATAACGGTCTTGATGGAAGTAAATATCATATTAAAGATGTTTACAACTGATTTAAAGTCTCATGTTTAATATATTAAAGAGTTATTATTTATAAGGAATGTTAAAACTCTTGTAAGGTCTCAAAACCATGGGGATTGACCCTTTCTATGTTCTCAGGTCTTGTGGATATCAGAGGAGGCTTGAAGGAATTTTGGAGAGGTTTGGGTGTGGAGAACTGGGAGTGGTGAACTCTCATGAAGTGAAGCTAGGTTTTGCACCTTGTAGAATAATTTCATGACCTGAAAGTGAGATTAACATCATTTAAAATTTTAAGGTTTAAAAAAATAAAATCAAAAGGTGACTATTTTTTATGGTAAAAACTAACCATGAGGAATTATAAAATGTGAAAGGGGATACTTTTTGTGTAATCCCCTAATTCTGTAATGTATGAAACGTTTTCCAGTCGCTTGGGTTGTCAAACCTAAGGGATGAATCTTCCCCATCTCTCATCCAAGGAGACCTAGTAGTCCCCTCTTCAGTATTTTGAAAACCCCTTTGATGGGAATCGATATTGGAATTCTATCTCCAATCTATGATGACCATGGTTGATCCAAGGTGTGTTTTCCTTCATTTTCTAGTAGTTTCTCCTGGTTTTATCTCTTTTCCTATCATATCTCCTCTCCATGCTATGGTGACTGCTAATCCATGTTTCTAATTCAGGTTTCTTGGTTTTTGTTTGTACGGTGGTGCGGCGGTGTTCTATGATGGGAGAAGTTCTGGTAGGAAGAGGTGATCAGAGATCCATAGCATCGATCCATTCCCATGCGAATAATGTTGACTCCCTTTTGAGGTATGGGATTTGTTTCTTCTCTTTTAAATTGCATGAAATCATGGAGTCCTCATGATCTATCCCCTTGGATCATAATGAAATTATCCTAATAATGATTTGAACCTAATTAATGAATTTTTAACGATCACCTAGTGATGTTGCTACTTTTTATTGTGATTGTGTTTTGCATCTTGATTTTCTATACAGTGTGATTTCTATGAATTTCTTGGTTTATCGTGTTGTTCTTGATGGAAATTAGTAATTAAATTGAATTCATATTTAATTGATAATTAATTAGTTAATGGAATTAAAGAGTCGTGTTTAACAATTCAGGTTGTTGTTGTTGTAATTTAGTGATAATCAAATTGATGCAAGTGTGCATGTCTACTTGAATTGGTTAATGAAATTTAATCATGATGATTCTTGTTGATAAAGGAATTAAGGTCATGTTAAATTAATTGATTAATTAATTTTTTACGTATTGTGATTTCTTGATTCTTAGGTTGTCCAAAGTTGAAACTTGTGAATAAGTAATTAGTTAATTCAAGATGGAATAAGAACATGTTGTGGGATAAAAGTTAATGGCTTTTTAGGGCATGGATTGCGCACTTGATTATGACGGCTATGTGCCTCATGTTGTGGATCTGTGAGATCTCATTGTTAGTAAAGGCTAGATTCTTTGCTTTAGGGATGAGATCCCATTGCTATGTTTATTTCCTACTACTTTTGATGTGACGTGAGCCTAGGATGGATGATCCTATAGGGTTGTTGTGATATTTGGGGTGGTGAGGCCCGGATGTGATGTGAGCCTGGGATGGATGAGCATGGGGTGCTGTTGTGGTATGTGAGGTTTGGAGGGCCAATTTTTGTGGTAGTATTTGATTCCTGGAATGGATATATGCATTGGTATATGCATGTGGTTGTTAGGGAGGACATCAGAGATGACAAAATGGGTTGATATTGCGATTAACCATTGTTATGAAAGATGGATTATTGCCTGAACTCATTTCATGGCTGACTGCCATGTTTTTGATTATCTACTTTCCTTTTCCCATTGATTGAGGCATATGGTATTGGTTACTCTCCTTCCAAGAGAGGTGAAGATGTGCAATGTATTCCATGTGTGTTCCGTGTTCAGATTCTCATGGTTGGATGAGTCTATGCTCTTATTATATATTGTAAGGACTTGATGGGTAGTTAATTTAATCACTGTGTTAAGACCCTTGTGTTTGGTAGCTTATAATGTTTTCCTAGAATAAATGGTAATATGAAATTTAAATTATTAAATAAATGAATAAATTTCTAACCTATGAGGATAGAGATTACTCAGATGCAATGATGTGGTTGAAATTCTAATAATTTTTGGAATCAGTTTGATTATTCCTAGAGGGAATGGATCTTTGTTGAGAGGCTAATCAAATGTTACAACTGGATCCCAGTGAAACCACAGACACCCTACCTTTAACATGGACATCAGGTCTGAGCACACCAGGTACCACTAGTTTCCCTGCAGACATATGGTCCCCTCCCTAGGGCCCACCCATGTGCCCGAGTAGGTTATCTGACTAATTAAAGTCCCCACATGCCAACACATGTCATTTCTAGTGTTATTTTCCCTCACTCACAGACACCCTAAGAAACTTCTTAGAAGGCCACCCATCCTGATCACTAATTCTGTCCAAGCATTATAATCTATGGAGTTCAAATCAGGTAGTCTCCTAAAAAGAAAGATGCATCTTGTTGACTTGAGTCATATAATTTAGTCATTTAACCCTTTATCATTATGGGGTGTTACATTCACCCTCCCTTTAGAGCACAACAACCTCCTTGTGGGCCCTATATCTCAATCTAGGCAGTACATCACACATAAGGATGGGTACCACCTCTGATAAAAAATGTAACAACTGGGACTCGATGACATCAAAGACACCCCACCTTTAAAATGGTCATAGGGTCCTAGCCCACCAAGTACCATTGTTTCCCAGCAGACACTTGGTCCCCTCCTTGGGGCCCAACCACATGCCCGAACAAGTCATATGACTAACAACAGTCCCAAAATTCCAACACATTTCCTTTCTAGTGTTCATTGTGCTCACTCACAGACACCTTGAGAAACTTCCTAGAAGGTCACCCATCCTGATCACTACTCCTGGAAAAGAATTCTAAACTATGTAGTTCAAATCAGGTAGGCTCCTAAAAATAACGGTGCGTCTTGTTGACATGAGTCATACCATTTAGTCATTTTACCCTTTATCATTATGGGGTGTTACATTCACCCTCCCTTTAGAGCACAACATCCTCATTGTGAGCCCTGTATCTCTATCTAGGTTGTTCATCACGCATAAGGATGGGTACCACATCTGATAACAAATGTAACAAGTGGGTATCGATAAAATCACAGACACCCCGCCTATAACATGGTTATAGGGTCCTAGCCCACCAGGTACCACTGGTTTCCCTGCTGACACTTGGTCCCTACATTGGGGCCCAACCACATGCCCGAACAGGTCATATGACTAATTATAGTCCCCACATGCCAACACATGTCCTTTCTAGTGTTATTTGTCCTCACTCACAGACACCTTGAGAAACATCCTAGAAGGTCACCCATCCTGATCACTAATCCTGGCCAAGCATTCTAAACTATGGATTTCAAATCAGGTAGGATCCTAAAAAGAATGGTGCATCTTGTTCATATGAGTCATACCATTTAGTCATTTGACCCTTTATCATTATGGGTTGTTACATTCACACTCCCTTTAGAGCACAACATCCTCGTTGTGAGCCCTATATCTCAATCCAGGCAGTGCATCACGCATAAGGATGGGTACCACATCTGATAACAAATGTAACAAATGGGTCTCGATGACATGAAAGACACACCACCTTTAAAATGGTCATAGGGTCTTAGCCCACCGGGTACCACTAGTTTCCCCATAGACACTTGGTCCACACCTTAGGGCCCAACCACATGCCTGAACAAGTCATATGACTAATTATAGTCCCCACATGCCAACACATGTCCTTTCTAGTGTTATTTGTCCTCACTCACAGACACCTTGAGAAACTTCCTAGAAGGTCACCCATCCTGATCACTACTCCTGGCCAAGCATTCTAAACAATGGATTTCAAATCAGGTAGGCTCCTAAAAAGAATGGTGCATCTTGTTGACATGAGTCATACCATTTAGTCATTTGACCCTTTATCATTATGGGTTGTTACATTCACCCTCCCTTGGGAGCACAACATCCTCATTGTGAGCCCTATATCTCAATCCAGGCAGTGCATCACGCCTAAGGATGGGTACCACATCTGATAACAAATGTAAAAAATGGGTCTTGATGACATCAAATACACCCCGCCTTTAACATGGTCATAGGGTTATATCCCACCGGGTACCACTATTTTCCCCATAGACACTTGGTCCACACCTTAGGGCCCAACCACATTCCCAAACAAGTCATATGACTAATGACAGTACCTAAATGACAATACATGTCCTTTCTAGTGTGTTTTGTCCTCACTCACACACCCCCTAGGAAACTTCCCAGAAGGTCACCCATCTTGATCACTACTCCAATCCAAGCAAGATTAACTATGGAGTTATAATCTAGTAGGACCTAGAAAATAAAGGTTCACCTTGTTGACATGATTCATATCATTTAGTAATTTAACCCTTTATCATTATGGGATGTTACATGAAATGCAGTGTGGAAAATGTTGTTGGATAATTAATGGTTGAATAATTAAATAACATAAAGTGAAACTGATAAAGAAGCATAATGTATTTTAATGTAGCTTTTTAAATGGTTGTGTGTTTATAGGATATTTGATCTTACTAGTGGCTATCAGTAGTTTGATAGATGTTTGTAGTACTTCACTCTGTTACTAGGTTATTCCCATGTTGTGGTTGTGATCTATATTATATCATGTAATTTTTGTGTTTCTATATGCTACTCCACCTTTTTTCTTAGGGAAACTAATTCCCTAGGGATTCTGAGCCCTAGGGGGTGCTTTCCCTATTATCCTGGTAGAAGGATGGATGACTGACTACCCCCTTTTTCCTTACTCACTTATCTTGGTTGTTACTTGTACTGGTATGCACGGTGGTTAGTTTTCCCCTTATATGTGTGTAGAGGTCTATAGTATCTTATAGTTATTTCACACACATATATTCTTGATATAGTTTCTTAAGGACTACTATAGCTATAAACTGTATAGGTTGTGATGCATTGAGGATCCTTACTCAGTGTATAGAATATAATGGCTTGAGGTATAATAACCGATGTATGATACACATTATACGAGCTGTGATGGCTCTTGGAAACTATCTGGTAACTTTTGGTTATGTGGATGTGACGGTGTATTGAATGAGGTGTATGTTGTGGTGAATTTAATAGGTTTTTGTGGGATATAATTTGTGGATAGAGATTCTTATGATGTGCAACATTGGGGAAGTGTGGAAAATCAATACAGAAGTGGTAGCGGGGTACCCTTGGTATTATTTATTATATTATATGATCTTGTATGAGATACTTGATGAGAGTATCCATGTTGAGGCAGAGAACTTGTCATACCTGTTAATGTGATGAGTTAGCTTCAAATGTTGTTCACTGTGATTTATCACGGTTTGTTTTCCTTTTGTGTGAGAGAATATTTAGGAGGGAGATCCTACTAAGTATACTATTATACTTACCCTATTTATATATAAACTATTTTCATGTCAATTGGAGTAGGTTAGAGGTATGAATAGTAACTAAAAGTTCGGTGTTTTTTAATGGGTTATTTGGGCTTCGTGGCCACTATCATTATTACTTTCTTTTTTATGTGATGTTTCCCTTTTATTTGTAGTATTTCTTGAATTACATTACATATTTATACTTGAGTTTTTCTTTTATATTTTTTTATGAGAAAAATTTTGTTTAGTTTATATCTTATCTCTATTTTATGCATTTTTTCTCTTAAACGGTAATTCCTCCAATCTGCATGTTTATTATACCTTCGGTGCTAGTCATTAACCAGGGGCCTACTAGAGGTATGACTTGTGAGTCACTATCTCTCTTCTACCATTGATAGTTTAGGAGGGGTACCCTTCATGGGAAGGGGGTTGTGATAGTGTGGTATCATAAAAAGGATGAGGGATAGGATTGATTTTGGAGTTAGGCATAGGTGAGGTTCATGTATTGGTAGGGAAATTGTGTCAGCTAAGTTTAGCAAGCACTGTAAACAAGGAATACTGGATGAGGCATGTGTATTTAGGGCCCGCTATGATCTGATGCACGGACCATTAAACTTACAACAGCTACCAAATGAAGTGATAATGGTTGTAGGGTTGAGACTTAGTAAGGGATCATGCCTCATTATTCTTTTCACCTTTATTTGAATGGTTAGACATTATGATATGTTAAAGTAAATGAATAAAATAGAACAATTAATTAATGTTAAATTCTTTCTTATTCCAAGTTAAGAGCTCTAATTGTTTGTTATTTTTTAAAGATTTCCCCAAATTGACATCCTCATCACGTTTGCACAGAATATTATTAGAATGTTTCACCATTAGATCTCTATAGAGTAAATGTCGACGATGAAGAAAATTGGAGGTGGAAACTCTAATAGTTTTAGTGAAGGATTATGTAGAGGTTTGAGGGATTATTTTTAGATGCAGTCATGGAAGATTGGTTGGAGGAGGTTGAGATAGACTTCATTTCGATCCGTGCTAGGAAACAGCATTGGGTATCATTGGATTTGATGATGCTATGTGGAGTAGTGAGGTTGTGGTGGTTCTTATTCCTCAGAGATCACGATGAGTCAAAAGTATCATGTGAGGAGTTATGAGACTAGTTAAGAGTTGATATTATTTCATCAAATGTCAAGGTGACCAGTCACCAGGAGCTGCTTACCCTTCGGTAGGGGAGCTCTAGTGTTCGATAGTTCTGGATCTATTTTAGGATCCTTCTGTGATACGCTTCAGACCTAATTTTAGATGATGGGGCAGAGTGAGGAATTTGATGGAGGCTTTTCATCTAGTGGTCTAGGGCCATGCCACCATATCTATGCTAAATATGTAACTCGAGGTGATGAAGAGAGAAGAGTTCTTAGAGAGGATTTTATCTAGAACCGAATCATCATGAGAGGAGAGTCACCAGGATTCCACATGAACTAGATCTATGGTCTGGGGTTCCCATTTTTTAGGACATAAGAGCTTTCGATCATCCAGGGGTAGGTCCCAGCCCCCCGATGTCTCATTTATTTGGGGAAAGTGGCTCATAGACCTATTCCAAGGGATCATACACATGTTTTTCTTATGGAGGTCTAGGTCATAAATAGTGAGAGTGCCATAACTTTCTCAAAATTTAGCGTTCGCTAGTAGTTCTACTTCAGGTTCCTCCATTGTGGCAGTTCCGTCTAAGGTAGTAGTCATAGGCTTCTCTAGTTTTGGATCAGTGGAGAGTAGTTGGAGTAGGAAAAAGATATACCCAGGATGCTCCCCATCCTCAGAGAGTAGATAATGACCATGGATGTGGTATTCAGTAGGGTCAAAGAGGCCATAAAGTTGGCAGTGGTCAGCTTCATACTTTAGTGTTTACAACTCCTAGAGAGGCAAACAACATTTTTGGTACCATTTTATTTTTTCCTAATTGGGTTCTTTATTTTTTTTATGATCCATGAGAGACACACTCATTCATAACACCTACACTTATTCCTAATTTAGAAATTAAGGTAGAGAGGATTCTATCTCCCTTGGAATTAACTATACTAATTAGAAGTTGAGCTGACATGTTTGAATTATGTAGAAACTGTGATCGGGTTCTAGGGTAGCACCACACATGGTAAGATTTAATTTTTTTATAGATACAACCATATAATATCATCCTCACTATGGATTCATTCTATTAATTGTAGGATATCATGTATTAATTCACGAGGCAGGTTGAGTTCATCGATGCTGATGAAGAACTAGTAGTATTTTGGTGGGAGAGACACTCAAATGGGTCAGAGGAATGTTCCATCCTTGTTATCCTTGATGGATGATCTAATGATGAGTGAGTAAAAATTTTAGTAGAGGGAATTCCCCAGGGTCATATAATAGTACCATGATTCCTTTCCAGATGAGGTTAATGTGTTTCCCGCTCAAAGAGAGATCAAATTTAGGATCAAACTACATCCAGGAGGGTCTCATATATCTATGTCTAAATATATGATGAAAAATTTTTAGTTGAGAGGGATTTGTATATATCTCGGTGGTCTATTGTAGTTTTTTTTGTTTATCCATTTGTGTCCCCATGGGGTGCATCCTTTTTGTTCATAAAGAAGGTCGTTGGAATTTTTTAGTTGTGTATCAATTATTGTTGCTTGAAACAAGTGATATTGAATACCCTTTATCCTCTTCCGTGGATTGATGATTTATTTGATCAAATATTGGACTAAATTTGTTTCTCAAATATCTTTTTATAGTAATGATATCATTAGATATGTGTAAAGTATTAAGATATATGGAATACTTCTTTTAGTTGTCATCATGGACATTATGAGTTTTTTCTAATGTTGTTCGGTGTCACGAATACTCAAACTATTTTTATGGGATTTGTGAAATAGATATTCCTTGAGTTCCTAGGTAATTTCATGGATGTTTTCATCGACTAAATACATGTGTACAGTATGTCTATAAATAAATATGCATAAAATATGCACTCCGTTTTGGGAGGTCTTCATTGTGAGAAGTTGGTTGAGATGTTTTTGAAGTGTGATATTTGGTCTTAAGAAGTCCATTTCATGGAAAATGGTATATCATAGTAGGGAGTATCTATGGATCTGTTGAATATAGAAGTATCTGTTTCTTGGGAATCCCCCAAAATAGTGGAATAGGTGTGAAGTTTCATTGGTATTTTAGGATATTATAGGAGGTTCATAGAAAATTTCCCTCAAGTTGTGAATCCTATGACATCACTGACTAGAAAGGATCATGCGTTATTATGTACCGAATAGTTTCAAATGGATTTTGAGTATCTAAATGAGAATTTTTTTAGTTCTCTAGTTAATTTTATGTCAATATATAGAGTTCAATTTAAAGTTTTCTATGACGCTTTGTGTCTTGAATTGGGATTTCTTCTAATGCAGCATAGATTGTCAGTTTCTTATGGGTCTTGGTAGTTACATCCCCCTAAGCATAACTATTCCACCCATGATCATCAGTTGTTGGTGGTGGTGTTTTCCTTGATTTTGTGGAGACATTACCTCATTAGTGAGCATTTTGTGGTCTTAACTGATCATAAGAACATGAGGTGTGTTTTCTACGAAAGAGACTAGATCTTGCACCAACATCGGTCCATGGAGTTATTATAGTATTACAACTTTGAAATTTCATATATACCTGGGAAATGGAATTTTGTAGCAGATGAATTGATCAAGAAGTCGTGGAGTGATGTAGTGTGGGAATCAAGAGATTATTGGAGAGTGATGGAAGAACTTTTGGTATTTCCCCTAGATATGGGAGAATTCAGGTGAATAGGATTTAATTTTTAGATGAAAGTGCAATCATATCTGTTGTAGAAGCTAGAGGAATTCCAGCTAGGGGATATTGAGGTAGAGGTCTGGTGAGTTCGAGTTGTTTATGGTGAGCCTTTCAATGGTTGGTCTGAATATGAATAAAACTGAGTTATATTTCATGGAAAAAATTTAATTCCTTTAGTGATGCATGATATGGTTATGAGGGAGTTCCATAGTTTCCCTTTTCCAATACATCATGGTGTAAAAATTATGTATTGAGATTTGAGGGGCTAGTTTTGGAGGCCTAGATTGAGGCATGAAATTGTAGAGATTGTGTCTCGATGTTTGGTATGCAAGAAGTTAAAGGCTGAGTACCATGTTCTTGGGGGTTTTTTCTTTCCATTAAATGTTCCTCAGTGAAAGTGGGATGACATATAGATGGAATTTTTTTTCTGTTTACCTCGAGATGAGGGATTATATGATGGTATATGGGTGGTAGTGGATTGTTTAATGAAATCAACCCTCTTTATAGTGACCAAAGAGTCAATCTCAGTAGAGCTTTTGTTGAGGAAGTACCTAGAAGAGGTGGGGAGACTCCACAAAGTCCACATTATGATAATTTCTGATCACGATCATTGTTTTACATATAGGGTGTGGAGAGGTATCCACCATACTTTTTTTCTCAGCTATACCTTATAACTGCTTTTCATCTACAGATAGACGGTCAGATAGAGCATACCATCAAGACTATTGAAGACATGTTGCGCTTTTGTGCCCTGGATTTTGGAGGATCAGGGATGAGGCACCTACCATTTGTGGAGTTTGCCAACAATAATTGTTTTCTATTCACTTTTGGTATGGTGTCGTTTGAATCCATATATGGAAAACACTTGTGTTCTCCATTATGCTGGACTGGGATTGGAGAGTCAGTAATTCTTAGTCCGAGACTTGTATAGAATACAATTGAGATGGTTCAAGTGATTTGCGACATGATGGAAGTAGCACAGGATCATTATAAATCCTATGTTGATCATAGAAGGATTCCTCTGGAGTTTTATTTTGGGGATCATGTGATCTTGAAGGTGACTCCCCATCATGGGCAGTGAAGGTTTGGTCTTCAGAGTAAGATTTCTCCCTGGTATGTTGGTCCTTTCGATGTTTTTTCTCATGTTGGATTCGTGGAATATTAGATAGTTCTACCCCCATAGATGAGCTAGATAAACAATTTTTTCACATGTTTTTGCTCTGTTGTTATCTTCATGATGAATCTCTCGTCATTAGTGCGGCAACACTGATGTTGATGATGATGTGACCTTCAACGAGAAACCTATAGAGATCCAAAAACACAAGGATAAGGTGTTTTGCAAGCATTATATCAACATGGTTCATGTCTTATGGAGGAAGAGTGGCATGGAGGAGATTACCTGTGAATGTGACTCATAGATTCTCACTCAGTACCCTGAGTTGTTTCATATTTATATCTTCTCATATAATTTTTTTCATTTTTTAGTTGTAAACATTTTCTATTTATGATATGGATTTACCTTTTTTTTATTATGGTTTGGTCTCTTTTTAAAGTTATCTCCTCCTGGAGAGTGTTTAAGAGTTGGTTTTGGTTGTAGTATAGTTTTTAACTATTCCCATGGTGAGGGGATTGAGCTCTTATGGTGGTGAGAGCCTTGATAGGTATCTTAGGTGGTTGTTTTTTGTATGAACCATTTCTATTTCTTGTATAGGTTTGTTTTGGATTCTTGTGGATGATAATATTTTTAGAGGTATCTGATTTAAGGTCCCAGATTCATGTACATTGGCCCTTTTTGTGATCCCAAGGCTTGTAGAGCTCATATGTGGCTCAGAGGAAGCTTCAAGATGTTCAAGTTCTAAGAACTGCAAGCTAGGAACTCTTAGTATGTGAAAGAGGTTTTCAAGACATGTAGAAAAATATCAAAAAATTAATGTGGGATTCACATCGTGTAATATTCGGATTATGAAAAAAAATCAAAAGGAAATGGTTTTTTTAGAAGAAACGGACCTCAATGCATTACACAATGTGATAAGGGATTACACTTCATGTAATCAATTGATGTTGTAATGTTTTAAGAGTTTTCCAGCCACTCAAGTAGTCAAAACCTATGGCTATAGCTTCCGTATTTCTCATACCAATAAAATTTTCAGTCCCCTCTTCGGTGTTTCGGAGATCCCTTCGGTAGGAATCGATCTCAGGCTTCTATCTTTGATTAGTGGTGATGTTGGTTGATCCAAGGTGTGTTATTTTTTTCGTTTTCTATCAGTTTCTCCCATCTTGATAAAATTTACACTTTTATCTTCTCTCCAGGATATGTAAGTTTCTTACCCATAGTTCAATGGGGTTTCTCTTGGTTGTTGTTGGTTCATGGGGGCCATGGAATCCTAGGATGGATGTAGTTCTTATGGTAGGGGTGATCGAAGATCTGAAACGTTGGTCTATTCTCTAGAGAAGAAAATTGACACCCTTTTGAGGTATGAGATTTATTGATTTTATACTTAATTACATGTAATCATAGATTATTCATGATTTATCCCCTTAGATCATATTAAAATTATCCTAATATTGATTTTAACCATAATAAAAAGTGGTATCGATCTCTTAATGATGTTCCTACTTTGTACCGTGATAATGGTTTACCTATTGATTTTCTAGATAGTGTGATTTCTATAGATTTCTTATTTTTTTCATGTTTTTCTTGATGGAAATTGGTAAAGAACATAAAATTAGAAATAATTGAAAATTAATTGGCTAATGAAATTAAAGAGGCATGTTTAATGAATTCAGTTGTTTGTAATTAGATGACAATCAAATTGATGCAAGTGTTTATGACAACATGAATTGGTTAATTAACCAAAAACATTATGATTACTATTGATAATATAATTAAAGGCATGTTAAATTAATTGTTTAATTAATTTGTGACAACTTTTAATAGCTTGATTCATTGGTTTCTCATGGTTGGAACATGTAAATAATGAATTGGTTAATTCCAAATCGAATAAGAATGAGTTGTGCGATAAAAGATTATTCCTTTGTAGGGCCTGAGATGACCTATTTCTTGTAAAGTTCATGTGCCTTATGATTTGGTGATATGAGAGATTGTTGTGTGTAAAGGCTGGATGCCTTTCTTTAGGGATGAGATCCCATTACTATGTTTGTTTCCTACTAATTGTGATATGACGTGAGACTGCGATGGATGATCCTAGAGGGATATTGTGGTATGTGGGTTAGGGAGGCACAAATGTGATGTGATCTTGGGATGGATGATCCCAGAGGGTTATAATAGTATGTGGGGTAGGGAGGCCCAGTTGTAGTGGTATCAGTTGATGCTTGGAGTGGAAAGATGCATCAGTATATGCATGTGGGTGTCGAGGAGGATACCATAGATGATGTAACGAGTTGAAGATGGGCTTACCAGTTGTTATGAAATCAAGATGCTTGTTTGAATCAGTTTCTTGGTCAATTACAATGTTTCTCTTTATCTTCTTTCCTTTCCTTATGGCTTGAGGCCGATGGTTTGGGTTACTCTCCTTCTAAAAGAGGATAATATGTGTGTGGTATGGCACATGATTTCTATGTTTAAATTCTCATGGTTGGATGAGTCTACACTCCTCCTATAGGTGGTGAAGATTCGATATGTATTTCATCTACACACCATGTTAATACCCTTAGGTTTGGTAGCATAGAATGTATTCCTAGAATACCTAGTAATATGGAAATTAATGTTGTTAATAAATGAATAAATTATTAACCCATGGGGTTGCATCTTGTTGGGAGGAGATTATGAGGTTGAAATTCTGAGAAGATGTGGACTCGGTATTCTTATTCCTAGAGGGCGTGGATCTTTGATGATATTATAATGAAATATAATTAGTAAAATGTTAATGATTACTTAATGGTTAAAAAATTAATTAACATAATTTGAAATTGATATAAAGAGGTAAAGTAATTTAAAGTATGTCTTTAAATGGTTGTGTGCTTATAGGATATCTAGTCTTGGTAGTGGCAGTTGAGAGTTCAAGAGACGTTAACTGCAGTTGATTTTGAGACTAGGTTATTCCCATAGTGTCATTGTGAGCTATATTATATCCTGTAATTTTGTTTTTATATATAGTACTACAACCTATCGGTTAGGGAAACTGGCACCCCATGGATTCTGAGCACTAGGGGGTGTTTTCACCAACTTCCTGGTGGGAGGATGGAATATGAATACCCTATTTGGACCCAGTCTCTTCTCTTGGAAGTTACAAGTGATGGTATGCATGATATTATTTTTCCCCATATATGTGTATAGAGGGCTGAAAAGTATTTTCGTTATTTCACACACATATATTCTAAATATAGTTTCCTAAGTCCTACTATAGGTATATCATGTATAGGTTGTTATGGCTTGAGGATCCTTACTCGTTGTGTGGGTTGTGATGGATAGAGGTATAATACTTAAGGTATGATACATGTTATACATGTAGTGGTGGCACCCTGAAACTACCTAGTTACTTTGGTTACATGGACATGGTGGTGTATTGCATGAAGTGCATATTTTGGTGCATTTCCCAGGTGTTTGTGGGATATAATTTTTATGGATATATACTAAGGACATATAATGTTGCGGAAGAGCGTAAAACTAGTGGGGAATTGGTAAAGGGGTTCCCTTGATATTCTTTATTAAATTATACACTATTGTATATGATACTTCGTGAGAGTATCTATGGTGAGGCTGGGAATATTGTATACCCATTTTGGTGATGAGGTAGTTTGAGTTGTTTTTAACCATGCTTTACCATACTTTCTTTACCTTTTGTATGAGATTCTATGAGGAATATCCTACTGATTATACTATTGTACCCACCCTACATATATATAAACTATTTTTCAGGTATGTTGGATTAGTTTGGTGATTAGGATAGTAACTACTAGATTGGTGTTTTTTAAGGGTTGTTTGGGATTTGGGGTCACTTCCGTCTTTACATTATTTTGGTAAATACATTTTTACCTTTTAGTATTATTTATTATTAAATGAAATTACATTTTTACACTTGATTTTTATTCTATATTGTAGTCTGAGCAGGATTTGGTTGGTTTCTTCCTTATCTCTATCTTCCTCATGTTTTTTCCTTAGAGGGTAATGCATCCCATATGCATGTTTATTATAAATTCAGTTCTAATTTCCAACCTAGGGACAATTAGAGGTAGGAATTAAGGGTCACAATCTCTCTTCTCCCATTATCGGTCTAGTAGGGGTACACATTGTGGGGATCAGGTTGTGAAAAATCTCTTGAATGATTTAAAATCAAATTATTATGATTTTATAGGATATATTTTTTTATCTAACCAAAATAAATTCCACTTTTATATATAAATATAAATACTATTTTTACTTTTTAAAGGATCATATTGAATCATGTGTGTAATATCTTTTTAAAATACAAAAACTTCTTCAAAATACAAAAAATAAAATGACTCGGTTGTTTTAAAGAAGCTAAACTATAGAGGCATACATGTTTCAATCTTGTGTTGTGTAAGAAATTCATTTTGTTTATTATAATAATTATTGAATATCATTCACAGCCATAATATATTCAATTCTATTCTTTCTACAAAAAAAATTATCTTTGAATAAGAATATATGTAATCTATCATTTGTTCCTGCAAATGTGAACAAGAACCTATTTATTCAATCACATCTAACTCTTTTGATTAATTGGAGTTCCAACTACTCGAACTCAATTGCGGTAGAGTATCAACTTCTCAAACTAACATATAGAGAATCTATTCCCCTTTAAAATAACCAAAGGATATTTAAAATCATATTTTAAATGTGTGAACTGCTTTCACTTAGTTGTGAAGGTTTTGTGATAAGTTGACCTTTTTAGTGAAAATCACTATGCTTGGAAAAATAGCATTTGTGGAGTGGACTAGAAGATATATTTTCCCTAAATCACTATAAATGTTTTTTTTTGTTTTTTATAGTTTAACCGCTTCTTAAACTATTCAAAAAATTGAACGTTGCATATCTTCATAAATCGCAATGAATGATAAAATCCAGAATCAATCTATGATTATCTAAAGAAACAATTCACACATATCTTGTGTATCATTGTATTATTCCAACCCAAAAAATACTCTATCTATATAAATAATGGGTATTATTAATAAATAACATATCTTTTGTGTAATAAATTTAACATAGAGGGATGTTGACATAAATGAAATTCACTGTCACAAAAATAATGCTTTGAATGGTACAACAAAATAAGTGATCAAGAATTGAATTGTTCTATATCGGGAGTTCAATACACCAAATGATATATATTTATATATATTACAAGAAAAATCATTATACATAAAACCAATTGGGGTAAATATTTTTAAAAATGATAAGGTAAAAGTAAGTGAAAACTTAAAAGATCATTTAGAATATACTTTTAACACTGACATAATATAAAAACTTTCATCTCTTTCATAATTAAAATTTGAAAATGTGATATGAAAACTTCTTAAAACATTAATTTTTAAAATAATATCTAATAATTTATCCTTGAAAATAAATAACATTTAACTTGGATAAATATGGATATTTAGAAGAAAAAAAATATGAAATTGAAAGAAAAATCCATTTTTATTATTTTCAAAATACCATTGTTCAAGACTCACATTGTAAGTAGAGTTTGAAAACATTAATTTGAATCAAAATGTATTTACCACATATAGCTAGAGATAATACTATATAATAAAATATCCCATTGAAGGATCCCATGATGGAATAACACTTTTCATGGTGAAATAATATAACTCAGGGAAAGGAGACACGAGTTATCAATATCCCTTACAAGCAACAAACTTCTTGAAGTATGAAATATTTAAAAAAATGTGTTTCATCTGTTATTAATGTAAATTCATAGATAAAAATATATATTATCACATGATATAATAAATTTTTATAATTTACCAATATTTTAAGTCCAAGAGTATGATCCAAACTCAATGAATAAAAATAGAGTTACCGAAAAGATTTACAATTGGGTTTAAAATATGAGTAAAAATCCATTGGAAGAAAAGAAACTGATTTGTATTATTATTTATAAATAATAGAAAAATACATTATAAATATACATCCACAGGTATTAAATATATATTAAAATGAAATCATGGTGTATAACATAGATTAGCCTCAATGAATTAAGGTTTGAGATAAAGAACCCTAATGGATTATGTAACATTTTAATAAAAACCTTTAAAAGAAAGGGATTGTAATTAAACATAAAATACCGTGATTAAGATATAATTAATATGATGATATATCAAATTGGTAGATTATAAACATCATAAATTAAGTTAGCTATATAATACAAAACATGTATCAAGGGACAAATTGGAGAGAAAACCCCTTAGCTCGGTCTAGATTCATTTTCATCTTGCACTAAACATCATGAATCATAAAATCCAGTCCATTAAATGCATTCACAAGATAATTATTGATAACTATAACCATTAATAATACTAATTTATAATATATATATATATATATATATTATCTTTTTTCACAGTAGTTGTAAGTAATATTTGTCACTTTGAACAAATTTCTTAAAAATGGTGTTGGTATTAATTCTTGTTACAAAGCTTATCATTATATATAATTAATTATAATGAACTAGATTTTACATGATATTTATATAGGTATAATTTTATTCCATGTTATTTTTGGATAAAAACTATGATGATTAAATTCGTGATGATAATGTTTTTGTGATTCTAATCAAAAAAAGGAACTTTCATAATTAAAGAGTTAAATTTTGATAAGTCCTTATAAGAAAAAAAGAACATTAATTACATATTTATATAATATTATACGAGTAAATAAGTTATCATATTTATCCATGATATAAATTCGTAGTTTTGTTCAAGTAGGTGGCTAAATCGACCCAAACATGAACCCACCATGATTAATGGATGATTATGTCGTTGTTTAGTTGTAATATAATTATATGAGAAGCATAATAATATTTTTTTTGAATTTATTTGTTTGATATAAACTAATATAAGTAATAATGAAAATAATATGTCTTTTATTTTACAATATTACTGTAAGAACCCGGTTTTTGATGCGAAAGACTTTGGAATATTCTTGATGATATTCCAGAGCAGCGCCTTCAGACGGCGTGCGATTCCGAGCCCCGGAGTGGCCGGAATTAAATTTTCAGTGCGTTCACACTGGAAATGCTAAATAAATGAGATAAATCCTAAACGGAGATCCGGATCAGGGATCTGAGTGTACGGATGGGTTCGGAATGACGTGTTTACCCTAGGAACGACATAAAACTTGTCGGCGCGGGACGTTTGGACCCCTCGCCCACTTCTGGAACGTTAAATGGATTAATTAATTAATTAATTCGTTTAGTGTTGAAACTATAATACCTCTTAAATGGTGGATCTGATTGGAAAACCGAGGGCACGTTTGATTTCGGAGCGTGTCTTTTACCCTAGGAGGGGTATAAGTTTCACGGGCGCGGGCCGTCTGTGAAAAATGGCCCCAAGGGCATTTTCGTAATTTGGCAGCCTCAGGCGCTAAGTTTAATAGCGTTTGAACGGGGTATCGGATTAAATTTCTGAGACCGCTTTTGTGCTCGGTAGGTTTTGTTTACCCTAAGGGAGGCTTAACCGCGACCCCGTCGGGACCTCAGGTTCGGGCCGACGGGCGGGTGGTTAAGCGTTTTCTATTTAAACGCTTAACACACCCACCTCCCTCTTCTCCTTCCCCTTTCCCCCTGGAAGCCCCTCCTCTCCCTCTCGTCCCCCACCTCTGGTGAGGCGGCTCTGGCGAGGCAGCTCCGTCAAGGCGGCGGGTCGGCGGCGAAGCTCCGGGCAACGCCCACGAGGTAGGGTTATGTATTTGCGCTTTAATTCCCGAACCTCTCCTTGAACCCCAATTTTAGCATTGATTTGTTGTTTTCTTTTCGAACAAAGCCCATGGACGCGTAGTACACAATTTTTTTTCCTTCACTTCTTTCGGAATCGAATTCCGAGCTCGGTGGCGTCCGCAATCATCCACCGAAGATCGCGGGTTTTCGGGTTCCGACGGGTTCGAGCGGCGGCGTGGCACGGCGGAGGAGGCGGCGCGCGGGGGGCTTCGGCGGTAGGCGGTGCGGGGGGTTCGGCGCAGGACCGGGCGAGCGCGGGTGCTGGGGGAGACGTTGAGAGGCCGTGGATGAGCGGATCGTCGGGGTGCCGCGGAGGAGGCCGGCGCGCCGGTCACGTCCGGCGGAGGAGGAAAGACCCGCGCGCGAGTCTTCCTGGGGTCAATGTGGACCGGCTTCGGCCGGTCCGTTTCAAAGGAGGCAAGGACCCGCATGAGGCGGGTCCTATCTTGCAACAGGAGACCGGCCATTAGGCTGGTCGGTTGAGGAGGGCCGGACCCGCTCGGGTCTGGCGGTTTGAGGCGGGCCGCGGCCAGCGGGCCAGCGGCTCGGACAGGGCCGGCCGGAAAGACCGGCCCGGATAGGCCCCTTGCATTCGGGGGGGCGTAACTCTTAAACGGCGTGTCCGATTGACGCGCCGTCTACGGCGGTGGAACCGTATCAACGAGGTGGACTTTTTGATATGGTTTTGGGAATTTTTAATTCCCAAAACGATAGGCCTCAGTGGCACGACACGTACGTCGAGGGGTTTGACATCTTTCCGAGAATCTTGTTTTGAGCGGCGCGGACGCATGCGACGTCTGCTTTGAGTGCCGTCAGTTGAGTTGGGACTCTGGAGCCGGGGAGAAGGTTTCTAGGGAGGTTTCGGGCATTGAGACTAGATTTGAGGCGTGGGCCCCATGGCCCGTCTTTCGAGCTGCGTGCAGCGTTTCACACCTTTCTCACCCGGCGTCCGTTCGGGGCGTGCGAGCAGTCGATTCTGGATGTTTTTCCGAGGGGATTGCAATGGTGCAATCCGCCCACCCTAATTCTGCACGATGGTGTGGGGCCCATGAGGGTCGTTTGGGCGTCGACGGTGATTTTCCATCTTTATCACTGGGCGATCGTTTTGGACAAGTGAATAGACCATCTTGTGTGCTTTTTCGAGAGGATCGCAACTGTACGATCCGTTATTTGAGTTTCAGGATAGGGATGTGTGTCCCACGTGGCACCGCTCGTGTGCGGTGTACCGGAATGCATCTTTTTCTCTGGATATCTGTTGCACTCAAGTGAGTAGTGCTTTTGACTTGTTTTCCCGAGGGGATCGCAATGGTGCGATGCGCCCGACTATTTTCGGGGTTGAGGCTCTGGATCACGGGACGTCGTTCGGGCGTGAGGTGGTGTTGGATACATTTCCGTCGGATATCCGTTGAAGGTGAGTAAGTAGTCGATCTCGTGTGTTTTTTCTGTGAGGATTACAACGGTGAGATCCGTCTGGTTGTGTGGAGCCTCTTGCGCGATCTTGTTAAAAGTGGAAGCATGGAAGATGCTCCAATGGTGGTTCGCCCTACCTTTTTTGTAGCGTACCCTTGGCGTGTGATCACGCACTCTTGGGAGAGTGATGTAAATGGTTCACGAGATGTGGTTGGCCGTGCCTGGGCCTTTGAGGTGGAGTTTTTACATCACGCCTTCGCGTTGACGTTGGGTGTCGCGTGCACGATAGCCCTTGGGCTGGAGACATGGTATACTCTGGGAGGATACGAGAGCTCCTGGAGGTACGTGTGGTTCGTACCTGAGATGTTCGTGTGCTTGGTTGGGGTTAACATGGGGCCACACGTAGTATGGGCCCCATGTGCATGCCCTGTTCTGTTTTGCGTGCTTCGTCCTCTCGTGGAGTAGAGGGTCCCCCTGTGCCCGTTTGTTTGACCAGCAGGGTTGAGTGGTCTCCCCCAGGTTTCATTCTTGATGGATCGGTTGGTAGCGGTGCTGGTGACACCTAGTGATGGAACAGGCGATGAACCCCCTTTGGGTGAGTTGTGCTGGAGTTGGGTGGTCGCGCGATACCCACTCCGTGTTCGGTTGGCCAGTGTTGTACCCTCCAGTAGAGATGGCCAAATCAGTTCTAAGTTTTACCCTCCAGTGGGGCTGGGCAGTGGGTTACTCATCGACTTCTTCGGGTTTACCCTCCAGTAGGGCTTGGCAGTGGGTTGCTCGCTGACTTCTAGGGTTTACCCTCCAGCAGAGACTGGGCAGTGGGTCACCCGACGCACTTAGGGTCTACCCTCCAGCAGAGACTGGGTAGTGGGTCACCCGATGACCTCTTAGGGTCTACCCTCCAGTAGGGCTGGGCAGTGGGTTTCCCGTCGTCTAGTTCCAGGTATACCCTCCAGCGGGGCTGGGCAGTTGGTCGCCTGTCGACTTATTCCAGGTCTACCCTCCAGCGGGGCTGGGCAGTGGGTTGTCTGATGATGTATTAAGGTCTACCCTCCAGCGGGGCTGGGCAGTGGGTCGCCGGATGATGTGTTATGGTTTACCCTCCAGCGGGGCTGGGCAGTGGGTCACCCAATATCCTATTATGGTTAACCCTCCAGTAGGGCTGGGCAGTGGGTCGTCTGATGATGTATTAGGGTTTACCCTCTAGCAGGGCTGGGCAGTGGGTCACCTGATATCTGGTTATGAATTTCCCTCTAGCAGGGCTGGGCAGTGGGACACCTGTTGGAATTCCAGACTCAGTCCTCTCGACTAGGCTAGTCTGTGGCTTTCCTCCATGATTACCGGAGCGGGACCCTTGGTTATAGGGGTCAGTGTTGTGATGGCTTGACTTTGAGGAGACCTCTTGACTGCAGGGTAGTGACGAGGTGTGGTTTGACTTTCCCTAGAACTCTCAAGTTCAAGGGGCACTTTCCCCACCGAGACGCGTTCGTGAGACGCGATCTAAAACCGTGCGGGCGAGTCAGTGCCGCCCAAAGCGGATAGTGTCAAGGTGCGGTGATTGAGCCCCTTAGCTTGCGGTTCAGGGTAGACGTGTGGGATGTTGGGCATCGATGATGGGGTTATGTCTGGGACTGTTGGATACTGTTTTCTTGGGCTGAGCTACGAGATGGAGATCCCCTTATGACCTTGTTCGGGCTTCTTGTTGAGCATATGGGCTTGTATATACCTTGTTCTAGTACCCACTTCTTGGGTTTGGTTACTCTCCTTCCAGGAGAGGTGAAGACGTGCGGGGTATGCCATGTGCTTTCCATGTCTAGCTTCTCATGGTTGGACGAGTGTGCTCTCCTACTATAGGTATCGAAGACTCGACGGGAAGTTCATCTTCTCACCGTTTCCATATCCTTGTGTTTGGACGAGTCTACCTTCTTTCCTCTTGTTGGGTTGAGCTGGACTCTTTACTGTACTCTTACTGCACTTTCAGTTGTACTCCTCTACTTTTCTGTTCGCTCTACTTCTCACCCTTCAGTACCTCCTTTGTTGCTCCCTCGAGCCTTCGGGGTATCCTACTGATTATTTTTATACTCACCCCCGCTTGGTCTTTGCCTGCACTTGGTGTGCCCTTGCAGATGACGGATAGGTGGAGCATGAATTCAGTGGAGCATAGGAGCTTGGGAGCTTGGACCGCGTGCGGTCGTCGTAGCTGGGTTCCAGGTGGGAGACTCGTCCGTTGTTTCTTTTTGTTTACCTTTTGATGGGTTGTGGCACTTTTTGGTTGGACACGTGTTTTTTCCCTTTTCTTTTTAGCTTGTAACTTGTACTATTTAGAGGTCGATGCACATTTGTGGTACTTATATAGCAGTTTCCCTTTACTTTTCTTTTTACTCTGCACTATTGCATTGAGTGTGCTGCGTGTGTGTGTGTACATGTGCTTAGGTAAAGGCCTCCCCAAGTTGTTATGCCTTCGGCACTGGTCGCCAGCCCCTGGCCTATGGAGGCGGGCTTGGGGTAGTTGCAGCTCGAGCCTGGGTAGGGTCGGGTCGTGACAAAGTGGTATCAGAGGTGGTTCATTCCTTGGGACGATGTGCGTATGTCCCTAAAAGAGGAATTGGTTGGGATATAGGGTAAGAGTGTTAATGTGTCCCGAGAGCGGCTCTCAGGCCAGGGAGTCCAATGATGGTGCGGCGGCGGACGTATCAATTCACCAGGACCCTGATAACCCGCTTATCGACTCGGCATGCTGAGACACTTGTTGCAGGGAAAATTGGATTGTGCATCACATAGGATTGAGTCTTTGACTGTCCTTCTTGATTCAGCTCCCCATTATTGATATTGGTATATACTTATATGATCATCTGACCGTGGCACTCCTTGATAATGATCAGGATGTCTCTGCGAAGACAGACATCCAGGATACTAGCTTTGGTTCATGACAACGTCCCTGTGAGCTACGAGGCCACAGTCCAGGACCCATCATGCGAGCCCCTTTCTCCAGGAGGGCCGGTAGCAGCACCCCCACCTGTTGAGCAGCAGGCAGTTTCAGCATAACAGGCTGAGCTTGAGCGTAGGTTGAGCGCACTCCGTGAGTTCCAGCGGCAGAGACCACTGAGGTTCAGTGGTGAGCCAGACCCTCAGGCAGCAGAGGGTTGGCTAGAGATAGTGGTTCGCCTTTTCAGGCTTGTGCAGACGCCAACAGATCAGAGATTGGCTTTGGCAGCCAACCTTTTCTGTGGATCATCTTGGCGTTAGTGGAGTCTGGTGACTCGGTTTCTTGACGATTCGTCACTTTTGTGGGGTGACTTTTAGTTGTTGTTCCGTGAGGAGTTTTCCCCTCCTGCTTTCACTCTGTTCAGATTCAGGAGTTCCTGCAGTTTCAGCAGGGAGGGATGACAGTGGTCAAGTACGCGGCTAGTTTTGCAGACCGTGCACACTTTTACCCGGACTTGGTCCATGATAGCAACCCCCAAGCGCGGAAGTTTGAGCAGGGTCTCCGCCGAGAGATTCATGCTGTCATAGCACCCTTAGGCATTTCCACATATGCCTGGGTGCTAGAGCAGGCACTGGTGAGAGAGGGATTCCTGCCACGTCCTAGCGTTGGTGGTGGCAGCAGGCACGTCGGAGCCGAGACGTCTGCCACAGCTAGCGGGCGTTGGCAAGCAGAATCCCGACGTAGGTGGATTTCTGACAACCGGACTCAGGGGCATGGTCGTACACCACAGTGGATCCAGAGGGCACCAGTGCAGCCCAGATAGGGTCGGTGTTATGCTTGTGATGGGCGAGGTCACTTGGCACGAGACTGCCCGACCCGAGTTGTTGAGAGCTTCGGGCAGGCAGCAGGCGCACCACCACAGCAGAGGCAGCGCCGTGATCAGAGTAGTGGCCAGAGAGGTGGTTCTAGAAGAGGAGCGGGAGGATCTGGAGGTGGGGGACGACGTTACAAGATCTCCCCATCACTACTAGGCGGTCCACGTCAGGCTCCAGGAGCTGACGGTTGGGACTGCGGGTAGCCGCGAGCTTTGGATGTCTACGATCCTAAAGAGCATGGGATGGTGAGAGGTACCCCTTGCGACTCTTCTACTTTTTGCTGTAGAATTGTTAGTCTCTGCATGTGAAAGGATTTTCTCCCTGATCCTTGTTTGAGGTGTTACCAGGCTGACGCAGGGCGTCGGGTGTAACCCTGTGTTGGTAAGGAAAAGGGCGTGAGACCTTTTCCTTTAGTCGATGGTTTTGACTCCTTCGCCTTTTGAGCGTGTAAGAGAGCATCAACTGTGAAATCTTGTATGACCAGATATCCTTGGGTGTTTCACCATATCGATATTATGAAGGAGGGAATCATCGGGCCTTTTTCTAGGTGCGGGCGGTGATTCCAGTCGCAGCATGCGACGTAGAGGCCTGGTCGGGGAGGTGAGATACCCCCGAGAGCCTTCGGGCCGTTTGAAGTCGTGCAAAGGGATGGAAAGGTTCCCTACCGCCTTGCCCTAACCCCAAAGTCTGGAGTGGGTGCACGAAATTGGCGAGGGCCGACCTAGCGTGAACAGATCAATCCTTTGGTCTGTGTGCGGTGACGCAGAGCTGCGCGTGGGTTCTTCGGGTTTGGGAAAGCCAGGTGTGGGCTTAGTACCCTGTGTTGCTCCCTAGTTTTGCTTTTCGGGGATGAAAATCTTGAAGGAGGGAATGATTTAAGAACCCTGTTTTTTCTTCGAAAGACTTTGAAATATTCTTGATGATATTCCATAGCAGCGCCTTCAGACGGCGTGCGATTTCGAGCCCCGGAGTGGCCGGAAGTTAATTTTCAGTGCGTTCACACTGGAAATGCTAAATAAATGAGATAACTCCTAAATGGAGTTCTGGATCAGGGATCCGAGTGTACGGATGGGTTCAGAATTGGGTGTTTACCTTATTAACGACATAAAACTTGTCGGCGCGGGACGTTTGGACCCCTCGCCCGCTTCTGGAATGTTAAACGGATTAAATAATTAATTAATTAATTCTTTTAGTGTTGAAACTCGAATATCTCTTAAACGGTGGCTCGGATTGGAAAACTGAGGGCACCATTGAGTTTGAATCGTGCCGTTGACCCTAGGAGGGGTATAAGTTTGGCGAGCGTGAGCCGTCTGTGAAAAATGGCCCCAGGGGCGTTTTCGTAATTTGGTGGCCTCGGGCGGTAAGTTTAATAACTTTTGAACGGAGTCTCGGATTAAAATTCTGAGACCGCCGTTGTGCTCGGGAGGTGGTGTTTACCCTAAGGGAGGCTTAACCGTGACCCCGTCGGGAGATCGGGTTCGGGCCGACGGGCGGGTGGTTAAGCGTTTTCTATTTAAACGCTTAACACACCCGCCTCCCTCTTCTCCTTCCCCTTTCCCCCCTGGCAGGCCATCCTCTCCCTCTCCTACTCCACCTTCGGTGAGGCGGCTCCAGCGAGGAAGCCCTAGCAAGGCAGCGGTTTGGCAGCGAAGCTCCGGGCAACACCCACGAGGTAGGGTTATGTATTTGCGTTTTAAGTCCTGAACCTCCCTTTGAACCCCAATTTTAGCGTCGATTTGTTGTTTTCTTTTCGAAAAAATCCCATGGATGCGTAGTACACAATTTTTTCTTTTCGTCGCTTCTTTCGGAATCGAATTACGAGCTCGGTGGTGTCCGCAATCATCCGCTGAAGATCGCGGGTTTTCGGGTTCTGGCGGGTTCGAGCGGCGGTGTGGCTCGGCGGAGGAGGCGGCGCGCGGGTGGCTTCGGCGGTCGGCGGTGCGAGGGGTTCGGCGCAGGACCGGGCGAGCGCGGGTTCTGGGGGCGACTATGAGCATCCGTGGACGAGCGGATCACCGGGGTGCCGCAGAGGCGGCCGGCACGCCGGTCGCGTCCGGCGGAGGAGGAAAGACCCGCGCGTGGGTCTTCCTGGGGTCAACGAGGACCGGCTTCGGCCGGTCCGTTTCAGAGGAGGCAAGGACCCGCATGAGGCGGGTCCTGTGTTGGAACAGAAGACCGGCCATTTGGCCGATTAAATGAGGAGGGACGGACCCGCTCGGGTCTGGCGGTTTGAGGCGGGCCGCAGCCAGCGGACCGGCGGCTCGGACCGGGCCGACCGGGGTGGACCGGCCCGGATAGCCCCCCTTGTATTTGGGGGGCCGTAACTCTTAAACGGCGTGTCCGATTGACGCGCCGTCTATGGCGGTGGAACCGTATCAACGAGGCGGAATTTTTGAGATGGTTTTTGGAATTTTTAATTCCCGAAACGATAGGCCTCGATGACGCGACACGTACGTCGAGGGGTTTGACGTCTTTCCGGGAATCTTGTTTTGAGCGGCGCGGACGCATGCGACGTCCGCTTTGAGTGACGTCAGTTGCGTTGGGACCCTGGAGCCAGGGTGAAGGTTTCCAGGGTGGTTTCAAGCGTTGATACTGGATTTGAGGTGTGGGCCCCACGGCCCGTCTTTCGAGCTGCGTGCAGCGTTTCACGCCTTTCTCACCGGGCGTCCATTTGGGGCGTGCGAGCAGTCGATTCTGGATGTTTTTCTGAGAGGATTGCAATGGTGCAATCCTCTCAACCTAATTCCGTACAATAGTGTGGGGCCCATGAGGTCCGTTTGGGCGTCGACGGTGATTTTCCATCTTTATCACCGGGAGACCGTTTTGGACAAGTGAATAGTCCATCTTGTGTGCTTTTTTGAGAGGATCGCAATGGTACGATCTGTTCTTTGAGTTTCGGGACTGGGATTCGGGTACCACGTGGCACCGCTCGTGTGCGGTGCACCGGAATGCATCTTTTTCTCCGGATATCCTTTTCACTCAAGTGAGTAGTGCTTTTGATGTGTTTTCCCGAGGGGATCGCAATGGTGCGATGCGCCCGACTATTTCGGGGCCGAGGCTCGGGATCATGGGACGTCGTTCGGGCATGAGCAGTGTTGGAAACTTTTCGGTCGGATATCCATTGGAGGCGAGTAAGTAGTCTATCTCATGTGTTTTTCCGTGAGGATTACAATGGTGCGATCCGTTTGGTTGTGTGGGGCCTCTTACGCGATCTTGTTAAAAGTTGAAGAATGGAAGATGCTTTAGTGTTGGTTCACCCTACCTTGTTTGTAGAGGACCCTTGGCGTGTGATCGCGCACTCTTGGGAGAGTGATGTAAATGGTTCACGAGATGTGGTTGGTCGGGCCTGGGCATTTGAGGTGGAGTTGTTACGTCACAACTTCGAGTTGACGTCGGGTGTCGCGTGCATGATAGCCCTTGGGCTGGAGACGTGGTATACTCTAGGAGTATACGAGAGTGCTTGGAGGTTCGTGTGGTTCTTACCCGAGACGTTAGTGCGCTTGGTTGGGGTTGACTTGGGGCACACGTAGTATGGGCCCCATGTGCGTGTCATGTTCTGCTTTGCGTGCTTTGTCCTCTTGTGGTGTAGAGGGTCCCTCTGTGCCCGTTTGTTTGACCAGCAGGGTTGAGTGGTCTCCCCCTGGTTTCGTTCTCGATGGATCGGCCGGTAGCAGTGCTGGTGACACCCAGTGATGAAATAGGCGCTGAACCCCCTTTGGGTGAGTTGTGCGGGAGTTGGGTGGTCGCGCGATACCCACTCCGTGTTCGGTTGGCTAGTGTTGTACCCTCCAGTAGAGATGGCTAGAGCAGTTCTGAGTTTTACCCTCCAGTGGGGCTAGGTAATGGGTTACTCATCGACTTCTTCGGGTTTACCCTCCAGCAGGGCTGGGCAGTGGGTTGCTCACTGACTTCTAGGGTTTACCCTTTAGCAGAGACTGGGCAGTGGGTCACCCGATGCACTTAGGGTCTACCCTCCAGCAGAGACTGGGCAGTGGGTCACCCGACGACCTCTTAGGGTCTACCCTCCAGCAGGGTTGGGCAGTGGGTTGCCAGTCGTCTAGTTCCAGGTCTACCCTCCAGCGGGGCTGGGCAGTGGGTCGCCTGTCGACTTATTCCAGGTCTACCCTCCAGCGGGGCTGGGCAGTGGGTCGCCTGATGATGTATTAAGGTCTACCCTCCAGCGGGGCTGGGCAGTGGGTTGCTGAATGATGTGTTATGGTTTACCCTCCAGCAGGGCTGGGTAGTGGGTTGCCTGATGTTGTATTAGGGTTTACCCTCCAGCAGGGCTGGGCAGTGGGTCACCCGATATCTGGTTATGAATTTCCCTCCAGCATGGATGGGTAGTGGGACACCTGTTGGCATTCCAGACTCAGTCCTCTCGACTAGGATAGTCTGTGGATTTCCTCCATGATTACCTGAGCGGGACCCTTGGTTATACGGGTCAGTGTTGTGACAGCTTGACTTTGAGGATACCTCTTGACTGCAGGGCAGTGACGAGGTGTGGTTTGACTTTCCCTAGAACTCTCAAGTTCGAGGGGCAGTTTCCCCACCGAGACGCGTTATTGAGACTCGATCTAAAACCGTGTGGGTGAGTCAGTTCCACCCAAAGAGGATAGTTTCAAGGTGCGGTGATTGAGCCCCTTGGCTTGCGGTTCAGGGCAGACGTGTGGGATGTTGGGAATCGATGATGGGGTTATGTCTGGGACTGTTGGATACTCTTTTCTTGGGCTGAGCTACGGGATGGAGTTTCCCTTAAGACCTTGTTTGGGCTTCTTGTTGAGCATATGGGCTTGTATATACCTTGTTCTAGTACCCACTTCCTGGTTTTGGTTACTCTCTTTCCAGGAGAGGCGAAGACGCGCGGGGTATTCCACGTGCTTTCCGTGTCTAGCTTCTCATAGTTGGACGAGTCTGCTCTCCTACTATAGGTAGCGAAGACTCGACGGGAAGTTCGTCTTCTCACCATTTCCAGCTCCTTCTGTTTGGACGAGTCTACCTTCTTTCCTCTTGTTGGGTTGAGCTGGAATCTTTACTGTACTCTTACTGCACATTCAGTTGTACTCCTCTACTTTTCTGTTCGCTCTACTGCTCACCCTTTGGTACCTCCTTTGTTGCTCCCTCGAGCCTTCATGGTATCCTACTGATTATTTTTATACTCACCCCTGCTTGGGCTTTTCCCGCACTTGGTGTGCGCTTACAGACGACGGACAGGTGGAGCGTGACTTCAGTGGAGCGTAGGAGTTTGGGAGCTTGGACTGCGTGCGGTCGTCGTAGCCGGGTTCTAGGTGGGAGACCTGTCAGTTGTTTCTTTTTTTTACCTGTTTCCAGGTTGTGGCACTTTTTGGTTGGGCTCATGTTTTGCCCCTTTTCTTTTCAGCTTGTACCTTGTACTGTTTAGAGGTCGATGCACGTTTGTGGTATTTATATAGCAGTTGCCCTTTACTTTTCTTTTTACTCTGCACTATTGCATTGAGTGTGCTGCGTGTGTGTGTGTGTACAGGTGCTTAGGCAAAGGCCTCCCCGAGTTGTTGTGCCTTCGGCGCTGGTCGCCAGCCCCTGGCCTATGGAGGCAGGCTTGGGGTAGTTGTGGCTCAAGCCCGAGTAGGGTCTGGTCGTGATAATTACATAATATGAATAATATGATTATACTCTTAGATAGCTGGTTTTAAAGGATTGAATTAACGATGATATTTTGTTGATCATTGAACTAATTTGTTCTATAATTTATCATAACATAACCTTAATAATATCATAAATATAATATCTATCCATTAAACTAATTATTTGTAATATCCATGATTTGAGGTAATGAAAAAAATTAAAATCAATCGTTCCATTGAGGCCTTATTCTATACATACATGTGGTTGAAAATATAATTTTCTATAGTACGGTGGAAATGTATAATATTTTTTTAACCATTAAAAACATAAAATATGTCATAAATATCATTTTTATTTATTAAATTACCACTGATGATTAATCATTTAGGTTGGTGAAGGAAAAAATGTTGTGTCTTGGAGGTCGTAGTCCGCACATTGCATTAATGAGGGTTACATTTTTTAAAAATCAATGGGAGAGTTGGTTAGTGTTAATTATTGAAATATAAAAAAAATTATTATACTGTGAACAATAAATTAATCATAGAATATTTTTATAGTTAAATTTTAAATGGGAAGATAAAAGTAAAAGATGTTAGCAAAGTGATTGAACCAATGTTGTGAACTTTGGGTTTCTTTTGGAGGATTCCTTGAAAATGTAGGGATTAAGATAATATCTTGTGATGAAAAACTTATGAAAGTGAATAAGTATTTTGGGAAAAGTAAATTAGAAATAATTTTAGGAGGGAAAATAATTTTTTGAGTTGTATTAAAGGGGTGGTGAGGGGCCCCTTTTATGAGAGGTGAGAATGATATTTTAATAAATATCTCACCATATTATAAAGGGATCACATTTTAAACATGTCAAGTGGATCCAAAAATAAACAATAATTGAGTTTAGGGAGAGATAAGTTCAATAATATCTAAGCCACTTGATTATAAATATGTTTTTAACTTATTTCAAGCCTTTTATCTCTTGAATTATTAATTTCTCTATTTAAGCTTTTATAGTAGTAACTAGCATTTAACTAAGGTAAATCATCCTTTGTTTGAAAAAATAAAATGGACCTTATTACATAATTTATACTTACCGATTCCCAGTTTTAAATCTATTTTATTAAATAAAATTCTTAAAAGTGAGACAAAATAATTTTAAAATATAAACTAGAACGTGTTAAAAATATTTTTTGATAAAATATTACATATGCTCTAAAATATCCAATATAGGTTAGTGATTCAAGAATAATATTTTAAAATATATAATTTTACTTATAAAACGTATATTTGGTTAAGAAAAATGTCTTTTAAGATTTATATTATTAATATATCCAAGTGTTGTTTTCCTAAATATTAGTGGTAGGGTGGTTAGGGTATAGGGGTTGAGGAAAAGGTCATAGGGCCACATCCTCGAACCTACATGTTTACTATAATTTGTTTGTTTTGGGATCCATGGTACAGAATTTATTTAAACTAATATCCAATTGATATGATAAATGTTATGTTATTTTCATAAATGGTATTTTAAATTATTCACAAAAAAAACCAATTATTTTTGTAAAATCTAAAAAATAATCTTAACCATATATTATGATTCTTAATTGAAAAATCATGTTCATTTTTTCACATTAATTTTTTATAATTTGAGAGTTAAATATTTAAATTAATTACCAAAATATGATAGAAAACTATTCACAAAAGAAAATAATTTTTTGAAATTTTCATTATTCAATATTTTTATTTATTATAAATTAATAATTAATTTAATGGTAATATAATATTTATATTTCCAATATATTTTATTATTAACTAATCATAAGAAACTAATTTTGAAATAAAACACCAAATTTAAAAATATATATTTTTAGTATAAAATTATTTTCTTAATTGATTTTTCTATACTAATTGAATTTCATTAGTAATAAAAGTAAACCTAATTTTCATTATAACTATATTTAATAATGGGGTTACTCTTATTCATATTCTCTTATTAAATGGATAGGTTTTTAATTATTATATTTAATATTTATATATTTATCTAAATGTATCACAATTTTCATTTATGTCTAGTGTTTCTTGTAGAGAAAGATATCAAAGACATTGAATTATTTAAAGATAATCATATATTAAAACATTAGGGTGTTATATTATCCCCCTTAAAAAAATATTTCATAATTTTTCTTATAATATTAGATTAATATTTATAGGGAACTCATAATTAATCATACACTGGTAGATCATCATTAGCTTATTTGGAATGTGGAATGAGATTTATATGTATGAAAAAATATTATAAGAATTTTATAAAGAGAGATGACCCATTCATAATTTAACATAGAATTATACAAAGGTAAGAAGATCTAGATCCATGAGGAATAACTTCCCACAATCCTTGAAAATGATTTATATGGTAATCATACCACAATGGGATTTTATTTATAACTCAATATCCTATCATTTGTGAAAACTTACATCACATAGGACACTACAAAATCTAGAGATAAAACTCACTATCTACTACATTAGTAGTTTTTTCATTGGAATTTCCTTATTAAAATGATTTTTGGTGACTATTTCCTCATTGTCCCTAGGATTGGTACATTGAGTCACATAATGTACAACTAAATTTAAATTGAACCAAAAGACCCAGGATCAAATCTAGGTAGGAAAAATTTCCAGGGTACTGTAGCAGTACTGCAGTAGGGAAATATAGTAGTACTGTAGTTGTAGAGGAACTGTATCAACAACGACAATGTTATGGAAGAGGCATTATAGCAGGAACTGTAGCGGCGGTAGTACAGTAGCAACAACTATAGCAACACGTGTACTGTAGCAGTACTGTTCAACAAGGGGTCCTTTGGGCCAAAAATTGGGCTTTCATGCCTTGTATTCAGGCCACTTGGCCTTGGGCTTTCGGGCTATGTAATGGCTCTCCCTCTACTAAAACTAAAAAGGTATTTGCTTTAATAATAAATTGAGGCTTCAACCACAACCTTTAAAAAAATTCTCTCTTTGTATTACACTTTTGGGTATGATAGCCTTCATATATGTACTTATTACATTAACCCATTACATTAAAGAAATTTCAACCATACTTTTTCACAGATTTTTGACATGTAGGAAATTGTATCATCTTTATTTCATCATATTTGTCTCTTGAATTTCTATGAGATTCCATTCCAATATTCTTAGGTGTGTTTTGGATTTCAACAATGTCTATAGTGTTAATCTAAATTCTTGACAGCCAGTTTCTAATAATCACGATATTTATCACTCTAATCCTTTTCCCATTACGTTATTCATGGAAAATATTCTACATTATCCATGGAATTCAATATTAACATGTTTCATTCTGGATTCATCCACAAATAAAAACAAAATTATTAACATGAGTGGCAATCTTTTTAAGAGAATTATCAAAATTTGTTATAGAAAATTTTATCTTCAAGTTTTATCCCTTTATAACACTGTCATGTTATCCTATATTTCTTAAAAAAGAAACTTGTTTTCAACTCATTCCAACATATATCACTCTCAATTTAACCTATATCATTCTTGGGTAAACCAATGATACCTTGAATTGCATTATCTCAATATTTATTACATATTCCTCAAAATAGTGATCCTAAATTACCATGAATATTCTTAAAATATTCCAAAATAAAAAAAAAATCTATGATCTCGAATTAAAACCTATCATTTATTCTAGAAGGAACATATCAATTAATATATACCCTAGCCTATGAATCTATATGTTCTAATCTATGTTATCCATGGAAACATTCCTATTTGGTTATCTAATATAAACATATTCAAAAACATTATAATTTTTCCCAAAGATAATGATAATTATCTAAATAAAATCCACTAGGACTATCAAACCAGCTATATAGTTCTTCCTATTTGTTTTACATTAGGTGATAATCAAGTTATTATTCAGTCCACCCAGATTTTCGTTTTATGATGGCGCTATGGGCTGCGAAATCTCTATCCCACGATAATGGAGTTTAGGGTTCCACCTTTCTCATGGCGATCAGACATTTTCTTAGGTTTGATCTGCTTCTTCCTCCTGGCGGTGCGTCGGCGTCATCATCTCCCTCTGTTCCTCTATCATTCGTGGTTATTTCTCAGAATTCTGCTAGTTTCCTCACCCCTAATGTTGCGGGTAAGATAATCCTAGCCTGCAATCGGTCGGCCTTAGATCTGCGTCTAGGTTCCAGATCTGATGAGGCTTTGCAGGGATTTGTGTTCCAGCGGTCTGTTGAGGTGGTTGAAACTACTACGATGTTAAAGGACGATTCAAATCATGGTGTTCTGAGGGAGCCAGACGCTCGGGAAAATGAAGTTGTGGTGAAGGGATTTGATGATTTTTCGTTGCTGGAAGCTTGGGCAGATGCAGTCCTGCCTGGTGTTGTGGTTTTGCACGGATCTCAGTCTTATATTGATGTGGTGAATAAATCACTGTCAAATTCTGGTATGAAGTCTGATGGTGAAGGCTTTCGGTCGCTGGCTCTCTTCTAGGATACCGGTTCTAGTAGAATCGTTCACAAGGGATCAGCATCACACGTTGAAGCGAATCCTGTCGTGCTTGCGGAGAGAATGAAAATCGGTAAAAATTATTTGATTGCATGCATTTTTTACCTAAAGGTGAAAAATCAGGGAAGTTTGAAGATTTGGTTCGTAGGATCTCGATTTTATGGGTTTTCTCTAACTAGAAGTGTGTTTATCTTGGTCGAGGTTTTTTCACTATCTTTTCCCTTCAGATGAAGATAAGCTTCGAGCATGGAGTATTGGGTCCTTGTTGTTGAAACCTAGATAACTTCATTTACCTAAATGGTCTTTGGATTTTAATGTCACTCGTTCATAAAATGTCTTTTATCAGGTTTGGGTTTGTCTTCATGGACTCAATTGGGTCCTTTGTCATCCGAAAATTTTATATGACATTGGTACGACGATTGGGACTCTTATTCGCCTTGATAAGGAAACTAAGGATGTTCGGTTTGGTCACTTTTCTAGGATGTTAGTGGAGGTTGACCTCAGCTCCACTCTGATCGATAAGGTAACTCTTTCTACTCCTACTGACAACATCCAAATTGATGTTGAATATGAAAGAAAACCACTTTTTTGCAATGAATTCATGGTTGTTAGTCACTCTTTAGAGCTATGTCGGAAGAAGGTTTTATGTGAGAAATGTGGGATGAAAGGTCATCCTGCCAATCTCTTTCAAAAGAAGCCAAAGATGAAGGATGAAAATTTGTCAAATCCCATTGATCAAAATGGTGATACACCCACCGAGCCATTGCCCACTGTGGTTGATGTGTTGATTGCTGAGAAATATGCTTCTCAGGAGCCTAATTTGAAAGGCAAGGGGCCGCTGGTGGATGAGTCACTGGTGAGAGCTAATAGTGGGCCTTCAAATACTAGATTTGACTTTGACAAGGAGGTTATTTCAATAGGGGACACTACTGCATGGTCTCATGAAGGTATGAAAATAGTGACTTCTGATCCCCCTCTAGATGTCTCCAATCCAAATGATGTGCAACAAAATATTTACTATCGTCAGGAAATTCAGAAATTATTTCAATCCTCTAAATTTTTTGGTATATGGTGTAATGTCTCTGAGGATGATAAGGTGCATGTTGGTACCCCTATTTGGGCTTCAGGCAGTGGTGTGCATGCCTCTTTTAAGGATGCATTCCTAAGTGGAAAGACAAAGATCACTGAGAGTGAGGGCCTTACCTCTGATCCTCCAAAGAGCAGACCACAAAAGGATTATTCTACTCTTCCTAAGATTGTGTCTACCAGATCGTCTTCTAAGCTACCAAGGAAGGTGGATGAAAATATGCTTAATATTTTCAATCAAGGTAAGTCTCAATCTGATTGGGAAGCATGTTATGATTCTGATTATGGGAATGACATGTCATATTATTTTCTTCAACATTGTTGTTTGATGGATGAGGGAATGTTTGTTTGTTTGATCCTGTCCACCTCTTTTGTACTTTTCCTTTCTTTTTAATAAATGTTCAGAGGCTCTGCTTCTGGATGGTCTTGTTTGTTATTATTCAATCCACCCATTTTAGGGTTATGAACCATTGGTACATATCTTCTAGATTAGGCATCCACAAGTAGCATCCAAACATGGATGAATTTTTTATCATAACCACAAAATATATGTATTACAAAAGATTTGGAATGTTATCATATATATAGAATTATTGGTTTGTCTTATCTTCAGGGTTTTCACTAATGTTCTCTTATTTTAACCACCAAATAAAATATTCACTATCACCTGAACATTAAATCATATAATATATCAAAGGGTTATCTATAACTTTAAAGTTATGATAAACTTAAATTATAAACCCTTAAATTATCCTAAAAACCATCCAAATATGTAAATTTATCTAATCCCTACTTTGATATTGAATGTAGTGCACCAAACTTGTGCTCCCATATTCTATTCTATACACACATACTTCACATACTCACTTTGATATCGGCTATAAAATCCAAGATATAACTATCCATAATTAAAGAATCAACGATGATTATTAAATATCTTACATCCCAAATATCATTTCATGTTCATATCTTTAGAGAATTTGGAAAAAAAATAATAACTAACAAAGTACATTTTCTTTTTATTAAATTGATATTTTCCACATTATATATAAAACTACTTAAAATATAAAGAGTCTTTAATATTTACTATAAATTATTTCACACATGTCATCCTTCTAAAAATTCCATGTGTACTATTTTTTCATAACCTTGGAAATGGAAACATAATAAATGGGTAAGCACGAACGCTCTTTAAGGGAAATATAAAACTGAATCTATCAAAAAACAAAAGCATTATATACATAATATATCATGAATAAATAATATGAATAATGACATAATCAAATTAAATGATGAAAATTTTATTTTAATTAAAATAAATAAATACATGGATATCAATAATATTGATCTCTTATAGATGGAATGCATAATACCAGAGATCAAAAAAAATTGTCAAGGCCTTATTCTATGAAATTACACTAGTATAGGTACTATTATACAGAAAAACCCAAGTTATTTTTCCTCATGATACATGTCAATGCATCCATGGGATATATAATGTTGGACCCCATCCATCACATGATTAAGTCCAATACATTAACCATAATAGTCTACGAGACATTTTTTACCATTTTCTAAGGAACATTTGGATAAATAAAAATTGGTCTTTCCATATAATGAAAAATAAAAAATTCAGATACTCAACCAACATCTATAAACAGTCAATAATGATCAAAATTTTCAATACTTCCCTATTTAATAAATAATATTTCTTTTTAGGTGAACATACTTTAATCTTAATTTTGTGAAATGAGATATTCACACCTTATTGGGTAAAGAGTATATGATTAATTCAATATTAGAATATAATGATAATAATTCATATAGATATGGAAGGTGGATGGTTGAAAAAGAATAAAACACCAATGTAATAAATGAAATATAGAAGGGTGTTGAAATAAGTGAAATGTACCCTTACAAAAATAAATCATTGAATGGTATCACAAAAAAGGGATGAAGAATTGAATTTTTTTATACCTTGTGTTCAATCCCCCAAATAATAAATATATATATTAGATTATTAATTATGAAACATAAAACCAATTATTGTAAATAATTTTGAAAATGATAATCAAAATGAAATAAAAATTAAAAGAACTTTTATAAAACATTTTTATCATTTTTGTAAAATAATAATTTACAAGTCATTTTCAAAGGTAACTTTTGAATAGGTTACATTATAGATTTTGAATACATTTTCTTATAAAAATAATATTTATTAATAGATCCTTGAAATGATATAAATTTTATCTTATATAAATTAGGGTATTAAGAATAATATATGAAAGTGAAATGAAAATCCATATTTATTATTTTAAAAATACCTTTGTTTAAAACTCACATTTGTATAAAAATGATTTATTTTACCATAAAGGTATAAAAATATCCATATAATAAATTATTAGGGTGTAATAACCCAAGCATAAAAGAAATAAGTTTACATTTTTAATAATATAACTCAATAAAAGGACATTTGGGGTGTCAATATCTCTTATTATCAATATAATCCTTGATGTAAGAAATATTTCAAAAACGTTTTTCTTGTGGTAGAAATGTTAATTCATAGAAAATAAATATAATAACATATAGTATAATAATTTTTCATAATTTACCAATCTTTTTAGGCCAAGAGGATAATAAAAACTTAATGAATGAAAACTATGTTTCCAAAAATAATTATAACTGAGGTAACAATTGAGTAAAAAATCCTTTTGAAGAAAATAAATAAAATTGGTTTAGTAATTACCATTGGTAAACAATATCAATTCAAAGAAATATCCATGGGAACTAAATAATCTATTTAAAATAGAAAATATTTTCAATTATTTTAATTTAAATTTCAATTTTTATTCCCACCAAAGTGATATTTTAACGTCAATTTTCACATTTGATGGTTTTAGAAGATTTTTGAGATTAATTGAAAAAATGGCCTAATTTTATAATTTAACTATTTTATTTTTTTTATTATTTCAGTCATAAATTTTTTGAAACAGATTTAATTTATGAAATTCTTTTTTTCTAGATTAAATACATATTGGGGTTCATTTCATTATTCTGGGTAAAGAGTTGAATCCAACATTTGAATTCCCAAAATATTCTCTCAATTCAAGCCTCAAAATTTGTGCATAAATCTTGATACCTTTGAATATGGGACTATATCTTATAATTAGAATGTCTAAAGAAGATAAAATTCAGCGTGGAGAAAGAAAAAACTTGGAGAAACAACTTGTATTTATGTGGAAGCATGTGATTCCCTCATAAGTAAGGCCATAAATGAAATGTAATAAAATTTTGGTAATTCAAAGGTTCTACCTAACCCAAATAATTTTTTATATTCAATGGGATATAAATTTTTTCAAAAGTGACAGATGAAGTTGAAATATTTTGGTAAATGTGAAAGGCATTTATGAACATCCTTAAAGAAGAAATCAATCCCATATTCTATCATTCAACGGGTCTACCATAAGAAAAATTTCATTGGATGTAATCTAGAGGACATATAAAAGGTATATTTAAGAAGATCTTGAATTTGAATAGTGTACAGTGATACCCCCTTGGCCAATATAAGTAGAAGTTCACCAATACTGAAGGAGAGTTATTCATCTCCGATGAAGAGGTGGTTAAGGGACATGTTGATGTTCCTTTTTCCCATTATGTTATTTATTATTTTATTTTTAATTTTAATTTTTATTTATCATGTAATTTTAATTGATTTAATTAAATAATTCATGTATAATTTTGTTAAAGTGCTCACTCTACCCATTTCATTGTTTTCATCCATTCTTCTTCGTTTTATTATCTTCTTTTTTTTTATTTTAATCTTCTTATGTGTTTCATTTATTTTATTTTTTTATTTAATTATATATTTTCTTTCATTTCTTTTATTATATCAATCTATTTTTTGTCTCTCATATATTATTTTTATTCTTTTATTTACAACTCTTTCATTATCATTCCACTATTACCTCTTACTCTAAAAAATGAGGGGTAAACCCAAGGCTTGGATTGAGGTGGGTAAGTGGAAATGATATTCATTCTTCATGTAAATTCTTGTATTTTATTAAGTTTGTGATGAGTAGGAATGAGGTTCAAGGGTGTGAAAATCATCCACTATGACACTAATCAAGAAATCATTTCTATTCTTTTATTGAATATTTTCCCTCCCTTTTACTGGATACAATATCTTTATATATTGGATTTTATTCTTTCAGTGGTTAAAAAGGTATATGATAGAGCTAGGTCCTAGGATATGTCACACTATCAATCATAGTGTGTCATCAACCATAATTACAAAAGGAGGTGGAATTAATATTGTTAAATGCATTCAAGATTTTACACCACTAAATAAATTAATATTAATCCATGCCTAATATCTCAAAATTGAATTATAAAACATAATATAAACACAAAAAAGAATAATTATATAATCAAAAAAAAAGAACCAAAAAGGCCTAGTTATTTCTTCACTAATTACATTTTTCATGGAATGTTAGGTTAGTTTTTTTCTTTCATTTAAATTACATTAGTTTCTTATATTAAATAAAACCAACCAAAAATAGTTAGTTTAGGTGAAATATATTAAGTGAGTGAACAACTGAAAAATATTCTCAAGTGAGATAAACCTAATATACCACAGTTCTATAATAGGAAAATAATTTTCTTTTGCAATTCCCTACGACAGGAATGCATCGAAACTAGTGTTATTTCTAGGTATCCAATCAATGTTTACATATCTATTTATATATTAATAATATAGATATATTTTTAGTGTTTTTATTAAAATACAATAAATTTGTTTCCCACGATGTATCTAAACTACAATTATTCTATGTTGGAAGGTAACTGAGAGGTTTAATGTCAAGAATAATAAGTTTATTCTAGTGATCTAAATGATCACGTGAAAAGGATGAATGATATTATTGATTAATTGGATAGAGATATTGAATAAGCATTTGACTATGTTCTGGTATTGATGGAGAAACCAGAACCTAACCCGTATGTGGGAGATCAATAAGATTTGAATGATATCAGGAATAATTATGAGGAATAACTTGATCTCCCAAGGAAGACACCACTAAAGTAGTGTAATTTGATAAAAAGATAGTGGATTCTGATTACCTACTTCCACTTTCCACCATCCAACTCCAAGAGGAACTTCTCACTAAATAAGTGAATGAATAAAAACCAAATCATGGAAATGAACTTATTTTAAATTAATTCATTTATGGTCTTATTCAGTATGATTTCAACAACACTCCTTATGCTTTTGAATTTTCAGATTCAGTAGATGCTTTTTTCATTATAGGATGATGAATAAATAACACATGAACCTACTAAGGAACACATAGAGATCCATGATTTTGATGAAAATTCAGGTGAGTAAGCCCATGAATAAATAAAAGTAGTTGATCCTGAGGAAATTAAGATAGTGGAAACTCACATTGAAAGGGGAAATTTTATTATTCATGTTTAAATTCATTCAAATTAAAAATACATTCTAACCCTAATTTTGAAATTACAATTCATGCGGCTCATGTGGAGCCAGTATTAAAAAAGAAAGAGGATGTTACATAGGTAGAAACCAAAGAAGAGGTTGATTATTACTTCATCCTACCCCCGACATGAATGTTGTACCAAATTGTAAAGGGGTAGATCTTGTATACTCTATCTATGGATCATTCTTCACTAAGAAGTAAGAAACAAAATATTGTAAATAGTGCATGTGGTGGTTCAAATCCAATATAGTCCAAACACTATCTGAATTTGGATGACATCTGATATATCCCTCTAGAGGAAATAATAATATAGGGTCCACTTAGGGGATCATACCATAATTTATCTTACTACTTTAATTTTCACAAACCAACCTGGGTCGACCCAGAATCAGGTGCCCTAGAAAATCCAAAAAAATGCCCAAAGGACATTACTGATCCCCACGGGCTAGAAACTAGTGTCGAGAATCAATGTAAATCTATTCCGAATGATTTGGCCCATAAAAGGAAATTAAATAAACAAGAATAAAAGGAATAATAAAATTAAACTCTAATAGTGGAAAGTGGATAAAACTAAATGGCTGAACATAACTCTAGATAACCTTGTGGGTCACCACCGTCCACAGAACCACACTCATTCCTTGAGATATCCAAAACTGAGAGAACCTGATACTTAAGGATAGAGTAGGCATGAGCATCGATATACATAGTAGGAATTCCAAAATAAACCACACCCAATGCCCCGCCTTAAAATGAAATCCTTTCCTGGTAGTTTGAAAATCAGATATATAATAGTATTGTTTTTTCACTATTTTATCAAAATGTGTAATGATATTTTACTTTTAATAAAACCCCCCTTTTCATTATTTTTTTAAATCAATTAAAAAATCATATAAGTCATTGAAATTAGTTATTTTAAAATCCAACAAATACCAAAATGGGTCTTTCAATAGAAAAAAGAAAAGTAAATATGTCATGAGATCAATTAACCAAAAGATCCATAACAGAAAGTAGGAACATACAATTATGAAACCATGGGTTTTATTAAACATCCCTAGAGAGATCCTTAGACATACTTAGTTTGGAACCTCCTTTTAGTGTCTGGTGAATCCTCTATGTCTATAACCAACTGGTTTCCCTCAACTAGAAAATCATGTGGAACATCTCACCTAGCCTAATAAGAACTCCACAGGGAAAAAAACCATCTAATTGGGGGTGATCAGTAACCATAACTTGACCCACTAAAATATACCCACGAAACCTATTTTAATAATATACTATGTAATTAGGAGTCCCTCGCATGTGTGACTCACCTTACTTGTCATCACCGTACTTACCTACCCCAAACATGAACAATACCTATACAATAACCCAGAAAGGGAAATCCTGGATATGGGTGCCCATCATAAAATAAACCAATCATAAGTTCCAACCATGCCATCACATCACATATACTTTTTTATCCATTTCAAAAATCAATTTAAGTTTCCAACTGGGCGTTCACGCATTAAAAACCAAAGTTCACTTCAAAAATGAAATAAGGTGCCATCTGGGATTTCAATACTATTATTCCATTATAACATAAAAATATTCCAAACCAATTCAAAAATAATTCAAAACACCACTTTCACAAACACTTTTATATACATGAATTTACATTTTCAAATAAATTTCCATTTTCAATATTTTCTCAAAACCAAAAATGAAAATTCACCAAACTACCCAAGATGCCAAATAGGCTTTCTTAACATTTGTAAATTAAAAATCCTTTCTAAAGTACCAAATGGGATGAGTTTTTAGGAACATACTCCAAACCATTTTCAAGTTACCCAATGCACCAACATTCCATTTAGAGATCGAAAAACCAATATTTCAAAGTTTCATCCTCGTTTTAAGGTCCACCTTGGATCCACCGACATCTAATGGGACAATAAAAACATCCAAGATACACCCCAAACTCTTCAAATTTCCAAAAAAAGGAAAGTAATACATAAAATATTTAAAATAAATCATTAATTTCCAAAAAATTGCCCTTCACAACCTATGAATCATTTAGTATATTATTCTAAAACATTTAAGATACCTCATAATTAAAAGAAACTGGCATCCATGCTGAGATAGTATATACAAAAATATGAAACCATATCCAAGAGGCCATATTAATTTTACCAAAAACATATACATAAACATATATATATATATATATATATATATATATATCATAAGAGTGTGAAAACACACATTAAAAATCCTACGCAACCATGGAATTAAAATTAAATGGGTACGGTCATAGGGAACCTACCTCAAAAAGGAAGTGAGTCTGCCAAACACTTTGGCATCTGACAAATTAGGCATCAACCACTCGTAACTGGCCAAAAATCACACACACAAATACATATATATATATACATATATTTATAATACAAGGAATGTATTCCTCGTTCCCTAAGGGAATACATACATGGAGGACATATGTGTATTATATATATATATATATACATACCTTAAGTATATGCATTTTTTCCCTCTATTATTGAACAAAATTCACTATAACATCAAAAGATATCCAAAATTAATGCAGAAAAGGAATAAACACCGCTAATTATTTATTAGTGACTCAAAATAAAGGTGTAAAATTAAACAGTGGAAGAAAACCCTTTCCCCTAGTGACGTCTGTTAGCCGAGATGAGCCAATATTCTTTTCCTTTGGTGGAAGATGTCAAAACACACCCAAAGACGACCAGAGGATCCCATTACATGACCTAAAAACAAGTAGATAATAAAAAATTTCCCCATTTGAATCCTTGGGTTTTGACTGGGGCATACTAGTCAATTAAGATGTGGAAAATTGGCCAAATCAAGGGATATTAGTAGAAAGAAAGGCTTACCTTGAGGTTTTGACTATGAAACTAGAAGGAATATAGTTGTTTCTCCTAAGTAAAAGAGGGCCTAAGGAGGGGCGACACGTTGTGCACTATAGGGAAAGGGGGCAGTGCGTTGCACCATGGGGAGGTCACGCTACAATGGGGGTCTCGGCTAGGAATGTGCTAACACTAAAATAGGATTTCGACCACAGAGGTGAGGAAAAGCTGCTAGGTCATGCCATCGAGGCATGTTGAATGAGGTTGTGCGATTTAGGGGAGAGGAAGGGGAAGGCGGTACCTTTTAGTTAAATTAAAAAACACATAATAATAATAATATTATTATTATTATTATTATTAACAAAATTCATAATAATATAAATAATAATAATATTATTATTATTATTATTATTAATGGTAATAATAATATCCATTATTATTATTATTATTTAAACTCTTTCTTTGACTTTATTTTATTGATAGATTTTATTTCCAATTATTTTATTTTATTTTTGGACATAGGTATCCCGCATGGTTTTCATATGGTTATTCTTAACCATGCACAACCTGTTCGCAGGACCCCACTTCCCTTGAAATTGTAAAATTCAACCTTAACCAGATTGAAATCCAAAGCGATGATAAAAATTAATTAAAATAGTTAAAATAATTAATTTTTTGAGTTTGGGGTGTTACAGTTCTCCCCACCAAAAAATATTATTCCCCCATAAAGTCTCCCAATAAAATGAGGAAACAAACTCTAGATTGAAAATGAACAAGGGAAGAAAATCCCTGAATTTAGTGTGGCGTTTCATTCTACCAGTCAAACTCGGCCAATCAAGAAAAAGCCACATCACAAGAATGAGGGGAGAAAATGAGGGGGGTTCTCCCCACCACAAGAAATCACCTATTACTGACTAATTCAAAAGGAAACCACATTGACTTCCATGGTGGGTCTCCCCACCATTTAAGATCTGGACAGATTAGACAATCTTTGGAATTTCCAGCATTGGACAGCTCTAAAAATACCAACGCGAACTAAAGCTGAAACCCCAAGGAACGAAATCAGACAAACCATGATTTATAACCCCCAAAGGATGCAAGAATCTCTATAATGAGCACAAACAAAAGATAAATCTAACCCACAAAGGGACCACATTTCAAGGTTTCACAACCATAAGGCATGATTACCACTACAAAGTTTCACAGGGATATAAGGAAACCAAACCATTCATAGAAAAAAATGGTATATTTAAAAAAACCCCACAACGAAGGAATAAGGCCTCACATCCTTTTATGATGAAAACGTACTTAAAAAGACAGTAGATTCTACAATGAAGACTGAAACTGTCATTTTATAACACTAGAGACTAAATTCAGACCAAGGTCCTGCACACTCCCAGTGATTCCTGACAGTGTGAAGAGCTTCACTTTGAGACTTGTGGATGGAGTTCTGATGTCTAGAAGTATCTTCTTCCCCACAGTCAAGATCTGATGTCCTCTGACCAAGACTTCCTCATTTAAATTATTCCACTTGAAGAACATCCCCATGTGACCCAAATGGCCACAAATTCTATATGCATTCTAAAGATTTTCAAAATACGACATTTGAAATCCCAAACCGGATACACTGAAAGAAAACAGCCAAACAACATGAAGAATTGGGGACTATACCCAGTGAAGGAGACATTTCTAAAATATGCTCCTCTGGTGAACTCCTCTCACTAGATAGGGATCCTTCACAAGAAAAAAGAGACACTGAATTTCTAACTTCTTGGCATCTGAAAACCAACTCACCTGAAAATGATTTTCCCAATAGCTATCTAAACTGATATTCTTATGCTACCTCCAAAGAAATGGAAACCATCTCCTCAATCTGGTAAACAAGATCCTTCATCATCCACTGACCATTCTAAAAGCTCGTGTTCCCCATCACATTCCACAACATTACCTTCATAGGCACACATCACTAGATAAAAGTGGTCTCAAATACTCCTCATGACATCCCAAATTGTGACGGCACTAGGATGACCACCCTACACCGGTCCAATGTTAGACCTCCAAACAAACTCCAAATAGCTTGAACCCTCACCTCTTTTGGAGTTCTTGAAAATGTTTTGAATCCATCAAGACACTTTATTACCTCTACCAAACCTCAATCACTACAGAGAATAGGAAATGACCAAAACAAACTTGATCCCACCACTCCACTAGGAGTCTAAGCAAGGCCAAAGACAAAATGACAAAAATAAAAAAGAAACATTTGGGACATTTCTGGTAAAAATACATTGAATAAAAAGTAATATAAAAAATAATCAATACCTATCCAAATATAATATAGAAGGGACATCACGAACCAAACCCCAAACATGTATACCAACAACTCACTAATCAAATTGAATCTGAACCACATCTCAACCAAAATAAAAGCACAACAACATAGAAAATCAATCCAAGAATTATCTTTTGAAAATAAACATTTTCCAAATTCATCCACATCTATATTTAATCCCCATTTTGAAAACAAACTTCATTTTTTGTTTCAAAGATAATTCCATCAGATCTGCTTGATAATTCAAAAAACCATAACACTTTCCCTTTAAAACAACAAAACTCTTTAAAAAGGAAACATCTTTTTTCAAAAACCATTTTCCTTTTCAAAAACAACTTTGTAAAACCATATAAATCCTTGATTTTAAAAAATTAAGCCATGGTATCCTACTAACTATAACATATGTGTTGTCCCCACTTCCTCTTATATCATTCTCACAAACATTCCAGCATGCACTCTCCTTACACATATGCACATATGTGAATGTCCATAAAGAACACGAAGGTTCACGTATACCTATTCGCCATAAAAACCAAACATTTTTAACTTAAAAATCATTTCAAATTTTATAAAACTTTTCATAATTCAAAATAGTTTCCCTTAAATTCTCTAATCACCCAAGGTTTTCATTTTTGAATTCAAACCTTTTAAAATCAAGAAAAATTTCATAAGTCAAGAAGAACCCCAAAAGCAATTTAAATTCACACCAACAAAACGAAACAAACAACAACACTCACACTAAAGCACTTAGATGGTGAACTAGTGGTCATGCCTAACCCCAAAACATGGTTTAAGAGAACATGCTCTAAGAAATAACCAAACAGTAGGAGTGTCTCAATCCATTCACCAAATCTCTACATGGGTTGTTACTCCATGTATGTCTATCATGAAACAATAGGTAACTCACTTGATCATCCCGCATCATCACAAACCAGAACCAAAGACTCAAATCCTAGACTACCCCTAGAAACTCGAGGAACAAAACAAACAAGAGTTCACGATGATCTTCTCATACCAACCTCTAGATTCCCAATAGTCCTAGTATCAAACTACCTAACACTAAAAATAATAAGAACCTCCCCTTTGATACCATTTTTTATGAACTAACCTAGTTCGGCCCTGAATCAATCACCTAATTTGGTCTGCGACAAGGCCCGAAGGGCATTCCCAATTCCCACGGGCTGAAAACTAGTATCGGGCATCAAAGTAAATCTATTGGGAAATACTTGGCCCAAAAAATAAAAATTAATTAGCTAGAATAATTTGAACAATAAAAAACAATATACAAGAAGAAATTAGACAAAATTTAATGACTAAACATACCTTTGGATGACCTCATGGGTCACCACCAACCATGAAACCACAATCTCTCCTAGACTGATCCAAAACTGGGATAACTTAAAACTGAATGATAGTGTCAGCATGAGCACTGAGATGCTTATTCAGAATACCAAAATAAACCACACCCGATTCCCCACCTCAAAAATGAAATCCTTTCTTGTATTTTGAAAATAGGATAAATAAAAGTATGGTATTCTACTCTTTTATCAAAATAGGTAATAAGCTTTTACTTTTAAGGAAAACCCCTATTTCATTCATTTTTAAAAAATCACCAAAGAATATAAGTCATAGAAATGTGTTATTATAAAATCTAACTAGTACCAAAAATAGGAATTACAATAGAAAAAAGAAAAGTAAATATTTCATGATATCAAATAACCAAAAGTTCCACAAAATAAAGAAAGAAAATACAAGAATGAAACCAAGGACATTTATTAAAAAACCTTAGAGAGGTCACTAGACGTTCTTTGTCCAGAACCACCTATCGGCATATGGTGAATCCCCTAAGTCTATAACCAATTTTACACCCACAACTAGCCAATCATATGGAACAACTATCCTAGCCTAACAAAAAATCCATTGGTTATCAACCCATCTAATTGGGGTTGATCAAAAACTATTACTCGACCCTATAAAATAATCTCATACAACCCATGGTAATAATATACTATGTAAGTATGAGGACCTCACTTTCATGACTCACATTACCTCCCGTCACTGCACATGCCTACCCCAAACATGGAAAAAGCCTATACGATATCCCATAAAAGGAAATCCTAGATTTCATAAATCAAACTGATCACAAGTGGCAATCAGGCCATCACATCACATAAACATTTAAACTATTTCACAAAGGTCTTTAAGTTTACAAATGGGAATTTACACTTTCAAAAACAAATTTCACTTCCAAAATGATGTAAGGTGCCAAGAAGGATTTCAAAACTATTATTCCAATATACCATAAAAATATTCAAAACTAATTTCTAAAATAATTTGAAACACCACTTTCACAAACAATATTTCATACACGACATTACATTTTCAAATCTAGTTCCATTTTAAATATTTTTCTCAAAACCAAAAATTATATTTCACCAAACAAACCAAGATGCAAAATGAGTTTTTGTAACATTTAGAAATCAAGAATCCTTTCTAAATTACAAAATGGGATGAGTTTTTAGGAACATACTCGGAACCATTTTAATGTTACCCAAAGCACTAATGTTCTATTTAAATATCAAAGAACAAATATTTCAATGTGTCATCTTCATTTAAAGGTGAACCCATGTGTGGACTTTGTGCACCAATGGATTCACCAACATCAAATGTAATATTCAAAACTTCCAATAAACACCCAAAACTCTTCACTGTTCCAAAAAATCCAAGCATTACATAACACATTTAAAAAAAATCTTCAAGTTCCCCAAAATTACACTTCACAGGGAATGAATCATTTAGTAAATTATTCATAAACATTTAGGATACTTCATAATTAAAATCATCTTTCATCCATGATTAGAGAATATATAAACAAATGGAAAACCAAATCCAAGAGACATAATTAATTTTACCAAACACATATACATAAACATATACCACATGAGTATGAAAACACATGTTTGAAATTATAAGAAATCATTGAATTCAAATTAAAGGCATGTGGGAGTAGGGAACCTATGCCAATAAGGAATCGGTTCATGCTAAAAACATTGGAACTTGAAAAATTATGTAGCAACCACCTGTAACTGGCCCGAACTCGCACAGACATACCTATATATATATATATAATCCAATGCACGTATTCCAAATTCCATAAGGGAATACATACATGGAGGAAAAATATTTATATATTATAAATATACATATGTTAAGTATGTGTGTGTGCACCCTCTATCATTGACAAAAATTCACACTAACATAAAAAGGTATCCAAAATTAGGGGAGAAAAGGACAACACACCTCTAATTATTTATCAGAGACACAAAATATAGGTACAAAATTTAACAGTGGAAGAAAATTGTTACCTCGAGTGACACCAGTGATCCAAGATGAGCCAATCCGCTTTTCCTTTAGTGGCATATGATGAGACACACCCAAAGACAAACTGAGGATCCCATTTCACGTCCTAAAAACAATTATAGAATAAAAAATCAACCCATCTGAAATACTAGGTACAACCAAGACATACGAGGTAATGAAGAGACAGAAAATTGGCCAAATTAAGGGAGTGGAGTGGATAAAAAGCCTTACATTAATTTTTTTACCAAGAAACCAAAGGAAATCTGGTGGTTTTGCTGAAAGAAGACAGGGTTGACGGAGGGGTGATGTGTCATGCACTAAAGGGAAAAGGGGGGATGGTGTGTCGCTATATAGGGAGGTCTCACTGTATGGAGGTCGCACTACAATTGGGGGTCTCGGTCAAGAAGGTTCTCAAACTATACGAGGATTTTGGTCATAGTAGTGAGGAATAGAAGCTAGGTCACGCCATAGAGTCATATTGTAGGAGGGTTTCATGATTTAGGGGAGAGGAAAGGGAAGGATACCCCTTTGAGGTTAAATTAAAAAAAACTTATAATAACAATAATAATAAAAATTTCAATAATAATAAAAATTTAAATAATAATAATTATTATTATTATTATTATTATTATTATTAAAACACCTTATTTAGATTTATTTTTATCATTTAAAATTCCTAATGTTTTTCACTAACATGTTTTGATATTTAAATAAGAAAATTGAATGCCCAAAATTCAATTTATTCTTTAATTGACACATCTAGGAGATAACAGTTTATTTGGAATCCAATGATGTCATGTTTTAGATTTTATTTTTAATGAAATTGATAAGTAAAATGAATAACTGGATTATTAAAGTGAGAAATGGATATTAAAATGAGGACTCGTGATTTTAGGGAATTAATTGATTCATATAAATGAAATTTCTCTACCATTTTTCATTCTTTCAATTTCTGAAATTCTTATGAATTTATTTTTTTATTATTATCCATTCCTTGAGTGATTTTAAAATTCACGAGTTCCATTCTAGAGAGTATTTTTAGACCAAATAATTCCCATTAATATTGATCATACTTATTGAGTGATCCTGGGACATGTCACTACCAGAACATACATTTGAACTTCCTAAAGCTATAACTATGAAAAAACATGTTTAAAATGATCAAGTCATGTTTAAAAAATTATTTATCTCTGGTACCACATTTACATCATTATTTTTTATCCCATAGATACCATGAATATACTTATTAGGAATGATCCATGTTTCAATCCATTTTTATCCATTCCTACCCTCCTCTTAGTAACTGCATGATATTTTAAAGTTGAAGTGTGGGGGTAAAGGGATTCATGGTGAAGAGATGGAATTAATTATAAATAAAATGTATAGGGGTTCTATAGTTTGAATAAATAAAATGTATCAAATATACTTAATTGTTTTCCCTTTATTAAAAAAAGGGAAAAAAAGAATGGGTTGTGACTTTAATGAATAAAAAATCACAATCACTATACTAATTATTTTTATAATATATGGTTAGGTGGTGTATGTGAGGTTTATTTTAATAATTAAATTTGAAAAAAAAATGGAAAAAACTGCACCCTAAAAAATGTATAAAAGTAGAGAAGAACTCATTAAGGTGCACATAATTCAGTATGTTTTCATTATTCATGACACTTTCATTGAATGTTTGGTGGAAGTTTGAGATTCCAAATTAAAGGGGATAATTTTATAGGACTTTTATTTTTTATTTCATGAATTTTACATAAGAGATAAACTACCTCCTTAAGCCTTAATTTGTAAAGAATCAAATCCTACCAACCTTAATCATCAAACTCATTCAAACCTTTATTGCATGTCCTTAGGATATTATATTCCTTTTACCTTTACAAAAGTGGGTAAAGTAGTTACTTTACAAGACTATAGATAAAGAGAATGTTATCTTGGTGTGAGCATAACTCTACTTGATTTTAATCATGATTTATTAGATAAATGAATACTTTATGAGGTAGATCATGATTTGGAATATGTAATAATAACAAATTATGAAACTTGAATAAATGAGCATAGAAATTCAATCATTTTTAAAATGGGAAACATAAAATACATTTGTTGGTTTTTTTATTAAAAATGAGAAATTTAATTTATATTTTTTGTGTAATTTGAAATTTCTCTTTTACATTGATAATTGTTTGATATTATTGCTTTGGAATTTGAATATTAGTAACAATGATGCCCTCTAAATTCATGGTTGAGATTTTATGCTTGATGAAAAACCTGGTTTATGTATGGGAGAATTGATATATAACATAATTTCAATTATATTAATTTTTAATTTAAATTTATTAGTCCTAAAAAAATTATTTTTTAATGCCAATTTTGGACTTAATTGGAAAAATTGACAAATTTTTGGATTCAACTATTTTAATTTATTTAAGTATTCATCCATAGATTTTTATAGATTGATTTAATTTATTTAATTATTTTCTTTTAGGATTATGTACATCTTGAGATTCATTTCATTATTTATACCAAGAGATGAAACCAACATTTGGAGGCCCACAATATTATTATAATTAAAGTATTAAAATCTGCACATAGATCTGGATACTTTTGTTGATGGGACCGTATCTCATAAATGGAATAACCAAATAAACTAAATTTCAACATGGGGAAATAAAAATTTGGGAGAAAATACTTGTATTTCTGAGGAAATGTGTGATTCAATCACTACCAAGGTCATAAATACAATTGAAATCATATTTTTTGTAATTCAAATATTCTTCCAGCCCTGAATGATTTTTTTGAGTAAATGGGATATAACGTTTTCCACAAGAGGTGGATGAAGCTGAATTTTTTGGTCAAATGATAAATATATGTATGAAAAACTTCCAAAAATAAACCATTCCCTAATTTGGCCATTAAATGGGTATACCACAGGAGGACATTCATTGGCCAAAATATGGAGGAGATCTTAAAGGGATGTTTGGAAGATTATTATTTTGGATACTAAAGGATGGAACCCCCATTATCCTATATGAGGAAGATTTCACTCATGTTTAAGTATATTTCCACACCCCTGATATAGAAGAGCCTAAGGGCCATGTTTATGTTCTATTTTCCGTTTATTTTATTTTTGGATTTTATTTTAATTTTGTGTTTCATTTATCATGTACCTTGATTTTTTGTTTATCAAAAAAATCATGAATAATTTAGTTAAAGTGTTCCCTCCACCCATTTAGTTCTTTTTCTTCCATTTTTATACTTCTTATTGTATTATTCTTTTCATGTTATTCATCTTATGTTTTTTAACTATTTTATTATTTTAAATTCTTATATATTTCTTATATTTTATGTTATTATCTATTTATCTTCTTCCTCTCTCTTTTATTCTTTTTATTGTTTTCTTTTATTCAATTTATTTCTCATTGCACCGTGACCACTTACCCTAAACAATTAGGGGCTAACCAAAGGATTGTCTTGCGGAAGGTATGTTGATTATTCATGTAAATATTATATGTTATTAAGTTTGTGATGAGTAAGAGTGATGTGCACGGGTGTAATATTCATCCACCATGACAATAATCTCAACCTCATTTCTATTATTTTATTAAAAAAATTGTACTTATACTGAATATAAGATCATTATAAAATGGAGTTTATCCATTTAGTGGATAAAATTTCATAATATTGTACCAGGTCCTGGGATATGCCACACTATCTATTGAGGTTCTCTAAAAAAATTTATTATATGAGGAATTAGAATTAATATTTCTAAACGCATTCGATATTTTTCACCACTAAATAAAATTATAGTAATTCATGCATGAGATATCAGAAATGAATTAAAAAACATTATCAAAACACCCAAAATGAGAATGATGCAACCCATAAACCATACCAAAAGGGCTAATTTATTTCTTCACTAATTAATTTATTTCATTTCATTTTAGTTTAATCTTATATTTCCTTTAAATTCCATTAATTTCCTATATTAAATAAAAACAACCAAAAAAATTGTTAGGTGAATTAGATTAAGTGAGTAAATAACTGAGAAAGATCTTTAATGTGAGATGACCTTATTCAGACTATGTTTTTCATTAGGAAAATAATATATTTTGTCACACCATGATAGAGTTGTGTATCACCATTCAAATGAAAAATGTTGTATAATAAAAATGAGTCTCAAGGAATTGATGTTTGAGTCAAGTACCCCTAAAAAATTGAGTTTCATTTTAATAAAAACCCCTTGAAAGATAGAGGACTTTTAATTTATCTTAAAAATCCATGATTAAAAAAAATCATGTTATGAGATCTCAAATAGAAAATTTATACACTAAATAATGGAAATTTGGTTCATAATAACACACATATTTCATGAGGGGGATTTTGGATGAAAACCCTTGTATCAAATATCATCATTCTAATATAACTAATGATTTTTTTAATAAATATTTCATACTAGTTATAAATGTATAATTTCATTCCATGGAATTTTTTTGTTACAAACTATGAAGATAAAATCCTTGATGATCATGTTTCGATGATTCTTAATGAATAAAAGTCGATTTATTAATTGATGTGGTAAATATTGATACAAACATAAGAAAACCAAAAACAAAACATTATTTACATATTTATATCATGTTATAATAATAAATATATTCTAATATTCAACCATGATATAAATTCATTCTATTTTTCATGTAGGTGGTTAAACTGGAAAAAATGAACCTACTATAAAAATGGATGATTATGTGGTGTTTTTTTATAATATCATTATATCATAATAAAAATGATATTTTCAGTTTTAATTAGGTTATATATTATAATTTTAATTAATTATAAGAATTGTGAACATTTTTGAAATTATTACATATTATGTATAAGAATATTTTTTTTCTTAGAATGCTTATTTGAAATGATTGAATTGACGATGATCGTTTATTTATCAATTAATTAATATGATCCTTAATTTATCTTACCAAAAAATTAATTATATCTGAAACATAATATTTATATATTAAATTCATTCTTAGGACTATCCATGAATGGAAGTAATGATAAGAAAAATTTAAATCAATCATTCCATGGAGGCGGAAGTCCACATGTATATATATTTGGTTATTTCATTTTCAATAGTATGAGATAAATGTATAACATGATTTATATTTTTATAATATAAAATATTTTATAAATATTATAATGATTTATTAAATTGCATATTTTGACTAGCCTTGTATGTTGTTGAAGGAAACTGAAATACATTGCATCCTCGAGGCTGTAGTCCAAAAATCCCATGAATGATGGTTTCATTTTACATAAAGGTAATAGGAGAGGTATATATTTTATATTAATATTTATTAAAAATATAAACCATACTACGAACACAAAATTAAACATATAATATTTACAAAAATATATTTTAAATGGAATGATAAAAGTAAAATATATTAGTCAAAACATAGAACTTACATTTAGAATTTGTGTAACTTTTATAAATTTCCTCTAAAATGAAGTGATTAAGAAAATATATTGTTAACATAAAATTGTGGGAGAGAAATAAGATGATAAGGGGATGTAATTGGATCAATTTTTATAGAGTAAAATTAATTTTTATATTGGTATTCAAGGGGTGGTGATATGCCCCTTTTATAAGTGGTGTGAATGACATTTTTATAAATATTTCAACTTAATAAAACGTTATCATATTTTATGAATGTGAAGTGGATTAAAATTAAACATTAATTGATTGGAGGGTAATATAACGTTTATAATATCTCAACCACACAATTAAAATCATGTTATTAAAAAGTTTCAATCCCATTTTCAGTTGAATTATTACATTTTTCATTTAAGTTGTTACCGAAGTAAATAGTTTTTAAACAATGTAACATATAATTTATACCCAAAAAATAAATAGTCCTTATTAAATAATTTAAAAAACCTATTCCCAAGTTTAAATCCCTTTTTTTATTCAATTTATAAAAGTAATGAAAAGTAATTTTAATCTAAAAAATCATAATGTACTAATTTTTTTGATAAAATATTACTTTTGTTATAAAATATAAAATATAAGTTTTTAGTTCAAAAGTAACATTTTAAAAAATATATTTATAATTTTATATCAAAATTTATTCAAGAAAATGGCATCATAAGTTTTAGGTTATTCATATATCCAAGTGATTTCATAAAAGTCACATTATTTTCAAAAACTATAATTTTCACTATTCAACTAACAATAAATTATTTTTGAAAAATATAAAAAAATATCCTCTAAAAATTATATTATTATTTCAAAACCATAAATTATGTTTTTTTAACTTAGATTTATAAAATTAGAGAATAAAATATTCAAATAAAATCCCAAAATAAATTGAAAACCCCCACATGTTGAAAAATAACTTTATATAATGTTAACTATTTTTTATTCATGTTTATTATCAATTAATAATCACTTTATTAGTAATATATTATTCATGTTAGAAATATATTTTATTAATATTTAATAAAAATATACATAGTTTCAAATAAAAAACAAATTTTAGAAAAGTTTATTTTTAAGCTTAAAAGGATTTTTTTAGTTATTTTAGCAACACTAATTGAATTTCATTTTTATTAAAAGTTTAATTTTTTTTCATTGTAACCATATTTAATATTATGGTTACTCTTATTAATATGATTTAATTCAAAATTTAGGTCTTTATCTAAATGTATCCTACTTTTTTTAAGTTCAACATTTCTTGTGGAGGAAGCTATCGAACTCGTTGATTTATTAAAAGAAATCATATATTATAATATTTTGGTTCTATAAAATTCCATGGTCACAATTTTATAATTTTAAGACAATTATATTACTCAAGGTGTGAAATTTATTTCCCCAAAAGACATTCATTTTCAAAGGAATATTTAGTGAAATTGTGATGTATGAGAAAAATATAAATGGAAATCTATAATTTATTAATTAAGAAGAGAAATTTTTTGGACCAAATAAATATGAAAACATGTTGTGGAAAAAAAGTCATATCCATTAGAGCCAAATTTACTTTAAATATTTGGTAAAAAGTAAAGGATATCATGATATCCCAAATCTTACTCATGATCATACTCACATGTGAAATTTCTTCCAAAACGGAAAATACATTCAAAAAATATAATAAAATTAAAAATATATAATAGACCACGTATTACATACATAGATATTACTTAAAATTGAAGAATAGTAATTATAAAACATAAAAAACCATTACAGGATTGTATAGGTTTAGCATCATTAGAAATGTAGAATCATAAAAAACTAGTTCATAAAACATTGACATTGTCTCCCGCTTATTACTTCATAACTAGACCACTTTTTGACATATCTAACTTAATTCCCTTCTTCAAAACGTGGGGAAAATAAATATAAGAATGTGTGAGCTCAGATGATAAGAGAGGGTAAAAAATAGGGATATCAATCATATCAAAATAATAAGACATAATAACATAACATATGAAAATTTTATCCTATATATGAAAGATCATGAAATTATATCAGAGAATAAATCATAAAAGTTCATAAAGAATCAATGAACGTATTCCCAAAAGACATAACCTAAGACATGGAATTTGTGGCATAAAAATAAGCATATAAAATTATTTTATATTAGTCAAGGCTCATTTTCAATACCATCATAGTGGATAAATTCCATTACTAAATGGAGTCCACTCCTCATTCCAACCCTGTATTACTAAGTTGGGTTTACTTCCCGTTTTAACCCTATATTATTGAACCAAGATCATTTCTTGTTCAAGTCTCATCTATCTAATAAGATATAAATATTTACCCAATTAATTTCAGGGAGACATATGTCCCAACCATCTCATAATGAAATCATTCTTATATGTGCCACAAACACATAATTCATTAATAATATAACAAATTAAGGAATAATATAGGTTTCTTAAAAATCATTACATCCTAACATAATTCATGTAAAACAAATGGATTTTATAAATTAAAATCCAAAATAAACACAATCAAACAATAAGAGTAATAGATATAGTATAATTGAAACATAACCCAATTAAATAATTCCATATTAAATGAAATTTTTTGTGATAGAACATTTGAAATTACTTCTAGAGGAAAATATCCTTTCTTATTCCAAAATGGTTTCTTTTGTCGAAATGCCATGAAAATTGAAAAGAAAATAATTCCTTTCAAAACAAACTTGAAATATTGAAAATTGAGATTGATGGAAATAAATCATTATGAAAGCATAAAAATCGGTTCATTCCATATAAGTTGAAAGAAAACTTTCTTCTCGTACTTTTTTCAAATTAGTCAAAAATACCTCATATCGAAAACCACAAAGGATTTAATTCATATCATTTAATAAAAATTCACCAATTTGTAAAATTTAATTTAAAAATAAATAGAATAATGAAAATAATATTTTAGAATACATATTTAGGAAACATGGACACATATGATAAATATACTCTAGTAAATACTTACATATAAACAATCTCGTACAATAATAAGATTGTGAAAGTCTCCCTTATCTTTGGTTTGATATACTTTGTATATATCTGAATCTATTTTATAATAATTTAAATAATTTCATTGAATTTTTCCAGAATCAAAGTCTTATTTATGATATCATATATGATCATATTATAATATTTTTGTTAATAAAATTTCTTTAATACTTGTTATTCGGGTGTTAACTACTTCATTTTCATATGCTTGTTTTGTTGAATAAGTTATGGTTCAACTTCTTAGGTCATATTTTTATCATTAAAAATTTATATTAATATAATATATATCATATTTATTCATTCCTTACATTTATATATGTTGATTAAACAAGGTTTTCCTTATGACTTTTCCATTCCTTCATACTTGGGGGAGATTGTTTAGACAATAAGGTTTCCTTATGACTTTACAATTCCTTCTTGTTCTGAAAATCACAAACACCTTATTTCAAGGAACAATTATTTATACCCTATGTTTTAATTCTATAAGGAAAATTTCCTTCCCCAAAATAATTTACCCTTACCTAGATTTCATTGTTCATATCATAATTTTTCTATTTGTAAAATTCGGTTTGAAACCAAAACCTTGGAATTCTATAATTACCTAGATATGAAGCATTCTATTTTAGGATCCCAATTCTCAGAATTCTGGTTACGAACTCTTCTGTGTTCTGACTCAAAATTATGAAAACAAATTCTGGATACGAACTCTTCTGAGTTCTGAATCTGATTTTCTGACTCCGAATTCTGATTACAAATTCTGGATATGAACTCTTCTGAGTTCTGACTGTGAGTTCTGACTCCAAATTCTGATTACGAATTCTGGATTAGAACTCTTATGAGTTCTAACTCTGAATTCTGAATACGAATTCTAGTTACAAACTCTTCAAAGTTCTGACTCTGAGTTCTCATAATTATGACTTCGAACTATTTACAGTTCTGACTCTGAGTTCTCAGAATTCTGACTCTGAACTATTCAGAGTTCTGACTCCAAGTTCTCTGAATTCTAACTCCGAACTCCTATGAACTCAGACTCTGAACTTTGTAAGTTCAGGTTCCGAACTCCTAGAAAATAGAATCTGAATATCCTTATAGACTCCAAATTCATTTTTGGTTAGACTCTGAACATTCATTTTCTTACATTCCAAATATTGTATTATGCTTATGTAACCATATTTTTGCTTACACTTGTATAAAATGATGTCATGTATTCAGTTACTCATTAACCATTGTTTGAGTGACACGTGTACAGGTCCCTCCAAAATTCAAGGAAAAATATGACCGTTGGAGGAGTGAGTTGACCATTGAAGTAGTGCCTATAAATAGGATCTAATTTGAAAGAGCTCATAACAAGTTGATCAATCTAAAGATTACATGCTACTTAAGTGATTTCAAGATTGAGAGGCTTTATTTCTTAGTGTGTACTGAACTACTTATTCAAATTTTCTCTGTGTGAATTTGATTGTTATTGTGTACAATCAAGGGATTCCGGGGATAGGAAGAAAGAGGTGTCGACTACCATGATGTTGAGGGCTTCCATGCTGAGGATGAAAGAGGTGCCGACTACCTTGAAGTTGAGGGCTTGCGGGGATAGCAAGACAAACTCTGATCTTCGTATTGAGGGATTACCCTAGTGTGGGTAAGACATACTTTCTTGAAAGTATAAATCAAGGGACATTTATCCAAGGTTGTTAGATACCCTTATCTTTAGGTTAAAAGATGTACTACTTGTTACTTGTTTTTTTACAAGTTTTTTCACTTCATTTGTATTTTTGATGAAAGTATAACTATCTTATACTTCCTTATACTTCTACTCTAATTTAGTTAGATTATATATGCTTTAAGGTAGAATCTCCATCTTTGTAAACTTTCATTAGGATACATTTCTAAAATCACTTTTCTGGAATTGCGTTCTCGGAATCATATTTCTTGAATCAAATAAGAATTTAAAACTTATAGGTTTTGTGAATTATCATGTTTAACCTTGTTAAACATAACCATCTTTAAAATTTCCAAAGGAATTTTTAAAAGTATACAATTCACCTCGCCCCCCTCTTGTATTTGAATATATCATCTTTACATATTCGATCTTACATTTGGTATCATAGATTATATCACACTCACATACCATCTTACAATTGGTATATGAGGAGGTGACCTCTGAATTAATATCATGATTCGGTTCAGAAGAGAATTCTTCTTCTCATTACTTTCGGAATTGAATTTCCAGATTGACACTTTTTCAGAATCAGTTTTTTGGACTCGTATAGTTCAGATTCATTTTTTCGTGGAGATATTCTTATTCTATATTTTCCTTGATTAGGAATATTTTCCTTGTTTACAAACTTTCTCTATTAACAAGTTTTTGTGGAAAGAATCTTCTTTAAGTTGGAAGGAATCAATGTTGGTTCCATAGACAATCTCAATCCAACTAGACCACCTATATTTGATAGAAATTATTATGAATATTAGATAGATCGCATGAAGACTTTCATTATCAATACTTGTGTTGATAATTTTTTTATGATTAATGGAGGATATAAAATCACTGATAAAGAAGTTAGTACCTTAACCAATCAAGAAAATCATGAATATAAACTGAATTATAAGGTATGAAATACTTTTCTTTGCTCCATGACTCGAAACATATATAGCCAAATTTCATCTTGTGAAGCAGCAAATTGTATATGGAAGAAACTTGAAGATACGCACATTGGAAATTCCAAAGTAATTGAAACTAGAAGAGCCATGCTCTGAGCTGAATACCATGGTTTTAACTTTCCTTATGAAGAACCCATATATAAGGTGTAACAAAGATTCATGACTATTGTCAATAGTTTACAATCCATGTGTGAGAAAGGATTAGATGATGAAGCTCTTATTGATAAGATCATAGACATCATGCCCAATGAGTGGGAATCCAAGAGGGCTATTATTGATGAAAATAGAAAGGCTACTCATATTTCCATAGATGAACTATTTGGAACTCTTCTTCAGCATGAGACTAGAATGAAGAGAGATGTTGATAACGTAAAGAAGAAGAATGGAAATGGCAGTGTTGGTATTACTACAACTTCTAATCATATGAAATGAAAAACTCCTGAGATAGTTACTAGATCCAAATCTAAGAAATTTGTTATCCAATATGAATATAGTGGAAGTGAATACTCAGAAAATGAATTAGAAAATCATTGTTGATGGATGAACAAGATAGATGGATAGAGGAACTTTCAATCCATATTTAAGAAAATGGAAAGGAAAGATAAGAAAGATTCAGAAGTTACGTGTTATAAATGAAAGAGAGATCTACATATAAGACCTGATAGTCCTATGCTTAAGAGAAAAGAAATAAAGTAAAATCATTCAGAGAGAAACAGAAATAATTATTACAAGGAAAAATATAAGAAAGTATTAAAATCTAATGACACCTGTAGTGCCAGTGGTGGAGACTTTTCAGATGAATCTTCAGACTATGAATCTTCTGGACAAATGAATCTTGGTCTAATAGCCAGAAAACCTATTAACAATCATCATTTAATGGCAAAGGTACACAATGTTAAATCATTGACAAATGTTTCCTTAAATGAAAATTATAGTAATGATAAATATTATAACTCTTCGAATGAAGAATATTCTTCTGATGAAGATAATACTTTACCTACTTATGAAGAATTTTCTAGGTTTTCCAAACTTCTTGAGATTGAGAACTCAAAACTTATGAAAAAACATGATAAGGAAAATTCCAGGAATACTATTCTTACTATGGAAATATCAGATCTTTCTAAAGATATTGATAAGAAAAATGTTGATTTTGAAAATATTTCAAAAAATCTTGAGGAAGTAAGTTCTGAGAAGAATAAACATTCTAAAGATCTAGAAAACGTAATTTCTAAGAAAAGTTTTTCTAAGTCGAGCTCAAGTTCAAAATCAAATATTTTTAAGACAAGAACTTGGTTGTTAAACTCCAATCTGAAATATTTTCCTTGAGGAAGTGTTTGTAAACTTTACCTTAGGTAAAGAAAATTTTGATAAAATGTATTCACAAATCTGACCTCTAAGGAATAGTTTTGGTTGTGGTTTTACTAGTTCTAAACCAATTTTTAGTAACAATTACTTTGTTCCTAAAAGTGCTCTTTTCTACACTAAGTGTCAATATGGTGGGAACTGGGCAAAGAATTGTTCTCTAAATAAAACCCAGTCTTTAGGATTTCATAAATTCTATTTTTCCAAAAAGATATGGGTGCCTAAAATTTTTCTTTCTGAGACTTCCAGAGCCAAGAAAGTTTGGATTCCAAAAACCTAAATTTTTCTTATTTTTAGGAAAATAGGTAAGTCACCAACATCAATACTTGGTATGTGGATAGTGTATTTTCCCGGCATATGACTGGTAAAAAAATTATTTTGAAAAGATTATCAAGATGAAAGGATGAAAAGTAACTTTCGGAGATAATGCTCAGGGAGAAATTATTGGTATAGGTAACATCGTTCTTCTTGGAAAAACATTGATTTAAAATGTTTTATTTTTCAAGGGTCTTAAGAAAAACCTCATTATCATAATCCATTTATGTGATGAAGGCTACCTTGTAAATTTTAGTAATGACAAGTGCCTAGTACACAATTCCAAGGATGATTTTATTCTTTATGCCCATAGGCAAGAGAATGTTTACACACTGAACATAGAAGACCTTAGAAGCCAAGATCCACCATTCCTTAGTACAATGGAAGATCATTATTGGTTATGGAAAAGAAGTTTAGGACACTATAACCATAGGAACTTATGAAAACTTTCTAATAAAAGATTAGTTAAGGATCTACCAGAGATTAGATTTGATTCTACAAAATTTTGTAACCCTTGTCAATATGGAAATCAATATAAATCTAGTTTTTAATCAGTCAGTGAAGTCTCAACTACTGATGCATTACAACTAGTTCATATGGATCTTTTTGGTCTAACACAAACAGGAAGCATTGGGGGAAAGTATTTTGTATTTTTCTTGGTTGATGACTACACTAGATTTACGTGGGTCTATTTTATAGAAAATAATTCTGAAGATTTTTCTTATTTCAAAAGTTTTATAGCCCAATTTAAAAATGAGAAAAACCTTACATTTAAAACTATTCATAATGATCATGGTGGAGAATTTCAAAATTCTTATTTTGAAACTTTTTATAGTAAAAAAGGAATTACTCATATCTTCTCAGAACCCAGAACACCTCAAAAAAAATGGTGTTATTGAAAGAAGAAATAGAATTCTTTAAGAGATAACTAGAACCATGTTGAGTGTGTATTTTGTAGCCAAACATTTTTGGGATGAAGCTGTATGTACTACTTGTTATACTATAAATCGAGTTTTGATTAGACCTTTTCTTAATAAAACTCTTTATGAGTTATGGAATGGTAGAAAACCTAGACTTTCCTACTTTAAGGTTCTTGGTTGCAACGAATTCATTCTTAATACTAAATAAAATCTACATAAATTCTCAATAAAATCTGATGAAGGAATTTTCCTAGGCTACTCCACAACTTCTAAGGCATGTAGATATTTTAACAAAAACACTTATACTATTAAAGAGACAGTACATGTAAAATTTGATGAAACCAATCCTTTTGTGTTTAAAATACCACAACCTACATCTTCGGATGTGTTTTCAAAAACTAATTATCAAACATTGATAGAATATCCTTCTAATAAATAAAAATTTTAAGAAGATACTTCTGAAACATTTATCCTAGAAGATTTCCTACCCTATGTTGATGAACAGGTTTTACAAAACCCAAATCAGTCGTTTCTCAAGAATCATCCTAGTGATAGTATCATTGGTGATATGAATCAAACTATAAGGACTAGAAGTTCCTTATGAAATGAAGTAGAACATCTAGCATTCATTTTCGAATTTGAACCAAAAAGCACTGATGAATCTTTAGGTGATGATGATTGGATAAAATCTATACAAGATGAACTAAATTAATTTGAAAGGAATAAAGTCTGGACCTTGGTTGAAAGACCTAAGGAAACTTCTGTTATTAGAGTAAAATGGGTCTCCAGAAATAACCGTGATGAAAATGGAGTCATATTTAGGAATAAATCTAGATTGGTTACTAAAGGCTATAATCAACAAGAAGGAATAGACTATGAATAAACCTATTCTCCAGTAGCTAGACTTGAATCTATTCATATTTTATTTGCCTTTGTAGCATTATTCGACATTTAACTTTTTCAAATGGATGTAAAATGTGCTTTTCTTAATGGGTTTGTACAAGAGGAAGTTTTTTTTAACAACCTCTTGGATTTGAAGACACAAAATATCCTGAATATGTCCGTAAACTTACCAAAGCTTTATGTGGACTTAAGAAAGCCCCTCAAGCTTGGTATGATAGGCTTACATGATTTTTGCTTCAAAATAATTAGGTTAAGGGAAATGAAAATCCAAACCTATTTATAAATAAAGATAAGAAAAATGTTTTGATTGTTAAAATTTATGTTGCTGACATTATATTTGGTTCAACTCAACAATACTTAATTGATTCCTTTCCTGATCTAATGAAATCTGAGTTTGAAATGAGTATGATGGGTGAGTTAACTTTTTTCCTTGGTTTTCAAATCTCTCAAAAACCAGAATGAATTTATATATCCCAACATAAATATATTAAAAATATTCTAAAAAATTATGGATATGACAACACTAAAAGTATTAGTACTCCCATTGGTACCTCAAATGCACTTGATCTTGATGAAGCTACGAAACCAGTAGATCAAACATCTTTTAGAGGTATGATAGGAAGTTTACTTTACTTGATAGCTAGTCATCTAGACTTAATGTTTTTAGTATGATTATGTTCAAGATATCAATCTAATCCCAAGGAATCTCACATAAAGGTAGTGAAAAAAAATTCACTACTTAAAGGTAACTATGGATTTAGGACTATTTTATACTTATAGAAATGATACTAATCTAAAAAAAAATTTGGATGCTGACTTTGGTGCATGTAGAATGGATAGAAAAAGTATATCAGAAACTTTTCATTTCTTAGGAGATTCATTAGTTTCCTGGTCACACAAGAATCAACACTCAGTATCACTCTCCACTGCTGAAGCTGAATATATAGCAGCTGGAAGTTGTTGTGCTCAAGTGTTTTGGATGCAACACACACTCACAGAATATGGCTTGAGTTTTAATAAGAATCAAATTATGTGTGATAACACAAGTGCCATTGCCCTTAGTAAAAACTCTGCACATCACTCTCGTGCAAAATACATAGATATTAGGAATCATTTAATTAGGGATCACACACTAAAAGGGGATATTATTCTTCAATTTATTATAACGCAAGATCAACTTGATGATATTTTCACAAAATCCTTACCCTAAGATAGATTTGAATACATTAAACAGAATTTAGGAATGATAACCGTAATGTAATCCTCCTTATTAACATTCTTTTGAACAAATCTCCTTATAGTAATAAACTCCTTTTCATAGGGGGAGTACATTTTCTTGAAGTTTTTCGTGTTTTTCGTAATGAATTTTTTTATATTTTTCCTAATGAAGTTTTTATTATTTTTCGTAATGACGTTTTTCATATTTTTTGTAATGATGTTTTTCATATTTTTCATAATGAATTTTTTCAAGTTTTTCATAATGAGGTTTTTCATGTTTTTTGTAGTGAAGTGTTTCATATTTTTCGTAATGAAGTGTTTCATATTTTTCGTAATGAAGTGTATCATGTTTTTCGTAATGAAGTCTTCAAAATTTTTTATAATAAATTTTTCAAGATTTTTCATAATGAAGGTTTCAAAATTTTTCATAATGAGGTTTTCAAAAAAATTTCGTAATGAAGATATTTGTAATCACAATTTTCAGAATGGATATTTTTACTCAAAATTATCATAATGAAAATTTTCGTACTCAAAACTTTTGTATTGTAGTTTTTTTGTACTCAAAGTTTTTTGGAATCTAAAGTCTTTAATGAAGAATTTTCCTCAATACGAATAATTATCCTAACAATCCGAAAGGTATGTTACCTTTATTTAGTTTTCGTAATCACTTTTTACTTGTTTTTTGTTTCTTTTGTTTTTAAAATTTCTCAGATTCTAGTTTCCCTAAATCAGATTTTTTTCCTCTAAAAAACCTCAAAAGATCGGATCCAACCAAATTTTCCTTGCAGCAAGAATTTCAACTGTCAGATCTGATCACAATGTTTCTCATCCATTGGATTGAAATTGGAAGATGAACCATCACTTCAATACCTATAAAAGGGGACCCTAGATGGTTGTCCCACATTAGTTTTCAAAGCTGTTGCGTTTGGAAGCTCTACCCAACATCAAAATTCCATTCCGGATTTTCAATGTTTTCTCAAGTCCGAATGTCTGCTGAAATTCCTTCTCACGATATGTCTTTATTCAGAACGATTTTGGAGTGGAAAATTTACAATGAGAGGTTGTTTCATCCAAACTTCTTCAATAAGTATGACTCTATTATTTCAAAGAATATCAGACTAAATGGGTGAGAGAGTGTATCCATTTCAAATAAAGGATCTTAGGATGTTTTGTATCTGGATCTACTCATAGAATTTTATAAATCATATTGTTTTTTCAAGGAAGATGGCAGGGAAAAATTTTCCTTCAAGAATTATGGAAAAACCTTTGCACTTTCTTACACCAAGGTTGCTAGCTTGGTGAAGATTTCCTATGAAGGGGAAGCCAAGTTTTGTTCCCACAAACTGCCTGAGGGTCAAGGAAGTTTCGTTAAAATGAAGTCTATGGAATTTCTTGGACTTTCAGATGTCAAGACCGCAAATATTACCCATTTATCTACCGACAATTGGATCCTACAGTTATGGGTTCAGGTTCTTATCATATCAAGAAAGGGTGAAAAGGACACTCTTAAGAAAAGTGATATGTATATCTTAGATTTTTTGGTAAATATAAGGAAAATCAATTTGATGAAGCACATTATCATTAAGATAGAGAATATCAAGAATGGGAATCTAAGAGCACAGATAATCATGTATCCTACCCTACTCTCCAAACTGATAGTTCGGTTCCTTGAATCATTCAAGATCCCTTGCAGTTTCAAGACGAGGAATTTTAAAGTAATGCTAATTAGTGATGATACCCTCAGGATTATGAATGTTGATTTCTCGAAGGATTCAGGTGAGTTTTATGATCTAATAGAGGATGAAGCAGAAGTCATTCCGAAAAATGCAGAAGAGGCCGAATCGTCGAAGAAGGCTGGAAAGAAAAGAAAATTGAAGGAAGTAGAAGCTGAAAGTGAAACCCCTAAAGCTAAGGGATCTTAAAATTCACCTCCAAAGCACAATAAATAGAAATCCTATCCAGATGAGGTAGTTTTCAAATAGAGGGAGGATAAAAAGAATCTGAAGGAAGGGGAACCACAATTTGGCCTAGACCCTACAGAGGCCAAAGCACTGAAAGAGAAAGCAGCTGATGAACTAGAAAATCAAGCCAAAGAGAAGAAGCTCAAGAAAAAGTTTTTGGAGGAAGAGATTGTGGAATCTCTTTTGAAGGATATTAAAGTAGCATCTGAGAACATTCTGGTACCGAAGTCTTTCTTAGTTGAACCATTACCTGAGACCCCAGGTAAGAGGTTTATAAATATGAAAAAAGACCAAGAGAATATTGTGGAAGAGAAGAAAGTTGTAGAAAAAGTACAAGAAGTTGAAACTAGTGGTGGCACTGATGATTTAATTAATAAAGTTGAAGATTGTCATGAAAAGAAAAGTTCATCTGAAAAGTTGTCAATCTAGACTTCTCAAGCCGGATCTTCAAAACTTGCTACTCCTACAATTGATGAGAAGGAAGAAGATGAAGTAAATAAGTCTTATGAGGAAGAGAGTTATGCCTAAGAGTTCATTCAATTGGAATAGATTGAGGAAAGAGACAAGAAAGAAAAAATTGATGAAGACAAGAATGTGCAGTTGTCTGGAAGTGAGCATGAGTCTCCAGATGAAGAAGCTATTCTGAGAACCAGCAAGAGAAAACAAGTGGTTGCTGATACCCCAAAAAAAATCAATTTTGAGAAAGAAGGAAGCTGGTGGAACCTCTATGAGGAAGCTGGTTGAGCTAGAGGAAGAACCATCAACAAGAAAAATGTCAGATTCGGAATCATCAGCCTTGGGATATTATTTTGTTATTTAGTCCCTGAAGAAACTAGTGGACACCATTCTTATATTTCCAACAATTGACTCCAGATGATAGATGCTCTAGCATAGCATGAATCAGAAATCAAACTCTGTATCCATAGTGATGCATAGGTGTCTAAAGGTTGAGGTTGAACACAAGAATTTCCTTATCAACTATGCAGCCCATAGAAAATATTGTAAGAAAATGATAAGCTGGTCCAAGAATATAGTCGAAGATCTGAGAGAGCTTGATAAGTTTCAAGATGATTTCAAAGAAGATTTTGATACTGAAGATGTAAAAATCAAGGATCTTACAAATAGCTTTGAGGAAAAGCTAAATATTGAACCAAATACTCGGATTTAGGATGTCAAAGATCTGAATGGGAAGTTGAATTATGTTGTCCAAAGTTGGAAAATAGAAAGGGATCTCTGGATCGAGATGGAAGAAAAGCTAGTGAGGTAAGATGACTTGCTGAAGGCTCAGGAAGAGGCTATGAAGGCTCAAGATGATAGGATCAAAGCCTTAGAGAAGCAAGTGTAGGAGGATCACAAAGAGCTGAAAAGGGTGAAGAATACCATGAAGAAGCTGATACCCTATGAAAAAGAATCAAAATAGACCCAAATCCGATTTTTATTGTAATCTTTTTTCCTTGTACCAATTTTTCCAACCATAATAGAATTATGGTTTGCTCGTTTTTGTCTATATATTTGTACTAATATTTCAGGTATCATATTTTTTTCCATTCTCTCAAACTCTTTTTGAAAATCACAAAGGGGGAGAAGGAAGAAGAATTATATGTAAAAGAAGAAATATCCCTAAGTAAGATGGAGTTTATCAAAGGGGTAGTTCTCATTAAGAATATTTCCATATTCAAGTTAAATGAAAACTCTCATTCCAGAAATCTAGAATACGATCCTTAGAGTTTCAACGCCTAAGGGGGAGTCAGTCGTATTCATCTTCACCAATGAAAAAAGGGAGATAACCTTTATTTCAAATTCTAGAAAATTTCTTTTAAGTCTTTATATTCTTTTTCATAAGGATGTTTGTGCTTTCCAAAAAGGGGGAGATTGTTGAGTCAATAAGGTTTTACTTATGACTTTTCCATTCCTTCATACATGGGGGGAGATTGTTTGGTCAATAAGGATTCCTTATGACTTTACAATTCCTTCTTGTTTTGAAAATCAAAAACACCTTATTTCAAGGCTAAATTCTTTCTACCCTATGTTTTACTTCTATAAGAAAAATTTCCTTACCCAAGGAAATTTACCCTTACCTAGATTTCATTGTTCATATCATAATTTTTCTATGTGTAAAATGTGGTTTCATAGCAAAACCTCATAATCCTATAATTACCTAGATACGAAGCATTCTGTTTTAGGATACGAATTCTCGTAATTTTGGTTATGAACTCTTCTGAGTTCTGACTCCAAATTCTGAATATGAATTCTGGATACAAACTCTTCTGAGTTCTGACTCTGAGTTCTAACTCTGAATTCTGATTACAAATTCTAGATATGAACTCTTCTAAGTTCTGAATCTGAGTTCTGAATCTCAATTCTGATTACTAATTCTAGATACAAAATCTTATGAGTTTTGACTCTGAATTCTGAATACGAATTCTAGTTACGAACTCTTCATAGTTTTGACTCTGAGTTCTCAAAATTATGACTCTTAACTACACAGACTTCTGACTCCGAGTTCTCAGAATTCTGACTCCGAACTATTCATAGTTCTGACTCTGAGTTCTCAGAATTCTAACTCTGAAATATTTAGAGTTCTGACTCCGAGTTCTCAAGAATCTTGACTCTTAACTCTTATGAACTCAGACTCTGAACTTTGTAAGTCCAGGTTCCAAACTCCTAGAAAAAAAATCTGAATATCCTTATAGACTCCGAATTCATTTTTGGTTAGACTCCGAACATTCATTTTCTTATATTCCGTTTATTATATTATTCTTATGTAACCATATTTTTTATTACACTTATATAAAATGGTGTCATGCATTCAGTTACTCACTAACCATTGTTTGAGTGACACGTGTACAGGTCCCTCTGAAACTCAAAGAAAAATATGACCGTTGGAGGAGGGAGCCGACTGTTGAAGTCGTGCCTATAAATAGGATCTCATTTGAAAGAGATCACAACAAGTTGATCTATCTAGATATTACATGCTGCTAAAGTGATTTCTAGAGAGGGGATTTATTGCTTAGTGAATATTGAACTACTTGTTCAGATTTTCATTATGAGACTCCTATTGTTGTTGTGTACAATTGAGGGCTTCTGGGGATAGAATGATAGAGGTGTCGACTACCTTGAAGTTGAGGGTTTCCTTGCTGAGGAAGATAGATGTGTCGACTACCTTGAAGTTGAGGGATTACGGGGATAACAAGACAGACTCTAATCTTTGTATCAAGGGCTTACCCTGGTGTGTGTAAGACAGACTTTCTTGAATGTATAAATCAAGAGACCTTTATCCAAGGTTGTTGTATACCCTTTTCTTTGGGTTAAAAGATTAACTACTTGTTACTTGTTTTGTTACAAGTTTTTCCGTTGCATTTGTATTGTTGAGGAAAGTATAACTATCTTATACTTCTTGATACTTGTACTCTGATTTTGTTAGATTTTGTACGCTTTAAGGTAGAATCTTCATCTTTGTAAACTTGCATTAAGTTTCAATTCTGGAATCACTTTTCCGGAATTTATTTCTCGGAATCATATTTCATGAATCAAGAAAGTGTTTAAAACTTAGAGGTTTTTTGAATTATCTTGTTTAACCTTCTTAAAGATAACCATATTTAAATGTTCCAAAGGAATTTTTAAAAGTGTACAATTCACCCCCCCCCCCCCCCTTTGTATTTTAATATCTCATCTTTACATATTTGATCCTACATTTGGTATTATAGAGTATATCATACTCACATACCATCTTACAATATAATCATACTGGTATGGATATCATGTAAAATGAATTGCATCACATCATAGATATGGTAGGCAATACGTACGCTCGAGTGACGATATCATTCAAATAATTATGACATTCTATAGAATTGGATGGTATATGATTTTTTCTTAAATCTATAAAATTTCATAATAATCATATATTGTTATTATTTCCATCGTTATAACTATCTAAGTAAGGTGGTGGTGAAAAACAGATTACACCACAGCGTGGAGATGGTAAGTTGTACGTACGCTCACGTGGTGATTTCATTTGTCATAGGATAAATAAAAGATTAAATATGTTTGTTCCATAATCATAATAACATCTTATTTTTTAATTTATACTGGGTTTATTACTTTATAATGGACACAACTCATGAATTGGAAGTATAATAAGAATTAATTTTGAAATAATCAGTAGAGAAGATTACCTATTATTCAACATGCTCCCTCCAGATATACTCTTAAAAAACTGGAGTAAATATTTGGAGAAGACCATAGGCTCTATAACGAGACTAGGGAAGTTTATAGTGGAAATATTTTGGGTATTGATGATATTTAAGGCTTAATGGGAAGTGAAGAAGTGAGGGAAGATGTTCCCTTTTATATATGAGGTGAGGGGCACTATTGGAATCTACAAAAATATAAATTTATAATAAAAAATCATCAAAAAACCTCAAAAATGTTTATCTATCACATAAAAGATTAAATAATATTGTAATATCATCAAAAAATAAATTTTAGGCAAGTTGTTCTATCAATTTAAACCTTATCATTTTAATTAACCCTTAGTAATTCTATTTAATTTTAACTATGGTAAAATATATTTCAATATTGAAAGGGTAAAATATTTACCTATTTGATGTAAATTAGACCATAAATAAATAAATTTGAATATTTTACTCTATATATTAATTATTATATATTTTTTAAAAATGTTTTACTATTTTAAAATAATTTGATATTACCATATTTTTATAAAGAATCAATAGTGTATGTTTTGAAACTATTCAATTAATTGATTAAATAATAAAAATACAACAAGGTAAATTAAAAAAATTATTATCTTCCAAATACCTAAAAGGAATATATAAAATTCATTGGATAAATTAATTATCCCAAATAATATTTATTTTTATATTCTTAACAACATTTATTTTTTATCTCCATAAATAAAAGAATTACAACATCTATTTTATGTAATAATTTTAAATACTTATTTATTGAATAAAAATTAAAAATAAAATACTATAATGAAGATAAATACTATATATAATCTTATAATACATATATTCAAATATATCTGATGAAAATTCCTACTTTAAAATTTGTATATATATTAAAACATGAATGTGACAACTTTAACATCACTTTAAATAAAATATTATAAGTGTTATAATATTTTAAATATGGATATAAATGGTAAATAACTAGATACTTGGATGATAAATGTCTAGATATAATTGACCAATATGATTTGGTCAGGTTTATTTGTCTTTATTATAATTTTAATAAAAATTATTTCATTGTTTTTTTCATCAATTAAAAAATCTCTACATCATCAATGTATAAGCCTTTAAGGTAGTTATTTATTTCAAAAAAATTATAAATAAATTTCCATAATAATGAAAAATATTCTATATTTAAATGAATATTTACACTAGATTTTTTTTGGTATGAACTTATATTAAAAAGTATAGAGTAATTAAAATTTGAGTAAGACATATTTAACTTTTCTTTAAATAAAATAAATTAAATGTCCTAATCCCATCCATGTAGCTTCAAAAGGATACCACTTTATCCGAAGGATGACTTAGATAGAACAAAACTCATCCAATTATATTATGAAATGTGTTTTGGTAATTTTATAATATTATTTGTATCCTTAATTACATGATTTACCCTTTTACCTTATTAATAAATATTACTTAAGTTACTATTCATAATGACCAAAAGTAAAAGAAACAATTTACAAAATTTTGACCTACTATTTCCAAATATTGAACATAGTTTTAAAAATTCAATATTCATAAGTTTCAATAATTAATTTAAAATTTATTTCATTGTGAGAATGAGAAAATGTATTTTAATAGTTAAATCATTACAAATGATTGAAATGTTTTTATATATAAATTCATTGTAAAATTAATTACAATGAACTAAATTATATTAACTAATAAAAATATAATCAATTTACACTTTAAAACCATTAAATAATAAAATTTAACCATATAAAATATTTTGATGAAAACAATTGTTTTCAATTAAAATTTGGTATATTATTATTACAATTCATCAAAACATGAATGTTATCATAAAAATTATCAAAAACTCATTCTAAGTAAATTTTTATATCCCGATTCAAAATAAGAAGTTTATTTTTTCATATAAAAGATTTTAATATGTGATAATGTTATTTTAAAATGGGTTCTCCAATATAAGGCGGTAAAAATAACCTTTTAAAAAATATATGTTTTTATACATAAAATAGGGTTTATTCATATCATTTGACTAAAATATATGTTATATGAATAGAAAAACATTTATTAAATATGTAACATATATATTTCATTAATTTAATTTAATAATTATAATTAATTTAATTTATTAATAAAAAAATAAAAATATTTTCTTTTCATTTAATTGGTTGATATTTTTCATAAATTATTTCTAGCCAATGAATTCACCATACATTTTTATAAGTTAGTTATATTTGTTCCCTCTAACATAATGTCTTGGTTAAAATGGTAATTTTATACTAATGGTGTCTCGAGGTTCATTTAAACTCACGATTGAGTGCAATGAAATCTATTGAATAATTAAAATTATTTAAACAAAATATTTTATAAAAAAAATTGGGTGATAAAAAAGAAGTTGATAAATTTTATTGAATCACTAAATTATTAGGTTTTTTAACCAATATATCCAAGATAAATTTAATAGAATTGGTGTTTTATGTTCTTAATTAATGATGAAAACTGAATGGCATGGTTGATGGTGATTAACCTCACGTAAAAAGTATTAATTTCAAACAATTGTTAATATAGAAAAAAGGAGAAGTTTCTTGGTAAAAATGATTTTGTGGTTCCATATTTATAATGGAATGAATTTTACCTATAGTTAATAGTATTATTATCATGAAAAAATTGGATAATGAATCAAGTTTTAGAAATAAAGACTCATAAAAAGTGCGGTTGAGAGGTGAAACGAGTCCATTAAAAACATTTCCCAAAAACATTCCTTGAAAAGGATTTTCCTAAGAGGTATTAAAAGAAATTATTTTTGACATTGTATCACATTACCATAAGGGATTTTTTTTTCTAGGAGAATAAAATAATCCATATGATATGTGATATGTGAATAAGTTAACACTGAAATACGTTTGAATATTGGAAATAAAATCTTCTATTCTCAATATAGAGAAAATATAACATATGTTGGAATCATAATGAAATGAATGTATTTTTCATGGATAATCACCCAAATTAAAGAGTATGAATTCTATAATAAAAGTCGAGAAAAATATTTTAATTTCAATATAGAATAATTAGGAAAAATATATTGATTAATCAAACCAGTGAGTATATTTAAAGGTATTATAAAGACAAAATAAGCACTATAGGGAGAGAGAAAGGTTTCAATGATTATTTATATGAATAAATTGGTGATGATGTTGGAGAGGAAACATCTTTGAATATAGAGAAATTGATAATTAGGGATTCCATCAATGAATTAAGCATCATTAATGATTATGCCACTTTGGTAAGAAAATATAATTATGATGAATCGATATCAATAATAATTCTTATATCTGTAGATAAAAAGAATTTTGAGGTGGATATTGAAGATGAAAATTTGTTCAATGTGATCTATAAATAGCTTGATCAAATTGATGAGAATCAATATTAAAAAATTGTTCTGAGGTTGGAGGGAAAACTATTATCACATCCATGTGTGTTTTATGTAAAAAACTAAAAAAATGTGGAAATATAGTTTATAAAAAGGAAAGGATGGTTCAAAACGGGTATTATAAGATTCAAGGTATTCTAAAATGATTTCAAATGATAATTTGATAATGGATTACAAAAATAATTGTTTATATTGAGAATCCATATGGTTTTATTATTTAATTGGATGCAACTAGGTATTTTTGATGGAGGAGTTAATTTTATGTGATGAAGTGAACACCAATATTATAGTATTATATACTTGATCAAATTAGGGAAAAGAGTAGTTGTCAATGATGAGCATTTGATCATAATATATATATCTAAAAATAGAATAATCAAATGATGATAATGAAAATTTATGTTGATGAAATGATATTAAAAGGTTTAAATAAATAAAAATACAATCACATAATATAACTCATGTGGTACGAATTTTAGATTTCAATGATTGGATAATAAAATTTTTCCTGTGGTTTTATAGGTAACACAAAGAAATAATGGATCCTTTATTTAAAAATATAAATATTCAAAGTCATAAATAAAGAAACTAGAATAGAGAATTCTAGTGCAATAATAACAATGGTAGCTACTCAGATAGAGTTATCAATGGATATTGATGGAAAATAGGTCAATGTGATATAATGTAGGTAAATCATAGGGTAGTTGTTATATACAATAACTATACAATCCTTCATATCATTTTTCATATTTCAGTTCACACGCTACAAAATAAATCCCAATTAAATCCACTAACTAGTAGTGAAAAGGATACTATGATATATCATTGCAATAATAAATTATGATTTTTTTTACATTACAGGTTTGCAAGATGAGTTTTTGGGATTTAGTAATACTTATTATGAAATTTCAATGCATGATCGCATTTCAACACCAGGTGATTTATACTATCTTAGAGTTTTTGGTATTTATTGGATAAAAAACAAGAGTTATTTTATTTTTTTGATCATTTTAGAAGTTATTTATATTAAAACTATGCAATAATGTGCTCAACTAACATGGATAAAGAAACAGCAAGAGGATGTTGGTGTTGATGTCATGTCTCATATTCTAATAAAGAGAAACAGATGAAGTTCTATCAATATAAGTGAAAATTCATTCCACCCATAAAGGAAATATCAAATTATGATAAAGTATCACTTCATTAAGGATAATATTGAATAAGGACTAGTGAGGTTAGAGTAAGTGTCTATAAAAAATCAAATTATATAATTCTTTAAAAAGTAACTATGCATGTATAATTTTGAAATATATCTATTGGATATTAGATACCAACTATATCCATACAAATAAATTTTTTGATAAGGGTCCCTCACTCTTCTTGGGATTTTTATACTCATAGAAACATATGATGGTTCTCAAGGATAGTTTTTTTGGTTTTTTAATCATCTATTTTGAACATTTAGAGAAGGTAAATTTTTGTTTATTGAAAAAAGGACAATTTTTTCATAATTAGGGTATAGATAGAATATTTCACTTGTCATGAACCAGTATGAGATTTCATCCAACTAAACACAATTCCTAGCCTATGGAAAGAACCTAAGGGTATTCCTGATCCTAATGGGATGGAAAATAGTACCTGGCATCAAACTAAAATTTGGGAATTATTTATCCCATTTGAAATAACCATAATAAACTCACAATAACCTTGCATATCATCAATAAGTAACCATATCCATTAAAGATACAATTATCCCATGTTAAGAATTCCATATTTTTATAGCAAAAGATAAAATAAAAAAATGGGGATGAGAATCATCTAGACAACAACATCTCTATGAAACATGGAGGCAATCACCCCCATGCCATATCCACTAACACTTGAATGTAGAGGAACAATAGAAACTAGATCCACCATCACCACCATTGAATAACATTCCATTACCTGGATCAAACAAAACAAGGTATACATACACCCAAGGGTGTATCTAGGGTATAATCCATTTCCTAGAAGGATACCACCCAAATATATTATATGTTATAAAATTATAAGACAAATAAACATGCATGTTTTTTTAATAAAGTGGGGATACATTTAAGGAAACATTTTGAGGAAAATATTTAAAGGAAAACAAGCATTGAAATGGAAATAAAAATTGAAATCCACTATATGCCTATGACAAGAATCAAATTATATGATCACATCAAGTAATCTCTAAAGGATATACCACTAGTGGGTTCATAGAAACCTTGTATCTCCATGATATAGTACATAAACCATGACCCAAAACATCCTCATGCACGAGTCACTAGAGAAGAATTCATCTCATGGCCTAGTGGTCTTCAGTCATCATCATATGTTTTGTTAGTGTTGTAGCATCAATCCTGGTAGAGGGAACGGGGGCTCAGCCCCACTGATCCTTCTAGTGTAATAGTCATAGTCCATCCACCTATATACATAGGATTCCGTTTGTGCTCAATTCCATTTACCATGTAACATAAACTACCTCTTTAACATACACACACCCAACAACATGATCACATGTGAAAAAACCTTTTTATATAGGAAAAACTTATTTCAAACCTATACACACCCCAAAACCATTTGAAAACATGTATCACCCCACTCTCACAATCCATAGGACCCATTTAAAAATCATGTCAAGCACAGTAAAATCATAAAATAATGTTAATGCATGGAATCACCTACCTCAAGCATGTAGACTTTTGGAAATCAGAATAAAACCACAACCACACCCCAATAAGACCATATAAAGAAAATATCACAAAACAATCATAAATATCAAACCCAAAGAGTCAAGTTTCAACCAATATTAGGGAAACCAATTCATTAGAGAGTATATAACTCAATAAAGGAAGTGGTAGAAACCAATAATAAGGAGGAAATCATGATAGGAGGTACATACAAGAGGAGTTCATGAATATTCCACAACAAATACACCAAGAAAATGGAGTCAAAGGGAGGAAAGAGGGAGGGAGAGGCATGGATAGGGATGAGAATCCCAAATGGGGAGTAAATGGGTGCATTTGGGTTAAAATCAGGGAAGGGAAAAAATGTAAATTCTATATATCTATGGTTATGGGAAGGTTTCACATTTTGGCCATATGGTTTACCAAACTGTGCACTAACCATGCTTTCCCATTTATCAAAAAGGAGTGAGGGTGAATGATATTACTAGGGAGGCCACAGGCTTGTGTGGTAGACTATGTTCCTCAGAAAACCCCAATATTTTGGGTGCATGGTTAACCAGACGTATGTGTGGAAAGTCATGGGGCATAGAAATTGCCACTATCTAGGGTGCATGGTATCCTCTTGGATGACTAATGTTTTTACTACCCAATAGAAACTTAATATCTATTATAAAATTTCCACTTTTCTCCAAAAGTACTTAGAAAATCTAAGAGATAAATATAAGAAAAAATTTGAAAAAAATAATACTCAAAATAAAATCACTGATGTGAATATTCTCCCCACCATGAAAACCTTATACCCCCAAAAAGTCACTCTAAAGTATGATCAGAGAACAAAAATGGGTACGGATTCTCAACCCAAGAATTATGTTTACAAGTCTAATTTTCATCAATACCATGATTCCAAATGACCTAAATAAGCATTATGGACTTTCCTCAAAGAAAATTCTCTTAGTAATCCATAATATTTACCAGCCTCTCAATCACAAACAAATCCGGTTCCATCACCAACTCTTCCCAATTAATCACATGCGACGGGATAAAATTATACTTCTTCAATTTCAATACATAGAACATCTCATGAAATTACAAAAACTAGGATATTAATTCTAAACAGTATGCTACCTTACTGACTAAAGGACCTCAGAACACCCTAAGAGTGGAGGGGTGAATCAGGGTGTCAAATTTTATTTTTAAAGTTGTGGATCTTATTCCTGCATTTTTAGAAACTTGTTAAATCTTTAAAACAAATTAAATCAAGGAGATGTCACAACACTTTTACTTGTTTCACCACAATGGGCTACGTCCAAGGGGAATACACCGATTGTGTGTCAGTTGAACCAAAATCCACTAATCTTCACTAGTTTATGGGTTACAAGTTTTTTTCATAGACACTATATTCTAGGCACACAACCTTTACAAAGGTTTCAGGGAGCACTCAATGTATCCCTCGGATCACTTCCGTCAAATCCCCCTATCTCACTTCCTTGAGAGAAGTCAAACTTAGATTATCATCTTGAAGTTCTATTAAATAGATTTGTATTGAATTATTTGTCTCTATTCAGCATGAGACACTTCTTGCATAAAATTCTGGAATTGATGAACTTTAAATCACTGAACCACTGAACCAAATATTCTAAAGCCTGTCATAAGCATAACACCACACTTACATGCAATACCCCAACTTGCACGCAATATTTTGGAATTGTCACAAAAGCTAAATTTCATGCAACACCAACTTTCTGGGAAACCCTTATCTTTCACACAACTGCACCAAAGGGTTCACTTGGTCTTTTTAGACTAAAGGAACACCTTGTGTGCAAGATTTACTCACTTTTAATCTTTCGTGCATAAAATTTTTGCACAGCTAAGCTACAAGATTTTAATTGGAAAATTCTTAAGTCTAAAGTGGAGGCAGCCGCCTATTTATAGTCCTTGGTTTCCATGCACACAAGATTCTGACACGTCTTCATTGGTTCATGTATGTTTTATACGGAGCATGAAAAACCCCTTTTGATGTCGCATTGGATGTGAAAACCCTTTCGCACAACATCATCTTCTGCACACTCCATGACTTTTCCATTTTTGGATGTTCTGATCCTCAAACATTTCTTGCACACAAGTTCCAAAAGCACCTTCAATTTTTCATGAAAAAACCAATATTTCATGCACACTTCAAATATTTTTTTCACCTTCCTTTTCCAAAAAAAACGTTTCTCCATTTTTCGATTTTCAGCCACAAAAATTTACCAATCAATAGAGAACGATTTCACCTTCAATTATGCTTTTGAATTAAACTGTATGACCCATTTCCATGTAATCTCCATAATCTTCTATGAAAGTGTTGACACTGACAATCCCAAACCATGATCAAACCAAATTATATTAACAACAAACACAAATAGAACTCCTTTTCCAGTAAATAACAGCCCTGGTTTTAATACTAACTGTAACACCCGAGATTTTTAGGAGTAATATTTTGTTTTTTATATATCATCAAAGGAATCTTTCACTACATACTAGCTTGTCTTACTTTACACGCAATCGCGACCTTCCTCGATAGCTTGCGTCGTACGCAATACCGAGTTTCACTAAACAACGATATGCTATTAAAATATTATTAAAACTAGTCGTTATGAATAGTAATAACCACTTTTTGAAATTTTATAAATTTTAATTTTTAAAATGGACTTCATTTTTGGATTCTGAATACCGAAATTAGCCTAGGGTGAAATTTTGGTATTTTTCTGAAAACTTTCAATTTTTGATGAATAGTGAAACCACTAAGTGGTAGGTTAAAAACTGAATTTTGCATAAAACTTAATTTTACCGCTTCTGTGAATGGAATTTCGAAAATCCGACAGACACGGTTGATATCAGTAAGTAAAATGTGGTTCAATGAGATAAAAATAATTTTTTGGTGAATAGTAACTTTTTACTTTTTTTACCGCGGTTAATAGTTAATAGGGTAACTAAGGGTAAATATGATATTACTATTACCCTAACACATGTCCTAATTCTATTGGATAAGTTTAATTCGACCAAAAACAACCTTATGAATAAAATATGACCATTTAGGCCCACTTGGGTTAGATTAGGACATTTATTATTAATTTATTTAAAGAAGGGTTAAAATAGTTAAAATCAAAGTTTAATAAGAAAATAATTTTTAATATGGGGTTATACATAAGATAAATTCTACTATAAATATTCATTAGAAAGATAAAACGATTTCCTACATAATGATATTTTATTTATAATTTTTAGACTTTAAATAAATTAATTTATTTATGACACAACGATGATGCAGTAATTACCCTTTTAAGGAAATATTAACATAATTGATGTTATAAATGCTCAAATGAATTTAATTTGAGACTTTTTATGAATTCCACTAATTTTCTAGGTTACTATGATATATTAGTGTTTATTTAATCAACTTGTTTCGAACATATAATTCTGTTATGACTTTCACAAAAATCATATATCAAATAGTGTCAAAATTGTCACAAAATAGTTTTTAAATCAAATATTATATTATTAATTGTTATTTTATTCCTAAAAATCTAAGGTTCGGCCAAATGACTTAGATAAGGATATATATATTAATAATAAACAATTTGGGGTTCGTTTGTCATGTTATAGTAAGTGTATTAACCATATAGTGAAAGAAAACAAAAAGACACGGTAAAAGTTAAATTATTTAACTTAGAGTTAAATCTAATTGATAAGGTTAAAATAACACCCTAAACTTGTCTAAATCCTATTGGTTGATAGGATTTCGACCCATCCCCACTTTAGCTTTGAAATAAGACCCTTTGGAACCATTATAAACCGATTTTGACATTAATATAAAATAATATTTTGAGGTATTCCTAAGGTACCCCTCTCCTCCCTTATAAAAGGACACCTCCTCCCCCTTCCTCCTCACACCAATTTGAGAACTCAAGCTCGTCCAACCTCTGACAAAATCCCTTCTCCACTTCCCTAGAATAATCCTAGAGGTCCTGGTCTTCTTAAAATACCAATCTTAGTTCCCTAAGTGGAGGATTCAAAGAGGCGTTTCAAAGAAGAGGTAATATCCATTACCGACCTTTTCAATTTTTTTTTCTTCTTCAACTTCTTCTTCTTTAGTTGTTTCATGATAAAGTAATAACATCAGTATTACTTACATACTGATATGTTATTATAAATATGAAACAACTCTAATTAACCTTCTATCCATCCTACGGAAAAAGGAAATCACCGCGCGTGCGTACGTACGGACTACCGTCTCCACGACGCGATGAGATTCATTCTCCATGTTAACCATTTAAGAATGATTATAAAGTATATATAAGAAATAATAATGAAATATATGACATTATAAATCTACTGGATTTATGTATATATATATATATATATGTATGTCATCTACTTACTTTCATTCAATACAATAAGGAAAGGAAAACAGCGTTCATGCGTACGTACGGACTACCGTCTCCATGAACGGTGTTTTTCATTTTATTTATCTATCTATTTTATATATATATATATATATATATACTGAATATATATGATATATAAATCATATTTTATATTCTGTAAGTAAGTAAATCATGATATAAGTAATAATAATGTCAAGAACAACAAGTCAAAACACCTACGATAAATGAAACGATTTTACCCAAAACGCTTCTTTAACATGTAATTTACAAAAGAACGAGTAATATAATGTCATAGGTGAACCATATTTGATATCATAACAATGAATATGATTCTGTAATAAGTCAATGACATTATTTAAATCATTATATAGGAGGTTCGAACACATACGAAGCAAATCGAACCTAAGGTAAGGGAAATATCACAATCTCATTTTTATCCGAGATTGTTTATTCGTAAGTATTTACTGGGGTGTATTTTATTATCCACATCCATATTTCATCAATATGTAATATTATTTACATCCACCTACAATGGTTTAAATCCATTTTTACCCTTCGGTGAGTTTTTAGTAATATGTATGAAAGGAATCTTTTGTCACTTTTCGTACGAGGTACTTTTTGACTTTTCCGACAAAAGAACGAAGAATGTTTTTTTAACTTATACGGCATGAATAGATTTTTTAAACATTATTTCCAAGAAGCTTCCTTTACAAGTTTTCAAGTTTATTTTTAATCAACTTCTTTTATTTTAAAGTCGTATGACATGTTATGAAAGGAACAATGTTTTTGAAGAAGAAAGGATATTTTCCTCAAGAATGGAGTTCAAATGCATTATCAAAATTATTTTCTATCTAAGATAATATAGGGTTCTGTTTTTATCCCTATTATTACATTGATTTGATTATGTTTTGAGGAAATTATTTTTATGAAGTCATTTACCATATATGATTTGTTTTATGATGTCATGATGTTTCAAGAATACCATTTTTGTTACATGTGTTATGCGATGATGTATGATTTATGATTATGTGGCACACATAAGAAAGGATTCATTATAAGATGGGTGGGACCTATATCTCCCTCCGATGCATTGGGTAAATATTTTATATCTCATAAGATAGACATGGCTGGAATGGTAGGTTATACCGGTTTAGTGAAATAGGACTGAAACGAGGGTGACTCGGTTCAGAAAGGGACTTTGTCCACTAAGATAGTCTTGGAAATGAGTCTTGACTAACAAGAAATGATTCTCTATGATTATGTGTGTATGCCACAAAGTTTCATGTTTAAGTTATGATTATTGTGATTACATTTCACTGCCATTATTTATCCTATGTTATGAAATTTTCTCTCTTTTGCAGGTTATGATTTCCAAAATGTTATGTTCTTATGAATATGATGTGATAGATATTTTTTTTGTTTACCCTTACTGAGCATTTGAGCTCACCCTTTTATGTTTTCTTTTCCCCAGGATATAAAGAAAGGTTTTAGGTAAAAAAAAGAATATCTTTATGGGAGATGTTGAAGATATTTCACCATGATTAGGAGATTACGTTCCGAGTTTCCAAAGACACTAAACTATTACGATCCTTATGTGTGTGTTTTTGTTATGTACTAAGTATTCCGCAAAAGTAATGTAATGTCCATGTACGTCAGGCTCCGGGTCTCTACACTAACTCTATTGGTAATCTAAAAATATCCAACATACCACAGTGTTAGCTGTCTTTTCTTACTAAAAATATGGCGATTCAAGTGAGGTGCCACTTTTAGAAACACATGGTCACCCACTGAGAATTTCAAGGCTCAGTGTCGATGAATGACATATGACTTATAGAATCTCGGTGTCATAAAAAATAATGTATGATCAATAAAACCTTATCATATGACTCTAACACAAGGCTTGATCCTAACAAGGAGGTCTCACCAACCTATATCCAACACAATGTTGACCAACACGACCGATAATAAATCTACTCAAAGGGAACCATTCTAATTGTGGACTAATAAATTTTATTATATGAAAAAAATACTAATCTGAAATGGTTATCCCCTGAGTCTTAAAAATATCGAACACATATCAAGGGCATTTCTTCCAAGATCTAATTCCCCCATTCCATCTGACCATCTGTTTGACAATGGTATTCTATACTCATCATGAATTGGTACCCAATTTCCCTCTAAAGGCCTTCCCAAACTCATGAAGTGAAAAAGGTATCCCTATCTGAAATGATCATTGATGACACACTAGGAAGCCTCATTATCTCTTAAAAATAAAATTGTTACAACTTTTGTAAAAAACGAAAAATGCCTTTGTGGATGATGATGAGTTTCAATTTTCTCCTCCTAGGAAAGCTATAAGTAATAAAAATTATTCCTATTTAAAGCCAACTATGGTCACCAGGTCTCATGGTCCCGTAGAATTTGATTCTAGCTAGTATGGTGATTATGATTATTCATATGAGTATGAATATGATGTTTGATATACTTTAGTTTTTTATGGCATGAGGGCATGATGCTTGTATAACCCCATCTTTCTTTCCTTCCTGTATTGTCTTTTTCTATTTTTTTAATAATAGGGCTCTGCCCGATCTTTGGTCTATAATCATTCCAACTCAACAACCTTGGATGAATCCTTAATCAAGATAAAATGATCCGATTTGGTCAAAAAATCAATCACTAATAAAATTTAATTCCTTCCACAAGGTTTATGAGGAAACCCAATGAGACTAGTGGCTATCCTGCATCACCTCCTACTACAATAATGACTGCACTAAAAAGTGACCCTTGAAGCACACAACTCCCTGAAAATACAACAGATGCACTCTAGAAACCTCCCCACCATTTATAAACTACATAAACCATTGGAAAATCTCCTCACCAAGATTCTCCTACCAAATCAACACCAAAAGGTCATTTTTTAGTTGAAAACTTTGTAAGAATGACCCTACACTAAGCTCCTTGTATTCCATATACATCTAGGAAGAAAGGTATAACAAAGTATAGTTTTCACTAGACTCCTTCAAATCTTTAACCAACACATTCATGATAAAGGCATATTATACCACATTACCTTTGCTCGGGGTGTAGATAATATCAAAATTGAACCCCTAAAGGTACTCAACCCAAAGAAATTTCCTCAAATTCATATTCATATAGGATAAAATGTTGACTAATCTCTTATAATCTGAATAGAATACAATCTTCACTCTTAATAGGTAATGAAATCATGTCTTTACAGAATGAAACAATGCTACTAATTTTAGGTCTTGGGTTGGGTAATTATTTTCATGTGGTTAGGGTTGATGAGAACCATATGTCACTGTATGGTTGTCCTGTATCTTCATGCACCCAAGACCCATACCTGGGGAATCACACAAGACCACGTATCCATTTATAGTTTATATAAAATAAAAATATGGGTTTTGTTAAACCTATAGTTAAACTCTTCAAAATAATCTTGGAACTCACAAATCAATTCTATATTTATCCATTTTTTGGTATGTTCTGTCATGGGTGAGGAAAGCTAAGAGAAACCCCTAATAAACCACCTTTAATACCCAACAAGGAAAAAAATTGATCTTGAAGTTTTTTCATAGATGCTCCCCTAACATTACTACATTGGTTATATTTGGGTACACTAAACCCCCATGTTCAAGGATCAGATGAACAAGAAACATACCTTAAATGTTCCCAAAGGCCCACTTAGAAATCATAGCATAATAAGAGTTTTCACAGAGAGTTCCTAACATGAACTTCAATTACATCTCATTCTCTAACTCAGCTTCAAAATAGACCAGGTTGTCATCCATAAATACAACAAAGAAATAGTTTAGGTACTAGTGGGACACCCTTTTTCATGAGTACCACAAAGGCTGATGGATAATTCATCAACCCTAAGGTCATGACTAAATAGTAAATGTAGATGTACCAACTTTTGATTGATATTTTTGAGAAATAATAATATCTAATTGTAACCCAATAATATCCAGTATGCATATCAATTTTGGAAATGAACCTTGCCACCCTAAAATGATAAAAAATGTCATTAATACAAGGAAAGGGGTGTTTGGACTTAATCATTACCTTTTATAGATTCTGGTAATCAATAAACAATCAAATATATTCATCATAATTCTTTTCAAATAGAAATGGGGGTCCAAGGTGAGACTCTTGGGATAATTAATACTTTGGATTCCAAATTGTCTGGATATATATTTTGTTCTCTCAACTCGGTGGGGGCCATGTTATAAGAGGGGATCAAAATGGATTGTGTTCCTCTTGTGAAATAAATTATGAAATACATGTCCCTCTCTAGAGGAAAACTTTAGAAATAACATTCAAATACCTCTGGAAACTCCTCCACCATAGTTGGTGATCCACTCTTAGACCTCCCATCATAATCCTCTAACAAGAAAAATGAGATCAAGATTGTCCAACACCATAAGTGGAGGTCCAACACATCCTGATTGAGGAACCAATTCTAATTGAAAAACCTGGGTAATTCCATCAGGTTCCACAAAACTCCCTCACCAATGGTAACAAATGATTTGAATAAGGAAACACACCATCTATACTATACTGAGGATAATGTGGAAGAGGTACACTTCTAAAACTAAAAAATTCAATTCCAATAAAACACCTGACAAAGTGGGATCAAAATATGGACACATGAGAACTTACTCACACATCTTACCAAGTGTCTTCACCAAATCCATCACATACGACATTAGCTATGTTTTAAATTTCAATAAATCCAAATAAATGGGAAGATATAAAAGAGTTTGACGCACCTATTTCAAACAATACAACAACAATAGTAATTAAATAATTGTTGTACCTAGAACCGTTGTAGGCTCATATTTTGATTCCACTATCATCCAATCCACAACAAAAAGGTGTATCATCTCTGCCTAAGCCTGATGATGACTACTAACATGCAACTCTATCATGAGCTGAATCTGACGAGAAGAATACCCAACCCTACTATGATGATCACAAAACTAAGATCCCATTTATTATATGGTTTTAATTGGTCTTAATTTTATATAGAGGTTTTGGAACCCACACCACCCTAATATAGAAATGACACTTTAAGAAAATGTTGCCACTTCACCACAGTTCCACACTAATGGAAATCCAAGGTGGAGCTAAACACAATAACCGCATATACCCCACATTCCCACATTGATGGGAAAATATGGAACTTTTAATCTATAGAAGAAAACTTTCAAGAATGATGGATTTATCTACCACCTCCCCTATTTTCTTGCTCGTCTCTCTTCCTATTCTTTTCAAAATAACCACAACTACATTGTCCCAATGCAAAAGCTACCCCATAAAATCCATACATTAAACTCTGATTGATCTCTACCATTAGGGAATGATCAACCACCTCAGAATACATATTTAACTTAAACAATAATACCTATTATTAAATATATTTCCAAAACTCATCTCAATACATTGAGCCTTTAATTTCTCATTAAAAACCACCTTGTGAGTGAACCAAACCAATTCTATGAAGTTAATGGAATACTCATATATAGTATGATCCCCTTGGTGGAGATATAGAAACTCTAAGGTCTTAGAGAAAGATATGGTCTTGGGGAAAAACTGCTCATTGAATGCAACCTTGAAACACTTCCAACCCATCCACTCATTCTTCTCAGCCTAAACCACTAAATCCCGCAACCTATGACTGGGGATTCCAACAAAAATGATGCCAATTTCACCATTATTACCTCAATATTATTTATATACCATAAAATACATTCAATATTTTCAATCCAATTTTTAGAATCCTAGGGGTTCATTCTACCCTAGAAGTAAGGTGGCTTGTTCTTGAGGAACTCCTGGACCTTTTCTTGTCTTGGACATAGTTCTGTTTCCCTATCCTAACCATGATCATAGCCTACTCCATGATTCAATGACTAGACAACCTGAACCACAACTTTCACTAGTCTCTAATGAACTATTAAGGGATAAATCTCTCTGGCCTCTTCCTATAACTGTATAGGATGTCTCCATGGAGGTATATAACAAAAAAATCAACAAACACGAGGAAAAGCATCAACGCGCCAATATGGAATTTTTTGGAAATAATAAATATTAAAAATATTATAAAAAACAAACATAATGACAATAAAAATAACAATTCTGACCACCCCCACCCATAATTAGTGTCTGTTCCTAGTTTATAGCCTATTTTTCTTTCTTAGAATAGAAGAAAATCCAAATACCAAACATCTCATGGCTACCCAAGGTCTATCATGATGTTTTTTGTCAAGAAACCCCACTCTCAACTAGAACCACAGTCCCCAATAGTCCTAGATCATATCTATCTTGAGTCCCCCAAATGCCTTAACCAAGTGAAAGGTAGAAAAGCCTCTAATACAATATTTTCACAAACTGGCTAGGGATTCCATCCAAACTGGCACCCATCTTGACCTAGTGAAATTCCCTAAGGGTGTTCTCAATACCAACGGACTAAAAACTAGTTTCTAGGAATCAAAACATACATTTTTTAATGATTTAACCCATGTGAAATAACCATAAGAAATTCACAATAACAAAGAATATCATTAATAAGTAACCATAACCATAAATGATATAACTATCACCAGTTAATCATTTAACATTTTTAACCAAAAACCATAGTACCAAAATGGGGAGGGGACCTACAAGACCACCACATATCCATGCATTAAGTGGGTTATCACACTCATTACACCTCAACCAACACTTGAAGTAAGAGGAAAACTATAAATAAAATCCATCATCACATCTATGAAACAACATTATGTTACCAGTATCAAACATAAAATGTTATACAAACACCCAATAATGTATGTTAGGTGACATCCAACACTCAATAGGACACCAACCGAAGATAGTAAATGCTATAAAATTATAAGAAAAAAATATTCATTTTTTTATGAAAAATATATTAGAAATTTAAGGAAACATTTTATGGAAAATATTTAAAGGAAATACACTTTCAAATGAAAATGAAATGTAAAGTCCACTATTGTCCAATAGTAAGAATCAAATTGCATGAGAACCATAGGTAATCCCTAAATGAACCTTGAAATAGTGGTACCCTAAGAACCTTTTATCTTTGTGATATGGTATATAAACCATAAACCACAATGTCCTCATGCATGAGCCACTAGAGGGAACACATACCCGTGTTTAGTGCTCTATAATCATCATAAAATGTTTAGTTAGTGTTGTATCATCAATCCAGCTATAGGGAACCAGGCCTCAACCCCACTGATCCATGTAGCATACTATTCCTAGTCTTCCCAACTAGTTATATAGGATTATTTTAATTCTCAATTAATTTTACCATGTCACATAAAATGGAACTTTTATATAAAAAACCCCAATAATATGATCACACATGAGAAAATACCATTTTTCATAGGAAAACCCTCTTTTAAACCCATACATATACCAAAAATATTTGAAAACATGTTTTTCCCTATTCACACAATCCATATAACCCTTTAAAAATCTTGTAAAAAATGAAAATCATATAACAATGTTAAATTATGGAATCACCTACCACAATCTTGGAGACTACTACAAACTAGTATAAAAACTACACCACAAGGAGAGATTATAAAATATTAACCACAATATAGACATCAATATAGAACCCAATGAGACTAGGTTCAACCCACTTTCAAGAAAAAATTTCTAGAGAATAAAGAACCTGAGAAATACAGAAGAAAAGACCAAGAAGAAAAAAATAAACATATGAGGGACTTACTTGATGACTTCATGAATATTTCACGCCAAAATATTCCATGAAAATGGATTAAAAGGGATCAAGGAGGGAGGGGAGGAATTCCTCAGGATAAGAATCATGAATGGGGGAGGAAATAGTTGGATTTGGGTTAAAATTAAGTGAGGATAGACTAAAAATTATGAATTTTTAGGGTTCAAGGTAGGTTTCACAGTTTGGACACACTGTTTTCCAAACTAAGCACCAATCGTGCGTCCCACTATATCAAATAGGAACAAGGGTCCATTGTTTTCCGGGGGAGGCCACACACCTGTATAGTAGACTATATGCCTCATGTAGACCCACTAGTCTGGGCGCATGGTTAGTCGCATGCATGTGTGGTTGGACGTGCAGCCTGTAAAGTATCACTGTCTAGGGAACATGGTCTCTTCTAGGATTACACATTATTTCTAATAACCATTCACTAACCATGCACTGCCTACTTTCAATCTAAAAAAAATTAATTTTCTCCAAAATAGCCCATAAAAGACAATAGATAAATATTAGAAAAAAAATTAACAAAATAATACCTCAAAATAAAATCATGGATGTGACATATGCCATGTTGATATTGGGGGGATAAACTATGCTAGACCATAATAGTGGGTTGAAGAAGGGGGATAACATATTAATGTCTATTTGGGGTGATTTTTTATGCAAAGGTTTGGCAGCATGTGATTCTTGGAGAGTATATTGATTGAAGAAGTGATTTTATGAGGAATTATTCATTTCACACTTATATATCACATCAATATTGATTCACATAATCTTAGAGTGTAATATTACTAAATCAATGATGTAAAATATAAATTAAAGGGATTCTGGTCTTTGATGATGTTTGGTGTTGAAGGATGAGGATGAATATGTCTTGATGGATTGTTAACAAACCCAAATGCAGAAATTATTAGGCAAACAAATTTTAGAGAATTTTTTAATTGATAAATCTATTTTAGAGACCTAAAAATGGTTAAAGTATTCTAGGGAATTGATATCATATAGATTGGATGTTTTGGAATTAGTTGGAGAAGTTCTACCAATAAAACGAAAACTATGTTGTAACACTATGTCTCAGGCCACAATATGTTTCATATTATATTGAACATGGTATGGATGATTAACCAGTTACTCATGAGGTTTTACACTACACCACAATAAACAAGTGTTTGGATAAAATGAGACATGAAAAATTATAATTAATGACTATATAAGAGTATCTCATTAATATGGAATATGAAATGCTAAAAAATAATTCCACAATAATATGAATCATGATGTAATTGTACTATATGAGATTAAATGTAAATATTATGGGAAATGATTCATTACATGATGGAGTTACTATGGAGAATTAGTTCTTTTCAAGATTTATATGGGAAATAACATAATAGAGTTTATTGTTGTTCCATGAAGAAGAGATACTAATATCTAGTATTATATATAAAATATTAAGGTCACACTAAGAAGTAAATATTTTTTATAGATGGTTAGTTAAATAAATTTTCATATTATTACACCATTCTACATAATTAGGAGTTTGGAATGAGGAATTCATAAGTGAAGGTAATTTTTCTTTAATGGATTTGATTTCTCCATGATAATGAATATTTTAAATGTTCCCCAACTTTGGGTTTTTTATAGAATTAATGGATCGCATCAAGGTGTTGTTGGTTATGTTATAAAGAGGTTGAGTCAAGTTTAATGTCCATAATTAAATTTCCTATATTATTTGGATTTTTTTAAATTCCAAATATGGAAGGTTTCCTAAGAATTAAAAATATATTTTGGATGAATTTTATTATCTTAATGAAGGTGATATGAAGATTAATTACAAGTGAAATGTATAAGTTCTCTAAAAGAATATGAGTTATATTTCCCTATAAATAGTTTGAAGAGGATCATGAATAAAAATAGTTTAAATCCAATATCTATACTAGGGGTAAAGTATAGAGGATAAGAAGATAAACGAGTCTACCATACTAGAGGATAAAGGATTTTCAATACAATGATGATTTATGAGCTAATTGATAATTCATCATAGATGTAATCTCAGTCTTGGTTCCAAATGATTGAGATGACCTCTCTTATTAGAGGAGTGATATTTTTGGGAGATTGAGAGTAGTGAGTTATCACCTTTTTAGGGTTATAAACCTAAAGGATCATTATGGTCAATCTAAATTTCATTGAAACAACTAGTGTACTTAGTTAATGTGCTACATCAGAAAAACACCATTGTATACTCCTTGAACATAGTCGAGTGTGGATGAACCAAGTAAAAAATTCATCATGACTCTCTTTAATTTTATTTTGTTAAATATATTTTGTGTGAGATATGAATTGTTACTAATAGTAGATAAATACTTTATGAGCATACACTTAATATAATAGGCACACCTTTATTCACCCCCACTTAGGGTATTTTCCATGTTTATAAAACAAATTATATTTACATCTCTAACCATCATATTAGAATGTTAAAATATATTCTACGTGTGAACATGTCATAATGGATGAGATAATCCATGGGTAAACTTGAACATGGAAAACAAATAAACATAAAAACACAAATCCAACCATAGAAACAATCGTGTAATAATCACCACTTTAAGGAATTCTAATAAAAAACCACATAAAGCATATAGAAAGGTATAAATAGAATTTTAAGGCTATCTAATGGTGTTAAAAAAATGTTTTATGGATGTTATAAGAAATAATTACTCTATATTAGTGGATATATTAGTTAATTATCATGTATGAAATTTGTGTTAACCAATTTATACTCACAAAAATACCAATATGGTATAATATGTGGCATAAACACTAATTTATAAAATTTTAAATTAAAAGTAACAATTCAATTTTAAAATATGTTTTCTAAATTTTAAAACCCAGTTTAGAAAAAAGGTTTACTAAATAAAATATTGTATTAAAATTTAATATTTACTCATGTATCCTTCATTTAAATAGAATAAGTTTTAAACATTTGACCTTTAATGTATAAAAATAATATTACCATTTCATAAGGGAAAAATATATCTAAAATATAATATAATAAATTATTAAATCCCCCGGGATATGGTTTATATAAAAATAATAATTATATTCAGTTTTTTTCAAGGAAAACCAATTCCATACACAAATATTTGAGAAATAAACACAATTACTAACTATTCAATTTTAATTTTTGATATAAATGTAATCAAGTTGATAAAATAGAATAAGTTAAAGAACTATATCATTACATCCCACTTTATCATCCTGAAAATTATCTCACCAAGAAATTAATTACATAACTAAAATTTATGTATGGTTAGAAAAAATAAAATTCATTCTCTTTTATATGGAAATAAAGGAATTACTTTTTAAAGAAAAAAAATTAATTTAAGGGAAAATCATTTACTAAAAAATATTTATAGACCATTCAAATTTTAGTTTTAATGCTCATGTAATATTCAGCTAAAATTTCTCATAGTGACATAAAATGAATTTTAACTTTTTAATTTCTATTCTTAACAAATGTATAATGTTAAGAAGACATGTGTAACACATTATAAGAGAAAAAAATGATATAACTAAAACAAAAACCTAAAAACTGCATATTATATTATTTTAGAATCATATAAACATTTAAAATATTTCTTATAATGAATATTTATAATTGAATACTTATTCATTATTAATGAGAAACTATTATTTTGGTAACTACTATAAAAAATTTGTTTGGTTGTTTTTTTTTGTAAAAATGTAAATATATGTCTGTAGGAAAATTTCATTGAGATGTTTGAGAGATGCATTTTTTTCTAGATTTAGAGAAAAATTATCAAGTCATATAATGTTATTATGATCTATAAAGTAAGAAACATTATGAAAATATTCCAGATAATACATGAGTTTGAAAAAATATTGATTTTTTACAAAGTCTGAGTAAAAATGTTCAATATGAGGCTATATAAATTTCAAGCTATAAAGTGATGTATTACCCAATGGAAAAATAAAATATATATTGATCACTAGATTGAGAGTTTTTAAGTATTCCATACTAAATTTAATGAACCAAAAGAGTGAGTTTGTACAAATTTCTTAATAATAATTCATGTAGTTTTTTGTCTAAATACTAATTATTAGAGTTGTGATCATAAATAGAATTATCATGTAGAGATTTTTTTAGCTCCATCTGAAGAAGAGTGATGTTGTGAGGAAGTCACCATACAAATATAGATATTAATTTATATCATAAGGAAAGGTTGATGGATTAATATTATATAAAGAACATTGATGGTATAATATAGAGAATTGTGATATCATTGTATGGAGATATGACCAAATAGATGAAAGATAGAGAAATTTGTAATAGATGAAGATATGAAAACATATCAAACAGATCATGATGGTTGAACATTTATAACTGAACCAGAAAAAGGTTCCTTAAAAAAGTGGATCCCAATAATGGTATGAAAGATAGAGAATATATTTTTTCAATCATCAGGAAAATAATGATAAAGGTATACCATACATAGGATTTCTTATGAAGAACTTTAATATATATATTATTTTATGTTTGTATACTAGATGGAGGTTTTTGAATCTTTAAAGAGCATTATAAAGTCATTAATTATGAAAATACTAAGTTATTTTTTCAATTATTATAAATATAGATGATATTTAATGATTTTTAAAGATATCATTGAGATTGATATTTAATGAAAACATCGATGAAAAAAGTTTAATTTTATGTTTCAGGTACTTTGAAAATGGAAAAACAAAATTTAAGTTGAGTATAGAATTAAAATTGGAGCCCATCCTTCTTTATTAATCATTAGAAGAAGAATTAATATATAATGGGATTAATGACCTTAGAGATATACTATTTTTTATCATAATGATGTGAAATTTTAAATGTTTTGGAGAGATAAAAATTTGAGTATCCAACCATGATTTTATTTGGTTGAAGAATAAGTGGAGAATCAGATGAGCATAGTAACAGATGAGTAAGGAGAATCAGAATTAACTTCATTGGATATAAGATCATAAAATTGAGGTTTACTAGATATAGTGAAATTTAAAGAGAACATCTGTCTGAGGGGTGAAAAATGGGTTTCATAGGATACAACACGTAGGACTACCAGATATAATTTTATTGAGAATGGTTTCCAAGAAAAAGTGATATAAATTTAAGGTCTGATAAGAGCAAGGTTTTTATAATGATCATGAGTATTTTTAATGAACCAAAGACTCTTCAGAGAGTTATTGAATATTTTGAAGAATCTTCACATAGTAAAAGGAAGTAAAAATTACTTGTGAAGGAAAACCATATGATGAAGGTTGAATTTTTACAATGGGTCAATAAAGAACAAGGATGGGCTTGTTTCTAGAGGGTATAACCCTTTGATGAAGAGTCTCATATTTTAGGGATATAACTAGTTGATAAGGTGTAATAGATAAGAAGTATGGTTGGGTGTATAACCAACAAAAGGATGAGTTGATTATTAGGGTGGTAGAACCAGGGTCAACTCAAGGAATGACTAAAGGGGGTATAAAAATTTATTGCATGTGACTTTGTAATTTTATTAAATTTAGTGAAAAATCCATGTTGGGGCATATTACCATAAAATAAAGGAGAGGGTTCTATCATTGCGGCTAAACATGGTAAATATCATGTGATAATGTCTCTATTTATATTTTCTTCATATGTGGTGAGTGCGAGAGATATATTTGAATGGATAAAAACTAAAAAAAGTTTCATAATTTGAGTTATGAGAATTATTTGTAAAATAAATGGAACATTGATTGATCCCCTCCCCTTATTAGTGATTTCATAATTATCTCAGAACTGTAATTGATATCATAGTGAATGTTTCCTCTAAAATATCCAACTATCTATAGGGGATGGAGAATATAAACTCAGTGAATAATATTTGTGTTCTTGTATTCAATGGTAGGAACCATCACATTTAGAGAAATTTTATGCGTCCCTAAATTCTATTATTTTTCATAGAGTGAAGGTATATAACTTAAGTGGTATTTCCACCCATTAAATTGGTCTCTATGATAATGAACAATTATAGAAATATAGAAGTTAATGGAAAATCTAAAAATTCAATTTCGATGTCTCTCTCTAAGAAATTTTAAATAAAATTATGGGGTTTACAGCTATTAATTTAATATGGGATAAATTGAGAATTTTCTATGAAATAAATTTCAAATTAAAGAATGATATGTAACAAATCTGGAGAAGAGGGTTTCAATATATAAAGATAGTTTATGATAAATTTATTAATGAATGCATTATAAGGGTCAATGAAATTGTACTCAACATCAATGTTTTTAGTGAGAAGCAATAAGATTTTACAATTTTAAGAAACTGGTGAAAACTATCAAGATAGTTATGATTACAAAGTTTTAGCTCTAGAAGATAAATAGGATCTATATCTAGATTAAATTCTGAGTATTATCATTTTATATAAAATGAGAAAATAAATGGTCTTTCAAAAGATGGATACAGATGAAATAGTTTTTGAAGCTATTTCAAAAGGGAATTTTAGAGATAATGAAATAGAAGAAAAATCAAGTGAATCAGATGCTAAGGAGGATGAAGAGGGATTAAACATAAAAATTTACATACATTCAAATATATACAAAAATGGATTTTTTATTCAAAATAGTAAACAATATATTAGGTTTTATAAAAATATTTGTCACGAACCGAATATGATCGCCACTGAAACCGGCACCAAACCTGGCCCATGACAAGGCATGAAGGGCGTTCCTAGTCCCCACGGCTGGCACAAGTGCTTGGGTATCATAAAATGAGAATTAGGAATGATTTAACCAAGTTTATAAATATAAAACGACAAATGAATACAATGAAACAAATCTGGATTTTTCAAACAAAGCAATGCTTTACAAAAATTCAGAACTAAATTACATAGTCTAAAATAACTCAACAAGACTATAACAAAGGTAAAAAAACCAAAAATGAACAGACCAATAACCTCAACATGGCAAGAGGCATCACCCTCAAGCCATCTCCACACCACCGCATTATGAATGACCGATGAAAACCCGAACTGTTGGCACAAAAGTTGTACCCAAACCTGCGAAAACAAAAATAACCAAGTCTACATACACCTAAGGGTGTAAGTAGGGTGTGAGACAATGCCCATTAGGATACCACCACTAATATATTCCATGTGATAAACATTCAAAGACGAAAAGCAAGAAAGTTTTCAAAAACATGTAATTTCTAGTTACAATTTCTAAAAGATGCAACTTAGAAAAATCAGTTTTCAAGTGGGATAATTTAAAGAATCAATACTTTTAAAATAAATTCAAAATCTACTAAATTTTTTCCAGCCAAATATACTGTAAGTTGATGGTAAGTATAAAGGATCTAATGAGCACATGCGATAGGAAATAACCCCTAGGCACTAGCTAGCTATAGATCCCAGGTACCTCATATCTCGGTGAGAGTAACTACAAAAAATATACATTCTCAAGCACAAACCACTAGTAGGGAACATACCCATAACATAGTGGTCCCCAATCATCATCATAATTGTTTATATAGAGTTGTAAGAGTCAATCTTGCTAACTGAAACTGAGGCCAAACCCCACGGATACACTAGCATACTAGTACACGTCCACCCACCTAGATACCCAGGTATTCCTTTTGTGCTCAAATAAGTTCAACAAGCCAAGAAATATAGTTTTCACATGAAAATATCACTTCCACATCACACATTAACCAAACAGACCCGTGTACATCACACAAGTCACAAATTTCACTTTTCATTCAAATGCATTATGAAATCAAACTCACACCAAAATAGCCCACAACACTTTTTTCATAACTTTTACAATCCAAAAAATACTTTAACAATTTTATAAAGTCCCCCAAAATATGATAAACATCATATAACATCCCACTCACATGTTTCATAAAACCCTTTTTATAAACAAAATTCATTTTTCACATCGCACTCACACAAATAGCCCACATCACGTTCACACCTCTTTCTCATTTCATTAAATCCATTAAACATTTTTATAAAACATTTCAAAGAGGATACACATCACATAACAGACCTATTCACATTTAAAATGGTCCATTTGAAAGTATAAAGAAATCCAAAATAGTTTTCCAATATGGTTTCACCTCTTACATAAATCATTAAACCATTCAAAACATTCATAAAACAATTCTAAATAGTATACCAAAGCTTTTCACATAAAACCCATTTCAAAACCGTATTTCAAGGAAACAATCACACCAATACAAATTAAAAACATAATTGGCAGGCCAAAACATTTATTAAGCTACCCCCAAGTGTTATACAAACACCTCAAACAATACCACAAAATATCCACATGAAAAGCACATGTTTTCAAAATCACTTTCAAGAAGTACAATAAGGTTTTACGCCTTAAACCCATTAAAAACCTCTTTAAAACCTAATGGAACACCAATACCCTAAAAAATCAGAATTTTTATCCCAAACAATATTTATTAATCCAATTTCATATGTTATGAAACACACCCAAACAATACCCAAAGGTTTACAAATGAAAAACACCCAATTTTAAGCTAAAATGAAACTATAAAAACAAATACTTAACAAAATTCAACATAAACAATTTTCACACCACACACAGCATATTAGGAACATTCCTAAGAAACAATTCAAGCAAACTAACTCATCTATAAATGATTACACATGGAATTACCTACCTTTTATGTCGAAACCCTCAAAACATGGTGTGAAACATCAACTGCACCACCGCCGCACCTAAAAGAAGATAAATCCCGCCCTAGACCACAATATTTGACCCAAAATACACCAAATCAAACCCTAGGTTCTAAACTCAACTTCTGGACATGAGTAACTTCCAGAAAGGGTGAAATAAACCCTAAAGAAGGGGAAGAAATCAAGGAAAGAAACACTTACTTGAAACATCTTGAATCAAACGAACCAAATACACCAAATTTTGAATCTCCAATCAACCAAACCAGATAAGGAAGCTCTAATGGGGATTAGAAGGTCATGTTGGGACTGAAATGGGGTAAAATAGTAGAAATTGAAAGAGTTATTAAAGAAACAATTTACCTCTTCAAATCTGGATGATTTGAGAAATCCATTGCAGTTTCACCCAAATTCAAGAAACACATGAGCTCAAAAGCGCCTAAATAGTTAATGGGGTTCTCCTTAGGTTTCTGGCTTTGAGTGGGAGGTGGAATCACCAAAAACTAGTAAATATTAAATGATATATTAAGATATTAAAAATAAAACTTAAAGCAGGAAATGTGCTTTCGGCCTGGCCCAAAACCTTAATAAAGACCCCAAATCCATCAGGATTATGGATTTTTATGAGGCCAAAATGGATATGGTAGTTTTTATATATTATTTTATGACAATTTAGAAGTGTAATTTTTGTAAAATCTTGAAAAATGAATGAGTTATAAAATAAAAAATTGGTTTTTAAATCTGGAAATGGGCTCACGGTTTGGCCAAAATTTTGAAAACCCACCATTTCCACCAAAATGCATGTGAAACCCCCCAAATAAAGAAATAATGTAAATTAAATGAAAAAATAACTTTAAAATAATTCATTTATGTGAAAATTATCCCCACCATAAAACTTCCCGCCCTCGGAAAGCCACAGTTAGGCCAAATACAAAAACCAAACCCAACTGATAAATCAAGAAGTAATTCTTTGCCAAGATTCTCCCCCAAAGGCCAAAACACCTCCAGTGATCATTTAATGAAGGATTTCTCTCACAAAAAAACTTAAACCACTTTCCTAAAACAATCAAGAATATTCAAGCTTTATCCCAAATTAAAAATCCTGAAACACAATTTGAACAATACTCAATCAATTTACCGAAACAAACAACAACATCGAACAAAGTTACACTTACCCTACTATAACTAAACCATTAGGCACCCTCCAATCTCAATTTTTACCCAAGGAAGATGTATGTAGTTAGATATCTCTGAATTATAATACCTACTACGAAGAAAATACCAAGGAAAAAAATATGAGTTACTCATATGAAGAGACACAAATGGGCTCCCCACCATAAGAGACAACTTAAATTATTTTCCCGAGACAGAATCAGGACACTAACAGGGGGAGGCCCGAATAGACTCCCTATTACAAGGGGTATACATCCATTATAAATTTACAAAATAATATGTATGGTACCCATAGATGGTCTCCCCACCATAAGAACCAACCATCTTAACCGATCGGCGTGGGCTGACACGAAAAGACCCAAAAAAATTATTGATTTGGGAAGGCTTCACAATTAGTCCACACAATTTGGGAAATCGTGCACTAACTGTGCAGATCATTCTTTCCACATGGCTTCCTGGCACATGGTCACTACTAATCATGTACAAACTGCGTGCTCAGCCTGTCTAGCCAAATTTCAATCCATTCTCCAAAGACTCAACGGAAACCAAAGGGGGGGAAGATATTGGGTGATGACATGGGTACAAATCCCTCTACCTATTTCCACCGAACAAGAACAACAGAAGAAAGATGATGACACCATAGGTTTAAACTATTAATATCTTTCATAATGAGAATATGACTTTTTACAAGGTTTTAAATGACACTAGGATTTCCCCTAACTACGCACCAGCTTCTCTCCGGGACCTATGGCTAGAGCTCAAAATATTGAAGCATCTTTGACCTCTAGTTAGGCTGTGGAAACCCCTGTGTGGAACTTATTATTTTAGTGCCAAAAACAACTACACTGCATACCCCGATGGGTTCAACAAGATGTAACACACTCTATAACTCACTTTACCAAAACCTGACATTTCACTGAAACAAGGGATTAGAAGATGCATAAACATCGCACCTTGTTTCTTTGGGTGAGAAACAATAGAAGGGAAGGACATGTATAAACACCTTCCTCTAAGATAGATGATTTTATGTCTTTCCCAAGGGAGACATACTCCCAACATAATTGAGAACTTTAGAGGATTGTGCGACCTTCACCTTTATAGTCAAATGAGCACACAACATCACAATGCATCACCAAACATGACCTTTGCGATTGATAGAAAAAATACATGGAACAGGACCTTATGACAAGTCCCTAAACAAAGGACAAGTCCAAAACGTGGACACAATATCCTCTCATGACCAAAATCCCAAAATTGGTGGTTTAACAAGAACTCTTTCTTCAAAGAAACTATGAAGAACCCAGAGGCCCTCTTAGACACCATCGAGACAGTCATCCACACTAACAGCCCCAGAATGCTTCCACCTTCGATGAATCAGGAAACATAAGAAACTAAGTTCTCTTTCAACCTTCCAAAAGCATTATCCCGCTACAAGAGGATCCCCAAATCAACGAAATGAATGGATGTAGACTCAATCAACAAAGATCGATAAAATATTCCTTATATTGATCAAATGGAGGATTTTCCAATGGCGAAACAATATGGGTTTCACTTCAGTTGTGCATTAAACCTTAATGGGGGCGTACCTCAACAAATGAGAGAACCCAAAGACCCATCCAAGATGGTCCATTGGTCAAAATTTTCCACAAACCAGATCCAAACACATGAAGGTAACCACCATAATGGTGTCCAGAAACATATCTCAGAATAGACTACTAACTGATCCTTCTACCCAACTTGTCGTCCAAACACAAACCCAAAACACAGTTCAAATAAGAGGGGTTCTTGAAATCAAAACATCCCACAACACCAACATTTTTAAAAAAACCCATAATTCACACCATCCCAAACCAGTCATCAAGACATTATGTTTTCCTTTAAAAAAATCTTTGAAAACAAACAATTCATTGACTAGCATATCCACCAATTGTACCTCATGGGCCTTACACATGCATGTTTATGTACCACACCAGATACCCTCCTCATATCCATCCATGAACTCATATAGTAATTACATTAACCATCCATAATCCCCTATAACCCCATGCATGTGGTCATTCATGGAAATACCAAAGGGTAATACAAAAAAAATCATTTCCACTTTTCAAAACCAAAACAATTAACCAATACTTCCTTTTTCTCAGACCGCTAACCATGAAATAAAAATCCCAATCATTCAAATGAATACTCACTTTCAATTCATATACATCAATTTCAAAACATCTCATCCCATTAAACCACCCTTTTATTGTTTCGAAAACTCTATTGGAAACACTTTTTCAAAACCAAATTCTATATAGTTCATGCTTTAAAAAGAGGTGTAAGAACACCATTTTCCATTTCAAAACAATTCTAAAAATTCAGTTCTACCATTTCATAAATCAATCCATTCTTTATTTATTTTAAAATAATTTCACAAAAACTTTATTCTTATTAAATCAAAGTCAATATAAAACCAAAGTTCCAAGATTGCAAAACTAAAGCACAAAACAATACGAGAGGAAACTAGTTTCAGTGGGTCACTTGGACATATGGTTGGTGGAAATATCCCAATCACTTAACTATCATAGAGAGTGTTCTAGGAAATATCCTCGACTCCACATGGATTTCTAGGCCCTACGAGCTCACTGAGACAATTAACCCAACTCTCTTTTCATATCCCCATATCATCATCAAACCAAGAAAACCAAAGGACTTAGATAAATCCAAAATTCCCCTGGAAAATTGAATCCCATCATGAGGTGTGGTGATTAGGCACACTACCCATAACTGGAATATCAAGTCCTGACAATCCTAACTGCATACTATCCCAACACTTCCCGAAATAACATGACCCAAAGAGTTAACCAGAACCTGCCTCTGATACCATTTTGTCACGAACTGAATCTGATCGCCACTGAAACCGGCACCAAACCCGGCCCGTGATAAGGCCGAAAGGGCATTCCCAGTCCCCAAGGACTGGAACAAGTGCCTGAGTATCATAAAATTAGAATTTGGAATGATTTACCCACGTTTATAAACAAAAAACAACAGATTAATCCAATGACAAGAATCTGGATTTTTCAAACAAAACAATGTTTTACAAAAATTCAGAACCGAATTACATAGTCTAAAACAACTCAAAAAGACTATAACAAAGGTAAAAACCCAAAAATTAATAGACCAAGAACCTCAACATGGAAAGAGGCATCACCCTCAAGCCATCTCCACAACACCGCATCATGAATGACCGGTGAAAACCTGAATTGTTGGCAAAAAATTTGTACCCAAACCTGCGACATTAAAAATAACCAAGTCTACAGACACCTAAGGGTGTAAGTAGGGTGTGAGACAATTCCCAGTAGGATACCACCACTAATATATTCCATGTGATAAACATTCAAAGATGAAAATCATGCAAGTTTTCAAAAACATGTAATTTCTAGTTACAATTTCTAAAAGATGCAACTTTAAAAAAATCAGTTTTCAAGTGGGCTAATTTAAAGAATCAATACTTTTAAAATAAATTCAAAAACAACTGAATTTTTTACATCCAAATATATTGTATTCCAATGTTAAGTATAAAGGATCTAATGAACACAAGTGATAGGAAATAACCCCTAGGCACTAGCTAGCTGTGGGCCCTAGATACCTTGTATCTCGGTGAGAGTAACGACAGAAAATATTTGTTCTTGTGCACGAGCCACTAGTATGGAACATACCCATAACCTAGTGGTCCCCAATCATCATCATCATAGTTTATTTAGAGTTTCAAGCGTCAATCTTGCTAAGTGAAACTGAGGCCAAACCCCACGGATTCACTAGCATACTAGTACACGTCCACCCACCTAGATACCCGGGTTTTCCCTTTGTTCTCAAACAAGTTCAACAAGCCAAGAAATATAGTTTTCACATGAAAATATAACTTCCACATAACACATTAACCAAACATCCCCATGTACATCATAAAAGTCACAAATTCCACTTTTCATTCAAATGCATTTTGAATTCAAACTCACACCAAAATAGCCCACAACACTTTTTGTATAACTTTCACAATCCAAAAAAATCCTTTAACAATTTTATAAAGTCCCTCCAAATATGATAAACATCACATAACATCCCACTCACATGTTTCATAAAATCCTTTTTCTAAACAAAATACATTTTTCACATCGCACTCACACAAATAGCCCACATCACGTTCACACCTATTTCACATTTCAGTAAATCCATTAGACATTTTTATAAAACATTTCCAAGAGGATACAAATCACATGATAGACCTATTCACATTTAAAATGGTCCATTTGAAAGTATAAACAATCCAAAACATTTTTCCAATATGGTTTCACCTCTTACATAAATCATTAAACCATTCAAAACTTTCATAAAAAAATTCTAAATAGTATACCAAAGCTTTTCACATAAAACCCATTTCAAAACCGTATTTCAAGGAAAAAATCACACCAATAAAAATTAAAAACATAATTGTCAGCCCAAATACATGTATTAAGAAACCCCCAAGTGTTATACAAACACCTCAAACAATACCACAAAATATCCACATGAAAAGAACACATTTTCAAAATCACTTTCAAGAAGTACAATAAGGTTTCACACCTTAAACCCATTAATAAAACCACTTTAAAACCTAATGTCACACCAATACCCTACCAAATCAGAATTTTCATCCCAAACAAGATTTATTAAACCAATTTCATATGTTATAAAATACACCCAAACAATACCCTAAGGGTTACACATGAAAAACACCCAATTTTAAGCTAAAATGAAACTATAAAAATAAATACATAACCAAATCCAACATAAAAATTTTTTACACCACACATAGAATATTATGAATATTCATAATAAGTAATTCAAGCAAACTAACTCATCTAGAAATTATTACACATGGAATCACCTACCTTTTATGTCGAAATCCTCAAAACATGGTGTGAAACATCAACCGCACCACCGCTGCACCTAAAGGAAGATAAATCCTGCCCTAGACCAAACTATTTGACCACAAATACACCAAATAAAACCCTAGGTTCTAACCCCATCTTCTGGACATGAGGAACTTCAAGAAAGGGTGAAAGAAACCCTAAGGAAGGGGAACAAATCAAGGAAAGAAACACTTACTTGAAACATCTTGAATCAAACGAACCAAATACACCATACTTTGAATCTCCAAGCAACCAAACTTGATATGGAGGCTCTAATGGGGAAGATTATGTCATTTGGGGACTGAAATGGGGGCAAAATAGCAGAAATTGAAGGAGTTATGAAGGAAACAATTTACCTATTCAAATCTGTACGATTTGAGAAATCTAGAGAATATTCACCCAAATTCCTGAATCACATGAGCTCAAAAGTGGTGGAATAGATACTTAGGGTTCTCCTTAGGTTTCCGGCTTCGAGTGGGAGGTGGAATCACCCAAAAATAGTAAATATTGAATGAGATATTAAAATATTAAAAATAAAACTTAAAGCAGGAAATGGGCTTTCAGGTTGGCCTAAAACCTTAATAAAAAACCCAAATCCATCATGATTATGGATTTTTATGAGGCCAAAATGGATATGGTAGTTTTTAAATATTAGGGTATGACAATTGAGAAGTGGAAGTGTTGTAAAATCATGAAAAATTAAGGAGTTATAAAATAAACAAAATTGGTTTTTAAATCTGGAAATGGGCTCACGGTTTGGCCCAAATTTTAAAAACCCCCCATTTCCACCAAAATGCATGAGAAACCCCCCAAAAAAAGAAATAATGTAACTTAAATGACAAAATGACTTTAAAATAATTCATTTATCTGACAATATTGACATTGTCTATTTGGTAGGAAGTTTTCCTAATAATAAAATCAATGATTCTAAGTCAGAATAAGAACAAAAGATGTATTAAAAATAGAATTTGATGAAATATAAAAAAGATTTTGTTTTAAAAAGAATAATTTGATGAGTAGAAGTGATATGTATTATTTATTTATATTTGGTTTCCTAATACCGACTATTTGTACTTTTATTACATGTATATTCAATTTATTGAATATTTATAAAACTACTTATCAAGCATTGTTTTTTAATGTATGACTATAATATAATAATGCCTTAGAGTAAACATCACATTGATAAGGTCATAAAAGTTCTCATATATGATGTGAACCATGATGTTATATACTGATATTCTTAAATATTTTTCTACAGTTGGATAATATACTATGATGGGAAAGAAAGTACGTAGACTTTCAGGTGCGATTACTAATATGTATATGAGTCTTCTTCTCCTAAATTTCACACTTAGTAATATCTAAGATGGGAGATTATGAGAATACATCCACTATTATAAATTATTCATGTTTTGGTGTCATCATATATTTTTATCTAAAAGCATGTGTGATGGTCCTTATACGTTAATGTTATTATTAATTCCTATTACAAATCACTTACTGATGTTTTTCGAAAACCATGATGATAATAGTTTATTATGTTGTTGGATGCATTGGGTGAATCACGAGTGACATGTCATTAATGAATAAGTTGAGGAAGAATTTTTCCCTTCTATATTTATTGAAACTGATATCTCGAACGTTTGATTGAAATAGAACCTTCACATTAAATTTAATGGTTATGGTGTAATGACATGTTTATTTCATATCATTAAAGAAAACACTTTGAGCATATAGGTTGGTGGCACAGATGTGAAACCTGCTCGATGAGATATTGGGATAAAGGGATTATATTAAAAATTAATCATTCCTATGTAGTTTTCTTTGTAGCGACATTAATTCATTCACTTGGGGGCCTTCACCCATTTCTAGAGATTAATATTAGAATTTAGGCAATCCCACCTAATTCCAGTGATAAATAATCATATAGGGTCACATGTTAAGTGTTTTAGATAATCTAGATTAAATTCTAAGTAAATTTAGTTATTATAATATATATTATTCTCAAGGTTGATGAAAAATTTAATTCAATATTTACTGATCTCTAATATTAACAAGGTATAAATAATTATTTGCTTATTAATAAATAATTTATTTGATTATGTGAATATAGATACATATGTATTCGTTGGATTTTAAGGAAAAATATTTATTTATTGAATATTTTAATAAATATTTATTCACCATATTTTAAATAAAGAATTTATTTATCAATAAAATATTTATTCGGTAATTCAATAAATGCTTGAGGAGTTCGAATTGGCCAAGACTGAGTTTGATGAAAAATAATATTTAACAAGATCGTTACATGATATTTGTTGTTGTGCAAGTTGGAAAGCACAAAAAAATAATATTTATATTATTATCACGTGGAAAAGGATCTATTAAAGGTTTTAAAATTTATTTAATGCTCTAAATCCAATTAAACAATATTTTAACATGAACCCCAACTCTATAAATAAACAGTTATGTCTATTGTATATTGCAACCAAAAATTGAGAATAGAGAATTACTATGTACAGTGGTTTATCTCTTGAATTATTTATCTCTATCACTCTCAAGAACGAGAAGTGTATGATATATTTCTTCATGAACAAATAATGAGAATTTAAGAATGAACAGTGTAAGAAATTCAATTCACTACACTATAACCTAGTTATTGAGTGGTGTTTCTCAAAGATCATTGGATCATGTGTGGATCACCACTATAAGGATTATATAACTGGATCCTTACAGTGTAATGAAGTCAACCCAAAAGTTTATTTTCTTATGATCAATAATCCTTAATAAGGAAAGATCATAATCCCATGTATTTATTTATTTAGATATTAAATAAATTAATTGCAAATTTTATGTGAAAGATCCTTGCTCATGGTTTCAGGAAATGATTATTAAAAGAAATTTTAATATATCACTCTCCACTACATGCTTTCATTGTTCCTGAACAATCAAGTGGTATTATAATTATTTATTTGATTGATGATCTGGGTGAAATTGAGGTTATATTTTAATTTCATATTATTCATTATTTAATCTGATTCGAATTAACATGTTATCGACTTATTAATCATTTATGTTTAGTGTTTCATTTTCATACATGTTTAAGAACAAATGATGAATAAAAAGGGATTCCATTGGAAAGATCCAAATATGTTAAATGTAAAACAACATTACATAATGTGCATCTATAGAACATGCCGTATACCCATGCACATTGTACCTATATACACCAAGTAGTTAATTACATGTGGTACTTTAATTGCACATCACGTGTTGACATGGCCAACCAGGCACATGACAAGCATATACATGGAGTTTGGTTGGTATGTACATAATGTGTAGTCCGACTGAGTTAACATGAAAAATACTTAGGCATGTGACTTAGATACACGACAACCGAGTTGCATGGTCTGTAGCTGGATGTGCATGTCGTGTAGTCTCCCATTAATGTAAAAAATTATAATTACATTATATTTTAAAAATACACCATTAAAACCATATTTTATTTATTGGAACACCATTTTGTGTTTAAAATTTTAATAATGGTTTTAAAAAAAATTAAATTCTCAATTAATTATTATTATTATTATTATGTTCTTATGGGTTCTACTGTTTATTTGCAATGAATTTCACAAATGATGGGTATCTCAAATTAATATTGGATAATCATTAAGATGAAAGGTAATTAATAAATTAATGAATGAATATACATTTATCTTAATAAAAAATACTTAATAATAAATGAATTCTATCGAGTTACATTTTCATATTCGTTGCATGTATGACTGATCATGAGAATGAACAAGACCTATGTATGTGTTGGAATTTATTTAATTTAATTTATTGCATTGGTTTTCAATTATTTAATATTAAATTATATGATGACCTATGAGTAATTCCTCCCTAAAATATTATATAGGATCTGTGTTTCCAAGGATAGTTATGTAATCCCCTTTAACCAATCATTTGGTTCCCCTCACCTGCATGTGAGTAATAAATACTTATAATTAATGGATTATCTCAAGGTGCGTGGAGGTGGTTCAATATAGAACCATGATGATGAAAACTTCATGATACATATATATACATGTGAAATATTGTAACTCAAGAAATAACCATAAAATATAGTTATTTCCCTAGGTAATAGGTCGATTTAATGTCAACTCATTAAATCAACACCTAGAAAAGCTCATGATCAGGTCATTTACTTTATTTATTTATTTTTTTCTATGAATTATTTATTTTATGTATAAAAGACCACAATCACATGTATGAATGAATTAATATGAAAAGATGAAAATTAAATAAATCAATGATGTATACATGTTTTTATCAATAAGGATAATTAATTAAGTAACATCCACTTAATATTAACAAGACATTTAAATGATAAAAAAAGATAAAATTTATGATTCAATTAATTAAAACCCCTCAACATAATATTTAGTCATACTAAGCCTCCCATTTTTTAATTGGGAATGAAACCATAGAACTAAGTGTAGTACATAGAAAAATTTTGGAAACTTATTTTTATCGAAGAGTTCTCATGAGAGTTTTGGGTTGACTTAACTAAACATGTATTGAGTTTAACAGACAAAGTATTTTCAATAGAAATTTGGAGGCAACTACTGAGGAAATTCCAATCAGGATTTCAATATAGGAAAATAATCTCAATAGATTAAGGTGATTCAAGTCCACATCTCACAAGATTGACTACCAAATTACTTTATTATGGTTTTCATGTCAAAATTCTAGATAATTAAGAAATTTATTTGGTATCCTTGTCACTATAATGTTAAAGAGAATATACATTTTGAGTTAAATGGTGAGGTATATTATGAATTGATAAAATAGTAGGATATTTAATATAAAATATTTCATTTATTACATATCTCCTATTTTTGTAACCAATAGAAGTACTAACAATATTCTTCTTTTAATTATGGAATAAAATGAGACATTCATCATCCAATCTATCCCTATAAGCAATATTAAAGAAAGATAACCTCCTAACCATAAGTGACTTCCATTAGTGGTTTAGACTCATTCGGGTTATGCTACGCCATCAATGGAAATATTATATGGTAAAATCCTTAATGTATGATCTTCTTTCAAAAGAGGTGAGAGTTAAGAGTTTTTTGTCTATGAAAAATATTTAATCGATGCTGTAGAGATTCAATTTTTTATTCTTTCATCAGTTTCTAGTGAACTAATGTAGTTTTAGGAAAACATTGATGTGTATATAATTTTTGAAAACCTTTGTGGGTTTTACCAGGAGATAGCTAGATAGGAATGGTTTGAGATTTACATGGAACTCTTTTATAGAAATCTTAGAGATGGGACCCCGATTGGGCCCCATGTAGTCAAGATCATTGGATACATTGATCGCTTAAATGTTCTAGGGTTTAAACTCCCAAAAGAATTGGGAACCAAACTCAATCTAGTATCACTCCCTTTGAGATTATCTAGATTTTCTATGAATTTTAATTTAAAAAACATGGGAAGTCTCTTCTAGATATTTTTACTCATATTCTCCAAGTAGATAAGGATATGAATCGTGAAAAAACATCCATCCTTATATTGAATAAATATAAGGGGAAAGCGAAGAGAATTAAACCCAAATCTTATTAATTCTCTTACAATAAGAGAAAGGTAAAGGGTAATTCAAGGGAACATATTGTTATCTAATTGGCATGTGTAAATAAGGACCATTGGAAAAAACTGCACCCAACTAAATAAGAAACGGGAATCTTCATGTACAATTGTTATCAAGTGAAATTTATTTTTTCTACAAATTGGGTATCAGATATAAATTTTCAAACTCACATATGTATTCATGTAAAGGAACCATGTATATTCATAAATATTGACTGAGGGGAGGTAGATCTAAGAGCAGCCAATATGGTGAAATTTTTAACATAGCTATTGGGGACTACCACCTCACGATACCGACCAGAATGATCTTGCTTTTAAAGGTTTGTTATTTTGTGAATTCAATTACTTAGAACATAATTTATATATCTAGAAATGATACATATGGATTTATTTTCAAATATAAGAATAAATCATGACTCATTTATAAACATATCATTTTTAGGGTAAAACACATTTAAATGATAAAATTTAAGTGTTAGATTATGCAAACCAAGTAATGGAAATTATTAATGAAGTTACTTCACATGAATCTTACCACACCCAACTTTGGAATCACCAGATAGGTCATATAAATGAAAAGTGATTTACCAAATTACATCAAGATGGATATTTAGGTTCTTTTAAATTAAAACCACATGGTGTATATCTCACATGTTTATAAGAGAAAATGACCAAATCTCTATTTAATGGGAAAGGTGAAAGGGATAAATAGCTTATTGAATTAGTTTATACCATTTTGTGTGGTCTATTTCCTATTAAAAAAGGGGAGGGTTCTCATACTACATCGCTTTCACAAATGGTTTTCATAGATAGAGATATGTCTCCTTAATTGGGTATAAGTTGGATTATTTTGATAAATTCAAGGAATAAAAGAATGAAGTTGAAAACTAACTTGGTATGAAGATTAAGAAACTCCACTTAGACCATGGTGGAGAAAATCTTAATCATGGATTCATTGATTATTAATGGAAGTTTAAGATTTTATCTCAACTAACTCCTCCTTATACACCATAGTGTAATGGTGTAAGTGAAAGGAGTTACTTCACATTTTTGGACATGGTGGGATTAATTAAGATTCATTTGAGTCATCCATTATCCTTTTGTGGATATATATTACAAAAATAATAATATATACTAAACTGAGTTCCAACTAAAGAAAAATATGGTTTACCATACCAATTATTTAATAGAAATAAACCTATGTATTATTACATACATGTGTGGGGTTTTTATGTATTTGCTAAGGCCTCTTTAGGCAATAAAATTTCACCCAGAGGCACATAGTGTGTCTTTATAAGATATCCCAAAGAGGAAAGATGATGCTAATTATAAAATTCTTCATAGAAAAAGGTTGTGGTTGATATATGTACCACATTTCTTGAGGATGATCTTATCTATTGTAGAGATAGTTGGAGTGAGATAGACTTAAATGAAGTCTAGTCACAAGATACACAAGAGTTGTCATAGTAAAAAATTCCATAAATCCCTGAGGAAGAAGAAGTTTTTCAAGACACAATTACTTTGTACAAGTATTAAAGTGGTCATAAAACTAGAACGGTATGGTTTTCTAATAACCGAGGATGGAGACTCATTATTATATGATAATAATGATCCTCTAACATACAAGGAAGTATTAAGTGGCTCAAATGTTACCAAGTGGAAAGTGGGCATGAATTCTGAATAGGATTCCATATACCAAACCTAATTCTATATTTTGGTAAACCCTCCAATAAAGATAAATCCTTGTTTATTGAAAATGGGTATTCATGAAGAAAATAGACATAGAATGTCAATCGAGTACATATAAGGCATGAATGGTTGAAAAAGGGTATAAATATATCAATGTATTGACTATAGAAAAATATTTTTCACCAGCTGCAATGTTGAAATCCCTTATAATTCTACTTTTCATTTCAGATTTCCATGATTATGATATTCTGAAAATGGATTCCAAAATATCCTTACTTATTGGTATCCTTCAAGATGATTTCTATATGACATAACCCGAAGGTTTTATTACTCCAAAAAATCCAATAAGGTATTAGAGTTGTAGAAAGTGGGTTCCCTAGACCCAACTTGTTATGTACCTTGATTACCACTACATGTATGAAGTTTATTACATATATATGTGTTTATCTTTCCATCATTGTGTAAATAATTCTGCATTCACTATTTTAAGGGTATTTTTTTTAGATTATGTGTCATATCAAATGTATATAGCAGATCCCAGGCTATAATGACAACCTTGAGATACTATGACATTAATATTAATGTCAAAACCTATAGTCAAGTTGCATCATTACAACAGGACACAAATGGTGTGACACTATCATGGGTCAGGGGATCATAAACATTGAGATATATTCTCATGAATTTCACACTTAGTGATCTCTAGAAGTTGAGATCATGAGGATAGACTTGTTAATAGGAACACCACATGTTTTAGGTATCATTGGTTGTTCCTGTATATGGACATGTGTAATGGTCTCCTTACTTGAAATCATTATCAATGTATGTCATTTTATTTCTTACTATGATTTAAGACAAAAACCATTGCAATTAAGTGGTGGTGAGGTATTTTGTGTTGGGTACGTCATTGGTGACATTACATTGATTTAATGGTCAAGATATGATTTGTCTCTTCTGAGTTAAGGAAGTGATATCTCATGCTAGGTTGATTAGGATAGTGATACCTTCATAAATCCAAGGCCATGGTAGTGTAAGTTACCTCTATCTGAAAAGATCAAAAAATAACAAAGCAATAATAGAATTATGGAAAAAGTGTGCACCATGCTTTAAGAGATATCGATGACGAAGAGATTGTATACACAGAGCATGTTCATATGAAGGTAGTCATTTATTTGAACTTTATTTATCTTTATAGGGACATTGATGGGTTGCTAAACCCAAGTCCTGTTCTATGAATATTATTCACTGGTATAAATATAAGTTCCTAGAGGGTCACAAACAATAGTTCTTTGACAGCCTCTCTCTCCTCTTTAATTTTAGAGAGAGACCCTCTCAATCATGAAAACGATTCAAGATTCATCTTGTTGGATCGGAGATAATGGATCATGGTGATCATCACTACATCGAATTGGTCGTAAAAGTTCTGTCCTAGCACCAATATTCCAATGAACGGTGCATGAGAAGATTCAATAAGTGTATGTGGATGATCTAGAGGGAATTGGCATTAGATCCTTAGAGAAACGGACACTGGCATCATGAGATAGGATTCCGTGCATCAGATCCTAGTGAGATATCCATTTGTTTTATTTCTGTACTCTGTTTAAACCTTGTGTGGTCCTCGGACCATACTAGGATGAGATCACCAGAGTTAATGATGATAAGTCACTATGGGGATGAAAAAAATATCAAATACATGGCCTATCTTATTCTTATAAATTTCTCAATACCTTCAATCAGTATCATTAATACATTTGGTTATTTCTAGTCAAGGAAAATTATATTTCTTTAAATTTTTGGTAGAGGTTGTTAAAACGGTTTCAATGGATCTCACCTCACGTTGATCTATTTCTTAATAGCCAATTAATGACCATTTAAACATTTTTAAAGGATCGAAAATGTGGTGGATGTACCTAAGGTTTTCAAATTTTTATTTTTGAAGAACACGACTCTATATTTTAATTTGTGTTCTTGAAATTTTTCTAGAATCAAAACAAGGATTTTCCAGAATTTGGTCGCCAGATTTTCTACTATGATGATAAATTATATGAGGTTAATAAAATAAAATATAATATTATTTGTTTTTATTTTTCTCAATATAAAATATTTGTGACTAATTTTCCCAAAAAGTCTACCATATGTCTTGACAATGAGTAAAGGTTTTAAAAAAGGAGGGGATCTTGAATTTGTGGACCCATGAGTCTCCCTCCTACCCTGGCCTATGTGGTGGCTCCAATCACCCACTCTTAGTGTGAGGCACGAGCAAATCCCTCCTCATACTCACCCTACAGGTCAAACCAGCAGCACACACCTACCAAAGTCCTCCTTGCTTCACCTGAGGCATCCCATGAGGTCATAACCACCATCCCATCTGGGACATGTCATCTTGAACTGGTTGTTGTCGTACCAAATAGGTCGTTGTTGTCCTAAGAAAGCCCCAACATCTAGATCTTGCCGAACCAGGGCTCCACCACAAGTCGATGCGGGTGATGTCCCTCCCTCTACATCGAGCACTGACACAGGCAGTCACTGGACCGATTTCTCTAAACTACAGAAGAACCAATGCGGTTGGACCCTATTGTAATAGATCTATATTTCTAGGAATTTTTGCAGTGTAGTTGAACTCCTCCCACGAATGGAGGTAAACCCCAAAATAGGCTAGGGAATGTATGACTGACCCAAAATGGGTCTAGGAAGGATTTATTGGGATAGAAAACTCTTTCATGGAGTTTTCTAAACCTAAATGGGAGAAAGAGCTATGACCCAGTTCACTAAGGGCCATAGAGGGGTTTTCAGGATCAGTTTAATTTATTTGATACAAAATAAATTAATTTGATTAATTTAATTTTGTTTTTAGATTTAATTAATTTAAATTAATTTTGGGGATTTGATGTTTAAAATAATCTGAAATTTTAATTTCATTTGAGATTTAAATTAAATTAAGGGTTTTTATTTAATTGTTGGATTATAAAATTAAATTAAAAATTATAATGGTTAAATATATTATTTTAGATTATTTGAATTCAGTTAATTTATTAGAACACCCTCACATTATTAAATTTTTTGGAGTTTAATTTTTATTTCCCATTTTTATACCAACTGATCTGGTGGTAGTGACCGACTCATGCATTTCTAGTATTTATTTATTTAATTATTATTCATTACTTGAAATGACTATAATAATTATGTAGATAAATGAAAATTAGTGAATCGTATTATTTTAATTCAAATATGTATAAGGCGTTACGTGCCCAATTCCCCAATTTTTCATGGCATCCATATCCCCCTCACATGTGTGTGAGCATATTTATTTAAAAGACAATGATGATCTAAGACACAGAACTTAACAGGTTGAGGTGGTAATCTAGACGAGAGTCGATTACTTTGAAATGGGGGATATTTGTGATACATGTAAAGAGTCGACTCAGTTATGGAATCCCCTTGGTCAAGATTGATCCATTAAGGATCAATCATAATTAAATGCTCAAGACCAATTAGCTTGCATGATTTTTTCTTTTATGAATTTTTTATTGTTTTAAGAACGTTCATGATTATTTCTTGATCTCATAAAATAATAAAAGAGACAAATGCATAAAGATTTGACATATATTTTTCTATTTCATGTTCAGTTGTGAGAGAGACAACCTAGTTTGAACATATTAAATAGAAATTTATTATATTCTTCAATAAGTAAAATTCCTCAAAGTAATGTCATGTATTAAATCCTTTCGTTACACAAATTTGAGAAAAACTGGTTGTATGGAGTGATCATTAGCTATATATGAGAGTGATCCCTACTACAGAGTTGTTCCTATAAGATTAATGGGTCGACTAGAAAAAAATTGGTAGAAAATAAGTAGCCAATGCTAGCTTGATATCACTTTAGAGGCTATATGTTGATGAAATCATGTTTAGATTCCAAAATCTAGGAGTCTACTCAATAGTACAAGGAACCGTTAGTTGATGTGGTTGTCTAGGCTAGAGCCTACCGAGAAAATATCCATGTAGTATTGTATCCAAATAATATAGAGTATAATGAGTTGTTTTAAGGATCCTCTCCACTATAATACTCAAGTGACAGAGTATTCCACATCTAATTGTGAGGGATATTGGGGTATACTAAAATAGTGGAAGATATTAAAAATGATATAATAATTAATTAATCATAAATTTATAATGGTAGAAAATAAAAATTACACACTAATTTTGTTTCTATATTTTAGATTAATAATGGAAATCACCAACACCATAAGTACATTATTATTACAATCTATTCTAGATAAAGAAAATTTCATGACTGGCCATAGTTTCCAGGAGTGGTACAAACACTTGCACATAGTACTACGCCATGAAATAAAGATTTATGTTATTGAATCCTAAAATCATGGCCGATTGTCGCCTATCAACTAGTCAAAGTTCCATTTCACTGCTAATTTGTATAGTATCCCTCAGGTCGAATCCTCGGAGATGATACTTTTTAATAGTCGATTGTTTTAGTTGATTGTATTCTGATTGGAGGGGTTGTTTGAAGAGATTATGAAATGATTGATTGATTAAGATTTTTTTTACAAATTGATAAATATTTGGGTGAGTTTATCATTAGGTAGTTAAGCTTGTGATAACCTTGAGCCTTGCAGTATATTGCATTAAATAAACACCCATGTCACAAGTTGATGTTTATTGGAATTCCAAAGTGTTAAGTATTTAATCCAATCCTTAACTTAACTTAAGGTTCTAATATTCATCATATCTTGTTTATGTTAGTGTATTTATGTTTCCAATAATCCATGTAAACCACTCGTTAAACAAAATAAGACATTAATCCATAACATGTTAAGTCCAACATACACAATGTCAATTCAAAGAATACACATTGAGCAAAAGCTCTCAATCACTTAACATACCTAAATAATAACTAACCCCAATGAGATATTCACTCAGCCATTTGGGTGGTTAATAATATGGTTATAATTTTATGATGATGAATTAATAAGTGAATAAAAATAATGGGATTATAAATGAGTTGTGCGTCGAACACACACACACAAACAGTTAAGGGAATTAAATACTGAATTTAGATTGAATGAGAAAGAACAATAAGGGATGGGGATTCAACTGTATTTAAACAATTTTAAGACCACTAATATTATTTAACATAATTTTAATGAGAATAATATATGAAGAAGACGTAACTTTCATTAAAATATAATTACAAAAACAAACACTTACACGATTAAAAAGGAAGAACAACACAAAACTAAATGAAAGGAAGAAAGGAGAAATGGTTTCTCAAGTAAAAAACTTGAGTATTAAAGATCATCCCAAGACTTTGTAAAATACTTGACCGTTCCAACATATCCTCCTTTTCTCTGAAATTCCAACCATATACAAGGAGAAGAGGGGGTTGTATTTATAGCCCAAAGAGGTGGACTATTTACTTCCAAATCTGTCACTCCAATTTCATTGCCACTTTGACTATCGAAACATCTACCTCTCGAGATATACTCTTCTAAAATTGTGTATATAATAATTTTGGACGACTTCTCTCAAAATTTGGAGTCATTTGTAATTATGGATCCAAAGTTTTGTTTGTTTGATTAAACAAAGTTAAACTGTTCATTTCTATCTAGTCTTTTTCGATGGCTTAAATGTGAATGGATTTTTGAATTGGAATATGCCTTAAAATCTGAATGTTTTCTTCAACAAAGATGGCCACATATATCTCTTATTTTACACTTCAAAATCTCATCTTGATTTTATTACTATATCATAATACATGTCATGAATATTGTACTGATTTTAATTCCCAACCATAATGGTGGGATGAGATTAAATGAATCACTTGGGACCATTTTTATTTGGATTTGGGCCTTGAAATTTTTATCCAATACTCCTTACATTGTCCCCCAAGCATTGCAGGATAATAAAGGAATATTTAATTCTATATTGAGTCTAATAATTTAATCTTCATAGTTGTTCTAGTTTCATCACAAATTCTTTTGGTCTTCTTGTGTGGTCCATATAACCCTTCATATAGAAGAATGGGCCCAAGATCCCTTCTAATTACATGTTTTATATTGAACTAGGAATCATACAAAATATTAACCATGAAATTTGGATAAGTAGGGTGAGAGTTATAAATAAAATAGTAAACTGACATCGGTTGGATTAATTCAAATAATTCTCAAAAATTACATTTCATATTTAAATATTATTATTTCACAAAAATTATGCACATTTCATATAAAATAAATAAATGGAGTATATAAAAAGTTATTAAAATATTAATAACATCAACTCCCCCACACTTAGTCTTGTACAATTCCTCATGTACAGCAAATATAAAAAATATAAAAAATCATTTTCACTCACCAACAAATATTAAAATTTTGTTTTCCCATATCAGGGGAGGTTCAGACAATTTCACTCATCTATATATAATTCCACCTCAAGTTGTAATGTAAATAATGTTCCAAAACAATTAATTTTTTCATGCTCAAATTTATAAATGGAAAATGGTGGCACACAAAACTTACTCCTCTCAAGATAATAAAATTAATTTATGGATATTCACTCATTCACCAAACAAAAAATAAAATCTTAGAGTTTGTAAGATCTCTCATCTTACACTCCATACCCAAAGTTCTAAAAAATAAAGAGATAATTTTAGGGGGGGGTTTGGTCTACGCGATGGTAGGAAGATGATATCCAAAAGATTGGAAAAGGGGGGTAAAACACCAACATGGAAAAAGCAATGCACTTCTTTTTGAAATGAGACATGAAAGGAAATGGAAACATATATTTAAAAGGGAATGATTGTGTGAATAATGACACAAGAGAGGAAGAAAATTTTAAGGGTATTAGAAGATGAAATATTTAAAAAACACAAAACGTATCCCAATGACATAAGTGTTCCTGTTTTTCTATTCTTTTCTTCTTTTTTACATTTTTTGAAAGTTGAACTTGAAAAGGATCTCAAACTCATATCCCAAACCATGATTGTTCTCCTCATGACACTAATTTTAATAGTTATAATAAGATAAAAGGTTGAGGAAGAGTGATTTTTGACCTACCCAAGACACAACCCACTTTTGTTTCTTTTTTTTTTGATTTTTTTTTTATTTTTTTGAACACTTGTCAGTAACATTTACAAAATTACATAAATGTAAGTACATTAAATTCCCCAAAAATCACTGAATTATAACCTATCCCCCACATTAAAATAGATTCTTTCCTTCAATCATGTGATAACTCTTTGAAAATCAATAAAAGGTCACCCAAAAAATGAAATCCATCCCCCCCACACACTTAAATTTCAAAAAATTATGCAATGAAAATCCATGTTGATATTGGGTGGGATAAGGTTTTGGGATTGTAATGTGTCAACTAAAGAAAAGGTTTGCATATGCTTGAAGGGGATTTCAAAAGGAGGATTAATGTATGGCTAATGGTAGGATATTTGGCTATTATAATTCTCATGGGGTTCAGAAAATTCCACTATCATATTAATGCACACGAAAGTAAGAAATTTAGCTCGAAGGTCCAAAAACTAAAGACTCACAAATGGGGGTGAAAACACACATTTTGAATAGATGTAAATAGGTGGCCTTGGCATGAAAGATAATATTGGTTCTCATAGTTAGAGAAAATCATTTTCCAAATCAAAAATTTATCATTCAAAATTTGTTGGTTTTCACACAATATTCTTTATCCAAATTTTTGAAGAAACCACAAAATATATTATATGAAACCATGTCTTTTGACTCCCCAAAATGGGTGAAAAAAAATTGAAAATTAGAAGCTGAGTAAGTATTCCTCTCTATTTTTAATATATATTTTTTAAAATGATTTTTTTTGTTTTTTTGTTTTTTTGTTTTTTGTTTTTTGTTTTTTTTTGTTTCTTTAGTTTTTTTACATTTTTTATAAAGACACACCCACAAAAAAGAGAAATATTAAACAAAAAGTGTGTTCAGGAATGTGGTAAAAAATTAAAATGAAAGAGGAAGAAATAGAGAGAGAGAGAGAAGTTAAAAGGAAAGAGTTGCCCCCTAGTTTGGATTTGGTGGGTCGTTGTCTCCATTTAGTGGGGGGGTTAGTTGAAGTTGATGTGCTTCATGTGGGATATTACCTAAAAACGAAAAATCATTATTCATGTAATGAACAACTAAAAGGAAAATAAAATTTCATAAAAGTAAAAAAGAAAACATGGGTTTCCTCCCAAGAATAACTGCATTTATTTGTCTACATCTAGATAGTTCCAGTGGACTACCCATAGTCGGATGGTGGCCATCATATTTTCTCAAATCTAGTGTGATTCCAGAAAAACTTCTACTTTGGGATGCCTGATTGTTCATTAGATAATTTATTCCCATCCTTGTTAATGTGTTTGTAATTAAAAGGGTGTGGAAAGAGAATATTTCAATCCTCTTTTTGGTCTTTAAGTTGAAGAGTGATGTTATCCACTAATTTCTAGTTTTCTATTCTTGGAAATTCAGGAAGATGTCTCAATTATGATGTTTCATTTATGTAATTTTCAGATAACATGAAATTGGAATTTGAGATCCCAATTGTTTTTTACTCATTTATTTCATTACTTATCTATGTAGAGTAATGAGGATCATTGGAGTCATAAGACTACATAGATTATTCAATATCCTTTCTATCAATGCTGTTTGTCAAAGAATTTTCAATTTCAACCTCACCAGTGATCACTTTATTAATTATGGAACAAATAACACAAACATCACTACCATTGGGACAATATAAACAGATTGGTTCAGGGTTCACCTCACAAATAACATAATTTTCAGAATCATGGATAGGAAATTATGAATGTTGGATAATCATATTTGAATCAAAAAATGAACATGTTTGTTCTTTTTCCCATTACCATCCAAGTTCGAGCAGTGGAGGCCAGAGGTGGGATGGGATTCCAAAGAGTTTTCAAGATCATTTAGATCAGTGGAGTTTGAATTTGTAAAGTCAACTTCAACTTCTCTATTTATGAATTGGTTAATCATAGTGCAGATTTCACAAGATCCTTTATCAGTGTAATAGGAAGAACATGATGGATTGGGATTCAACACACTCTTAGGGAAAATTTTGGAAGCATAGATAGATAATACAGATTGATTCTATAATGGGTATCACGTGGATTGAAAAATACTAAACCTGACCAGTTGGTCACCAAATTCAAGGGATAAGATGCCCGTATGGACATAAATTTTGGTTTTAGATGTCATAAGGAAATGTCTTCCTAAAATCAGAGGAGTTTGGAAATAATTTGTCTCACCTTCCATGTCAAGTACATAGAAGTCAGCTGGGAAGATAAGATCATTGACTCGTACAAGGACATCCTCAATTATTCCCTCAGGACTAGTTGTGATTCGATTTTATAACCAGATGAAAACATCTATTAGGTGTAAAGGACTTATACCATGGTTGGAGAGTATGGATTTTTTCACTACATTTATCGAGGCTCCTAGGTATATGAGTGCATCATCAAAGTTGTAACTTCCAATTTGTCATGGAACTGTAAAGGTCCCAGGATATTTTCACTTCATGGGTATGGAATGTTGTGTTGAAACATTTTCTAAGGTCCTAAGTTACCTCTTGTGGGTGCACAATTCCTTAAGAAATTTATCATACTTAGGTATTTGTTTTATGGAATCTAAGATTTGAATGTTGAATTCAACACATCTAAACATGTTGAGCATTTCATGATCGGGTTCAAAGGAATTTTTTGGCTTAGAAACATCTTGAGGAAAAGGAATTGGGTTCCTAAGTGGAATAGAAAGAGATGAGGGAATGGATTGAGATTTATTTTCAAGTTTCTTTTTCTTTTCATTTTCTAGGTCAACATTTAAAGGGGGTGGAGGACTTATATTGAGGCATAGCAATTTTTATTCTCAATCTAAGAGCAATTGCACTTACATTACCCTTGTGGTTGGGTAATGTTTGAGTTGGGAGTTGGGAATAATTGGATGGTCACTGCTGACTAAGGTGTGATGGAAGTTGACCAATTTGGGTTTCAATGTTCTTGAGGATAGAATGGGTGAAGGAGGAAAGATCTTCTACAATGCTTTCCCATGGTTTCCTGGAATAAGAGGCTTGTCCTAGATTGGTATTACCTTGATTTTGGTTCTTTGGAAAGTGATTGTATTGGTTTGAGAAGTGGGAAGGCTCACTAGGATAGTGGAATCCAGGAGGATGAGGAGGATGATTGATCCTTTGAGTTTGAGGAACAAAAGGGTAAGGTTGTTATATATTACCAAAACCTTGCTCATATTGGATTTGGTTTGGGTTTTGAGGAGGAAATTGAGGTACGGGGTTTCCATACCTTAATCCTTGGTTGAAGGTAGAAGAAAAGGGATCAGAATGGGGTTGGTTGAAGTTTCTAATGAACTGACCTGATTGTTGAGGGTTGGTGTTCCTCTGAGAATATGCTGCATTGAGCTCCATTAGTCCAGTTGAATTTCATTGATCCTCTTGAAGTTGTGGACATGTGTCAGTTGGATGAGATGGGGAGCTACATATGACACAGTTCTTGATAGGTGCAGGGAATAGATATTTTATAGAAGATGAGGTCAGGGCTTTGGAATCCATAGCTAGTTGTCAAACAAGACCTGTAAGTTCACTCATCCACTCTATCATCTTTTTCAGCTATATGGATTGATTCTCTTGGACTTGTTTGACATGATCATGTGCCCAATTATGGAATTTTTGTGTGTTTTTATCCATGTGGCTTATGAGATCTCTTGAAGCTGCATGATTTTTATCAACAAGAACATTGCCACTTGCGGCATCAATGAGAGTTCTCTCCATAGCCAATAACCCCACATAGAAGTATTGGATCAAGATTTGGTCAGGGATTTGGTGGTCTGGAAAGGTTTCAACATGCTTTTTAAACCTCTACCAGTACTCAAGGAGTGATTCATTTGGGAATTGATGCATACCACTTATTTCCTTTAGGATTGAAGCAGTGTGAGAAGCAGGAAATAATTTCTCTAAAAAAAGTCGCTTCATGCAATTCCATGTCGTTATAAAACCAGGAGGGAGGTAGTAAATCCATGACTTGGTACCACTTGGAACTCTTTAAGGTGGATATATGGATCCTCACCAGATAGCCCGTGGAAATGATGAAGAAGATGAATCAAACCTGATTTGAGTTCAAATTCAGCCACTATTTTTGGATATTTAATACCAAGAGGTTGTAATTAATATCATGGGCAACAAGTTCTTTAAGTGTTTGTTCCCTAGGATTGTCCATATCTAATTCAATTGGTTGGACAAGGACAGGTTCTTGAATGAGTTGATTATCTCTTATGTTCCTCCTAAGTTAGCAATGTTTTTTCTCAATTTTAGGGTCAAAAAAATCTGAGGGATTGTTTGGGAGGCTATGGGGAATTCATAGAGATTTTGGAAGAAAGAGAAAGACAAGTTTTTCTTTGTGTGTTTTTTTTAATTTTTTTTAATTTTTTTTTTTACAATAACCAGAAACTAATGAATATTTAATTTCACCATCCCCAGTAACGACGCGGGACCAGTGGGGATCAGTTCTTCTAGATTTCTCCTCTCAGTTAGGGTATGGGTCCTCCCTCCAGGCTAAATCCAAGGCCATGTATACAGTTATATCCATATGCCACCAATAGGAGCTGGATATCTCTGAAGTTGAAACCGATTCGAAAATTCTGCATGATGCCCTTAATGATTTTTTCTGGCACCTTGTTCCATATTCTATATTGTCAACAAGTGCAAAGTTATGCTTTATAATGGAACCAAAATCAGTCATGTATGGTATTAGGGTAATCAAGTGGTGGATCACGTCGCTTATATGGATGTTCGGGGTCCTGATCTGGTATGGCTGCATGATTATTCTTCTTTGAAACCCGAAGGGGTTAATCTGATTAGAGGGGATTCCCTCGGTTTTCAATATTTCAGACCCCTATAGGTTGTTTACTTCTATGTTTTCTATTGGTTTTTGTATGATCTTGTGTGGTTCTTCAATAAAAAAGTAACTTTGATGACCATCCCCATCAACAACGCCATTTGAAAGTGCGGTCGATTTTCACCAATCGACCGGTCAATGTTCCAGTGCTCTGCTAATGTGTATAGAAACACTCAGGTGGAATCATCAACGATGATACTTTTTAATAGTCGATTGTTTTTAGTTGATTTTATTATAATTGGGGGGTTTGTGTATAGTGATTATGAAATTATTTATTTATTAAGATTGATTTAACAAATTGATAAATATTGGGGTGAGTTCATCATTATGTAATTAAGTTTGTGATTTCCTTGAGCCTTGCTTTATAGTGCATTAAATTAACACCCATGTCGCAAGTTGACATTGATTAGAATTCCAAAGTGTTAAGGCTTTAATCCAAGCCTTAACTTAACTTAAGTTTCTAATATTAATCATATCTTGTTTTTTGTATTTTATTTATTCTTCAAATAATCCATGGAAACCCCTCGTTAAACAAAACAAGTCATTAATCCATGACATGTTAAGTCCAACATACACAATGTTAATTAAAAGAATACTCATCGAGAAAATGCTCTCAATTGCTTAACATACCTAAATTATAACTAACCCCAATTGGAGATTTACTCATTCATTTGGGTGGTTAATAATCTAGTTAAAATTTTATGATGATGAATTAATAAGTGAAGAAAAATAAAGGGATTATAAAAGATTTGTGTGTCGAATACGCACACACAAACAGTAAAGGGAATTAAATATTGAATTTAGATTGAATGAGAAAGCACAATAAGTAATGGGAATTAAACTGTATTTAAAACATTATAAGACCACTAATATTTTTTTTTAAAGGTGGATGATAATAATATATGAAGAATAATAAACTTTCATTAAAATATAATTATAGAAAAAACACTTACATGATTACAAACGAAGGAAAACACAAAAGTAAATGAAAAGAAGTAAGGAGGAATGGTTTCTCAATTAAAAACTTTAGTATGGAAGATACTCCTAAGACATTGGCAGATCCTTGGTCATGCCAAAATATCCTCCTTTTTTCTGAAATTACAACCATATGCAAGGAGAAGTGGGGGTTGTATTTTATAGCCCAAGGAGGTGGACTGTTTTCATTCCAAATCGGTCCCTCCACTTGCATCGCCAGTTCAGCTATTTAGAAAGCCACATATCTAGATAGCCTCTTCTACAAATTTGTATCTAATAATTTTGGCCTACCTCTCTCAAAATTTGTAGTTATATGGATTGATGGGGCCAAAGTTATGGTGATTTTATTAAACAAATTTTAACTATCCATTTCTATCAATTCTTTTTCAATGGCCAAAATTAAAATGTATTATTGAATAGGAATATTCCTTGAAATACAAATGCTTTCTTCAACAAAGTGGGTCACATATATCTCCCAATTCACACTGAAAAATATCATCTTGATTTGGTGAATATATCAGGATACATGTCATGAATACTATACTGATTTTAATTCCCTTCCAGAATGGTGGGATGAGTTTAAATGAATCATTTGGGCCCCTGGTATTTGGATTTGGGCCTTGAAAATTTCATCCAAGACTCCTTAAATTGTCTCACAAACATATTAGGAGAATAAAGTAATTAATAATTTTTTATTATGTCCAGTAATTCAATCGTCAAAGCTGGTCCAGTTTCATCATAAATTCTTTTGTTCTTCTTGTGTGGTCCATATGACCCTTCATATGGAAAAATTGGCACATGATCCCTTCTAATTAAATGTTTTATATTGACATTGGAATCCTAAAAAACAAGAACCATGCAATTTGGATAAGTAGGGTGAGAGTTATAAATAAAATAGTAAACTGACATCGACCGGATTAATTCAAATAATGCTCAAAAATCACATTTCATATTTATACATTAGAATTTCACACAAATTATGCACATTTCATATAAAATAAATAAATGGAGTTATAAAAAGTTATGAAAATATTAATAACATCAAATCCTAGGTTCATTTTAAGCCTCCTCAGGGAGAAAGTATGGTGAAAAAAGATAAATGGAAAAAGAATTTAAAGGATTCACTAGATGTTAAGTGCATCATGTTGTTATCCATGTCCATAAAATTGAAAAAATTCATGATGATAAGTATGACTACAAGATGCTTTAACATATCTAACAATTATTTTAAGAGAGGGATAGGTAGGAAAGGTATGATATCTCTTGTTTCCTTTATAGGTGTAGGCTAGAAGAAAGGAACCAAATAGATCTTCATTTACTCAATATGATTGGGTACATTGAGAGGCAAGAAGCCTTTGGGTTCCAATTTAACCAAGAAATAGAAACAAACATCATTATTTCTTCTTTACTGCCAAGATTTTAAACTTTAATTATTAATTATAAGATGAAAAATATGAAAAAGTCAGCCCTTGAACTATTGGTTTTAGTTCTCCAAGATGATAAGGATATGAAAAACACCAATTCATCTGTCGTTACGGTGAACAAGAGAATGAAACAAATGGAAAAGGGGTCAAAAGCCAAGTAAAGGTCAGATAATCAAATGTACCATCCCTAAATTAAGCCAAAGAATCTGAATCATATAAATAAGGCTATTTATCATGTGGCAAGAAAGACCTCTAGTAGAAAAATTACAGAAATGTGAAGAATAAGAAAGTTGATGCTTCAACTTCATGTCTTTTTGTCAATGAATGAAGTATTTATTTACCAAAAAGTTTGGTATTGGATAGAACATGTGGCTCACATATATGTATTCATATATAGGATCCAAGTAGATTCAAGAATATTATAAGAAGAGAAGTGGATCTCTGAGCTCCAATTGGTGAAAGTCTGGCATCCTTGGAAATGGGAGACTATCACTTAACTTTTCCAAGTAGTTTGGTTCTATAATATTTTAATTGTTATTATGTACCCTTTGTAACATGAAACATAATATTAGTGTCAATTTTAGACATGATGGTATTTTATTTAATGTTTTGAAATAAATGTTTCCAAATTTATAAGGATGATATGTGTTATGGTATGGAATATCTTAATAATGGGTTATATATACTTGAACTGGAAAACCCTATAATGACAACGATTGAAAAAACAAGCGAGTAAGACTCATATATCACTTGCCTATGGAACTTTAGGATAGTTTATGTAAATGAGAAGTGATTATATAAATTACATCAAGTAGGGTATTTAGACTCGATATAGTGAAACCCCTTGGATGTATGTCAAGCTTGTTTATAATGTAAAATGAACAAAGAACCCTTTTTGGGAAGGGAGAAAGATCTAATCAATTGCTGGAATTAATTCATCATGATGTTTATAGTCAATTTACAGTACAATAAAGGGGTGTGTTTTCAAACATCATTACTTTTACCAATTACTATAGTAGTGATGGTTATATCTACTTAATGTGGAATAAGTCAAATTCATTTCGGGTGTTTAAGGAATATCAATAGGAAGTAGAAACCGAGTTTAGTAAGAAGATAAAGGAATTAGACTCAAACTGAGGCGAAGAGTATCTTAACTAATCTTTCATTGATCACTTGAAATAGTGTGGTATAGTATCCCAACTCAATCCTACTTATACACCATAGCAGGATGTTGTTAGTGAAAGGAGGAATATGACCTTTCTAGACATGGTCAGATCAATGATGAGCCAAATAACTCTTCCATTATCCTTTTAGGTACATGATTTGTAGACAACGACATATAACCATAACCAAGTACCAACTAAGGTTACATATAAGATTCCATGTGATTTATGGTGTGGAAATAAACCCAATCTTTCACACTTACATGTATGGGGATGAAAGTCTTTTTTCAAGGCTATACTAAGTGAAAAATAGTATTCAGAAGTATGAAGTGCATCTTTATAGGTTATCATAAGGAAAACAGAGGATATTACCTATAAAATCATTTAGATATAAATGTTTTTTGTGGAAATACATGCCATGTTTCTATAAGAGGACCACATTTACAATTGAAATAGTGGGATAAATACTAACTTATATGAAGTTAATGCTTTAGATGCACAAGATTTGGTACGAGAACAATCCCTACAAGAGAAAGTGGAAGAAAAAGTGCTTCCTAAACACAAATATTTCATAGTTCCACTTAAGTGGTAATTGATCTATAGAGTTATGGTTTTATTGTCACTGAGTCAAAGGAAACATTACTATTAGAGTATGATGGACCTATAACCTAAAATGAAGTAGTGGAAGTAAAAGGAGCTGTAAAATAGAATGATTCCATGCATTCTAAGATGGCGTCCTTGAACAGAAATCAAGTTTGGATTTTGGTATACCCTTAAACTAATGTAAACCCATTGTTTGAAAATGGGTATTCAATAAAAATATTGGCATGGATGGTAAGTTCAATACCTATAAAGAAATATTGGTTTTAAAGAGTTTCAGACAATGTAAAGTTATCAATTATGATGAAACCTTTTCACCAATAACAATGATAAAATTGCATAGAATATTTCTTGCAATAATAGGATTTTATTATTATGATATTTGGAAAATGGATTTCTAAACTTCTTTTATAAATGAGAAGTGTGTTGAAGATGTTTATATGACTCAACCTGAATGGTTTTTCAGGTCAAATAATATCAATAAGGTGAGCAAGATTAAGAGATCCATTAATGGGTTGAAGGAGGCATCATGATCATGGAATGTTCATTTTGACGAGGCCAAAAGATAATTTTGTTTTGTTAAAAATAAAAGTGATCCTTGTGTCTATAATAAGGTTGATGGTAATTCCATCGTTTTCTTAGTATTATATTTTGATGATATATTAATTATGGGAAATGAAGTAAAACACTTATAGTCAGTTAAGACTTGATCAAAAGAATGATTCTCCATGAAATAATTAAGAGAACCAACCTAAATTCCATGGATAAATATCCATGGAGGTAAATCTCAAAGGATTTTTGGACTAATTAAAGGTACATATATTAACAAGTTACTCAAAATGTAAAATATGGAACAATCCATGAGAGGTTTTTTGCCTATGTCACATGGTATTAATCTCTCCAATAAAATGTGTCCACACACACAGGAGAAGACTAAAAGAATGAGAATAATACCTTAAGCATCAGTACTATGTTCTATCATGTATGTCATGCTATGTACTAGGTTTGAGGTTTACGTTTTATTTATGCATGGTAGGAAGATATCAATCTAATATAGGATAGGTGCAATGGGAAGTTGTTAAAACTATCATGAAGTACTTGAGGCATACAAAGGATATGTTACTAGTGTATGGGGGAGATCAGCAGCTAGAAATGAGTGGATACAATGATTATAGTTTCTATACATGTTACGATGATTTGAAATCATAGTTAGGATACATGTTTTTTCATAAATTGTGGTGCAGTGAGCTGGAGAAGCTCAAGGAAATATGTGGTCTCTGATTCTACAATAGAATTTGAGTATATAACGGTTTCCAATGTAGTAAAGGAATTAGTATGGATACACATATCTGTGTTAGACATTGGTGTTGTGCCTAGAAGTGTAGATCATGTTCCAGTTTATTATGATAATATTGTTGCAGTGGTGCTTTCCAAAGATCCTAAGTCTCATGAGTGGACCCGGAATATATGTCAAAAGTTCTATCTCTCAAGGGATTTCACTCAGATATTTGAAGTTGTAGTTAGTATAGTAGTCACCGAGGAAAATATGGAATACCACCTAACTAAATCCATATCCCAGCAAAAGCATGATTCTCATGTGAGGGCCAGCGGATTGAGACATGTTAATAATTTTCACTAGTGTAAGTGGGAATGTTGTAAGTGGGTTCCCTAGACCCAACTTATGATGCACTTTGATTCCCAATATATTTATACAGTTTTTTTCATATACATGTGTCTATATTCCTATAATAGTGTAGATAATTCTACATTAACTATTTTTAAGGTAATTTCTTTAGATTACGTGTCGTATAAAATGGTTATAGAAGATCCCATTCTATAATGAGAACCATGAGATACTATGACAGTAATCTTAAAGTAATGTACTATAGTATACTGACATAATTCTAAAATGAAATAGATAATTTGAGACTACTTTCTGTTGGTGGATCACAAACATTGAGACTTCTTCTCATGAAGATCATACTTAGTGACCTCTATTAGTTGAGATCATGAAGACAGAACCGCCAATAGGAACACTGCATGTTTCAAGTGTCATTGGTTATTCCTATCTATAGACATGTGTAATGGTCTCCTAAATTAAGATCATTATAAATGTTTGTCATTTTATTTCCTATACTGATAAAATATTAGAACCATGGCAATGAAGTCGTGGTGAAGTAGTTTATGTTGGGTATGTCATTGGTGACATGACATTGATTGAATGATTGAGATATTATTTTTAAATAATGAGTTGAGGGAGAGATATCTCGGGCCATATTGATTAGGATGGTGATAACTTCATAAATCCATGGACATTGGTAGTTAAAGTAAGTATGTCCATAAATATCAAAAAATAATAAAGCAAGAGAAGGATGATGACCCAAGTGTGCGTCTTGCTTTAAGAGATATCGATGACGAAGAGATTATATTACACCGAGCATGTTCTTAGGAAGGTAGTTGTTGCTTTGGCTTTTTCTTATCTCTATAGGGGCCTCAATGGGTTGATATACCCCAATCATGGTCTATGAATTTTAATCACTACTATTAAGATAAGTTCCTAGAGGGTCACAAAAAATATATCTTTGATAATCTTCCATATTCTATTGAATAAAAATATAGAAGATGGTGGTCCCTGCTATAGGGTGCAGGTATTATCCATGTTCTATGGATCCCCAAGAAATAGATAAAATCATTATTATTCAAGTAAGGAATAATTAGGTTGAATTTATTTGTGAAATGTATTTACAAGTGATTAGGTAAATAAAAGGATAAATATTATTCGAATGGATATTAATGAAATATCTCGGGTTTGTTTAATATTATCAAGAGATGGGTGTTGAGTTAATGACTCAAGATTATCATGTAATATATTTAATATATATTATAGTTTAGTGATAAAATACAAATAATATTTATGTCGTAATTTAGTTTCTCATAAATAAATTATTTATAATATTTATATGGTGGATATTTATTACACGGGGGTCAGGAACCTAGAATGGGTATTATAGATTTCCACTATATAAGTAGAGAGTGGATATTATCTTGATGAATATTCATATTTTGGAAGTGTGAGCCTCTCTCCCCTCTTTAATTGTAGAGAGATACCCTCTCAATTACGAAAAAAATTCAAGATCCATCTACTCATATTGAAGACGGTGGGTCATGGTAATTGTTTCTACATCGAATTAGTGGTCAGATTTTTGTGCTAGTACCCAGATTCCGATGAACGATATGCAAGAAGATTCATGAAGTGTGTGTGGATGGTCTAGATGGATTTGACATCAGAGAATTCGAGTAATGGATGTCATCATCTTGTGAAAGTCTTCTGTGCATCAGATACGAATGAGTTACACATTCATTTTAATTTTGTACTATGTTTATACAATGCATGGTCCTTAGACTGTACATGGATGAGATTGCCAGAATTGATGAAGATAAGTCGCTCTGGTGTTGCAAACAAATTTAAATTCCTATCCCATATGATTCTGCTAAATTTTATGATACCTTCATAAGTTGAAATGATCCATTTTTGGAATAAAGAAAGCATCTCGGTCATGAACATTTATTTTTATGAGACCATAATGAAATTTGGTTTCATAAATAATGAATGTGATTTTTGTGTATTTAAATAGCTTATTAGAGTGTAGTTATTTTCTTAAGATTATATGTTGATGACATATTACTCATTGGGAAAAAAAATACCAGTCTTACAGTCTGTTAAGGAATGTTTGAATAAATGATTATCTATGATGGAATTAGGAAAGGTATCATATATTATTAGGATCAATATCCATAGTGATATATACAAGAAGTTGCTTATCCTAAGTAAAAGTACATACATTGACAAGATACTTAAGAGATTTAGTATGAAGCAATACAATAGGGTATTGTTTCCAGCATCACATGAAATTCATCATTCTAGGAAAATTTTTCCTTAGATAAATGAAAAATGTAATGAAATGAAAGGGATTATATATGGATTAGTGATTAGGTTAGTCATGTATGATATGTTATGCTATAGGCCAGATGTCACCAACACATTAAGTGTGGTTGAATGATAAAAACCCATCCCATGTGACTACCACTGGATGACACTCAAGACTATCTTTATGTATATATGGTATAATAATTATATGATTATGTTTTATGGAGGAGATGAGGAACTAGTCATTAGAGGATATGAATATATCAGTTTCCAAACTGATCAAGATGACATGAAGTCACAAATGGGATACATATTCACTTTTAATAGAGTTTTTGTAAGTTATAAAATCTCAAATAAGGTTGTGGTTTTAGATTATATTGAAGAGTCTATGAATATTGTGGATTATGTTGTATCTATAGATACGGTATAGATTCAAAATTTTTGGTGGTACCGAGAAGTAAAGATCCTATCATACTCTATTATGATATTACTATGGTGGAGGATCATGAAAAAGATACATGGTCACATTAGCAGATGAAGCGCATATTATAGAAGTATCACCTCTTGATTGACTTTTCTTAGAGAGGTGAATTTGCAGTGAGAAGTGTTTTCATTGAAGAAAACATAGAAGACCCCTCGACTAAATCCTTGACTTAGCAGAAACATAACTATCATGTGAGTTCTAGTAGAATAGAGTTCATAGGTAGTTGTATCTAGTCCAAGTGGGAGTTTTTTTGGAGTTGGTGTCCTAAGACCAACTATTTTTACTTTTATTATTTGAATATTCAATGTTTTTAATATTAATAAAACTATTTATTATGTATTGTTTTTTGTTACCCACTATCATGAGAACCTTGATGTACCATAATAATATTCTTAAATAATGTTATGTAGTTGGATAATGTGTTTTGATGGGACACATAATACATAGACTATCAAGTGTGAGTACCCATTAGCATATGAGGCTTTTTCGCATGAAGTATAAACTTGGTAATCTACAAGACATGAAATTATGAGAACAGAATAGCAAATAGGAATACCACCTATTTTGGTGTCATAAAATATTCCTTTCTACAAGCATGTGTTATGTCCCTAAGACTTTAAGGTTATTATTAATTAATGTTACAACTTGTGTACTTATATTTATTTCATAAACCATGATGATAACACTTCATGGAGAAGTTGTATATGTTGGGTGCATCATGAGTGACATTTCATTAATGAATAAGTAAATGAAGTATTTTTTCCTTCCATATTTATGGAATCTGATATCTTAGCCCTTTGATTGCAATATAACAATCATATTAAATTTCAGGTCTAGGGTGCAATGATGTTTTTATATTAGATAGTCAAATAAAGACATATTTAGCATATTGGTCGGTGAAAAGGATGTGCAACATGCTTAATGAGATAATGTGATAAAATGATTATACTACATAGTAAGTATTCATGTGTGGTTTTCATCATTGTGACATTAGGTTATTTCTATTGGGTTTCTTGACCCATTGCAAGATAGTAATCTTGGAATTTAGGCCATCCCACCTAAAACCAAGGAGAATGAATACTAAAGGTGAACACAATAAGTGTTTCTAATGATATTGATTAAATTCTATTTGAATTTAATTATCTGAATAAATATTATTCTCCAGACTAAAGAATAATTTTATTAAATTTTAATTTATCTCTAATATTCACAAGGCGATAAATAATTCTTTTTGTATTAATAAATGATTTATTTGATTTCATGAATATATATAAAATATTTATTCACATGATTGTGAATAAAAATATTTATTTATTGAATAATTTAACAAATATTTATTCACTAAATCGTGAATACAAAAATTTATTTTAGGAATAAAATATTTATTTAGTTATTCAATAAATGATAGAGGAGTTCGAACCAATCAAGACCGATTCTACTAAAAAATGTTAATTAATAAGACCATTACATGATATTTGTTATTTTTCATGTTGATTCAGGACACAAAATAATAATAATGATATTATTATTGTTGTTGTTGTTGTTGTTATGTGGTAAGGGGATTATTAAATATTTTAAAGGTTATTTAATGGAAATCAAGAAATTAAATAATATTTTAACCTAAACCCCAACTCTATAAATAGATGATTATGTATATGTTATATTTTATCCAAAAATTGAGAATAGAAAATTTTTATGCACAAAAAAATCTCTCTTGGATACTCCTTCTCTCTCCCTAAGTGCAAGAGATATTTCTTCATAACTAGATAATTATGGATCAAGAAAAAACAACATAAGACATTATATTTTCCATGCTAGAACCCATTGATCGGGCGGTGTAGCTTGGAGATCATTAGAGAACTTTTGGATCACTGGTAGAGAGGTTCCATCCTTGAATCTTTATAGTGTAATGGAGGAAATCCAAAAGGGTCATTTCAGATAATGAAAAATAATCAATGAATAAAATTCCAAAATACCAAGTATTTATTTATTCAGATGATAAATAAATTAATTATAAATCTGACTTGAATGATCCTCTATCATGGTTTAAGGAATCAATTATTAAAATAAAGTTTAATATGTCACCCTCCACCGAACCATTCAGTTACACCCAAAACCATCATTTTTATCATCAAGAAATAAATCCAATAGAGAAGTTAATTTATTTCATCATATTTAATGGGGCAAAACTTCGTCAGGTTGAGGTGATGATGGATAAAACATAAAAAATCTATTGTGGATTCTAAAATAGAGGTTATAAATAGATCTTGAGAAAATTACATAGCTCAATAAAGATAATATAAAGTCGAAGAAAGAAGATAAAAAAGATAACTTCTGAGAATGATGAGAATACCACAATTTAGATGTCATAATTAAATGTTATGGGAGTGTACAAAGTGATAGTGGCATACCTAGAATGGAAACTAATTAATCATAATGAAAAAATATATATACATGAGAAGATCAATAGGGAATAAATAACACCTATTGAGGAAATTATGAAGAACGGATTTCTATTGGAAGAATTTGAGAAGATGATAAAATATATTTATAAATGGTTGGATGAGAAACAGAGAGAGTTATTATAAACACAATAAATTTTTCTAATAGAAAAAATTGAGTTAAAGAATATTATATAAGACTTATCTAAATTAGTTGAGGTTAATGGTGAATCCTCTCAATATAGTGAAAAAATGTCCCATAGAGGCTGGTTAATTCTACCCCAAATACCATGATATACATTTACCTATACTAATAATACATGTTTTAAAAACAATAATGAATCATCTAGTCCTAATATGATTAGTGAAAATCATATTTTATAAATAAAGAGTGGAATAATACATGAGTATTTTTCCCTAAACAAAGGAACCTGGAGTTTGTAAAGAAACAACAACAAATTTAGAGGAGAACTACTATCAATCTAAAAGATGAATATTCAGATCTCATTATTGGTGTTATGAAGTATTATAGCATAATTACTACTCTTGATGGTATAATATTTCATTATTAATAAATATCTATGAATCAGGGGGGATATGATAAATATGTAAGAATAAAATTATCTAGAAAGAAACCTGTTTACAAAATAATGTCTAGAAGATGAAGAATAATATACTTTCAATTAAATAATTTGAGAAACCTAATAAATTATATAAAGTTAAGAATTAATGAATTGTTATTTGGAAAGATTACGGATATATAGATAGAGTAAGAAAAAAATATTATTAAAGGAAAAGGGAAGAGAAAATCTTAATAAATTGAGAATAAAGTTGACGAATTTTTTTGTAGATAGTGGTTTAATGATTCAAAAAAAATTTATAGGTTTGAGAATGTTGAAAATAATAATAAAAACTAGAAGACTATCTTATTATGTAAATAATAAATCATGAAAAGGACGCTGCAAACTCAAGGGAGTGAATATGTTTCTAAAACTGAAATGAATATGGTATATTCATCTATTGAATAAACAAATGAGAAGAAATTCATTAAAAATCTATGAAAGATGATAAAAATGTTGAGACAACATATATTGCAATGTCAATGAAAAAGAATTTGGATTCAAGAATACAAAAATACTCTCTATTTGAATTTTACTTATTACAAACATTGAGGCTCATTCTAATTCACATTATTCATATTTATTTGAACTAATATGAATGAAATTGAAGGAGAAGATGTTGAGTATATGAATTAGTTCTATAGTGGATTTATATTATAAAAATATATCTGTAATTATAAATTAGGACTAATATGCTATGTGATGGTGTGATATCCTTCAATGGGAGAAAATATAAATTTGAGGTATGAGCATCAAACATTCCTTAGTTAAATCAAAATCAATCTTTGAGGAAGAGTGATGATTTCGGAGGAAGCTGAGATACAGGGGAGTTGTGTTTTTAACACATGATTTTTTTTGATATGTTTGTTGTTATAGGTATGGAGTTTATCTTAAAAACATAATCAAATATCCCATGACACAAAGATTATGTATTAATATTTTGAAAAATATTCCATATATTAATCAGTAAGGAAATAATTGATCACCTTAATTATAAAATATTGTTTTCTATATTTAGTTCTCTCATATAGACTTATATTTGTCTGATTAAAGGATATTTTGTAGATTTACATGTGATACTTTTCTTCTTATGAGAAAAAGGAAGATGAGTTTATATGAATCCTTTGTTACTCTTCCATTTTTTTTATCAATAAGGGGGAGGAAGAAAGTGCACACACATATAGTGGATAAATAATTGATTTTATGTATTGACTTCAAATATGTGTGAAGATATCGTGGGATATTGAAAACAAACAAAAAGATGGTAATTTAGTGCACATGTTGGTTTGGTTGCATTTTTTTGACAATATTTCAATATATGTATGTAGAAAAAGTTCGTTAATAAATTGAAGTGATATATTTTTTATAATTTTAATGCAACATTATCAAGTCATATGATGTTATACTAATCTTAAAATTATCAAACATCATAAACATATTCATGATCCAATATTTTTTTGTATAATTTTTAGTTTTATACAAAGTCAAAGTTAAAAATTTTGAGATGAGTCTATAAAAAATTCAAGCTAAAAAGCGTGAAATATTAGTGAATCAAGAGAGTATATCTCTATTTATCACCTAAAATGGGTTTTTAAGTATATCATAGTATGTTTAGTGGGAAAAATAAGTTAGTTTGTTCAATGTTCCTGTTATAAAGTCATTTATTTTCGATTATATGAAGATTGATCACAAAATTTGTGATCCAACATGGAATGATCAAATATAGACTTTGTAACTCCATCTGAATATGAGTAAAGTTATGAGTAAGTCACAATAAAAAGATAGCTATGAAGATCAATTAGAATCAAAGGCAGATGGATTTATATTAGAATGAAAATCTTGATCTCGTTAGAAAAAGAATTATAATGTCATCAGATCGAGATATTATAGGATAAAATAATTTTTGAGAAAGATATGCCATATAGAGATATACAAGATTATTTGAAAAATAAATCTAGATGAACATGTTTCAGTCTATATGAAAGATGTTTTCTAACAAAGTGGATCCTAAATGGTTTTTAGGTGATAGAGAATAGATTTCTGAGTCTAATGGATAGAGAAGATTTCATGTGTATTAGATAGAGGAGTTTTAATGAAGAAACATCAAACACATCTTCCTTCAAATTATTACATCATATAGATGTTAGGAGAGATTTAAAAAACATTTTAAAGTCATTAATTGTGTTTATTATAAGTTTTTCTTTCAATATTCATAAATATTGATGATTTTATAGTGTTTTAAAGAGACAATTAACACTAATATTTGAGGATACGTTTGATGATGAATATTTACATTGATGTTTTAGATACCTTAAAGGTTGTCAAATAAAAGTTAAGGTTTATAGAAAATTCACATTGGTGCATGTGATTATTCCTTAATCCCTAGACAAATATTGTCAATATTAAGGGGTATATAGTCTTTGGGAGATGTTATTACTATTATTGATAATGTAAAGAATAGATGAAGGTTTGTAAGAGAATAACATGAGTTCCCAAATAAGATTCTATGAGGTCGAAGAAGTGGAGGAGATTCAGATAGATAGAGTACCGAATAAACAAGAATCATTGGATATAGATGATTCAAATAATGTAGTATCAGTCTGAGGTTCAACAGATATAGTGCATTAGATAAAGAACATCAGACTGAGGAATATCATATGGGGTGAATCATAAAATTTACATTATATAGAGGATAATCATAAAAATCATACTGGATAAAATATTATTAGAATAAATTTTACTGAGAATTGTTTCTAGAAAAATTTATTTAATTTTATGGTTTGATAATATCTAGTTATTTATAAATATCATGAGGAGATTTCAAGACCAAAAAACTCTCTAGAGATCTATTTAAGGTCATGAAGAAATTGTACATGGGAAAAGATGATCCAACTTGGTTGTGGTGGAAGACCATCTAAATAAGGAGGGATTTCTATAGTATATTAGAAAAGAGGAAATATGATCTTGTTATATGGGGGCATAATAATTTTTTAAAGAGGCTCATGGTTGAGGGTTATAACAAATTGGGTAGGAAGATGAGAGTAGAAGGATACTTCTAAAGTATAACCATATATGGTGAAAGAGATGATTGTTGGGGGTAGAAGCAGGGTTAACTAGATGAAAGATTATTGGGGGTATAACCAATTACAACATGTGCCTTTATGATCCGATTGAAGATAATGAGGAATCCATGTTGGGGGGTATAAACCAGATGGAAAAGAAGTATGTTTTAAAATTGAGTTTGAACATTGTAAATATCACGTGATGAATCTCACTTTATATTTACTGCATATTAGGTAATGATGATATATATATTTGAGTGCATCAAAACTAAAAAAAATAGTGGTTGGGTTTGGAGAATAATTCATAAAATAAAGGGGTAATTGATTCACCACCTACCCCTTTTAATTATCTCGCACTGATCAAGGAACTATAATAAAAAAAATGATACTGTAAAAATGGATTTTGATTCATGACTTACAAAAAATATACCACATGTGAAGCATCAAATGTAAATGAGTTAAAAAACTAGCATAAATTTTCTAAGTTCTATATTACATTTTAAACATGTGAGGATAAATAAATATATATATATATGTGTGTAATATATAATGAAACCCATAAAAAGATCCATGAGACATAATTAATTTTTTTTATTAAATTTAAATAATAAATTTAATAAAAAATAAATACTGAAAATCAACTTTATAAAATGAATAATTTATTAAATTTAAAAGAAATAAGAATTAAAAATATACATTACAAGGTTTCATATAAGACACCCTATTTAAAAAAATTTAACATGATTTGTAAAAATATTTTTAAAAACAATCCATTTATAATTTAAAAATGGGTATTTAAAAATAATTATTGATTTGGAAAAGAAGTTCAAAGAATTTCTTGAGCATAGTTATAAGATTCAATCAATGGGTTGAGACCACCTACTAGAACCATTGATAAAATTTTTGAACTTGAAAAATCACCATAAAATATATAACATATATTATATAAAATTCAATAACTGAAAAAATCTAATAATTCACTGACTATAATCAAAGAAATCTAAATCTTAATGAAAATAAAGTAACATAACTCCTAGAATTAATCCAATATGACAAAAACCTAAATCACTCATTAAATACAATTTAATATCTTCAACTTTTATCATGAAATAAAAAAATTCCTAGAATAAACCATTCCATAATCAATTTTCATAAAACAAAACTGATAATTAGATTGAAGATGACCTTCCTTGACCAATTAGGGAAAATTAAAATGAAACCCCTTCACCTAAAATCAATTTTACCATGTATTAATGAAATTAATTGTAAATTAATAACATAAAATGTAAAAAAAATTAAGGGAAGAGTATCATAAATAAGATGATAAGAATAATGGAGAGTTGCCTTTTATTAGTCATTAAAATACATTATTGGATTCAATAGATTTATTTAATTTGAAGGATGGTATGAAGAAACCTATGATGAACAAAGGAGGAGGATCTTAGAAGATGTGATCTGAGAATTACCAAAGTAAACCTCTTTAGTGGGTTAAAATAAAGAATTTAATTGATAAATTTACACTAATTATAAGTAAAACTAGACATGTGGTGACAATGTACCCATTATAGGGCCACCAGGTACTCAATTGTCCCTCTAGAATAACCCCCTCACTACCTAGCCTCACGTGGAACTCAGTACCTCTCATTAGATACTGAATAACATCTTGAATTTTAAACTGTATGTGACACGACTTCTAATCCTTACTCAGACTCTCATAACTCCCATGAAACCTCAAAGCATACATAAATAACATAATATTTCATCCTCATACTTATAAATTCAAATATAAATATTAAAAAATAACCTCACTTATGAATTTTAAAATTTAAAACATCAAACATTTTAATCACTCAATTCACATAATTCGACCCAAAATTTGTATTTAATAAATCCACTTGGAAATAGGTCACTACAACATACCCAATATAACACATTTCATATCTTTAAAGATAAACTAGAATCTCATAAAATCCAAACACTAATACACATCCTGATGATATTGACTATGATTTTGATACATGACTCCCAAACCCAATTTTAATCCAAATGTACCAAAAGGTTGGAGAATCAAAGAGGAATACTAAGAGTTAACTCATTACTAACAACAAAAAATGATCTCATATTCCTTATGTATTTCTCCCTAAAAATAATAAAAAAATAATACTATAATATTATAATATCAAAATTCTTGCTAATATTTTTAATATACTAAAAATAATTACAAACTATCAAATAAAATATCAGGTACTCCGTATGATAAGAATTATCCATGGTTTAACTATTAATATCCCAATATAGAAATATAGTTTATAAAAAACATTACCTTGTTAAAATTATTTTATAGAAAATTAAATTATCATTTCAAAATCATATGTCAAATCTATTACCAAAATCACTAAATTTTACAAATCCATGTCATTTCCCAAATCAACTTTTAGATAAAAAACATACCTAGTTTTACGTTATAAATTATAACTATTTTCTTGTTACCATTACTTTTCAAAATCAATTCCCATTTAAATTATAATGGTTGTAGAACATTTTCATTACTTTATTAATATTAACATCATTATCATAATTAATCCTGAGGTTTTTTTGTATATTTCCAATAAATATGTCAAAAAATAACAAATATCTTGTTCAATAGAAATATTAATTTGTATGTATCATTATCAAGAATTATAGTTACATTGATATTCAAAAATAAATTTTTAAATAATAAATAAACAATAAATATTAATATAAGAGTATACATGAGAGAATTTAAATAATTATATAATACCTAATAAGGTATTCTAGAAATAACTGAGTACTTTATTTGTTACTATTTAACTAATCATGTCTATTCACATTTATTTATTATAATAACAAAAAATATTAGCATTTCCTGATGTACCATTAGACCATATCATCCACGAATAGATACATATAGTGGCTTCAGACTGATCTATATACTTTATCTTGAGTATTCCACTACTCTATACATGAGAAGCTCAAAAAAATCATTCAATTTCTATGGTTCCTAGAGTAAACTACTTGATATCCAATAGTAACTTGATATTTCACCATAAATTGGTTGATTAGGCTTTTTTATAGGTTACTTTTCAAGAATTGAAAGTTTTATTTTATGACTTGTAGAAATAAATATCTTTATAAACCCAATAATGCTCTTATATTACTAGTAACATCCCTAACTCAGATACCCAAATAGTACCTAAGTCAGAATATCACTAAACCTAAAAGAGTTCCTCAATCCCAAGAGTCTGGAGACTAGCCCCATGTAACAGGTATTTTCATTGGGGAATGATTTACCTTATTTTATTAATATAATAAGCCAGGACTATATTATTTTAGAAAACCTTCCTAACCCTTCCATTTAGTAGATTTTTCGAAGTAAGTAACCAATAAGAACTACTATATTTCAATAATAAAAGAATAAGCATTAAAATATATATATTAATATTTATATCATTTTACCAATGCAAATAAAAGAACACTAATCAATTTATTGTACAAATAAATACACTCAACATAACTAAATAAAATAATTAATGTGTAAATATTCACCTTACCAAACATTTCCTCTCACTATAGTACCACATGGTGGTAACATACATGAACCCATATAAATACCCACCCAATAAATAATGTAACTGACCACTACCAACTTATCTATTCAAACCTGAAATGAATCATGTGAAACTGTATGTCTATTAGAGTGTCTATATTGGTTTTATGCATAAATACTCAATAGGGAACCATCAAAGTTGTCTTTACTTACATAGTAAATAAGATGATGTATATAATATCATGTATACTCATTTACATAACAATCTAAAAACCCATTTTTGGAATAAAATCATCAATAAATAAAATAAATGAGAATATATCAATATACAAATGAATTATAACTATAATAAATATGTTCATATACATGGAGGGACTATATCATTACCTACCCACTTCGATCATTTCATTAAATCTAAATGGTGACTCCATTTAGAAAAGAAAGATCCCATACCATTTGGAGAGTTAGTGAAATATTTTCATGGTAAGATACCCACTTACTAGGAGGAAAGGGAGTCATGTATACCAGTTTGGTAAAATCTTACATCATATCCTTAGGGATCTGGGAATCCTATTAGAGTCAACGAATTCATTAATTGTGTGGGTTTTGAGTATATGTGTTAGGGTAATTATATTTGTGACTAAAACCCATGGTTTTGGTCCATATACAATGTAATCACAATCCATACAAGCACACAAGTGTTAAACACGCAAAAAATAAATCTACAAATAATTCAATATACAATGAAGTTATATAATAAATAATCATTATAATATTAATAAGTGCTTGAATAAATTATGAAATCTTGAACTGCAAAATTCATGTAAAAATCACATACTCTAAAAAAACCAAAAAATCTTCCAGAAATCCTCCTTCTATAAATAATCCAAAATCCAAGTTCTAAATCTTCTACTTTGGAACATCATGAAAAAGGTAACTTCTCCACTCTAGTTAATGGATCTTATATAAAAACAAAAATTCATCTGAATACCTTGATAAATAATTATTTCATTGAATTTACTCTATGTATTGAGGAAGAAAATCTAGAATAGAGGAGATAATATCTTCTAGTGTTATCCCAATTTATTATTTATATGGTATAAATAAAATATGAAAATAAAAAATATCTCACTACATGGAACATTATATAAGTTATTATTACCTCTAGTAAAATTACTTTAACCTCTACTGTTTCTAAAACTAGATCTTCGCCACCAAAACACTCCTAGACGTCCATTAATTGATCACATCAAACTCTAATGGGACAAAATGCCCTAAATATATAATTGACCATGCCAACCAAAACATACTCCAAAAATTAATCCTCAAATACAACAAAATATAAAAAAAATCATTTATATAGTCTATAAGAATGAGTGATAAAACAAAGATTCATTTTATTTAACATGGTATATTTTTTATATTTATAAAATTATTTAATAATGCTTAAAACCATAGATAAGAATCAATATTTTCTATATATAAAATGAAAATACCCTAAAATTCATCTTGTTTTCTTTATTTCTTATCTTGTTAACTATGTGACAACATTCTTAACCCAAGTTATATCTCTATATGACCCATTTTTTATCTTTATCTCCATTTTATCTCTGTGTATCCATTTTATACCATCATATCCTAAAAATTGTTCAATTCAAACTTTTCTTTGAGATCATTTTGTTGTATATTTTAAATATATCACTTTATATTAATATTTTTCATAACCAATATATCATAAACATTTGTAGTATGTAAAGCTTCTCTAACTTTCAATTTGATTGTTAAAATGATTTATTTTTTATACTTGGAACTTCTATAAGTTCAAAAATTCTCCCACAATCCTTTTATAAATTATTTTTTGAAAAAAAATATTATCCTATGACTAAAAAACATTATATGTGAAGAAAATAAAAAATATTCTATTTTTTTGGAATATTTAATAAATACACTATTAATATCCATACCACATATATAATTGAATGTATTGAGATAAATATCCTTAATAATAAAATATATATTTGTTAAAATACACCATTTATGGGTAACATGAACACTTTCCCTCATGTTCTAATAAATAACTTTGATAAAATACATTTAACCTAGATAAAAAACTTTTTATACTTTCTTTTCAAACCATGTTATAAAAATCATCAAATTGTAAACCATGTGAAATTAAACTATCACTTATTAATAACAATAATTATTTATAAAAACAATCACATTATCACATTAAAAATAAATGAGATAACCAATTAACATCTTCTGTATAATTTCGAAAATCCATCAAGACTCAAGTAATTTTTTTTAATTATTTTCTCTGTATTAATAATAATTTCCTATATATTTAAATAAAAGCTTCAAGATTCATGCACGAATTCAACTAAAATTTTTACCTCTTCCACATATTCACAATAATTTTATAATGTACCATTGGTATCATATACCCTTCAAAATAAAAAAATTAACTTCTGTATAATAAATAACTAAATTATACTTTCTGATAAGTTCCCTACACCATTTAATAATTCAAGGAAATTTCATATCTAATCTCCTCGTATGACATAATGGAAACATTCCCCTTCATTTATGAAATATCCAATTCTTTTGAATGACCTTATTTTATTATTGGACACTAAAATATATTTTTTATTATATTATATTAAATACTTACCCTTCAATGTGCTACTAAATCTTGTAAATATCATGCCTTGGTCATTTATCCTCAACATATTAATGGGATTAGATAAACTTTTATAAAAATCAATAATATAGTTTTATAATAAATTTTAATAACCTTTTTGGAAATTATCATAGAATAGATTTTATATCTAGATCTAGCCTTAATGGTGGCCTGAACAATCTCAGATGTTAAATTACCCAATAAAATTGAATGCCTAAGTGAAGAAAAAATATCCTTCCATTAATTTCATATAATATTTACATTTTAATCCTTATGCTTCTTGAACATATCTTAATCATGATACCCATGTTCTCATATTTCTTTCATAAACATGATAATGAATGTGTATATATATATAATGAAATATTTTATGATTCTGATAAGTATCATAGTCTAATTTTTTGTATTAAATTATTAGATATATATTTAGAAATGGGCATCTTTAATTCTTAAACTATTATTATTTCCTAAGAACAATTATTAAGTTTCAATACCTATTAAATAATTTTCAAAAATTAAACTTTCTGTTTTTAAAAATTGAACTCAAATTAAATTATGATAATGATTCCATTATTTTTTATATATATAATGAAATTTTTTATTTGATTAGTTTCATGTTCTATATATTAAATATTTTCTCACTAAAGTGATTATCTAATTTTTTCAAATTTTAGTAATATATATTATTGATCTAATATATATATTTCACCATTATTTTAACTAGGAAATCTCACAGCATAATATATAACTATATTTGGTAGACAATCATGTAAATAATATCACCTTTGACTTTTAGATAGTTGATTGGAGAATTCATTTCTAAAATAATTTATTTAAATTATGTGTTCTCTATTTTTTTGTAAGTATAACATTTTGAGTTAATCAATATCTATGCCTATAAGATAATACTAGGAATAGACACCTAACCATTAGGGATTCCTATATTCTTTCCAACTTACACAAGATAATATATGGGAATGTAAAAATTATGAATACTCATAAATAAAAATTGAGGTCTTAAAGAGTGTTTTATTTGGAAATGATTTATCATATAGTACTTTAAAGGGTTTTATAATATCTCACCATAATATATTATGTATTCCCATCATATATGACTTCCTATAATTATTTAATTTTATATCTTTTACCTTTAACCAAATTAATATATTCAAATCATATTAATGTTTAACACATCATAAAACTAATGAATTATAATACATACCCAAAAATAGAATCTAATTATATATACAAATTTCCAAATGCATTTCATGTATATGGTGTATGAAATTGTTTCATGTATATGTTTATAATCATATAAAAATATTATTTACAAGATCCCAATTGGAGAAACAGGTGTCCCATCCACACTTTTTTAGAATGTTCCTTTGCTCAATGTCTAATGTGGAGTATTAACCAAGGTCCCATTATCTATTGTCAAATTTTCATGAGTTACCTTAATTAAAATACAAAGAAAACACATAATATTTCTAAATTTGAACAAATATTTATTTTTTAATTTATAAATAAAAATTAAATCTTAGACTTGGTTGAACATAACTGAATCTTATATTGTATCTAGTATCTAACTACTTATCTTCATGGTACAAAATTTATAAAAATAAATAAATAATTTAAACCAATGAATACATCCATTCATAATATCAACAGCTAAAATTCATAAATCTCTAAAAAGTAGGAAAAAATTAATAAATTAATATTTCAAATATTTTGACATGACATATTCATTTAAAGAAATTCATAAATAAAAAAACACTACTAAAAAATAGGCCTTCAAAAGCGCTAAAAATTGCCTTTATTAGTGCTAGAGAAGCACTGACTTTCAGAGCGAGAATGAAATCCCTAGGGTTTTATCATTTCTAAAAAACAATGATAAATTGGTCCTTTATCAGTGATTTTAGAAGCACTGATAAAATAAAATATTTATTAGAGATTTTATTTAGGCTGATAAAGGGGATCTTTATTATCACATTCAAAAACACTGATAAAGGGTACCTTCATTAGTTTTTTTCAAGGTGCATATATAGTTTACCTATATCACCATTTTTAAAAGCATTGATAAAGGGTACCTTATTCAGAATTTGTAAAAGTACTAGTAAAGGGTCCTTTATCAGTGTTTTTGAAAGCACTAATAAAGGGATATACTACAATGTGTTATAACATCACACTACAGCACTAGTGTAGTGTGATGTAACACCACACCGCATTACTAAAAAACACCACCAGATATCAACAAAATCAAGTACTAGTATAGAATTTAAATAAAATTTAATTCACAACACAAATACAATAAAAAAATACTATATTGTATAAATTTCAATCATTTTATTATGCAATTATATAAGTTTAAATTTTTACATACATTAAAAACATCAATGTTCATTTTTCATTTGATCCTAACCTCGAATCATTCTATGTCCGAAAAAAACACCTCTAATCGACCAAAATAATACACCTATATATGAAAATTATTCTTATGTTAGTAATAATATAAAGAAATAAATTAAATAAAAGTGTTGATTTTAAATGAAAAATTTAGTCATAACAGGGAAAATGTGTATAATATTGTGTTTTAGTTGATACTTGCAGGTCTAAAATTACATATGGATTATTTTTCTTAAATATAAAAAAAATATAAATGTGTTTTCCTAGTTTGGAGTATGTCACCATGAAGTGCACTGTGTTTCATTTGTTGTCAATGAGGTATGTTGTTGTCAAGGAATGAATGGATGGATGTCAAGGAGGTTCAATATGTGAATGACAAAGGATGTGATGGTGTTGGTGATGAATGGAGAATGGCCATGGTACTAAGATTCATGTCACTTAGGAGATTCACTAAGTGACATAGGATGTTGTGGTTGAAACATTCTCTATGGAAATCAGACGATTGTTGAGCTGTTCTTAAAGTTCCAAGAACTTGTATCAACTGGATACAATGTCACAACAAGCTCTAGAAGGTCATGCATTGTTAAGACAATGCATGAGGAAGTGAATGGGATCCATGCACAACTTCTAAGTGGATGAAGTGGATTAATGAAGTCCATGAACTAACACTTAGTGCATGTGAATGTGAAGAAGATCCAATTGATCTCTAATTTTGATCAATGAATATCAAAGAAGCACATTGACGAAATCTTTGATTCAGGAGTTCGGTTGAAGATGAAAAACCTTCGGGAATTCCATTCCAAAGTGATAAGTAGATGTTGAGGATGAATGGAGGAATTCTTAAGAAGAAAAAGAAAAATGTAGAAGAAGAATGTCTTAGAGGAAGATGGCTTGGCATTTTGAATTGGCATTTGGCTTATACTCATAGGAGAACTTTGTATTTGACAAAGTCCTTATTCATGATTTTGCCAAAAAATTGGCCAGCCATGGGCACCTTGAGGGTTCAACCCCAATGCACATGTGGGCCTAAGGCGCCACGCCCAAGGGGGAACCCGTGGGGCAAGCCCAGGGCGGCAGGGCCACGCAGGGGTGTCACGCCCGCGCGGCAGGGGCGAATGGAGCGCTCCCCGTGAGTGCATAGTGGGCGCATAGCGCGCCCGCGAGGAGCAGAGGTGGGCGCAGAGCGCGCCCGCATGGAGAACTCGGGGCGGGGCGGCACCGAGAGGGGAGGAGATTCAATTGAGCCGGCTGGGGGAGCGCTAGGTTGATAAACCACGGATAATCCGAAGTCCGTTTCGATGTGGGACGCGCAATTTTCACCGGGAGCGCATCCTGGCCACACGATCGATCGCGCGCCAGATCTCGACCGCACGATCGATCCCGCGCGAGATCTTCTGATCGCGGCCGTCTGATGTATTTCAAACTCCTGATCCGACGGCTGCCGCATCATCCTCTTCCTCAATCTCACCCGAGGCACCCCCGACATCCCCGCAGAACCAGGCGCCATCCGAGCAACGTATTTTGAGTTCCCGGCCACCATTGAAGGAGCCGAAGTGTCCTTTGTGATCGTCTGAGCCTACTGATCACATTCATGCTTAAAAATACATTTGCATGCAATGTATAAACATTTGGAGTTCGGCCGAGGCAAACGAAGTTGCCGAGGCTTCATGGGTTCGTGTTTTGCATGGAATAGAAGAGAAGAAGCCATGCATGCGTTTCTAAATCGCATGCACGTGAAGAAAATAATAAATAAAATAACCCGCATGCACCGAAGAGAAAACGCAAAAATTTGGAAAGATTTTGAAGATCCGAAATCTTCGGTGATTCATGATTTAACACGCGGATGGACAGAGGAATCTCTCACCTATATAAACAGAGGCCTTGCCCTCGTAGTTTCTTTCTGAGTTTTTGAAGAAAGAAGTCCCGTGAGAGCACCTTTGCCTCGCGAAGAAGAGCATGCGCGCACACTTGCGCGGCAGTACGGCCCGGAGCTCCCCTAGATCTGTTTGGTTCCTTTTGCGCACTCCTTGCGCGAAAGAATAAAGGGGAAGTCCCCTGGGCGCACCACTTGCGCGACAGGAAGAAGGCAGGCCAAGCGCATTACTTGCGTGGCACTTTCCCACCCTATCTGCCCGCGGACTTGCGTGGCAGGAGTTACTTGCGTGGCAGAGGTTGCTCTTGCACCCTGCGCGTCCGAGGTGCCCTCACACCTGAGGGCTTGCGCGGCTGGTTGCACAAGACACCCTACGGGCAGTGTGTGTGCAAGAAGAAGTGGGAGGCCAAGGCTTGAACACTTGTGTGTGAAAAGTGAAGAACACTTAGTGTGTGAAAAGAAGAAAGGAAGGTCGTATCCTTGTGGGTGCACACTTTGAAGAACAAATAAAAGAACATATTTTGTGTGTGTGCAAAACAAGAAGAGGAAGAAGGCCAAGCCGTGTGTGTGCATAAAGAGTGTAGACCACAACAAGAACACATTTTGTGTGTGTGTGCAAGAGGAAGAATCAAGTTGTGTGTGCTAGACAAGAAGAGGTCGGAACCTAGGTGTGTGCAAAGTGTACACATTTAGAAGAAGAAATAAGAGGACATCCACACTAAAGTATATCACACATTAAGTGTGTGAACAAATTGAACAAAGTGTGTGAGTGAAGAAGGTGTGTGCTTAAAGAGAATATACCCTTTGAGGGTTTACTGCACCAAGAAGAGAAGAAGGGGAGTGCATGCATGCATGCATGCACATGCACACGTGAACAAAGCCAAATCCGGTTGTGTGCATTTGAGGAGTCCAAGACATGAAGATCTTGAAGATATTTGAGAAGCCATGCAATCAGTGCATGAGGAACCAGAGATTCCATGCACTCAGTGCATGAAGTTGAACTGAACTGTGAGACTGGACCAGACTGAAGTTAAAGATATCAGTTTTCTGAGTATTCAGTAGTTGAAGAGAGAAGCCAGGTTATCCTTAGAAGAAGGTGATAAAGCCTGAGCAAGACGAGAAGACCTGATCATCACAAGTGATCAGAGGTACAGAGCAAGGCCAGCAGTCTTTATCCCAGACTGCTGAAGATACTTGAAGAAGCTTAAAGAGAAGAAGAGCTACTCGTGTGACTCGAGGATCCAGGAGAAGACCCTGTGGGACTCAGGGAGAAGAAGTCTTCAGTGGGATTCTGGAGCAGGCCAGTGGGACTCTGGTACCACTGTGGGACGCAGTATAAAGACCATCCTGTGGGACTCAGGAGAGATACAGTGGGATGTTGTATCGAACATTGTAATACTACCAGATTATAATGGAAGAAACCATGTTGGGTCGTATAACCAACATGGCAAGGATGTAGGCCTTTGGTGCCGAACCTTGTAAATCCTTGTGTCCAGTGCCTTTACATTTACTGCATCATTCATGGAAAGGTGAGAGATACAAGAAGAGTGGATCGAGGCCTTAACAAGCCATAGAGTTTTAATTGATTAAGAATCAATTAGTAAAAAGTTTTAAAGGATCACTGATTCACCCCCTCCCCCTCTCAGTGATTCACACTGATATGGGCACTTCAATTGGTATCAGAGCGAGGTTACCTCTAAAAGATCCAAGAGAGTCTTTATGGAGTGCAGATTTGAGGAAATGAGTGACTAGCCTCAAATGGAGATATCTGCCAAGACTCAGAAAAATAGAAAGAAGAAACAGGCAAAGAAGATGAGGAAGAAGGTTGTTGCAATCAGAGAAACTCCTTCTATGGAAAGAAATGTGAAAGTCACATCAGATGACAATTCCTTTTATCATTCTTCTGATGAAGCCTGCTCTAGCTGTGATGAAGATGGAAGGAACAATGATCTTCTAAATGCAATCAAATATCTTCAGAAGATAGTCCCCAAGGAAGTGGAAATGTGTATAGCTACAGGCCTCCTTGATCTTCAAGAAGAAAAATTACAGCTAGAAGATGAAGCCAATTCTCTGGAAGTCCAATTGGCAAAAAGGGTTGGCATAACCAACACTCTCAGAAAGCTGGTGAAGGCTAAAGATGAAACCGTTTCTCTTTGCAATGAAAGATATGAAGACACTGCTGAAGAATTGCAAAGAAGCCTTTCTGAGAAAGAAATCTTTAAGACTTTGGTCAAAGATGTTTTCCATGCACTGGAAAAGAGGCACAAAGTTTCAATGAATGTCAGAAATTCTCAACTCGAAGACAAAGTTAAAATGGTGAAGGAGCTTGACAATTCATTACTAGAATTGAAGAAGGTGCATGAAGACCAGTTAGAACAGCTAAAAGAAAATTGGGAAGGAAGGCTAAGAACTGTTGAGGATGTGAAGAACTCCCTTAACATGAAATGCTTAGAACTAGAGGTGATATTGAAAAATCTGCAATCACCCAAAGCTGAATCCTCCCAGTCAGCTGAAAGTAGAAATGTTGCTACACAAGTGTGCATTGAGAAGGATGATTCCAAAAGGAGGACATCCTCTAATAAAAGGGCAACATCTTCTAAAAGGAAGGTACCATCCATCCCATCTTGTACTAATGCTTCTAATTGTGTTTCCACAAAAAGTGCAGGATGGAAGAATAATTCCAAACAAGTATGGATGAAGAAGATGAAGAAAGAGAGCTCTCCTGAAATAGCACAACAAGTCAAGAAAAGTACCCTACAATCAGAAGGACTCAAGAGGTCAAGATTTGTGGGTCAGTGTTGGTGTTGTAACAAGTATGGGCATTGTGCAAATGATTGTTGGTACAATCCTCTCAATGTGAAAGCACAAAGGAAGCCCATGCCAAGGGGGAGCAAGCCAGAAGAAAAGAAGCAGCATCCACAGGTACAGATACATCTGTTTACTGCAAATAGATTTGGATTACTTGACAACATCTGGGATGATTGCAAAAGTGGTCAAAAAGATACATGTCAATCTCCAACTGTATCCAGAGCTCAAAAGAAGAAAAGATCACAGAACCTGGCTCAGAAAGAATCCTTGGGAAGCAAGCAGAAGAAAGCTGAAGATGCTCCCAAGAAGATTATGAAAAAGGAAGAGAAGACCTTGGAGTCTAAATCCAAGAAGGGTGATGCATCCAGAAGGACCACCAAGAAGAAATGCTTCTACTGTGGAAAGAAAGGACATATCATGGATCTTTGTAAAGAAGACATGAAATTCAATAGAGGCAGACTGGACTCAAACAGACGATCAATCCAAAAGAAGCAGAAGGGATTGATTGAAAACAAGTTGCCTAAGAAAGGTATCTTGAAAGCATCGAAGGAACCATGTGGAATATCTAGAACTGAGGCCACACTTCCAAGTGACTTACCAGTCATATAGCCAAATCAGTTGCAACCTGCCAAAGATCTGCAAAGAGCTGAAGATAAAGTTCTGGCAATTGCTAAGGCAAAAGGAAATAAAAAGATGTCACATGAAGATCATGTTCTGTGTGTGAGGTACAATCAAGCTGGACATACTAGTGATAAATGCATGATATTCATTCGAGCTCAGAAGGTATTCTTCAAAAGAATAAAGATTGCACCAGGAGACCCTAGTGTTCATAAGGCACCTAGAAATAGAGGAGTCACACACAAAGAAGTTAAAGAGGTGTTGAGATCCACACCAGCACAATCATCATTGGAGATCAAATTTGCAAGTGTGAAGAATGGTGAAAATGGGACATCTCGGTTGAGAGAATCTTCTCAACCTTGTTGTTCACATTGATGAACCAAGGAGGTTCCATCTTATTCCCTTATACTTCTGGTATTTACATGTGCTAACATTGCAGGGAATTGAAGATGATGATCATTCTCATCTGGAGAGTGGTTTGGACAGAATGGAGTGCACCCCTTGAGGGGGAGCCAATCAGAAGAAGATGGGATTCTAAGATTTAATACCATCTTGAGAAAAGTGAAGGTATTCCAATCATACTTTCATCCCTTGTTTCTTAATTGTATTCATCATGACAATTAAGGGGGGGTATTGATTGAAGACAAATGGTTGAAAGGGGGAGCTTTATCTTTTCACTTGAACTTTCTAATGAGTTTGGTGAAGTATGTGCAGGATTTAGCAATTCATTGTTATATTTGAAAAATTTCAAGCCCCTTGAAGCATGATCTCACATGTATAGTGAATGTTGGACAGCATTGAGTACCTTGGTTACATCACTCTTGTTTTCTACACCGGGTTACCCCAAGTAGACTTAGAGTTGATTTACTAAAGGTTCTTTGCTAAAGAGAACATGTGACATCATCCCTCTCTCAGTGTTTTTCAAGAAAATACTTTTCAAAGGGAGGAAGAGATTTTTGAAAGAGAACCACACCACACCTTTTCATTTGGTTGCCAATAAGAGGGAGAAATATTGGCACACATATTGACCCATTCATATGTGCTCTAGTGTATTGCCAACAAATACAAAGGGGGAGATTGAAGTGCACTGTGTTGCATTTGTTGTCAATGAGGTATGTTGTTGTCAAGGAATGAATGGATGGATGTCAAGGAGGTTCAATATGTGAATGACAAAGGATGTGATGGTGTTGGTGATGAATGGAGATTGTCCATGGTACTAAGATGCATGTCACTTAGGAGATTCACTAAGTGACATAGGATGTTGTGGTTGAAACATTCTCTATGGAAATCAGACGATTGTTGAGCTGTTCTTAAAGTTCCAAGAACTTGTATCAACTGGATACAATGTCACAACAAGCTCTAGAAGGCCATGCATTGTTAAGACAATGCATGAGGAAGTGAATGGGATCCATCCACAACTTCTAAGTGGATGAAGTGGATTAATGAAGTCCATGCACTAACACTTAGTGCATGTGAATGTGAAGAAGATCCAATTGATCTCTGATTTGATCAATGAAGATCAAAGAAGCACATTGACGAAATCTTTGATTCAGGAGTTCGGTTGAAGATGAAAAACCTTCGGGAATTCCATTCCAAAGTGATAAATAGATGTTGAGGATGAATGGAGGAATTCTTAAGAAGAAGAAGAAAAATGTAGAAGAAGAATGGCTTAGAGGAAGATGGCTTGGCATTTTGAATTGGCATTTTGCTTATACTCATAGGAGAACTTTGTATTTGACAAAGTCCTTATTCATTATTTTGCCAAAAAATTGGCCTGCCATGGGCACCTTGATGGTTCAACCCCAAGGCACATGTGGGCCTAAGGCGCCATGCCCAAGGGGGAACCCGTGGGGCAAGCCCAGGGCGGCAGGGCCACGCAGGGGTGTCACGCCCGCGCGACAGGGGTGAATGGAGCATGCCCCGTGAGTGCATAGTGGGCGCATAGCGCGCCCGCGAGGAGCAGAGGTGGGCGCAGAGCGCGCCCGCAGGGAGAACTCGGCGCAGGGCGGCACCGAGAGGGGAGGAGATTCAATTGAGCCGGCTGGGGGAGCGCTAGGTTGATAAACCACGGAAAATCCACGGTCAGTTTCGATGTGGGACGCGCAATTTTCACCGGGAGCGCATCCTGGCCGCACGATCGATCGCGCGCTAGATCTTGACCGCACGATCGATCCTGCGCGATATCTTCTGATCGCGGCCGTCCGATGTATTTCAAACTCCTGATCCGACGGCTGCCGCATCATCCTCTTCCTCAAGCTCAGCCGAGGAACCCCCGACATCCCCGCAGAACCAGACGCCATCCGAGCAACGTATTTTGAGTTCCCGTCCACCATTGAAGGAGCTGAAGTGTCCTTTGTGATCGTCTAAGCCTACTGATCACATTCATGCTTAAAAATAAATTTGCATGCAATGTATAAACATTTGGAGTTCGGCCGAGGCAAACGAAGTTGCCGAGGCATCATGGGTTCGTGTTTTGCATGGAATAGAAGAGAGGAAGCCATGCATGCGTTTCTAAATCGCATGCACGTGAAGAAAATAATAAATAAAAGAACCTGCGTGCACCGAAGAGAAAACGCAAAAATTTGGAAAGATTTTGAAGATCCGAAATCTTCGGTGATTCAAGATTTAACACGCAGATGGACAGAGGCATCTCTCGCCTATATAAACAGAGGCCTTGCCCTCGTAGTTGCTTGCTGAGTTTTTGAAGAAAGAAGTCCTGTAAGAGCACCTTTGCCTCGCGAAGAAGAGCCTGCGTGCACACTTGCGCGGCAGTACAGCCCGGAGCTCCCCTAGCTCTGTTTGGTTCCTTTTGCGCACTCCTTGCGCGAAAGAAGAAAGGGGAAGTCCCCTGCGCGCACCACTTGCGCGACAGGAAGAAGGCAGGACAAGCGCATTACTTGCGCGGCAGTTTCCCACCCTCTCTGCCCGCGGACTTGCGTGGCAGGAGGTACTTGCATGGTAGAGGTTGCTCTTGCACCCTGCGCGTCTGAGGTGCCCTCACACCTGAGGGCTTGCGCGGCCGGTTGCACAAGACACCCTACGGGCAGTGTGTGTGCAAGAAGAAGTGGGAGTCCAAGGCTTGAACACTTGTTTGTGAAAAGTGAAGAACACTTAGTCTGTGCAAAGAAGCAAGGAAGGTCGTAGCCTTGTGGGTGCACACTTTGAAGAACAAATAAAAGAACATATTTTGTGTGTGTGTAAAATAAGAAGAGGAAGAAGGCCAAGCCTTGTGTGTGCATAAAGAGTGTAGACCACAACAAGAACACATTTTGTGTGTGTGTGCAAGAGGAAGAAACAAGTTTTGTGTGCTAGACAAGAAGAGGCCGGATCCTAGGTGTGTGCAAAGTGTACACATTTAGAAGAAGAAAGAAGAGGACATCCACACTAAAGTATAACACACATTAAGTGTGTGAACAAATTGAACAAAGTGTGTGAGTGAAGAAGGTGTGTGCTTAAAGAGAATATACCCTCTGAGGGTTTACTGCACCAAGAAGAGAAGAAGGGGAGTGCATGCATGCATGCATGCACATGCACACGTGAACAAAGCCAAATCTGGTTGTGTGCATTTGAGGAGTCCAAGACTTGAAGATCTTGAAGAGATTTGAGAAGCCATGCAATCAGTGCATGAGGAACCAGAGATTCCATGCACTCAGTGCATGAAGTTGAACTGAATTGTGAGACTGGACCAGACTGAAGTTAAAGATATTAGTTGTCTGAGTATTCAGTAGTTGAAGAGAGAAGCCAGGTTATCCTTAGAAGAAGGTGATAAAGCCTGAGCAAGACGAGAAGACCTGATCATCACAAGTGATCAGAGGTATAGAGCAAGGCCAGCAGTCTTTATCCCAGACTGCTGAAGATACTTGAAGAAGCTTAAAGAGAAGAAGAGCTACTCGTGTCAGTCGAGGAGCCAGGAGAAGACCCTGTGGGACTCAGGGAGAAGAATTCTTCAGTGGGATTCTGGAGCAGGCCAGTGGGACTCTGGTAACACTGTGGTACGCAGTATAAAGACCCTCCTATTGGACTCAGGAGAGATACAGTGGGATGCTGTATCGACCATTGTAATACTAACAGATTATAATGGAAGAAATCATGTTAGGGCGTATAACCAACATGGAAAGGACGTAGGCCTTTGGTGCCGAACCTTGTAAATCCTTGTGTCCAGTGCCTTTACATTTACTGCATCATTCGTGGAAAGGTGAGAGATACAAGAAGAGTGGATCGAGGCCTTAACAAGCCATAGAGGTTTAATTGATTAAGAATCAATTAGTAAAAAGTTTTAAAGGATCAATGATTCACCCCCTCCCCCTATCAGTGATTCACACTGATCTGGGCACTTCACACCAGTTGTTTTTTCTAAAATTGATATCAATTTTCAATAAAAAATATATTCACTGGGAGTCATACCAGCCACACAATGCATCATATTGAGGTGTGTGTAATTCCTAAATGTCTCAAATTACATATTGATTGTTTTTTAAAGTATCAAAATAATATGAATTTATTTTCTTGGTTTTAAGTACGTCACTTTTCTTCTTTATGAAAAAAATACTTTAAAGAAGAAACACACACTTTGACTCATATTGATCGTATTTTGTGTCATTTTTATGTGAAACTACTTCCTAAAAATCAAAATTTATTTATGAATTATTTTCCAAAATTATAAATACATTACGAACATGTTTGCTTAGTTTTTAGTGAGTAAAAATTTTTGAACTAAAATGTCGCTTTTAAACTGATAACAGACACATTGAGTCATACCGGGCACATCATGTATCATATTGAGATTATGATAATTCTGAAACATTGAAACTAACTTATGAATCTTTGTAAAATATTATTAAAATAATACAAATTCATTTTCTGAGTTTTGAGTAGGCTATTTTTCTTTTTTACTAAAATTGATGTCAATTTTAAATAAAATGACGCACTTAGAGTCATACTGATCACACTGTTTGTCGGTTTGAGTTTTTGATGATTCATACATGTCTCAAATGACTTAAGGATCATTTTCTAGAAGTATTAAAACAATTAAAATTTACCTTTTCTTTTTTGAGTATGTCACTTGTCTTTTTTACTAAAATTTTATTTTAAAGTGGAAATGCACACTTTGAATCATACTTGTCACATCATGTATTAGTTTAATGTGAAACTGATTATTACAAATCATAAATGATTTGTGAATCATTTTCCTAAATTATCAAGACTATATGATCTTGTTTTCTTAGATTTTAGTGAGTGAAACTTTTTGAACTAAAATATTGATTTTAAACTGATAACAGACACTTTGAGTCATACTAGTCATGTCATGTATTGGATTGAGTTGCATATAATTCATACACATCAAAAATGATTTATGGATAATTTTACTCAATAATCAAAATAATTCATATTTGTTGGATTATTTTTCAGTAGGTTAGTTTTCATTTTTACTAAAATAGATTTTAATTTTAAATAAAAAGGTGCACTTGGAGTCATACCAGTCACACCATGTGTTGTATTGAAGTGTGGTTGATTTTTATCAGTTTGAAATGACTTATGGATTATTTTCCTAAAGTATAAAAACAATGAAGGTACTTTATCATTTATTATTAAGTCACTAGTCTTTTTTACTAAAATATCATTTTAGATTAGAAACACACATTTTGACTCATACCTCTCACATCCTGTACTAGTTTGATGTTAGGATAATTCCTAAAAATCATAAATAATTTATGAATCATTTTCCTAAATTTTCAAGATAATACGGGTGTGTTTTCTTAGTTTTTAGTGAGTGAAACTTTTGGAACTAAAATTTTGACTTTAAACTGATAGTGGACACTTTGAGTCATAGTGGGCATGTAGTTTATCAGATTGATGTGCATCTAATTCCTACACATAAAAACTGATCTATGGATAATTTTACTAATGAATAAAAACAATATAAATGTGTTTTCTTGTTTTTTGTGTAGGTCAGTTGTCTGTTTTACTATAATTAATGTCAATTTTAAATAAAAAGGTGAAATTGGAGTCATACGAGTCACACCGTGAATTAGATTGAGGTGAGTTTGATTCCTACATGTCTCGTATGAATTATATATATTGGTATTAAAACATCAAAAAATATGAATACATTTTCTCAATTTTGAGTATGCACATGTCTTTTTTACTAAAATGTCTTTTTAAACTGGAAACATGCACATTGAATCATATCTGTCACATTGTGTATTAGTTTGATGTGAGACTGATTCCTACACATCAAAAATTATTTATAAATCATTTTTTAAATTATAAATACAATAAAAGTGTGTTTTCTTGGTTTTTAGGGAGTGAAATTTTTTCACCTAAATTGTTGATTTTAAATTAATAAAGGACACATTGTGTCATAATAGGAATATTGTGTATTGTATTGAGCTGTTTCTAATTATTAAATTTTCAAAATTACTTATGGATCATTTTATTAAAGTATAAAAACAATATGCATGCATTTTCTCTGTTTTGAGTTGGTTATTTTTCTTTTTTACTAAAAATGATTTCAATTTTAAATAAGAAGATACAATTAGAGTAATATCAATCACATTATACATCAGATTTAGGTAGAGATGATTCATACACATATAAAATGACTTACAGATTGTTTTTATAATGTATAAAATCAATCCTAATGTGTTTTCTTGGTTTTTAGTATTTTGCTTATCATTTTTGACTAAGATGTCATTTTAAACTCGAAACACGCACTTTGAATCATACCGGTCACATGGTGTATTGGTTGGTCAAGAGATCAATTAATAAACATAAAAAATTATTTTTCAATCATTATCCTAAATTATCAAGAAAATTTGAGTGTGTTATATTAGTTTTCAGTGAGTGACACTTTTCAAACTAAAATACTAATTTAAAATTGATATCGGACACATTGAGTAATAATGGGAACATTTTAAAAATGATTAAGGTGAGGATAATTCCTATAAATCAAAAATTACTTATGGATTTTTTTCATAAATTATCACAAGAATATGAATACTTTTTCTCATTTTTGAGTATTTCATTTGTCTTTTTCACTAAAATTAATGTCAATTTTAAATCAAAGGAAGCACTTTGAGCCATATCGGTCACGCTATGTGTCGGATTGAGGTGAGATTGATTCCTACATATCTCAAATTCTAAAAAAAATCCTAAATACTAATGTTACAATTATTTTTATTTAATGTTTTTTTAACTATCAACACTACATATAGACTGGATTTTCTTAGATAAAGAACCTTTTTCGGCTATGAACATTGACTTAATATGTTTTCTTTCACTTCAACAAAGGAAGGAAATGTAAAGGGTGGTAAAATTGGTAGAAATGAACATTTTATTTATTATTTATATTTTTACATATAGTTTAAAAAAATGACTTCCCAAAAGATCATTGAAAAAAATGAATAGTTATTCAATAAAAATGATAAGAAAATTAAATTACAAATAGTATAGAAAATGATGAAAAAAATAATTATATATGTTGTGGGAAATCATCTTTTCATGGTTATTTTATGCATTTTTTGCGCATTTCCTTGTTTTCGTTATCTTAGAAAACCACCCAAACTCAAACAAAAGAATCCACCTATATAAGAAAACAATTTTTATATGAGTAATAGTAAAAAGAAATAAATAATACATTAATATGAAAAAATACATTAATTCTATAGACAATGATTTTACTATGAAAACATCAAGATTAACTTTTTGATTGAGCAGTGGAGGGAATTTGAAGGAAAGTGATAAATTCTAACACAGCTGGGGTGAAAAGGATTTCAGGGAGAAAATATATGTGGATGTTTTGGTGTAGAAACACATGAAATATGGATAGAAAATTTCTAAAATAAAGGAACTATAACAGTATGACTTTTGACAAGATCTATGAAAAAACTAAATAATTATTAGATAAAAATGATAATAAAATTAACTTATAAATATTAGATAAAATCATTAAAAATTTAATTAAATAAGTAGTAGGAATTCAAATTTTTCTGATGGTTTTATACATTTTTGAATCATTTACTTGTTTTCATTGTCTTAGTTGTAGCCTTGAAGTCTAATCTCTCATGAGTATGATCAGCTTCAAACAAACCACCCCAACTCGAACAAAATAATTCCCCTATATATGAAAAACAATTATTATGTGAGTAATACTAAAAAATAAATTAAACATTAATATAAAATAATAAATTAATTATATGGACAATTATTTTACTATTAAAACATAAATATTATCTATGTGATTTAGCAATGGATGGAACTTGAAGGAAAGTGATATATTCTAACACTACAGGGGTGAAAAGGTTTTGATGGAGAAGAAGTATGTGGAAGTTTTAGTAAAAGTGGCATGAAATATGGACATAAATATTCTAAAATAAATGAACCCTACAAGGAATAATTAAAATTAAATCTATGTTACATTATATAATTTTTCGGTAAAATATAAGAAATATATCATAAAAATACTTTTATGTCTTCCTAATGGGTTTCCTTCGTTATAGTTTTTTCTTACATGTGATTGGTTACATCATTGGGTGTATAAGAAATTTTCTACAAGAGTAGTCAAACATTTAATTTATATAACATTAATTTAGTAGAGATTAGATAATATTATGAGAAAAAAACTTGAATATGAAAATACACTTTTACCTTCTCATTGAACCCTATTTCTTTTTTTAACAATTTTATGGAATTGGTTCCTCTATCAATAATCTAAATCTTCTCTTTGGGTTCCCCTATAACATACAATATATTGTTTACATTGGGATCAACATTAAATGATTGATATACCAACAAAAAGATCAACTTCAATTGAAATTTCATCAGACCAGGAAGTTTTTTTGGTTGATAGTAAGACAATCGAACAATTCTTGTTTGATTGATCTGAGTCATAAAATAATTTTACTGCTTGTGATTTATTTTTTAATAGCTCATCTTTTTCCCCTTCCACACTAAAAATCACCTTCATGAATCCCATTTCATCAAATTTCACTACATTAATATTTTCAAACCATATGAAATGGATAACCATAACATGAAATGTTATACAATCCAACTCATATATCTATTCAATAATGATAAAATATGAAATATTTTCATAAATTGGGTTTTTATCCTTGGAAATAAATATGTTCATCCCTTCCATAACAATAGTAACACCACTATTTTTCATCATAGTACAGTCATCATATTCTTTTGTATAGAGCATATAACCATTGATTAAAAAAATAGTATAAGATATAACATTTTCATTCGGTCACCTGGCTAGCCATTAGTGTCACTCAGTAATTGAATATTTATTTTGAGATAACTCCTTATAAATTTTATCATATGAACATCTTATAAATTTTTTATGTGGTGTATTTTATATCCATATTTTATCCCTTGATGGATTCAAATATCTCGGAATTTCATTGTGGGATTCAATGGTTGTATCAACATCTTCACAATTATTTAAAATTTAAAGGTGTGATTTCTCCCGCTCTTTCAAGGTAATTTTAATAACATATCTTCACTAAATAACTTCTCCCATAATTTTTCATTTTTGATAAGACTTTGGGGTCATAATGTTATCAACATCGAATAGGTAATCAGTACAGAATTCAACAACTTATTCAACAATATATAGTCCAACAATACAACCTATTTGGAGAATTTGATTATTAACATACCCTATCAAAATATGCATATACCATTCAATGGAGTACATCCATATATAATGGAAACCAACACATAGTTGAACCTCTCTAAAAACCTGAACCATCAGTTAGACCATTATATGAAAGAATAATGGTGGGAAAAACATCTCTAATTCACAAAATATTACTATAACCTCTTTATTCAAAATTGGAAACTTCATAGAGTCTATAACTTTGTTACACATGTAATTTGAAAAAGAATCATAGTCTTGTTAATGTATGTTGTACATTTTGAGGAAGAATTCAGTGGAAATAAACAAGCATCAAATCTTTCATCAAATCGTGAAATTCATTTGATTTTAGACCTTATAACATTAAATTAGTTATTTTAATGAAATAATTGATATTTGATAAATACACATCTAGAACATTTACACTATTAAATAAAATACAAAATTCCAATTTTTCCTATTTGGATAGAGTGTAAGATGCTGGAGGAAGAAAATTCCACCCCTTGGCCTTTACATGTGTCAACTCTTCACTTATCCCCAGGTAAATCATTTCTAACCTAGCCTTGATTCCATATTTCATTTTTTAGTAACATTTAGTAATGTTCCAATAACAATATCAAATACATTTTTTCTACATGGATGAAAAAAATGTCTGACATATAAAAATTTCACTATAGTAATTGAAATAAAATTGATATATTCTTCCAACCTAGATTCATACGGATTTTTGAAAATGGCTTACTAAAAATAGTGTCAATATCTTTTACTTTATTTAACAGTTGATCACCTATTACTGGAAATGGTATTGTACCTTGTTCAATATTCACAACTAATTCTATCATATAGGTTCAGTATGTATGTTGTTTAGAAAAAATTTCTAATGTCCAAAAAACACAGTCTTCAAGGAATTTTTCAACCGAATAGAGTTTGTGTGCTCTTCACAAATGGGACACTCCAACATTCCTTTAATGTTATAGCCTAATAGATTTCCATAATAGGGGATGCCATTTTTCATCTAATACAACATGGCCCTAAATGTTAATTCTTCACTTATATGAGAATAATACATTATAACACATGTATCCCACCTCAATTTTTGATATTTGATCAATGGAGAAAAATATACATCAATATAATTACCAGTTATCTTTGTCCCATATATAAGTAGAGAAAACATAATTTATTTTCACTTAACACATAACCATGGTGGAAAGTTATAATTTACCAACATAACGGGTCATTTATTGTGAGTACTACTCTGTACACCAACATGATTTATTCCATATTTAGATAAAGGAAAATAAAATTTTCTCAAATCATTTCCAATTTTAGGATACTCATAATTAATTTTCTTCCACTAAGGATAATATGATGGATGAAGTAGGTTCGTATATTAAATTATTATATCTTCACACCATGTCATTTGTCTCACGGTTTTAAGAAATCCATTCTATCTTTGAAACCATAGAATGATAAGAAATTACCCTACATATTTTGATGGATTCATTTTTCCTATATCCATTTGTTCCACACTAAGGGAATTTTTTTGAGTGATTCATGGTCCTTGAGAAACAATTTGAAATCATTTGGACAAGCATGTATCTTTTTAGATAACATTTCGATTGAATATAGTATCCATTTAGATTCATATGTTTGACAAGGTAGTTCATTTTCTTCTGGTAACATATCATTCACGAGACCACGTAGTTCTGTAAAGTAGGTGTCACTCCATCCATTACGAGTTTTCAAATTATATAACTTCAATATAGCTGACAATGTGGTGTATTTATTAAAACCATTATAAAATGGTCTATTAACACAACTATTTAACTTCTCGAATAAATTTTGAAAGTCACAAAGGTTATCTTTAATTTACATTTTCATTTCTTACATGGTAAATCCATTATAATTTACATTGGTATTCATATCAAAAGATTCATAAACTGTATTATAATCTTAATCGGTGGGAATGTTCATTTTTTCCCATGTTTAGACCAATATTTATAGATCTTATCTATTTAGTAACAAATGAAATGTTCTTCCAACTACTCCATACTATTTTTTATTGAATAATAACAATGCAATCACAGAAAAAAAAAAGAATTTAGAAGGGTCATATGCATGATCTAATTCAAACTTGATGAACTATTTAACTCCATCTTCATACTCTTTTGAAAAAAAAATTATCATGCATTCATTTTCAATTCATATCCATCCTGTTGGGATTATAAAATATTATTTTTTACAATAAATAAATAATTACACATAATATATTCATTACCAAGGTGATAGTTATAGATAATTTTAATAAGGAAAAAACAACATTTGATTGATTGAAATAATTTTATAATGATTTGAAGAAAATGGGTAATTGAATTTAATAAAAGAATTATTCTATTATGGTAGGTGTCATCCTCTGAATTCATCCAAAGGTTAAAGTTATAGGCAACTTTCATCATCATCAGCTCATCTCCTAGACGATTATCATTTCATTTTTTTTGACACTCATCATCCATCTCTTATAGACATGCACCTATGTTGCTTGAAATACTCCAAGTCATATCCATCCATATAATGGTTATGGGTCAAAGTATTATAGTCAACATAAATGATATGGAGGCAGAGTCTCAAGAAACAAATTTCAATAATAACTATTCAGGTGATGAATTTGATGAGGATGACAGTTGTACACCATTATGTTCTCTAAAAGAGGTAATTCCTATCATTTGTGGGAACTAAACCATTAACAGAATCTCAATATCAATAATATTGATTAGAACATCATCAACATAGGAATTTAATCATGTCATCCATTTTTTATTTTGTAATTTAATGATCAAATAATATATCTAATCTAATAGATAATATTGGATTGTTCTCTTTAAATCCACTCAATTCTTACCATTATTTATGCCATTAAGCATGATGTCTTTCATAATAAGAATATCTTATGGATTGAATCTAACTCCGAACTTATAGTGCATGCCCTCAAGATGAGAACCCGGGATGTTCCTGGGAGAATTCTACCTCACTGGATTGGATGTCTTTATCAGGTAAAACATCTCAACTTGGTAATCACTCATGCATATCGGGAGGCCAATCGAGTGGTTGATACCTTTTCCAAGAGGGCAGTCATGTAAATGACTACCATGTGGTCCTTTATAGCTTCTGACTTTTGTGCATCTTTGGTTGAGGCTGATATGAGGGGAGTGCCTCATTCCTATATTTGTAAAACCCCTTGCTCTATTTGACTTTATAACTTTACTTTTTCATTAATTTTTTATGGGGACAGTTTAACCGGACCCGATTTTTCAGGTATAATTTATATAATTTATTAACAGTAAAAATAAAGATAATAATTATGAATTAACAAATAAAATAAACTTGAAATGAATAATAACTATGTATTAAAAAAAACTAACTTAAAAAAAATACATCAAAATGTATTTTTAAATACTAAAGGTAAATATAAATCATTAACATAAAACTAAAATCATTTATAAAGATGTGAATATATCATTTTGGTGTTCAAAATATTAGTTAAATTAAACATATATGTCATCTTTTAATCATAGGTCAACTAAGTAAATATTTGAGCACAAATCATACATTTTTAAAACACATCGATTTACAAAATCTCTATATAAAATTCAATGGTATAATACATGATTAAGCACATTGAAAAATCACACAATACAAATTGTACATTAATTAATATAAAACCAAACATTAATATATTCCACATGTCAAATAAAATAATGAATCATGATCAAATAAAAATTGGAAAAACACAATTTTAAAAAGTAACAATGGATTCCCTTTTAAATGGATTATCAGGGGTGCATTCATGTGTAAAACATTCATTCCCCACAAATTAAAGGTGCATAATTTCTAAGTGGATTTTATATTTTATTAAATCATATAGAAATAAAACATTTTACTTCCATTAAAATGGAATTCATACCTAGACCGAGACCTAAAAAATTTTATAGTCAATTAGAATTCAATATTAGTACTTTTTCATTGGCATGACCCTCTAACTCTTATTAAAAAAAAGATGTGTGAAAAATATTTTTAAAGGCTGATTAATTTATTTCATTCCAAATTCTATATTAGATTATAACATTGTTCTCAAAGGTGTGCACCTCAGCATGCCATGTGTAAGGCGAGGCAAGGCACACCTGGTGTGCCTCACCACTGGTGAGGTGGTGCGACCTCAATGTGGAACATCAAAGGAGAGAACCTCACATGCCAAAGGCATGCTCCTCACTCACCAAATCCATTGCCTCATGTGCCAAAGTCATGTTCCTCCCACACTAACTCAAGAGGCACTATATCAGCATACATAATAAATGTGCACCACAGACTGTTGAAATTGGGGAGTCATGGTGGCAGAAATCATGGGTACAAGGGTAGTGAAAATCAAGGGAGTCCTAATATAAAACAATGGTGGAGGTGGACATAATGATGAAACAAACATAAAAATATATATCATAAAACAATCAATCAATGAGTGAGGAGTAGAAGAAAATAACTTCCATTGGATTGAATCTTTGAATCATTCGAGAGAAAGTAGATATATCACTAAACTTGAAATTGGTTCAAGCCTTGGATTCGTTTGATCATTGAATCATTCTAGCTTTCGATTATATCCTTGGAATTAATCAAACCTTGATTTGAGCATGGATTTGATGAGAAGGAGTGCTAACAATTCATGGATTCCAAAGAATGTTTTAGACATTGTGACTGGTTTGAGATTACTAGGGTTCTTAAAATAAATCAGGACACTATTATCAGCACTTTCAAAAAAAGAACTGATAAAAATACCTTTTATCAATGCTACATTAATAAGAATTTATAAAGGGTTTTTAATTGTAATTATAAACATAAAATTTATAAATATATTTAAATAATCATATATATATTTAATAAATATATATAAATATTAATATGGTAAATATATTCATTAATTATATATATTTATTATAATTAATTATTTATTTAAATATGTATAACTATTTATTTATAATTATATAAATACTTTTTAAAGAAAATATTTATTTATTTATATTTATAAATAGATAAATATATAAATATATATTAAATATATATTTTATAAATATATTTATATATAAATATATGTTTACAAATATTTATTTACAAATAAATTTTTATCATTATTCATGAATATTTAATTTTAAGTGCATGCATGTTAAAAATGATTGAAATTGAATAGTTAAAAATGATTTCACATTAACAATATTGAAAAACTATAAAATTTTTATTAATTAAATATAAATTATTAAAAAATATATGAATATATATTGAAACAAATATTAATACATATTCGAAATATTAAAACATATTAAATAAAAATAAACATATGAATAATATAAATTGATAAAATGACCATAAAAATAAAAAATAAAAAATATTAAAAAATAATTAATACCTAACAATTATAAAATTAAAAATAAATCAATAAAATTTACTGATTGAAGACATGATATATTAAAAGTATCATGTTATAATGGAATTCTAAAATGAATACTAAAATTTTAATAAATTGCATAAATATTTCATTAATTATGTTAACATCTGTGTGTGTACGTTGTATATAAAATTGAATTAATTATGTATATGTATGTCAAATCAATATAACCCACATTTGATAAATGTTAAATTGAAAAAAATAAATTACATTCAATCATGTCCATTACTCGATGAAATTAGTCTGTGTTTTATATATATTAATTTTTAATTATAAACCATTCTACACTAAATATATGACTATTTAATGTAATTAATAAATATTATGAATTATATAAATCATATTTACAAATATTCATATATATGTATATATTTAATATATACTATTTATTAATATTATCAATAATTAATTAATTTATAAATTTTTTAATATTTTCTTAATTTAATTATTTTTAATTTTTATTGGATTAATTTTCATTTTACATAATAAATATATTTAATATATATTGTTTATTTGTATTTATAATTTATAAATAGTATAATAAATTTATTCATTTTAACATATAATAATTTAATAATAAAAATTTTATTTTCTCAATAAACACATTTTCATTTATTTAATTATTTCATTTTATTTAGGGCCTTTATCACTGCTAAAAAGTGCTAAAGAAGGATCAATTTATCAATGCTATAAATAAATAGTGGATTAAGGGTACCCTGTATCAGCGCTGAAAATAAAATGCTGATAAAGGGTACCTTTTAGCAACACTAATTAAAAAAGTTGATAAAGTTTACCCTTTATTAGTGAAAAAACAAAACACTTCCCAAATTCTATCCACTTATCATAGAAGAATTATTTTGAATTGAAATCTAACCAATCAAGGCTTTAGTGCAAACTTATGGAGGGTACCCAAAGAGGAGATAACAATCATCAATGAGTGTTATCATTTTATTTCTTCTCCCACCCCCTTAAATTATTATTATAACATTATTATATAATAACATTAGTATATAATGTATACTAATATTTTTTTATCTTAATTTTACCACCTAAAACTTCACAAACATCCATCAAATGGTTTTCAGAATCATTATTCGTGTGTACAGCAGATTAACACCTCACAAACTAATATTGTTCATTTTTCCATTACCACCTTACAAGTTTGATAATAATGATGGATTTATAGTTTATATATTTTATATATGATATTAATGATAATATTATACTTCAGAAAATATTATATCACACATACCTTATTTATTTCTGTTTTATGGGAATACGATAACATCGTTCCTGTGTCCAGCAGACTGTCACCTCGTGAAGTGATGTGATTCATTTATGCTTTAAATAGAATGTGTTAAGTATGGGTTTAAAAAAATATGGTATAAATTAAGAAATATTTATTCTAGAATGATAATATATATATATTTTACTTTTATTTCTTTCAATATCATAAGAAAATAGAAAAAGTGTTCATTCGTACATATGGTCTGTCATCTCTATGAACGATACATATCATTTCCTATTACTAAATATGATTGTTTAAATTAAACACATATATATTCAATATATATGATATTTATATCATAGTTTTAATTCAATATTTTATTAAACCATTACTGCAATATGAGGATCAAAAATAATAAGTAAAAACATATATGAAAAAATAAAGCATGTAAAACCCAAAGCATAACTTTAACATGGAATTGTTAATAAATATGTAATAAAAGTTCAGAATAAAATAATATATGGAATGATTTATATGATTATAGTTTTATAATATAATTATAATAAACTTATATTTTCTTTACAAGAGGTTCAAATGTGTACGAAAGAAATGATGACATAAGGTTAGGGATTTTCGTCCCACATTTACATTCTATTAGACACATGTCACATTCACCACCTATTTATTTTATGTGGTGTATATACGTACCAAGAATGTATATTATTAAGATTCTATTTCTTAATTTTATTTTTTGATACTTACAAAATATTATGCACCTATATTCATTAAAGATGTATATATACAGACTATATGAAAATTAATGTCATGAATTTATTTATCCTAGTGATATTTTAAGTTACATATTATTTTATTCCTTTATGGGTATTATGGTTCAATGTAACCAAATTTGTAAAGATTTTATGTTACAATATCATCCATTATCAATATTTTTATGATTATGTCTCCAAAGTTGAAATCTCATGATCTACCTCTCAATAATTATCACGAATTTTAATTCTCATTTGGTTATTAATGATATAATCAAGTAATGGTACCATTTTTTTCACTCTTTGGTGTCACGACCTGTCCCCCGGGGCCCATGTCGTGACTACTACAAGTCCACCTTCCATAGTCCAGGGGTTGGTGACTAGCACCAAAAGGCATATCCCTAAAAAATGGGAAGGCATTGCCTTTAAATATGCAAACACATAGTCTAAGAATACAACGAGCGAAACCCACATAGTAAAACTACAATAGTAAAGGTGTGCACTGAAAGTAAATGGGCTAGAATACAATCCCAAATGAAGGGTACAACTACAACTGAAAAAAAAAAGAAAACAGCTCCTGGAATCTCTCACCAAGGAAACTACCTGAAGGTTAGGTACGGCTCGTCTCCACTGCTCTCCTCGTCAGCCAATCACCTATGTGTACCACCTGGTCCTGGCTCCCCCAAGTCTCAGCCAATCTATTTGTTGTCTGCACAAGTCACAAAAATGTGTAGGCGAAGCCCATGTAGGGGTGAGTATAACAATACTCAATAGGGACCCCGAGACACCTGAAGGTCTCCCAGAGTTCCACAAAGTAAAAAACCACGAAACAAGACCTCATTCACAAGCATGAATCAATAGTTATCTCAAACCAGGTATACAACTCAGAGTTCAGGAATAAAGACGATTAACCTAAAGCTACATCATTTTATTCCATTAGGAAGTTTCCAAAACTGAACCATGAGGGATTTCTTCCATTGTCGATCCACACATGTTCGTATATCACTGATCCATGATGGGACACTCTAAGGATGGTCCTCGTCGGGTTGTGCACTGTTGATCCTCATAGAGTGGCTAGAATGATGATCCACACATGGTCACTATGATGTCAATCCACACAGGGTCCCTAGATGCTGATCCACAGAGGGTCTCTATGATGTTGATCCACATAGGTTCGCTATGGTGCTGATCCACATAGGTTTTATATGATTATAATCCACAAAGGGTCACTATATGTTGATCCACACAGGGTCACTATGATGCTGACCCACACATGGTCGCTGCTTCAAAGACAGTCGGTCACAGGATTTCCACTCATAGCACGCTTGATTCAGGGAAAACCGCTCATCAAGCCATAGGTCATATTTTAACCAGTACTAAGTCCCTAAAAAATCATACCCAAGGGGAATTCCCATCATTGGGGTCCCAATGTGATAGATGGTGCATCGATCAGATGTCCGGTCTGTGAGATATTAGCACTTTTCTAAAAAGTACCCGGTTGGATTCAAGTCTGATCCAACCCAAGTTGCCTGTCAAACTCCATCAAAACTCACTTAGAGTATCACCAAAGCACCAAATTGTCACAAGGGACCTTATTCCATAGACGGTGCATCGATCGGATGCCTGGTCTATCAATTACATTCCTTTCCGTGAAATGGGGGTGATCGCACCTCAGTCTGACCCGGCTTGGTCGGGCTTGCAGGAATATGCCAAAGGGACCACTTCCCAAATGGGGTCCCAATGCCACCGATGGATTTTCAAATGGACACCTGGTTCATCTGTTATAGGCGTTTATTTATTTGGAGGTTGGTAGGGTCTGGGCCCAGTTTCACACGGTCTAACCGGCCCGACGCAACGGTTCACGGGGTCTAACTGACCTCGACCGGGTCTGGCCCATTAAGGTTCGGCCCAGTTCACTGTGTTTGTCTCGTCGGGGTCAGCCCATTGGTTCGTGAGCCTGGGCCACAGTTGGCCCGACCCACTAGATAGGGCAAGGCCCACCCACACTGGCTCGCTGGGTGGGTCCAGCCTGCCCAGTCGGCCCACGTCCAGCCTGGTCTGCTAGAAGGGAGACCACCTTCTCCACTGGCCCCACGGTTGCGGGGAAATTTTTCCCCGTCGGTGGGGCACTGTCCCACCACATGAAACGGTCGGCTATTTGGTCGACCAGCTTTCACCAACGTTGTGCGGCTCAAGGTCGCGTCGCACCCTTTTGTTGTGGCTTGCTGGCCATAGCTACTACCGCCGACAGCGCCTGCAGGCGCTGCCCTTGTCCCATGCAGTCGGCTCGGGCTGGCTGCCTCTGGCTGTTGTGGTGTGTGATGGCGTGCCACTTCCCACTGCCCGTGTCAAGTCACTGTGGGTCTCCTTAGACCACCTCTAGCCGACATCGACATGGCGCACTAGCGGTTTCTTCCACTGGACACCAGACGTTCTTCGGTGGTCCGTTTTTTGTGCCGTCATCGCCTACAATGCTCTTGGGTCACCGTGTCCATTGTGTGTCCTCCAGTTTCATCCTGCCGCTCCATTTTGAAAACTATTCCAGAAAAATGAGACAAATACCAAAGAGGTTTAGGGTATGGGCCTTGTTCATTTGGCCCACACCCTTAGCATTAGCATCTATCAGGTGGTCAAAAAGTTATATTATAAATATGAACTTTACAACTATACCCCTACATAGATAAGACTTCCACTGATGATGATCAATGAAACTTCATTCGTCATTATCATCGGATTGGGATTCGGTGGCACTCATCACCACTCACTGAAACTGGTCTTATCCTCCAGGTGGTTGGCATCGTGGTACTTTTCCAGAGCTTCATCGCTTGGTGAGGTCGTTCCAATACCCCATCTTGAGCTCCATATAAATAGGAGAGGGGAGAGGTGGGTAACGCTTTGAGGAATTTATGAGGTTCATTTAATTACTGGACCTCTCAAATTCTCAATGGTGTAGTTACATGTAAGAGAGAGTCAAGACATTTAATGGCTTGACATGTCGTCAGTCCTTCCATGATCGTTCATCCGTTGTAGGAAAGGACAAAGAGAAATAAAATAAAATTTTTATTTTATTATTCTTTTAAATGTCCAAAAACTATTTTTTTCTCCCAAACTTCTACGATCGAAGTGAAGCCTCCCTTAAGTGAATCTCAGTGCTACGGATTCAATGGTGCCCTCATATTTTTAAATTGATCACCGGTTCAAAAGATAGAAAATGTCGCCCGCGCGTTTACTAAACGTACCTTAAAAAATATCAGAAATTTATTCCATGCGCACTGGGTCTCGAAATCAGTAACCTTTAATTTTTTCAGACTCGTAATAATCCCAAATAATTAAAAAATTATACAGACAAAATTAGGTCATTGCATTCTCCCCACCATAGGTATTTTTGTCCCTGGAATCCACAACACTGAATAAGGAAACAAATGGGGGTATTGAGCATGAATCTGAGCCTCCCACTCCCATGTTATCTCTTGGAGGTTCCCATGCTGCTAGAAAACGTACACTAGAGGGATTGATCATCCATGAAGGAACACCTCATGTCTATCCTCAATCTCCACTGGAACCTCTGTAAATTTCACCCCATCATCAATGTCTAGCTCTCTGTAGTCAATAACGTGCAATGGATCATGCACGTACTTCCTCAGCTGTGACATGTAGAAAACTTCATGAACCCAATGCATATTTGGGGGAAGATCTAGGTGATACTCCACCTCTCCAACTCTACTAAGAACCTAAAAGGGTGAGATGAACCTCAGAAATATCTTGCTTCCCTATCCAAATCCCTATAAACCTCATCGAGGTGAGACCCATATGAAGACATAGTCTCCCTCCCCAAACTCCAAAGGTCTTAATCTCCTATTAGCATAAGACTTATGTCTGCTCTGTGCAGTCTTCATCCACTCTTAGATGATCTTCACCTTCTCAGTGGTAGCTTGTACCATCTCTGGAACCATAAGTGTTGACTCCCCTATGTTTTTCCTGTATAGAGGTGATTTGCATGGTCGACTGTACAAGGCCTAAAACAATTTCATACCAATGGTGGAGTGATAACTCTTGTTGTATAGGAACTCCACCAAGGGCAAGTGATCCTCCCAACTGCAGCCAAAATCTAGGACACAAGCTCAAAGCATGTCCTCCAGTGTCTGAATGGTCTGCTCTATCTGACTATCCTTCTATGGATGAAAGGTGGTCCCCAAACATAGTTGAGTCCTGAACACCTGTTATAATACCTTCCACAACCATGATGTAAAATTTTTGTCATGATCAGAAACGATTGTCGATGTCACCCCATGAAGTCATACAATCTCCTCTACGTAGAGGTGCCCCAAGTCCTCTATTTATCCCTACTCTCGGATGGGTTGGATGTGGGCCAACATGGTGAGTCATTCAAAGATCGCCCAGATGGAATCATGGACCCTAGAATTCTATGGTATCCCTGTCATTAAATCCATGTAAATACCATCCCACTTCCACTTCGTTACTTTTAATGGTTTTGCTAAGCCTACAAGAACCTGATGTTTGGCCTTTACTTGCTGAAAAGTGAAAAATCGTGAAACAAACTCTACCATGGTTTTCTTTTTCTCTGTCCACTAGTGCTGACACCAGAGATCCTAGTACATCTTCACCACACCAAGATATACCGCCAGATGGGACGTATGGAACTCCCTCAACAACTCATCTCGTAGGGCCACTGGTACCATGGTGCATCCTTTAAAGAGGATGACGTGCTTCCCACCTTCATAAAATCAATCAGGTGATTGTCCTGAGGATATCTGAGCACGTTGATCCTCACATTCAATGTCCCCAAGTTGTGACTCCCGAAATCACTAAAGAAATTTGGGAGTGACAGTCATAGACTGTTGGTAAGCTACTCCATCTCTATCCACAAAGGATATCTGCAACATGGCTAGCTTCTTTTTCACCTCACTCAGCAACTGTAGACCAGACCTCTTGCAGAGTGCATATGCTACTACGTTCCCCTTCCTAGGAGTGTACACTATCTCCAAGTCATATTCCTAGAGTAACTCTAGCTAATAATGTTGTCTCAGGTTAAAGTCCTTTTGTGAGAATATATACCTAATACTCTTGTGATTAGAGTAAAAAGTAAATCATTCACCCATCAAGAAGTGTTTCTACATCCTCAAAGCGAAGACCATTGTTTCTAACTCCAGGTCATGGGTAGTGTAGTTCTACGCATGCTATCGCAGCTATCATGAACTAAGTGATCACTACTTGATCTGGCATCAGAACGCATCCCGGTCTAGTCCCTGATGCGTCACGGTAGACTACATACCCAACGCCCTCTTCTAGAAGCCTAAAGATGGGGGGGCACTCATCATCCGCTACCTCAACTCCTAAAAATTCTACTGGAATCTCTCTTTCCACAATAAGAGATGCCCCTTCTTCATCAATGATAACAAGGGTGATGCAACTCTGTAAATGTCAGGTATGTATATTTGGTAGTGCCCAGCCAACCCCAAAATACTCCACACCTTGGTCACACTTCTGGGTGGATCCCAAGCTAGCACAGCCTATATATTTACCAGATCCACAACATCTCTAGCCTCTGAGATAATGTGTCCCAAAAATTGGACATCCCATATTCAGAACTCGCACTTTGAGAGCTTAACATAAAGCTGGTTCTCTGAAATTGTATCCAAAACTATCTATAGATGATAGGCATGCTCTTTCTCCGATACCTAGTATATCAATATTTCATCGATGAAGACCACCAAAAAGAGATCGAGGTATGGCTGTAAGATCCTGTTCATGATTCCCATGAACACCACAGGGGCATTGGTCGCGCCGAACAGCATAACCAAGAACACATAGTGGCCATACTAACATCTGAAGGTCGTCTTCTGAACATCCTCATCTCATACCTTGGGTTCATGATAGCCTGATCTGAGGTCTATCTTCAAAAAACCAATGATCTTTGTTCATCTAATCAAAGAGATCATCAATCCTCAAGAGTGGATACTTGTTCTTCATTGTCACCTGGTTCAGGAACTAATAATCCACATAGAGTCTCAAACTCCCATCTTCCTTATTGGTGAACAAAATCAAGGCTGCCCATGGAGAAACAATGGGCCTTATGAACCCCTTCCCCTGAAAGTCCTCCAGTTGTACCCATAACTCACGAAGCTTTATGGGAGACATCTAATATGATGGTGTAGATATCAATTCCATCCCAGGGTATAGATCTATGTAGAATTCCACCTCTCTATGAGGAGGTAGTCTCGGAACATCATCAGGGAAGACATCTCCATACTGGTCCCCCACTACATGATAGCTCAGACTCTCAAAATCAAATTCTCCAAGGGTAAGGCTAGCCAAATGATGTGTGATCAGCTTTACCCTCCTCTGGTTAAGTCCATCCTATACATTAAAGTTTCCCTTCTCGTTGGTGAAGGAAAACCTGGTCCCATCCTCATGGACACACCGCACTTTGCGCCAAATGCAGTCAATCTAAGCATAGACTACGGATAACCAATCCATACCCAAGATGATGTCTTAAGGCCTTGAAGCCGCTACTAGAAGATCCCAATCGAAGGTCTCGGCTCTTAGAGTAATCTCACACTACCGGCACCAGTGTGTAATTGTCGAATCTTCTCCTGTAAGAGTCTCTAATCGCAAGGATCGAGCCAACGGCTCCACCAGAATCTTCGAGCTCCGAACGAGAGCCTTGGCATGAAAGAGTGACTTGAACCTATGTCTATAAGTTCTACATATAAGGTGTATTAGACATGTATCGTACCTTAACTCATCTTTGGAGCGTCATGGTCATAGACCTTAGCTGTCTAGAGTTGAGCTCTTCCTTGTCCACCTACTCCCTCTAATTGGGGTGGACCACCTGGAGGTGGTGGCGGAAGAACCTTGAACCTTCGTCCACCTCCTATAGCACAACCTACTCCTATACCACTTTTGATGCCCTGTGGACCTCCTCGCTTGTATCTCATCCTCTTCCTTGGTGCTAACTTGACAATGTGTTGGTCATTAGTGTGGCTATTTTTCCAGTCACGAGCCATGTGACCCAGCTCGCCGCACATGAAGCACAATCTGCTACTTTGTTGGCCTACTTTACCTCGTGAACCTCGCACCTCCGAACCTACATCCTGGGGTCATCCACCAGAAGGTCTGGTCTTCTTGGGACTCTGTGTCATCTACCTACTATCAGCCATAGATGACTCTACTACGTGTCGCCCAGCGGTGGGTCTCGTTGTCGATGCATGTTCAAGAAGGAAACTCTTCACCATGTATTCCCTCTCTAGCACTCCATCATGCGTCGGGATGGTGGGAGATACCATCGAAGATCTGATATCCTATTGGAGTCCCTTCTCAAAGGTATGATCCCTAAAGAAAGGGTCACACATCATGTTGGTAGAGTAGCGTGAGAGGTCGGTGAACCTCGTCGAGTACTGGGCCACAGTCAGGCTTCCCAATTGTAAGTGTAGCAACTCTTATATACGTACAAAGCATTGAGTCGCTATAACGTACTCTTCCCTAAAGAGGCCCTCGAAATCTGCTTAGGTGAGGTTCGCCTCATCATGTGTTAGGAGCGTCAGGCTTCACCATCTCCCTACTTCTCCCTGGAAAATACTGGCATCAAGGATCACCATCCGGTCGGCTGGTGTCCCAACCTGGAGAAACACTCTGGCCACATCCTCTAGCCAGTCCTCAACCACATGCTGATCTGTCTCGCCTCATAACCTTAGAGGCCTCTACTGCTGAAACTCGTGCAACGCGCTCAGTCGGCGGGCACCATCTTCTAGTGGGGCTGGTGGAAATGACTAACCAATGGGCGGTGGTGTTTCAGGTACACCACCCGATGGTACTATCGCCATATGAGGGCCCAGCACCGAAGCCTCATTACTTGGTGAACTATCATTTCAAACTCTCACTGGAATCCTGGTTAGTTGTCTACATGGTGGAATCTTGAAAGAAAATAGGTGCGCCATGGTCAATATGTTATACCTGGTGAGTAGAATCAAAGAGATAAAAAATAAAACACTTCCAAAACACATGCAATCAGAGTTTTTGTGAACTGAGTCAGAAATTAGAATTCAAGGTCCTGGTGTATGGATACATCGGTTGCCACAACAACACTGGACTCCCCGAACTGAAAACCCAACAAAAAAACACTTAACACTATTAATCTATTAAAATATTAGAGTCATATTTCTTTGGTATAACTGACTCCTCTAATACCACTTTGTCATGAGCTGTCCCCTAGGGCCCATGTTGTGACTACACCAAGCCCGCATTCCATTGGCCAGGGGTTGGTGACTAGCATCGAAATGCATATCCCGGAAAAACGAGATGACATTTCATTTAAATCTGCAAACACACAGTCTAAGAATACAAAGAGCATAACCCACATAGTAAAACTACAGTATTCAAGGTATGTACTGAAAGTAAAGGGTCCAGAATACAAGACCAACTGAAAGGTTCAACTATAACTAAAAAAATAAAACAACTCCTGGAATCACCCACTGAGGATCCTATCTTAAGGGTAGGTACAACTCATCTCCGCTTCTCTCCTCATCAGCCAATCACCTCCATGTATCACATGGTCCTGGATCCCCCAAGTCTCAATTAAACTATTTTTCGTCTTCACAAGACACAAAGATGCGCGGTTGAAGCCCTTTCAGGGGTGAGAATAACAATACCCAGTAGGGACCCTGAGACCCTCAATGATCTTATAGATTTCCACAAAGGAAAACCCACAAAACAAGACCCCATTCATAAGAACGAAGCAATAGTCAGCTCAAACCAGGTATACAAATCATATTTCAGGAATAAAGATTCTTAGCCTAAATCTATATCATTTTATTCCATTAGGATGTTTCCACAACTAAACTGTGAGGGAGTTGTTCCATTGTCGATCCGCATAGGGTCGTATATCATTGATCCACAATGGGCCTCTCTAAGGCTGGTCCTATTCGGGTTGTGCACTACTGATCCAAACAGAGTCGCTAGATTGTTGATCTATATAGGGTCTCTATGATGCTAATCAACATAGGGTCACTAGATGTTGATCCACACAGGGTCTCTATGATGCTGATCCACATAGGGTCTCTATGATGTAGATCCACATAGGGTCGCTATGATGATGATCCACACAGGGTTGTTAGATGCTGATCCACACAGGGTCACTATGATGCTGACCCACATAGGGTCACAACTTTAAAGACAGTCGGTCATAGGATTCCCACTCATAGCATGCTGGATTCTAGGAGAACTGCTCCTCAAGCCATCAGTCATATTTCAACTAGTACTATGTCTCTAAAAAAGAATAGCCAAGGGATTTTCCTATCATAGGGTTCCCAACATGAAAGATGGTGCGTCGATCAGATGCATGGTCTATAAGATATGGTCACTTTTGTAAATAGGGCTCAGTTGGATTCAAGTATGATCCAACCCAAGTCACATGTCAAACTCCATCAAAACTCACTTATAGAATCTCTAAAGGACCTACTTGTCATAAGGGTCCTTATGCCATAGACAGCGCGTCGATCGGAATCCCGGTCTATTAGTTACACCCCTTTCTGTGAAACGGGGTTGATTGCACCTCGGTCCAGCCCAGCTCCGTCAGGCCCACCAGAATATGCCAAAGGGGCTGCTTCAAAAAAGGGGTCCCAACACCACTGACGGAATGTCAAACGGACACCTGGTTCATCGCTTACGGGCGTTTATTTATTCTAGGTCCGGTTGGGTCTGGGCTAAGTCCGACTCGGTCTGACTAGCCCGACACAATAGTTCATGGGGTCTACCAGACCCCTCCCGAGTCCATCCCATTAATGGTTGGCTGGGATCAAAAGGTATGGCCCGTTGGGGTTGGCCCATTGGTTAGCAGGCTCGGGCTACAATTGGTCTAGCCCGCTGAGTGGGGCTTGGCCCACCCGCACTAGATTGCTATGTCGTGGGTCCGGCCCAGCCCACTAGGCTACGGGTTCGGCCCACTCGGCCAGCCTGTGTCTGGCCCGGTCTGCCAGAAGGCGGACCACCTTCTCTGCTAGCCTCACAGTTGCGGGACTATTTTGCCCAGTCGGTGGGGCTCTACACCACCGCATGAAACCATCGGCCATTTGGTTGACTGTCTTCCACCAACAGGGCGTGGGGCCACACCTCACCCTCTTATCATGGTCTGTTGGTCGCAGCTACTACCGTCGGCAGTGCCTGCAGACGCCGCCCTTGTCCTGTGTGGCTGGCTCGGGTCGGCCGCCTTTGGTTGCTGCATCACGCGACGGTGCGCCGCTTCCCACCACCCACAACCGATCACCGCAGGTATCCTCCAGCCACTGTCGGCCGCCGCCGACATGGCGCGCCAGTGATTTGTTTTTCAGGACATCGGTTGGGCTCTAGTGGTCCGTTTTTTTGTTGTTAGCACTTATGAGGATCTCGGGTCACCGTTGTCACTACGTGTCCTCTGGTTTCATCCTACCACTCCGTTTGAAAAACCTTTCTAGAGAAATAAGACAAATACCAAATAGGAAGAGGGTTCGGGCCTTGTTCGTTTTGCCCGCACCCTTCATGTTAGCATCGTATTAGGTAGTCAACAATTTATCTCATAAAGATGAACTTTACAACAATCCCCCTACCAAGATAATATGTTCGCTGATGAAAATCGACAGAACTTCCTTTATCATTTTCGTTGGTTTGTGATTCAGTGGCACTAGTCATTGTTCACAGAAACCGGTCTCATCCTCTTGGTGGTTGGAATCATGGTACTTCTCCAGAGCTTCATCACTTGGTAAAGTTTTCCCAACACCCCACCCTGAGCTCCATATAAATAGGAGGGGGAAGAGGTGGGTAATGCTCCAAGAAATTTATGAGGTTCATTTAATTAATGGACCTCCCAAATTCCCAATAGTGTGGTTACAAGTAAAGGATATTCAATACATTTGATGGCTTGACATGTTGTTGGTCCCTCCACCACCAGTCGTCCATTGGAAGAAAGGAAAAGGAGAAATAAAATAACATTGTTTTTTTATTATTCTTTTTAACATCCAAAAACTATATTTTTCTCTTGAACTTCTACAGTCGAACTTAAGCCTACATTAAGTGAATTTCAGCACTACGGATTCAACAGTGCCCACATATTTTTAATACGAACACCGGTTCAAAACATATAAAACTCCTCCTGTGCATTTAGTGAATGTACCATAAAAAAAGTTCATAGATTTATTTCGGGCACATCGGGCCTCATAATCACGCGCCGTCAATTTTCACAGGCTCGTAATAATCCCAAATAATTGAAAACAATTACTTGTAAAAAATGGGTCTTTAAATTTGGCACATAAAATAATTAAGAAAATGTTTTTTGAGACAATCTATTTTCATTTCCCTTTTCGACCAAAAAATTTTTTTCTTCCAAAGACTTGTTTTAAAAAAATGTTTTAAATGATATTTTAATCTCATTTTCATGGAAAATGATTTTTAAAATGTTTCATGTTTAAAAAAAATATTTAATTTATTTTTCAAATGTCTTTTATTAGTTTTCATGGTTATTTTAAAAAAATGTTTTCAAAATTTTTTAAGTTTTTTTAAAAAAAATCATTTTGGAAGGGATATTTTCTTAATGAAATGTTCTAAATGGACCTTTAAAAATTATTTACAATATAAGATAAAATATTTTGGTGTCACCCATGTCTTACTAGTGATATCATCTAAGGATACCATTCATATTCTTTCTTTTAAAGGTTTATGTATTGATGACATGATGTTTATGAAACCCATTTCTCTTCTACGGATTATACCATGAGGAAATGCTTGTGAAACCCGCTTCTTTTGATGAGTTACTCTATAAAGAAAAGATTATGAAAACTGTCTATTTTTCATAGTTTATGATATGATTAAATTTTTATGATACTAGTCTTATTTCATGGGTTAGGATATGATTAATATGTATGATCTTATGGAACACACATGTATAATTTATATTATTTGATGGGTGGAAACTATATATACTTCCAATGTATTTGGTAAATATTTTTATCAAATAATATAAAAATGGGAAACCAGTCCATGGGGTTGATCCACTATGGGAAACATATGTTTTCTTAATCCACAGTGGGAAATAGGTGTGTCCTGATACATAATGTGAAGCAAGTGTGTCTTGATCCACAATGAAAAATAAGTGTGTCTCGATCCACTATGTTAATGGTCTCAGTATGTAAACTTGACACATGAAATGGTTTTAAATATTTATGATGACACCATAATTTATGATATGATATTATAGTTTATGATTGATTTATGGTGATTCATCACTCTTATGGCCACAATTTTATTAAATGATAATTTTTTATACGATAAATTATGATTATGAACAATGGAAGGTTGGGTATGAGATATTTATGTTATGTTTTTTACCACACACCCTTATTCTTATCTTATGAATTCATGTGATCGTATATTGATATCTCTTATGTTTTCTCTTACTGAACATCCAAACTCACCCCTTTCATATGTTTTTTCCCTAGGATATAAATAATGGTTGGGTTAAGGTGTGTTTAAGAATAGTAATATGTTAAAAGGTATTTGTGGGAGATATTGAGGATCTTTCGCCAATTAAGAATATTTTGTTCCACGCTTCCAAAGGCACTAAAATATTATGGTCCTCAAGTGTGTTATTATGTAATGTATTTAATATTAATCTAAAAAAATGTAATATTTATATATGAGAATTTCTATTTATTATATTAATTCTAGTTGTGGGACACTTTATAATTTTATATATTTTGTTTAATTACATTTACATCGCTACCCTAATTAATTTTTGCGAATCTCCCGTTGAAAATTTTATAAGTTGTGATCTTGGTAAGTTAACTAAAGAATATACCACCATCCATAATATCACTATTAAAAACTTAATTTTTTTATTTGATCTTGATAAATCGTAAGATTATAAATACATTATATTTTTTTATATTTTTTTCTTCTGAAAAACAATTTTTATGGCATTTCATTCTCTATTTATCAAGTAAACCATATTTTTTAACTATAAATTTCCCTTGGGTTTGCTTCCTCCCACCAGTGCCTTGAAAATATTGCTTCAATAAAAAACATATTTTCCATGTTATTAACTTATTTGTTTCTTCTTTCATTAAATTCATTTATAAATTCACTATCACTAATGAAATTTCAATATTTATTTCATGATTTTATAAATAATATTGTATGTAAATCAAGCCATACTTAATCTTATTTCTTGATCGTAATGATTTGATAATTCTTTCTCACTCCATCTTATATTTCCTTTAATATATTTTGATTCATGTCACCATCTCATTGAAAAAATGTGTAAATATTATATATGTTAGTTGACTATATAATTCAATTAAAAATATATAACAATTTTCACCTCTGATAAAATATATGTATGGGACCAGAAACATTCATGTGAACTAGACCAAAAAATTGAATCTCTCTTCTTCATAGAATATAGTGGTTACAAACCATATTTCCATTCATAAAATCATGAAAATTATTATATAGATACATCTTCAAAATATGTATATAAATTACTTCCTAAATATTAAAGAGATTCTATATGTATTTTTTATAAACATGAAAATATTAATGATGCCATAAATTATTTTCCTCTTTAACTATTATTGATACCTATAATTTCATTACTATCTACCTGATGTAAATTACATTTTTTTTTCTTTTTTTAAATCAACCTCAATATTTATTTATGATTTATCCATACAGGATGAAAAATACTCAAGGTATTGATTCACATAGTTGAATCACACTCAATAAGTTATAATGAAGTCCATTCACAAATAGTATATATGTATTCTTCAAAATTTTCCAAATATCATTGTGTTGAAAATGCCTTTAATTTTAAAAGAATTTATATTGCTAAAATTGAATTTATCCATTTATATAATTCTTTTTATTATTCCATAGGATCAAAATTCCCAACATGTGTGATGAACATTAAGAAACCGTGTAATTTTTTTCTTAATTTATTTCAATAAATCTTCAACCAAATTATATTTTATATCTTTATAGATTTTCATACATGAAATACTATAATGATTTGAAATTTTTATATGACTCATCCTTATTTAAAACATGTATGAATATATTTTTTCCCTCATAAAATTATAGTAAATTTATTCTTCACTATAATTACATCTATGTGTTTTGTTTCATACTTATGTTGCGTATGTTAAATATTTTTTCCAAATTTTATTGAACTATAATAAAATTCCTCATTCCTATAATTATAAAAAAAATATCTATTCAAGGTATATTAATATTCTTTATAATTGATATTATTATTTTATTATTTTATTTCTTTATCTATTTAACTTATTTAGTATTTTCTTTCTTATATATAATATGTCATCATACAACCCAAGTAGAAAAAAAAACACTTAATTAATGGGAAACCTTCCTTGATATATATTAAATTTAAACAATAAATTTTCTATATTTTTAAGATACCCTCAATGATTTTATATTAATTTAAAAAATAGTTTTCTTCCATTTTCCACTCATATTCCTATTTTTTATTTTATGTTGGTGTTTTGGAAGACCCAACTTCATATCCAAGTCTTCTTTTTATCATAAAAAATAACCTTTGATTTCTCATGAATTTTTAAGTAATTATAATGATCTCTTGTATTTTTATTTAATCATACAACCATTAAAATATCTAAACCTCATCTTTTTTATTCCATTTAAGATATTTTTCTATATTATAAGTTTTAAGTATTTTGACCACTTCCACTTTTTAAAATTCAAATCCATGAATATTAATCCAATTAAAAAAATCACATGATCAATTACCAAGGTTTTTTCTTCAATTTTTAGATTTACGTAAATCAGTTATTAAGTTTTTTCAAAATATATTAATTTTTTATCAATAATTTTTTTCAAATACTGTCATTTTAATATCTAAATATTAAATATATATATTTTAATATTTTAAAATACTAACCATATTAGTATGTTTATTTATTTTAATTTTCATCCCCTATATAGCACCTTTATTATTAACCTATAAATCAATAAAAACTTTTTATTAGTCTTGATATGTAATTCTAGTTTGTATTTTATTTATAAAAGAAACAAGAACATATTTTTAATTTAATTGAAATATATTTAATTTCTCTCTATTATATGATTCATTATCATCATCATATTTTTCATATAGATTCTATAATAAAATTTTCTTTGTATTGGTTGAATATGAAAAATAGATTTATTATCCCTCATAAATGTATTCAAAATTTTATTTATCCATGATAATTTAGATTTTTCAACTTCAACACCTTCGCCTTTTGGTCTCCTTTCATAAATCTATCTTAATTTTTTAATTTTAACATTCTAATGGTATTTTAATTTGAATCCTAGATTTTCAACTCTTTATTATTTTCTCTAATTTATATAATTTTATCACTCATGTATTCATGATTATCTTCATGATGGTTAAATTATACAATCCATATTTCTTTATAACATATCTCTTTTGATAAATATCATTTCAAAACATTAAATAACCATTTATTATTGGTTTGAAGAGGCTTTTATGACTAAATAGGCCTCATGGAATTAATTAATAAAGGGGTATCTATGACTTGATCACAATTGTGAAATTGTCAATCAAATATTGATATTTACACTTAGATTTGGAAAACTATCAAAAACATAATTATATCATATAATGTTGTGTTTTGATTCCATAGTGGGATATTTATATGAATTATTTAGTAAGAAAATTATTTCATGAGATTTGAAAGATGCTTCAAGTTTTATTTATCTAAAAATTCTCAGGGAAGAGTATGAAGATGATTGTAGATGAGTGGAGTGAAAAGGAATAAATATTTATTAAGGTGTAATAAATCTTGGTGTGAATGTATTTTTAGAATAAAAAAATAGAGTGATGTATAAGAATATGTTTATTCAAAGGCATATATATTTTATTAGAATTAGTCTTTTCACTATAAAGTGCTTTATTTGTGGATTTATGGGACAATCTATATGTATATTTCTCATTGATGATGTGTTCATGATTATTTGGTGTAAGATTATCTAATGAGTATTAAGAACACCATGTCATAAGATGAATTTCACATCGTAAAAAGAGAGTTCATATAAGTATATAGGATTTTCATACATAAATGTTACATATTTCTAGATGAATATTCAATACAATTCAAAAATACATGCTCAGGGATTTTAAAATTTTAGTATCTTTGGAGACGAAACACATAATTTTATTATTTCTTGAAATATATTTAACATATCCCACAAATATCTTTCCACATATTACTATTATATGACCTACATTACTTAAAACCATTCTTCATAATCCAATTAATTGAAATAAAATAAAAGTTAGGCTCAAATGATCAGTAAGGGTAATCAACTGTGATATTAATGGTCACTTAAGAATAATATATGCATAGGGATATGATAATATGATATTAAAATTTGAAAACTCATTCCCAACATATCTTTGATTATAATAATTAGTCATGGAATAAATATCATAAGATATCATCATCATTTTGAATTTTTATAAAGAAAAGAAGGGATATAACTGAAACCCACAAAAACTCATTAGACGAAGAATCCCCTAGGAAGGTCTGAAATAGTGAAGGTTGAGTGCATCCTCTTTAATAAGGTTGACACCCTTGGGTTTCAGGGATCTCACCGCATGATGATAGATTTGATTAGGGCCCAAAACCTTCAAATAAGTAAGATAGTCCATGACTTGATTCCACTCTCTCTAGGTGTTCCTAACCATTTGTCAAAAAACATAACTATATAAGGGTGTGAATATCATTAAATAGAAATAGGTTCTCTCATTTAATTAAGGATATGAAACCAAGCACCGAAATAAACATTTGGACATGAGGCCATGTCTATACCTAAACTTATGGACATGAAACAAGGTCCTTGCACAAACAATTGGATAATAAATCTGGTCAACATAAGAAATTTGGTACATGAAATCAGGTCCACATATAAACTTTTTGACATGAAAGAAAGTGTACTCATAAACTTTTGGACATAAAATTAGGTCCATAAATAAAATTTTGGACTTGAATGCCAGGTATATGCTTAAAATTGTGAGTATGAAAATAGGATAACACATAACAAAATTAACTCATGAGTTATCCATATTTACCCAATGCATTAGAAGGATATTATAGACCCATCCATAATATAATCATAATCTATTCATATAATTTCCAAAAAATAATGAATAATTCATTATAACATCATAACATACCCTAGGAAAAATAAATTTATTTTATAAACCTCTCTTCAACATAATCATAAACCATCCAAAGAAATAATAAGGATGATATCATTAGATCATATCCATAGTGAATCATAATTATCCTCAAAGTATGTCATCATAGATGAATTTTTTTTAAATACTTCCTAGAATATTTCATAAAGAAAATACCATTTTCACCAATATTAAGAAATAAAATTCATTAAAAATAACATTGAAAAATTGTAAAGAAAGTTTTCAATAAGTTATTATTTATTATAGAGGGAAATTCCACTCATTCTATATCACACTTTAGTAAAAAGTAAAAAAGTACCTCATTAATAAAAAGACAAAAGATTCCTTTTAACCATTTTTTAATAGTAAAACATTGGTGATAATTAATTTAAAAATAATTGGATAATATTAAAAATATTCATTAAAACATATTTATAAAACATATACATGGCAGTAAAATATTCCCAACTGAATAGTAAAACATGGTTGTTTTTCCATAAAGATATTATTTCAGTCTCTTAAGTTCATAGAGTGAGGAAAAGGAAAGGAAAACAGTGTATCCTCAGGAATAAAATATATGATAAGAAAAATTAAATGGATGTATGATATAATTATCATATAATTTATTTAATGGAAATTCAATCATAAACTATCCTGATTCAAATGGGATTAAACCATAAATCTGTTACCGCTTTAGTAACTTTTGAATCATAAGACCCATGAAATAATAACTTCAAATGATACTTTAAATATATAAAATATAAATAAATTAATTATATAAAATTTCAAAATGTATAACATACACCTCATAAAATAATTTAGGTGTATAACATAACATATGTCTCAAAGAAAACAGTTTGAGACGATAAACCCTTACATTAAGTCTCTTATTGCATTATATGCATTCAATACTCCTATATAATAAATATAGAATTATTAAAAATGTTTTAAAAACCATTATAATATATTTAATACCATTTATTATTAGCTTGTGATATTTTATCACCCATTTATTAGTTATTTTTTATCAAAGTCACTGTTTTGGTGATAACTGCTTTGTTTGTCATACATGTTTTGGTTCATCATCCCCAATATTTTTACTTTGATCACAGTTTCATAATTTATAGAGTTTTTATCATGGTATAAATATCATAAATATTTATTAAATATATTTATATTCATCTATAAAATTTATGAATAGAAAAATTAATTACACCATTCAGGGAGACGATAGGGCATACGTATGCAAGAACGTTATTTCCATTTTTCGACAGATAGAATGAATAAAATTTAAATAAAAAATCATCATTATAAATATTTATTATATAATATAAATCATATATATTAATAAAATTTATATTTATTTCCATCTATATAAAGAAGAAATAAAAAAGGAATCGAATCACTTTGTGGAGGTGGTTGTCTACACGTACGCATAAGGGGTATTATCGTTTTACAATGAATTGGAAGGTAAGAAATGGGATTTGATATTATAATTTTTTATGAATAATTATGTCATAAATATAATATATATACATTAAAACCATCATAATTACCATCCATGAAATTTGGTGATAGGAAATGAATTGTATTGCTATGTGGAGACGGTAAGTTGTACATATACGCACCAATGATACTTTCACATATCATTTGATGTGGAAGATGGAGAATAATGGTGATTAATAATAACAATAAAATTTAAGTGTATAAACGATACTAAATTTATTATTTTAAGATGAATATAATATATTCATAGTATGTATAAGAATAAAAAATTGAAATTGGTTGGGTAAGATGATTTCCCTTTCTTTAATAGGCCTCCATTATATCTATTCTTAAGTACCCCTAGAATTTTATTTTAAGAGTAATATCACCTAAAATTCATGTATATATAAGTAGATAAGATAATCTTTAGGTTTTTTCAATATAGAATGATCAAAGTGGTTCGATTTTATAAGTGAGGATAGGGGTACACTTAGAATCTCTTAAAATATTAAAATATAATAATGAAATTATTTCAAAAAATTAATCCTTATAGTTCTCTATACTTCATCCGATAGCTTTTACGGTTTTCTCATGGCCCTCAACTGTGGTGACCCAGTGGAATGGTGTGGTGTGTGTCACGATTCCATCACTGGATTTGGGCATAATGGTGACCTGAGCGGCAGCTTTTGGCCTCAACAGCGTATTAGATCAGGTCTAGATCTTGTTTCAAATAATATATGGATGGATTTTCATAGACTTTGATCAAATTCTGTGTCCCAAAGGACTCTGGAAATGCTGAGGCACACATGTAATGTAGATCTACTCCTACGGTGGTGTTTATGGAAGAGGATCGGTAGGTCATAGACAGGAGGGGACGACTTCTCGGTTGGAGCTGGGTTTAGGGCATGCAGGTTGGTAGCATGAAGGCAGAGTGAGGCAGAGCTCGGGAGTTGGGAGAGATTCAGAGGGTGTGGATGATGGTGGGTCATGACGACATGGAGGATCTAGTGGAAGGATCCTTGTTGGTGATGGCATTCTACTAGAGGCAGAAAATGTAGTGGGGTCGATTTCGATTGGAGACTAGTGTTGGCATGGAGAGCGCTACAAGTTGCGGTTTAGCCGATATGATAAGATCAGTGAGAGGTGGTTCTTTTGGGTAGTGGGCCTTGAGGTGGGCAGCGTCATGGACCATCAGTGGTGGAGCGGTAGGAACCTAGGGTTTGAGCCTGGTCTTCTTTGTCATTGGGTTTTTGGGTCTATGGGACCTTCAATCTTATTGGGGCTTGTCCCAATAGGTCTTCAATCCATTGTAATGGGTTTTGTGTTGGGTTTTGTATTGTTTTTTTACACCTATAGGCCTATGGCTTGTAATGGGTTTTCCCTTACCAAGTTCAAAAGGGGTTCTTGCTTCCTTTTTCTCTTTTTAATAAAGGGGATTTCCCCCAACACTTCTAATAGAAAATTTCTTCCAAATGTCGATAGATTCTAATATAAGATGGTATTACATTGAAATATCATATAGTAGTAAATATTTTACTGGTTTAATGGGTGTTTTAAACCTTATCATTTTGTTTAACACCTTCTTTGACCACTTCTAATCTTAATCATGGTAATGTTTTTTTAACTCTTAAAGGGTTATAATTTTAACAATATAGTGAAAATTGTATCATAAATTGACAAGGGGTGAAATTTTAGGTGATATATTATCCTCTTTTTCATCATTAAATATTATTATTATTTTCTTAGTTTTTTAATAAAATATTATTAATTTTTATCACACTATTTATTTAATATGTATTTAAAGAAAACTTGAATAAAATTAATTTGAATATAAAACTTTAGAAATTACCTAAAAATTTAAATATATCTAAAAATTAATGGAAAATAATAATTCATTCAAATTATATTAATTTTAATGTTTCTAGAATCATTTATTTTATTATTATATTAATTAAATAAATGTTATGTCAGCATTGCATAACCATTTAAGGTAATTCTTCCTCAAAAAAATTAAAAATAAATTAACATGAAAAAAATCATTAAAATTTTAAATAAAAAATTATAACTAAAAATACATTCTTTTTATCCCAATGTATTAAATATAATGATTATTGGAAAAATAGAATGGTATTTTTGACTTTTCATTAAATAAAATATTATAAAGGTCAAAATCAGGGACAAATGAGAAAAAGGTATTATATTCATAGTTTGAATGATTATAGAAAAATTATAATCATACAATAAAATTAAGACAACTGTTATGGCCACTTTTTTGTCCATTTCATCTTATTTTTAACCTCAATTAACACATTTTACCTTTACTATGATAATGAAAATTTATTATGGTAGCTATTCATATTGACTAAAAACAAAAGGGATAAATTTAAAAAATATGAACCTTATAATTCCAAATATTTTATCTATTTTTCATGATTCAATATTTAGAAGTGATAGATATTAATTTAATATAAAAATACAATATGAAAAAAATGTTTTTTAATAAAATTGCCTTTTTATTATAAAAATATTTTTATGCCAAATTCTACTATAAAATTGATTCCAATGAAATTAATTGGATTATTATAAATATTATATAACTAAGTTTAATTAGAAAATATATATATAAAATGTAATTTGTACATGCTTGAAACAAAAATATAATTTTTAATAAAATCCAGTATTTTTCGCTATACACTTGAAATTTAATACTTTTAGAAATATACCAAAAATTAAACCTAGGATAATTTTGATATACTTATTTCAGAAATAAATTATCCTCATTTTAAAAGTATTTAATAAAGAAATATTAATATAATATTTTCTCACAACAGGAAAAAAAATCGTATGTATTTTTTAAGCATAATACAACATTACTAAAAATTGATTGCTTATTTAATAAGAATTAATTAGTACATTTATATTGATTAGGACCTTTATATATGTTTTTCATAATGTGGTTTTTCTTATTCATTCATCCTAATTAAATTTCTAGGTTATAATGGTCATATTTAAATAATATTATTATTTGGTCCATTTAAGTCTGATTTTGCAAATTGTGTACAGTATTGAATATAGTGCTCTTATTTTAAATATTTTGGGTGATAAATTCTCCCTCATAATAAATTGAATCCATTTAATTTTATATTTTTATCATTAATCAAGGGTTTGAGAAATTAGTTCCTTGAAAACCCACATTATAAAAATGGTTGATAAACATTCCTCTTCTAATAGGGAAAAGAAAATATAGAGGTTATCTAGAATAAAAAAAATCAGGTTTTCGAATAGGAGAACATCTGTTGGAAGTGAAAAAGATGGATATGGAAAAGAAAAATAATTCTCAAAAACTAATAGATACTTATCAATAGTATGGTTAGTATAATGTTAAGGACCACAAAACCATAATTTGTTTATCGGTGAAAATACCATCGATTTATTAAAAATATAAGTATAAGTATAACATTTTATTTTAATACACATTTAAGAATATTGATGGATTATTTAACTATAAACATAAATAACACATTAAAATATGATTTCTTGATTTCATTAAATATAATTATTATACATTCATCCTTTTCTTTTGTTTCAATCAATTTTTACATCATATCTTACTCTAATTAATGAATATCCAAGATGAACTTTTAAAGCCTAAAGCACTAACATTAAATTTTTAATGGATCATAAGATACATAAAAGAAATATAATTCATTCCTTAAATACATATTTATTTACCAAAACCAAAATTATTAACAATTTTTATTCAATATGATAAATCATACTATAACCTCAAACAATAATACTCAAAGTTCAAATTAATACATTGCAAAAATATCAAACCTTAAGGGTCATCAAAAATATGTCTAAACAAGATTTAAACCCAATTATTAAAATGATTTAATCTCATATCATTCCAGGATAAACATAAAAAATTTCTTGAAAAAATTTTAATCACTCAAAGTGTATCATAACAAAATATATATACCTTGATTATATACTCTCAAAATCATACTAATCATTTCCCATAAAAAACTTACAATAAAATCATATATGAATCCAGAATATAATTCACACTTTACTACTTAAATAATCTCATATCTTAGATATAAATATTTTCATTTAGTATTTTTCATTCATCGTTTCACAAATATGTGATCATAGGCTAATTGATAATCTCAAATATTATTTCTTTATTCTAGAATCAATATTGAGAGAGCTAATTAATGCTTAAAATAATATCAAATTTCACTAAATGATGAATAATAATATTTTCATATGTCTCATTAATACAAAATTATACATGAAATTCAAAAAAACTAGATTGTAGGACAAGTTTAACTGAATTGTCATGATTTACATCAGTTATTGTGACTGTATAAGCTTTCCCTTTGTCCTTTGACTTCAGAGGCTGTAGTTTCTTAATATACTCATTAGAACATATATTATGGAATCGATTCACTTGGTGTCTAAATTAATTTAATATATATAAATGAAGTGTGAGTGGTGCATTATGTTGATTTATATCTCAATTAATTTCAATAACTGACCTCTTCACATTATTTTGACATTATTTTTCTCGATGTCTAAGATTACCATAATTAAAACATCTTCTTATTCCTTTAATAAATTAACATGAGTGGTCCTTCCCACATTTCTGGAAAGTTTGAGGTAGAATATATTTCTTCCATCCATGTGACATACCACTTCTATGAAACTCAATCTTCCTTTTCTTATCAAAATAACCGTAATTGTTTCCAACTTCAATTTTTTACTTTGAGTTCACATGGAATAGTTTTATATAGATTTTAAAGCCCCTTATGGATAATTCTCTTCCAAGATTTTGTTTTAAATCTTTAAATAATTGATCAACCATACTTTTAAGTTAAATGATAATAACATAATAGTAACTTGTAATTATTTTAAATTTTTCCTCTCAGGTACCCACAGATTCAGCATTATTCTACTTATGCTCAAGGAATTACCTCTATATTTTTATACAAGGAATATAAGGAAAGTACATGGTGGATAATGACATCATAAACACATCCCACTCTATATATTTAATTTATTCTCATTTCCATGTATTATTGATAATGTAGCATCATTTATCATCTTTTACTTCCAAATGATAGACAGACAAGATAAAATTTTCAGTTATCAACACTGGATAATGGAAAATATCTTTTTAATAGTGCTAATATATTTCTCAAAATATATGGTATCAAAAGACCCACTAAAATAAGGTGTAAATTTCCTATTGAAAGAATAAATATCATGTTGTTCCATTCTTTGATCATTGTTAATCACATCATAATTCGTGGAGTAGTAAATTTGTATGAGCATAACAACAAGATTCAGCATTCCAGCTTACAAAGAATTTGGTTTCTCTTGTGGACAATAATTACATTGTCCAACACATTTGTTATTTGCAAGATGTATTATGGTTCCAACCATTGATCAAAACCAAAAATAAAATTGTAATAATCAAGTTATAATAATCCGATATATATATAATTAAATAACATTCATAGGATATCTAAATCATGACACATTCTTCTCAATCTATGAAACCTTAAATTTAACCAAGTTTATCAAAGACCATTTCCAAAAAAATGGAAGTTAACCTATGCGTAGACACATCCTTAGGGTTTTATCTAAGGTTATTTAATATTAAACTCTAAAGATTTAGTAAAACTATTCTCTAATACTGATTGTAAGGACCTATTATATTTATACATAAATATTACATCAGTCTTGATGAATATTCAATACATTTCACAAATACATGCATGATAACAATAAAAGTTTTGTTTCCTTGGAAACTAAATAAAAAATATTATTATTTATTGAAATATATTAAACATATCCAAGAAATATCTTCTCACATAGTACTCTTCATAGACCTACATTACTAGAAAACATTATTTCTAACCAAGGGAAATGAAACAAAATAACGGATTAAATCAAATACTCAATAATGGTAATAAAGGGAGATATCAATGATCATTCAAGAAAAAAATGTGTATAAGGGTATTAGATAATGAGATTAATATTTTAAAAACTATATTCATTATATCTTAGATTACAATCATGAATTGTTTAATAAAATTCAAAAGACGTGAATCATAAATGAATAAATGAACATGAGTTATAAGAGAATAAAAATTGGAATAGATATGTAGTAAAACATAATCTTATAACATTTTTAACATTTATAAATAGAAATAGGTTCATTAATTATATTTAGAACATGAATCCAATCCCTCTGATAAACATATTTATTTGAAACTAGGTCCACACATAAACTTATGGATATAAAACCAGGTCCACATATAAACTGTTGGACAATAAATCGGGTCTGTGTATAAACTTTTGGACATGAAAGAAGGTACACACATAAAAAAAAATTTATCAATTTAGGTACACACAAAAACTTTTGGTCATGAAATCCATGTCTACACATAAAATTGTGAACATGAAAAGAGGTTCACGCATGACAAGATTAACTCATGATTTATCCATCTTTACCCAATACATTGAAGGGTTATAATTGAACAAACCATCACATAATTATAATATATACAAATAATTTCCAAAAATCATAAATCATTCATCATAAAATTATAAAATAACCCAAGTAAAATAAAAGGGTTTCATAAAAATCTCATCATTATAATAATAAACCATCTAGAGAAAGAATAATGAAATTATCTTTTCATTATATCCTAAATAAATCCCAAATTAAAAACAAAGGATGTAATCATAGATAAAATCTCTTTAAAAAGATCTATGGAATATTTCATGAGTAAAATGTCATTTTCACTTTGAGTTCACTTATTTAAAATATAAAAAATTCAAAAATATTAATGAAAATATTTTTTTTGAAAATACCCTTGGAAATTTGTCATGGAATATTTAAATTATAAATCATTAATAATGGTGATAAATTCTATTCATGTTTTATAAGTTAAAATAAAGCATTCATTTTACACTTTTGTAAAAATTTAAAAAGTGCTACATTCCAAAAATTACAAGAAGATTCCTTATAAACCACTTTGTAAATAGTAAAACATGAATAAAATGACTTTAAAGATAATTGGAAAATATAAAACATATTCTTGAAAATATATTTAGAAAACATGTACATGGGATAGAAAGATTCCTAACCAAATAGTAAAATATAGTCGGTTTTCCTTAAAAACATTCATTCGGCCTATTGAGTCCATAAAGTAATGAAAATGAAAGGAAAACATGTATCCTAAAGAAATAACCAAATTATAACAAAAATTAATGGGATTTATTTGATAATTATCATATAATATCCTCAATGTAAATTCATGCGAAAAAAATCCCAATTAAAATGAGACTGAAACATAAATCACTTATCACTTTGGTTATTTTTGAATCATAAGTCCTATGCAATAAAAACATAAAATAAAACATTAAATATCAGGAATAGAATTAAATTCATGAAATAATAGTTAAAAGGGAAGTACTTACAGCTCAAAAAATAATTTTGGTTTATAACATAATATACATCTTAATAAAAATAATTTGAGAGGATAAACCCTTACCTCAAGTCTTGTATTTTGTCGTACATGTTCAAAAATTATATTTAATAAATATTGATTTATTATAAATTTATTCTAGAACCATTATCATATCCATCATAACATGTATGATTTACTTATGAAATCTTATCACCCTTTTATTAATAATTTGTAAATAAAAGCATTTTTCTAGGTGATAACTGCTTCCTTTTTCATATATGTTTTTGTTCAACAGTCCCAGTATTTTTACTTGGATCATGGTTCCATCATATAAAAAAATTAATCATGATATAAAAATAATATTATATATATATATAAAAGTCATATATAAAATCTATATATATATAACAACTAATTACACTATTCATGGAGAGAATACGCCATACGTACACATGAATATTGTTTCAATTATTCTATGGATGGAATGGAAAAAATCTACATAATAAATATCCTTTAATGAATCATTATTATATCATATAAATCATATATAATCATAAAATTTATCCATATTACCATCCATGTAAATCAGAAACCAATAAAAAATAATATCACTTTATGGAAGTGGTAGTCCACACGTACGCATGAGTGATGTTATCGCTTTCCAACTGATTTGAAGGTAAAACGATAGATATGATATTATAAATCTAGAATCATAATTATGTAATTATATCATATATATAAACATTAATATCATCATAATAACATTCATTAAAATCTAGTTATGTAAAATAAATTGTATTTCTACGTGGAGACGGTAAGCAGTACGCACACACGAGTGATTCTTTCACATCCCATTTGATCGAAAATAGGGTTAATAATGGTAGTTTGACAATAATATTATCATTTAAGTACATTAAGGATACTGAATTTATTATTTTATGAATAATATAATATATTTATAAGAATTACATGAATATTCAAAATGAAAGAGATCAGATAATATGATTATCTATTCTTTAGTAGACCTCATTTAGAACCTTTCTTAAGGACCCTTGGAAATATCTAGAAAGATTACCAGTGCCTATAATTAATGTATAAGGTAGTGGAGAAGATAATTTTTTAGTTTTTGGTCAATATATAAGGCTCAAATTGGTTTAAATAAGATAAAGGAGAGGCTCCCTTTTAAAAGTTAGGGGAGGGGTACTTTTGAAATTTCTTAAAATATTAAAATAAAATAAAGACATTATATAGAAAATGATTCCAAATGGACTGATATTTGAATATAAAATTATATTTTTTATAAATAACATAAAAATATAATTTTTATATGTTTATCTTGTTTTTTAAAACATAATTTTTAGATTAACGCCTTCATTAACCTATATTAGCCTTTACTATGATAACATCCTTTTCATACTTAATGGGTTATAATTTTACTTAAAAGTTGAAAATCGTCTCATAAATATAAAATGGATGAACATTTTGACAATATATTATCCACCTTTTCCTTGTTTAATATTTTTATGATTTTTAAATAATTTTATAACATATTATTTTCATAAAATATTATTAATGTTATTTTAACACTATTCATTTAATTTTTCTTTAAAGACAACATGATAGCAATGGAATTAAAATATGATCCTTTAAACCTTACCTAACATTTTATATATATCTAAAAATCCTTCAAAAAAATAATTTAATCAAATTATATTACAGTTAATATTTTTAGAATCATTTATTTTATTTTCTATTAATTAAACAAATGTTGTGTATAAGTTGCAGACACATTCAAGGTAATTATTTCCTCAAAAAACTATTAGTAATAAATTATCATGATAAAAATAATATATTTAAAATAAAATTATATAATAAAACATAGATTCTTTTTATCCCTATGTAAAAGTTTGAAATAAAATAAAACAAAGAGAATGATGTTTTTGACTTTTCTTCACATAAAATATTATAATGGTCAAAATCATTGAAGAATGGAAAAAATGTGATAGATTCAAATCTTGGATAATTATGGAAAAAATATAATGATACAATAAAATTAAATTAAGTTTTATGGTTACTTCTTAGTCTTTATCTCCTTATTTTTAACCTTAATTAACCTATTTTTTCATTACCATGATCACAAAAAAATTACAATTACGACTATTTAAATTGACCACAAATAAAAGGAACCTATTTACCAAATTTGAACCTTATGGTTAAAAATATTTAATCCATTTTTCAAGTTTAAATCTCAAGAAGCTAAAATAATTAATATAAGATAAAAACACAAAATGTAAAGAAAAATTATTTTTCATAAAAATACTTTTTTGATTATAAAAATAATTTTACACCAAATTTTCCCATAAAATTGACTAAAATAAACTTAATTTTATTATTAAAAATATAAAATAACTATTGTTTCTTTTTAACCACATTTTAAAAAATTTAATTTTTAAATTCAGGAAAAAAATACAATATTCGATAAAATCACTATTTTCCACTATTCAAAAAAAATAAAACTTTTTAATAAAATTCCCATAAATTCACCCTCAAATAATTTTTATATACTAATTTTAAAAAAATAACTATTTTTATTTTAACAAATGAATTTTTAATTAAAAACTAAATTTAATATTTTATTACAATAAGCAACAAAATTAAATTTATTTTCTAAGAATATTATAGCATTACTTAAAATGATTTCTTATTTCCTAAGAATTAATTTTTAAATTTTCATTGAGTAAGACATTTATATATATTTTTCATAATGTCATTATTCATATCCATACCCTCCAATTCAATGGCTAGGTTATAATGGTCATATTTAAATAATAAATTTTCTTGGTTAATTTAAGATCAATGTTTCATATCATATATGCTAACAAACATAATGTTCTTCTTTTAAAATATCGAGCTGTTACTATTCATGTATTAATGAGGATAGGTTATGAAAATTTTATGTGTAGTTGATTTAGAGGCCATAATCCTCTTTCCTTGTATAATATGGCTATATTTAAACATAACCCCCATATATATGAAGTGATAAAAATAAAATTTTTTAATTTTATGATCAATTTTTGGTGGTAATGTGAATTTTCACATTTGAGAACTTTGAAATAGATATAGGCTAATATTTTTGGATCTAAGGATAACATTACAAAAGAGGGTATCACATCATACTATATGTGATTGGGATAAATATTAGGTTAATTTACTATATAAATTTGTGATAAATAATTGACATAACTCTCAATAAATTCTAAATATAAGTATAATGAGTATTTGGATATGATTTAGGAAAAGAATAAGGGCAGATACTTAATCTAAAATATAAAGGCACATGAGGTGGGATGTAAATATTTTTCCACTTGTTGGAATATATTTAGATCCACACTATATATAGAGTTTATGAATACATTTTATCTCCATTACTTTTTATTATTGATATTAATATAATATCATGGATAATAGGGGTCAAAATCATTGTACACTAAGTATTATTCACTTGATAAAAAGTTTGAGTGGATATTTCAAAAACTATTGTGTTATGTGTGTTATTTCCCTCTATATCTGTCTTCATAACTTTTTTTTATTCATGATGTTATACTCTAATAAATGATGGTATTTTTATATTTATTATTTTAAAAACCTCTATTTCACCCCTATTAGTTTCTATATAATACATGATGTTTACAGTTACTCCTTTTGAATAATTCCATAGTAATACAAAGGAGTTCTATGCTTTAGAATTAAAATAGATTTTTCAAATTCTCAAATTGACTCTTTTTATAGGTTGAGGTATAATAAATACATCAATTGTAATATTCAGTTACTTATTTTTATGTGTTTTTACCCATTGATTTGTGTACCCAATTTTTGGATCTCTTTGCAGGGTATTTTAGGTATTTTATTGGACATTTTTCGAATGTTTTTGGTCCTTTTTATGGTTTTCACAGGTTTTTTTCATGGTTAAAAAAAAATTTCAACCTCAGTTTCAAGGTTTTTCATGGTTTTCATATGGTTAAACAAAGTGTGCAACCTATTTCATGGTTTGCGCATGTTTTAAACAAAGTGTTGAACTTATTGCATGATATGCACAAGGTTAGTACTAACCCTGAAACTTGGCGTAGGAAACCGTGCGGATGGTAATTAAAGTTCCAAAAAATTAATATGGTCCAAAAAACCCACTAATTAACCCCAAACACACCCACTCGATCAAAATCTGGTTCTCTAAGTTTTGGGAGACCTCTGGAGCTATTTTTTCTCCCCAAACATAATCTCTTGGTGGATCAAAGTACCGATAAAGGCATATATCATCTCCTTCGGTGAGTTATTTTCTTCTTGGTCTTTCATCTCTCTTCTTATCTTGATTTATTATTCTTAAAGGTTGTGAAAAACTTGGGTTTTGTTAGATATAGATTGATTGATGTGTAATGGTAGATCTATAATATCATATCTATTCTTTCAAGATCTATCTTTCTATATCTGGTGATCGGCATGAAAGAGGACACATTCTAGATTCATTGCATCTGGATTCCAAATATTCTAAGTAGGTGGTTTATTCATGATGCCCAATTTTTATTAACCCTATATTTATTTATTTAATTTCTATAGTTTTATTTAAATGTATTTTCTTGATTTACATTGGTTTTTTGGAAAAACCCAATTCCATGGAATTGGTTGATTTGGTTTTGGAAATTGTATTTTGGTATGAAATTGGTTCATTTAATTCATTATAAAACATTATTTGACCAATTTTTCTTTTAATTGATCATGAAATGAATTTAATAAGTATTATATTGATATATCTCTCTTTTTTATGAATTGTTTAATGCCATATTTGTTTTGATTTATTTTTAAAAATATTTTAAAGGATGTTTTGGTAAAATTGCAGGGTTTGGCCTAGATTTTTATTTATTAAATTAACATCCTTGATTTGAATTAAATGAATTGAACTATTTTAAATTTTATAAATTGTTTTAAAGGAATGAATTTTTTAAATGACCAATAACACCCTTTGAATTATTTTTATCCATATTTTTAAATTGGTGTTCTTAAGATAGGTGAAATAAATGATTTATCCACATGAAAAAAGGGTGTAAACCCAGGTTTTGAAATGTATTCAATCCTTTTGAAATTGTAATACTTCCTTTGAATACATTAGGGTTTCTTTGATATAAATGATTATTTTAATGTCCTGTTTGGAATTTTAATGATGAATTGTGAAAGGAAGTGGGTATTATTACCCTTTTGTATATTGAATTTTACAAAAGGTTTTGAATTGAAATTGATGTAAATTTTCTGAAATTTACATTATTGAATTTAAATTTTAAAAGTGAAGTGTGAATTCATTTCAAATTATTGTTTTTGAAAAATGGATAAAATGGGTTTGATATAAACCTTTGGGTTTTATCTTGGTAAAATGAATGTTTTGATTAAAAATCTGTTTTGACTTTTTAAATAGAAAATTGATATATTTGAAAAATATAATGGGATGAATTGTATTTAAAGTATGATTTTAGTAAATCTCCCATCATGGATTTTTAAATTAAACAACATGAAAGCCTTATTTAGTTGGTGAGTAAATTGGAAAACACTCTACAATTTACAATGTTCTGAAGTATAAATGCATCACATAACAACCCTGATAGGATGGTGATGAAGTCCCCTTTGTCCATACCAAAGGGACATGTGTATACACATATTATCATGTCAAATTGAGTGTGTGGAGTCTCTTATCCTAGAATTATCATACCTTTTATGCATATGACCATGTTTCTCACTTTTTGTATTTGAAATGAATACATGCCATTATTGTAAACTGTTTTACATTCCATGTGAATTTATATAAACTGTTTTATATACAAAAATTATTAATCAAGTTTTTTGAAATATTACACCATTTGAAATATAAATAATGATTTTTTTAAAATATTATTTTGAAATTCCAAAAGTATTTATTTAAAATTTAAAGATCTTTACTTGGTTAATTAAATGTTGGGATTAATCATGGAATCCTTGGTGATGCCATGCTAGGATTTTATCTCACACCCTACTTATACCTTCTAATGTTTGAATCCCTTTATAATCGTATTGTAAGTGTTCATGCTATCACCTTCCTTTGTGGTTTCAAGTTAGGGTGAACAACGATAGGTGACTTGGGACATGGTGGGTGGTTGTGGACCACTTGGAGATGAGTTTTGGTTCTTATGTTCAGTTTTCAGTTTCTATAGTGTCTATTTTCCGCATTGTAATCTTTTATTATAATACATGAGGCTGAAATTTTTCATAACAGTTATTTATTGATGCTCAAGTTCTTTTCTCTATCCCATGAAGATCGGTAATGCTCTTTAGGTTAGGGGAGAATTAGCTTGAGTATTACTTGAGATGGTATTTTGGGTGGGGTTTTTACACATTGTTTAGAATTTGTATATATTTTAATATTGATTGGGAAGTTGACATTAAAGATAAAAAGTTACCATTTATAGGTGTGTTCATTATTTTAGTAAGATACATTTGTTAGTATTATTAGAAGAAAAATTTAGTCACACTAAGAACATTGGATATTGAATATTTCATGGAACCAAAAATTACAACATGCATATTATGGATTAATTCCAATAGAATACATGATGGTGAATTTTTCATACCCATTAGTGATATGGTTTGAAAATCCATGTGAAATAAACTTATTGAAGAATCAAGTGAAATATTTGAGGATGAAGCATACTTGATTAATATAATATTTTAACACATTTTATACTATAATTAAATGTTTTTAATCCCACCATAGTGTTATTTTATGATATATTTTTACATTTTTAGGTTTTAGTAATGTTTTAAACATAATTTCTAAAATGACCTGATTTTTGAATTTTTAACTATTTTAATTTTCATTGGTATTTCAGACATAATATTTTATACACTATTTTTTTCAAATTAATTTTTCATTCATCCATACATATTGGTATTTATTTAATGATATTGGACCTAAATCTCAATCCAATATCATATATCCCAAACCTTTCTCATAATTCAAGCCTTCAAATCTATTCACATGTCAAGATAATTTTTCATATAGGCCTATATATCAAAATAGGCCAACCAAAATAATCTTAAATTGACATGGATATATTTAAGTGTAATTTGAACAATTTAATTAACTATGGTCACACCTATATCTTCCATATTCAATTTCATAAATTCATGGGACATTAGAGCATTTCAATAGGAATATTCAGTAAGATAAATTTATTTTCAAGAGAAATTTCCATAACCCCTTCATCCAATTGAAAATAGAGGTGACATTTTAGGGGTACATGAGAAATACATATAATAACAACTTACATGAAGATAATTCTTCTTAATATGGCCATTTATAAGGGATACTAAGCATGAATGTATGGAAGATATAATTGGAGAGAAAATTCTTATCCTTGATCCCAATAAATATATACCTCATGTTCTATCCAAAAGGATATCCATTTTTAGGAGGGATAATATAGAGTCTAGATTCTAAAGTATTTATTTATAATATCAATATTTTTTTTTTCTTCCTTAATTTTATTTTATTTTCTATATTTCCCTTACCATACTTCTTTTATCTCTACGTTTGTAGAAAAATTACCCTTATTGTTGTTTAAGGGGGGAAGTGGTGGTGTTTGAGTTTATTTATATTTGATGGTTTATAGTGTTTTGTTCTAAGATTTCAATTTTTGTAAAATTTATTGTGGTGTTTAGTCAACCCACTTTCCCTATTATAGTCTTTTTCATCCTTATTCAATCATTTTCCTTCCCAATAATATCTAAGTCATTCAAATGGTGGAGTTTGTCTTGGATATTGATGTGTAAGTGATTACTCATGCATGTAAAGGTATTGTTGTAGGGTAATAAAATTATAATGAGTGGGTGTAGAGTTCAGTTATTGATCCCTACATTGAATAAAATAATGAGAAATAATTTTGAATAATGATGATAACATCACTATGAACCTCAAAGAGCAACAGTTTTCTTCTGATAACTTATTTGGGTATTTGTTTTTCATTGTGTTATATATATATATATATATATATATATATATATATTAATTTCATTTCAAATACACCTCTATATTTATATATTATTTTATTTGTTTTATAGTAGGTATATTATAATGGTGGTAATAGGAATACAATGTGTTGTGTGTGACCTCCTTGAGATTGACCTTAGTTTATGCCACTATGGTATATTCTTAGGAGAATAAGAAGTTAATTTAATAGTGGTTCATGACATGAAATAAATACCAACATGTATGGAATCCTACAAAAAGAGGATTTTAAAATTTCAATATGATTATAAAAATCTAATTTCAAATTACAATATAAATTTAAAACAATTAAAAATAAAGAAATTAGGATATTTTTTAAATTAAGTTAAAATTATTACTAAAAGATAAAAAATGTTAACATTTCAAATAAAATAAGAATATGGTGGGATTAAAAAATATTTAATTACATATTAAAATGTGTGAAAATATTAGCTTCTTCCCCCCCCCCATACTTAACCATTGCACTCCTGGGAAATCATCAAATATTCAAATAGAAATCCTCATGGTAATCAAAAGAGAGAGAATAGACACAATATTTTCTAAAATAGAATTCAATTATTCATTCACTATGAAAAATAGTTTTGTTCCATTTTTATCCCTCAAAATTAAATTCATTCAACCTAAAAAATACATCAATAACTAAATATCAATATACCTCACACTAAATTTTATATCACTCTTCTCTCTATAGAAATTAAATCAGGAGTTATGATCATACATGGAAAATTCATGTATCAACATAGAATTATGACAATTATTAAAATTTATTCTTCATACTACTTCATAAAAAAGAACTAGAACATATATTTCTTTAATTAGAATATATTTCAAAAAAGGATCGAGTTAGGGATATCATGTGACAACTTGGCCCCAATGATAGCACAGACACCCCACCTTTAACATGGTTATCGGGTCCTGGCCCACCAGGTACCACCAATTGTCCCGTAGACATGTGGTCCCCACCCCATGTACTACCCACATGCCTGAACGAGTCATCTGACTAATGAATATCCCCACAGGACAACACATATCCTTTACAGTGTTCTTTTTCCTCACTCACACACACACTGGGAAACTTCCCAGAAGGTCACCCATCATGATCACTACTCCAGGCTCAACATGCTTAACTATGTAGTTCTAATCAGACAGGCGCTTGAAAATGAAGGGTCACCATGTTGACACGGGTCATATCATTTAATCATTTAACCCTTTATGAAAATTATTAATATATATTTTTCATACTACTTCATCAAAAAGAAACTAGATCATATTTTTCTTTAATTAGAATACATTTCAAAAAAGGATCAAGTTAGGGATATCTTGTGACAACTGGGCCCTAGTGACAGCATAGACACCCTGCCATTAACCCAGCCATCGGGTCCTGGCCTGCCAGGTACACCACCAGTTGCCCCACAGACACGTGGTCTCGACCCTGGGTCCCACCCACATGCCCCGATGGGTCATCTGACTAATGAATGTCCCCACAGACCAACACATGTCCTTTCCAGTGTTCTTTATCCTCACTCACACACACCCTAGGAAAATTCCCAGAATTTTACTCATCTTGATCACTACTCCAGGCCAAACATGCTTAACTATGGAGTTCTAATCAGATAGGCTCTTGAAAATTAAGGTGCACCTTGTTTTGTTATGAGTAATATCATTTAGTCATTTAACCCTTTATTATTCTGGGGTGTTAGAATCACCCCCCCCCCCCCTAGAGCACAACGTCCTTGTTGTGGGCCCTACATCTCAACCCAGGTAGTGCACTGCACTTAAGGCTTGGTACCACCTCTGATACCAAATGTGACAACTAGGCCTTGGTGACAGCATAGACACCCCGCCTCTAGGCCAAACTCGCTTAACTGTGGAGTTCTAATCAGACAAGCTCCCAAAAAGGAAGGTGTACCTTGTGTTGGCAGGAGTAATATCATTTATTCATTTAACCCTTTATCATTCAGGGGTGTTAGAATAACCCCCCCCCCTTTAGAGCACAACATCCTCGTTCTGGGCCCTACATCTCAACCCAGGCAGTGCGCTGCATTTAAGACTGGGTACCACCTCTGATACCAAATGTGACAACTTGGCCCCAGTGACAGCACAGACACCCCTCCTTTAACCTAGTCGTCGGGTCCTGGCCTGCCAGGTACCACTAATTTCCCTACAGACATGTGATCCTAACCCAGGGTCCCACCCATATGCCCGAATAGGTCATCTGACTAATGAATTTCCCCACAGGCAAACACGTGTCCTTTCCAGTGTGCTTTTTCCTCACTCACACACAGCCTGGGAAATTCCAAAAAGGTCACTCGTCATGATCACTACTCTAGTCAAAACACGCTTTTGGATTTCTAATAAGATAGGATCCTGAAAAAGAAGGTGCACCTTGTGTTGGTATGAGTAATATCATTTAGTCATTTAACCCTTCTGGGGTGTTAGAATCACCCCCCTAGAGTACAATGTCCTCGTTGTGGGCCCTACATCTCAACCCAGGCAGTGCGCTGCACTTAAGGTGGGGTACCACCTCTGATACCAAATGTGACAACTTGGCCCCAGTGATAGAACAGACACCTCGCCTTTAACATGGTCGTTGGGTCCCGGCCTTCCAGGTACCACCAGTTTCCCCCCAGACACGTGGTCCCGACCTAGGGTCCCACCCACGTGCCCAAATGGGTCATCTGACTAATGAATTTCCCCACAGGCCAACACATGTCATTTCCAGTGTTCTTTTTCCTCACTCACACACACCCTGGGAAACTTCCCATAAGATCACTTATCCTGATCACTACTCTAGTCCAAACATTCTTGTGGAGTTCTAATCAGATAGGCTCCCAAAAAGAAAGGTGCACCTTGTGTTGGCATGAGTAATATCATTTTTTCATTTAACCCTTATAGGGTGTTAGAATCACCCCCCCCCCCCCCCACCCCACCCCACCCCCCTTTGGAGCACAATGTCCCCAGTGATAGCACAGACACCCCTCCTTTAACATGGTTGTTGGGTCCTGGCCTACCAGGTACCACAAGTTGCCCCGCAGACACGTGGTCCCGACCCAGGGTTCCACCCACATGCCCGAATGGGTCATCAGACTAATGAATTTCCCCACAGTCCAACACATGTCCTTTCCATAGTTCTTTGTCCTCACTCACACACACCCTGGTAAACTTTCTATAAGGTCACTCATCCTGGTCACTACTCTAGGACAAACATGCTTGTGGAGTTCTAATCAGACAGGCTCCCGAAAAGAAAGGTGCACCTTGTGTTGGCATGAGTAATATCATTTTTTCATTTAACCCTTCTAGGGTGTTAGAATCACCCCCCCCCCCCCCCCCAGAGCACAACGTCCTCATTGTGGGCCCTATATCTCAACCCAGGCAATGCGCTGCACTTAAGGCTGGGTACCACCTCTGATTTCAAATGTCACAACTGGGCCCTGATGATAGCACAAACACTCTGCCTTTAATCTGGCCGTCGGGTCCTGACCCACCAGGTACCACCAGTTTCCCCGCAGACACGTGGTCCCCACCCTAGGGCCCACCCACATGCTCGAACAGGTCATTTGCCTAATGTTTGTCCCCATAGGCCAACACATGTCCTTTTCAATGTCCCTAGTGATAGCACAGACACCCCGCCTTTAACATGGTCATTGGGTCCTGGCCTGCTAGGTACCACCAGTTGCTCCACATACACGTGGTCCTGACCTAGGGTTCTACCCACATGCCCGAATGGGTCATCTGACAAATGAATTTTCCCACAGGCCAACACATGTCCTTTCCAGGGTTCTTTTTCATCACTCACACACACCCTGGAAAACTTTCCAGAAGGTCATTCATCCTGATCACTACTCTAGGCCAAACATGCTTGTGGATTTCTAATCAGACAGGCTCCCGAAAAAAAAGGTGCACCTTGTGTTGGCATGAGTAATATCATTTTGTCATTTAACCCTTCTGGGGTGTTAGAATCACCCTCCCCCCTTTAGAGCACAACGTCCTCATTGTGGGACCTAAATCTCAACCCAGGCAGTGCGCTGCACTTAAGGCTGGGTTGAGACATGGTCGTTGGGTCCTGGCCTGCTAGGTACCACCAGTTGCCCCGCAGACATGTGGTCCTGACTCAGGGTTCCACCCACATGCCCAAATGGGTCATCTGACTAATGAATTTCCTCATAGGCCAACACATGTCCTTTCCAGGGTTCTTTTTCATCACTCACACACACCCTGGGAAACTTTCCAGAAGTTCACTCAGCCTGATCACTACTCTAGTCCAAACATGCTTGTGGATTTCAAATCAGACAGGCTCCTGAAAAGAAAGGTTCACCTTGTGTTGGCATGAGTAATTTCATTTTTTCATTTAACCCTTCTGGGGTGTTAGAATCATCCCCCCCCCCCTTTAGACCACAACGTCCTCATTGTGGGCCCTACATCTCAACCCAGGCAGCGTGCTGCACTTAAGGATGGGTACCACCTCTGATTTCAAATGTGACAACTAGGCCCTGATGATAGCACAAACACCCTTCCCTTAACCTGGCCGTCGAGCCCTGACCCACCAGGTACCACCAGTTGCCCTGAAGACAGCTGGTCCCCACCCTAGGGCCCACCCACATGCCCGAACAGGTCATCTGACTAATGTTTGTCCCCACAGGCCAACACATGTCCTTTTCAGTGTGCTTTGTCCTCAGTCACACATACCCTAGGAAAATTCCCAGAAGGTCACCCATCCTGATCACTACTCCAGACCAAGCACTCTTAACTATGGAGTTCTAATCAGATAGGCTCCCAAAAAGAAAGGTGCAGCTTGTTGACATGAGTCATGTCATTTAGTCATTTAACCCTTTATCATTTTGGGGTGTTACATATCTTGATGAATCTCCTAATGAAGGATTCCTTCCATCACATGATAATATATTTGGGATTGAATTATGTTCTAAAATATCTATAATTTTTTTTGTTTATTTTCTCTCTTTAAATCCTTTTCATTTTAATTAAATTGGTGATAAAACATATGATATATTATTAAAATGGGGTTGAGAGTGAATTTATTTTTATAAGCAATGAATTATTGGGAGAAGAGAAGATTTTTACCCATATATTAGATATAAGATTAGATAAGATTCAATTATTTATTTCAAATGATAATGATAAATAAAAAATGTTGATATTTAAAGCCCTTGGTTACTTGTTTAAATAGTTTTAGAATGTTAAATATCCCTTATGAAGTGAATTTATACAGAGGCGGTATGGGTTAATATCAGTTGATACATGGTTAATATAGAATTTATCTTTATAAAAGGAGTTAGATAAATCTATAAAAATCATTTTATCTTATAATGTTTTGTTTAGGTAACTTTCACATTGGGATAATGCTATGAAATATTTTTTTAGAAAATTAATTCATAAGATTTGAAGTTTGTTTTGGTTTTTTTTCCACAACATGCTCATGGATGAGTTTGACGATAATAGGAGAAGAGTGGAGTGAAAAGGAATATAGATTTCTCAAGGTGGAGGAAATCATGGTGTAAAGGTGGTATTCCCATGAACCAACGGAGTTATTTGGAATAATATGATTATTCTTATAGAGATATCATGTTGTATCTTTATTTATTTCAATGTGAAACATTTTAGTAGATAAATTATGGTATTGTAAACATAAAAATTATACTGTGAAAAGGTGTTCAAATTTGTTTAGGTTAGGGATGTTTGGGGGAGTTTAATACCACCACATTACAAGATAAATACTATAAAATACATGAGAGTTTATCCTATAATGAGGGCATATAGTGAAATAGTTATGTGTGAATGTTTAGGATGTTAGAATTCGCATACTATAAAAAATGTGGTCATTATATAACATAGTATCCAAAAATATAAATGGATATAATTGTCACACTAAAATTATTATTATCACATTGTAGATGAATTATTAGGTTTATGTATATTTTAATAAATTTTAATGAGATATAGGTTTAGGTTTTTGCATCTAATGATCATGAAACTATGGTGGGAATGATGTTGTAATGCATGTGGGGTTTACAAATATGAGGTAATTCATATAGAAAAATTTGTAATGAATCATTAAGATAACCATATATAACTACAATATAGATTTATAAGTAGAATTTATCTAGGTATTAGAAGGATAAAAAGTTCACACAATTGATCTAAAATCTATAGGCACCTGAGGTGGGTGGTGAAGATTTATTGAATTATTGGTTCTCATTTGGATATTTATTTAACTTCGATTTCAATACTATAATCCTACTACATTACTTGTATTTATTTATAATAATATAAGATCATGGAATGTGATATTGAAACTATTATACAATAAGGATTATCTACTTTATAGAGAGAGTGGGTGTACCTTGTAAAAAAATCTTATGTCATGTGTGTTATTTCTCTCTCTATATCTCATTATAAAATTGTTCCATTCCTAATCCTATATAGTAACTGGAATTGGTAAAAAAAATCATATTTTTTGTTTTCGTCACCACTAATTCATCCCATATCAGTGGTGGTATGCTCTCTTCTGGTTCTTTCACCCTTCTGATATTACTCTCGTCTTATCATCCCCTAAGCTATACTGCATTTCATTAAGAGTAAATAGATTTGAATAATTTTCTTAAATTTAGGAAACCTTTGAATTTTATGAATGTGTAATTTTTCATATGATTTTCATTATAACTTTACATCCTTTATCTTCTTATATAATTCCCACATTGATAAAAGAAATTATTTACTCCTAGAATTAGTAAATGATTTGATTTTGGATCATCTTTAAGTCATAATTTTTTTTCATATAATACGAATCTTAAAATATTTATCAATATAATTGAATTAATAAAAATATTTAAAAAAATTCTTATAAATCATTACAATTATTGAAACATATTAACATTATGTAAACTATGTTGGAAAGAGATACAGATAATGTGTTTTGATCATTATCAACTATATTATAAAAAATTATATCCATTTCATTATAAGATGATTATGTTGGTTGAATTATTTAAAGTACATGAATTAAAATAGTGAAACAATACATACTATGGGATCATCCATGTGATGTCATTTGAATTTCACTTATTTTAAAATTTATCCCATAAAATTAGGAACTCTTTTTGATTTAATATCATTTAATAAGATAATAAAATGTAATATAAGTGATGATAACTTTGTATAATATATTTTCTAAACTTGAATCTTTTTATCTTTAATATCACTTAATAAAACCAAGTCCTTAAACACATTGAGTGGGGATATATCAAACATTGCACTTGATTTTTGATCAAAATCCTATTTTGGATATTCTTTATTCTCTAAATGTTATAACATATCCATAAATATGATTAGAAATTTATAATAACCAAGAAATGAAAATAAACTAAATAGATATATATTTTCACTTGATTTACCCTCAAAAGGGATAATATAATATAATGATAAAAAAATGTGTTGGTGTACTTAGATTACTAATATACTATTATTATTTCATGGATTTTATTTTGGTTCACTATCAAGGCCAATAATTACACTTTTTTACTCACACTCCACTCATTGAGTTAAAAAATGGGTCTCTAAAGAATTGAAATGTCGGCTATTAAATAATAATACTAATGAAAAAAACATTGAATCAGTAATAGTTTATTTCTAAAATACATTGTATTCCTGAAAAAAAAATATTCTTATAAATCTATATGATCTTAATTTAATTTTATGTAGGAATGTGTAACACCCCTAACCTAGTTCTCCCTCATGTGATTGATTCAGGCGTGCCTCTTTATAATCTAAATTCCACCGACTAGTAGTGAGGGTGTAAGGAATATGGTAGTGAGACTATACTCTCTAGTATACAGTAGCATTAGAAAAAGAAATCTGGTAAAAAATGAATACAAAAAATGTGAGCTAATAACAAATTAATACCAAAAATCCAAATAATAATAGATAACCATGTCATGTCATACTATATTTTAACTAAATTTCATACAAGAAATACACTAAAATAGACTCCATGATAAAGACTCCAAAGTAAAACATGGTCCCAAATCCCATGATGGTCCTATATCAATGCTTAAATCCAATCCTATAAGCTACTAATCAAATTCAAGGACCCTTTCAATTTTCCCAAACTATATCCATGAAATATTTCCAAGTACCAAATGGAACATGAATAAGGTATGAGTAAAAACTAGTAATGCAACACCCATAATTTCTAAAAAATCTATTCTGACTAAATAGTGCATACAACAATATGATAATCATGGGTATTACTTCATAAATTGATACTAAACATCAAATAAACTCACTAACCCTTAACCTATTGGTTGAAATTTGGGCTTATCCATACATGACTTAACAAGATTCCAGATATCCCTTTCCAGTGGTGGATCCTCCTTTGTAGGATGAATCACCCATAATAATATTGGATTCTCCTGTTGAGGATGAATCACCCATATCATGTAAAAGTTTTCCATACACTCTCAGGTACCAATACTGTTCTCTATATGAATCTCCATAAAAGAGACAATTACATGTTCCCTATGCACATTCCCCATTCCAAGGATGAAGCATCAATGTCATATTTCACTCTATGATAATTTACATGATAGATTTCCTTACATGTTCCCAAGGAACAATATTATACCAAGGGAAAAAGTAATAGTGTCATATTGGACCCAATGTGAATTCCCTTCCTAGGGACACAAATGTTTTACCATGGTGCAATACTATACCAAGGGAAAAGTAACTATTTCACAAAAATAGTAATATAATCCAATGCTTATCAATTTATCAAATATGTTAAACATGTTACAAAATCTATATTTGTCAATTACCTGAATTACCAATTAACAACCATTTATTCAATTATTCCTAGTTACCCATTTTCACAAGCAATAATCACAATTATTTTACACATATCAATAAATACCAATTACCTTTTTCACTTAATTAAGTTCAAAATTTATCATTTTATCAAGAAAAAACCATAAACATGTTAGTTAACAACTTTAACCCAAGTGATTCATAGTCAATACAAATTCTAATTTCACATGTAAAAAAATTCACATTATTAATCTAATCAATAGACAATTTTTAAATTAATTATTAAGATGAAGACCATTTTATCTAAGATCCCACCAAGGATCAAAGTTTGGAACACCTCCCATGTGTTTTAAAGTCTAGGCCTCAATTCCAATGATCCCAATGGGTTCTAAGGGAGGTCTATACATATGTATTTATCACTTTTATAAATTTAACAATTAGGATAGGTCATGCACATAGAATGATGGTGAAATATCACTTATTTAACATACCATACCAAAATTCAAAATATACTTTAGGGAGTATATTTGGCCACCAACATTAAAAAATAAAGAAGAAAAAAACTATGGTCAACTGTTGGATAAACAAGAAACATTGTGATCCCATACGAACAACGATAACTACACCTAAACAAGGATAGAAGAAAGGGATTATAGGATAAAACATCATCCCCATAATATAACCTTCAAAATTCATTAATCTCTTTCCCATAATACACCATGTTCAAAATAACCCTTTCACAACAAACACAACCCAAGCCAATATATATCAATTAATCAAACATGCCAAATATGCTACATAATCCATATTGTTCAATTTACCCAAATTGAAAATATATTATGATTCACATATGCGATAATAATGGATTCAAATTCCATAATTGTATTTATATTTTTAAATTCAAATTAAGTTTATAATATCAAAATTGACATTAATGTTATTTTATAATAAATGATTTATTATTAAATGATTTAAAATTACTAAAAATATCTTCAGAAAATTAATTTTTAAATTTCAATAAATATTTAATATTTTTAATTCATAGACCAATTATTATTTTATATTTAATATATTGACCTTTAAATAGTAAAAACTCAGTTAACAAAGTAATGGTTAAAGCAGTGTTTTTGTGTGTTACATTCACTTATAATAAAATTAAATTCCAAAAAATGTAGGATTTATATTTTATGAATTATATTTCATATTTATAATCATTTTTTTCAAATTATAAAACTATAATATACTCTTAAAGGATAAATTATCATGGTTAGAAAACTAGTTACTGCAATGAAAAACAAAAAAAAGTAAAAATATGGATACATTGAAGTTAAGGAATGAAATGTTTAAAACATGTGTTTAATTATGTGTTGTAGGAATGTATCAACAATATCATCCCATCACACTTTTAATTAACATATTTTGAGCCACTTTAGGTAATATTTACTTCCCAATAGTAGATACTTTCTAATATTTACAAGAATTCCATTTCTCTTCAACTATAAAAGGGAACTCAGTATCCCCACTTCTTCAATCCTCTCAATCCATTTGGATCTAACAATATCTATAAAAATCACATAAAAAATTAACTCCCCTCATCATAGAATCATTAGTTTAGACATAAATCCAACTAATCAATTCCTCAATTCAATCCTAATGAGGATATATGAAGAAGAGGTGACCTTCATCAATGAGAGTTTTCGTTGTATTTCTTCCCCCACCACCTTCAATTATTATTATACCATGATTATATAACAAAATCAGTGTATTTTATATATGTATATGTTTCTATGTTAATTATAAGACCTAAAACCACACATAATTCCATCAAATGGGTTATGAAATCATTTTTTATGTGTATGATGAACTATAACCTTATGAACTGATGTCGTTCATTTTTTCATTGGTACCTTTCAAGGTTGGGTATAATGATGTATTTAGAGTTTATATAATATATATATATATATGAATGATATTTTTGATGTTATTATCATTATTTAAATATTATATGACACATATCTTTAGGCTTTCCATTTTGTAGGAATATGATAACGTCGTTTGTGTGTACAGCAGTCTATACACTTTAAAAATGTATTAAGGATGATTTTTATAAACATATGTGGTATTTATGAAAAAAAAAATTGTGTTTAATGATGATTATATATATATATAATTTACTTTTATATCTTTCAATAAGATAAGAAAATGGAAACATCATTTATGTGTATGTACGACTTATCGTCTCCATAAATTGGGTATATCATTTCCTATCAATAAAAATTATGGATTACTATAAAAACATATATATTGAATATAAATGATATTTATATCATGGTTTAAATTATTTATATTATAACACCATGATATATGTATGAGAACCAAAAATAAGAATTTAATACAAATATGAAAAAAAAAATTATTACCCAAAACATACTTTTACATGGAATTGTTAATAAATGGGTATTAAAAGGTCATAATAAAATCATATATGGAATGTTTTATTTTATTATGGTTATGTAATATAATTATAATAAACATATATTTATTATACATGAGTTTTTAACATGTATGAAGGAATTCAAGACTTAAGGTAAGATATTTTCATCTCACTTTTACTTTCTGTGAGACACAAGTCATATTCACCACCTATTTTTTATGCGATGTATATATTGACCATGAATATATATTATGATGATTATAATGAAAAATATTTTCATTTATTTATCCATTTTATAATATTTCTATAATGAGTTTTATGGTTCAAACATTACTAAATTGGTAACGTATTTTTGTCTCACTTTTCCTACTTTGTGATCTGTGTTATGTTATACACCTATATTATTTCACAATGAGTATATACATCCCATTTTAAATGTAATATCATGAATTTATTTATCATCATAAAATTTTTAAGTTCCATTTTATTTTATTCCATCATGGGGATTATGATTCAATGTAACCCAAGTGGTAATGATTTAATGTTAGAGTTTCATTATTTATCAGGATTCTTTATGATTGAGTATCCAATGTTGAAATCTCATAATATAACTCTCAAGTATTATGATGAATTTTTATTATCCTATGGTTAATCATGATATATTCATGTAATGGTTCAATTTATCTACTCTTTGGTACATAAAATAATAAATAAAATGTTTTTATAAGAAAATATGATTTTATTTATCTCTTTTATCAAGAATCTATTTTCATCAAAAACCATGTTTTATAAATATTTTTTCCAAAGTTGTTTTCAAAAAAAATCTAAAAAATATTTTAATATAATTTTCATGTTAAATAATTTTGAAAATTTTTCTTGTTATTAAAAGTGTTTTAAATTATTTTAAAATCTTATTTTATAATTTTCAAGGTTATTTTTAAAGAAAATGTTTTTAAAAAATATCATATGTTTTAAAAAGATTTTTTCAAAGTGGAATGGTTATTTTACTTAAGAAATGTTTTAAATGATTCTTTCAAAATTATTTTCTATCTAAGATGAAATCTCATTGTGTTGCCTATGAATTACTTGGGATATGATCCAATGATACTATTCATATTATTTCTCTGAATGGTTTATGATTTGATGGCATGATGTTTATGAAACTAATTTCTATTTAATTGGTTATACAATGAGAAAATGATTATGAAACCTTATTATTTCAATGGGATAATATATAAGGATATTATTATGATACCAGTCTCTTTTTCACAGGTTATGATATGATGAAAGTTTTATGATACCCATTTAATTTCATGGGTTATGATATGATGAATGATTATGATATTATGGCACACGTATGTATTATTTTAATTATATGATGGGTGGGACCTATATATCCCCCATAATATATTGGGTAATGATTTATATGTCATGAGATAAAAATGGAAAACTAGCCAATGAGATTGATCCACTATTGGAAATATGTGTTTTCTGATCCACAATGGAAAACAGGTGTGTCATTATCCTGAATGGAAAACATGTGTGTCCTGATCCACAATTGGAAACAAGTGTGTCCAAACCCACTATGGGAAATAGGTTTGCCATGATTCACTATAGGAAATTGGTGTGTCTTAATACTCAATTTGAAATAGGTGCATCCTAATCTATTATGTTTTATTTTTGTTCTTGGTAGTTAACCACAACACATGAAATGGTTTTCTATTATTATAATATATCAACATTTTATGAAATGGGATTCTGTTTAATGATTTATTTATGATTATTTCTCACTATTATTCCAATATTTTCCTAAATGATTGTGTTTTATTCCATGACTCTTTTTTATGATCCATGAAAGGATAGGTGTGAAATTTCTATGTTTTCTTGATCACATACCCCTACACTTATCTTATTATTTCATATTATAATAGATAAATACATCTTATGTTTACCCTCATTGAGAATCTAAGCATACCCCTTTCTTATGTTTCCTTCCCTAAGATATGTATTACTAAGAGGAGTACTATATGAGAAGATATTTATGGGTGATCTTAATTATCTTTCACCAATTAGAAATATTTTGTTCCATGTTTCGAATGACATTAAACTATTATGGTCCTTAGTCATGTAATTTTGTAATGCATTGAATATTCATATAAAAACATGAAATATTTAAATATGAGAATCTCGATTCTGTATATTTGGTATCATAGTAAATGTTTAGTTGACATTTGGAAACTAATATGAGAAAACATTAGTTAAATCCCTACAAATATGTGTAAGGATATTTCTAGGGATGTCTCTAAGGATAAGTCTAAGGATGATACAATGTTGAGGAAAATATACTTTAATTTTGGTAAAGTATTGACTGAGTGGTATCCTAGGAATACATCCATTTCTAGATACTACAATTAAATATGGATCTATAATTTATTTACATAGGGTTAACAATAATGAAAAAACAATATTGATCTATACTCAATCGGAAACCGATGCACAACAACAAGCCATATTTCACACCTTGTTTTCAACTCCCAGGGGATATACATTAGAAATTCAGAAAATCATTATAAACCATCAGGATAGATTAAAATAGAATTTTACTAGGAATGACTAAGGATAAATCTAAGGTATAAATGATTAAAAATTTGGTGTCTTGATTTATATATCCTATAAGTAATTTCTCATGGTTATGTGGTTTTCCACTATGATACAGGTTGATCACACAATTCTTTTTGGTTTTAGTCAATGGATGGAACTAGAATGAATCATGTTAACATTGAATCTGATAGAAAATTTGGTGACTATGAGTAACCAAATTGGATGATGACTTGATAGAATGATATTGTGATCATTCCTAGTCATATATTGTGATATATGATTAATAACGTGGACTTCAGGGAGATTTCAAACACATTTAATAAGATAAAGATTGAAATTTATGAAATTTAAATGTGGTAATAAACATAGAGGAATGAATATTTCTATTGTTACATGTCAATAAGGTGAGAAGAAAAAACTTGAGGAGTATATTAAATGGAGGGGAAGATTTTATCTTTGTGTAGAATAAGGTCATATAGTGATAAACAGTTGAGGAGTTAAATGTATTATATGTGAGGAACATGGGAATTAACCAACTAAATTCTCAAACCCAAGAATTAACATCTAGACCAAGGAAGGACTAATTACATGTCAATCCTTAAATTGTAAGTATTTAAGTGTTTATTTATTTGGATTCAAGAATTATGTTATATTAATTATAAAATATATAAGGATTGTTCAATATAATTTTTTCATTATGGATTTGAAAATAGATTTTGAAATATGTTGATGAAATAGAAAATTTATTTAATGGCATGGTGATATCCATGGGAAAACATGATTAAGGTAAAAATAGAACATAATATGTTATTAATGTTGAGATAGTGATATTTTAATTAATAAATTATTGATTGGGATAATGTAAATTGGATAGTACCAGTTACATTTTAACAAATAATGATTTTTTAACAAAGTGGTTTATGCTATCATGGATGAAGACTACATCATTTTTTGATTTAATTAATATATCCAATAATCACTTTTTTATTTAAGGATTAACAAATAATTCATTTTTTCAATAATTTTTTATGGTAAATTCACTTTATAACCATGTTTCAAGATAATACATGATGAAGGTATTGACATGATGGGTATGTAAAAATCATGATCCACTTTATGCTATATGGTGAATAATGATAAGTTCATTTTGGAAATTTAGTGACCTTATTTATAATGTTTTTTATTTTAATCAATCATAAGGGTCATATGTTTAACCATTTATGGAATGGATTAAGTTTAACATTGGATTAGACTTTGGATAATAATATATTACTTCACTATATGATGATTTATCCATATTGGATATCCTATAATAACAATTTTTAGGATAACTAAAGATATACAGAATGACTTGTCATTATATTTATGGTTCATATGATTCACTAGTTCTTCAAGCATAACAAATTCAATATCATTTCATGGAGTAATATATTAATTGGAAATTTATCAAGACACAACTCAAAGGTAATTTTGTTCTTATTAAATGCAATGAAATCATGTAAGTTTATTTTCTCATCAAATTTATTCAAATTTAAAAAAGGATCTTGAAAGAAAATTTATTAAATTAACTTTGTTTCCAATGAATCAAATGGCCCCTTACATCAACACATATTTATGGTTTTATAGTTATTAACCTTCTCTAGATCACCCACTTTCTTGTGATTAATGTTCTATGTCATCGTTCACCGGTATTTAGGAGTTATGTTTTTCTTTCAAATCCATTTTTTTACTCCCCACCTATGTTCTCTTATTTGGAAATTTGTTATCCATTATTTCAGATGAACTTCTCACATCCCTTTCTCTTTTTTAAGAAGATGTTTTTTAACCCTTATTACGATGTGGGTTTCTATGGAAGGAACATTGAAGTATTAAACCTTCAATGACTGAGATGAATTTTGAGGGAGAAATTCATTTTAGTGCGTTGGAATGTAACACTCTGAGTTCTCATGATTTTCTTAAATAAATTAAATTTATTTTATGGCATCCATTACATGAAACACTAGTTTAATCGTGTACCACATGAAATAATAGGATTTAACAAAACCATGATATATTATTAACACGACCATTATAACATATTTATCAAACTTAGTGATATGAATAGTAATGACTAATTTTTAAAATATTAATTTTATTTATTTTATATAAATAATACATATTAAAAATAAAGTGCATATTCTTGGTAAAGTCTTTATATGTATCAAAAATACGATTTTCCGATAAAATGTTTATTATATCTTTTGTGAACAATAATAAAATTTATTTTCGCAGTTTTATCAAATTAATTTTTTATAATAAACTTCTTTTTTAATTTATAATGTTAAAATTATCTTTCGATTAATTTTTTGTATCTTTCTAAAAATTTTCATTTTTTGAGGAATCGTGAAAAATAATGAATTTTAATTGGAATTTCATTTTCATTTTATTTATTTATAATGTTTAGTTATATTTTAAATTAGTTATATTGTATAATTATTTCAATTATACATATATATTAATACAATTTATTTCAATGGAATCATTTTAATGTTGGATTTTGATATAAAAACACTATAAACTTGTGAACATTTTCACTTTAAAACCCCGCTTTCCCATCATGTATGTGGGATTAATTTTAAAATAAATGTTTACACTTATTTGAATTTAATTTGGACAAATTTATTCTATATTTATAATCAAAACAATTTATAATTTATACTAATTTCAAATTAATTTTTGACCAAAATGAATAGTGAATCTAGTAAAAATTAATTACCATGATTAAAGTAAAAATGGGTTTACTATGAGAGGGTTAAACTATAATGATTAGAGCTAAGATTACCTAAAATATTATAATATTTTTATTAAATAAATTTATATAGATCTTGGAAATCAAATAATTTTAAATATTTCAATTTATATCTGTTTTTATTTGAATATGACCAATTTAATAAGTTAAGTAAAGAAAAAGAAAAAAAAGATACTTTTCATACTTTTTATTTATATATATATTTTGGATAGGGAAAAAATATATGTTTGGTTTTAAATATTATTTTTAAATATTAATTGTTTTTTCTATCGGGATAATTTATTTTATATATTTAGAGAAAAATTAATTACTTTAAATGCTTAATAAATACAAGCACATTAATTGTTTAGTTAATAATTAACCAAAATAAATGATACTAAAAATATTAAAATTGAGGTAAATTAAATGAATTATTGTCTTCCATTAATTTTTTAGATTATTATATCATGTTACACTTGTGTGAGAATAATATATTATAATTCCATCATTTATTGATACTTTTAAATTCAAATTAAATGAATAATTTCAAAATTGATATAAGTGTTATTTTATAATAAATGATATTTTATTAAATGATTTTAAATTAATTAAAATTATATATTATAACAATGTATTTTTAAATTTATATAAATATATAAAGTGTTTCATTAATGTAAATTTATTTATTTTATAATGAATATATTGACCGTAAAATAGTAAAATAAGTTAGTGTGGTTAAGGTTAAAGGGGGGTTTTTGCATGTTACATGCACTTATATTAAAATTAATTTCTAACACATATAAAATTTATATTTCATAAATTATGTATCATATTTAGAATCAGTGGGTTAATATTTTCTAACAATTCTCACTCTAATTTATTCATAAAAGATAAATTACCAATGTTAGAAATCTAGTTACTCTATTCAAAACTAGAATGGTAAAAATAGGGATACTTAGAAGTTCGGGAATGAAATGTTTAAAACTTTTGTTTCATTGTGTGATAGTGGTTTTTATTGGCCATATAATCCCTTATAACATTTAATTAATATTTTTAGAGCCACTAGAGGAAATATTGACCTCCCAATAGTTAATTGTTTTGAGTATTTACATAAATGCCACTCCTCCTTAACTATAAAAGGGAACTCACTCTCCCTAATTCTTAACACCTGTCATGAAATTTTGACCAACCAATATCTACTGAAATCACTTACCAAATTCCCTCACCTCATTCTATAATTCTTATTTTGAATAGAAATATAACAAATAATGGATTTGGTGAATACCTGAGGAGGATACTCGAAGATGATATAATGTTCATTAATGAGAATTTTCGATTTATTTCTTCCCCCACATCCATCAATTGTTATTAGAAAATTATTATACAATAAAAATAGTATATAAGATATAATAACGTGTTGATGTTTAATTTTAAACACATACAACTATACACACATCCATTAAATGGTTTTTGAAAGCATCATTCTTGTGTACGGAGGATTACCACCTCGCGAGCTGATGTCATTCGTTTTTCCATTAGCAACTATAATGGTTGGGAATAATTATGGATTTATAGTTTCTATATATATGATATTTTTTGATTTTATTGTGATTCTATAAATATTATATCACACATACCTTCATTCTTTTTATTTTTTGGGAATAAGATATCGTTGTTTATGGGTACATCAGTCAACCTCCTCGCAAAGCGATGTGATTCATTTATGCTTTACATTAAATGTGTTAATGGTGGGTTTTATATAAATTTTTGATATATATGATACAAAAAATCTACTATAATTATAATATATATATATATATCCTTTACTTTTCTTTCTTTCAATAAAATAAGAAAATGGAAACGACATATTTGTGTACGTACGACTTACTGTATCTATGAATGGTGTATATGATTTATATAAACAAATATAATGGATTACCTTAAATATATATATATAATTAATATATATTATATTTATATCATTCTTAAATTCTTTATATGATTAAACCATGTCTATAGTAAGAGAACATAAAATAATAAGTCAAAACATATATGAAAAAACAAAGCGTTTATTACCTGAATCGAAACTTTGACATGGAATTGTTAATAAATAGGTATTAAAATGTAATAATAAAAATATACATGGTATAATTTATATTAGTATGGTTATATAATATAATTATAATAAAATTATATTTATTATACATGATTTTTGAATGTGTTTGAAGGAATTGAAGACTTAAGGTAAGGGATTTCTATCTCATTTTTACTTTTTGTGAGACACAAGTTATATTCACCACCAATTTATTTTATGTGGTGCATATACTCCCCATGAATGTAAATTATTGTTATTATAGTAAAAACTATAGGTTTTTATGTATCTATTTTAGTATCACTCTTTCATGGGGTATATAGTTCAAACATTACCAAATCGGCATGGGTTTTTTGTATTAATTTGCCTTCTTTGAGACATACATTATTTTATGTACCTATATTATCTAATGAAGTGCATATACAGTCCATATGAAATGTAATATCATGAAATTATTTATACTTATGATATTTTAAGTTCTATTTTATGTTATTCCTTCATGGTTCTTATGATTTAATGTTACCAAAGTGGAAATTATTTTATGTTAGAATCTCATCATTTATGGAGATTGTTTACGAATAAGTCTCCAAAGTTGAAATATCATGATATATCTCACAAAAATTATCAAGAAATTGCCTAATCCGTTGTTTATTCATAATATCATCAAGTAATAGTACCATTTTTTCCACTCTTTTGTATATAAACTAATTAAAAAAATGTTTTTTTAAGAAAATATGACTTTATTTCTCTCTTAATACAGAAATATATTTTCTTCCAAAACCTTGTTTTTTAAAAAAATCAAATGATATTTTAACCTCACTTTCATGGAAAGATATTTTGAATATGTTTCATGTTTTAAAAAGTTCTTTAAATTATTTCTAGATCTTCCTTTAAATGTTTTCAAGGTTATTTTCAAATAAAATGGTTTTCAAAATGTTTTAGGTTTTAAAAATAATTTTTCAAAGTAGAAAGGATATTTTCATAAAGAAATGTTTTAAATGATCCTTTCAAAAAAATCCATATAAGATGAAATAGTTTGGTGTTATTTATTCCATACATGGGATATGATCCAAGGATACCATTCTTATTTTTTCTCTGAATGGGTTATATTTTAATGGAATTATGTTTATGAAACTCATTTGTCTTCCGCAGGTTATACCATATGGAAATGCTTATGAACACTTCTTATTTTCATGGGTTACTATATAAAGAAATAGTTATGAAACTTGACCCTTTTCCAAATTTTATTTTTTGATTATATTTTTATGATACCCATTCTGTCCCATGGGTTAGGATATGATGAATATTTATAATCTTGGGGCACACATATATGTATTATTTTAATTATGGGATGGGTGATATCTATATCTTTTTATAATGAATTGGGTAATAAATTTTATCTCAGGAGATAAAAATGGGTAACAGATCGATGGGCTTGATCCACTATGGGAAACTTATGTTCCCTGATTTACAATGGGAAAAAGTGTATTCTAATCCATAATGAAAAAACAGGTGTTTCCTAATCCATAATATAAAACAAGTGCATCTTAATCCATAATTTTGATGGAATTTGTATTCTTCCTTGAAAAATGAAATGGTTTTATATATTTATAATGGTTCCATGCTTTATGACATGATATTATGGTTCAAGATTAATTTATTATGATTTATAACTCTTATGGATCGTATTTTATAAAATGATAATATTGTATGCCATAACTCATGTTTATGATCCATGAAAGGTTAGGTATAAACATTGTAAGTCATTTTATTGAGCACATACCCTTATTATTGTCTTATTCTTTCATGGGATCATATATGGATATCTCTTATATTTACCCTTACTGAGTTTCTGAGATCACCTCATTCTTATGTTTCCTTCCCCAGGTTATTAAGAATGGTTTGGGTAGGGTATTCCTATAAGGAGTACCATGTGATAAGATCTTTGTGGGTGATATTGATGATCTTTAACCAATTAATAATATTTTGTTCCAAGTATCCAAAGGCACTAAAATATTATAGTACTTATGTGTGTACTTTTGTAATATATTTATTATTAATCAAAAAAAGAAATATTTATATATGAAAATCTCGGGTCACTATATTTAGTCTAGATATGAACCACTTCATATTTTTTAATATTTTATTTAATAAAATTTACATTACTACCCTCATTATTTTTTTTTGAATATTCAATTGAAAAATTTATAAGCCTTAGTCTCTGTATAATAACTAATGAATATACTTCCATCTATAACATAACTATAAAAGCCTTGATTTTATTATTTAATCATGATAAATAATAATATTATAAATACATTAACATGTTTTGTATTTTTGTTATATTTTAAAATAATTTTGATGGTATTCCATTATCTATATGTAAAGTAAATCATAGTTTTTAAATATAAATTACACCTTCAGTTGTTTCCTCCTAAGAGTTCCTTGAAAGGGTATCTTCAATAAAAAAAATATTTTCCATGTTATTCTCTAATTTTTTTCTTGTTTCACTAAAATCATTTTATAAATGCACTATCACTAATGAAATTTAAATATTTATTTCATGTTTCTACGAATAATCATCTATGTCAATTCAAGCATACTTTGTGTTATTATTTGATCCTAATTATTTGATAATTTATGCATGCTCCTTATTATCTTGACTTTAATATATTTTGATTCATGTAACCACCTCATTCATAATATGTTTAAATATGATATATGTTAGTTTAGTATATTATTCAATTAAAAATATGTAAAAACTTTCACCTCTTATCAACTTTTGTGTCATGGGACCTAAAACATCCATGTAAACTAGATTAAAAAAATAGAATATATATCCTTCTCTGATTATAGGGATTAAAATCCATATTTACCTTCATTAAATCATCATAATTATTATATAGATACATATTCAAATTAGGTACATCATTTACATCTATAATATTAAATATATTCTCTATATATTTTTGATAAAAATAAAAATTTAAATGATGCTACAAATTATTTTCCAATTTAAATTTTTTATATACCTATATATTCATTATTATCAACATGATATAAATTATATTTTTTTTATCCTTAATTCAGCCTCAATATTGTTTTTTTAGTTTTTTCCCATGAGTTGAATAATACTTAGAGTATTGATTTACAAAGTTGAATCACACTCAATATGTTTTTTCAAAGGTTGGTGTTGAAGCCTCATTTATTATTAATGTAAATAAAAGACCTCATTTAACTAGGTAGAGGGAGACCCATTACATTTCCCAAAGTCTCAGTGGTCATATATCCTATTACATGGCCCGTAGGCCCAATTTTTTGGCACAAATCCCATTCTATGAATAAAACTGCTACAGTCCCCCCCCCTCAGCTATAGTTCCACACAGTACCCACCGCTTCTACAGTGTCTTGCCACCTCTATAGTACCCTATCACCAATATAGTGCTCATCATTGGAATAACCCTCTATGACTGGGTTGTAGAGTCTTGGAAGAATAAATAGACCTCATGAAATAAATTTATACAGGGGGAGCTATGATTTGATCACAATTGAGAAATGGTCAACAAAATATTGATATTTACACTTAGAGTTACAAAACACCCAAATACATCATTATATCCTAGGATGTTTTGTTTATATATATATTCCATATTGAAATGTTTATATGAATTATTTCTTGATACAATTCATCGATGATAATTGAAAGTGGATTCATGTTTTATTTATTTAAAAAATTATTAAGGATGAGTTTGAAGGTGATTAGAGATGAGTGGAGAGAAAAGGAATAAATATTTCTTGAGGTGGAGTAAATTTTAGTGTGAATTTGTTCTTAGAATGACACAGTGGAGTGAGGTATAAGAGTAATTTTATTTACATGCATGTATAATGTATTATCATTAGATGTTTCCTCATGAAGTGCTAGATTTGAAGAATTATGGGACAATTTATATATAGATTTCACTGTGATGATGTGTTTATGATTATTTGGTGGAATATTATCTAAGAGGGTGTAAGAAAACAATGAAATATGAGAGATTTCATGCAATAACTATAGTGTTTATATAATGACATAGTCTTTCAATATATAAATTTTACATATTTTTATATTATTATTCAATACATTTGAAAAATACATGTTCAGTGATTTTAAAATTTTAGTCTCTTTAGAGACTACATATATAATTTTATTATTTATTGAAATATATTAAACACCTTCCATAAAGATCTTCAGACAAAGTACTCTTCTAAGACCTTCCTTATTTAAAACTATTCTTCATAACCAGGTGAATGGAAACAAAAGAAAATGTGGGATCAAATGATTAGTAAGGGTAATCAAGGGTGATATCAATGATTACTTAAACATGAAATCTACATTAGGGTATGAGAATATGATATTAACATTTGAAAACCCATACCCAATATATATTAATTTAAAATCTTGATTCATGGAATATTGTTAATAACATTGGAACCATAAATAAATAAATGAACATGAGCCATCTGAGCATATCAATTGGCATATAAATGTGTCAATACATAATCATATAACATTTTAAACATGTTTAAATGGAAAGAGGTTCACTAATTTAATTAAATATGTGAAACCAATCCCTCTCATAAAATATGGACATGAGAATAGGTCCACTCATAAACTTATGGACATTAAACTAGGTTCATGCATAAACAATTGGACATGGAAGCAGGTCTACACATAAACTTTTGGACATGAAAGAAGGTGAACATATAAATTTTTTGACATAAAATAAGGTTTGAGAATAATATTTTGGACCTGAATGTAAGTCCACACATTAACTTTTTGAACTAAAAGCTAGGTCTGTGTATAAAAATATGAATATAAAAATATAATCACACATAAAAAAATTAACTCTTAAGATATTCATTTTTACCCAAATAATTAGAGTGATTAAATAAACCCAAACATCATATAATCATAATACATTCATAAAAGTTCCACAAAATCATAAATTGTTCAACATAATATCATAACATAACACATAAAAAATAAATAGGTTTTGTAAAAATCTCATCATCATAATCATAAACCATATAGAAAACGAATGTGGATGGTATCATTATATCGTATCCCTATTAAAGCATAATTAACATCAAATTATGTCATCATAGTTGAAAGTTAATTTAAAATATTTCCTATAATATTTTATAAGGAAAATACCCTTTTAACCTTGAGGTTAATTATTTTAAATTTTAAAAATTCCCAAATATAAAGAAAAAAATTATTTAAAAAGAACCTTAAAAACTCATAAAGGAAGCTTCCAAACATTTATTATTCATGATTGAGGGAAATTCCACTATTTCCATATAAGTTAAAAGAAAAAATTCCTTTCACACTATTGAAAAAATTTTAAAAGTACATCATTCAGAAAACAAAAAGGAATCCATTTAACTATTTTGTAAAAAATAAAAAATAGGTGAAAATGAATTTAAAAATCAATAGAGAATTGTAAAAATATTATTTAACACTTTTTTACAAAACATAAACATGGAAGTGAAATATTCTTGGCTGAGTAGTAAAAAATAGTTAGTTTTCCTTAAAAATATTATTTCAATCTCACTACTACAAAACAGGCCTTTAACAGCACTGGTATTTATCAGCACTAGAAAAAAGTGCAGATAAATAGAATATTTATCATTTCTAAAGAAATCACTAATAAATTTAACCTTTTATCAGTGCTCTTTTTAGTAGTGATAAAGGGAACCTTTATGAACACATTATTTTTAGTGTAGATAAAAGGTTTCCTTTATCAACACTTTATTTTTAGCACTGATAAGGGGCATCCTTTATCAATTCTTTATTTTTATTTTTGATAAAGGGTACCCATTATCAGTGCTTTATTTTTACCGCTGATAAATATTTATTTCATCAGTGCATTTTTAGCATTGATAAAGGTCCAAATAAATAAAATGAAATAATTTAAAGAATAAAAATTAAAAAATGTGTTTACTAAATAAATATTTCAAAATTTATTAATTAAATAAATATTTATAAAAATAATAAATTAATTATACATTATTATATATTTAATATTTATTAATTTGATAATTTTGATAATTAATGTTATTAAATTGTATATATTAAATACACAGATATATATTAATATATATAAATATGATTTATATATTTCAAAATATATATATATGCTTAAAATTAAATAGTCATATATTTATTGAAAATGATTTATAATTAAAAATTAATATGAATTTAAAATGTTGACTAATTGCATAGTATTCGGCATATAATTGAATGTCGTTTGATTTTTCAGTTTAATATCAATCAAATGTGTGCTATATTGATTCCACATATACGTAATTAATGCATTTTATATATATTAAAATGCAAAAACACAAAACATATCCATTTTTTCAATGTTATTAAAGTGTACTTATTCTTAATTTATTCAATTTCACTCATTTTTAATATATATGCATGCACTTAAAATTAGATATTCATTAATAATGTTTAAAATCTATTTGTAAAAAAATTATAAAAAAATTATAAATGTACATTTACTATATTTATACATTTATATATTTACAATTATAAATAATAAATATATTTTTTAAAAGTATTTATATAATAATATATATATATATATATATTTAAATAATTATACAATTTACAAAAAAAAAATTAATTAAATAATGAATTTATTATTTATATTTATATATATTTATTAAATATATATATTTATAATTATATAAATATATATAATTATATAAATATTATTTTTTAAAAAATATTTCTATAATTATAAATAAAAAAATAAAAAGTCATAATAAATATATTTAATTGGAATATATGGTCAATATTAATATTTATATATACTTATTAAGTATATATAAATATTTTTAATTTTTATTTATAATTAGAAATATAAATCCTTTATCAGCACTTTTTTGGTGCTGATAACGATATGATTTATCAGCGCTATAGAAAGTGCTGATAAAATTAATATTTATCAGTGCTATAGCTTTAGCGCTAATAATGATTTATTTTATCAGCACTTTTTTAGAAATGATAAAAAGATAGCTTTATCATCACTTATTTTTAAGCACTGATAAAAGTGTCCCAATCTATTTTAAAAACTGTATCCATTTGTGAACCCATCGTGATATACAAGCTTTCCATGGTATCCACCCACTATCAGCACTCCTTGGTGAATCAAAGGTCAAATCACACCACTCGGCTACCTCTAGTTGCTCCAACATCTCATCTGATATTCGGTGTTCGATTGTAGTTAGGGTTTCCAAATAGGGTCAAGGATTTTATTTAACCTTGCATGGTAGACCATCATATTTTCTTTGTGTATTTTTTGTTTCATTTATGATTTATTCTTCTATGATCATTTTTCACATGTTGTTTAATTTTTTTTGTGATATTTTGTTTAGGGAACTATTTGTGGTCTATTTTTGGTATTGACTATCGATGTAAGATCTTTTGTTTATATCTGACACTAAACCTTGGATTTATTCATTTTTGTTTTAATGTTATATTTTATATCTTCTTAATAAATAAAATTTTCGTATATGTATACAAATTTATAGAAATTTTCATGTATATTCTTTTCAAAAAATTAGGTACAAACATGAAAGGGGTACACAATGTGACAAAGAAAATACAGGTAAATCACTGGCCCATAGACTTCACCCCATGACCACACCCCAAATCCCTCCCCACCCTTACCACCCCAACCAAGTACAAGGGGGGGATTTTCTTGTATATTTTTTTGACTACTGATTTGAGGATCATCAGTGGTTCCATAATTATTATATATATGTTGACACCTTTTATAGACACTTTAGTGGACTTACAGCTTCATAGGATATTTTTTGAGAACCCAGTTAGTGGAGTGATGTATGTTCCTCTATTGGTTATATGTATCTTATGATCTAGTTCCTCTAATAATTTACTATGGTCCTCAGTTTTCATATGTTACATATTCAAAGGGGTCATCCCTAATTAAACACATGTGGTTTTATCACATAAATCCTTCACTTTGTGAATCGTTATGGTGCCTTTATAGGTCACGTTATGTTTGAATATTAGGTTTTTATCTATTGGATATTTATTATAGACTATAAGTGAGTTTTTATACCTATGTGACATGTATGTGTGTTTATATATCTATTTCATCATTTATTTTCTTGGTTGTTTGTCTAACATGTATTTCTATATCGGGTAATGGTGATTTTGGGTCTTCATGTTCATTGACCCCAGGCGTCATTCTATAATTTTGGTCGGCCTCTGGTACTAGCTTTTTTTATTTTGGGGGTAAAACCTACCATTTATGGTTTTTTTCACACAATTTTTAAACCATCCTTTATTTACATTGAGTTGTGTTAGAGTTCATAAGATGATCTGACCTCGTGTTGTTTGGGTAATTCAGACTAGGGTCATTACACTATCCATCTTTTGGTTTACACCTATAAAGTTTAGTGATAATATAATTTATTATCTTCCATTATCTCCCTCTATATTTTCAAATTCCAATAACCCTTATGGTTTGATTTGGAATATCTAGAAGCTCGGATATTCTAGTAGAAATTATCTATATTCCACTTTCTGGAATTTTTTATAACATGCACTTTTGATAATAAATATCTTAGGTGTACTTATTTATATATTGTATAAAATTGATCTTTTATGAACCCAATAAAAAGTATATGAAATTAAAATGTATGCATGTTAATCATTTGACAAATGAATATGATAGATTTAAATAGTTCATCAAGTTTTTAAGAGAGAATGAAGAAGACCCTTCTAAAATCCTTTTTTTGTGTTTACATAGTTTTTATTTAAGAAAAATTATTCTGGAAGAGTTGGAAGAACATTTGATTTTTCAATGAAAAAATAAAAATGATAAATATTGGACTAAACATTGAAAAAAACTAAATGTAGACATCAATTAGGATTATTCTACAGTTTATGAATCATTTGATATGAATACATTTGTAAAATATGATGGAGATCGCATGGAAGAAATGACCAAGGAAATTGAAGATGAACTTTCTGATTGTCCAAAGTTGTTTGAGGAGTTAAATATTTTTTCCAAGAAACCATTGCATACCACTTGTAATAAATAAAAAACATTGTTAGCTATATTTATGTGATATAATTTGAAAGCTTGTAGTAGATGGAGTGACACCAGCTTTACAGTACTACATGGTATTCATAAATATATGCTAACAGAAGAAAATGAACTACCATGTCAAAAATATGATTCTAAAATAATGTCACATTCGATAGGTATTATATCAAAAAAATACATGTTATTACAAATGATTTCATATTGTTTTACAAGTACTATTAATCATTCATAAATTTCCCTAAGTGTGGCACAGATCGATACAAGAAAAATGAATCATGTCATTTGAAATTTGTATGGTACTTTCCTATCATTCCATGGTTTTTAAGACTATATATATTTCATGAAAATGCATAAGAATTCACATTTCATGGAGATACAATAATAAAATATGGGAACCTACATCATCCAGTAGATTCTCCACAGTGGAATAAAATTTATTACGAGATTCCTGAATTTGAAGATGATCCAAGAAACTTTCATTTTGTGTTATCTATGGATGGAATAAATCCTTTTGGTGTATAAATAATTTCTCACAATACATGTCCTGTCATGTTCGTAAATTATTACTTTATTCCATGGTTATACATGAATTGGAAATATATTATGTTGTCTTTGCTTATATTTTGACCAAAGAAACCTAGTAATGATGTTGATGTCTATTTGGATCTATTGATCAAAGATCTAAAATTAATGTGAGATAAAGGTGTTACAATGTATAATTCTCATTAAAGTGGAGAATTCACATTGAGGTTCATTTTGTATAGAATGATAAATGACTTCCCCTCTTATAGAAATTTATATGGCTATAACATTAAAGGAATGTTGGGTGTTTGATTTTTGAAAAATTCACATACTCAATTCAATTAAAACATTCCTTGAAGCATTTGTTTCTAGGACATTGAAAATTTTTACCTTGATGACCTAAATAATTATCCTGGATGATAGCATTCGATGGGAATTTAGAAAAAGGTCCAAAACTGTCTATAGCAATGGGCGATCCAATGTACAAAAAATGTAAAAACGATTGAGAAATTTTTCAGTAAACCATTTTCAAAAAACATTACAAAATCATAATATAGGAAAGGATAAATATTAATTGAATTACCATCACTACTACAAATACCCCTTTTATCAGCGCTAAAAATTTCCTCTAACATTGTTAGAAAAGCATTGTTAAAGCTGGTGAAGATAAAAGGGGGTTCCCCTTTATCAGCGCTCTAAAAAGTGCTGATAAAGGCCCCTTTTATCAGTGCTAAAAAAAGCACTGATAAAAGGGTCCTTTATCAGAGCTTTCTTTTTAGCGCTGATAAACGACCCCTTTTTCAGCTCTTTTTTTAGCACTGAAAAAACTAAAAAAATTTAGAAAAACCTTCCAATCTTGGGGGGGCTTTTTATAGTGCATGAGCCCCCCCCCCCCCCCTTTATCAGCACTTTCCTGCACCTACAGCGCCCGCACGCACCGCCTACACCCTTTATCTACGTTATGCACCACCTTTATCAGCGCTAGCCCCTTAAATCCACCCTTGCGTGCACGCCCCTCCCTCCACCCGAATTTGATCTCGAGACCTCCCCCATGCACGCCTGAAGCCTTTTCCACTCCCCTGTATTGATTTGTTCTCTTTTTTATGATATATCTATTTATTTATATATATATTTAGTTATATTTATTCATATAGTAATATATATTTATATTAATATATATATAGTTATATTAATATATATATAGTTATATTAATATATATATAGTTATATTAATAAATATATTTATAGTTATATTAATATATATATTTATAGTTATATTAATATATATATAGTTATATTAATATATATATATAGTTATATTAATATATAGTTATATAAATATTCATATATTGGTATTTTAAATAAAATGGATATTAGTTATTATTTATATAAAGCTAATATATTGTAAACAACAATTTCATCTAATTCAACACGACATAGGTATAGTATACTGGGATTTGGAGGAAAATTAAAACAAAAATGGTGTTCTTGATGCACCATGATTCGTGTAACCTGATGACCCTCTATCGAGTAAGGGGAACCAATCCTATACTACTCATTGAATATAATAGTACCATGTATCTGTAAATATATATAAATAGTTATATTAATATATATATTTATAGTTATATCAATATATATATATGTAGTTATATTAATATATATATAGTTAGATTAATATATAGTTATATAAATATTAATATATTCGTATTTTAAATAAAATGGATATTAGTTATTATTCAGATAAATCTAATATATTTTATATGGAAATATATTTTATTATTTATATTTATAATTAAATTTTTATGTGTGAATATAAAAAAATATGTATATATTATTATATATTTGATTATAAATAGAAGTGTATTATAAAAAATGATAAAATTTCAAAGTCATAATATCAATATGAATGTAATACCTTGGAATAAATTTAGTCTCCACCAAAAAAACCAATAATACCCCCTTAAATGAGGCTGAAAATCCACAAAATGTTACAAAAATCCGGGTACCCTGGCTTAAAATTCAATTTTGGAGGCATTCTTGGCCAATTTTGGCCTTGAAAAAACATTGAGTCGGGTCCCCCCGGTCACAGAGGTGTAGAAATCGTCACAGGCTTCGATTTGATATATGGTAGAGCTCAAACGGACACTCGGATCAAAAGTTATGGCTGTTTGAAGTTGAAGTTGCGTCTTCAACTTATTTTCAATCTTTTTTTAATTTTTTTTAATTTTTTTAGTCTTTAAATTGTTATTAAATGACTATTAATCCATAATAATTAGAAAAATATTAATTAAAAATATTTTTTTAATTTTTTTATAAGCCATTTTCACTAAATATCTTATATATTAAGTGTAAATGTATATTTATACTTATCTAAAATATATTTAAAAATTATATATTATATTTATATCAATATAACTATATTAATATATTAATATATTAATACATTATTTTTAATTATATATTTTTTGAAGTAGACCCTTTGTCAACGCTACTAAAAAAATACTGATAAAGGGGGTCCCTTTATCAGTGCTAAAAAAAGCTCTGATAAAGGGCTGATAATGGTACCCCCCTTTATCAGTTCTTTTTCGTTAGTGCTGATAAAGGTTGGCGCTGAGAAAAACTGTTTTTGTGGTAGTGAATATTGGAATTTTTTGTATGTCATACATTTTATTGATTTCATGCATGTAGAAAAAAATGTATTTGATAATATTATTGGCACATTTTTAAATGTTCCTAAAAAAACAAATGATGGAATCATGGCTATATTGGACTTGATTGAAATGGTTATAAGGGAGGACTTGACATCGTTGAAGGTAAAAAGGTGAAATTTGCTTCCTCCAGCAGCTTACACTCTATTCAGACAGGAAAAATTGCAATTTTTATTTTATTTACTAGTGTAAAATTTCTGTAGTGGTATTCATCAAATATCAATAATATCATTTCAATGACTAATTTGAAGTTATAAGGGCTAAAATCAGACGAATATCATGTTTTGATGCAAGATTTAATGCCTTTTAATTTTCATTTCATTATTCCTCAAAATTTATGACATATATTAACCATATTCTACTTCTTTTTCAAATCCATATGTAGTAATATTGTAGACCCAGTGAAGTTTCCCGACATGAATAAAGAGATTGTAGTCATATTATATGAATTATAGATGTTTTCCCACCACTAGTCTTTGGTATGATGGTCCACCTGATGGTTATCTTGGTCAGAGAGGTTCAACTATATAGTCATATCCATTACTAATGGATGTACCCCATTAAATGGTATATAAAGGTTTTGAAAGGGTATATCAAGAATCAAAGTCGACCAGAATTTTGTATTATAGAATGATATATTTTAAAAAAAATGAATTATGTACCCATTACCTATAAAATGTTGAAATAATTGGTCTTCCAAAGTCTTGTCACAGCAAACGCCTTATGGGCAAAGGGATTTCTGGAATAGATGTTGTTACAATTACCATGAAAAAGTGACATCAAGCACATCTTTACATATTACATAATAGTGAAGATGTTGATCCATACATTAAATTCCAAAAATAAATTCTTAGATATTTTATTCCATCAAGGGATAAAGGATGGATATCAAATATACATAATAAACACATCATAGGATGGTTAAAAGATCAAGTTTATAAGGAGTTATCTACAAATCCAAATTCAATCATCGAATAACTTCAATGGATAGAAATAGGACCAAATAAAATTATTATATCTTACATTGGTTTTGTAATAAATGGTTATATGTTCTATTAAAAGGAACACTATGACTTTAGTACGATGCAAAACTGTGGTGTTACAATTGTGGAAGAAGCGATTCACATATCAACTTCTATGGATAGAAATCTAATTTATGAAAATATTGAAGGTTCTGAGCGAAGCAAAATCGTGTTTATAACGAGACCCAACATTAATTTTTACCATGATAAATTATTATTTTGGGACCGAAACAATGATGAACATCGGTCCCCATAGAATAGAATCAATGATTTAGATAAAGAAGGAAGAGGACTGAAACCTTTAGAGAGTATATTTCACATCATGTTTATAATTATTTTAATTGATTTCATAAAGAAAATAATACCTGGATCTTCGGTAATTTCTTCGTTGATGATTTTTATTGTTTGGAATGACCTTTTGATATTGTCTCATTATTCCTGAAAGGATCCAAACTAGAATCCATCTAGTGTGATCTAAATGTGCTCTTATAGCCTTCAATCAACACCACTCATTCTCCGGGTACTAGTGTGGATAAGTGAGTGTATTGTGTCGGTGGTTCTTGATCACTTGTTCTTTGGTCTTAAAAAACGTCTCTTGTTATTGAGAGGGGCGGGAAGGGGATTTGAGGTAGAAATTTTTTAGCTCAACAATTCTCAATTCATCGGGAGTGCAGTTCAGTACATTGCACAATAGACGTACGTCTCTATTTATTAACATGGGGATTTAGTTACAATATTTAACTAAATAACATCAATTAAATACATTCATAACCTTAGAGAAAACCAATTATTTTAATAATAATATTGTGTCATTATTTATGGTGCGCCAACTTGCGCAACATAGAATTAAAAATAAAATTCTGCATCTCAAAATAATAGAAACATTATTATTATTTTAGCTTGTGCCAACTAGATAAATAATTATTTATCGTATTGAAAATAATTATTTTACTAATATACCAGCCTTGGTCTACTCAAACTCCACTTTCATTTATTAAACACCCAAATAAATAAATAAATAGATTATTCTCTTAAAAATATTTTATTTATAAACTAGTAAATAAATATTTATTAAACGTTTAATAAAAAAAATAAATATATTTTACCCACAATCTAGTGACTAATTATTTATATAATTTATGCGATCATTTTTACTTGAATAAAATTATTCTAATTTTTTTAGAATAATATTTATTCCATCAACTAAATTAAAATATAATTTAACCGAGACCACTAGAAACACGTATTGTGTGACCCTGATTCTCTCTCATTGTCATTAGGTGGGATTGCCTAAAGTCCAAGAGTACTATCTAGAAATGGGTCAAGTAACCCAAGAAAAAGAAATTAAAGTCACAAAAACAACATCCACATATGAATGCTCACCGTGTAATATAATCCCTTTATCTCAATATCTCATTAAGATGGTTTCATGATAGTGTCATCAACCATTATGCTTGATATGGCATTCTTTGACTACCTGAAATAAACTCATCATTACACCATGTCCTTGGAATTTCATTCGATGGTTCTATTTAAATCAAAGTTCTGAGATATCAACTTCCATAAATGGAAGGGATAAATCCTTCCTTGACTAATCCATTAATAACAATCCATTCATGACGCACCTAATGTACCGTATATCCCAACAACTGTCTGCATGACGGTTTTAATTAGAAAATCAAAATGTGTCAGTCATGACACATATTAATGATAATATTAAAGTCTAAGGATCATTACACATTCTTATAGATAGGAATATATGATGACATAAAAACATGTGAAATTCATACTCATGGGTCTGTTCTAATAATCTCTCATCTTAGATATTACCAAGTGAGAACTTCCTGAGAAGAAGTCTCATCTGCTTACGAGTCTCACACCTGATGGTTTGTATACTATGTTTCCATTTATAGTATTTTATCCAACTGTATAAATATATTTAAGAATGTTGTTATCAAACTTCAAGGTTCTCATCATAGCGGGGAACTGCTATGACCTTGTCAATGCAACAAATACTCCAGGACATTATTATAGTATATTCATGCATAAAAATGAAAAATTTGTAATAAGATGTATAATATTTAAATATATTAAATATTCATTTAATCAATGTACAACTAGTTGGTTCTAGGACACCAAATCTTACAAACTCCCACTTATACTAGAGCCAAATACATATGAATTTCAGTATGATAGACCTCTCATGATGATCATGTGTCTACTGAGTTATGGTTTTAGTCATGGGGTATGGCACATTGTATTCTGTGGAAATGTTTCTCACTTCAACTTCAACTCTCTGAGAAAAATTTCTCAAGAGATGATACTTCCAAAGTTTTTCCTTTGTCCACTGATGTGACCTTGTCTCTTTTGTGAGATCCACCGTTGTAGTATTATCACAGTACAGTGTGATGGGATCTTTACTACTAGGTATCACATCCATCGTCTGGACAAATATCTAAATCCAAACTACTTATTTATCTACCTCAGAAGCTGCGATATTCTCAAAATCTGCTATAGAATTTGTGACCACACTCTATTTCAATCTCTTCCAGCTCACTGCACCTCCATTCAAAGTGAATTTGTATCCAATTTGTGACTTCATGACATATTAACTAGTCTGGACACTAGAATATGCATATCCTATTATGACTAGTTCCACATCTCCTCCATAAACCAGGAACATATCCTCATTACACCTCAGATACTTTAGGATAGTTTTGACTGTCATCCAATGGCAGTCACTTGGGTCAGCTTGATATCTGCCTACCACACTCAATGTGTAGGTGACATACAACCTAGTAAATAGCATAGAATACATGTATGATTCAATCCATTATGCACATGGATTCCTTTACATTATCATTATTTCCTCATGTGTATGAGGAAACATTTTCTTAGAATGATGAATGCCATGTGACACTGGAAAAATTCCCCTCTTGGATTGTTCCATACTAAATATCTTTAGTATCTTATCATTATATCTACTCTGACTTAATCCCAACAATCTCTTTAATCTATCATGATAGATATTAATCCCAAGAATATATGTTTCCTTCCCCAAATCTTTCATAGAGAATCATTGATTCAACCATGCCTTAACATATTGTAATACCGGTATCACATTTTCAATAAGTAATATGTCATCAACATATACTATTAGGAAAATGACTGCACTTCCAATAAATAATTTTTAGACACAAGGCTCACATTCATTCATGATAAAACCAAATTTCATTATTTTTTCATCAAAATGAATGTTCCATGACCTGTATACTTTCTTTAATACATAAATGGATTCCTGCAACTTTCATACCTTGTTAGTATCCTTTGGAGTCATAAACCCTTCAGGTTGTGTCATGTAGACATATTCATGAAGGTTCTAGTTAAATAAGGTTGTTTTGACATCTATTTTTCAAATCTAATAGTCATGGAAAGTGGTAATGGCCAATATAATTCTGATGGATTTCATCACTGCAACTGGTGAAGAGGTTTCATTGCAATCAACCGCATTGATGTTGCTTGAACCCTTTAGCAACCAGTCATGCATTATATGTACTGATTTGGCCTTCTATTTCCAATTTATTCTTGAATTCCCATTTTCAACCAATAGGCTTTACATCAACTGAAGGATCTACCAAAATCCAGATTTGGTTTTGGTACATGGAATCCATTTCAGAATTCATGGATTCTTGCCACTTGGTAATATATGTGCCACTAACTACTTCCTTGTAGGTCAGAGGATCATTATTATCAACTAATAATGTGTCGCCTTCCTCAAAAACTAGAAAACCATAGCATTTGTGTTCTCTAACCTCTCTTATACTCCTACTTTGTTTTTGTGTCTTGGAATAGTTCTTTCTTCCATGGGGATTTTTGGAATCTATTCATATACCAACAATTGTGTACCTTGAGCCTCAACTTCATCAAATTATATCTCTCTCCCACTATCTATTTTAGAGATGTTCTACCTATCAAGTAATATTGAATGTCTTTCCACTATATCCTTTTCTTATGAGGGGTTGTATAGGTAATATCCCCTTGTTTATTTGGGGTATCCTATAAAGGTACACTTTGTGCCTCAGGGTGAAAGTTTGTTACCTGAAGAGGCCATAACAAACTCATCGCTTCCCCCACACATGTAAATTCAATAACATGGATTTCTTTCTACTCTATAACTCATATGAAATACCATTTATCAATTTATTTTGTACATGGTTTAGTATGTGTGCCATGGTTTTTAACGCATGTCCCCAAAAGGATAATGGAATACTCACATGACTCATCATTAAACTCACCATGTCCAACAAGTTTGGATTCCTCCTTTCACTCACACCCTTCCACTGGGGTGTGTATAGAGGACTGAATTGGGATAGAATCCCAAAACATCCATAAGTAATCAATGAAGTATTGATTAAGATATTCTACACCTCGATCTAAGTAGAGTTTCTTAATTTTCTTACTAAGATGGTTCTCAAATTCATTCTTGTATTCTTTAAACTTATCAAAATAATACGATTTATACCTCATTAAGTAGATATATCCTTATCCACTAGAATCATCAGTAATTGTTTTGAAGTATGAGTACCCTCCCCTTGCTTCAACTAGAAATAGTATACAAACATCAATATGAACCAATTCATGAATCTCTTTAGCCCTTTCACCTTTCCCACAAAATGGGGCTTTGGTCATTTTGCATTGTAAACATGCATGATAAACTCCAAGTGATTTTATTTCGAATCAATATAAATATCCATCTTTATGTAACTTTTTCAAGAGTTTCTCATTTAAAATACCTAGCCAGTGATGCCAATTTTGGGTGTGGTATGAGTCATGTGAAGTATCTTTGTTATCGATTTCCATTATTTGTTTTGTGTAATCCAACACATAAATACCGTTGTATAAATGTGACCTTCAAAAACAAATGGTATATTTGTAAAAGAATCAACATTCATTTACAAACATGAAGAAACCCCATCTATTTTTAATATGGATGTAACGACCTGGACTTGAATATCCACCTGAACTATGGTAAACAGGTCAGGTGTTACTACCTTAGGTGTGCCTCCCTAAATGCCAAAGGCTGCCGACTAGTAGAGAGGGTCATTATAGGTATATTGGGGAGGTTATACCCTCTCAGAAGATAATAATTCTACTGATCTGAGTATAATAATAAAGATGAAGTGGAATAAAATGACTCTGCAGACTCGAACCAGACCCACAGAGTGTAAAAACATTCAATATCAATAAACAACGGAAGCAATAAATATAAACAACGGTAGCATAAAGTAAACACAACAGAATGATGATCACTTTTAACTACCACTGAACAAAAAAAATTCATCCAAATAAGTTCATACATTTCCATATGTAAAGGTGCCAATGGCTAACCAATTGTAGCTAAAAAACAAGTAAGCATACTGATACAAGAAAGTAAGCAAAGTAATATAAAATCTAGCTAGGCAAGACCTCAAGTTCCATACTATCTCCATGCAATAACTAATGTAGCCCATCTTATAAAGCTATCCTCTTTCTTACATGTAAACCCATAAAGTCTGCACGCGTCCTGAAGGGCCCGTGCAGGGTGTGAGACGAATATCAGTAGGATACCACCCAACAGGGCATACCTAATATAAGTATTTAAGTAGAGTAGCCACCATAGAGTGTCACCTTCATCATCTAATGATAGAATCTCTGTCATGTAACCTGGCCCCATGTTCCTCCTGACACAACGTGTCTCAAGTACCGACGTCCTGAAGGCACGCCCGAGAAATAGTAACCCGGAGGAACAGTGATGTCTGTCCTCAATAAGTTATCGGAGGGACAACAATGTCTACCCTAAAAATAAGTAACCAGAGGGATAGTGATGTCTGCCCTCAAAATAAAGTAACTAGAGGGATAACGATGTCTGCCCTAAAATCACGGCAAGCCTCTACCCCCAACCTGATAGCCTCACTGTTATCCCCTTAAGGCTCCTCACCTTCCAAGTGGCTTCCTACGGAAAGCACCCCCAAACCAATAGTACCTAAACCGAAACTAATGGGGGGCTCTACCCAAACGAGTGGTCAAAACCACCTCATCATGGAGTCTCTCAGTGTGCACACAACTCATAATTTTGGGTCAGCGGTAATCAACAAATAGTACCCAAGCCAGAGCATCTTTGACACCTCATGCCCCTGCAACCATGTCGCTCAACTCTAATGGCCCTGTCATCCAAGTAAATCGGGTTGTGCCCATCCTAACAGTCACACTGCCTCAAGTCGACGTCCAGGATGCCCAATTCCGTGGTTAGAACCACCCAATGTAACCCGGTCCAAACCCAACCTATGATCAGCATCACTCAAGAATATTCAGGCCATGCCCAACATAACACAAAGGTTGTAGAATATGCAATTCAACAATTAAATATATAACACATTTAAACAAAACACATTAACAGGAAAAAAAATTCTAAACAGTTTAATTACACTTTCCCAACGGTTAACAAACAATAGTACTGAGGTCCTGAAACCCTTTAACAATTCATATTAAGTTTTAATAAACTAAACTCAATAGTTTAATCAAACAAAAACATTTATAACCATTTTGGCATTCCCCCGCCAAAATACCCTGATGAACAATGACCACTCACCCGGCCCTACTCAAGAAAAAAAAGAAACATGTCATACCCAAAGGCATCCCATAGGTCAAATAATAGTTAAATAGGCAATAAATGGTAAAACAGGGTCACACTCAAAATACCTGAAAAAGCGCCAAAGTCCATGCCGCCCAAAAGTCTACGAAAACACAAAAACAGGTATGCACCACCTACTTGAGACTCATACGATGATACTCCTCCTATAACAACCTCCAATTAGATCTAAAACACAGTAGATCTACAAAATAATAAAAACCTCTCAAACCCCCATAACTCATCTTAGAACAAAAATCAAGAATAATAGCTCAAGAAGAATCAAGTCCTTACCGAGGGGGTTCTAACGCATCTGAAGGTGATTGAAACGGAGTTCAAACAGACAATCGAGAGAAAAAACAAGATCCAACCAGCTCTCCCTGGTCAAAACTCATCAAGGGTTTGGATTTCTGCCTCAAAACGATGCTACTTCCTATGAAAAAAATAAAATACATAGTGTGTACATATGACTACACACAGTGTATCATTTTATTATTCATATGACGGATGATATTTTGTTGAGGACTTGTCGACTGACTACATGGCGTCTACTTATGGTACACGGTGTGTACCTCTTTACCCAGCCAACATCCCGAACACGCCATGTATATCCCCATAAATGGCCCCTCTACATGGCGTGTACAAATAGTAAATGTCTTGTACTTGATAAAAATATTCTACCACACCAACATGCCCACACGCCATGTATGGCTTTCACACAGTCACGGGTACACTGTGTATCGAGCAACACTACACGCCGTATAGTAGGAAATTCTTATACGGTCACCACATAACATGTACTCAGCGAGAACATGGCTGGTACACACCTAACCCACACACGGCGTATACTTTAGAGTACACAGTGTGTAGTCTAAAAATTTCTAGAACTTCCCATATTTTCACAATTTTTTCAGAAACAAATTAAAAATTCAAACAGGGTAGGGATTTTGACCTATTCTAAATACTCGGGTTCTTACAATATCCCCACCTTAACATAGCTCATCCCTGAGCTATCAAATGAAACCTGGAGATAGCACCAAACATACCACCCCGATCAAAGTAGCCCAGACTACCCTGTTCTTAAAGGTTCTGGATAAATTCTTCATGGGGATCCGCACCTTAGGAATCACCTAACTTGATCTCAACCCGAAAAAACTCAAAACAATCAAAGGTTCACTAACTTACTTTCTGAAAACATGGTCCTCTCATGATGCATCATCACCCCTACACCTCATTGGTTCTCCTGTGTCATTCCCAACACCCAGCATATCCTGCACCACCTCGGTGTCTGCCTCCATGAGGTCCTGCATCCCATGGACGCTCTAAATAAAACCTGATGCCATGAACCTCAAGTAACCCACATCCTCGATGCCTCGATGCCCAAGGCACCTCAATTAACCCGCATCATCGATGCCCCAATTCCCAAGGCACCTCAATTAACCCTCATCCTCTATGCCCTGATGCCCAAGTCACCTCATGTAACTTTCATCCTCAATTCCCCTTATGTTACACATCTCATACATATATATAAATATATCATGCACCTAATATGGTGCCAATCCCATTGACCAGTATCTAGTCAGTCCACATAGATCATGTGCATCACGTGCACTCATAACGGACATGCCTCTATAGGTCATTCCAAAAAGAAAACATGGAAAACACGGCCACACCCATGGTGTACCTCTAATCGTCATCGGCTCACCAGCCTGCTCAGCCTCTAGCAGCTCCACAGCATGTACTCGGCCTGAAGTATGACTGTCTGATGCCTGACCTCCCTGTGGTGCTGCTCCAGCCACCGCCCACTGACCCCTCAGCTATATCATGTTGTCTCTGTAACATATCCCATGTGTAGTTGAACCTCAGATACCCTCTCCTAGTACTGAACCTGAACCAAATCCAGATTCCACCATCTTTCCAAGTCCCTACTTGCCGGTTGTCTGAGAAAGATGCCTGTAAAACCTCTCAAGATGCCTGACCTTTCCACATGTTTGGCACTCCTTTGGAGGCCTATCTCACTGAGTCCAAACATGTCCTAGATGTCCACACTAAAATAAAACCCCTAAATAACTACCACAAGGTGGTATAGATGAGTCCTTTTCCTGACTTCCCTACAATAACTCATCCCATCCTCAATTCCAATTGTCTGAACCATCACCAAAAGTCATCTCCCGACCAACCTGGGGTCTATCCCTCTAGTTTCCCTCCACTATGAGTGCCTGATTCACCACCTCTGAGAATGAACCCAGCCTGAAGATATTCACCTGGATCCGAATGGCATGTCGCAATCCATCCTCGAAGCACCTCACCCTATCCTAATCATCACTTACCATACCGGGTGAAAAGCAGGACAGCTCAGTGAAAGTAGTTGCATAGTCCATAACGGACATGTCTCCCTACTGAAGGCTCAAGAACCCCTGATCTCTCTCTGCCATCAGTTTCTGTATGTAAAAGTTCTCGAAAAACCTATCCTTGAAGTCTTTCCATGCTAGTACCTCATGCCTGCAAGCCTGAACCTGCACATCCCACCAACGCTTCTCCAGTCCCCGCAGCATGTACGTCGCCAGCTTGACCCTCTGCCCTAGAGGCATCTCAAGCTGCTCGAAGATCATCTGCATGATCTCTATCCAGTTCTCAGGTTCCAGTGGACCACCCTCACCCTGAAAAAGCGGCGGGTGCTACGATTGGATCTCCCACGTGAGATATTCCATTGATGTCTTTGTACCCTGTGCACCTTTGTAGATCCCCTGCAAGACATGTACCAAGATAGATTAGAGCTACTCATTGATCCATAGTACGAATACTGCCAAACCCGGTTGTTGTCCTACATGCACAAGATCTTGAACCTGATCTAATCCCTAAACCTGTACCTATGGCTCACGCTCTGCCAGCACTAGATCCAAGACCTTCTCCTGCTCTTGTGACACTATACCATCTTCTGCCTAACACTCCATCTGAGTTGTCTAGAAGGAACCCATTTAATACCATAAATGGTCAGACAGTCCATATATATATTACAATATATATTCAATATAGATAAAGAAATTAGTAAAGAGGCAGCATAAAACAACTACCCTTACTCTCCCCTATCGCAACCCATGCCCATGGCATCCCGACCTCATGGCCTCCTTACCTGCTCTTAACGGGGACAAGTATCAAAAGTATCTCAGGCCATGACCATTACGAGAACCAACATTTCCTCAAACCAACGACCGAGTCGCCCAAACCTAGTGATCAAAATCACCTCAACCAATAGTACATGCCTACTCGTACAAGATCCAAACCCAAATACCCTATCACATGCAATTCTACAATTATATAAATCATGGAATAACACATTGCAATCAAAAAACAATTCTATCGGGAATTTCACCTATTCACATTCCAAAGAATACAAGCATGGAAATTTGATAATATTCACATGTAATTATCACTTCATAAAGAATACGTGTGGTTATGAAATTGAAATACCCTAAAAATGTTCCTTTGAAAATCCAAACAAATAACATTTCCATATCGGTCCAAGGTCAAATTTTTCCTTACCGCATCGGTTCAAGGGTCATATATCACAATCCATAACATCACAAACCAAGTGAGCCACTGAAGTGGAAGTATTATAAAATGTAATATGAGAAAAAAGAAAACAGAAATTCCCACCCATGGAAACTTGGTCCATCCCTCATACCTGGGGTTGCAGGCACCCAAGCACAAGCTAGATACCCAGTTCCCGTAACAACCTATCTCAAGTCTACCATATCCCAAAAAGTAAACCAGTATATATAAAAAGATAAGTCTCAATCTAATTAGTATCTATAAAAACACCTCTAATAAATCCCTTTCAAGAAATCATATGATACCACTTTGTAATGACCCAGACCTGAACATCCACCTGAATAGTGCTAAACAGGTCGGGTGTTACTACCTTATAATCACCTCCTTGAATACCAAAGGTTTTCAACTAGCAGCGAGGGTCTTTATAGGTATAGTGGGGAGGCTATACCCTCTCAGAGGATAATAATGCTACAGGCCCAAGTATAATAATAAAGATTCATTGGAATAAAATGATTATTCATACTCGAACCAGACCCACAGAGCGAAAGCACATTCAATATCGATAAACAATGGAATTAATAAATAGAAACAATGGCAGTGGAAAGTAAACACAATAGAATGTTGATCACTTGTAACTACCTCTAAAAAAACATGCTTCCAAAGAAGGTCATACATATCCATATGTAAAGGTTACAATGGCTAACCAACTGTAGCTACAAAACAAGTAATCATGCTAATACATGAAAGTAAGCAAAGAAAAGTAAAATTCAGCTAGGCAAGAACTCGAGGTCCATACCATCTCCGTGCAACAGCTAATGCAACCCAACTCTAGAAGATTTCCTCTTTCCTTCAATTAAATCCATAAAGCCTTCACGCATCTCGAAGTGCCCATGTAGGGTGTGAGACAAATCTCTATAGGATACCACCCAACGGTGTGTACCTAATATTAGTGTTTAAGCCGGTTTTCATTTATAAGGAAAATAGTAAATAGAAAGATGCACAAATAAACAAAAACTCCATTGGTAATCAGCAGCCACCATGGAGTGTCACCTACTTCGGCCAATGCCGGAATCACTGTCATGTAACTCGGCACCATGTTCCCCTTGACATCGCATGTCTCAAGTACAGACGTCCCAAAGTCATGCTTGAGAAATTATAACCTGAAGGAACATCGATGTCTTTCCTCACTAAGTAACTAGAGGGACATAGATGTCTACCCTCAAAATAAGTAACCTAAGGGAAAGTAATGTCTACCCTCAAAATAAAGTAACCAGGGGGACAGTGATGTCTGCCCTCAAATTAGGGTGAGACTCTACCCCCAACCTGATAGCCTCACTACTATCCCCTGAAGGCTCCTCACCTTCAACATGGATTCCTATGGCAAGAACCCCCAAACCAATAGTACTTAAACTGCAACTAACAGTGTCCTCTACCCACATGAGTGGTCAAAACCACCTCATCATGGAGTCTCTTTGTGTGAACACTACTCATGGTTCTAGGTGAGTGGTAATCACCAAATAGTACCCAAGCCACAACATCTCTGACACCTTGTGCCCCTGCGACCATGTCGCTCAAGTATGATGGCCCTACCGTCTAAGTAAGTCAGGTCATGCCCAACCTGATAGTCACACTACCTCAAGATGACGTCCATGACGCCCAATCTCGTGGTCAGAACCACCCAATGTAACCCGGGCCAATCCCAGACTGTGATCAGCATCACTCAAGAATATCCATCCCATTCCCAACACAACCCAAGGGTTCCAACATATGTAATTCAGCAATTACATATATGACACTTTTCAACAAAACACATAAACAAGAAAAACAATCTAAATAGTTGAATTTCACTAGCCCAACAGTTATCAAACAACAGTACTAAGGTCTTGAATGCCTCTAACAATTCATATCAAGTTTTAACAAACTAAACTCAATAGCTCAATCAAACTAAAACAATTATAACCATTTTTTCATTCCCTGGAAAAAATTCCCCAATGAACAACGACCACTCGCCCAGCCCGCTCAAGAAAAATAGGTAACAGGGCATATCCAAAGGCATCCTATAGGTCAAATAATAGTTAAATAGGCAATAGCAGGTAAAACAGGGTTACACTCAAAATACTTGAAAATGCACCAAAGGTCGCACCACCCAAAAGTCTATGAAAAAAAAGAGGTATGCACCACCTACTTGAGACTCGTACAATGATGATCCTTCGATAAAAACCTCCAATTAGGTCTAAAACGCAGTAGATCAACAAAATAATCAAAACTTCTCAATCCATAATAACTCATCATAGAATAGAAATCAAGAAGAATGGATCAAGAGGAACAAAGGCCTTACCGAGGGGGTTCTAACACATCCAACGACGATCAAAACAGAGTTCGTACATCCAATCGGGATAAAAAATGAGCTCCAGCTGGCTCTCACTACTCAAATCCATCAAGGGTTTGGGTTTCTGCCTCAAAACGAGGCTACTGCCCATTTTAGTGGAAAAAAAATAAAATACACCGCATGTACATATGACTATATGTCATGTATCATTTTACTGATCATATGACGGCTGATATTTCACCGAGGAATTTTTGACTTACTACACTACGGGTAGCTATGGTACACGACATGTACCTCTTTACCTGGCTGACATCCCCAACACGCCATGTATATCCCCATACATATCCCCTCTACACGACGTGTATAAATATTACACGGTGTGTACTTGATAAAAAAATTCTACCCTACCAATAGGCCTACACACCATGTATGGCCTTCACACGGTCACGGGTACTTGACGTGTCGAGCAACACTACACATTGTGTAGTGGGAAATTCATATGCAGTCACCACACAACATGTACTTGGTGAGAACACAGATGGTACTTGCCTAACCCATACACAGTGTGTACTTTAGAGTACATGGAATGTAGTCTGGAAATTTCCAGAACATCCTAGATTTTCCCAGTTTTCTCAGAAACAAATCAAAAATTCAAATAGGGTCGGTATTTTTACCGGTTCTAAAAACCTAGGTTCTTACAATGGATATAGAAATAATTTTTTTAGTAAAATACATCATATAATAACAACCCTCTAATACCAAGATCATTCATGCTGGAAATGTGAGGTTGCAGTCCTTGAAAGATATAGTAGTAAATATGGCTCTGTTGGATACTCGTAGATCTACCTCCCCTCGATCAATCTTCATGATTCTACTTGGTTAATTTATTTGGATACATATTTAAACACCACAATCTATATCTAATACCCAATTTGTAGAAACAGATAGAATACATTTGATAAAAACGCACCTGAATCTTCACCTTTCTTCTTAGACTAGTTTTTCTTCTTCTTCTAGTATACCTTCTTACCACATGAGAAACAAATAGCTTCATGTTCCCTTTCCTTCCCTTTGATCTTAATTTTGTTTGAAGGGTGTGAAAAATCTTAAGGATTAAATCTATTCACCTTCCCTTTCCTATTATTCACCATAAGGACATAAGACTTTTTATGCTTCATATATTTGTACCCTTAGAGAATGAGGATAAGAAGATCAAATAGGGACTTTTCAATGATGTTCATATTGAAATTAACAACAACACTGGAGAAGTTACGAGGTAGTGATGAAAGAATTAGATTGGTACCTAGTTCTTCAGAGAGTTTAAAACCTATAACATCTAAGAGATAGATGTATACAAGGATATTGACTATGTGAGGCCCAGCTGAGGCACCCTCTCAATGCTTATTCTGAAAGAGTTCCTTGTATATCTTAAATAAATCTTGTCCTTCTCTCTCCTAGTAATGACCATAGAGGTGCTCGAGCATGCTACAGGCATCCATATTTTTAGGAGACTTCATGAGATCATTGTACATTAATGATAGCATCAAACATTGAACACTGACTGTGTCGTTCAAATGTTTCTCAAAGACAAAGAACTCTTAATCACTCGTCTCATGGGAAGATGGATCAAGTAATGTTGACTCTTTCATGTAAGACTTCATTTTATGGAGTAGAATAACCTAATGGTTTATAAACCATTACTGGAAGTCACTGTTTTTTAGGATGTTGTATTTATTCAGAATTGATCACATGGATAGTGTGGTTGAAGAGTTTTTCATTTTATTATACAATTAAAATATCATATCATTAGTAATTTCTTCATTAAATTTTATGATAAATAATAAATTAATTTTATTTAATCTCCTAATATTTTATCAAGTCCTAATGGCCCTCTCCATTGAAATTAGAATGTCTAGTTGCCATGAAATTCTAATGGAAAGGATCCAAATTCCCCTTTTCATAAGACCAATAAGGTTTGGTTAGGATATTTGAAGGTATTTAGGTAGGTAGGTCTTTGCCAACTATGGTCTTGCAGCTTCTTGATCTGTTGAGTCGACTCCCCAATCCTGAAATCCTAACTTTTCATTTCCTCAACTCTTTCCTCCAATATTACACCAACTATAGCAAGGGATAATTCTATTTATGTAACATGGTTAAGTCAACCCGAAACCTTTTATAAGGGATTCTTATATAAAAGTATGTTTCCTAACAAGGTTTGGTCAAACACATAGCTTTATTGAGTTTTTCCCTTTATTAAGTAACAGAATGCTTCGTCTGATTTAATATTTTATTTAAGGGATTTTTACCTCTTATGTGTGAATTTCATAATATAATTATCACATGCTTGTTAATATTAATTGTATATTACATAAGTGATTAAACATGTCTTGATAATATTTATGTATAAGCATGGTTTATTTTAGTTCCATCTTGCATGCTTTTTTAATTCACTAATTATGTGATTGTGACAACACATATATAATGATAAACCATGTAACTAATAGAAATAAAATAAAGCAAAGGGCATGATAAAGAAATTTTATAATGGTTATTTTATCTATCAGTTGATATAATAACCCTGACTTATGGGAGAAACACCTTGAACCTTTTGGGTTTGGGTTTACATCTTTCCACCTGTCCACCTCTGTATCTCATGGGATTGGTTTCATCTTGGATTCAGCTTGAACCACCTCCAATAGATTGGGAGTTTCATCCATTATAAAAGTTTTTTTTACTCACACATAAGTGAGTGGGTAAATGGGGGGTTTAAATAAAATAAACCATGGGCACGTAGGCCCTGCATATTAATGAGGAGAGATGACTTGTAGGCCAACAATTAATTTAATAAATAAATTAAAAGGAAACCAATCACATATAAAGGTCTTTGTATAGTTCAGGATCACCCACATACATGAAAATATTTATGTATTCAATAAAAGAAGTATTAAATTCTTTAATCATTAATATTAAGATAAATTGATCTTGAATCTATTTATTATTATCTTCAATTAATCAATCATTTTTTCTTAATCCTATTATAAATTTCCTTGAGATTCTTATCTTCGTACGTAAATACACTTTGGAGGTAAGCTAGTGAATACCCATTTGAATCTACCCAAGATGTATTATATTCGTATACTATTTTACTCTTCTAATATATGGCATACATGATGTTTCAATTCATAGAGTAACAACCTGTAGTATGATTTATACAAGATGAGCAGTTCTGAACATTACACAAACATTAATGTTTTAACTTTGTATAATCTGGTAAAGTACACAGTGTGTATTTCTGACTACATAGCATGTACTAATCTTCACCATCTATCCTAAAGTACACACATAGAGAATCAGTATAAAAAGAGTACTTTGGAAATTTTGGGAGTACATGGAGTGTACAATGGCCTACATTCCATGTTTTCTATGTGTTACTCATTTACTTATCTGCTTAGCCGTGTATGGGATACATGGTTTTTTCCCTGACTTGAGGGGACTACATACCATGTGTAGTGGGCCACATGGTGTGTAATCTGGTAAGCATGTGCCTATCTGTCCTGGTCAACATGCAGTGTATAATTAACTACACTACATGCAATAAATCCACAGGGATTGAGTAATTATCGGATTACTCCTGGTGAATTGAACATGAAAACACAACATGTAGTCTATATTACACGACATGTAGTCCGTATTACATGGTTTGTGTGGAAGAGAACACAATGGATACATCCAAACACACGACATGTACATTCATGTCACCTAGGAAGAATTTTTGGTGCCTCCTGATGAGTTCTCTATTTTAATTTTAATTAAAAATCATTTATTTATGTGAAATCTATGAGAGACAAAAAGAGGGAGAACATATCTTAAAATCCAGATTACAAGAATGATTAACCTTGATTTGACAAACTAAATTATTAAACTGTAAAACATCAACAAATTAATTCAATAATTATAAACTATGATGTAACCCCTCTGATACAACTTGAAGGTTCTGGGTGCCACGGAACCGTGGTTGGAGCGACAAACAACTTTAATTTTTACCATGATCAATGATTATTCTAGGACTAATATGATGATGAATTCCAGTCTCCATGGAATATAATATTTATATAAACAAGGAAGAGGCCCGAAAACTTTAGATAGGGTCTTTCACATTATGATTATAATTAATTTAATTAATTTTATAAAGAAAGGAATACCTGTAACTTTGGTACTTTCTTAGTTGATGATGTTGATCATCCGAAATGATCCTTCTAGATTATCTCGTTGTGCTTATGAGGATCTAAACCAGAATCCCTCTAGCAGTTATCCACATGTTCTCTGATGGACTCCAATCGACATCACTCGTTCTCTAGGTGCTAGCATGGCGAAGCGAGTGTCTTGTGTCGGTCATTCTTGATCTCTTGTTATTTGGTCTTGAAGAACATATCTCATTCTTGAGAGGGTTAGGAAGAGGATTCAAGATATAAATTGATTATCTCAACAATAATCAATTCATTGGGTGTGTAGTTCGGTTCATGGCACAATAGACATATGTCTCTATTTATTGACATGGGGCATCGGTTACAATATTTAATTGTGTATTAGAAATTAAATGCATTCATAACCTTAGAGAAAACCCATTATTTTAATAATAATATTATGTCATTATTTATGTTGTGCCATATTGCACAAAAAGGAATTATAAATAAAATTCCACATCATAAAATAATATCATCATTATTTTTATTTTAACTTGTGCCAACTAGTTAAATAATTATTTATCATCTTAAAAATAATTATTTTACTACTGGACCGACCTTGGTCTTCTAAAACTTTACTTCCATTTATTGAACACCAAAATAAATAAATAAATAATTTATTCTCTTAAATAAATATTTTATTTACTAACTAATGATAAAATATTTATTAATTTTAAATAAAATAAATATATATATATATTAACCACAATCCATGGAATAAATATTTATTTAATTTATGCAATAATTTTAACTTGAATAAAATTATTCCATTATCTTGAGAATAATATTTAATCCATTAATTAAATTCAAATAGAATTTAACTGAGAGAATCATAATCACTTATTGTGTGACCCTCTAGGATTATTTCTCATTGGCATTAGGTGGGATTGCCTAAAGTCTAAGAGTACTATCAGGAAACATATTAAGGAACCCAATATAAAGAACATAATGTCGTAAAAACGAAATCCACATACGAACACTCAATGTGTAATATAATCCCTTTATCTCAATATCACATCAAGTTGGTTTCATGATAGTGTCGTCAACCTTTATAATTGATATGTCATTCTTTGACTACCTAAAATAAACTCTTCGTAAAACCATGGCCATGGAATTTTGTTCTACAGTTCTATTTCAATCAAAGGGCCAAGATATCAACTTCCATAAATGGAAGGGAAAATTCCTTCCTCAACTTATCCATTAATAACATGCCATTCATTATGCACCAAATGTACCTTACTTCCCACCAACTATCTGTGTGACGGTTTTCATCAACAAATGAATGTGTGTGAGTCATGACAAGTATTAATGATAATCTTAAATTATAAGGATCATTACTCATGCTCATATATATGAATATATGATGACACTAAAACATACAGAATTCATACTGTCGGTTATGTTCTAATAATCTCCCGTCTTGGAGATTACCAAGTGAAAACTTCATGATAAGAAGTATCATATGCTTATGAGTACTCGCACCCGATAATCTATTTACTATGTGTCCCATTATAGTATGTCATCCAACCGCAGAACTATATTTTAGAATATTGTCGTAGCACTTCAAGGTTCTCATCATAGGGGGGAACTTCTATGACATTTTCAGTGCGACAAATACTCCAGGGCATTATTACTCTATAGTCATACAGAACACTGAAAAATATGTAATAAGATGTTTAATAATTAAATATATTAAATATTCATTTAATCAAAGTACAACCAGTAGGTTCTAGGACACAAACTCTTAAAAATATGTCATATTTTGGAATTATCGAACAAATATAAGATTTGGATTATGTAACATTTCAAGTGTCACATTTATGTTGAAAATTATTTGACAATATCAATGGAGAGAAATATTTTGAAATGGGCTTTATGAAGGTGAATTTCATTGTATAAGGGGAAAATACGAGTCGTTCATAATTGAATCACAAGCAGTGAAAGTATTTTATGTCTCTGATCCAATAAACAAGAATTGGTCAATTATCCTTCTAGAGACTAAATTTTTTTGAGTCAAATGGAAATTCAATCAACGATGAAAATTTCATTAGGATGTCACAATCTGTTCATGTCATTCACATATATAGAAATGTATTCCAAATTAGAGTGGACCACAAAGAGTGGATTTGGATTTTTGAAAGAGGAACCAAATCCTTGAAACCATTAAAAAAATAATGAGAGTTTTATGATAATGTTAAAGTATTATTTAACATATTATATTTTTCCTCATAATATTATATGTTCTCTAATGCATTAACATAATATAAATTAAATGTTTTACTACTCATGTTGACAATATCTTCTTCAAATGATGATGTTACCAATCCCTCATAAGAATAAACTATAATGAAGGAACACCTTTCTATAGATGAAAAGGTAATGTTACAATATACTTTATCTATTTTAGAGAAAAATTATATAGGGGAATATTGATTTAATTTTCATTATTCCATGAATGGTTCCTGTATTTTAGAATATTTTTTCCATTTTTCATGAATTTTCAAGAATAGAAAAGTCATTGTATCTACTCAATCACAAAGTTAATAGTTATGGTTGCACATTAAAATCATTGTCCATAGAATTTATGAATAATTTCATATTTATGTTTAATTTATTTCTATTTAGTATTACTCTCATAATAATTGTTTTCTTATATAAGTGGATTCTTTTATTCGAGTTGGGTACTCTGTCCAACTTTCATGCTCCTTCTCCCTAAAATAATTTTCACCCCTATAGTGGTGCATTTATTAATTTCATTCATTGTACCTCTATAGTATTTTTAGGAAGAGAAATGACACTACCTCTGCTCAATTATAGAGGTAATCTTCGTGTTTTCAAAGTAAAAAAACATGTCCATATAATTTATGTATTGTTTCAGATGTACGTTTAATTTTTTCTTTTTAGTATTACTCCTATAATAATTTTTTTCTTATATAGGTGGATTATTTTATTCATATTGGGGTGATCAGACCATATTTTATCCCATTTTGCAAAAAAAAAATCTATAGAATTCTACTCCTATAAAACCTTTCACTTTTTTAGTGTTGAAATTTATCACTTTCTTTCATGTTCCTTCCACTGCTCAAACATAGAGGTAATCTTGATAGTCTAACAGTAAAATAATTTTCCCAAGAATTAATGTATTATTTAATATTTTTGTATAATTTATTTCTTTTTAGTATTACACATAATTATTATTTTCTTATATAGGTGGATTATTTTTTTTGAGTTGAGATGTTTTGTTCAAAACTACTCATTCATTGTTGGATGTTTGATAAAGAGAGTCAATGGAAATCATGGTAACATTGACAGTTATGATTTTTTTGAATTTGTGTAATAAATTTTATTTATGTAAATGTATAAACCAATGTTTTAAATGCCTATAATATAGTATTTTTTTCTATAATTTGGGTTATAAATTTCATTTCATTTAAATTATGTATTGGTAATTTTTTTGATATCCGGTGTGTTTCTCGTGCTGCAGTGTTCTATTACAGCACACTATAGTGGTGCTACACTATACTGTAACAACATAGTACAGTATATAGCTTTATCAGTTCTTTTACAAGAACTGATAAAATTCCTTTATCAATGCTTCTAAAATCACACATAAAATTCATGGTCTTTTAACATTGCTCATGTAATCACTGCTTTTCTAGCGCTGATAAAGGTTATTTCTATCACTCTTAAAGGCATGTTTTGTAGTAGTATCTCTTGAGTACACAAAGTGAGGAAAATTAAAGGAAAAAATGTATCCTAAAGAATACACTAGAGGATAAAAAAATGAAATAGATTTATGATATAATTATTTTTTAATTTCTTTAATGTAAATTCAATCATAAAAAAATCCTTATTCAAATGTGATTAAAAAAATCCATTACTGCTTTAGTAACTTTTGAATCATAAGCCCCATGATATAATAACATAAAATGACACTTTAAATATCATGAATATAAATAAATTCATTAAATAACATTTCAAATGGTATTACTTACACCGCATAAAATAATTTATGTGTATAACATAACATATTTCTTAAAGAAAACAATTTGAAATAATAAACCCTTACCTCAAGTCTCATATTTCATTATTAGTATTCAAGATTCCTATATAAAAATTTAGATTTATTATAAATTTATTAAAAAACAATTATAATATATATCATACCATTTATGATTAACTTATGATATCTTTTCAAACATTTATTAATGATTTATTATCCAAATCACTGTTCTATGTGATAACAGCTTCATTTTTTATACATTTTTTTGGTTCAGCGGTCCCAATCATTCTAATTTTATCACGGTTCCATAATAAAAATAATTTTTATCATGATATAACTATCATATGGACTACTAAGTGCTAAGTGACTTTTAAACATAAGCTTTTCACTTCTGTGTTTGGAATTTCGAAAATCCGACATACACGGTTGTAATCAGTAAGTTATTTGGAGTCCGATAAGAAAAACATAATTTTTAGTGAATAGTAACCTACCCTAATGAATAGTAACATACCCTTATGAATAGTGATATAACCTAATTAATATTAACCTTACCTATGATAGTATATAAAAATTATTCAAGTTGAAATTATGATATACCTATATTTTAGAATAAGTAAATAATTGTTTTAAAACTAGTTTTAAAAATAAATTATGATTTTAATTAAATATTAAATTAATCATATTTAGATTTTTTTTTTTTGAAAAAGGGACTTCATTTTTTATTATACACATCAAAAAATGGTTAGGGTGAATTTTTGATATTTTTCTGAAATACTTGAATTTTTTATGAATAGTAAAAATACGACAATTTACAATAAATGCTAAATAATGGATTTATTGAGTCATTGATGATGTTTTGCTGATGTAAGACCACTTATTTCAGGATCACATGATAAAAATACTATTATTGTTCAAGGAAGACTCACTATTCCTTATCTTGTGCAGAAATAATAAATTAATGAATTTTATATTGTGAAATTCTCTCTCTCTTCCACTATAACCCCCCCCCCCCCCCCCCCCCTTCACTCCCTCTTCTCTTCACTCCCCTCAAGCCTTTTTCCTTGCCAATATTCTACCCAAATATCTCTCCAAGGTCCTACCCCATGTCCAAAATCTCTCATCCTCCTCAAAATACTAAAACCACTCCCCTTAAGAGGTTCTCAAAGGAAAAAGTCTCAAGAGGTAAATCCCTCTTTCCAATTCCTTCATTTCTTTCATGTTCTTTTTTTTTGTTTCTTTCCTCACCTCACTTCACCCAAATGGTATGATAACTCCAGTAGAATACATGTACTGGAATGATATTATGCTAATGGGATACTCCTTTATCTTCTCTCATTTCCTCAACTTTTGGTTGAAAGAAATGAAAACATCGTTTGAGGTGTGCCAATTTAGCACATTCAAGGACAATGGTTTATCAATTTCTATTATCATCATAAAATATGTTCATGAAACCATTTTTGTTATGGTTGAACCAAAATATATATATGTAATATATTCTATTTTTATTCTTTAATCTTTTTGTACAAATGGTATTCAGTTACAAATCAAAACATGTTCTTTGTAATCAAACCCACCAATTAACAAAAAAAGTTGTCACTTTGGTTTTATATAACAGTTCAACTTCACTCTAAATAACCAAATTAAATATAAAACCATGTAGTCTCTTGGATGTTCAATAATATAATATAACTTTATTTTTGGACAACCACTTCCATCTTTCATGTTTTTCCGAACTTGAATATAAGTGAACCGATCTTTCAAAACCAAGTAAACAAACGAGCCCAAACAAAGAAATTGATCCTTATAACTATTCAAGAAGGCCTTGAATGAACTAAAAAGGTTTATAGTGAATCAATTAATTACACAATAGATTCTATAATTATTAATTAATAATACTAATTTTTTTATTCATGTCTTTAATAACAATTGGATAACACCAACGGATTTAAGGTAATGGATCCTCTCCTTTTCACTCTTAATCAAGATTGTTCTCTATGCTATGATTTTTTTGTGTAAAACCAAGTGATGGGGTATATTTTCTCACCTCCCCCATACGTCCATAATTATTTATAAGTGGTGATAAACCTCTTATCTCTCTAATTAATCCCACTTAGTTACACATGATACCATGCCGATAAACCTTAATGGATTCTACACGAACATCCTTTATTCCTTCAGGTTGCTCTATCTTTCTTTTTACCAAAATTTAGTTGTCTTTTATTTTTATGTAACACTTATAAATTCTGTTTATATGCTCCAATATAATGTTCCAAGATCCATCTCTCATCCTCTTTTGGGGATATGCATTCTTTTGAGTAAATCCCTCCTCGATACTTCCCAATAAGCACAATCGTTTTAAAGGAACCTTCCGAATTTTTACCCAATTTCAAGTGAACTCCATCCTATATTTTAATACACAATTAAAATCAGTATTTTTATTATTAAAACCTTCTTGGTTCAATTCTGGTTTTATATAAAATAATTTCCTCTTTACTATTTTAAAATCTCTATAGTATTTTCCTTAAAACTGCCCAAAAATGTTTTAATGCTAATGTTTTTCAAATACATTTCTTATAGGTTGTCAATTCTATTTGTCACCACCTATCATGTTATATTCCTATATTACCTTATGAACATCCATGTATGTTATAATCCCTTTATTTCATGGAAAATTTCGTGATACACTCATTGGTTGTGTTTTATGTCATGATTGAGGTACCCAATTATCTCCAGGGGTAATCTTATGTTTATGAACAATTGATTATGTATGATTATTTATGTGGAAAGAATATTTATGTAGAAATAATATTTATGTGACAAGAATATTCATGAAATTTTTGAGATGGGTGCACCCAGATAGTGCTCCAATGTATTGGGTAAAGTTAGGTCTCACCAGATGCGATGTGAAACGGGATTGGCGGTTAGCCTTGACCCATACTAAAATGGGAAATAGGATTGGCATTTAGCCTTAACCCATACTAAAGAAATATTTTATGATTCTTCCACATCTATATGATTCCATTTTATATGATCCCATGCATATATGATATTATTTCATATGTTTCATTCTTTGGATATCATTATGTCATGCCTCCTAACTCATGTGCTTAAGATGTATCCTTATGTTCATTCCCTTACAGGGCTTTTTAGCTCATCCCTTTGTTCATGTGTTCCCTAGGGTACCCTATGTAGATGTAAGGGCTCAAAGGAAGTTAGGATCTTTTTATGGAGATTAAATAAATAAGTGTTTTATTTAGCCCCATGTTTTATGTTATATGTACCTAGTCTTCTAAGACACTAGACTTAATGATCCTTGGCTTGTACTCTGATGATTAACTATGCTTAAAATCATGTAATGTTTTATGTAAAAGGCTTGGGTCGCTATAAAAGATCTCAAATTCAAACCCAATCCATGGGATAATAGAGAATATGTAATGTAATATGATAAACCTGTATCAAAAAACATACAAGAATGGGTACATGATACTAGAATCATACATTTGATGATGTAAGTTCCTATATCCATGATGGTAGGAGTATACTATATAACATATATCTGACTCTCCCCTATAATTTAGGATCTAGTATGAAACCCATATGAGGATCCCTCTTTTTGGTACTAATGGCCCTACATCAGGGTACCTCATCCCCTACCCCATCCCCGAGCATTCGGTGGGACTCTATTTACCTATATTTTAAGGGGGGTATGAATGATTCCCAGAGTTAAATACCTATCTTGATCATATTACACTAATAAAATGTTGATTTATTCTATAGAAACTCAAAATATGGTTTATTCAACCACAATAGAGTTTCTCTACAAAATATAAATTCCACTGGAAGCTCATGTATCCATCCCTTTCGTGCTAAATGCAATATTCATGGCCACGATCTTGAGATGATTTTCCACACCCCATGCTACTTTTCCTACCACTACTTTGGAAGTAACTATCCTAGATATACTTCTTTATATATGAATAATAACTCTTTATTCTTCCTAAAGATACTATATACCCACCACTCAGAGCCTCCCTCAAATTTTCTTCCATGATGAGAACTTGATTCATCAAGTCAGTGAAGTTGTTAAAGTGAAAGATATTCACCTACAACTAAATATCAAAACGAAGCCCATCCTAGAAGAACTTTTCCATGACTATCTCATCAGTTTTCAAATATTGAGAAAAATATTGTAGGTAATTAAAATATTCAGCATAGTTCATTACTAACATACTCCCCATCACTATTGCATGAACTTCTAGTCCCTCTCATCCCTCATCATCTCTGGATAAAAGTGGCTCAATAGCTTCTCCTCAAATAATTTTCAGGTTGGATCCTCTTTCTATAAGTATTTATCTATGATTTTCCAATAGTTCATAAATGTTACTCATATAAAATAATTCATGAGATTTACTATCCTATGTATAGGTGTCTCAAGGTTCTTAATATTGTTTAGACTAACTCTTTCTAGAACTCAAATTCCTAACGGATTCAATCCCCAATTAACAAGATCAAATGCTACAATCTAGTAAGATCATACATCAAAGGTATGATACAATTAGTATCCCTTTACATAAATCACATTAACCACATTCAACATTCACAAATGTAACCATACATTGGGTTTCCCAATTCCATTGGAGGTTCTATATCAACTATATTAGGGGTGTTCTAGTCACCAGTCTCATGGTTCTCAAACTGAAAATGACATAGAGAATTTTTTTCCACAAGGTCCAATACACCACTCATCTCACACGATACATAATAAGATCAACATCATATATTATATATAATAATATAGAAAAACTAACACAAGGTTACTCTAAATAATTTCTTAAAAATGTAATTTTCATGCCATAAGAGTTTTTTTATTCTTATTTATATAACATGTTAAGAAATTATATTTCACAATTTTGATAGATAGTTATCTCACATGTGATAAAAATATCCCTAGCATGAATAATATATTTCAACATATTTCTTTATGTGTCTATCATTATGTATTCATAAATACCTTGTGTCGTACCAACCCAAAAGATAAATCTTATAAAATAGTAACATCACACAATATGTCCATCACCCAAGGTGAAATAACATCATGATTGTAACATGTAAACATCAAGATAAAAAATCACACCCATAGAAAAATGGGTTTCCACCCACACATGGGTTAGATACTCCCATGAATGAGATCATTTATAAACCCTAACACATCATAATCTCTTTTGTACCTTTCTAAATATTAATTAAATAGAAAAAACCCACTATAATTACACTTTTTAACACCTATATTTTTTCTCCCTCACGTGACTAATTCAAGCTGTTAAATGAGATCAAGCATGCCTACCTATATAATATAGGCTGAGACAATAACCTTGGTTACATAGTATAAATAATGATGGAAATCAGATAAAAAATCTATACAAACTACTCTTGTATACAATAGATAAATACCAACAATCCAAAAAATAATAGATAACCATGTCATGTCATTCTGTATATCAAATAAATGTTATAAAACCAATCTACTAAAATAGAATCCATGATAAATACTCCCAAACAATACATGATCCTGAACTCCAATCCCAGTTCTGTCTCTATGCTCCAATCAAATCCCAAAATCTACCAATCAAACATAGGTCCAAATTTCCTTGTCCAGACCATCATCCATGAATTATGATTGGGTACCTAAAGATACCTAAATGGGGTGTGAGAAAACCTAGTAAGATGACACCTGTAGTGTATAAAAAATCCATTATAAATAAATATTCAATGCAATGGTATGATAAATAGGGGAATTAATTCATAAATTGTTGAAGAAAATCAAATAAACCCACTAACCCTCGAGCTCCAGGTTGATACCCAGGGTTGGCCATACCTACATCAATAGGATGAAAGATATCTCTATTTAGTGGAATATCCTACTTCCCTGGATTAATAACCCATACCAATGGTGTATTATTCTATTAAGGATGAATCACCCATATTATTTACTAAGTAACCATTCATCTCACCCTTGGGTGTCAATACTAGGATCTATATGAATTCTCATGATAGATCCATTTATATGTTTCCATTTCACATTACCCATACCAAGGGTGAAGTATTTGTGTCATACTTGAATATATGATAATTCAATTTCTATAAATGTTTTTGTGCTTGTTATATTTTGTTCCCTATGACCAACTGATTTACACCTATATTTGATGTACTACATAATAATTTAACATCTTATTGCATATTATTTATTTTTTCTTCATGGATTTAATGTAATAATGTACTAGATTATGTGTTGAATTAATAAGGTCATATTAGATCCACTCTATGATGAGAACCATGAAGTTACATAAAAATATTATTAATATAGTATTGTTGTTGGATAATGTACTATAATGGGACACTTAGTATTTAGACCGTCAGGTGTGAGTACTTATAAGTGGATGATGCTTCTTCTCATGAAGTTCTCACATAGTAATCTCCAAGATAGTAGATTAGGAAAACATACCCACCAATAGGAATTCTTCATGTTTTGGTGTCATCAGATATTCCTATCTATAAGCATGTGTAATGGTCCCAAGACATTATGATTATCATTAATGTATGTCATGACTTGCCTAGATAGATTTACTAACCAAAAATGTAACACCATATGTTGGAGGGAAGTGGGGAATGTTGGGTGCATCATGATCAACAAGTTATTAATAGATAATTCAAGGAAGGATTTTTCCCTTCCATCTTTATGGAAGCAGATATTGCAACCCTTTGATTGGAATAGAATCATCACACTAAATTCTACATCCATGGTGTAATGAAAAATTTATTTTTGATAGTCAAAAAATACATATCAAGTAAGGAGGTTGATGACACCATTTTGTAACCTACAAGAAGATATATTGTTATAAAGGGATTATATTACAAAGTGAGCATTCATACATGGTTTTCAACATTGTAACATTAAGTTCTTTCTCTTATGTGACTAGACCCATTTCTAGATAGTAATCTTGGACTTCAGGAAAGACAGTATAGTTCCAATGAGAAAGACTCCTATAGGGAAATAGACTATTTGTTTTTGTTGATCTAGATTAAATTCTATTTGTGTTTAATTTTTCTACTAAATAGTATTCTCATGTCCAAGGAATAATTTTATTCATGTTATAATGATCATATAAATTAAATAAATATTTATTCACATGAATGTGAATAAAAATATATTTTTTTATTTTATTGAATATTTAATAGATATTTATTCACTAGTATGTGAATGAAATATTTATTTATGAATAAAATTTTATTAATGTGTTCAAAAAATTAAATATGATTTTGAAAATACCAAGACTATATTTGGAGAAAAATATTAATTAACAAGATGGTTAAATAATATTTTATATCGCGCAAGTTGGAATGAACCACAAAATAATATTATTATTATTACTATGTGGCATAGGGATCATTAAAAGATAATAAATGTTATTTATTTAATTAATTGCCATTGAATAATATTTTAACCTAAATTCTAACTCTATAAATAGAAGGATATGTCTATTGTATAGTCCATCCAAAAATTGATAATAGAAAATCGTTGTGCCTAATAAATTCTCTCTCAAATCCTTCATCTCTCTCCCTCTCAAGGAAGAGAATCTCAAGAGATATTTCATCTTGACTGAAGAATGTGATCTCAATAATGAACAATGTAGACATTCAACTCACCACTCTAGCATCCAGAGATCAAGTAGAGTTTCTTGAAGACCATAGGAGTATGTGTGGATCACTACTAAAGGGATTCTATCCTTCAATCCTCACAGCTCAATGAAGGTAATTCAAAAGGGTCTTTTCAGATGATCAACATTCACCAATGAAGAATGTTCCTAAGCCCAAGTATTTATTTCTTTAAATATTAAATAAATTAATTATAAATTTTATGTGAAAGATCCGCACTTTAGGTTTCAGGTAATGGTTATTAAAAGAATTGTTAATATATAACCCATCACCACATGCTTCCACTGCATTTGAAACCATCAAGTTGTATCAGATAAATAATGTTTAAATTTATAATTATTTATTTGATTGTTAATATATGTGCAATTACGGTTAGATTTAAATTTCAGGTTATTTTTTCAATAATCCAATTTGAATTAACATGTAATTGACATATTATCCATGTTTATTTAGTGATTAATTTTATTAAATCTTTAAGAACAAATGAAAAAGGTCAAAAATGTCATCGTGAAGTGCCAAATATTTGGTGGTAAAACTAGGCCACATGGCTTGTATCTGGAGCATATGTTGTGTACCCATGTTCATTGTAAATGGATTTTTTTAGCAGTTAATTACACATAGATCATTTATTTCACACCACATGTTGACCAATCCAATATAGAAAATGGAAAGTGGATACATCGTGTGTAGTTGTCATGTACATGCCATGTTATCTAGTCGAGTTAATAAGTTGAAGCCCTAGGCATGTGGATTAGATACAAACAAAACAAAGTTTCATGGCACGTAACTTGATTGTACATGTTGTATAGTCTCATAATTAATGGCAGAGTTAAATTACATTAAATTGAAAATTTTATCATTAAAACCATAATTAATTTATTGGCACATATAGAGTGTTTGAAAATTTAATATTTTTTTAAAATATTATTAAATGCTAAATTAATTTATTGTTATAAATATGTCATTATTGGTTCTACCGTTAATTTTTCATGAATTCCCTAAATGATGGGTATCTATAATTAAGTTCGAATAATCATCCAGATGAAAGGGAATTAATTTATTAAATTATTAAATTAATTAATGAAAGGACATTTATCTTAATAATAAATAATGGATAATGAAATAAATGTTAACCATTTACTTTTTTGTATTCATTTCAAGTATGACCCTTCATGTGTTTGACTAAGGCCACTGTATACATTGTATGTTTTAATTTAATTATTTCATCAGTTTTCAATTATTTATTATTAAATTAAATGATTTCCTTTAATACATCCCTCCCTCCATTATTATGTAGGACCTACATGTCCAAGGATATTTATTTCATGCCATTTTAACCAATCCTTTGGTTCCCTTCACCGATATGTGAGTTATAAATACATGAAATTAATGGAGCATACTAAGAATCATAGAGTTGGTTAAAGATAGATCCATAATTATACCAAATCAGGTGATAAATAGGTGTACAAGTGGAATGTTGTAACTAATTCCATGAATGAAAAAATGATTTATTTTCCCTTAGTCATAGGTTGATTTAATGTACTCTCATTAAATCATCCATTAGATAAATATCATGAATATATTATTTATTTGTTTATTTATTTCTGTCTATTCAACTATTTATTTTATAGATGAAATGTTGTGGTCACATAAATAAATGAATTAATTTTTCAATATATAATTTAAATAAATTTATTATGAATAAATGTTTTATCCAACATGGTTAATTAATTAAGTAACATCCACATAGTTTTAAAAATATATATTAATGATATAACTAGATAAAAGTTTTGCATAATAAATTAAATTAAAGAATTATGTATAAATGTTTTAACCAAAATGTTTAATTAACTAAGTAGAATTCACTTAATATTAACAATACTTATAAAGGATAAATAAATATAAAATTTATAAATAATTAATTAAAATCCCTCAACCTAATATTAAGCCAAACTTGGTATTCCATTACTTGATTAGGAATGAAACTCAATAGAACTAAGAGTATGACCAACCCTTGTTGGGACACTTACTATTATAAGGGAGGTTATTATGAAGGTTTTGGAATTACTTAACCATTTTATATCAAAAGGAGTATCCCATACAAGACTTTCTGTAATATAGAAGTAAGTGTTAAGGAAATCCAAGTCAGAATATTAGGATTAGAGAGTCTACAAAAAAAATCAAGGAGTTGTTGGTCTACAGTTGGAAAACACCTTCCTACCTAAATACCATCATGTATCTATACCAACCCTTGTTGGGGTTATGCAAATGGGAATATGGATCCTTTCCACTAGAATGTCCTAGAAAGTAGGCATTCTGAGTTTAATGGTGGGGGCTATTGGAACATGATGAAATAGTGGGAGATTTAATAAAATAAAATAATTTATTATTTCTTGCATAATTTTTAATCAAGTAAAGGTATTTGTAATATTCTCTTTTAATTTTGGAATAAAACAGAAATTCTATCATCCAAATTATCCATATGATCAATATTGGAGAAATACAACCTCTTAATTGAAAGTAACATCTAGGATTAGTTTAGACATCATTTGGTTGTTCTATGTCATGAAAGAAAATCTTATGTGTTAGAATCATCAATGCCTAATCTTCATACTAAGGAGGAGAGTGATGAATAGTACCTTATCTTTGAAAAACATGTGATTGATGTGGTCAAATTTCAAGGTTTTATAATTTCATCAATGTCTATTACACTCATGAATTCTTATGAAAACATGGATATGTATAGCATGCTTGATCACCTTCTTAGTATTTACCAGGAGTGATATAGACATTAATGTATTAATATTTCCAAGTTTTTCATTCAGAAAAATATTGGTGAGGGTTCCCCAACTGAGACACATATAGTCAATATCATTGGATACATTGAGTTCCTAGAGGTTATAGGTTTTAAAATCCATGAAGATCTGGGAACCAATCTCGTAATGGAATCACTCCCTTGGATATTCTCCATCTTTTCATGAATTTTAATATTAAAAATAAGTGATAATTATCTACCATATCTTCTCACTCTTCATCGCAAATTAGATAAGTATACAAAGCATGAAGACCCTTTCATCCTTATGGTGAACAAATGGAAAGAGAAAGTAAAGATGTTTAATACCAATGATTATTCATTCCCTTTCAAGAAGATGAAGATCAAAGGGGATTCAAGGGAATAATATGATATATGTTTTGAATGTGGCAAGAAGGGTTATTGAAAGAAAACCTAAACTCATACAAATAAGAAAGGGGAAGATTCATGTTCATTTTGTATCAATTAAAATTTATATGTTTCAAAAAATTGGGTATTATATATAGATTTTGGTTCTCATGTATGTATTCAAGTGCTTGAACTAGGTATATTCATAATGATTGAACAAGGGGGTTAGATCTAAAAGCATCCAATGAAGATAAAATAAAATTATGTATCTATCAAGGACTACCATCCCACATTTTAGATTGAAATGATATTGGTTTTGAATGGATGTTATTATATTACAACTATCATAATAAAAATTTTATCTACATTCATACTTGATAAGGATGGATTTGTTTTCAAATTTCAAAACATATGCTACTTCTTTTATAAATATAGCATTTTTTAAGGAACATTTTAATACTGATATTGATGGGTTGGATTACACAAACTAGGTAATGGAAATTGGTAATGAAGTTAATTAAAATTAATCTTACCACATAAAACTTTGGAATCATTAGATAAGTCATGTAAATGAAACTTTTTTTACAAAATTGCATCAAGATGAATATTTATATTATTTTGAACTAAAATTGCTTGTTGTATGTTACACATATTTATATGGAAAAATGACTAAAGCCCCATTTAGTTGGAATTGTGAATGGGATAAAAAGATTCTCAAAATAGTTTATACTAATGTGTGTGGCCCATTTCATATTGAAGCAAGGGGCTAGTACTCATACTTCCCAAATTTTAATGATGCTTTCAGTATATATGGATATGTCGACTTAATGAAGTAAAAGTCATTTTATTTTGATAAATTCAAGACTATAAGAGTGAAGTTGAGAAACAACTTGGTAAGAAGACTAATAAACTCTTATTAGATCATAGTGGTGAATATCTTAGTCACGAATTCATTAATTACTTATGAATTTTTAGGATCTTATCCCAACTCACTCCTACTTACACACCTCAGTGGAATGGTGTAAGAGAAAGGATGAACTTCTCCTTGTTACACATGGTTAGATCAGTGATGATTCAGGCAAGTCTTACATTATCCATTTGGGGATACACATTACAAACAACAGTACATATACTAGAAAAAGTACAAACTAAATTGACAAATGTTATTCCATGTGAATTTTAGAGTAGAATAAAAACCATGTTATTGAATTTACATGTGTGGGGAATCAAAATGTTTGTTAAGGCCTCTTCAGGTAACAAACATGCACCTTGAGGTACAAAGTGTACCTTTATAGGATACCCTAAGGTAACACGTGTATATTACCTATATGTCCCCACATAAAAAGGGGTTATAGTGGAAATACATTCCATATTCCTTGATAGGGTCGGAATGGCCCGAAGGCCTTCATTTTTTTATTATTTTTGATAATCCACCTTTCAAGGGGTGAGGTGGAACCCTTATAAGGCCCGAAGGCTTAGAGACAATTACATGACCCGTAGGTCTTAGAGGGAATCACCCAGACAAGACAACTTGGAACTGCTCCTCCCCAGTATATGTCATGATATCAGTACTCCACCTTTGCAGGGCTAGTTGGATAGCTATCATATGAAATGCTACACAGGCTCGGTACCGATGGCAAAGCCACACCCTCTCATTATTCCAATTCTGGTTAGCTCTGCTCTTGTGGATGTGTCTGCCCTAAAAGTGATAGTGCGAGTGAGATATAGTTTGGTGAATTTGAGAAACAAGTTACGAAATAGTTGGTAATATAATAAATTCAACAAAGCCTTGTGGAAGATGAAGCTATTTTAAAAACATAAGTATTGTGTAGGAGTAAAAAAGAGGATATAGAACTAGAATTTTTTGTTTTTCTAGTCACTGAGGATGTTGACTCATTATTAGTTGATAATAATGATCCTATAACCTATAAGGAAGTAGTAAGTGGCATATATGTTTCCATGTGGAAAGAATCCATGAATTCTAAAATGGATTCTATATACCAAAGCCATGTATGTATTTTGGTTGACCCTCTAGTAGATGTAAATATCATTGGTTGAAAATGAGTATTCAAGAAGAAATTTTTCATGGATGGATAATTCGGTACTTATGAGCATGAATGGTTGAAAAATGGTTTAAACATCTTCAAGGTATTGAATGAGATGAAACCTTTTCACTAGTTACAATTTTGAAATCCATCAGAATTATAATTCCCATTATGTCTTACCATGGATATGGGATTTGAAAAATTGATGTACAAACATCCATACATAATAGGAACCTTCCAAAAGATGTCAATATGACACAACCCAAAGGGTTTGTGACTATAAATGATGATAATAAAATATAAAATTTGAAAACAATACACTTATGGATTAATGAATGCATCTAGGTCATGGATAATTTGTTTTGATGAATCCATAATGAAATTTGGTTTCATATGAGCCCTATATCTACAAACATTTTAGTGTAAGTGCAGTCGTTTTCTTAAAAGAATATGTTGATGAGATGTTTCTCATAAGAAATGAAATACCATTCTTACAATCTATTAATATGTGGTCGAATAAATGATTCTATATGAATGATTCAGGTGAAGCAATACATATTCTTGGAATCATTATCTATCATGATAGATCCATGAGATTTCTCAACCTTATTCAAAGTATATACATCGACAAGATACTAATGATATCCATTATGGAATAATTCAATAGGGGACTGTTTCCAACATCACATGAAATCCATCTTTCTGGGAAAATGTTTCCTCAGACACATGAGGAAAGAAACAGAATGGAAATCAATATATATACATTATTAATTTGTTCAATCATTTATGATATGATATGTATTAGGATAGACGTTTTCTATTCATTTAGTGTGGTAGGAATATATCAATATAATCCTGATGATTGCCATCGAAATGGTAATAAAGATTATCCTTAAGTATCTGAGGCATACTAAGGATATATTTATGGTCTATGGAAGAGATAAGGAACTACACATCAGAGGATATGTAGATGCTAATTTCCAAACATATCAAGATGACATGAAGTCACAAACATGATACATATTCACTTTGAATAGAGGTGATATAAGCTGGAAGATCTCAAAGAAGGTTATAGTCACAAATTAAACAGTAGAGTCCAAGTATAATGTGACTTATAAGGAAGCTGAGGAAGAATTATGGATGTGAGACTTAATCCAATATATTTATGTAGTACCTAGTATTAAAGATCTTATCACACTCTATTTTGATAATACAATGATGGATCTCGAAAAAGATCCATAGTCACATCATTGGATGAAGCACATGCTTCATAAGTATATTCTCCTTGAGGGATTTTTCATAGAAAGTTGAGGTTGGAGTGAGTATCATTTCCATGTAAGAAAACATGGAAGACCCCTTGACTAAATCCTTAACTCAATAGAAACATGATTATCATGTGAGGTTGAGAAAACTGAAATTCGTAGGTAGTTGGCTTTATACCAAGTGATATTTTTTAGAGTTGGTGTCTTGGGACCAAATTATTGTACATTGATTACATGTATATTTGATTTTTTGAATATTAAATTGATTTATTATTATATATTTTTAATTTTTTCTATATAGATGTAATGTAATTATGTCTTAGAGTATTTTTTGTATTGATAAGGTCATAGTAGTTCCCCACTATAATGAGAACCTTGAAGTTCTATGAAAATATTCTTAATATAGTTATGAAGTTTGATATAATTCTATGATGGGAAACATATAATTTAGGCAATTATGTGAGAGTGATCATAAGAAGATGAGGCTTCTTCTCATGAATTTCTCTCTTGGTAATCTCTAAGACAGAATATTACGAAAAAATACACATCGGTAGTAATTCTGTGTGTTTTGGTGTCATCAGATATTTGTATCAATTAGAATTTTTAATGGTCCTTAGTCATTAATATTATCATTAATGCATGTCATGACTCTTGAAATTATATTTCTTGACCAAAAAATCCATTCCATCTGTTCGTGGGAAGTAGGGTATGCTGGGTGTGTCATGATTGACATGTTATTAATGGATAATTAGATGAAGTATTTTTCCCTTACATATTTATGGAAGATAATATATTATCCCTTTTAATGGAATAGAACCATCACATTAAATTCCATGTCCTTGGTTTAACAACTTTTTTATTTTAGATAGTCAAAGAAATATTTATTGAGTAGGTTGATTACATCATCGTGCAACCTGCTTGATGAGATTTTGTTACAAATGAAAAATATTACATAGTGGGCATTCATGTGTGATTGTCAATGTTATGAATTTAAGTTATTTAACTTTGTTTCCTTGATCCATTTCTACATAATAATCATTTCATTTAGACAAGACTGCCTAATTCCAATGAGAAATAATCCTAGAGGGTCATACACTAAGTGTTTATATTTATTTTGATTAAATTATAATTGAGTCTAATTGATGGAATAAATATTTTCCTCAAGTATATGGAATAATTTTAATCAAATTATATTGATCACATAAATTAAATAAATATTTATTCATCATAATGTGATTACAAATATATTTATTTATTCTATTGAATATTTAATAAATATTTATTTGTAGTTATGTGAATGAAATATTTATTTATGAATAATTTTTTATTCAGTTGTTCAATAAATAAAATAGTATTTCAAATATACCAAGATAGTATTAAGGGAAAAATATTAATTATCAATCTAGTTAAATTATATTTATTATTGTGAAAATTTTTGTACACCACAAAATAATAATAATAATAATAATAATCATGGGGTTTATTAAAGGTAATAAATTTAATTTAATAGTTTTCATGCAATTAAATAATATTTTAACCAAAATACTAAATTTATAAATAGATGGATATGTCTATAGTTTAGTGTATACAAAAATTGATAATAGAGAATTGTTGCACACAACGAATTATCTCTCACCTCGTAATTATCTCTCCCTATGTAGAACAAGATGTGAAAGAGATATTTCTTCAAGACCGAAGAATGATTGATCAATAATGAACAATGAAAGACATTTGAATCACCATGCTAGAACTCATAGATCGAGTGGTGTTGCTTGGAGATCATAGGAGTACATGCGGATCACCACTAGAGGGACTATATCCTTGGATACTCATAGTCCAACAAAGGTAATCCAAAAGGGTCTTTTCATATGATCAACGTTAACCAATGAAGAAATTTACTAAGCCCGTGTATTTATTTATTCAAATATTAATTAAATTAATTATAAATTTGATAGCACAGGTCCTCACCCTTGGTTTCGAGAAACAATTATTAAAATAAATTTTAATATATCACCCACCACCAAATGCTTTTTATACACTTGGAACCATTAGTGTTTCCATGTTATAATACCACACTAAGGAAAAACTAACTTCTTCATAATGAACCAAGTGTTAATTCCCAAGCCAGTGAAACTTATGTGTTCCCATGGTAGAATATCATACCAAGGGTGAAGTAACCATATGACAAAAAAATCAACACAATACAAAGAATATAAATTCATCAAACACACTAAAATGTTAAATAATACATATTATTCAGTTTAATAAAATTTTCCATTAGCTACAATTTATTCCATTATTTAAAGTTACCAATTATCACTAATAATTTTACCAAGTACATACACATATCAAGAAATCTCAATTATCTTTCTCACATCATTAAGAACAAAAATTATTATGTTATCATACCAAATCCATAAACATTCCAAATAACCACTTCAATCCAAGTGATTATCAGTCAATAAAAACTATCATTTACCATGATAAACTAATTCAAATTGTTAAACCAACCCATAATCTATTTTAAAATACTTTATTTGGATCTAGGTTTGTTATTTAATGTATCCAACCTTGGGTCAAAGTTTGGAAAACCTATCTAGTGGAAAAAAATTACATTCTTATTGATAATAGACCCAATTGTGTTAGAGAGATGTATATGCATATGGATTCATAAATTTTAGAGGGTTAAAAATTCAGATATTTCATGTTCAAAAAATTATAAAATTATCACACTTATATCACACACTAGAAAAAAAATAAAAACAAACATTATTGAGTTATTCTAGGCCACCCACCTCAAGCAATGAAGAAATTGGAAACTAAGGTCAAGCACAAAATCAATATGAAACTCTATGATACCTTATTTAAAGTGATCACCACACCTCTTCATAGCTAAAAGAAGGGGATTAAAGGGTGAATATAAGATGAAATACCAAATATAAGAATAAATTAGTATCTTACGTTTTCTAGATTGAATAACAACTCAAGAGATTAATGAGAGGTGTTGGAAAACTCTTGGAATCCCTCGAGAACCAACAAAACTCATAAATAATGGGTTAGGGTCCAATTAGGGGTTAAAAATTGTTTTAAAGGGGTTTAATAGACCAAAATAAATTTTCTTAAAAAAATTGGTTTCCCAGCCCAATACCACCAGGTAGCTGGCGGGCACCACTGGCTAGTCGGTGGTGTCTACATAGCTAGAAGACCCCACCAGTTGGTTAGTGGCCCTACAGTACCTCTCGTACAGTAGGACACCTCTGACCCTATACTAACTTAGCTCCTCAAAGCCCCCTAACACATATAAGAACTTGATTTAATCAAATAATAGTGCTTTTTAAATGTTAAAATAGATTAAAAAACTTATAGAGGTTTAACCAATGACATAAAAATACAGTTGGGAAAAGAAAATATCTTACAATTTCCTCTCTCTATCCCTCTATATTTCTATATTATTTCCTAATTTTATATAAAGTTTATATGATATTAATTTTCTCATGGTTGAAACAACCAAGGTATTCATTAATTAATCTTCTTAGATCAAGGATCTATGTATTTAATTTCATGATTTCCACCTATAAATATCATTTAAATTAACCCATATAGTTTGTTTCAATGTTCTATATATATTTATTTAGAAAATTTTACCATCTAATAAATATCTATGATTCATTAAAAAGAAAATGGAAAGAATATGTAATTTTTTGAACCACCATATCAATTATCTATATTTCACTAACGTTATCCACAAAAGGATCTCATAAAATCTTCTCATTGAATTGATCAATGTATCCTTGAAATATTCTATTTTTTATTGATTTAAATTTTTAATAAATACCTAAAATTCCATGGAAGGTGAGTCATTAAAAAAATCACATGCTAATTTTATGTATTGAAATATTTTTTTAATCTTATAAAAAATTCATTCTTTTATACATAACATAAATTTTATCTCATGAACATGTATCATTATAAAAGGATATGTTGAGTAACTATCTCATTTATGTCTATCTAGTCTCTATGCCTTTATAATTTTTTTGAAAATGAATAAATTTTTTTCCATTCATATCTTTAATTGTCCTCTAATTATTGGTTGACATATTCATGGATTGAATTTCATGAATTGAAAAAAAAACATAAACAAAATCATTTTTGTCTAAAAATTCACCAATCGCTTTGTATTTTTCTCTCTAGCGATTGTATTTCTCTAAAGATCTAGATTCATTCTCATACAATAAAACTTATTATAAAATTTTAAATTATTTTTGAAATAATATTATTTTATTTACTAATTGAGAAATTAAATATAGGTTTAAAATGAATCCTACATAGTTTATAACATGATATGCTCATTTTTAATGATTCTTATGATAATTTTCCTGATTATTTAGGTCTTATAAATACCATACATGCATTACTATGTGATAATATATATATCCTTAGTTTTTTTTATACTCTAACATAAAATATGAAATGATAATTAATAATTCATAGTAATATTATATCAGTATCCCTAATAAATAATCAACATATAGTATATGGTGTTATAATGATATGAAAATTTTAATATGATAAAAACTCATATAGAGATATAAATTTCACTCATAGGAATAAGTTGAATGTTTTTTTAGCTAAATGGTCTACATTATATAAACCACGTGAAATTTCATATTTATATGTCATTGGTGATACTTGGGTTCTGTATTACATAATAGTATTTAAATATGAAGCTGTGAAAATTCTCTACCTGTGATCCATCATAACTTGGAATTATTCATTGATAATTTAGATGAATAGTTAAATAAATGATGAATGAGAATGATACTAATGATTTAGAATAATTATTATAATCCAAAATTATATTTTTTTCAACTATATAGAAGATTAAGAAAGTTATGGTTTTGAATTAATTAATATTTTAAGAATGTATTAGAATTCATAGATAAATAAAATAAGAGGATTTCATCCACTTTAGTTAATCTACCTATAGAATAAAAAAGTGATAAGTTGTGTTATATGAAATTAATATATTCAATTTTTTATTGCTAAACTGATTTTCATGGAAAAAAAGAATATAGTAGTATACATGTGGTTGATTGAAGTCAAATCAACCCCATTATAACTCAGTTACATTGATTTATATTTATATATCACTCATAACTTATGATTATGAATTAATGATTTATATTTATTTTCAACAATAAAATGTTTGTTAGGGTCACAGAAAAACTTTTTAAAGAAGGACTGTGTTTAAACTTTAAATTTGGTCCAAATATAAAATATTTTTATTCAAAAAACTAAATTAAAATTAGATTATAGATATTATATTATAAATCAAATTTGATACAGAGTAAAAATAATTTATATATGATTTATTAAATAAATATGAATGAAAAATATAAATGGAAATTAAATATGTTATTTTTAAATAATTACACATTAATTATTCATGAACATCATATGTTTACAATAATGACCATATATTTATTTCTATATCTCATTTTATGCTTAATAATTATTAGCCATTCATCAGGTTTTGAATTTTAGAATTAAATATGGAATAATAGATAAATATATTTAAATCTCCCCCTTTGATAATTTTTATTTTATTCTTCATACAATTTTGATTTTAATACTAAAAATAGAATATCTTTTCTTTATCATGATCATTGAAACTTTATGACACAAATATTTTTGTGAAACCAAATATTTATTTAACAAATTAACTCACTATATTTTTATTCAAGGAATTCATTTTTAGTTGAAATATTTTTAATCACACGTATTATTTATGAAATGTCATAGGTCACACGTATTATTTTTTTTATTGATTTAACATTCATTAAAACTCTAGATCATATGGCCACTATCTGTATTTTGAAAAGGAAATCTGTGCACATTCATTTAAAAACACAAAGTAATATGGTAATAGATAACATAAAATATATCATTGCACCCTGTTAAATATAAAAAATATGATTATAAAATTATTTATAATGTTTAAATTCTTTCAAGGATGGATTTTTTTAAATATTAAGAGAGAATAAAACTACATTGGCTATGAAATAAATTCTCTAAAATGGGTTTTATTGGATAAATTTGACAGTAAATATAGTTAAGGTTCTATTAAAATTTATCCTCTCTAATGGATATAAAGAGAGTAATTGAGGATAAGTAACAAATATTTATTATTTCATAGAGGAATTAATTATGTAATATTTATTATATGTTATTAGGAGTTTTATATTAGAAATTAAATAATGAACATAAATGTCTCTTAATGTACAATATAATAAAGTGGTGTTAGTTTTATATCATGTGTTTCTTAATATTTATTTTATTTTTTTTGTTAAAAATATTTTTTTAAGCTCAAATAATCTTGATTTATAGATTATTATATTAGTTTCTTAATATTATTTTTAATTTTTTACTTTTCCATTTAAATGTTTTCTATTTTTATATATTTGAGAAAGTGAACTACTATTTATGTTGTTTCTAATTAGTTTTCATTTATAGGATTGATTAGATAATTTTTTTAAAAAAATACTAATAATATTTCTCACTTATATATTTATGAAATTGAAGTTGATCAAATCCTTGAGTAGAAAAAATAATGTATACATGCATAATTCATTATTGTCAATTGAGAAGTTAAATCTTAATTAAACCCCTTTTATGATTGATAAAAAATTACTCAATGAAACTCCAAGGGATCAATCACAATTTTTATTTTATATTATTTCTTAATTACATTATTAATATTATTTTTAACTATTTCCTATTATCATTTTAATTATTAAACAAACCAACCTCCCACACACTCCAATCATTGACCCAAAATCATATAATTTAATATTATCTTTATAAATATGTTCTTAAACCGTATTTTAGAGATAAATTAGGTATATATATATTAATAATAAAATATATAATTCATAAAATCATGTTTACTAGTTTAAAATTTGATCAATTTTTAGAAATTTAGTTGGGAGGATATAAAATACTCATTTATAACATTAATTTTTTCGAATATATTTTCCAACCAATTATTTGGTGCAAAATAGTTTTTAGTATTTACTAAATTATTCAAAATTAATAATTATTAAATAAAAATATAAAAATAATGTTCAAAAAATAAATAATTTTTTTTGAAAATTGTCTTATTGAACTATTTTCATTTTTTAGAAAAATATTTTGGTCACTATTTCAAGGGAAAGTTCCATTATTTAAGTAGGTTTTAATTTTTATTGAATATTTTTTTATATTATTTTATATGTTTTTAAAAAAATATCTACATTTTTTCTTTATATGATTTACTATGATTATATTCAAACTAAATATATGATATAATCATCCACCACTAGACTTATTGAGTTCAATTTTGAAATTGTTATAGAATACCCTATAAATTTGAGATAACTAAAATATAAGGATGTTGTAATACTAGTAAATAAAGTAGTAAAAATAATATATAAATCAAATGAATACTTTTTTATTATATTCAAAGAGACTAATTGAAGATCCCTTTAGTATTTTGAAGAAAAAATAAAGATTTATGGTGCCTAATGAGACCTAGTAAAGTATTGGTCAATATTTTAATGCTTATTACACTGAGAGATAAAGTTATAAAAAAATATATTTGATAATGTGATATTTATATAATTATCACATTGAGAGAATACTATGGACTAGTTTATTAACATAGTTATTCATGATTTATGAAATCTATTTTGTATTTTATTTATTGTCAATGTGATCATGAAATTGTTTGAGTTTGATTCAAGTGTCATTGATTTAATTTGTTGAAAAACATTTCATATTTTATTTATTATATGTTATGGTTAGTTAGAATAAATTTAAAGTAAAATGAGCATGGTGAATTTACTATCTTCCATGATATATACAACATGTTATTTTATTCATTTTAGGTCATATGGTTGAATTTTATAAAAATTATAGAATTATTGAGATTAAATAATTTAATATGGAGATATATATCAAAAAAGAGATAAAAACATGATTTTTTCATGAAACATGTCATGGTTTATATGAAATTTTATATTCTCTAAATATGTTTTGAAAATGATTTTGGAGTAGTTGGATAAATTTTATTGAGATATAACACAACTAGATTTTGAAAACACATTTTTGTGTGGTGTTAAACATCAAAAGAGTATTTCATATATTGATATTATAATTTTAATATTTTGATTTTCTAGATCAATGATTTTTATGAAATTAAAGAACACATCATGGTTTTTTGAAATATTTCATACCATTTTGTAGAACTATATGAATTTTTGTTTAAATAAATTACTAATTTTATAAAATATATAAGATATGATCCAAATTCTCTAAACTTGAGTTTGTCTAAGAAATTCATTGTGATTTCAAGAAACACACTATGATTTCTATTTTATCTATTTAAATATAATATTAAAATGTAGAAAAATATATATAACCATACAAATTTTTATAAGATATTTTAAAAGATTAAATTTATGTTTTTATTATAGAATAAGTTTACATCACAATGGTGGATGAAAGTAATTTTTGAACTATGGAAGAAGATCATTTTGGTCTATTTATGCCTAATTATTTATTTTTTATATTTTTTTATTATTATTTTGTAATAATAAATAAATGTGTTGTTTATTAGGATACATCATTTTTTTGGGTTTATGTTCATCCCCCAACACAAAAAAAAATTATTTTTTGATATCAATACTAAGACTGTGTGGCTAGGTTAACACCCACTAGTCATCAAGGACTGGCCACTCATAAAGAGTTAGTAAACTTTTTAAAAACATTTTATTCATGTACTTGATTCATTATTTTATACTTATCATTACTCATCTGGTATAGTGTAAGATCTATCACACTAAACAATAACAAGTGTAATGTTTTTAAAAGAGAAAAATGTTTTATGAGCATTGATTCACCCCTACCAAGGATCCTAATATTAATAAGGGTACATCAATTAGTATAAAATCCTAGATTAACACTTAATGATATTGGGTTTTTTTTGTATCTTGAATTTATTATTCAACTACATCCATTTTCATAAATGGAATTACTCTATTAAGAAAAAAGAGATTCCTATATTTGATGTTTTACTTCTACATATTGAGAGAATAGTTTCACACTTATTTAAGACTCGATCTGCTTAATATCATAATAAATAGATTTACACCACCCAAATAATGTATATCTTGTACTATGATTGATTGGAATGACATTGAAGCTGATGAAAGAGCTCAAAATGTTTTTCTATCATCACCTTCTCATAAGGAATTAAACAAGGTAATGGGTTTTTAAATTTTCAAATCTGCATCAGATAAACTTCATGTTATTCATGAAGCATCATGAAAAGTAAATAATATAGGCTATAGTAATTCCATTACTATTTTAAGGATATCCATATGGTTTATGATAAATTATTGACCATTTTATATGGGTAAAAAATATTGTATGTAATTAGGGAACTGCTGAATATTTAACATTCATGATGAAATTTATATGTATTATTCAAGATATATTTGAGGTGATTATTTTATATCATTAAAATTAATATTTTTCTAATTCCATGATAAATAAATTAAATAACATCTTGATTTCTAATGTGATGGGAATATAATTGAAATTTAATAAGAATGGAAGAGAAGAAAAAGAGATTGCATTCCATGATTAAAAAATCTATAGGATTAATGTACAAATGGAACCTCATTAGAAATAATATAAGAATGGGAATAATGATCAAAATTTCAATTATTTTATGTAACATATTTAAGATATATTCTAGAAATGAATTGTTTTGTTAATATAAATCTTTTATTTTTTATTTTTGTAAAAATTGGATATTTTATAGTGAAATTCAAAGAGAAGACCCATGAGGAGGTGAATGATGATCAACATAAAATATAATGCGTGGAGAAAAATTACAAGGTAAATTATTATATGATTATAATAAATTAATATAAAGGGAAAAGTAAGATTATTATAATATCAAGGAAGAATATATTTATATCTAAAAGGTAATAGTCCTCCTATGATATTTGAAGTAAAATGGAAGGTTGGAACTCGAAGTATGAAGGTGATCAAACATTTATGGAAAAATCTAAAAACTCTAATGAATTTTATATTATGTAAAAAAATGAAAAGGAATACTATAAATAATAATATAAATGTAAATGTTATGTAATGATAAGGGAGGTTTGGGTATGCATAAAGAAGACTAAAAAGGATAAAAATGAGAATTCATTTTTGATGAATTCTAGTGGATTAAATATGTCAAAATTGATGTTAATAAAGAAGAAGAATTATTAAAGAAACTTGATGATAAAAATTTCATTATTTCAAAAATATAAAATATTACTGATGGAATTACCACTCCATTAGTCATGATGTGCGAAATAGTTTACTCACCTGAAGAAAAGTTACAAGAATATAGAAATTAGTTAAATAATGTTTGAAATGTTTTCGATAAATATAATAATATATTTGTAGAAACTTATAATTCACCTCTAAATTTTTTTCAAATACGTAATGAAACTTGATTATGGCTTAAATTTTAATTCATCGCGTCATATTATCACCCAAGGAAGTGTATATAATGATTATAGTGACAAAAATAATAGAAATGTAGTAGTTTTTTCTTAATTATTTTGTTCCAAACTTTGTTTCATCAATTTAAGGGGTTAAAATTTAGAAAAAAATCGAATATGGAAGAAAAATTATTTAATGGATCAACCTAATAGTGAAAATATTGAGAAAGTAATCTCAATGATGTATGAGAATATTATTAAAAATCAGTAAATATCAAAATTGGTGAAAAACAAATAACCATAATTTGTGAAGAACTCTTTTTATTTTATGAGGCAATTTTATTTAGATTAAAAATTTTAGTATTGTGTTTTGTATATATAAAATATATAATTTTACTAATATAAAATTTATTCCACTCAATTATAAAGGGGAATTGAATCAAGGTGGATATTTCCTCAAAACATGAATAAGAAAAAAAACTCAACTATTATAGTTTGATGTGTATGTACAAAATTGTATTAATTAATTTAATGATACATGTATAAGATGTGATTAAAAAGTACATAACACTAAAAAATTTCTTAAAATTAAATATTATAATTTCATAAAATTTTTAACTTCAAATTTGATAATTAGTATAGTGATCATAAAAATTCAATGATAGTAAAGTTTTCTATAATTCTTTAAAACATGAGAATCCTGGTATTTTAGAGAGTCTTTATTTATTAAATATGACCTGTGACAAGAATATGTGGAAATTAATTAATAAGTATGATTAAAATACTATAAAATATAAGACTTATATCTCATTTAATATCAAATATGTAAGGATATATTGAATCATTGCAGATAAAATCACTTTTAATTATTTTATTTTAATTGATTGATTAACACATAATTTATTGAGTACCTTAATTGTAAAATAGTTGAAATGAGGGGAAATTTAATGAAAATTAATGTCTTGTAGGATATTAATCTATGTAACCATAATTATGAAAGTAAGAAACATGTTTGAATATAATTCAAATTAAAGATGAAAATAAATCTTTCTTCTTGAGCTTGAATAAAGAGAAAGAGTTATAACATCAAAGAATTGATCACAAGTTATAAAATAATATAGGAAGGCCTTGCAATCATGATTATTTGAGGAACATTATAAAACCAATCTAGGATAAGACCTATTCTTCGAATTTTGGTGAATATGGTGAAAAAATTCATAAATAGAAGGAAAATAATACATGAAATCCATATAAAGTTATATAGTTAGGTGTGTACAGTCTTGTGAGTATAAAAAATATAGTTAATTATTTCATGAATTTTTTTGACAATTTTATAAATATTTCATATTATTCATTTATGTGGAGTAAACAATAGGCCCTAAAATATTTTAAAGTCTATCAAAGTGATTTTTATATACAAAAGGATGTTTTATCAAGAAGTTTTGAACGAAAAAAATTATCAAAATATAAAAAACATGAGTTTGAATAATATCATGATAAACATGGAATACGCTATCAATATAAATCTCTATACACTCATAAATAATAGGATGGTGTAGAAAAAAATCAATGTTTGGATGGAATAGGAAGAATATTTCGAATAAGAGGTTATATATTATATTTTTGGACAATCAATGGGGATAATCAATGGTGAAAATAAGTTGTGTCAATTGAAGTAATATTTTCTACTAGTTGAGGAAGGTTCTCAATTAAGGATGAAAATATAGAGAGGTAGAATATAGACAAGTAAATAAGTATTTTTATGTTGAAAGATGATATAGATGAGATAAAAGTGGATAAATAATGAATTATGAATATGGTTATAATATATAGAAACCATAATTAGTTAATAGAGGATGAGTCAAATAGTGTGAAAGGGGATGCAAGAGATTATCATAAATGGAATTTGTAAATGACCATATAATTATAGCTTGTCTATTTTAATGTTTACAAATCTTATGGTGCTTATAGTATTGTTAGATAATATTTAGTAGTGTTAAAGATCTTAAATATAGTTCCAAAAGAATTTTATGATGTGAAACATTGTTCTTGATGTGGAGAGTTTAGTTCGTGACCCGAATAGGAATTTGTGGCCAGGGAAGAGAATTTTATGGCATGTGATTTGTGATGTGTATGGTATATTAATGACATGAATGGATTAATCCTTGGAGATGATGGATCTATCATTGAAAATTCATGATGTGAAAATGAATTTCAAAACATGAATTGATTAATATTTATTAAATTAAGGTGTTTTGTTTTTCAACGAGTCGTAAATCTTGAACATTTCGTGATGTGAATTGCATATTCAATATGTGAAAGTCCCTCTAGCAGTGCACTTATAAATCAAATCACACTCTTGAGTTTCTGATAAATCCTCTAATTATCTCCCTACCCTAGGTGATGATCGGATCTATCCTAAGGTGTTTCAAATCCCATTAAATAGGGATTGATCCCATGATTCCAATGTTTGATCGGTGGTGATCTAAGGTGAGTTTTATATATTTATCTTGTGGTTTCTTATTTTATTAGTCTTTTTTTACTATAGGTATATCTCTTCATTCAATGGAATTTGATCTCCTTATCCTTATGGGATTATTTTTATGTTTTTTTGGCATGATTTTGGGATGAAATTCATGGAGTGAAACAATTTATTTATGGGAGAGTTGATTAGGTATATGAATTGTTCTTTCATTCTTGATCAAATAACCATGAAATATTTTAGGTAAGGGATTCATTTATTATTTTATTATTTTATATTAAATAATATATTTATTATTATTTATCTCCAGTGGTTGTGGTATAATTAACCATAATAAATATTAAAGCATATTAATTAAGGTAAATGGGTTATGGTTTTTGAGACTGCATGTGTTTTTTCATCATGATAACGATTTACCTCTAGAATTTCTAGATAGTGTTTTATATATGTTATGATTTCGTTATAATGTTTTTTATACTATTTTTAACATGTTAATTTGATAAAAATGGTTAATGAACATAAATGAAGTAATATTGGTTGGCGAAATAATTAAAGAGTCAAGTTTTTGTAAACCATTCATATTAGAATTTGAAGGAAATAAAATGATGCTCGATGCATAATTAATTAATTTTTTATTCCATTTGTTAATGTAATTAGATAAAGGGAAGGAATCTAGAAATATTTTTTTATAATAATAGATTCATATTAATGGATTTGTTCTTATATAATGTTTATTAAAACTGGAATTTATTCTTGAAATCGTTTTTAAATAATTTATAGATTTTAAAATTCATGTAATAGTTTACCTATAGATGTAACATGTGAAAAAAGAATTAGTTAATCCAATTTTTTTATAAAATATTTTTTGATAAATATAAATATTTAGGGCCAAGTGATCTCGTTTGTATATGAAGGTTGGATGACTTGTTTTTTGGGCCAAGATGACTTGTTGAATTTGTTTATTGTTTAATGCCATCTATTTTTTCTATTGGATGTGAGACTTTCTATTTGACTTTATGGGAGCCAGATAAGGCTATTGGTTGATGATATATGGGTAGGGAGGCTTGGGTCTTTGGTAGTAGTTGACACCTGTGATGGTGGGATTCATGGAGTTATGCATGGTGGTGTCGGGGAAGGCCTCAAAATTACCAGAATATGTTGAATCTAGGATTTATTATTATTTTATAGAAAGATAGATTATTTATTGATAAATTTATTATTAAAATTTAAGATGCATATTTTTTTTGTTTCCTGCACTCCATTCCCCATTTCTAGAGGCATATAGTTGTGGTTACTTATACATATCTTTTTATAATAGATTAGGATGTTTCCTGAAATAAATGTAATTATAGAATTTTAATGATTAATAAATGTTTTAACACATGGGGTTTGTTATTTAAGGGAATGAATATGTTGATAATATTGAGGAATCATGGAATTAGATGGATTATTCCTAGAGGGCATGGATTTAACTTGGTGGTTAATAAAAAGTGAAATAGATTAATTTTAAGTAATGCATAATGAATTAATTAACATAAATTGGAATATTAAAAGTAAATAGTTAATTAAATGAAGACATTTGAATTCTTGTGTGCTTATAGGATATCTAGTTATTAGTAGTGGCTACTAGGTGTCTAATAGATGATAATTATATTTGAGCCTAATACTAGGTTAATTCTCGTTATGTGGTTATGAGTTGTATTATATCATGTATACTATGTGATTTTATATGATACCCATACCATGTAAGTAGGGATAATACAACCCAATGGGCTTTGGGGGGTGTTTTCCCCAACATCTCGGTTAGTGAGGGATGGATTGATGACTACCCCCTTTGTTAGTGCTCTATTGTCTTATTAGTATTATGTGTTGGTATACATGGTGGTTACATTTCCCATATATGTGTATAAAAGGATATAATATATTTTTGTTATTTCACACACATGTGTCTATATATATAGTATCCTATAGTCTATTTTTGATATGATGAGTATAGTCTATGATGGATGGAGGTATATTACATGACATACGGGTTTTAGTAGATCTCAAAAACTACTCGGTTACTATCTAGAGATGTAGCAATGGATGATGTAATGATGTGATGTACAAGTTTCATAGTATGCGATGAGAGGATTTTATTTTTGATATTCATGTTACAATACATTAGCTTAGGTTTCTTCATGATATCTTACTTTTGGAGAGATATGGACCAGGACATGTGAATATGGGGCAATGTGAAAAAACTAATGGGGAAGTGTTGGTGGGGTACTTTCTTTTCATGTTATACTATATGATCTCTGGTATGTGATACATAGTGAGGTATTTCCATGGTGAGGATGGGGACTTAGAATACATGCTTAGGTGATGGGTTAGCTTCACTTGTTGTACACTAGGATTTAGCGTTTTTTTTCTTTATCTTTTTTATGAGAGGATCTGGTAAGGATCCTACTGAGTATACATGTTATGGTCACCCTATGTACATATAAACTATTTTTCATGTAAGTAGGATAAATTTAGTGATTGAGATAAATTTTAATATATCGTGGGTTGTTTCATGAGATATTTGGGATTTCATGCTCATTACATGGATTATATATTGATAATTGTAGTTTTCTTATAATTTTTCAATTATTTGATATGACATGCACATATTTGGGATCATTTTTTACTATTACCTTGAGAAGGATTTATTTAGTATTTATATCTTCTTTCTCTCATTTCTCATATCTTAGAGGGAATTATTCCCATATTTTGTATGATATATCCACAGTTCTTTTTTCATGCCATGTCCTATTAGAGGTGGGCTTCATCTCCCTTCTATCATATTCAACCCAAAAGTGGTATCTAAGGTGATAGTTGAGGGGGGATAGATATTAGAGTTAGTAAATGATGAGTAATGAATGTTTTGGTAGGGAAATGGGATCATCTAAACATAATAAGTTATGTAAACAAGGGATATCGACTTTGACATGGGAATTTAGCACCCCCTATGATCTGATGCATAAAACATTATATATAATGAGCCTACTAAGTGAAGGGATACCCGTTATCAGGTAGAGACCTAGGAAATGATCATGCATAATTCTACTTTTCACTCATGTTTGAAATTGTTAGATCATGGGATTAGGTTTAACCATAATTAATTAATTAATTAATTAATTAATTAATAATAAATATTTTATATTCTATGTCTAGGAATTCTTAATAGTTTTTATTTAACAAGTATGGCCCAAGGTAAAATTCCTTTTGAGGATCAGGCTGAATATGTTCATTAGGAATTTCTAATACATCATCATAGATTATAGGTCAATGATGATGACACTTGTAAGAGGACACATTTATATTTTCAGTTCTAGAATCTAAATGAAGTCTGAGGTGTCTTTTTTAGACTTAGTGGAAGAGGATTGGTAGGAGGCGGTAGAGAAAGACTTTATTTCAAAGTATTCTTAGAAGGATCAATAGGTTTCTTTGTAAATGGAAATGAAACATAATGTAGTGGGGCAGTGGTAGTTATTCTTCCTTAGGGATCATAAGGAGTCAATAGTCTCGTAGGGTGAAGTTATGAGACAAATTTTGAGTAGAGTTTGTTCCTTTGAATGTGAAGGTATCCAATCACTAGGAGTTACATACCCTTTTATTGGGGATTTCTGGGGTGGGGGAGTTTAGGATCCATTTAAATGCCCTTATCGGTTATTATTTGGACTTGTTTCCATAAGTTGAGGCTTGGGCAAGGCATTTCGAGGATGATTTTTGTCCAGATATCTAGCACTATGTGACCCTATTTATATTTTTGATGTATCTTGTGGTGTTAATAAGAGTATAGGTCATTGAGAGGATGGTGTATGGGACCATATCATCATAAGAGGGGAAAAATTAGGATACCTCACACAGTATAGATATTTTCTAGGGTTTCTAGTTTCTTGGATAGATGTGATTTTAGATATCCATGGGTTGGTCCTAGCCCTAATCTTCTCATTTTTTAGCGGTGTTGGGCCTCAAGCCCCTGAAAATTATTAAACACGTGTTTTTCAGGTGGATTATGATTTTATCAATTATGAGAGTGCCCAAATGTTATGATAATACATCATGTGTCAAGTGTTCACTTTAGGTTTATCTTTTGAGAAAGTTTCAATCCATCCAATAATAACAGGTTATTTCAGATTTTTATCCATATAGAGGAGATGATTTAGGTGGTTGAAAGCCCCATGATTCTTATTTTCCTCATAGATAAGAGTGTGACCATGGAGGTGGTCATCAATAGGTTCAGATGGTATGTGGAGATGGTAATGGATAGATGCATGCTTTGGAGTTTCCAATGCTAGGTGGGTTAGATGTCATTCGAGGTACCCTTTTCTTGTTTTCTACTTGAGTGAATGATTTGTTTTACTCAAGATATATGCACTTATCCATGTCACATTTCCTAGTTTGTGATTTGGGACCTAAGGTGTTGTGCCTTTCAGTGCCCTTGGCATTGACTATTCTAGTTGAAGGTTGAGATTATCTCTATGATGTATACAGAGCATGTGAGCAAGTTCATGGATAACACCACACTTTGGGAGACTTCCTGTGTTTATAGATACATTCATATGATATCATCCTTGACATGGAATATTTGTATCCATTGAAATATATTGTATATTGTTTCAAATGTAGGTCGTGTTATATGATGTTTATAGAGAACATGCAGTGTTTATTTGTATGTGAGGCCCTCATATGGGTAAAAGGTGTCTTTCATCCTTGTCTTTATTGAAGTTTGAGATGATTATATGCTAATAAGAGGCTCACCATGTGGCATTTCATAAGGTTTTGGAAGAGTGACTTTATGTCTTACCAATAGAGGTTGTGAATCACATTATAGGGAATATAGATTGCATTGTTAATTATGGTGAGATAATGAGTTATTTTTTTTACTAGATATTACATTGTAATTATAATGTTACAATAGAATGCATGAAGAAATTGTAGTTAGGAATAAGGATTGTGGGTATGATATTACACTATAATGGTATGGAATAATTTATTTGGTGTTTCGAGGATTTATCCATAACATATAATATAAATCCCTAATGTTTTTTGGATGGAAATTTCTCGAGATATAAACTCCATAATATTATGATTCTAAATTCAAGTCCACTTGTGAATTTTGTATGACCTTATGATAGATTTATGTTATTCCACAATGAAATTTATCACACCATTGTTTGTAAAAAATAATATTTTTTTTTAATATTCTATTTAAATTCAATGGGATGTAATATAAACTAATATTAAGAATGTTAAATCTACTTTAATGGATGAATTTGTTCACACTACCTATTGTGTTACACATGGCATGACCATAAAGGATGGAGATATCATGTATTGTTATCAGGAATTGATTTAAGGGATAGGTATTTGTAAGTATTTATAAATTATACTATAAAAATTAAAGAGAGGAAAAAGAGGATGATATTGATACATCTAGTCTTTTGAGAGAAGAATATAGATACCACTAACAAAAAAATATTAACACTTATAATAAGTGTGAGAAAGAATTATCATTATTGACATCATTGTATTGTTTATATATTTATGATTAGGGAATAAAATATATTATAGTGGAGTTAATTCCCTTAAAATAATTAATTTAATATGGTGGACGTTTTTTAAGTTGTATTGATCATTTAGAGTGTAATTATTAAACTCTATTAATAGAGAGTTTTTTATATATGTCCTTATAGAAATAATTTATATGTGTTTTTATCAATGGTGAATTAAATATAAACTACTATGATGAAATTGCGATCATTTTCTTTTAATGATGGAAGATATCTACAAGTATATAAGGTAATTCATTTTTTGAAGTAGTGAATGAAGGAGGAGGAAGTTGGAATGGAACTTAAGTGAGCAGTGATTGATCTTTAAAAATTATTGTAAAGGAAGTTCACCTTAGTATAGAGTATCCATATCCTAAATCATTTTATCCACCAAAATAGTGCATTAAATGTGGATGTTGGTACATCGACATATCAACATGTGTGTGTTCCTTTGATGTTTTATGATGTGGGTGAACCAAGGAAATCCCTCATGTTGTTATATGCATTAATTTTTACCTATTTTTCTGATATTTAATAGTAGTGTGTTTGAGGGAAAAAATATTTAATGTTATTTATATTAACTAAAAATAAATATATAGAAATGGGAGTGGTTTGTAACATCTTATTACCTTGATTGGGTACATTTTACTTTTTTATAAGTTCCCTTTTGGTTCAATGTCCTAAGGAGTGGTTTTCTTGATTTTCTGCAGGCTTCAGAGTAGGTACACGTTGTGTACTGGAGGTACACGTTGTGTACTAGAGGCACACATTATGTAATGGAGCCATATGCCATGTTCTGTATGTACAAACCATGTACTAGTTGCTGGATACAAGTTGTTAATGGGGAGATCTACTACGAGTAGGTACATGTCATGTACCTGAGGTACACATCATGTAGGGTTTATATATCATATTTTTAACCTGAGGCGATGGTCTTTTCAGCATACATATCCAGCATGGCCTACATGAAATGACCATCGTGACTCAGCTTGCACCCAGGTTAAAGTAATTTGTTTTGGAAGTTTTTCTCGGCTCTTTCTTCCCAGACTTCATTGCTCTCAACCCTAGGCTACTTTTAGGATATTTTCAAAGGTTCCCCTCCTTCTAGATTAATCTGATTAACTTTGGATCTTTGTTGCATCTATGGTGCATCTCTTCAGGTATGTTTTCTTTCTGGTTCTTCATTGTTCTTGATCACAATAACATTATAGCTTTTTCGTACTAGATATTTTGATCTAAGTTGGATGTTTCATATTGGTTTCTTCTAGATCCGTTGTGAGATCTCATTCTGAAAGCCTTTTCTTTTGTTGTTTGTGGTGCGGTAGGCATTCATCTTTGAGGTATATGGGTTTCCTCTCTTCCAATGACCTATTGTTTTTAGATTTGGATCAATACTAAGATGTGATGATTTTATTATAGTGCCTTCAATGATGTTTTTGGGTTTCATTGGCTTAGGATTCCTTTTCAAGTGTGTGTGACCTGAACATTGAGGTGGGTGGTTTCATCTGAATCTTATGATAATAAACCTTATTTTTTTCTTTATAAAATTATTTATTAAATTGGAATGATCATTTTTGTGTGTTGGAAAAGGGTTTTAAAATATAAATGGTTTTCCCTGTTTTTTGATAAATGGGTTGTGAAATGTTTTTGAATGGTTTTCAACGCATCGAAATTGAATTTTGAAATTGAGCGCATAAGTTACCTTGGGTACTTAGGTGGATGGTTTAGGATGAGGCCATCATCCATTGTTTTGTTATTATCAAGTAGTTTTGTCTTTGGGATTTCCTCTATTTACTAAGCCTATGGTTCTAGGGGACCAGTATTGACATTTTGGGGGGTTTACTCATGGGGTGTTCCTATGATTCCTAGGCCATTTTTTCTAGGATCAGATTTTTGCCCTTGATTATTATGGTACAATTAGTCTACGGCCTAGTCATATAGTATTCCTTGGTGGGGTGATACATGTGCTTATTTTTTTATATTTCTTGGATTTTTTAGTTAGCCTTGATATGCATGTTTATTCTTGTGAAAAATGATATGGAAAATATGATTTGAAACTGATATACCTACTTTTGTTTTGAATTGTGAAAAAGGAAAATGTTTAGCATGTTTTCTATTAAAATTATCTACTAATTATCATGCCATGTTTTATTTTAAAATGAGAATACATGAATTTTTAGACAGAGACTTGTTGTGGAAATCCTGGGTGGGATCCTACTGATCATGTTAGCTCACATCTTACACACTTCTTTAGTGGTACATATACCTTTGTTTTTATTCCAGTACAGGGAAAGGCAAGGTTCCACAGTGAGGTGGCGAGGTTTATGTTAGTTGGTTTGGTAGCTATATGTGAGATTGTGGGAGTTCATCCATGCCATCATTTGGAGATTCTTTTTGGTTTTCATTCCTTTACAGTTGGACTTTTCTTTTGGATTTTTATCTATTGTTTCACTTGTTCAATTTTTGTTTTTTTCTTAAAGTTATGGAATGTATATTTCTTAAGTCTTCTATTATTTCCCTCTTTAAATATTTATTTATGCCATGTGGTTGTTCAGGATAAGTGAAATCGCTCCCTCGGTTTTTTTGTTCGATGCCCGGGTGCTTGTCACCATCCCATGGGGATCAGTAATGCCCTTTAGGTATGTGAATGATCAAGTTGGGTTCCAGGTTTGAGGTAAACCCAGGTTGGTTCCTTATAATGTTTATAGATAATTGTTTTAATTGGTTATAATGTTGATTCACCCCCCCCCCCTCTTGGTTTACCTTGTTTTTTATATGTTAACATATTGTCCCCTATAAAGAATGATGTTATCATAGTATAGAAGAAAACAAATTATTTTTAGTAAGAATCCATATCAATGATAGTCTATACTCAAAATAGATTCTTACATTGAAAATATTTTGTCAATATTCATTATGATTTTCTTTTTTTGAAAATGATTTGAACTTGAACAGCTTGAGAGTTTTTGGAAACCCTTTATTAATCAAGATTAATGGAAGGAATTTGGTCAATTAATGTGAAAGAGATGATGGTGGATATTTTATTGGATATAAACCTAGTGGAAGAATATATTAGTGATATGAAAAGAATCATAATAAAGTAATTGAAATATTTAATGCTATTATATTAGAGTAATATAATACATAATGTAAAATCATAATTTAAAGGCAATATTTAAGAGGATAATGGAAAAAATCAAGTCTATATAATTTAATCTTAGTAGGTTCAACATACTTGAACAATGTAAATGAAGATTTTGAGGTTTCATGTTATTTAGAAATTATCATGATAAGTTCAATAAAGTATGAATGGATTAGAAAACATTATTTCCTTGAACCAATCATTGAAAAAAATATGGAGTCCAAAATCAAATTTCTTTGAGATGTTCCAGTCACTAAAATTACATTCTCATGTTTACAAAAATGTGTATACTAATCATTAAAATATTAATATTTAATAACTTATTTGAATGATTACTTAAACCCAATTTAAAATAATGACAATTGAGAATTTTATTCATGTATTATTGAGAATATTTTGATAGAGGGTGGGTTTTAATAAAAAATGATAAAGGTGAAGTAACCTAAAGAAATATTTTTGGTTTTTAGAGGATATTCACAAATTATGGGTAATAATTTTGGTGGAATATGAGACATTCGTTCCCAAATCCAATGATAATATACTTTTTCTTTTACATTGACTATGAAATAAATTGAGGTGATGTCATGATCCCCTCCCTCCAAAGGTACCCATTATGGGAAAACAATTAATAAATAGAGATAATAATTCCCAAATCCATCCTTTAACAGGACATGGGTTATTGATTTTCACTGTGAGTGTATAATCACACACATATGGGGAATTAATGTCATATAGTATAAGGAATAAGAAATAAGAAGAAAAGGTACCAACCAGCACCATACATAATTAAATAATAAATCCCAATACAGGAAATATCATACACTATCTAATACCACTTAATAGAAAACTGTAAGTACTAAAAATAAAATCATTGACAATGACCTCAAATCTCCAATAGCTCCTGAAAAAATCTTCAAGATAGTACCACCTAATTAAATCACCAATATGCTCTTTATAAACAAAAAATGGATTATATATATGTAGGGTCATCATAACATGTATACTTCGTATTATCCTACCTGAACTTTTCATACCAAATGTGAAAGCATTATACTAAATCCCAATGAAAAAATAAATGAAACTGACTCATCACCTAACTAGGTAATACTAGTTTCTCATTCTCACCATGAATCACTCACTAAGAAACACATAGAAGTAAACCATTTTCTTAGAAAATAATATATATATATATATATATATAGTTACCCTATTTCCACTCATATACTAGTTTTTCACTCACATTCCCTAATGAATATATCTTGTGCTTATCTCACCTATAAGTCATCATGTACCCAGTTTAATAGTATCACTTCCATTACTACATCCTATGTTTCCTAACATCTCATCATCAACCTATCCAAAAACTAACTCATTTTATATCTATAAGCCTCTATATCTCATGTAAATTTATTATACCTCAAGATTGATAGCCCATGCAAGTACCCTAATGGGATTCCAAAAACACCATGACCAGATACAGTTATGTTCTATACCTCAAGCCGGTACATATCACTGAGAAATTTATAGTAAACTATGAGCCATCACAGCTATCATTGGAACACACTATACACCATAAGATATTATATACTTATATATGCCTACTCATCTACATTTAGAGGGGGTGTAAAGGAGAGGGAGAGGTTTTCCATTCATTTTCTATCCATCCAGGTTGTTAGAGAAACCACCCCCAAAAATTGTGGTGTTAGTTTCCCTACTAAAATTGGTTGGGTAGTGTATGAAAAAAGAAAATATAAATAATATCATACACAACAAAATTATGTAAAATAATCTATCCTTAGACACATCTGTTACTATCATCGTGCAGGACCCCCGACTGCCACTACTATGGATTATGTATCAAATAAGCATAAGTAATTAAATTCTGTATTAAATAATTCAATATCCATTAATTAATATAAATATTTCCATATTCCTTTAGAAGATTAATAACGTAATATTTGTAGCCAAGTTACTACAACACTATAAGTTCTCTTGTTTTTATTATCATGTTTTTCATCATTATTTATCAACACCATAAACCAACTGCATTCATTTATTAATTCAATAATAAATTTATAATCATCGGTGTACTCCAAGACATAACCTAATCTACCACTTAAAAGATTCACTCATAGTGTATAACATCAATCTGCATCACATAGTTGTAAACTGGTCATATAAATAACATCCATCCATTTGACCATCAAGCAAGAATTAATTAAGAAGTAATCAATTTCAAGAAAGGATTTCTCTGAACTCATCTCAACAACCTAGTTATCCCACACCATTACGCATAATATAATATTTATTTTCATCATCAGCATCGACCATAATTGTAGCTTGATCTCCCATCCAATTTATCCTCAAAGATTCCAAACCATATCAAATTTGTCATAACCCATAAATTCATTGTAATTTTTAATCACCTTAGAGCATAAAATACATATTAACATTATTTTTTACACACATAGGGAGAGTAACTAACGCTATGACATTGGTATGATCAAGCCTACTATAATAATGAATTAGTTCCTTCACCCCACAACATTTATATTTAAAAATAATACATTTCAATTACATCATGATTTAATTAGTTTATTATGCATGTTTTTTCCACAAAAAGGAAACCTAAAGTAGTATCTAACAATAGTTGTAAAATAACAAAACTTGGTTTTTGAATTGTCTCTCTATTTAATAAATTACAATAATAGTAGTTGAAATTATACTCATGCCTCCTTATTGATATTAATATAATATTTTATTTATTGTTATTTAGTACTTTATAGAAATTAACCATGGTAAATAATTTTCAATGAATACAAACAACCACACACAGAGACACAAACACACACACACATATATATATATATCACACTACCTAATTAAATAAAAATATTCATTATCAAAAAAGTCACTAGGAACATGTGATCAAAAACCAACTTTTTATTTATTTCCCAACATGAAATTATCATTAACAAGAAACATTCTACATTTCAACTCTTTAATAATAAGAATTATAATCATAATTATTTTTATGAAATATAAATAAGATAAAACTACAACATGTTATTAATTTATTCCCCCCACTTAGATATAATGTTATTATTCTATAGTATGTGATAAATATAAATTAAGCTAGATTTGAAACATCATGCAATATTATTTTTTAATTAAATTATAGAAATAATAACATAAGGTTAATCATTATTCCATGGTATGATATTTATCATTTTATTCATTTTTAAATTCTATATTGTTACAAAATATTATTCCATAAAATATAACCAGATTATTATCATTTTAAAGTTAATCTCACTTATTTAGATAAAGGAAACTTAGGCATGATACCATCAGAAATTGCATAAAAATGAATGTAATTGATCCCCTACCTCATGAGAAGAAACATAACATTATTTCCTACTCTAAAATAAAGAGAATAGAGGTGTCCATAAGTCTAGGAAACTCACAAATAAGGAACTTGATTAGGTGCAGAAGGGTTTCACGACTCCAAGAGGAAAGCTCCGAGTTCACCCAAACACTAGAGAGAGAAAATAGAATGTTTTAAGGGAAAATATATATCTTTTTTAAATAAATATATAAGTTTTCATATCTATCCATTAAACTTAGTTATAATTTCCTATTTACTATACATTGATTAGGTTTTCATTTAAATCCTTGTGGAATGACTCATTTAAATCCAAAAACTCTAAAGAATTTAATGATTTCGCTATTTTCTTTAAATCTGGTTTTAAATATTCATTTTATCATCTTAATTTCATCATTTACATTTAAAAGTAATTAATTATGTTAAAATAAATTTTTATATCATTTTGGGTGAAAAGGGGGGAATTTATAAATTTTAGAAATTTGTAAAAGGCATGACCTACCATAATAACAAAATTTGAAAAAGTTATTACCTATCATGAGATCAAAATTTGGAAAAGGCATGACCTATTATGAGACCAAAATTTTAAAAATTCATGACCTACCATGATACCAAAATTTGGTAAATGAATGACCTACCATGAGATCAAAATTTATAAGATTCTTGACATGTTGTGATTCCAATGTTGGGTAAAGTCATGACATACCATGGAACTAACATTTGGAAATATTAAGACTTGTTGTGTGAACCGAAGAAACTGACCATGAGAAGAATTTGGGAACCCTCTGGGCACAACCATTCCTTAAAAAGGTGTAAAGGAAGGGTTTTAGAAATGTAAAACCTTACAAGTGAACCAAACTTAACATTTCATAATTATATTGTTAATAATAAGTATTGAGTCACTTATACACCAAATACCATTATATTTAGGGTTTTATAGAGTTATAAAAATATTTTAATATATATAATCCATATCATTCCCATGAAATGGTCATTTTTTCATTAAACTAAGGAATCCATTCTTAAAATAAAGTCTTCAACAGTTTCCATAAAATTCTTCACACATGAATCACATTTAGATGCCTCATATGTAAAAATATTCTTCATAATCTTATATATATGAAAACATAAAATTGGGAGATTAAACACCCATTAAGGGGTAGCGTGAAACAAAATCTATCATTGAATAAACATGGAATGAATAATAGAGTAGGAATAAAAATATTTAATAATTCCATAACAAAGATACTATGAGCATAATATATCCATGGATAACCTGGAAATAAATAAACATATGGATATTGATAAATAATCTCATAGTGATATAAATAATAATTTCGGTAATCTTATTCTTACTATCAAGTCCTTATGGTAATAGATTATACATATCATGAAGGCATCATACTACGAAATTATTGATAAATAGGAAGGCATACACTGAATACCTAAACAATATTTTCTTATGAGAACTATCAATGCATCTAGGGGATATATAATTATAGCCCCCACCAATGAATAATTAATTTCAATGCATTAATTATATAAACTTAATGAATAAAAAATACAAAATTAATATGCCTTAATGTTCCATAAATATTTGTATTAAAATAAATAGAATGCATATTATTAATAATTCCCAAGTTAGTAAATAGAAAAACATTATTGGTAAACAAACTCAAACTAGTAATTCAATCACACCTTATATAGTATTGAATAAATGGTTAAGTAAATAATTGAAATTATATATCATATGTCTATGTGATTAAATAATGTGGATATAAAGGAGAAAAATAAATTCAAGAGATGGATGAAGAGTGATAGAGAATATAACCATTATGAATAAGGTGGGGTGTGAACTATAAATCCATAATATCATTTATAGGATAATAAATTAAATATAAATCCAAGGTAGATATATATTTTTTATAGAAAAATGGAATTTAATTAGAAAATATGATTTCATAAAACATTGTTACCATTATCATAAAAAATATAAAGTTACATGTCACATTCAAAGTTATTTATGAGTAGTTGACAGGAATAATTTTTCAAACATCATTTAAAAAGAAAATGAAATAATTGAACCTTGAGAAGAAATAATGTTTAAATCATTAAATGTGGAGTGTAATATAAATGATTTGATCTTTAAAAGAAATTCCTTTTTAAAATTTTAAAATACCTTTATTGAAACCCAGATCATTAAAAGATTAATAAAGATTCTATTTGAAAAAAGTAAAATAGAAATATAAATATCACATGAGATAACACATATTTAGGTTTAAATATATGAAATATAAACATTTTTGGAAAGAATTAATGTGGAAATAGAGGAGAATGATCCATTAGAAAGTATGTTAATTATTTTTAACAATGTTATAATTTTATAAGAATGAAATTAATAAATGAAGAATATCTAAATTAAAATTTTCATTTTCCTCTGTCAGAAATAGAAATTTACATATAATAAAATATTAGGATGGAAGAAACCAATCATTGAAGAAATTATTTCAAGAATAAGCCTTATAACTCAAAGATATGAGATTTGAGTTAACAAAATCCCTTAACTTTACTCTCGAATTCAATGAAATAACATTAACATCATGTATATTAAACATAAAATTCATATAAACTTATATCATAAACTTATTATTGTATATTTAATTTTATTATATTTAATTATAATTATTCATTATACATTTATTAGCTAGTTATTATTTATTTTCATTATGAGATCTCAGTATCCTTGATTTGTTTACACAAGTTCCATATTGTTGATATTGATCCCCATTTTTTGATACCCATTTTTTCATTCTAATATTATCTATGTTACTATAATATATTATTAATAATGATTTATAAATTTTAAATTTCATTCCATTGGATTTTTAGTTATGATTCATTATGGTGAAATCGGTGGAAATATAGTTTTGGAAATTTTAAATAAACAAAAGGTGGTATATTAATAACATGTTTAAGTATTAATATTATATTTCAAAAACCAAAAAAATATTTAATCATTAATCACTATTAATTTTATTAATTAATTTTCTATATTCATTCATGATACAAATTTACATCATCATTCATGTAGGTGGTTAAACTGACCTACACAAAAAAGTGCTATAATCAATGGATTGGTATGATTATGAAGTGATTTATTTATATATTATTATTAAATAAGTATAATGATCTTATGTATGTGTTATTAATTTGGTAAATCATAATTGGGAAGTGGTATAATAGGAAATAAAATGGCAATGAATGATAATAATAAATCATTTTCTCACTTGGTATGCTCATTTTAGGTGGCTAAATTTTCCATTGTCATTTATTTATAATATTATTAGTATAATGCATAATTTACATTTATAGAATATTAATCATTCCATGAAAATTATTTTTATTCATTAAATTCATTCTTATAACCATCCATATAAGGAGATGATGAAAAATTAACCATGTTGCTCGTGTAGGTGGTAGTCCACACATAATACGAGCAAAATTTTAATTTTCTATTAGATACGAGTGAGATTGATAATGGTTATTTTATAAATATAATAAAATTTCACTATAATAATAAAATTTATTTCATTATAATAGTATTTTTAAGAATTTTTTTTATGGATATTGATTGGGAAGAAATGGTTTGTGAGTGGATAATACTCATGTTGAGAATTTAAATCTTCTCTTGGGGGACTTGGGGAAGTTTATGGAAACCAAAGGATACTGAATGTGGAAGAGGGGTCTAGGGGAGTATAATAAATAATGGTTCAAGGTAATTTATAAGGGTATTTTTTATGTTGGTGGAAGTGATCTCCTTTTATAGTTGAAAAAGAGGGATATTTCCTAGGAAACTAATGTTAAGTAAGGGGTAAAGATGAAATCACATGGGTGTTAGGTGAGTTTCTTGAGGAAATATTAGTGAGAAATTTGATTATTATTTTAAAATATAAAAAGGTCTTTTACAAGTTCTAGGTTTCATGTTAACTCAAAAAAAATTGAGCCACTTTAAGTTACCTTGTTTTACCCCTATTAACATTAAGAAAAATTTTACCATGGAAATTTTGTTTAATAAAATTATAAGATGAACCAACATACCTAATTTGGACATGATGAATCAGAATTTAAAATCCATTTAATCAAATTCAATTTCAAAAGATGATAAAATTAACTTCTTTATTAAAACATAAAATGTAGTGAAAACAATTATTATAGAAAAATGTATTTCTATGCATTAAGAGTTCTTATTTTTTATTTACTACTAATTAATAATTAAATAATTTTTAATATATTATTCATACTAAAAATATAATTTATTAACATAGACATTATATTATTAGTTTATTAAATTAGAAATGTACAGTCCATAAAAATAAAATTTTTAGTAGAATACATTACTGAGTAAAAAAATGCTTTTATTAGTTACTTAAGGATGTTAGTTGAATTTTACCAATAAATAAATATTTAAAAAAATGTTCCTTAATTTTAAAATTTGAAATGTGAAATGTATAAAAATACAGATGGTATATTTTATAACATTGATAATTACATATTTTTATCATCCCAAACTCTACATACGACATTGACTTCATAATATGGTAACTTCTAATTATAACGACTAATTAAATAGATATGTTACAAAGTTCATATTTTAATTATAAAGTGATTCATTTCCATTCAGTATTTTGAGTAAAATATTTTATCATAACATAAATTTATTATAGTTTTTGGGGTGTTACATCCCCACTATCCCCTTTAAAAAAAATTGTCCTCATAATTTTAGTTACTAATCACTAATGAAAAATAGTTAAGGGCATGACTCAAGATATAATTTACTAATTCTCAAGGTTAATATAATAAAACTATTATTTTCCTTTATAATAGGAACAAATTAATATTCTAAATCATTTTTCAAAATATTTTTCCTTAGTTATCTATAAGTCTTAAGCGTTTCTAGAGGCATACCTTTCACAGTTTCATTTTCATGATCCTATTTCAAACCAAATACTAAATAAAAATCGTAATGATAATATCTAGTAAAATTAGAATAAATGATCATATAAATGAAGAAAATAAATCTTAAAAAGTCTTCTCTTTTTAAATATTCATTTCAATCTATGATACTTTTGGTTCAAATGTGATATAATTGAATCAACTTTTAACTCCTTCAGTTTAACCTAGATTTTCTATGGTCATTTTTCTATTAGGTTATCTAAACTAACTGCTAATATATTACAATGTAAAATTCCATTTAAAAAAATTATAATGGTCATTAAAGTGAATTTTAATCAAAAAAATCATATACCATGAGAATTTCATACCAGGTTTGCAGTTAGGCCCATTAATTATGAATTGAGTGAAGATTGAGTTAATACTCAACTAACCGTTTTTAGGGTTTTTATCCCAATGTGCATCTAAGGAACATCTCGTAACCACTTGTTTATATCCCTAAATGTATTTCATTTCTAGGAGTTCATATACTCTCTACTTTAATAATGTTTTTTGTATTTTTACCTATATTTAGACTTATACCATGGTATTCAATTAATGTATTTTAGTATTAATTTCTAATAATAAATAAATCAAGATCTTTCATACTATATCTAAAAACCAAAATTCATGGCAATTTATCCTCTTGTAATTCAGAATAATCCTTATCCCCACATAATATAAAATTTCATATTGATCAATATTTTTCTTAATTGTGAATAATTTTAAAATATATTAGTATTTTCTCAAAATAAACTGAATTTCATTAACATTAAATCACATACCAACCCTAAGGGGTACTTGTGATTTGAAAATGTACTCTTCATAACCTAAAAATTTATTTAAACTCATATTTGATACCACCTATGTCTCCCTATACCCACACACTAGATTCAGTGCTAATAAACATATTATATTAAAAATAGGATATGAAATCAACTAAAATATCCTAAACATAATCTACCATAATTACAATGCGAACAAAAAATATTGAGTCGATTTTTCAACCAAGACATTTTAGGTTTATATTTTTAGAGTGCTATGAAAAATTGTAATCTATAAAACCCATGTCATTCCCATCAATGGGATTTTCCCATTAAACCAAGGACTCCCTACATAACACAAATCTTCAATGAATCCCAAAAAATTATCTATACTTGAAACCCATATAAACATATCATACATAATACTCTTATTCATAATCGAATGGAACTGGAAACATAATAAGGGAGAGATAAAATGCTTAGTAAGGGGTAGTGCATAAAGAATTATATCATAGAATAAATAGTTCATTAATAATATGATAGGAGTAAATAAATGGAATAGTTTCATAACAAATAGAATGTGGGTATAAAATATTCGTGTATAACCTGACAATAAATAAACACATGGATATAAATAACCAATATCATAGTGATGAAATTCATAATGTGGGACATATTAATATTACCATCAATCACTCGAGACAATAAATTATACATACTTCAAGACCACATGAAAAAATGGTATTAATAAATGGATAAACATACACAAAATAGCCAAACTAGTTTGTCACATGAGATCTAACCATGCATCAAGGGGATATATAATTTTATTTCCCCCCCCCATAATGAATTATGTCTAATTCGTTAATCATATGAAAATAATGAATAAAAATACATAATCAACATGTCTTAGTAATCAATAATTATACATATTGTAATAACTAGAATGCATATTATTAATAATTTCATAGTCAATAATCGGAATAACATTCTTGTAGACACCCTTCAACTCACAAGTTATTCAGATCATATAGAATATTAGATATAAGGATAAGTTAATAATGTAAATTATATAACATATATCCATGAGATTAAATAATAAGGTCATGAAGGAAAAAGATAATGTTTGGAGAGGGACAAACATTGATAAATAACATAACCCTTATTAAAAATATAGGTTATAAACTAAAAATTCATAAGTTATTTTTTAGGGTAATATATGAAATTTATATCTAAAGGATATATTTTTTTAGAGGATATTTTAAGTTAAATCATAAAAAAAGAAATTTATAAAACATTTTTAACATTTTCATAAAATGAAGAATTTATAGGTCACCTTTAAAGTTATTTTCAAGAAGATAACATGAATAAATTTTTTAAAAAATTATAAATAAACACCAATAATGTAACTTTGAGGATAAATAAAGGTTAAGTACATGAATTTGGAGTGGAAGATAAATCATTCGATCATGAAAAGAAATTTCTTTTTAATATTTTAAAATACCATTATCAAAACCCACATCGTTAAAAAAGTAATAAATATTCATTATAAAAATAAATAAAGAGAAATATTAAGATCACGTGAGATAAACAATTTTTGGGGTTCAAAATATTATAGAAAAATATTTTTGGAATGAAAGAATACGGACAAGGAGGAGAAAGATCCATTAGAATAGATGTGAAATATTCTCAATAATGTTATACTTTTATGAGAAAGAAATTAATCGTGGAATAAGATTTGAATTAAAAATATCATTTACCGTAGAGATAAGAAATAGTTACATATAATAAAATCTTAGTGTGGAAGAAGCGGACCATATAATAAAGGAGTTCAGGAAAAAATATTATAACATAATTAAAAGAAATTTGAGTTAACATAATCACTTACCTTTACTCTTGGCTTCAATAAAATAGGATTAACCTCATGTATAATGAATATAGCAATCTTAATAAATTATTTAAGAATTTTTTAATTAAAATTATTAATTATAAAAAAACTAGTTATTGTATATTTGTATCAACAGATGTTTGTATCCTTGATTATTTCATACATGATTCGTTATGTCGATGTTGATCCATGTTCATTAATACCAACTTCAACATTTTTAGATTATTTAAGGTACTACAATTGATGTCCCATAGTTATTTATAATTTTTTTATATTATTCCATGAGTGTTTTAGTTATGATTCGTGAAGATGAAATTACTGATTAGTTTGTTTTGGAAAACATTAATGAACAAAAGGTGGTATTTTAACAATGAGTTAAGTATTAATAATAACTTTCATTAAAAAAATCAAAACATTATTTAAACATTATTATATAATATTAACATTAATTATATTTCCTTATTCATCCATTACAGAAACATATAACATTGTTCATGTAGGCGGTTAAATCGACCTAAACAAGAACATATTATAATCAATAGATAAGTATGATTATGAAGTGATTTAGTTATAATAACACTATTAAAAAAGTATAATCATCAAATTTAGGTGTTATTAATGTGATAACTCATAATTGAGAAGATTTATAAGAATAAGGTAATGAAAATGGATGATATAAAGAAATCATATTTCCTCTTGGTATACTTAGTTTAGGAAGCTATGTTTTTAATGATCATTTATTGTTAGTATTATTAAAACAAACATAATTTATCATCATATAATATTAATAATGTCATAAAAAAATAATTTTTATTCATTTAATACATTATTAGAACAATCCATGTACGATAATGGTGAAAAATAAAGCACATCATTCATGGTGGTGGTAATCTACAAATAACCTGAGCGATGTTTTAATTTTATAACGAATGAGAATGAGATAGATAATGGTTGTTCCATCAATAAAATAAGATTTAATTATACTAATGATATCAATTAAATTATTTTAGTATGGTTATAATAGTTTTGGTGGAGATGAAGAAGAAAAGGTTAGGGAATAGATAATACTCAAATTGATAACATGAATCTTCTCTTGAAGGAACCTTTGAAATAGAGGGTATGGGACACATTCATGTAACCAAGGGTTGCTAAACATTGAAGAGTGATCCAAGGGAGTAAAAATAGGTAGAGGGTAAAGGGAATTTATATGGATATTTGTGGCTTAAAGTGGGTGTGAGTGAGATCATTTTATAGGTGAAAAGGAGTGACATTTCCTTGGAAACTTAAGTTAGGTGAGGGGTAAATATAAAATCAAATGGAAGTGATTTAGGTGTGGAAATGTTTGTTAGGCTTTGGGGGGTATAAATTTACAACCTAAAAATGTCTTCTAGAAGCTATATGTGTCATCTTAACTTATCAAAATTTGATCCACTTTTAGTTACCTATTTTTAGCCTTATTAACCTTAATTAAATTATTAACATGATAATTATTTTTTCAATAAAAATATTTTATGACTGCCCATAAATAATATTTATGTTATGAATATTAATTTCAACTCAATTTAATCTAATTAAATTTAAAAAATTTTAAAATTCACTTTAAAATTAAAACATAAGATGTATAAAAATTGGTTTTGTAGAAAAATGTCTTTTTATAAATTAAGTGTATTTTTTTTATTTCCAACTAATTACTTATTAAACAAGTGTTAATATATTATTCATATCAATAATTTATTTTATTAACATCTCCATAATATTTTAAGTTTCTAAAATTAAAAAATTCTATCAAATAAAAAGGAAATTTTTAGAAAAATATATTTTTAAGCACAAAGATGATTTTATTGGATACTTTTCCATGTTAATTGAATATTATCAATACATTTGTATTTAAAATAACATTAAATGTGTAAATGAGAAATTTATAGAAATACATGTGTTATTTTTTTACAAATATAATAATGTATCCATATCATCTTAACCTCTACTTATAGTATTGATTTCATAATATGGTTACTCTATTTATACTGACATATTAAACAGTTATGTTACAATGATAATATTTTAATTATAATGTGGGTCATTTTCATTCAGTGTTGTGAGTAAATCAATCTATTATAATGAAAAGGTATTATAATTTCTAGGATGTTACAATTTTGATAAAAAATATACTATATTTCCAAGGATTGAAATGAATCAAATAATTGTTGCAATATATGTTAGAATTAATTAGAAGGTTTTCTAAATGAGTATAAAGTTTGTATTTCTAAACAGAGAACATTATTAGGATGTATACATTGGAAATAGAATGTAATTTTTCATAACAATGATGTAAACTAATTATATAAAATGTATAAATCACTTTATATTCTTAACAAAGTGTCTTAAGCATGGTCATTGAATCTTTAAGGTGGTCTAGGTTTCTAGCCTCCCTATACACAATTATATAGGTTTTTATTTGTTTATCCTCAGAATAAGATGTAATAATTTGGATGGACCTGGGATTCCAAAAAATAATAAGTGGATAATAATATTTATTCCAAAGAAAACAACACTAGCTCACGCACAAAACTGAATCCAAACAGTAACAGATAAAAAATACGAGGGTAAGACCAAGAAAGATGCAACCTAGGAAGATCCCGAACGCAAGTGAGGAATCGTCAAAGAAGGATGAATCATCATGGAGAATTCATCGATAGAGCTTCATAACATGTAATTGCAAGACTTCTGAGGCAATATCTTCACCACATTGTGTTGTCATGCACCACTGCACAAAAAAACAAGAGAAGATGCCAAAACTGTATCTGATGATGTCTTCCAAGCATGATCGAACCAGCCTCCACATTTAGGACACCACGAGAATATGGTTTCGTAGCTTCATAGTATCCAGAAGCCATGGTTAGATCAGTTATAGAAAGATACTGAACCGAGTACGAACAGACACCAAATTGGGAAGTATAAGGATGGATGGGACCATAGACAGAGGGGGAAAGGAGGCAACAGTGAAGCCCTAGTGGTGGCATGGACTGAGGTATGGTATTGAAAAATCTATTTAAGTTTATATTTTTACAAATATATATTTACCATGTGATATTGGAAAAGATAACAAGTATAATTCATAACGTTCATTCTCTAGGTGGAAGATATAGTGAATAAATTTCCATGAAGAGTAACTCAATGTCTCTTAAAACAAATGAAGCTAATTATATTAAAAAATCAGAAGCCACAACTTAAAATATTTAAATAAAATCATATCCTGAATCTGTGAGAGTGTAATTTTCATATCCATTATGTATTGGGTGTGACAAACAATGTAAAATATATTTTTTCAAAGAATCTTTGTTCAATATATGTTATTAAATCATATTGATGTCAAATACAATTTCATCAAGGATATGCAAACATGTGGTGAACTCAACTGGGAATATGTTTCAGTATTGGAAAGAGTTATAGATATCTTGATAAAGCATATGAAGAGGGATAAATTCTATCACCGATACAGAATGTGGGGAGTGCATTACCACTCAAAAATCCCTGGGTCTATTCTCCATACATTCCATCATACATTACTTTGAAAATATTATTAAAAAGGGATAGTTTTTATAATAATTCTTGAGGATGAGAAGTTTCTCTATGTATGGTGGATAATTTAAAGTTGGTAAGATGAGGAGATAAAATAATAAAGGCATACTATGAAGGGGGAGACATGAGTTGAGTAAGGATAAAAAAACATAAAAATTTTATCATGATAAGACAAGCTAGATTCATGATTTCAAATAGTTAATTTCATATTAATATAATGTTTCAGCATGTATGAAGGGGGAGATTAAAGATCCTTTAATAATTTTAAAGAAATTAAAAATACTAAAGAAGACTCTAGAGAGATAAAAGAAACCTTACTTTATATTGTATTTACTATCAACATTCCAATGATATTGTTTGAGTTTGATTGAAGTTTCATATATCGCAAAGGAATAAAAATGTCAAGGAATACTAAAAAACATGTCATGGGTAGTCTGAATAAATTCAATGGACATGGAGTCTAGTGAAGTAACTATTAACTACACAACAAACAAAATGCTATTTATTACATTTAGGTATTGCTGGTAGAGTTCAAAAAACATTATAAAAAACTGGATATTTAATTATTAAATATGGAGCTACTATTGATTGGCATGTAATGTTTGAAGTCTACAGGCAATGAATTCCTCTAAGGCCTACGGGTCATGTAATACTTATGTCTATTGGCCTTGTAAGGGTTCCACCTCACCCCTTGAAAGGTGGATTATCAAAATCAATAAAAAAATGAAGGCCTTCCGACCATTGGATGGATGATATTGAAAACATATTATTGTCTTTGGAAACACATCATGTTTTGTCTAAAATATCATGGTTTCACAGCATGGGTTGAAGAAGATTTTAGAGTAGCTGCTAAAATTTTGAAGAGATAAAGAATAACATGTTTCAAAAAAATATGTCATGGTGTGATGTTTATGAACAAAAAAAGATTTTACTTGTTTACATGAGAGGATGAAAAACTTATGTTTATAGATTATGGTTTTTTAAAGAAACATAAGAAAACATCTTGTTTTTTCAATACTCATCAGGTTAAAATCTGTATCTATTTTCATTTTTATTTATTAGGCTTGTTAGTTTTTTACAGGATTTTAGAAATGATACAAGATTTTTAGGATATTAGTTTAAAAGATAAAAACACCATGGTTTTAAGGAAAATATATATTTTTATGTTCTTTATTTAAATATGAAGATTAACTTACATAAAAATTGTGACATCCATCCAACTTTTTGGTAGATCTTTTTAGAGCGGAAATGGAATTTTTTTCAGAGAACAAGTGCACATTTCAATGGTGGATCAAATAAACTTGTATGAGAATAAAAAAATATCATTTTTATTAATTTTTGATTAATTTTATTAGTATTATTCATGTTTTTTCTACAATTATTATTGTGTAACACATAGGTGGAACACTGGTTTTTGGGAGGCGTTATTGTAAAGGGTTTATGTCCATCACCTTTCCATTAACATTCATTATATTGGGTCATTCTCTCGATATCATAATTCTCATCATCCATAATATTGTGTTTTAATGATCACAATTCATTATTGTTTTATCTAATATATTTTCCTTTGTTTTTAGATAAATATTAAAAAAGGAAGATATAAGTAATAATGAACAAAAGGGTGGATACCATTACATGTTGAGATAGGAAAAGGAATTAGAGAAACAATAAATACATGAAAAAAAAATAAGAGTGATTAAATCTATAGAATCAACATAAAAATTCTTACTATATTTACTAATGGCACATCTAGGAAAATTGATGACTCTAAATGGATGAAGAAGAAGCTAAGTGAAGGCTTCCATAGAACTTATTTCATTATCCAGAAAAAAAACTCAACAGAATTGGAAACTATTTATAAAGAAGAACAAACGAAGCTCAGAACATCTTATCAAATCGTAAAAACCATCTGATATTTCAATTTGGTGCTTCACTCCTATCATACTGATTATTTTAAGATTAATCAATGGATTATAAACTTGTGAAAATAAGTACGATGGCTATATTTTGTCCAATTGAAGATCTCCTTCCAACAGTCACAACTTTATTAGAGAATATAGTCATTGTACTTATTTTCCCAACATTATTAGAGAATCCATGTTGAATACGTCTAAATGAGAAATTAGAGAAAGTGAAAACACATCAACTCTAATTATAAGTAGTGAATAGAACATATTAAATAAAGTAAGATCTCCTACATCAAGGAAATTCCCTTCGTTCTTCTTATTACTCTCTTTCGAACAGAAACCATGTCCTTCATTGATTTCTTGTATTTTTCTTCAATCATTTTTTTCATACCATTACTTTGTATTTATTAAAAAAAATTATTAAGTAACCCGTCATTGTATTTACACCATCACTTCATCCTCCATTCCTAGTGGGCAAAGAAGTCTTAAGGATAAGGACTTGAAATTTTTTGGTCTTTTATATAATAAGTCTAGAGGATATGGATTGATCGATTTATCTGAAATTATAAAGATCCAGTCAGAAATCATTACATAATCATAAGTTATTAGCCAATAATTCAATTTCTTACATTTTGAGATTCTTTACGGTTTCAAGTTTTAAATAATTAGGTTATAGCTCTTAAAAAAACTCATATATAAAAAAGTGAACACCCTCACTCAGTATCCATTTCCACCACAATATAAAATTTTTAAAATGAAACACATTTTATTTTCATAAAAAATCTTCATGGTTTTCAACTTTATTTCTTCTTTCTTTTCACTCAGCTATAAAATCTGTGAATAACATTTGTAAACATGATATAAGAACAAAATACTAAGTAAATGATATCAAAGAAATAAATTCATTAGTTTCGTGAAAATATGAATGTTGAGTCAATAAGGTTTCCTTATGACTTTTCCACTCCTTTATGTTTTGAAAATCACAAACATTTTATCTCAAGACAAATTTTATTTCCCCAAAGATTTATCTTTATAAGAAAATTTTCATTTCCCAAAGAAATTTTATCTTTGCCTTTTTTCATTGTTCATGTTATAGTTTCTCTAAATATATTTTTTTTATTTCTAAGTGTAAAATTTGGTTTCATATCTAAAACCTCAGAATCCTATAAATACTTAGATATAGAGCATTCTGTTTTTAGGTTATGAATTCAGACTCGGAATTATCTGGATTTAGACTCTCAATTCTCTGAATTCAGACTTTGAATTCTCTGAAAGTCAAATTCCAAATTTTCTGAATTCAGACTCTGAATTCTCTAAAATTCAGACTCCGAATTCTCTAAAATTCAGACTCCGAATTCTCTGAAATTGGGATTCTGAATTTCCTGAAATTCAGATTCCAAATTCTCTAAAATTCAGGTTCTGAATTATCATAATTTAGGTTCCGAATTCCTCAGAATTCAGGTTCTGAATTTCTCAAAATTCAGATTCTGAATTCCTTGGAATTCAGGTTCCGAATTCCTTAGAATTAAGACTCTGAATTCCTTAGAATTCGGGTTCTGAATTCCTTAGAATTCTGACTCGGAATTCCTAAGAATTCATATTCCAAATTCCTTAGAATTCACACTCCAAATTCCTTAGAATTTAGACTCCGAATTCCTTAGAATTATGACTCTGAATTCCTTAGAATTCAGAATCTGAATTCCTTAGAATTCCGAATCCGAATTCCTTAGAATTCAGACTCCGAAATCTATAGAATTCAGCTTCTGAATTCCTTGAAAAACAGAATCCGAATATCCATGTAATATAGACTCCAAATGTTTATTTTCTTAGACTCCGAACATTATTTTTCTTAGACTCTGAAAAATAGATTTGGTTGAGAAACCATATTTTACTTACCCTTGTTATAGTTATGAAACGATGTCGTGTATTCTGTTTCTAACTAACCGTTGTTTGAGTGACACGTGTATAGGTCCCTCCGAGATTCAAGGGAAAATATGATTGTTGATGAAGGGAGCCGACCATTGGGAAAATGCTTGTAAATAGAATCTCATTTGAACGAGCTCATTACTGATCCATCAATCTAGAGATTACATGTTGTTGAAGTGATTTATAGAGAGAGACTCTCATGCTTTGTGCGTACTGAACATCTTCTTCAGCTTGCCTCATGCGACTCCGATTGTTGTTGTGTACAATCGAGGACTTCCGAGGATAGGAAGACGGAGGTGTCGACTACCTTAAAGTTCGAGGACTTCCTTGATAAGGAAGATAGAGGTGTCGACTACCTTGAAGCTCGAGGGCTTGTGGGGATAGCAAGACAGACTCCGATATTCTTATTGAGGGCTTACCCTGGTGTGGGTAAGACAGACTTTTTTTTGAAAGTATAAATCAAGGGACCTTTATCCAAGGTTGTTGGATACCCTACTCTTTAGGGTAAAATATTTCATACTTGTTACTTGTATTGTTTCAAGTTTATTTTCCGTTGTATTTTGATTAATAAGGAAAGTATAACTGTCTTATTGTAGACGCTATGTTCCGTCACAGAGTCCAAAGATTGACTAAGGGGAATACCTCGAGCAAAGAAGAGGGAAGATTCATCAAAAAAAATTCAAAGGCATTAAGGCGCGCAAGTTTACCTGCGCGCCAGCCTTGGGCATGCAAGTCACTTGCGCCTAAGTGAAATTTCGCCCAAACCTCAAATGGCCTATAAATACCCCCTGTGGGCCCTCCATTTTGAGGACAAAAAAATAGAAACTCCAATTCAAGCTTTGGTCTCCCAAGTCTCTGTTTGATGTCTTCCGAACACTTCTAAGGTAATTATTCACCTAGAATGGAAGTCCTAAAGAGGAAGAATAAGGCTTAAGTGTTGAAACTCATCAATACTTGCATGCCTAAGTGTCTAACCCTTAAGGGAAACGAAGACACTTGCGTGCCACCTTTCCCTCTCAAGGAAACTTGCACGCCACCCATATGAAAGCCCCTAGGGATGATACTAAGGACTCCAATTCAAGGTCGCCCAAGTATCACTACACAGGTTCTTCGTCGCCCAAGTGAACTCATGTTGCGCAAGTATACTTGCGCGACCAGGACTTGTGCGCCATACCCATAATTGCGTGCCTCCTTCCAATTCACTTCCTTTCCTCAAATTCATCTCTCCTCTTCAAGATTTAGCATTCAAAACCCTCTTCAAAGTCATTAATGGCATGGTTCCTTTGTTGGCTTCCTTATCTGAAAAAAATTCTATGGAACATTTCTCAAAACCTCGTGATTTATATAGCTTTATATCACTAAAGATAGATATTTTCCTTCATTCAACCTCATCCTTTAAGATGTGAAGATCTTTAATCTGGGCATCCTCCTTATAAGTAAGTCCCAAGTTCCCCATTCATGGGCATCCTCCTTAGGAGTAAGCCCCAATCATAATTTCTCTTAACCAGGGCCTCCTTCTCAGGAGTAAGCCCCAGTCATAATTTCTCTTAACCTGGGCATCCTCCTTAAGAGTAAGCCCCAGTCATAATTTCTCTTAACCGGGGCATCCTCCTCAGGAGTAAGCCCCAATCTTAATTTCTTTTGATTTGGGATTCCTTTTCTGGAATAAAACCCAATCATAAGTCCCCTCTAATTTGGGCATCCTTCTCAGGAGTAAATCCTAAGTTAAGTATCCAAATCTCTATAAAGCACATATACCTTTATAGACCCTGTTCCTGGGCTTCTTCCCTGGAGTAAGTCCCGATCCTCATCTATTTTGGGCAGTCATACATACATAATCCCCACATCATTTCTTATGATTTCATCTTTAGTGGCCCAATCGTCAGGTTTTACTGATACCTCTTGTTTCTCACACCGAGCATGACTCACGTGAGATTAGAGCGTAAAAGTAATTATGATATCTCTCTTTAGGTCATTAATCATGCATAAACTTCATACTTCTTCACTCGAACTACGTGAGTTCTGATTCCTTTTCTAAACAAGGATACGTAGGTAGCCCATCTGCGGGTATGATCCCAACTCTAAAACAATCATGTCTTTCTGAATGACATTAAACTTCAAGTACCCCACTGAGTGGATTTAAAACCAGTATGGTCATCATAATGACCAAAATATTTCTATATAATGTATTGAAGGATACCATTGACTAAGAATCACTAATTCATATAAATGATTCTCTATTGATGAAGAACCTCAAATACATATAAAAGATTCTCTAAATCTCCTACATATCAATCATTGATTGCAAGATCTAAAGGAAAAACTCATTTTCATGCTTGGTAAATTAATAAGGATTCACGAACATAACTCAAATCTATAAAGAGAGACTCGGAGTAGACAATAATTCCCACCAAAAAGGTGTGATGAGTCAGACCTCCCATCCTCTCGACCAATGCAAATTCTTAAGCCTCATCAGTCCACAATTAATGAGCACCTACCTTTGGAAAGTAGGTCCAAGTGGATATAGAGTCATTGGATGTTTCCGGTTCTATGAATAAACCCATTGGAAACCGATTGTAATGTTTGAACCTTAAATAAACGAGGTCATCCCCATTTCTAGAAGAAACAAAAATGGTGAACCCAACGTGAATCATTAACCAAGTTAAATGATGTTTTACTTATTTGTTAAGCCTCTATTTAACTCAATGTGAGGGCCAACAAACCAATCAATAACATATGTGCTCATCCAAAAGATGTAGTGGCAGAACTTATCTTGATTATGTCTGTTATATTAAACAGACACTCTTTTCCAAGATATCTCTGCATTACATAAATGGCTTCTCTAAAGTTCACACTTGTGAATGCCCCAACCACTACTCCTGCTAGATCCTCGTCGGCTCTGAGGACGACATCACCTACTCAGCGTCTTCAACGCTGGGTCTCAAATGCATTGGTTAAAGAATACCGTCAACACGGTACCATTCCGACTCTGGAGGCCGCTTGACAAGCCCTCCAAGTTAACAATTCACCCTGGTTGTCCGGACAGCGACGACCAGTGATCAAGAAGCAGGTGGTGCCAACCACCGTGTCCAACCATTTCGGGTCGTTATCCCCGGAACACAATCACCAGTCCCTCTCATATTATGGGGAGGTGAATGAGAAGGTCACTCAAGGCCTTAATTCAAGGAGACATGAGTCCTTCCCAAGAGCTCCTATCAATAATCACCGCCAGACTTGTGCGACAGTGCACTCTCAACATGATGAGGGTATCGCCTTTAGGGGTTCAGCTCAGGTTCCTCAGACCCGAGTTCACAAGACGAACCATCAAAGGCGAAATCTGGTCAACAGGGAGCAGGTTCTTACTTCTTCCCCCTCCGGAGAAGTCCATCAAGCCAACTTGATGGCAAACAACGAGCGGGCATATACACCCATCCGTCCTGATGTTACTGCCCAGCAGACTCATCTGGCAGTAACACGCCAATCCTGCCAGGCAATTCTGACAGAGTATTATAGGCAGGCATATACACCTGTTTATAATCCATCAGCTAGTCAGCAGGCTCATCTGACTACAACCAAAGAAACTCGTCAATCAAATGTGGTGGGGACCAATCAGCAGGCACATACACCTGCAATTCATCAAGCTAACCAACTGTCTCGTTTGGTAGCACCCGGAGATGTCAATTAGAAAGCTCCAATGACAAGCAGGAGGCAGACACAATTCTCTGCCCCCACACATGAGTACTGTCATAATTCACTGATAGGAAAAGGAGGAAAAGAGCAGGAATACACACCTACTCCAAGCACAGAATGGGCGTATATTCCCGTTCTGGAAGATGAAGTCACCAATCACATTCTGACAATGGTGAAAGAGCAGAAGCAAATCCCTGCTCATATTCTGGATGCCTGTCAGAATATTATAACAACTTCAGTAGCATCACAGGGAAGGAATGATAAATATATGGAGTGACTCATCAACATGTCACTCTAGAACATATACACATCTCTATCCCAATCCAAGAGGGTTGTGGGGCGTACTCCCCCATGTCATGCGGACAATCAAGTCAGGCACATACACCTGATTTGAATGGAGATAATCAGCCTAACCTGACCATTTTTCCTGAGCAGGAACATACACCTTCCCATAATGACCACTTTCATCAACAAGTGGTTCTTAAAGTGAGTAAGAAGGTGTCTAAGAAAAAGACATGTCCAGCACAGTCAAGAAATCATGAGTCAATATATAATAAGGCCTTACTTGATGCTGGAGTTTTTGATGCGCTCAGACAATTGTCTGTTGCAACTTAATATTCTACTCTCTCATTTCCAGATTCCGGAAGTAATAACAACAATTCCGAAGGTCTTCATTAGACATTTCCTCATGAAGGCTTGCTTCATGACAATCGGTCAATCTCAAAGTATCATCTTCAGATGAGAGCCACGATAACCCTCTGCATGTCCAGAAGATCAAGGAGCAAGAGGTTTCATCTTTTGCTGTAACCCACCATGGTGGTCCTCCCCATGATGATGAATTTAGCTGCGAAAGTCCTCTCCGCAGTAGTAATTCGCATTGCCTGGAAAATTCTCCAAAGGACAATGCAGTAACGAGAAAGCCCTCTTATCTTGAGAAACTTTAAAATGTGAATCCAATCATGTCTGATGCTTTACCGCTAGCAGGTGAAATAATTTCTCAATCAGAAGATAGCCCAGGGTGTAGGTCATTCTCCGAACCACCCCTGGATCATTCATCTTCTAGTTTGATAAATGAATTCTCTAACAATCTTGTTGAATCTGATGAAGCAACAAAGAAGCACCATCTTGGTTCTAATTAGGTAGAGGAATATTTATCGAATGATAAGGAGGAAGTTCTGAATATGAGAAAAAAAACAGGCAAAAAGTGAATTACCAGTCATGTTTTGGCCTTTGGCTGACTCTCAGTATGACATTCTAGAAATGTTGATGGAAGATGGTATTCATGATATTCGTCTCAATATGTGGAAAACTCTTTGTCACTTGAAGTAGAAAATATTATATTATGATGAATATGAAAATCATGTCAAGATAATAGAAGGGTTACAACGCCAAATTGATTTGGCATCTCTCTCAGTTTCCCAATATCCAAAGATTGAAAAGCAGCAGAGATCCATTCAGCGTTCATGCCTTGGCACGTTAAAAAGGTTGTTCCAGTTAATTACCAATGCCCCATCTGGTATTCATATCAGGGGATGGGGTGTTCATGGAGCACTGCATTTCACTGTACTCTCCAATCAACAATGCCCACTAAAGGTGGTCTCATGCAATGTTATTTCCCAGGGCTGGCCACATCTAGCTAGTTTTGTGCATAATCAAAGGCTTGCCTAAGAACAGGCCTCAACTAGTTCTTCTCAAAGTCAGGCATATAAAGAACAAGTTGTCGAATTACTCTTGCATCAAGCAAATGAAAATATCGAACAGGCCTCTCGTTTAGAGAATGCACGTCATTATGTGACAGAAGTGTCAGAAATCATCCAACGGTCATTTGATCCAGGTGATTTGAGTGGATGTAGGTTGATGCATCTGGCCAATTTCCGGACAAAAGTCCGCAAAATCAGGAGAGATTTTAAGAAAGTCTCAGATGTAGCAGCTCAAGAACCACCTCAGCTTGCCAGACTGGGGACTCTTTTAATCCAACCCTCAGAATCAACAAATAGGATTCGAGGAGTTGAGCAGGACCAGCAGGAACAGCCCCAGTCCACCGGACTGAGGATTTTTTCAAATCATCAATCTCTTCCTCAGCGAAATTCAGTCTTCTCTTGATTAGGGAAGAATCCACAAGAGGAACGCAGAGCTAAATTATCAGGAGATTCCCTCCAAATTACGGTTCATCAAGAAGTTCATGAGGGATCAACCAAACAAAAGGAAATGTCTCATCAAGGACATGGAAGAAGACAGTATTTTAGAAATGTCAATAGAAGGGATGCAATGCATTATGAATCGATTAATGTCATCAATGTTGTTGTCGCTAATCCCCCAGAACAAGAAGTTCACTCAGAGGAATCAGATGAAAAAGTTCCAGTTCAAGAAGTTGTATGCACAGAAATAAATGAAGAAGGTGTGCGTACCGGAAGACAGAGGGTAGCCCAGGGGCAAGATATTCCTTCGGGTAATGCCCTTCCATACTCCAGAAAGGAACATGCCAAGGAAAAGGGTAAAAGTCAAGTTACATCCCACCCTACCTTTGGAGAAGGTCAATCACTCTCATTAGAGCAAAGGTTTGCACAATAGGAAGAAGAAATGAAGGAGTTAAAGAGATTGAATGCAGAACTGCTTCAAGGTAGTCCTCCTCCTAAGCGTGCTGGAGTTAGTCAGTCAAGGGAATTCGCTGGAGTTACTGGGATGGATCAAGAAAATCCTCCTTTACAAGTACACCCTCACAGGTCCAATCATATGGGTCATGCGCGGCAGCAACCGGTAGTGCTACCATCAGTTGCAGTACCAGCCACCACACCTGTCCAAGCTCCAGTTATTGCACATGCTCAGGTCCAAGCTCAACCAAATGTTTCTCAAAAGTTAATAACTACTATTGAGTCATTAACAGCTCATTTGGAAGCTATGGAGGGAAAACATGCACAAGTTCAACCAGAAAAGAAAGCTTACCCTGAATGGGTTGATGCAATTCCTCCCCCATCAAATTTTGCGAATACCACATTCCATATTTTTAATGGTTCGGGAGATCCAAAACAACACTTAACACATTTTGTTTCTCATTGTGATCTTATGATGGGAACTCCTCAACAACAAGAAGTAGTTAAGCTCAGATGTTTTGTGCAGTCATTACAAGGGTCTGCTTTTTTCTGGTATACAAGTTTGCAGTCTCGGTCAATTACCAGGTGGGAATATCTCCGTCAACGATTCCTTCTTCAATTCAGCTCAACATTTCCAAAGACAATAGTTTTTTATCTTAAAAATTGTAAGCAAATGGAGAATGAAAGAGTTTCGGATTTCATTGCTCGCTGGAAGGGATTAACATATTCCTTAAGCTTAGCACTCCCTCAAGAAGAGTTGTTGCCAATCTGTGTGGAAAATCTGTGTGATGAGTTACGCACACCGTTGATCCCTGTGAAATACACAGGAGGGTTTCGAGAACTTACTTTGATCGCTCAGTAGATCAAAGACTCTCTTACAAATACTAAGGATAAAACTTGTGTAATTCCATCAGTTCTAGGAAGGAGAATGGGGAGAGCAGAGACTGCTATAGTTACACTTAAACAAGCACATGTACCTGCTTCTACTTCAAAACATTCATCTTACCGAAGGGCTCCACCTCCTGAGTGACAACAACAGCGGCCGCCTCGTCAAGATAATCAAAGAGATCAAAGGCGAAAACAATTTGAGGAGTTAAAGAACAAAGTTTATTCTTTCCGAAATGAACAAGTTCTTGGTTACTTCATTTCATCTATGGAAAATAATTTGGTTCAGTTGCCAAGGCCTAAAAGACCAAACAAGGAAGGAGATGAAGACCTTCCCAACTATTGACCATTTCATCAGATGTTGGGGCATCCCATTCAGGAGTGTTTTGTATTCAAAGACCTCCTTTAAAAGATGGTGGACTCGGGACAAGTAAAATTGAGAGGTTCTTCATCCCAGGTAGCATGCGTTACTGCTACAGATCCAGAGGAAGAAGGTGAGTGGCACGAAGTCAAAAGAAAAAATGCGCAAAAATATGATGATTGGATGGTCAGAAAAATGATCAACCAAACTCATACCATTTTACGAACACAATTTAAGAAACCAATTGTGTCTTCTGCTATGAATGCCACAACAAAACCCCCTTCATCAGAAGGAAAATCCTCGAAGAGGTGGCATAATTCGAAGAAAGAAGAGCAGTCAGAAGAAGATGAGCTTGTGTCAAATCCTAAGTTGTCTTTGACTCTGGAAGATTTTATGTCATCTACTTCAAAGCCACAGGCACCGCCCCACCAAACGGCACAGCCTAAACTAAATAATCAGACACAATCTTCATCATATGAAGAGTTGATCTTTGGTTCTGTTAACATGATTCACTTAACAGATCCGTATGCCAGTCACAGTTTCGATCTTGATGAGACTGAGTTCCCTGTATCAAACAGAGGAAGGAGTTCCAGAGGTTTAGGATACAGGGGAAGATGTGGATATTTCAGAAGACACTATTCCAATCCTACCCCTGCTAGAACTGTATATGCAGCAGAAACTCATGGCAGATCCCTTCAGCAGGCTCAACAGGAACAAGAAAGTTCTTCCACATATGGAAGATTCAGTCCTAGCACAATTATTTTGGAAGATCGGTTGGAGGTTACACCTTCTTCCTCTCAGAAAATAAATAGACCTAGTCAGTCTAATCTGCCAAAGCCAGGAGTATTTCCAACTCCTACCCTGATACAAGATGCATCTACTTCCAAGGCATCAACTTCTAAGGAACCTGTGAAACCACATGTTCCTGTTGGGAAACGCAGACCTTTGGACCAAAAGTATGATGTCTTGAAACATTTGGCCCAAGTACAGGCAAAGTTATCAATTATGGATTCCTTAAATCTATCAAAGGATCTTCAGGAGGCACTCATTGAGGCTTTGTCAAGTCCTTAGTAATTCGAAATTGAAATTGTTGTGACTGAAGTCTATCATATAGAGAATGATCTTGTAGAATGTCATGCAGTGATATTTTTTACAGATGAAGATGAAGATGATGTTGTGCATGGACATATTAGACCTTTGTATTTATCTGGTAAGGTCAATGATGTAGACATCCGACAATCTTTCATTGATAATGGTTCAGGAGTAAACCTCATCCCTATTCATACACTTCGTCGATTGGGTCTCACCGAATCTGATTTATCTCCTTCTACTTTGATGTGGCAAGGATATGATAAAAATGAACAAGAACCTTTGGGCAAGATCACACTCAGAACTCAGTTTGGAGACCTTGTATCCAATTCAGATTTCATGGTTGTTCGTCATAACACAGCCTTCAACATTTTTCTTGGAAGACCTTGGCTACATCAACATGCGGTTATCCCTTCATCATACCATCAATGTCTCAAATATTGTTTCAATGGTCAAATTGTGACATTGTATGGTGATAAAGAACCATTCAAAACATGTTAATCTTAATGCATTGAGGCAGAATTTTATCACATGGAGGGAAATGATAAATCCACAACAAAGGAGGTTACCAAAATTAATGCTCCATATGGTTTGGAAAAGATTCCAGTAAATCCATTCATACATGTGAGTACAGATTATGTGTTGCCTATCAATCAAATTGACAAGATAGACCCAAATACAAATACTCTTATGGAAACTTCCATAATGTCAATTACGGCAACCAATCCAGACAACATGGTAGAAATTTTTGATTCACCAGGAAATGATGAAAGCTCAAATGAAGATGTCTTCATTTCATCCGCTGAAATCCAGCAATTCTATACTTCATCAACCAGGCCAGAAGAAGTTTTGGCAATGTCAGAGATGAATGATGATGTTGATTCTCAATCCATCATCTCCTCTTTATTACCCAAGGAAGCCCCTTCATCATCAATAGGGTTAGAAATGGAAGATTCCTCTTCAAGATGTTCAAATTTTAACATCTCTTCTGATCATGGAAATTATGTTTCATCATATACTATGCAATTAGAAACAAAAGAAGTAACACATATTGAAGAAGAAGAGGAAGATCTTAGGGATGATCCTCCCGCATTTGAAGAGGGTATCTCTACCACTGTGGATAAACTCAGAGAAATAAATCTGGGTACAAAATAAGATCCACGTCCCACTTTAATTAGTGCGGTCATGACTCTTGAAGAGCAAGAAATGTATATTTCATTTTTAAAGCAAAATCGAGATGTATTTTCTTGGAATTATACAGAAATTCCAGGGCTTGATCCTGATGTTGCCACTCATCATTTGGGTTTTCCAGAAGAACATCGAGGATTCAAGCAAGCTGCAAGAAGAACACACCCAACTTATGCTTCCAAAATTGAAGTTGAAGTGGATAAGATTATCAAAGCTAACTTCTTCATAGAAGTTCAATATCCCAAATGGTTGGCTAATATTGTCCCTATGAAAAAAGAAGAATGGAAAAATTAGAGTTTACATTGATTTCAGAGATCTTAATCAACATTGTCCTAAGGATGATTTTCCAGTTCCGATTACAGAACTCTTAATTGATGCAATGGTTGGCTATGAAGCACTTTCCTTCATAGATGGATATTCTGGGTATAATCAAATCCAAATGGCTCCAGAAGATGAAGAATCTACAGCCTTCAGAGCCCCTTAGGGTGTTTTTTGCTATCGGGTAATGCCCTTTGGCCTTAAGAATGCGGGTGCGACATATCAACGTGTCATGCACCGTATCTTCAAACCCTTTTTAGGGAAATTTGTTGAATGTTATGTGGATGATTTGGTGGTTAAATCCAAAGAGCGTTCTAATCACTTGGCTGATTTGGAAACCATATTCCACAAACTTCGACAACACAATTTTAAGATGAACCCCTTGGAATGTGCTTTTGGGGTAACCTCGGGAAAATTTCTCAGCTTTGTTGTACGACATCGTGGTATCAAAGTTGATCCTAAGAAGACAAAGTCAATCCTTGGTATGTCACCTCCTCAAAATTTGAAGGAATTGAGCGGACTTCAAGGACACTTGGACTATATTCGGTGTTTCATTGCCAATCTGAAAGGAAAATGTTTACCCTTCACAAAATTAATGATGAAGGGAGTCACTTACCAGTGGACTAAAGAATGTCAATAAGCATTAAATATTCTCAAGAAATATCTCTTGAGTCCACCGGTATTAATGCCACCTGTTGAAGGAAGACTATTTATTCTTTATGTGACAGCTTTAGAGCGATCATTGAGTGCCTTCTTTGCCCAAAAGAATGATGTTGGGAATGAAAACAGCCTTTACTATCTCATTCGGACTATGCTTGAGGCAGAAACTTGATATTCAAGTATTGAAAAGTGCTTCCTATCATTAATCTTTGCAGTTTAGAAATTGAGACACTACCTGCAACATCATGAGGTCCAATTGGTATCTTGCAATAACCCACTCAAATTTATCCTTAGTTGTCCAATGCTTACAGGACGTCTGGCAAGGTAGGAAGTTATTTTGTAGCAGTTTGATATCCAGTATGTGTCTCAAAAGGAAATAAAGGGTCAAGCTCTGGCTGATTTCCTTGCTGAACATACTTCAGTAGAAGATACATCTTTAGATACTAAACTTCCTGATGAGGAAGTCTTCTCTATTCAAGATAATCCTCAAGCATGGGAAATTTACTTTGATGGTGCTTCCAGAAGTCCAACATGGAAGAAAATGGAAGATCCTAAAATCAACAAAGTTGGGTTAGTAATTGTGCTTATTTCCCCAGAAAAGGCAGTGTTACCCTATTCCTTCTTATTTTTGGAAGGCAGTACAAACAATGAAGCAGAATATCAAGCTCTCATCGCGGGATTGGAGTTGTCACTTCAGGAACAGGTGAATCACTTAAAGGTTAAAGGTGATTCAAACTTGGTAATCAAACAAGTCAATGGGGACTATGCCATCAGAAAAGAAGACTTAATCCCTTTGTATGATTATGTCATAGAATTAATGGTGGAATTTCCTTCAGAACCGACATTTTCTTATGTCCCACGATCACAAAATGCTCAAGCTGATGCACTGGCTAATGTAGCCACAGCTCTGGCAGATCCAAATCGGGACGAGACAATCATCAGTATTACCCACCGTCGTACAGTTTCACCTTATGTTCAAATCAGAACAGAGGAAATCAATGAAATTAGTCCCATTTCTGAACCATATGGTCATACTACAGGATAGATGACACCTATCAGGGAATACCTTCAAAATAGAACACTCCCACCTGATAGAGCTGGGAAAGAACAAGTCTGGTGACATGTGGTCAATTTTACTCTTTATGATAGCCCAGATTCACCTATAGAAAATTCTCTATAAGCGAGGTTTTGATGGAATTATCTTCATATGTATTGATGGTGAAGAGACAGTGGCTGTCATGAAAGAAGTACATGCAGGAGTCTGTGGTGCCCACCAGTTTGGACATAGAATATCTGATAAAATTCGAAGGCTTGGATACTTTTGGCCTTCAATGATACAAGATTGTGTTGATTTCACTAAGAAGTGTCATTCTTGCCATGTATATGTCAATTTCATTCATCAACCCCCAGATTTTCTCCATACAGCTAAATACTCATGGCCATTTGCCACATGGGGAATGGATGTAGTAGGACCTTACCCTTCAGCTACATCCAATCATTTAAAGTATATTCTTAATGCTACTGACTTCTTTTCCAAATGGGAAGAGGCAATACCTCTCAAAGAAGTTAGTTCTAAAATCATTGTTAGCTTCATCAAATCTAACATCATTACCAGATTTGGTGTCTCTCATACCATATTGATGGATAATGGCACCAACTTCTATTCATCTGAGGTAAGGAAGTTGTATCAAGAATACAACATCAAATCCAACCATTCATCTCGGTATCATGCAGCGGCCAATGGACAAATAGAAGCCTTCAATAAGACTCTTTCAAAAATACTGCAAAAGATGGTGGATAAAGATAAGAAATCATGTCCTGATAAACTTTTTCATGCTTTATGGGCTTATCGGACCACCACCTGCACTGCTACGCAGTCAACTCCATATACATTAGTATATGGAACAGAAGAAGTCTTGCCCATTGAGGTTCAATTACCTTCACTTAGAGTAGCCATTTGTGATCAGTCATCTACAGATGAACAATCTCAAAAGCGGTTAGATGAATTGGAACGATTAGATGAAAAAAGATTGTGCACTCTGCACCACTTGGAAGTCTATCAGAATCGAATAGCACAAGTTTTCAACAAAAAAGTTCATCTTCGTTCATTCATTCAAGGAGAATTGGTATTGGTCCTCAGAACTCCAATGATACCAGGAAAGAAACCTCCAAATCTTGAGTCAAAGTGGGAAGGACCTTATTCAATACATAAGGTCTACTCCTATGGAGCTTATTCTTTAATCTCAATGGATGGAGAACTCATCACGACTCCAACCAATGCCATATTTCTGAAGAAGTATTTTGTGTAACACAAATACATTCCCATCGTCCTTGCTATATGACGTTAAAATACACAGTCCTTGTCCTAGCTACATGATGCTAAACTATGCAGCATTGGTCCATACATATGACCTTAAACTATTTTTAGTCCTTACTGCAAGACTTTAAGTTGCACAGCCCCCATAGTCCTTACTGCAAGACTTTAAACTGCATGGTTCTTTTATTGTCCAACATGACGTTAAACTGTGTCCAGTCCCTTATATGTCCTACATGACATTAAATTGTGCATCGTTAGGGTTGTTGCTACCTCTTGTTTCACACACCGAGTATGACTCACGTGAGCTTAGAGTAAACTTCAACCATAACACCCTCTCTGGGCCGCTAACCATGCGTAAGTCCCAACACCATTTTTAGGTCGTTGTCCTCAAGAACAACTTGATCACCAATTCATTCTTCAATCGAACTACGCGGACTTTGATCCTTGCCTTTTAGGATGGGTATGTAGGCAACCTCTTGAGGTTCAAGCCGAAAACCAATATCTCCACATCAGTTCACCTACATCTCGTACAATGTTGATTCATGAAGCCACCCCCAAAACCAATATCTTCACATCAGTTCACCTCCATCTCATACGATGTTGATTCGTGAAGCCGCCTCCAAAACAAATATCTTTACATTGGTTCACCATCGTCCTTGCTATATAATGTTAAACTATAAAATCCTCCATTTTCCTCACTACAAGAAATTAAACTGCATAGCAATACGTCCTAGCTACATGACGTTAAACTGTGCAGCAACGGTCCATGCATATGGCCCTAAACTATTCGTATTTTTGTCATGTATGACAATAAACTACCATGGTCTTTGACAACCTCACCTGAGAGGGAATCATTATTGACATTGGTCTTCAACCATGTCTTATTCCAAGGACTACGTACATACATGGCAATGCCTGAATCTTTAATCTTGGGTCAAACCATCATTGCACTAAATTCCCCTTTCACCCTTCACTTGTACGAACTAACTCTGTACAGAGGGTATTTCAAGAACTACGTATGGCTTGATTTTCATCCTTATGGGATACGTAGGAACGTTCGAGCATCCCTCAAATCCAGCCCCAAGTCTTTGGGTCTAACCCCAAATTCCACTTTCAGTCCCTTGGCTGAAAAGTCCTCTTGTGAAAACATGAATGTGGTATGAAAACCCTGGTCTTCGTTCACATCAGGTTTATATGTGTATTCCTCATTATGGTCCGAGCTCTATGACCCTAAACTAAGATCTCCTACACTCTCACCCCACATGATGTTAAACTATATTTCAAGAACTACGTATGGCTTGATTCCCATCCTTATGGGATACGTAGTGAAGTCCAGTACCTCAATTCAAGACCCAGTCATAACATGATTATGGTTAGCATTAGTTTGTGTATCTCCTTCATGCATTGGAAAATGCCCATTTTGATGTGTCATACTCCTAACCATAAATACATTCAGATCTCCATAACCCTTTTCTTGACTTCTGGTCACAAAATGTCTGATACCTGATAGTTCTTTTGCTAGACTATGCAGCACGTGCCCTTAGGCGGCCTTGCATAAGTAGTCTACATAACAGACCTGTCAGCCAAAAGATACTATTATTTGACTATGCAGTCAATTCCCTTAAATGGCCCTGTATAATTCAAACCCCTAACGGGTTTTTCAAATAGTGGTAACTTCATTCTTGGGAGAAAAACATCTTTTGTCCTTATTTGTCTTAACAAAAATATGTAAGGATCCACAAAAATAACCATCCTTAACATATTTTTCTCATACTCTTTTTCATGATCTAAAAGTAGTTAAGTCTATGGTTTATATTTCCCTTCCCTACGTTTGGGTCAGACCTTCGCAGGAGTGACATTCATCCAATTCTTTGACAATCTTGATTGGAAATATCCTCTCCATATTCAAGTACCTCTCTCCATATAGCAGACTCTATGCTTTGGAAAATTTGAATCTCCATAAACATTCACTGGCTTTTAGCAATAGAAAAGTAAAATTTCTGAGAGTTCTTTTGCCTGACTATGCAGCACGTGCCCCTAGGTGGCCTTGCATAAGTAGTCTACATAACGGACCTGTCAGCCAAAAGATGCTATTATTTGACTATGCAGTCAATGCCCTTAAGTGGCTCTGCATAATTCAACCCCCTAACGGGTTTGTTAAATTGTGGTAACTTCGCTCTTAGGAAATACTTCATCTAATGCCTTTTAGCCCTTTTTTCATATCATTCCTCAGATTCAAAATTTCTTAAGTCGTACTTTACATGTTTTCCCCCATACTTAAATATGGTAATATGTTTTCAGATAAATTATCAAGGAATTGAGTCAATTTTAATCCATTCGGTCAAAGCTATTCGACCTTAAACATTAGCCTTTTTATGTATGACGTGCATGACTTTAAACTGCCCACAAAAGACAAGGGAACTCTAAACAAAAGTCAAGTCTCAACTCACTAAACATAAATTTCATATGATTTAGGCAATATTGAGCAATTAAAAGATTCAAAGTTTGTAGGGTTATTTTTATAATCCTAGCAAAAAAATCAAACTATGCTTACTAGGCCCATTAGCTTAGGTAAAATTTTAAAGCAGGTAGCAAAAGAATGCAGGCACAAATGATTGAAAATGAAAGTGTTTTTCATTGATGCACAAGAGTTAGAAGGACATCCACAGACTGCAGTCTCTTCTCTTTTCCAAGAATTACAAGAGGCTTTCAACATAACTCTTCATTTGATCTACAACATCCCGAGCTTCATCAGCAACCACCTGGAATTCATTCATTCAATTGGATACAATAAGAGACGTAGTGATACCACCTCTTCTTGGAACAATTGTAAAAGAATGTTCTTGATTACAGTTTGAGAAAATTTTCTACTGATCAAATAGTGACTCTGTTTCTGTCCAAAAGACTTGGAAGATGGATACATGGATTTGAGAATGGAGCATTGGAAGTAAAGAGTCATTTGGAGAGAGTACTCTTTTCAGATATTGTTCTAATGTCACGATAGTCTTCTCTCCACCAACCAGCAGCGGAAAACATATCATCCCATGGGTTTTCCATTTTCATATCTGCAAGGAAATGGAATGGAGGAAAATTTTGAAAGTTCACACCATTTTTGATTCTCTTAATGCACAGCATAACCAAAATAGAGGGGTAGCAGTGCAGTTGCATCTCGGGCATATAGTTCTTTGCATCTGGAACGTTGACTCCTTGCAGATGACCATGTCCATACAGAGGCAAGTAAATGCTCTGTGGGAAATTAACATAATACTTCTTCAAGTACTTGGCCAAATCTGGGAGAGTGATGTCGCAGACATCATAGTAATCATGGCCAACGATGTTCATCATGTCATCAATCCGCTTGTTGGCCAGCTCATCAGCCATTCCAATTCTTTTGGGAGCCATTGAATCTGCACAAACATCAGATAATTAACTTTTAAGTAAGTTGATTTTTCATAAAATTTGTGAAGAGAATCGAAAAAATGGCTAAGGCATTAAGGCGCGCAAGTCTAAATCTTGGTGCGCAAGTTTAAGTCGGTCGCGCAAGTATGGGCGTGCAGGTGTCACCGCACAAGTCCAAATACCTCTGCAGAAGCACGACACAATTTAGAAGAAGCAATGAACCGCTGACAGCAGCACCTGCGCGACGAGAGCTACTTGCGCGCCGAGAGATCAGATGTGTTCAAAGCCGGGTGCTTTGCGTGAAGTGGTGCCGCATATTTATAGGCAAAGTAGTTTACCTGCGCGTTGTACCCTGCATGGCTCGCACCTGCACGCCGCTACTTGCGTGCTCAAACCTGTGCGCCCAAAATCCTTGGTTTTTTCCTTTACCTCGGAGTCAAATCCTCTTTCCTTTTTCAGATCCAACTCTGAGGGGGGACTTTTGTTGATGCTCAGTTCCGTCACAGAGTCCAAAGATTGACTAAGGGGAATACCTCGAGTAAAGAAGAGGGAAGATTCGTCCAAAAAATTGCAAAGGCATTAAGGCGCGCAAGTTTACCTATGCTCCAGCCTTGGGCGTGCAAGTCACTTGCGTGCCCTAAGTGAAATTTTGCCCAAACCTCATATGGCCTATAAATACCCCCTATGGGCCCCCCCATTTCGAGGACGAAAAATCAAAAACTCATATTCAAGCTCTGGTCACCCAAGTCACCATTTGAAGTCTTCTGAACACTTCTAAGGTAATTATTTACCTATAATGGAAGTTCTAAAGAGGAAGAATAATGTCTAAGTGTTGAAACTCATCAATACTTGCGCGCCTAAATGTCTAACCCTTAAGGGAAATGAAGACACTTTTGCGCCGCCTTTCCCTCTCAAGGAAACTTGCGCGCCACCCATCTGAAATCCCCTAGGGATGATACTAAGGACTTCAATTCAAGGTCACCCAAGTATCACTTCACAGGTTCTTCATCGCCCAAGTGAACTCATGTCGCGCAAGTATACTTGCGCGACAAGGACTTGTGCGCCAGACCAATACTTGCGCGCCTCCTTCCAATTCACTTCCTTTCCTCAAATTCGTCTCTCCTCTTCAAGATTTAGCATTCAAAACCCTCTTCAAAGTCATTTATGGCATGGTTCCTTTGTTGGCTTCCTTATCTGAAAGGAATTATGTGGAACATTTCTCAAAACCTCATGATTTATATAGCTTTATATCACTAAGGCTAGAGATTTTCCTTCATTCAACCTCATCCTTTAAGATGAGAAGATCTTTAATCTGGGCATCCTCCTTAGGAGTAAGTCCCTAGTTCCCTATTCATGGGCATCCTCCTTAGGAGTAAGCCCCAATCATTATTTCTCTTAACCAAGGCCTCCTTCTCAGGAGTAAGCCCTGGTCATAATTTCTCTTAACATGGGCATCCTCGTGAAGAGTAAGCCCCAATCATAATTTCTCTTAACCTGGGCATCCTCCTCAGGAGTAAGCCCCAGTCTTAATTTCTTTTGATTTGGGCTTCCTTTTCAGGAATAAAACTCAATCATAAGCCCTCTCTAATTTGGGCATCCTTCTCAGGAGTAAATCCTAAGTTAAGTATCCAAATCTCCATAAAGCACATATACCTTTATGGACCCTGTTCCCAGGCTTCTTCCCTGAAGTAAGTCCCGATCCTCATCTATTTTGGGCAGTCATACATACGTAAGCCCCACATCATTTCTTATGATTTCATCTTTAGTGGCACAATCGTCAGGTTTTACTGATACCTCTTGTTTCTCACACCGAGCATGACTCGCGTGAGCTTAGAGCGTAAAAGTAATTATGATATCTCTCTTTGGGCCATTAATCATGCATAAACTTCATACTTCTTCACTCGAACTACGTGGGTTCTGATTCCTTTTCTAAAAAATGATACGTAGGTATCTCATCTGCGGGTACGATCCCAACTCTAAAATAATCTTGTCTTTCTGAATGACATTAAACTTCAAGTGCCCCACCGAGTGGTTTTAAAACTAGTATGGTCATCATAATGACCAAGAGATTTCTATATAATGTATTGAAGGATACCATTGACTAAGAATCACTAATTCATATAGATGATTCTTTATTGATGAAGAACCTCAAATACATATAAAAGATTCTCTAAATCTCCTACATATCAATCATTGATTGCAAGATCTAAAGGAAAAACTCATTTTCATGCTTGGTAAATTAATAAGGATTCACGAACATAACTCAAATCTATAAAGAGAGTCCCGGTGTAGACAATAATTCCCCCCAAAAAGGTGTGATGAGTCAGACCTTTCATCCTCTCGACCAATGCAAATTCTTAAGGCTCATCAGTCCACAACTAATGAGAACCTACCTTTGGAAAGTAGGTCCAAATGGATATAGAATCATTGGATGTTTCCGGTTCTATGAATAAATCCGTTAGAAACCGATTGGAAAGTTTAAACCTTAAACAAACGAGGTCATCCTCATTTCCCGAAGAAAAACATATACTTTCTTGTATTTGTATACTCTGATTAGTAAAATTCTATACGATTTAAGGTATAATCTCTTTCCTTGTGAACTTTTCTTAAGTTTCATTTCCGGAACCATTTTTCTGAAACCTAGCAAGTTTGTAGAACTAAGAGGTCTTGTGAATTTATCTTGTTTAACTTTGTTAAACATAGTTTTCCCCAAGGTTAAAAACGAATGTTTTATACCAACTTTAATGGTTTTAAAGGAATTTTTGAAGTATGCAATTCACCCCCCTCTTGTATATTGAGCATCTACATCACATTTTGATCCTACAATGAAGATGTATAAAATGTATACCTTTTCCTCATTATTCTTTGAGTGTATAAATTAAATTATATACACATGGAAAACAAAACTTTTACTCAAAGAAAAAATTTAAAACACATATCATGAAAATAGAAACCCTTGTAGGGATTTTGGAGATTTATATTGATAACTCATGCTCACTCATGTTAGAAATAACTGGAGACCAATTAAATCTAGAAGATAAAACTCTGGTTAAATCCCTCATTTATTTTGTTGACAAAAAACATTACATGATGTATTGAAGAGCTATATCGTGCTCACCTGTCCTTTAAGTTGTATCAGACTCACCTATTGTATAAGTTATATTAGGCACACCCGTTATCATCTATAATTCTCAATTACCATATCACGAACAGCACACTTTTTAATATTACACATTTTCATAATAAATCCCTTGAAAAATTCTTTTGAACCCATAAGAAAAAATCATTCCATTTACACATAAAAATAGAATAAAATATCCATTTCCTTTAAAAAAACTTTAGAATGAAAAAATCCCAAAATATTATAGAAATTATTTTATTTTAAAACATCCCTGGAAACATGTTAAATAATCTATAAATTAACGAAAATTAATTATTAGAGGAAATTCTGTTCATGTTGTAAAATTTAAAACAATGATTCCTTTCACAGCTTCGGTAAAATTACCTTAATCACCAAATGCCAAGAAGATTCACTTTTACACCTTATAAAGAAAGTAAAAGTTATTTGAAAATAACCTTTGATAGTTTTTTATGTGTAAATAAGAACATTCTTGAAACATTGATATGGAGGGAAAAAATTAAAATTTTTAAAATATGGTTTTAAAGAAAAATCTCTCACCTAAAATACCATCTAGTATCGTACAATCTTTAACTCCAAAATAATAAATTTATATTAGTTATTTACTTTCTTAAGAACCTTTTTATGTTTATTCCATTATCATTATTCCTTTTATGTCCTTTATGAACATGTTTTATTTAGTTATTTAATCAGTTATGTTTACATCATACATTTTGAAGACATGCAGTTCATAATCCCAAAACAACTTCAATAGGTTGACCATGGTCAAAAGGGTAATTGTTCCATTGTATACAAAATCTTAATCACGACATGATTATCATTTTTATACATGAAATACCATTTTATATTCATCCATTGATGACATACATGAAAAATGAATCACATCAGTTCGTGGAGGTAATAATCCACACGTACGCACAATGTTGTCATTTTTAAATTAATGTAAATGTATGAAAATAAATGATATTCTATCTTTCCATAATTATAATTATTTCAAGAATATACTATATATTAATTAAATCTATAATAATAATCATCTTTTCGAGGTGGTGATGAATAACGAAACACATCACTTTGTGGATGTTGTAATCCACACGTACGCATAGGCGACGTTTTCATTTCTCATAGGATGGAAGAGGAGATAGAAAAATGTTTTACGAATTATAATAACATTTCAGTATATTTAATATACATATGTTATTTTATCATGGTTAAAGAAGATTTTAATAAATTATAAAAAGAAATAAACTTGAAATAGGTTGGTTAAGACTTATGCATTCACCTTGGATAACCTCTTTGGACTACACCTTAAGCCTTCTAGGTTTGGTATTTTGGTAAGACCATGATCTCTATGACATTGAAAGTGTTGTTAGGGGGGATTTTTATAGGGATTTATTGATCTACAGTACTCAAATGGTGTGAGTAATTAATTAGATGAGGTTTCATTTTATAAATGAAAGGAGGGACACCCTTGGAAAAACATAAAATATTAACTTAATAGAAATCAATTTTCTTGTTCATGTGGTTCCAAATTGACATATATAGAATCTAGGGAGGGGATTAGTCAAATTACTCTCATACAATAATATTCGGACAAGTTTAGGTGATGTTTTAACTCATATCTCTTGTTTTAACACTGGTTAATCATTTTGACAATTACCGCAATATTAATGTTTTTTACATTGTAGGAGTCAAGAAAGTTACTATAAAAAGTACAATTGACCCATAAGTGGAATGTTTTTGATAGTCTAGACTATATCCCATGAACTTGAGCGATGATAATATATTTATAAATTTTAAATCATTAAATAAAATATTATTTAATATAATATACCATTAATGTCATTTTCGGGACTATTCACATAGTTTGACTTTAATAACACCATTATAGTAATAAAATTTGAATATAAACTTTTAACACGTCACTAATATGTTATAGGTATCTAAAAACATTATTGTAACACAATAATATATTCAAACTGTATTAATTTTAATGTTTTTAAAATCACTTTCATGATTTTTCTATTATTTGAACAAGCACTGTGTCGCTCTTGCACAAACACTTAAAGAAATTATTTAATACCTAAAAATTAAAAATAAATTAACACGATACAAAAAATCATTCATATTTCAAATAAACATTTATAACCGAACATAAACTTTTTTTATCCCTATGTGAAAAAATACTAGAGATATTGGAGACAACATTGCGAGGACACCCAAAGATACATTTATACACCCTAAATATAGCACAGTGGCTATTCCCAGGGTTCATCTAAGGGAACTAGTGTCGAATGCTCTAATGGTCTTCCCGAAACTCATTTTGCCTTTTAATAAATTTTGGATGTATTAAAAGAAACATTGTAAACAATGTAGAAGGAAAATAGTAATGATGAAAACAAGAAAAAAAAAACAGGAGTGGAGAAGTGATACAGAAACAAGGGGAATGAAAGAAAGTCAAAAAAAAAAAAAAACTAGTTGTAGAATGATTGGATCTTCCACTGCCTATCACTGATCTACATGATTTAACCACAAGCACTCAACCTTACTCAACATATGCTCGATGTCTCAACACATACACCTTTCTCTCTAAAACCAAAGAATAGTCATGCATAGAATGTCTTCCTATAAAAGTGCTCTCTCCAAAATGAAATGATTCAAAATGATGAACCCGAATCTCAGAGAATGTCCTCCATGAAAATATAATCATCCCAATATCCTTAAAATACACAAACTCTCCCATAGAATGTCTTCCTATAAAAGCGCTCTCTCCAAAATGAAATGATTCAAAATGATGAACCCCAATCTCAGAGAAGGGAAAAAATGGAAAGAGAAGAAGAAAGTAGTAAATCGTTTATGTGAATGAGTGTGTCGTCGCAACTCCTCTATCCATATTCTCAGATTGCCAAGACCGTTGTAGATTTAGACGATCAAACTGAAAATTTGATCTTCGGGTAGCATCATAGCTTCACATCCTGGAGCTACTTTACAGGTTAGCCCTCCATTTCTAGAGGTTCTATATCACAGCACAAATGGAGAAGAATTAACACCATTGATGTATTTACAAAACAGCGACAAAATCACAGAGTGGGAAATGGGGAAGGAGAGAAATCCAGCAAGGCCTCGTGAATCGGAATCCTCCAAACAGAATAGAAGTCCTTTTATTCGAAAAAAACAAAGCAGAAATGCAGTGATAAACAGATCTTAACAAACAGCGAATACCAAGTGGCGCGCCTTCCCCTCGAATCTGTTGTGTAGTGCCCACGATCATCGCCACAATCACCTTTAACTCCCTCACACCGATCTTGCCCCATTCTATGATTATAATCGGTTCTAGATCTCATACTCGTCGGCGCGCGACATTCCAAGGCGCCTTTGATAGGGCACTGGTTTGATTTCTTCCCAGATTCATCCGCGGCAGGCGTGCGGATTTGGGTCGACATCCGGTTTTTAATAGCGCTCGGCAAGGGTTCCTTCACACCGGCTCGGCTTGGCTCGAATTTCATCTGGATCGAAGTTCGTGGGAGCTTCATATTCTGCTTCAGCCAATTCGGTGGTGGGATTTGGTTGTGACGAGCTCGGTGCTTCAGAGAGGCACGACCGGGGTCTTCCCATGGCGTGGAAAGCTTCGCACGGGAGGTGGTTATAACAAATGATGTGGAAAAAAGTAATGAAACAAGTGGCACATCAAATTTCTCTCCACTTGATCAATTTTACTCCAATTCAATATATTTTATTTATTTACTAATACTCAGAAAAAGAAGTGACATTTGAGGTTTATATTGACCACGCATGATGCAGATAACAAAACCCTGTATGATAGAATTATTCTCGTGGACAAGCTATAAAGATGCATGTTCATGGACTCAGCGTTAGGAGCTTTTAGTTCTGGGGATATTCTCAAATCCATTCAACCCATTCAGCAAACGGATCTGTGGGTGAGCAAGCTTCGGTGAAATGATATCCCAAAGAAGATGAATTTTCTTGTCTGGTGTTTATGAAACAATGTTTTGCCGACAAACAACAATGTCCAAAAGAAGGGGATTAAGTTGGCCTCGAGGTGCTTGTGCTACGAGAGACCAAACACTGAATATGTCTGACACTTGTTCTATGATGGTGTTTGAGCTCGTTTCTCCTAGGATCTGGTCGGACAAAAGAGGAGAATGCAGGCGCTGGTGGGGGACTTGTAGAAGTTCCTCTCCATCTGGTGTTATGGAGCGGAGTGTAGCGTCCCACCCTGATTGCCACTCAAAAGTGCCCCAAAACGGTGAGCCACAAGACTCCAAACGCGTCTCCCCAAATACCAGAGGCTTCCGACTAGCAATGAGAGACTATGGTGTGTCCATGGGGAGATTATGCTCTCATTGGTTAGAGTATGCACATCAGTAAACAAGAGATAATAAATAGCGGAATCATAATTAATAACAAGCAACAACGGAAATATGGAAATAAACCATGACGGATAAATAGATAACTGAAGGATGAAAAATAACATTATCAGATACAAAATGATAGTGATGGTATGTCACATGTCTATAAAAAACGTGAGAACAAAGAGATGGGGATACAAGCATACACTACATGCTGGAAAAATATACAAAAAAGGAAAAAACTGATACTATAAGCATCTAAAGCATAGGATCGGTCCTCAACTTCATGCTCCATCATAACGCTCTAAATCAATCATGCATCAAAAGTTGCACGCTTCCCTTTTATCCATACATGTGACCCTAAATTCTTCTTGGGTTCAAAGGGCGGCCCAAGCAAGGTGTGAGATACAATATCTGTAGGGTGGCACCCATAGTGTCTAGGTCGATACATTTCATGAAATAAATAAAAGTGCAGTGTGCCGTACTAATAAATAAAGTAGGGTGATGAATAAATAAATAAGAAACACCTTGGCCCGAGTTCCTAAATGGACACCCATCTGTTACCACTTGTTTTGTCCTAAGTCAGGTGTCTGAAAAGTGGTACCTGTGAAAGTCATAATATGCAGTCTAAGAGCCATAGTGAACAAGAAACTATGGATAACATACCCCCCCAATCTTGTGCTTTGGCTTGGGGTCTCATTTCTACGACATTATAAAAAAATGATCCAATATAAATGAGAAATGACACATATAACACAAGAAAAGAGTCCGTAAAATCCATGGGTGGAGTCCCGAGTATGTCCAAGACGATCTAAATAGAATATCAAGGGTCACTACAGGTGTCCTTGATAGAACCAATGTCACTGAATCCATCCACGACAACCTATATAGGTGTCCCTTGTATCACTCATGACATGGTGACTGTTGGATTGGTATAGCCCAATCTTGTTGTACCGAATGCTTGTGGCCCGTACTGCGCACCGACCCAGAACACTCGCGGGTCAAGCTCTGCGGTGAGCTCGTTGGGGGTTGCAAGGGAAAAACTCCCCTACTCCGGGGGTCCGGGGCCAAAGGGCCCCAACACAATTGTTCGGGCACTGAAGCATCTCTGACCACTGTAGCAAAGTTAACCGACCGACACAGACAGAGCAGTGTAGCAGTGCAAACATTTGAGTCAACTTTACTGTAGCCTATTAGATTTCCAACCAACAACCACTATAAAACTTTTGACTTGGGCGGCAACCTTTTCACTGTAACAACGTGAAATTCCTATGTAGTTGGTGAAACAGTGAATCGTCTTCTCCATTTGTACCACATTTCAGGCTAGGGTTTCTATGTGAGGAAACACTAAGATAAACTTCTATAAATTGTGCTCTCGATTATAGTAAAGTTATTCTACCTCTTCGTGGATGTTGAGATTATTCCTGAACCACGTAAATCTTTGTGTTCTTGTTCTTTTTTTTCTCATTTTACTCTTCTCTTGTAATGACCCGAAATTTTGAATAAATCGTGTTTCCTAATTTTATGCGTTATTTTATTTTTATAATCAACAAAAATGTTTCATTTGATTGCATGAGTATAATTAAAATGAGACCGTTGGGTTTTGACTGTTATATGACCATTAGTCAATATGACTGCTGTAAACTAAACGTTTCGATTATTGTCTTTAAATACAAGTAATCTTGGTTAATTATTATAGAAAGAAGATTCGATGGCCTCACCTAGTAGTCTTGGACCGATCGAAGCCCATCTAACAGAACTTGGGAAGGAGGTAGCACCATTGGGCTTTGCTCTGGACCAAACCCAAACCAAACTTCATCGTGTGAAGCTAGAACAGAATCACCTTTGCGAGAAGTTCAAACTGATAGAAATTACTAATCGTGCGATGTTAGCTGAGCCTCCCTCAGATTCTCTCACCTTAGCACACCTTACACTTAGGTCCTACGCTGGTGTGATAAGGGGCTATGTAAGGAGACCGTAACTGCCTTGTGTAATCCTTTGTTTTAAATAAAAATTGGGATTTCTTCTTATGATGAAGTTTATGAATTTTCAAATGACCGGATAAATATAGTATGCATATTTTTGATGAATTTTAGAAAAAGGATATTTTAAAAATGTTTATGTAAACCTTAAATAATTAAAAATGTGTAATGATATTCAAAAAACGGTCTTCTACAATTATGTCCAGTATGAAATTTAGAGTCTAATAAGATCAACTTGATTTTTGATGAATAGTAAATTATGAATAGTGATTTTATGATTAGGATTAGTAATGTGTCCAAATGGATTAGTAATCACACTTAAAGAAAGTATTAATATAATCTAGGCACCTTGATTAAGTAATGTGATTCAATAAAATGGTTAAATAACGGTTTCATAAATTATTATTCAAGTATTAGTTTTTTTGGGTGAATAGTGTTTTTTAATTAAAAATTAAATTAAAAATATTTAGAAAATTATTTTTATAAAATGGATTTCATTTTTGAACTCAGAGAATCGATATTATATTAAGGTAATTTTTGGGGTTTTTTCTGAAAAAATGAATTTTTGGTGAATAGTGTATTTATTTAAAAATTAAATTAAAAATATTTAGAAAATTATTTTTATAAAATGGAGTTCATTTTTGAAATCATAGCATTGATATTTGGTCAATGTGAAATTTTGAGATTTTTCTGAGAAAGTTGAATTTTCAGTGTATAGTAAAAATACAGTTTTAGGGTTTCGGTATGTTTAATGACATCATAACTGTGTCATGATGATTCCATAAGATATTTTAAGGTATGGTCGACCAAAGGTGATGAAGTATTGTATGGGGGGCCCCATGTGGCCTAACTTCATGGGAAATATCATGGGAGAGCACATGCTTTTGAGAAAACCACTTGTGAGGTGTCCCTTGGCCATTAATGCCTTGTCCCCTCACTTTCCCTATAAATACCAAGCCATCCTCTCATCCATTTCGACTTCCCACTCTCACCCAACGAATTTATAGTCTCATTACCTCCCAAGGAGTCCTCCCAAGGTGCCCCCAAGCCCTCAAGGTCCCAAACTTTGAGTTTTAAGAGTTACGTTTTAAGGTAAGGGATATGACCTCTCTCTTTCTTTTCAAAAAATCTCTTTTATGTCATTTCTTTTATACTCCATGTTCTTATGTTAAAGGATGTTCTTTTATACTCATCTTACTGCCCTTTTCATTTTCATATAATGAGAGATCCCCTCTTACTCTCATTATTTCATTTTATGAAGTTTTAAGTGGCGCCGTTAGGCTGCCGAAATTTTTGTAACGTATTCTTTCTCCCTTCTCATTTTTCAAGATCTATTTTCATGTAAAGTATTTCAAGTTCCTTTTTATTATGTTGGGTTATGATATCTAAATTTATCATACTGATCTTTTATGATAATATTATGAGAGACCTCATTTGATCTCTTCAATTCAGTACTTTGAAGTTTTAAGTGGCACCGTTAGGCTGCCAAATTTTTAAGTGGTTCTTTCACCTTTCTCTTTTTTCAAAGTTCTAATTCCATGTCAAATATTGAAAGTTACTTTTTATCATGTTGGGGTATGGTATCTAAATATATAATACTGATATTTTATGTTCATATGATGAGAGACCCCTCTTTCTCTCATCATTTCATTTTAAGAAAGTTTAAGTGGCGCCGTTAGGCTGCCAAATTTTTAAGGGGTTCTTTCACCCTTCTCGTTTCAAGATCTATTTTCATGTCAAGTCTTTCAAGTTCCTTTTTATTATGTTGGGTTATGATCTCTATATCTATCATAATGATCATTTATGTTCATATGATGAGAGACCCCTCTTTCTCTCATCATTTCATTTTAATAAAGTTTAAGTGGCGCTGTTAGGCTGCTGAATTTTTAAGGGGTTCTTTCACCCTTCTCGTTTCAAGATCTATTTTCATGTCAAGTCTTTAAAGTTCCTTTTTATTATTTTGGGGTATGATATCTATATCTATCTTACTGATCATTTATGTTCATATTATGAGAGACTCTATTTTATCTCATCAATCCATTTTTGGAAGTTTTAAGTGACGCTGTTAGGCTGCCGAATTCTCATAAGAGAAATCTTATTTTTTGTCTTCCTTTCAAGTTCTTCGTTTCATATAGTATATCATTAAAATTTCATTACCATGTTCTTAAATACTTTATATTTTGTTCCTCTACTGTTTTATGTATCATTTTTGAGTGGTTGACCCATGTCCCCTCTCTTTTCAATGTTTTCTAAAACCATATATCATAGATGTTATGTTGTATAGTTTTCGTCTCAAAATGCCTCCCTCTTTATCTCAAAATTATTTTATGTTATTAAGTGAATACTCAAAGCTCTTATTTCTACAGGGGTATTCACATATATATCAAAATTTTCTATTTTAAATTCTGGGATTTACATACATGAAACCCGCTTTCCCTTTTCCATGGGTTTAAAGTGACATAAAGATCATGTCTTTAAAGCAATTTTTAAAACGTCATGATTATGAAATGAAACCCATTTATTTTATTCTATATGGGTTGTTTATGAAATTATTGATGATTATATATGTGGCTCACATGATAATAAATACATGTCAAGGTTGCGCCCAGATAGCGCTCCAATGCATTAGGTAAATACTTAATCTCTAGAGATGACATTTTAGACTGATACCTTGGTGAATAACCTTGGTAATTTTTAATGACACCTTGGGGATGGACCTTGGTGAAACGAAGTTATTTTCAATATTAAATGTTGTAGCCACATCTTCAAGTTATGAAAAATTTTATTTTTATTATGATATATCTCATGATTTCTTTCTCATGCCTTAAAGTTCTTTTCATGACCTTATTGAAGTATCTCAAGTTCACTTGTAAAATATTTCTCTTGTTTCCCTTATTGGGCATTCTGCTCACCCTTTCTTTTGATGTATGTCCCCAGGTTATGAGATGCAGTAATGAACCTAGGATGAACATGAGGAGAATCCTTTCAAGTGTTTAAGAATAATGTTTTATGTTTTCATGTTTTAAGTTCCTGGTTTCCAAGACACTAAACCTTAAAGATCCTCAGTTTTGTAAAATGTAATGAAAGTTTATGTGATAAAAAGGCAGGATGCTATAGTTTGTATCAAAGTATGGTTTAGTTATTTTTGGAAATTAGGATATGAAAACTTTAGGAAGAATCCTATAGAAAAGTTTATATATAGGAAATATTCCAGGTATTTTGGTGAGTATTGAGTAATGGGTTTCCAAGCAAATACATCCCTGTCTGGATACGAGCAGGTAGAGGTGGCTCTGGAACATATGTACATAGGGGTAATACCCAAAAACACTGCTTTGAGCTAGACTCAAACGGGAACTGGTACATGACAACGGGCCTTGCTGCACTCTTGGTTACGACACTCCCGGGGGATATGCTTTGGTAAATTCATAAGCTTAGTATGAACCATTGTTAAAGGAACACAGATAAAATAAAATAAAGATTCATATAAGAATATATGATCATGGATAACCTATATGGGAACCTAGGGGATCACAATTTAGGGTATACTTTTCTTCTACAAGTTATACTTATATGCTTTAAGTTCCTTTTCATGATTATTGGCTAAGTATTCAAGCCCCTAATTGTACTTTCTTTTCGTAGTTAATGGCGGGAAATGGAAGAACATGTCCCAACAACCAATGTGATAGGAAATGTGATGATTTCCCTATTAATATGACAGAGATGATTAGGGGATTAAAAGATGATTATTATTTTGGAAGACGTTCACTATTTTGGGGACCCTATATGATCGAGGTAAATAGATTACAACGGTATTTTCATTGAGGAGTAAGGTTGACTTATATTTTGAAGAATCGATGAATTTAAGGTGGACTTAGAGTAATTTAGGTTACTTATGGGAATTATTAACCTATCTTGGGTAAAATATGTTTAGGTTAGATACTTTTGTTATAAGATCTTAGGAGTGGTTGATGTTGTTTGGATATGAACAATGAAGTTTATTTTGGAAGACTATGTTATCAAATCCTTCTTGTATTTGGGTTTCAATCTTAGTTTGGTTTATTTTGAGGAATCTTAAGGACTGTTATTTATGGAATGGTCTATGATGAACTTTGGGTAGTACCATGGAACTTTGAATATTTAAAAGTAGTTTCCATTCCTATGGGATTCTTTCTTTTTGAAGAGTTGTTTTACCTTACCCCTTCTATTTTTGGGATAATGTTTAAAGATAGAAGAAATATATAGTTAATCCTTTGTGGATTATGTGATTCTCTAGAGGATGATTCTTGTGTTTTGATGAGACCAAGTAGTTTTGAATGCTCATCGTTTGGAGAAAAGATTAGTTTTGGTAGAAACTTATTAAAGGATGAAACTCTACATGAAGGTAGGTATATTTTCTTATGTTTCTGTTCTATGTAGTAAATGAATTCCTAAAATTATGAAAAGGAACGTAAAACAAAAACATTTTTGGTTTACGTTTCCTACTAGGTAATCAAAGACCGTTTACACACATCATAAGTTTGGGATTTTCTTATGGTTAACTTTCTCTTAATCATGTTTTCTATCACTCTCCCTCAGAACTTGACCCTTTGTTTTCTCCTCCATGTCCATGTTTTCCTACATGGAATCCTAGTGTGGGTTAACTCAGGTGACCTTTGTACTTCCCTTTCTTTCTTTTAAAGTAATAGTTTTACTGACTCCTTTTACGATGAGGGACTTTCATTGAAATTTCAAAACCTAATTTTAAAAAATTGCAAGGACGCAATTTCTTAAGGGGGGAAGATTGTAATGACCCAAAATTTTGAATAAATCTTGTTTCCTAATTTTATGCGTTATTTTATTTTTATAATAAACAAAAATGTTTCATTTGATGGCATGAGTATAATTAAAATGAGACCGTTGGGTTTTGACTGTTATATGACCATTGGTCAATATGACCGCTGTAAACTAAATGTTTTGATTATTGTCTTTAAATACAAGTAATCTTGGTTAATTATTATATAAAGAAGATTCGATGGCCTCACCCAGTAGTCTTGGACCGATCGAAGCCCATCTAACAGAACTTGGGAAGGAGGTAGCACCACTAGGCTTTGCTCTGGACCAAACCCTAGCCGAACTTCATCGTGTGAAGATAGAACGGAATCACCTTTGCGAGAAGTTCAAACTGATAGAAATTACTACTTGTGCGATGTTAGCCGAGCCTACCTCAGATTCTATCACATTAGCACACCTTACACTTAGGTCCTACGCTGGTGTGATAAGGGGATATGTAAAGAGACCGTAACTGCCTTGTGTAATCCTTTGTTTTAAATAAAAATTGGGATTTCTTCTTATGATGAAGTTTATGAATTTTCAAATGACCGGATAAATATAGTATGCATATTTTTGATGAATTTTAGAAAAAGGATATTTTAAAAATGTTTATGTAAACCTTAAATAATTAAAAATGTGTAATGATATTCAAAAAAGGGTCTTCTACAATTATGTCCAGTATGAAGTTTAGAGTCTAATAAGATCAACTTGATTTTTGATGAATAGTAAATTATGAATAGTGATTTTATGATTAGTATTAGTAATGTTTCCAAATGGATTAGTAATCTCACTTAAAGAAAGTATTAATATAATCTAGGCACCTTGATTAAGTAATGTGATTCAATAAAATGGTTAAATAACGGTTTCATAAATTATTATTCAAGTATTAGTTTTTTTGGGTGAATAGTGTTTTTAATTAAAAATTAAATTAAAAATATTTAGAAAATTATTTTTATAAAATGGATTTCATTTTTGAACTCAGAGCATCAATATTATGTTAAGGTAATTTTTGGGGTTTTTTTCTGAAAAAATGAATTTTCAGTGAATAGTGTATTTATTTAAAAATTAAATTAAAAATATTTAAAAAATTATTTTTATAAAATGGAGTTCATTTTTGAAATCAGAGCATTGATATTTGGTTAATGTGAAATTTTGGGATTTTTCTGAGAAAGTTGAATTTTCAGTGAATAGTAAAAATACAATTTTAGGGTTTCGGTATGTTTAATGACATCATAACTGTGTCATGATGATTCCATGAGATATTTTAAGGGATGGTCGACCAAAGGTGATGAATTATTGTATGGGGGGACCCATGTGACTTAAATTCATGGAAAATATCATGGGAGAGCACATGCTTTTGAGAAAACCACTTGTGAGGTGTCCCTTGGCCATTAATGCCTTGTCCCCTCACTTTCTCTATAAATACCAAGCCATCCTCTCATCCATTTAGACTCCCCACTCTCCCCCAACTAATTTCTGGTCTCATTACCTCCAAACGAGTCCTCCCAAGGTTCCCCCAAGCCCTCAAGGTACCAACCTTTGAGTTTTAAGAGTTACGTTTTAAGGTAAGGGATCCGACCTCTCTCTTTCTTTTCAAAAAATCTCTTTTATGTCATTTCTTTTATGCTCCATGTTCTTATGTTAAAGGATGTTATTTTATACTCCTATTACTGCCCTTTTTATGTTCATATAATGAGAGATCCCCTCTTACTCTCATTATTTCGTTTTATGAAGTTCTAAGTGGCGCTGTTAGGCTGCCGAAATTTTTGTAACAGATTCTTTCTCCCTTCTCATTTTTCAAGATCTATTTTCATGTAAAGTATTTCAAGTTCATTTTTATTATGTTGGGGTATGATCTCTAAATTTATCATATTGATCTTTTATGATCATATGATGAGAGGCCCCATTTGATCTCTTCAATTCAGTATTTTGAAGTTTTAAGTGGCGCCGTTAGGCTGCCAAATATTTAAGTGGTTCTTTCACCTTTCTCCTTTTTCAAAGTTCTAATTCCATGTCAAGTCTTGAAAGTTACTTTTTATCATGTTGGGGTATGGTATCTAAATATATCATACTGATATTTTATGTTCATATGATGAGAGATCCCTCTTTCTCTCATCATTTTATTTTAAGAATGTTTAAGTGGCACCGTTAGGCTGCCGAATTTTTAAGGGGTTCTTTCACCCTTCTCATTTCAAGATCTATTTTCATGTCAAGTCTTTCAAGTTCCTTTTTATTATGTTGGGGTATGATCTCTATATCTATCATACTGATCATTTATGTTCATATTATGAGAGGCCCCTCTTTCTCTCATCATTTCATTTTAAGAAAGTTTAAGTGGCGCCGTTAGGCTGCTGAATTTTTAAGGAATTCTTTCACCCTTCTCATTTCAAGATCTATTTTCATGTCAAGTCTTTCAAGTTCCTTTTTATTATTTTTGGGTATGATCTCTATATCTATCATACTGATCATTTATGTTCATATGATTAGAGACCCTATTTTATCTCATCAATCCATTTTTGGAAGTTTTAAGTGACGCTGTTAGGCTGCCGAATTCTCATAAGAGAAATCTTATTTTTTGTCCTCCTTTCAAGTTCTTCGTTTCGTATGGTATATCATTAAAATTTCATTACCATGTTCTTAAATACTTTATATTCTGTTCCCCTACTATTTTATGTATCATTTTTGAGTGGGTGACCCATGTCCCCTCTCTTTTCAATGTTTTCTAAAACCATGTATCATAGATGTTATGCTGCATAGTTTTCGTCTCAAAATGCCTCCCTCTTTATCACAAAATTATTTTATGTTATTAAGTGAATACTCAAAGCACTTATTTCTATAGGGGTATTCACATATATATCAAAATGTTCTATTTTAAATTTTGTTATTTACATACATGAAACCCGTTTTCCCTTTTTCGTGGGTTTAAAGTGACATAAAGATCATGTCTTTAAAGCAGTTTTTAAAACATTATGATTATGAAATGAAACCCATTTATTTTATGCAATATGGGTTGTTTATGAAATGATTGATGATGATATATGTGGCTCACATGATAATAAAGACATGTCAAGGGTGCGCCCAGAAAGCGCTCCAATGCATTGGGCAAAGACTTAATCTCTAGAGATGACCTTTTAGACTAATACCTTGGTGAATAACCTTGGTAATTTTTAATGACACCTTGGGGATGGACCTTGGTGAAACGAAATGATTGTCAATATTAAATTTTGTAGGCACATCTTCAAGTTATGAAAAATGTTATTTTTATTATGATATATCTCATGATTTCTTTCTCATGCCTTAAAGTTCTTTTCATGACCTTATTGAAGTATCTCAAGTTCACTTGTAAAATATTTCTCTTGTTTCACTTATTGGGCCTTCTGCTCACCCTTTCTTTTGATGTATGTCCCCAGGTTATGAGATGCAGTAATGAACCTAGGATGAACATGAGTACAAGCCTTTCAAGTGATTAAGAAGGATGTTTTATGTTTTCATGTTTTATGTTCCTGGTTTCCAAGACACTAAACCTTAAAGATCCTCGGTTTTGTAAAATGTAATGAAATTTTATGTGATAAAAAGGCAGGATGCTATATCTTTGTTTCACCATTTCTGTCACTGCAAATCCCAACATTTCTGCATCAATGACTCTAAGTCTGTACCATGTATCTCACATAGAAGACTGAGTATCACTTGGGGTATGGCATAGCCATCTTTCCAATGGGTCCATCCTCCGTTTCTCCTCTAGGGAACCAGTGTCACTCATGAGTATAAGTAAACCGCATAGAGAGTTCATACCTAACAATCCAAAGTATCACTCCAGCCTCATCAAAGAGATCCAACTAAGCACAGCGAGTCCATCCATGACATCCTTAATTCGAGACCTATGTTCTCTCCCAGCCCATAAAAAGTGATCTATGACAAACAAGCTCATATCACAAGGAATAATTTTTATATAATCACAATCCATTACTAAGACATGGCCATATCCCATGCTAACAAGCTAAAAAAACCATACAATTCAAGCCAATAAACTAAGGTGCATGAAAGGAGTATCAAGCATAAGCATCTTAACAAAGATAAGCAATTATGACATGAATCATGAGACCTAACATTTAGACAAGGGCTCAAAGTATAAGGCACATGGAATGAAATATGGAATAAAGCATAAAGAAGAGGCTAGAAGCATTAAAAAAAAGTCAATAAGCACAAACAAGGCTATAATGCACGAGAATGGGGCATAATTCAATAAGTGTGAGGAATCAAGCATAAGAATTCATTTATAAAGGATGAGGCATCATACTCCATGGCCTAACTCATGGTCAAACATTTATCTTGATTCAATCTACTTGTTATGGAATTAATCTCAAGTGCACACACACTCATACACATGGTGGTTAACAATTTAAAACATGGGAAAATAGACCATAGAAGGTGAAAAAACCCAAGGGGTGGCTAATGGAAAGGTGAACACCCACAACTAGGTTTCACCTCATGGTGTTGTCACACACTACAAAGTAAATCAATTTAATTAATTTATTCAACAAATTTAATGCTTCACCGGAAGAGTCTGGTGAGTGGCACAACGAATCATCCACTAAAATGAGACAAAACAAGCGGGAAAGACCTAGACCACCTACCTTAATGTATTATCTCTCCACTCATCCGTCATCGAGTATTGATTCGACCTAGAACATATGAAATTGAAGGATTTGTCAAACGCCCCAAAAAATAGGGAAAAATCCGTCGCACCAAAATAGCACAATGGATGGAAGAGGGACCTTGAAATAAATTAAATTAGAAGATGGATCTTACCAAGATGGATCCAAATGCTTCTGACGATGAGTGATTCAGAATTTGGTGGAGAAATATATCACAAAACCTAAGGAGGAGGAGGAGATGGAGCTCCACACATGAGAAGGGAGGATAAAACCACTGGAATGAAGAGTGGAGAAAAAAAGAGGTTTAAAATCATTAAATAGGGGTATTTTGGACATTTCAAAACACACTTCGCATGGTTTGGCCGCATGGATGGCCAAACCGTGTCCCTATTACTGTTTCAAAGTGGGTAACCATAGGGTTAGGTGCACAGTTTATCTAAAAATGTGAAAACTGTGTGGAACCTCTCTATCCAAAACCTATAGGTGGTCATCTAGGGGTGCGCCTAAGGTCGCCCAGTTTCGAAGAAACTATGTGGCCCTCTGTAGCCCACTATTTGTAACTGCACAATTTAGGGAAACCATGTGGGTTGGGCTACACGGTTTCCTCTAATCATGTGGCCCAGTCTACCTCTCCCCATTTCAGGGCTCCGGGCTCTGAATGAGCCCTGTATGCACCTGATTCCTAATTTAACCATTGAGGAATCTTTATTAGGGCCTTATAAATGAATTTAAATTAAAAATTAATGGTATGTACCTTTGAATAAATTCAGGATGTTACGACCTCCCCTCTTTAAGACAACTCATCCCCCATTTTCCCTTCCGAGGGTGGTACAAGGTCATCTGAGAAGAGTTCTGACCACTGCATTCATACATCATCCTCCTGCTCCTAGGTCTCTTCCTATACATGTCTGTGCTTCCATAACACCTTGACCAAAGTAACTGAACTTCCATGAAGAAACTTCATGCTATGATCAATGATGCGTATCAGATACTCCTCGAAAGATGCATATACTTCCAGCTCTATCTCCTCAGGATCAAACGAGTGAGACAGGTCGACATGATATTGTCGAAGCTGAGATATGTTGAAGATTTCATGGATGGCTTGATACTACTGAGGTAACAAAAAATGATATGCTATCGGCCCGACGCTCTCCACTATCTCGAAAGGCCTAACATAATTAGGTGACAACTTTCCATGTCTCCTAATTCATTTTTGACCTAATCTAGGTGATAAACGTGGAAAGTCCCGATGTCATACCTTGAAATCAAGAGGCCTTCTATGACACCCCGCCTATTTATTTCATAACTTTTCATTACATTTTACAAATATAGGATCTTTAAAGTCTAGTGTCTTGGAAATCAGGAACATAAAACATAAAAAACAACATAAAACATTCTTCTAATCCACTTGTAAGGATTCATCACAAGTTCATCCTAAGTACAATTACTGCATCTCATATCCTAGAGACATACATCAAAGAAAAGGGTGAGCAGAAGGCCCAGTAAGGGTAAACAAGGGAATCAGTTTACTTGTGACATCAATAAGAACTTGAATAAAAACATAAGGACATGAGCAATGGAAGTATAGGCATATCATAATGAAAATAACTTAAATCATAACTTGAATATGTGGCTACAACATTTCATTTATACATTCATGAACATATCACCAAGGTTTATCCCTGAGGTGTCATAAAAATTACCAAGGTTATTCACCAAGGTATCATGAAACTTGTCATCTCTAGAGATTAATTCTTTACCCAATGCATTATAGCGCTATCAGGGCACACCCTTAATATGTCTTTACTTTCATGTGAGCCTCATAGATCATAATCAAACATTTCATAAATAACCCATAGAGTATAAAAGAAATGGGGTTTATTTCAAAATCGTGATGTTTTAAAAGTTCTTAAAAAATAAGATAATTATATCATTTATATCCCATGGAAAGGGAGTGAGGGCTATATGTATGTCAATTACAGAATCGAATATATCATATTTATATATTTATGAACACCCATAGAAATGAAATAGGTCTGGGTATTCACATAAATAAATAAGGGAATTTCTTGAGAGAAAGAGATAGAAATTTTGAGACGAAATTTCTGCAGCATAATGACTATATAACATGGTTTTAGAAAACATTGAAAAGAGAAGGGACAAGGGTCACCCATTCATAAATAATTCATAATACAGTATGGGTACTGAATAAGATCATGGTATGGATATTTTAATGACACACCACATGAAAAGGAAACATGAAAGAAAAGAGATGATGTGATTTCTTTTACGAGAAATTCGGCAGCCTAACGACGTCACTTAAAAATTCAGAAAAAAAATTGATGATAGAAGAAAGGGTCTCTCATCATTTGGACATAAAATGGACAGTAATAAGAACATATAAGAACATACTCTCAACATAAAGAGACGTAAAATATAAGACACAACATAAAGGAAGTCATGACTTAAAAAGAGGAGGGTGAAAGGATCCCTTACCATGAAGAGTAACTTTGAAAGCTTTAAGGTCGGGACCTTGGGAGGCTTGAAGGAACCTTGGGAGGACTCCTTGGGAGGTAAGGAGACCAGAACTTCGTTGAGGATGATTTTGGAATGAAATGAATGAGGGAAATGGCTTGGTATTTATAGGGAAAGTGAGTGAATAAATTATTAATTTTCAAGGGATACCTCATCGGTGGTATTGGACACTTGGGACACCTCATAGCATATCTCACTATTCATAATTCTACTATAAAGCTTACATCATTATTACATCATTAATGATGTCGTTAAACACCCGAAACTCAAAACTGCATTTTTACTAATCATTGAAAATTCAACTGTTTCAGAAAAAACCCAAAAATTCACCCTAACCTAATATCGATGCTATGAAATCAAAAACGAAGTCCATTTCATGAAAAAAAATTCTAAATATATTTAATTTAATTTTTAAATAAAATCATTATTTATTCTAAAAATACAACTTAAAAACTATAACTCATTTTGTAACACCTTAAAAAATTAATAAAGGTCCCATAAAATTATCATATAACCATAAGACAATAAAGTAACAATTTATGATTAAATTTTATGAAAATAAATTTCCATTTTAAATTATTAAATTAATTATAAAATTGTAAATAAAATATTTATGGCATAAAAAAATACCAAAACTTAAACTATGATCGTTTTTCACTTTTAAGATGTCTAAAATGTATTTATACATTCATGGAAAAAGTTTCTATTTTTTTGTCAAATTACTATTCATTAATATTCATATGGGTATGTTACTATTCCTACTTTACTATTCACTAAAAACCTGTTGATCTTATTGGACTCTAAATTTCTTACTGATCACAACTATATAAGACCATTTTTTGAAAATAATTTCACATTATTAATTATTTAATGAATACAATTAACTGAGGTTCATTCAAATAAATATAATGAATGAGATTCATGAACATTTCATTCACAAATAAGGTTTAATTGGATTAGGAAATGAAATCCAATGAGTAATCCTTGGAATGAAGATTTAACACATCCTCATCATGTTCACAAAAAGGAATTGACATCATCAACCATGGTAGTGATGGTATACCACATTTGGGAAAAAATAATATAGAACCACATTATCATGAACAATCCAAGGATACCTATCCAATCCAAATGTGAACCCCAGTACAAGAATTATAAAATAGAATATTTAACCAATCAAGAATTTTATATCTTTTAATAGTGTGTATATGATTAGTGTTGTGTATCACAAATTTTATACAATATCAATGTGAATCCATTCTCTTTCACCTGGTATAGGATTTTGGATGTTAGGAATGTTGGGAATAGATTTAATCACAATTGAATTGATATTTTGATTCATGAATTAAAACACGATAGAATATAACATAAATTGTTAGTATCCCACCCTACCCAACAACAACATTCATGGGAGAAGGTGGACCAATCGTGCAGTATTCCTAAATACCAATGCTCTATCTGTTATGGACACCTATACCAAGGATCCTTGGCTATCTATCCCCATATATCCATTATAAATCATTTATAAAAGGGTTATCACTACCAATGTAAACCTATATGAGAATAAGTTATTCATTTCAATAATGGATATGGATTAAAATGATTGGGAATATATGGTTCCATAATATGATGTCTCACGAAAGGAGCATTTTCATGAAATTAACCCCCAACCCCATTTCCATTTCCAACAATTTGATATTCTTACTCATGAATTTTTATATATGTATCTCCCCTATTATAAGGAGGTAGAGTATATTTATGCTATAATAGATCTTTATTCCACCTAGGAGTCACCATGTTATTCTCCCACCACCTAGAATTAATGATAGCACAATGTGGCTCTATTAGAAGTTGAAAATGTTGATTTGATACCTACTCAACATTGTCTATTCTAGACTACACAATTACCATAGTCAGGATAGGTCTCCAACCCTACCTCATTCAATTTAAATTTAACAATTTTGGTTTCCACTACCGCCACTATTTCATATAGCACTATTATCACCATAAAAAAGGGGTTAATTTTTATTAGACTAAGATCAAAACTACAAACACTCACTGAGCATGTTGGGAAGACTACCCCAGTCTCTAGACCCATTATCAGCTGACACATAGGTTCTATCCGTAATTAATATCATTAATTTTATAAAGTTCCTCCCCAAGGATGAGAGGCTACCCATCCTTGTGAAGGTTCCCCCCATGGTTCTAAAAACAATGTGCATGGAAGGGAACCCATGATTTCTTGAATCTCACGATCATGTAAGTCCTATATTAGTTTTAGAAGTAGGTTTGGGGAATAAATTATTGAGATCATTAACCTCTCAGAATCTAGGATTATGAATTATTTTGTATAGGATCTCCTTCTTCAACCACAATAATTGGGAATTGGAACCCATATGCTAAGATGGGTCATTAGTAATATTTCAATCCAAAATTTCCCAATATATCTATATATGGGGGATATTTTATCTTCCATTTATTTAATAATCATGTATCTATCCCAACCACCTTGATCCTATTTATTCTTCTCCTCCACTATAGATATACAAGAAAAATCTTGGATATTATTTGAAACTATCAATGAGGAAGCCACCCAATTGGGTTTTAGGCACTCAATGAAATCTTTCACTATCTATGTGTATATTAATAAATATATCATATTTATATTGTTGTAAATATTTCCCAATATCATGGTTATACTCCATAATTTTAATAAAGAAATTATCATGTGATGCATGTTCTAACATAATTCCAACAACAAAATAGATCCATGTGACATTCTACCCTAGGTTCACATTTATATCACATAGGATTTTGGTGTGATAAGTATTAATTTTATCTCCGACTTAGTAGAAGGATGAATAAATATATATAGATGTATTTACCACTAACCAATTTCATGTTGTTTTTTGGAATCCTACAACCCTATATCTCTCAATCCAAAAACTTCTCACAAAAATCATTGTTGCATGCCTCTGATAAATCATATTGGTGATCTCTACCCATCTTCAATGTCATTATCTAATAAAAAAAATAAATTAAAGACTCTAGGACCCTTATAAATAGTTTCATTATATTCCCTTTTCCATGATTCCAACATCTTATCAACCCAACTAATAAGGATATAGAGAATGTTCCCATTGAACCTATATTTTAGGTCTCACAATACTATATTGGAATATGGAAGAGTAATATCCATATTTATATAATGGTGATTGGGGTAAATATGAATATATATTGTTTTTCCCATATTTCAATTATATGGGTCCATGCAATTTTTTTCTACCATGTGATGTTGAGTTCCCTCCATAGTTGACTAGTGCCACCATGAATATACCATTGTCATCTCCCTTATAATGTAGAGCATGAGTCCGGTGCTAAGGAATAATTGGGAGATTATCCACCTAGTGATGAACCATAGTATTATAAATAACCTCTAACTAGTTTCAATTACCTTTATGTGATATAGATTTTGGGACTATGATATGTTAATAAGTTTCTCTCAGAAAAAAACATCAATGCCAGAACAAGGGTAAAGGTATTGTGGAGTTCTATTTAATTTCTAAGATTACGCATGGATCCAATAATGATTCCATAATAACTAGTATTATCTATATATAGAGTTATACATGAGTATAAGGACAAAAAATATTTGTTTTTACTACATATATAGGGAATATTTTCAAATTGATGAAGTTATACTGAAGCAGAAACCTCAACAGCCGATAGTGTTTGGCCAACCTACCCATAATGAGGTAGTATTTTAAATTAATCAAACTAGAGTTGAATAATGTGGATTTTATTATTGGGTTAATAACCTAGTTATTTATATTGTTCCATTTTTTATGGACGAGAATGTAATCCCATCTCAAGAACGTAAACACTCTGAATGACGGTCCAACCTACGAGCCAAGTGAAAACACATGATGACACCACTAGAGTTGATGTGTTAATTACTCTCACCACTTTCCAAAGGTCTATAATGTAGTCATGGGATTTATTTGACCGGATTGGAATATATATAGGTTGTCCAAACTCCTCCACCCCAAACCATCGGTAACTATACCCACACCCCATTCAACATCACAGATGATCCAAAAGAGAATATTTTCCACAATTTCTCCCATTATTCCCTAATTTTAGGAATTGAAATGTTGTATAGGGCCACAAGACTCTAATTCATTATCATGAATTTGGAGTGACATTCCTTTTTTTCGGTGTAGAGAGTTTGAATATGGATCCATCGTATGTTGGGAGGATCTACCCATTGAATTCATTTAGAAGTTAAGTTCCACTTTTTATAAGACTAGTGCCACCAAACTCTTCTAGTGAAAATGGAAAATATTTTATGTTTCACTAATATAATTTTTTGGGTGATTGGAATTGGATTACTCACTCAATATGAAACTTCTCCCAAGAACTGTTTCTAGTCATGTGTTTGGAAAATTTCTTATCTAAATTGGCCTCGATCATCATATCCCAAAAAAGTATCCAGATGGATTTTGGGAGTTCATCGAGAGAGATTAGTGACACGAGGAAGAAATATAGTGAGTGAAGATATGGTATCACACATAACCTAATTTGGTTCAATCATAGAATATATGGAGAGCAGGAAAAACTTCTATCACGGGGACTATGGTGCCTCAGTTGATTCAACTTCAAGTGGCTAGTAGAGTAGGCCCCATGAGGCATAACTTCACTTCAATAATGACAACCAGGAATCATTATAGGTTATGAAACCCTAGATTTCATTCCTATAGTGAATTAATATGGTATATTACATTATGTATGATGATATCTGTAGATTATTCCTCTCTACTCTAGATAAGAACTGACTCTTGTTTCCATAAATAATAAAGATGTAAGGGGATGAATGAAAGAACCAAAAAAATTTTTTATCTTTCTATAGGCCCCTTGGATATAACATGATGGTTTGTTTTATCTTGAATGATATTTTACATGAAATTGTGGACCTTTAGATAGTGTAATTGGGTGACCCTTCAACAAACATTACATTTGTCTTTTCCAACCACAACATCGTTGATGAAAATTATAGGTAAAGGAAATAGGTCTTTAAATGATATGTACATGAGTTATGTTATTCGATATCCCATAAGTAATTAATTTTGAAAAACTTGGCCATTAATAACGCATTATCACTTCCAACGCCCCTCATATCCATTTCATATCTTTATACTTCCCAGTATGCATCATATCATTCCATGCTTCAAAGGAAATAACATTGATTGTGTCGGGACAATCAAGATCTATTTGTAGTACCTAATAAAGTGTTCATCATCATAGAAATTATTCCCACAATGTTTTGAAGATGTACCAAGACTCATTCAATTTTTACGTACTCCTCGAACAATGTGTGGTAGTAATCCTCCATCAATTCTATCTAACTAGTGGACTGTTTTATAGAAAACAATATAAAAATATTCCATCTGGCTCCATTTGGAATATCTAGATGACACTAACCAAGAAAATGAAAATAATACTATTGTAAATATGATTCTAGAGAAGATATTCATTATTGAAAGATTAGTACAAAAAAAATTCAAAGGACAAAATATAATATAATGACTCTATAACCCATTAGTTGGGTTAACTATATGGTTTATCCATTTATATCCAAGCCTCAACCATGTCAATTGATTTATCAGAATCAGCTATCCACTTGAAAACAAGACATAGAAATCACCATTCAGGTCTCACCACCTTAACTATTTGGAACCACCTGCAACTGAAGCAAATCATGAAAATGATGTTGATCACAAATACAATGAGGTCATTACATCTGTATATATAGAGTATATCCATAACATAATTTAGGGTAAAATATTCCATATCAAGGTATAATGAACGTTTAATGGTGTGGAGGTCAACTGATTCCCAGTGAACAACATCTCTAAGGTAAAGCTAATTCCGACTCAAAGACTAGATGGGTTGGGACTCACCATATATGATTTCTCCCCCATTAAACATTAAAATCTTGGTATCAAATAAGATATAGTAGAATATTCATAGAATGAATCGGTTGAAAGACCAATTTTATGAGTTGGTGTTAAATATTGAATTCGTGTTCATATAGAAAGATACATACTACAATAACATAATGGTATAGACCTAGATATACCTGTATGTGGAAGTATACTATTCATATCACCAGTACAACAAATAATCCATAAATGGTTGAGTAGAGTACAATACAATGATGAGGATCCATTCCCCCTATTAAATACTGATTACATGATTTCACATAATATAATAAGAATGGAAAGTAGATTGTGGTTGAAAAATATGTGTTTTTCAAGGCTCGTAATTACATGAAAGTCACCTCAAGATATTTCTCATAAGATTTAATAAATATTTTAGTAATTATAATTACTTTCCTGGAATCCATGACACTGTTACATAAAAACAATTTCTGTTCTCCTAATAAAAATTATTTCTATTAGATCACATTATACAACTATAAAATATATTCACTAAAGAAATTATAATCCCCACAAATATTTCTTATCAAAAAAATTGACCCATTCTTTTCAACTGGAATCACCATTTTTTCTTCTGGAGGGATGGTTTAACCCATTGAAAGTCAACCAAATATTATTCATTAAACATCAATGGAAGACAACAATGGATATGTTTTCACTATATTGGATCATTGACCACTATATCCATGGCCACTAATGGTACCATAAGGAAAGAAGTGTGCTTCTAAATATCCTAGACCTTCATAAGAAGATGATGAAACCCCATATTACCTTATAGCTTCATAATAATCCCCTTCTTTCTATACATAATGATTCTAATAATGGAGGTATTGAAAAGGATCATTGTTCATTTTTTGATGAAGCCTCCTCCATTGTCGATGATTTGTTAAAGGTCAACCTCAACATCATGGAATATTTAAATTTGGCATAGAACATTATTTTAATATCACCTTATGAGACATAGTATTACTTTTAATTATTTAAAGTACATCATGAAATATTTCAATAAAACTATATGTTAATTACTTGTATTGATCACAAAAATCATCGTTCATCATCATTCCCTTACTATTATCCACCGAAGATTTAAGAACACACTATGAGAAATAAATCTATCCCATAGATAAATAGTCTATGATAAAATTGATAAGATAATAAAATAAATGTTTTTTACAGATGTTTAGTTCCCATTATGGATAGAAAAAATAATCCCCCTTATAAGGTATTCTAGATAAATAAACTTCTACATCGACATCTGAGACTGAAATGAAAATTTATCAAATGTATACTTCTCTATCTTGATAATTAAGTTGCTAATAGATGAAATAACCAACTATCTAGAAGTCTCCTTCATCAAAGGGTATAATGAATAAAATAAAATCCCTATGGATACTAAAGGTGAAGAGGCCATTGATTTCATGTCATCTTTTAAGTTGTTTTTTTGTTGGGTGTTTCCCTTTATCATGAAGATTTTGGGTGAGACCATTCAATATACTATGTATCATTCCATTACACCACTTCTTGGGAAAATTGTATAACTCTATATGGATTATTGGGTTATTAAATTCCACCAAGTCAAGGAGTATCACAATAATATTTTGAAAGTGTTCAACATGACCCATGATCATAAACTAATGATGAAACCATTGAATAGATCATTTATGGTTACCTATATGATATTTCATTGATTACATTATTGATATATATGCATCGATATGAAATCAAAGAAGATATTTTACAATAATAAGATTCCCCACCATGTATGTTGTAGGATTTTTTATTCCTACAAGTCTATATATAATAAATTTAATTTTTTAAGCGAATTTTGAAGGAAAACATAACCCTTTTCCAAGATGAAAAGAAACATGTCACCTATTTTTGGGATGAAAACTATTAAAAGAGATTCTGTGACATCATTAAGTATATTATATGTCCACTAGTTTTGATTCCACCTTCACATTTGAAGTATCATTTCTTATGTATGACTACTATAGAATAATCCCTTAAATAAATCTTAGATCAAACAAATAATTAATGTAAGGAGAATAATTTGTTTTATATAAGTAAAAAATTATTTTACACATAGACCTAATATTATCCAATAAAAAATAATAGTATTGAAGGTGTGATATTATATATAGTAACCTGACATATATATAGACTCTCATGTTGACGTGCTTCAACATATCCTCAATTATCTCATGTTGAATGAAGATTTGGCAACATGGGCAGTGATCCTTCAATTATTTTTCCTCAAGTCTATCACATAGAATTATTTTAAAGGATAAATGATGGAATATTTCTCATCCACATACCAAAAATATGAGTACTTTTTCTTGTATTATAATTTTATGATGATGACATCTTCCCCATTTTTCATGAAACACCATGCCAAAAGATTAACTTTAACAGTGCCTCCCTAAGATCATTCAGAAGAATAATCAATTGCTATACGATCAATAGGGTTAGCATTGGGATTTTTTGTCGCACATTCATAAGTACTTTTGTTATTTTCATTACTTGTTTTAAATGTTTGGACAAATAATGAGGCTAAGTACCAATCCCTCATATTGGGACTTATGTTGTATCTCAATGTTTAGTAAGTATTGTTTAACTTTAATGGAGACTCATAGTGGACCACCAAGTATATCAATAGTGATTATACTATCAAGAAATTTGAACTAATACCTATACATGATATCTCCATGAAGCGGCAAGCCATGTTCTCCATTGTATAAAAGGTAACTAATATCCCATGATCCAAAAAATAATTAATTGAATTCCTTTGAAATGTTTGCTACATTGATTACAATTACATACTATGATGACATATTCATTCATGTGGAACACTAGAAGGTCATTTTTCTAATCATTCTGAATGAGGATAGTCATGAGGTGAATAAAATATCATTGCACATTTCTAATAGAGGCCCTTAAATTACCCCACAAGTGACGAAGTGAACACATGGACATATCCTTTGATCGAGTACAACCAACATAAACTCTCCCATAATAAAGAGATGAGAATCAGAAGATCCATTGATGCATGATGAAATTCAACTTATCTAATGTCCCAAAAATGGAAATTTCCTTTACCAAAAATAATTATATGATCATTCCATATTATACTCAATAAAAGGAAATAATTTATATATTTTTACATTTTAATTTCTATTCATGAGGGGATTATCAGTTCAGATTGAATCCCACTCACCAAATCAAAATTCAGGGTTATTTCCGGACCACCATGGATTGTGAAAACATATAATTCACTACAATGTACCATTATTTCATGATTTATCCAAAAAAAATACATCATCCACTATATATTATCCATGAAAAATGTTATCCTAGATATTTATTATATTGGGAATATATATCATCAGTCTTTACGCACCAATGTTAGCCCAAAAGTGACGGTTTACCATTACCACAATAGACGTCTTCTCGAAGTTGGGTCAAGAAATCACCGTCAAGGAGGTCATGAGATGGACCATGTCGGAAACTATGAATTATAATATGGAACATAATCTTGGAATACCTCACACTATCCTCACATTAAACCAAACTAAATTTTGATCTAATTAATTGAAGATGGTGTACATCAGGTATATGATATGGTTCAATCAAACTCCCTCATAACACATGATGAAAAACGGATAGATCAAGGAATTAAAGAGAAACCTCAAAATTATTTTTCAGATGAAGATAGATCAAAATATTATGATATGTATTGAAATGAACATTAATTACAAGTGGGTATACTTGGTGATGGCCCAAAAATCCACCCTGGTGACTCCACACACTATGGTATGTGGAACAGAAATAGTTATACCCATTTATATCATAGTAACAAAAAATTAAATAGCTATCTATGAAATGTTGATCCTGGAAAAATGTCCAAAGTATACTTAACTGAACTGAAGTCCCTTAATGAGAGTAGGATCCATGAACTATAAAACCTCGAGATATCAGACTTCTGTGCCCCAAGAATTTAAAAACATGGTTCTCATTCATTATTTTTTACAAGGAGACTTGGTATTTTCCTTGTAGACACCAATTAAAGATAGTAGGAAACTATCTAATCTATAGCCTAAATGGTAAAACCCCTACACCAATATCAAATAATAATCTAATGGTGCATACACATTAATCACCATGGATAGGTAGTGAATCCAACCTCCCACCAATTCATGGTTCCTTAAGAAGTACTTTTCTTTACTGCACGTCGATTCGACATCCTGGTCACATGAAATTGAACTGTATGAGACTTGGAATAGAATAAAAATATTTAAAATAAATATCTTCATGTTACATGATTTATTATGATGAAATTAATACGATTTCATCATAGCTACATGATTATAGAATATGTATTCAATATCCTTATCACATGACGTATAACTGTATGATATAAAATTCTAGCTATAAAACATTAAACTATATAGCATATTGATGATCCCACTTTGTGTATGAGTTGCATTTATTATCATTTATTATAATTTATCATCAATGGTTCTTAATGAAATTGTAATATTTTTTTGATGTCAATATGCTGAAATATTTATAAAGAATGACATTTTTGGAAGTTTTATAAAAGTATCTAAGATATCTAATATTAATAAAATAATGAATGTAGCATGGATGATTAGATGAAACTTAAAGTACATAATTATTATTTTCTTAAGGAATATAGTTTTATGACTTTGAGTTTATAATTATAAAGACCGTTGCACTATCCTTATTTTCTAGAAAATGTGTCAATCTGTTCTTTGGCATGTCACATTATTTAAAAAAAGAATAATAGGTCAAAAAATATGATTCTATGGTGAAGAGATATTTGAAATATATATTCCAAAAAAAGAATAATAGGAAATAATATAGTCTATGAAACAATTAATTTTGATATAATAATTTATAAGTGATAATAATTGAGATTGTGTGTTTGAATCTATGTTTTAAATGGAATTTTTCAGATGACATTTTCCAATTTTTGAGAAAATAATTGTCTAACAATTATTCAAATTAGAGACCATGATGAATATATAGGTGACCTAGGTAGAGAATATTGTGGTAGGATGTTCAACTCTCAAGAATATAATGGATTAGAGGGGGAAGACAACACCCATAGGGATAACGTGGAGGAACTACAAGTAAGTGGATTCATAGAACCCATAAAGGCACACACATGGACTATTGGAGAGTACCCATGTGGACTACATAGCTGAGGTGTGGCATATGTTTGCATCAATGAAAGTGTATCTTGGTTCCAACCATTTCCCTATCACAATGGTGAAGTGGAATGGACTTACATATTATGTGTCCCTTAAATTCATGAACTTTTTATGTGGAATAAGATAAAAAAAATTATTGTTCCTCCATATTAAATGGTATAAAATTTTTATTGGTCATACAATTCGATCAATCATAGATGTTTAATATCCATGTTATATAATCTTCTACCTCAATATTTGTATCAACTATAGTTTTTCAAAATTATACATGTCATTGATTCAATGATCATGTTTGTCTCGAGATTGTTGAATAATCATGATCTTGAGAAGAATAAGATGAGTCCAAATTCTAGAAACCTATACCCTTCATACATTTTTATTCAATTAATGTGATGCTACCAAAGGAAAACAAATTACATAACGTTTTTTGTGCATCCATATTCTTACATGAGTCATAGATTCTAAGAATATATAATTCACATGATATTTTCCCACATGCTGGTGAGTTCAACAAGGATGTTTCATCATGAATACCCTATAATTCTTGGTGTATATTTTAGAAATTCAAAAAGAATCATGTAAATTAAAATCCAATCAAGAGGGAAATTTTTTCTTATTTTTAATCTATCTTTAAAAAAACCTATTTTATATGATTTTATTTTTGTGAATAAATAATAGAAAATTAGTGGAACTCGCTATATAATGAGATAATCCACAAGAGAGAGAATGTTTTTTTATTCAGATACCTATTGAAAATGTCTTGTTTTATGAAAAAAGTGTATATTTTGTCATTATAATATTTCATTGAGCATATATTTCAATGATAATAAAATCAATGTGAGTTTTGTGCACTAATTTATGTGGAATAGAATATATGCACATTACTTTCAAGAATAACTCAATAGTACCTTGTTTGAATGTTTTTTTCTTCCTTCATGAATACATGATGGTTGATATGTAATGTGGACAAATTTGAGGTTAATTAAATCATATTATATTTCATGAAGAATTTTACTATGTATTCAGTTACATAAAGAGTAAAAAGATTTCAGGAAGAACTCATGCTTGAATAAAGAATAGGTTTTGTGTGGTTTCTTTTTCATGAATACAAGAGAACAATGAGTTCTATATATAATATTTATGAAAAAAAGATAAATCACGTGAATGTATATGATACTTACATTGTGTGGAAAATAATACCTCTAAAGCAAAATTTAGTTTCTCATAAATAGTAAGTAATACTGTTTTTCATGCATATTAAAAAGAAAATAATATAGAATATATGAAGAAAGATATTCCAAAACCATAACAATATCATATAGATAATAAAAATGGGAATTAGTTTTAATTTTGGGTTTTCCTAATAATGACATGCATAATATGATGTGATATGTTCAATGTAGTGTAAGTAGTGTTTAGAAAAAAAATTCATTATGATGAATTAGATACTACACTCAGTTATTGATATTTTTTATCAAATAAATAAAAAATATCACTTTTAAATCATTTCATAATTTTTCATGTCAATGAAAAAAGGATGAATAAGTGAAAAAAATATATATATTCAAGTTATTATATTTTAGGTTAAAGAATTATTCTGAGATATTTAGTTAATTATAAATTCATATTATTCTTACTAAAGAAGAGAGTGAGAAGAAAATAAGAATAGAATAAATTTTTTTGAATATATATCTTCATAAGAAGAAGAATATTTAAACTATGTGAAAAATTGATTTTATATATGAATACATGGGAGAATAGAAATAAAGAATATCATATATATTTTCAACAATGAAAAAAAATGATGAGTCGCTTTACTATTGTTATGTATGTAATAAGCGAATTAAAATGAAGTGAAAAAAAAGAATATATGAAATCCAGTAAAAGTATCAACATGTGGAAAAATTTATGGGTACTATAAATTACATTTACAAGAAGGTGAATATTTTCATTAAATTTGGCATGAAGAACCATCCAGGATATGAAAACATGTATTATAAATTGACTACAGTGAATAACATGTTAATAGTTATTCCCAACTTTTTATAACCCCAATTAATAGATTCTATCAAGTGGTTTTATGTTATTGGATTATATTCAAACCATTCCATAGACTATCAACTCTTATTGAGTGTAGATCCTTGTAAAAATATTATGTTCCATCATTAACTACTTTCAAATACATACATATAATATGTAAAATAGAATAACAAAATCAGCATCCTACCATTTTTAAGAATTAAAATGGTTAATATTAATAATTGGTGAAAATATTATTTTTAATAATTAAACCCCCTCTCATAATTGAGTATATACAAATGTGGTCCTCACAATTTTCATTAGAGGTTAGTTTCAGCTATATTGGACTATCTACAATTTAATTGTTAACTTATTAACATTTGAGTTTAATTCCTATATTCACAATGATGTATAGTTTTGGTGAATAATCATTTAACTATGAAAATATGTCTATCTCTACCATAACAATTATGATAAGAGAAGTAATGATAAAATAATCGAGAATAAGAAATAAAACATTACTAAGGAAGAGTTCCTTAATGTTTCTCCATGCAATGTTAAAAAAATCAAACAAAACATGTAATTTGATGAATATAAGGTCAATATTCAACTAAATGGTTGGAATTTATCTCTCCATCAGGTGTTCAATAGTTTTGTGTGAGTTCCTTTAAAAACACTCATGAGGATGATCCAATAAATAGTGTGAGTGATAACATTTCAGTTGATTTTTCAATTGGTGAATTAAATGATATGATTCATGGTTATCCCAAATATTTAGTCTCTATTATATATGGTAAATTTGATGTAATAATAGAAGATATCACTCAACATGATGTGTAATCAGATATAAAGAAGATTTCTTTAAATTTAAAACATATAGAATGTTTAAATCACTCTTAGCAAGTCAGAGCATTTGGAGAAAAAGAGAGGAGTTTCAAATATGATCCTAAAGGTTTGAATAGAAGTGGATCAATGATTTATAAGAGAAATGTTCCATGAAGAATCTGTAATAAAATATTCATTCACTTGAAAAAACATTTAGAAATATCATTACCTTTAAATAGTTACAATTTCATGAAAAATTTAGTAAAATCAACTAACATGATTTTTTTTACAAAAATGTTAAGAAACATGAAAATAAAGTATATATAATAAATAAGTATTTGGAAGAGAAGATTATTATGATTTAATGTAATAAAAACAACCTCAATATGAAATTTCATGAATTGGATGTTCAGTTGGCCAATCATTAGAATAAAATATTGTGAACATGCAAAAGAAAGAGATATCTACTTCTGCTTATTAAGTATCAATGGGGGATTATAAGGATAATATAATTCCAAAATTTGATAAGTATATAATTTCATCATTCAATGATCTATATGAAGTATTTTTTAAGAAATTTGTTCCATCCATACTATCTTTTAATAATGTTTTTAAATATATTATCATGAATAGTCATATTGGAAAACAAAATATGTAGAAGTATGTATGTGAAAAGGTGATAATATGCCTCCCACCTTGACCATTGTGGATAGGAAAAAGGATATATAACTTATCCCCCTTGAAGATCCCATCAATAATTATATAATACCTAAGAACATAATATAGATGAAATAATAAGATCATGTTTTCTATGTCAATGATATTAACGCAAAAGATTTAACCGTTGTGCATTAAATTTTTTCTACAATTTTTGAAATGAAAAAACATAAACGAATCACATTAAATGTGGGATAAATCCATATTAAAATAAGAAACATGAATATGTTAATAATTTCTTGTATGCTTCAATAATTTTTGAAAAACATGAAAATATATATGATTCATGCAATTATAGTCGTTATAAGATAGATGCATCCCCATCACAACATAGATCCAAAATATTAAGAAAAGAATACCTCATATTGGAAATGAAATATGAATAAATATATGGATTAATGGAGAGTCATTTTTAAACATAAGTACAACCAATAGGAAAATTGATAATATATTAGAATTTAATTCCAACAAGTTGACTAGAAGTGTAGCATAAAAAATGAATAATAGGAAAGATGAAAGTATTAATAATCCATGTCGAAAAACCAACCCTAAATCTATTTAGCTAATGATATGTTAATAATCTAGACATAAAATTCGGAATGAATGAGGAAAGTGGAATAATAAAAATAAGGTACTGTTTAAAAAAGAAAAATAATTGATTTTATATAAATGTGATCTTCAATTTTTGAGGTGCAACATGGCTGGACACATTCCTAAATATAAATCAAAAAACAATCATGAAAAAGAATAGTAATATAAGAAGATTAATTATTCACAAGGTGATATAAATACTTTAATATAACTATATGAAATAATGTTTACACACAAAGAATGTGATGAAGTTATTAGATTCGTACATACTTAATAAAAAATTATGTTTAGTTTAGAAACATTGAATAATTGATGAAATGTAATAACATGGATGATGATACTATCATAGCCATTATTTTTTCATTGAGAAAAAAATAATAATTCACCTTATTCCCTTAATCATTTTTTATTTTATTTGTGTTTATAATGTATGTAATTTAAGGTTAATCATGTTGTTCGTGGGAGAACATGTGAAGTAGTGAGTGGTCACAATTCATGATATAAATACTAAAGAATTCAATTCCATTGAATAATTACTAAAATGGTATGAAAATAAAAATATGATAGATGATAAACTTTTAAGAATTTGATGAATATTATATCCAATCCCATACATTATAGAAAAATATGATACCATATTGTTTCGATCTTATATTTGGTATTCTACAGATCAAATATTGAAGATGATCATTCTTATTAAAGTTGTATATGTTATCAAATCTATAAATTCATATGTTAAAATTTTATTTTATTGTATTCTCTATATTGGAACATCAAGAAATCCATTCTTGATGTGGTTCAACACTATGGAGATTATTAGGAGTGTTTCAATTTATGGGGAGGCAAATGTATAATGACTAAGAAGCTACCAGTAAATATTTTTCCATACTAATATAATTATTCATGAATGTTCCTATTCATCATTTCATTTGAAAAAGTATATTTTTTATACTCTCAACCTTGAATAAAAAAATAAATATCATAACACATAGGGGAGTAATTTAATTAATCAACTAAACATGAAAATGGAAATTTTTGAAGTTCATCAAGTTTGATTATCTTATAATTAAACATGATAATTTATGATATGTTTGTTGAAGTCATTATAGAATTTTAATGTCTAAAAAAATTATATATAAATTAGAATATTCATGTAGGAATAAAAGTGGATATCCCTTGAAGAAAATTATATTAATTTTCATTCCATGTTTTATCAACATCATTTGGTAAAGGGAAATATGGTAATCTAAATAAAATACTCTTTTTTCTACACCATGCATGACTCATATAGGTATAGAGATGGAACATAGTACCCATAGGGAGTGTATGGAGGAACCACATGTTGGTGGGTTCACACCAGCCAAAGTGGCACACAGATGGAATGTTGGGGAGTGTATAGGTGTGATTCATATGAGAGTTATAGCTAGTTCAATGTAAATTGGTGCAAGTGTAACAGAGTACCAACCCCAATATCGACTCAATGATGAAGCATAAATTTCATCATTTAATGGATTCAATTGATCCCAACCATCTGATCACAACAGGTATTCTTCATCAACCTCTATCCTTATTTGGAGTAATAATTCATCAAAATTCATTATCTTGAGGCTTCCATGATTGATATGTGCTCAATATTGTTTAATGATTGAGATCTTGAGACTGAGAATAATAGTTGACATGCATGAAATGATTTTCTATTATATATGTTATTATTAAATTAATGTTATGTTGTCAAATTAAAATGATGTTTTAGGAGGAAATTTAAACATCTATCATAATAAATGATTTCTTCCATCTATGATGTGATAAAGAATGTGAAATTTTATCACATGAATGTGAGTATACAAAGGAGGATTCAGTGTGATGATGTGATGATTCTAAATTTATATTTGAGAAACACCGATTGAATTTAGTAAATTAAAATATCATGATATGGAACATTTTGTGGGAGTTTCAATACATCATTGACCTAAAATATATTAATGGATTTCATGTTTTTAAATGAATGAAAAATTTTTGTTAGAACTCAACTATAAAAAAGATCATCCATGATTGATGATGTTGCTTCCATTCATGTATTCATCTACTCTTCCGCCTCTAAGAGTCTTCTCTCCTCGCCGCTCTCTGTGCTAGGGTTTCCTCGGCGGCGAATCAGAGGGGGGAGGCCTCGATCCAATTCTTCAGCATCGTCTCCCCCTTTCCACTCTCCCTCCTTCTTCCCTCCCCGCTTCTCCCTTTGATATTCTTCCTCATTCCTTCACTCCCGTTCGTTTCTTTTATCGGCTTGATTCCGGCTTTTTTTTACAGTGCTCTCTTATGGAATTCGTTGTTCCTTCGGTGTTGTTGCAGGTGTGATTCTCACATATGGTGGATTTATATGCTGGGGCTCGTAGACTCGGCATGGATATGTCTCTCTGTTGAGGTACTAATCCACTTCTTACGCTGCTCTGGCCTAATGTTCCGTTTCTTCCCTCCAAGTCGGTTTGCTGCGATGGTTTCATGGCAACTTTGGGATGTGTCGTTCGATCGGTCTATGGTGTTCCAAAAGGCACATCCAGCATCATCTTCGCTCTTCTGCACTGGTCCTTATTCTCTTTATTCGTTGAAGCGTGTTGTGTGATGTTCATTGGTTTTCAGGAGGCTTGCGGAAGGGTTTGGTAGTCCTAGCGTGGATTTTTTTTTATAAGTTTTTTTAAAAAAATATTTTCCAGAAAACGCGTAGGGCAATTTTTTTTTAAAAATGCACCTCAAAGGCGGCATCTGGGATGACGCCTTTGCATTTCGGGGGCAAGGCGGCATCTGTGATGCCGCCTTTGCGCTGCGGGAGAAAGGCAGCATCCGCGATGCCACCTTTTTCCTAAAAAAATATTTTTTTTTGAAATTTTTTATTTTTTTGTTTTGTTTTGTTTTGTTTTGTTTTGTTTTATTTATATATATATATATATAAACAAAACAAAAAATTTCAGCAGAATTTCTCTGCTATTAAATATCCAGCGCTACATCCATTAAAGCAGTCTGGATTCTGACAGAAACTCTTACCCATGCCTCCTTTTTATAAGAGGGCTTGCCCTGAAAATCATTCTGCATTTTCGATGTGGGATTAAAGTTCTACCTTTACTGCATAGTACATTTCGCATTTCTGATGCGGGGTTCTGTTTCAAGTACGTGACTTTGAAATACAATAAAATATAAACTATAAGGCAAATATAAATGAAATTTTAAACATTGATTAAACATATAATAAATAGTTGAAAACAAAAAGAATTTCCTCAAAAATGTTGATGAAAAAAAATCTATAACCTTTCAAAACTGCCTACTTGAAACTTAAAAATGTTTCAAATATGTGAATTTGAAATACTTTAAAATATAAACTATAAAACGAATATAATTGAAACTTTAAACATTGATTAAACATATAATAAATAGTTGAAAACAAAAGAAATTTCCACAAAAATGTTGATGAAAAGTAATTTATAAGCTTTCAAAACCGCATACTTGAAACATAAAATTTTTCAAGTACGTGACTTTGAAAGACCATAAAACATAAAATAGAAGACCAATATAAATGAAACGTTAAACATTAATTAAACATATAAGAAATAGTTGAAAACAAAAGCAATTTCCAAAAAAATGTTAAATAAAAATAATTTATAGGCTTTCAAAACCACCTACTTGAAACTTAAAAATGTTTCAAGTACGTGATTTTGAAAGATTATAATTATATTACTAATTAACTAATTAATTATTATATAATTAATAGTTATATTAATAATTAACTAATTATATATTATATAAGTAATAATTAATGAGTAATAATTAATAATTAATAATTTAATGAATAGTTATAATTAATATTTATATTACTAATTAACTAATTAATAATTACTAATTACTTATTAATAATTATTAATTACTAATTACTAATTATAATGAATAATTATAATAAATATTTATATTACTAATTAACTGATTAATAATTAATAATTACTAATTACTAATTAATTAGTTATAATTATTAATTGTATTTATAATTAACTAAATATTTATTATATATGTAATAATTATATTACTAATTAATTATTATATAATTAATGATAATATTACTAATTAACTAATTAATTATGAAATATTTAATTATTAATAATTACTAATTAATAATTAAAAATTATAATGAATATATGTAATTAAAAATTATATTACTAATTTACTAATTAATTGTTATATAATTAATAATTATATAACTAATGAACTAACTAACTATTATATAATTAATTATTAATAATTAATAATTAATAATTATAATGACTAATTATAATTAATATTTATATTACTAATTAACTAATTAATAATTACTAATTACTAATTACGAATTACTAATTACTAATTAATAATTAATAATTATAATGAATAAATGTATTTAAATAATTAGTTTACTATTTTAGTAATTTATTATTATATAATTAATAATAATATTACAAATTAACTAACTAATTTTTATATAATTAATTATTATTAATTACTAATTAATAATTATAATGAATAATTATAATTAAAAATCATATTACAAATTTACTAATTAATTATTATAATGAATAATTATAATTAAAAATCATATTACAAATTTACTAATTAATTATTATATAATTAATAATAATATTACTAATTAACTAATTAAATTTTACATAATTATCTATAATAATTACTAATTAATAATTATAATTACTTATTATAATTAATTATCTTATTTATAATTAACTAATTAATTATTATATAATTAATAATGATATTACTAATTAAATAATTATTTATTATATAGTTAATAATTATATAATTAATCATTATATTACTAATTAAGTATTATATAAATAATAAATAATAATTAATAGTTATAATGAATAATTATAATGAATAAATATATTACTAATTAACTACTTATTTATTATATAATAATTTTTAATAATTACTAATGAATAATTATAATGAATAATTATATTACTAATTAACTATTATATAATTAATTATTAATAATATTAATTTAATAGTTAAATAAATTATTATATGTTTAATCTATGTTTTAACTTTAAATTATATCGGTCTTATAGTTTATATTTTAGCCTTTTAAAACCGCATACTTTAATCATTTTAAGTTTCAAGTAGGTGGTTTTGAAAGCTTATAAATTATTTTTCATGAACATTTTTTACGAAATTCTTTTTATTTTTGACTATTTGTTATATTTTTAATCCGTGTTTTATGTTTCATTTATATCGGTCTTATAGTTTATATTTTATAGGATTTCAAAGTCACGTGCTTGAAACATTTTTAAGTTTCATGTTGGTCGTTTTGAAAGCTTATAAATTATATTTCATTAGTATTTTTTACAAAAATTATTTTTATTTTAAAATATTTGTTTTATGTTTAATTCATGTATTACGTTTCATTTATATTGGTCATATAATTTATATTTTATAAGCTTTCAAAATCACGTACTTGAAACTTCTTATGTTTCAAGTAAGTGGTTTTGAAAGCTTATAAATTATTTTTTATCATCATTTTTTATGATTTTTTTTCAACTATTTCTTATATGTTTAATCAATGTTTAACATTTCATTTATATTGGTCTTCTATTTTATGTTTTATGGTCTTTCAAAGTCACGTACTTGAAAAATTTTTAGTTTCAAGTATGAGGATTTGAAAGCTTATAAATTACTTTTCATCAACATTTTTTTGGAAATTTCTTTTGTTTTCAAATATTTATTATATGTTTAATCAATGGTTAAAGTTTCAATTATATTCGTTTTATAGTTTATATTTTACAGTCTTTCAAATTCACGTATTTGAAACATTTTTAAGTTTCAAGTAGGAGGTTTTGAAAGGTTATAGATTATTTTTCATCAACATTTTTGAGGAAATTCTTTTTGTTTTCAACTATTTATTATATGTTTAATCAATGTTTAAAATTTCATTTATATTGGCCTTATAGTTTATATTTTATTGTATTTCAAAGTCACGTACTTGAAACAGAATCCCACATCGAAAATGTAGAATGTACTGCACAGTAAAGGTAGAACCTTAATCTCACATCGAAAATGGAGAATGATTTTCAGGGCAAGCCCTCTTATAAAAGGGAGGCCTGGGTAAGAGTTTCTGTCAGAATCCAGACTACTGTAATGGCTGTAGCGCTGGATCTTTAATAGCAGATAAATTCTGCAGAATTTTTTTGTTTTGTTTATATATATATATATATATATATAAACAAAACAAAAGAAAACAAAAAAAATAAAAGTAAAAATAAAAATTTTCAAAAAAAAGATTTTTTTAGGAGAAAGGCGGAATCGCGGATGCCGCCTTTCACCCGCAGCGCAAAGGCGGCATCGCGGATGCCGCCTTGCCCCCGAAATGCAAAGGCGGCATCCTGGATGCCGCCTTTGAGGTGCATTTTTAAATTTTTTTTTACTGTAACCGTTTTCTGGAAAATATTTTTCTTTTCAAATGTAAAAAAAAAATCCCTCCTAGCGTTGTTCGTGGCTTATTGTTGAGGCCTCACCTACTTCCACCTATACTATGGCTTTATCTTCCACCACTCTTCTCCCAGTCATCCTAGTGCGATGTATTGCAAGGAGTTTTGGGATATGATGGGAGAGCGGTTTATGGTTTTCAAGGTGGCCCGACTAGCATAAGATCAGTCCCTTTGTATTTTTGTGGTTTTTGTTGAGTGGTTGCAGTTTCTTCTAGTTCGTTGATGGTTTGGATCACCAGTGTTTCGTTCTGATGACTGACGATGCGGCGAACTGCTCTCACCGGTGTGGCAGGTGCTGATGATTTCGATGGATTCTTTGGTCACTTTGATCGGTTCTTGCAGCTCGAGGATTGACATGGTTTGTCAGGGGCTCCCATATTTCAACTGTTTGGTCTTTGTATTTCAGATTTGGTAAGGATGTGTTGTTGCGGTTCAAGGCATAGAGGTTCACGGTAGAGTTTTTCTTTTTCAGTTTTTGAACTGATGGGGATTGATTTCTACCTGGATGATTGGAGATTGGTTGATAGGTCCTTGATGGGTTTGGTCTGGTGGCTCGCTGCTCAAGATGACATGGTCTGGTGGCTTTCTGTTCAAGATGACGTGGTGTGCTGTTTTTGAATTTTGAATTTGAAGGGATCTGCGAGGTGGATGTGTGGCATGGGTTTTGTCAAGTTTGCGCACGAAATTTGAATTTTGGGAAATTTTTGAATTTTTAAATTTGAAATGTGTGTGGAATGTTCGGTACCAATTTTTTCTGTACTGTTACCAGTAACCCTTAAACTGAATTTTTAGAAAATGAAAAATGGCTTTGGAGGCTATTGAAGATCTTGGTTTCTACAAAAAAATTTATCTCAACTCGTTATATTATGTGATGAAACATAGTGATCAATGATCCTCATAGATACTTGAATAAGAGAGTTCCATGTACCATTTTTCATGAATAATAAGAATTGTGTATCACTCAAATGAGAAATAACTCAGGAGTCCCATGTAATAATATTGTAATGTACCTTTATTACTTCTTGATTCAAAATATGATCTTTGAACTAGTTTCAATGTTAGACTATCACACTATGATGTGTGAATAAGGTGTATTGTGTACTCAGTTATGTGAAGAGGAGGAATCATTCATGAAGTACACGTGTTTATGAGAATAATTAGTTACGTGCAACCACATTTTTTAATGATAATAGAAGGAGGAGTACCGCATATAATATTTATATTAAGAATATAGATCGCATGAACCTACATGAACTGTGATTTATAAAGGAAATGAGCCAAACAATGAACAAATTGTAATCTCAATGATAGAGAGTAAAATAGTTTTCAAATCATGTTTAAAAGAAAATAATAATTAATGGACAAATAATGGAAGTATTAAACTGTGAAAAAAACACATTGATAATAAAATGTAGAATTAATGTTCATATGGGTTTTTGTGATAATTCCATGAAAAATTAAAATAAATGCATAATATAATGCGAGTTTTTTAGTGTTTTTTATGTATTTTTTACAAATATTTAATTTTACTAAGAATAAATCAGTAAAAAATGCGATTATAGATATTGGGTATAGAAGAAAGATAATATGAAATTCTAACACAATTATATAATTTTGTGTGTCTAAGATTAAAATAAGAATAAGTGAGTGTAAGATCATTATTAAATTGAATATAATTTCATTCAGAGATGAATTATTAGATATTCTATCTAAACACATTCATATTATTCTAATTGAATAATAAATAGAGAAGAAGTAAAGAAGAGAATATATTACTATGAATATCAATTTTCACATAATGATGAATAATTGAATGGAAGGAGATGTTATATGGAAGGCTATTTACATAAAAGAATGTAAATAGGTATTAGAATTCCATTTTCTACTGTGAATAAAAAAGGGGAAATTATTTCTCACTATTATGCATGTAAGAAGTAAAGATTAAGTGAAAAGAGAAAAAACTATATGGAATCCATAAAAATTTTCAATGGGAAGAAGAAATTTTTGTGTTACAAAGTACCCTAACAAAAATCTAAGACTATATTTAATGGTAGTATAAAGTACAATCTAGGAGGTCGAAATAATAACTAACAATTGAGTATAGAGAACTGTTAGTGAATTCTTTTTCCCTTCTTTATGTGACCACATTTAAAAGATTTTTTCATAAGGTTGTGTGTTATTATATTATCTTAATACTAAGCCATGGAATAACTAATGTTATTAGGTAGAAAAACATGTAAAAATAGTACACTAAATATTTAATTATTTTAATATAGTTTCATATAATAGTGAAAACATAATTAGAGAATCATGATATAGACAATCCTAGGAGAAACAATGGATAAAAGTTATAATTTGTGAAATAGTTAGAACCCATGATTCACCCTACCCCCTCTATGTTGAGTATAAACTGAAGTGGCCCTATCAAACCAAAATATTAATTTAAAAAATTAAAAATCTAAGAAAACTTTTTTATTTATGCCATCTCAGCTATAGAATTGGTTGTCACCCCATCACCTTCACTTGACAGGAAAAACCTTATTGGGAAGAAGTTTCCAACTACAATAACCTCAAGAACTACATGTGACATTATTTCTACCACTAAATATGTAGGGGAACCTATATATCTTCTGTCAGGACTATCCATTGATAGATTTATAGATCCTATATTTCCATGAAGATCAGTACCCCTGTATCATGTTTTATTCAATCTATTCTCATTAGAGTGACATCCCCATTTGGAACTAAATCCAACATCACTTATTGATATTCCCAATGAGTGTCCGTAGGTGCACATAGGTGTAGAACCCAATTTTGTAAACTCTAAAAAATAATTTTCCATTTTTACCCCTACACATCTCGTGTTCCTCGATTTAAATCATTATAATCCTCCAAATATTAATAAGATCTAAAAATTGATTTTATGTTCCTTATAAGGATCACCTCCAATCTAGGGTCAATCCTCATAATATTTTAGAAATTAATATGATAGGTACTATGTTTCTAATACATGTTCAGTAGTTGACCCCTATTGTTTTCCCCATCCTTCATGGTATAGGGGCAGAACACACATTTCAAATTTGGTTTGTAGGAATCTTCCTCTCACTGGTCACTCATCATTAAAATTAGAATCCTAGAGGGGAAAATTTACTTACAACCCATCTCTTTTTAGGAGGATCATCAATTTCATTGGTGTTTCCCCATCATACATTTGTAGATATCAATAATGAATTGTTGTTTCATTTTTACAATCTTATGCTGGCTTCCATTTTCCTTAGTATTGCGCTCTCATGTGGCATGGTTAGTCTACCCTATAAATTGATTCCACACCTTGTAGGGATCACATGGTCAAATGTTTATGGAAGGATTGTTCCCCGACAAGATTATGGCATGTTAAATTTAAAATATATTGCCTCTTGTGGTAATATAAGTATGAAATTAAACATTATACACCCATATGATTCCCTTTTGTAGGTTTTTCATGCTAGAATGTGGTCTCTCAATTTATATAGGATTTTTCACTATCACTATTCTATACAAACCCCCTCACCATTGGTCTATGTATCATGATTGAGAATAATGTTCACTCAATTTTTGAGATTTTTTTGTGTTGTTGGACCTCTTCCATCCTAAATTCACATTGGGTTTATATTACCTTTAATGCATAAAAAATTCAATCAATGCATTTTTTCTGAATTACATTACCTTAAAAGGCACATCCCCATACTCCATGATCTATGAACATAAAATTGTAGCACCAAATATGGTCAAATATCTATGACAATAAAACCTTGGAAATAAAATCTAATTTAATTGAATCTAATATTCCCTAGTAAATACGTACAAAGTTTCATCAGGTTGAAATTGCCCAAATCGAGGCCTAATGAAGTTGTGCCTCCATATGTCAAGTCTACCTATAAAAAATTGGGATAACATAATATTTAAAATGGAAAAGAAAAAAATATATTTTAGGGTTAAACATCCATCCCTAGAAACATAATGGTTGCTCCTATCAAACACATTGGTTTAAATATAATTTAGAGCATATATTTCACATCCTTTGCCATGTATTGGTAGTATCACTTTATACTACACCACCTATTTCACCAATTCTAAGAACCTCCATGTGGAATTTGAATCTCATAATCACGTTTATTTCTTCATCACCTACTATGCTACATGGTCTATCTCAAACCATGGTTAGATTTGTTCAATAGTAAAATCTCACAAACCATTATAACATCCATATAGTATAATACTAAACCACATGTTTATAGTCCATTCATTGTGAATTTCAAATATGAGAACACCCTTATGTAAGGCAATATATTCTAACAATGTGGAAACTAGGCCCCTTTGGGAATCCATTCATAATAGGTCAACCCTACCCTATCTACATAGACAACCCCAAAATCATGTTCCATGATACATTACCATAAATAGATATCCATATTCGTGGTCCAAGAATTGTGACCTTAAAATGATTGTATATACCTATGGAGAATATGTGTGTAGTTACATAATCCTTATCCCTTACTCCTTTTCATACAATGCTCAATTACATGGTCGCAGTCCAAGAATAATGATTTTAAATTGTATTCCCTCTCAAATTAATCATTTAATGTTATACTTCATGTCCCACATCCTAGTTGTATGATGTTACTCTATGTCAACAGTTGGTCATAGATTCATAACCTTAAACTGCATAGAAAACATCTTCTTGTATAGTGTTTTAAAGTATAAAATATGATCATTATCCTCACTTGATATGAAAAACCCCCTTCTCGGGAATATCCTTATACAACCTCACTTTTTAAAAAACTACTTATGGTTTGACTCCCATGCCAAATGATACCTAGGTATGTCAGGATCTTCAATCATAGCCTCAAATGTCTACCTTATTATCAATCGAATACCATATCTATAAAACTATATTAGTGACCATTACCCTAATGTTAGGTTTCTTACTATCAATGGTCTCTATAAAAATTCTCATCTATGTGACCAGATTAACCCTTACCAATGTCTCACTAAAGATCCATGTGATAGAATGCATAGTGGTGGGACACTTAGAGTTTTCAACTCTATCTGAACATTCCATTTGTTTATCCTCACTCATTAGGTATTCTTATATTTTGATAACCATAATCCTTCACATCTGAGTGGGGTTCCCTATGCTGATGGATTGCTACAAATTCCCCCTCCTATCAAAGTTACATGTAGCCGACGACTCCTCGATGATAGATAATGGTTCCCATAATGAATATGTTCAATGATTAATCTAATATTTGTTTTCTTCTAATATTGATTATGCAGTACTAGATCATATATTTTAATGTAATGATTAGTAGTCATCCCTCTATGATTCACGTCTCGAATGTCATTATTTAGTTTCATCACATATCCTTTGTTCTAGATAATCACAAATCCCATTGTGTTACCTCACCTAGGAATTTGTGCAAACTGTTACAACACATTGTTCATGTTTGGTATTTAATTAATAAACTACATTTTTTTAGGAAACACCTAATAATTCATGTATTATTTAGACCAAAATCTTTCTACCAATGTTGTGCACTCTCGAATGGAATGAACCACCATCTTCTACTCCTTGTTTCCCACCTAATCATTAACCATGTGGGTTTTAGAGTTTTATTGGACTGTTTCCCCAAAAAATTGATTCAAAATATATTAATTAACACACATCACCATTTATTCCTATAATCTTGATTTTTTCAATGTTTTCCATGAATCTCCATTCATGCTGGTTTTCACTACACAATCTTGATAGATAATATCACCCCTCCCAATTCTCCATGAATGACAATGATAGACTATTTCCATTCTATTTTTATAATATTTTCGAGGAATTTACCCTCTTTTTCCTCCCACCACGTTGGGTTCTCATCAGCTATTTTCATAAAAACTACCTCACTATAACCGTTATTCAATTATTTTTAATCCTTAACCATTGTCCAATCATTTTTAAGGGTATCCATATAGCACCATGGATTTTGTTTTGGAAATCATTATCTTTTCTAGACATGTTGCACAGAAAATATCAACCCTTATTATATTATCTTTCACCATAAGAATAATAAAAAGTCAATTTTTTTTTGAATTATAACCTTAAATTTCAGGGTTCTCAATTCTAGAATAATCCATTGGATCTATACTGATTCTATAATTTCTCATTTTGATGGGAATTTGGCCAATTACTATCGGAATTTAACCCCCATTTTAACCATAGAAACCATCATTCTCTACTAAACCCTTTTTTTGATAGTCATATGGGCATAAAAGTCATTATTCACATTTTTTTATTGTTCATGGAATAAACCACCTTCAATCAATAAGTGAATATTTATTAATACATTAAAATTTACAATGTGATAATTCGATCACCTACCCAAGTTCTATTTTCATGTTTTCCATCACCTATGTGTTGTCTCAGCACATGATGTTCATTCAGTGGATCCAAATTCCTTCATATTCATTGGGGTAGTGTTTCACCCATACATGTGTTCTCTATGATTTATTATCTTGAAATCCAAATCCATTGTGGTTTATGAATTATACCATTATACTATAATTCATCACTCATTTCGTTTTTTATAAGGGAATTTGGGATCACCATTCCATGTTAAGTTTCTTATTTTCACATTGTTGCAGTTATTGTCTCATTCATAGTTTATACTATATGGCCCTAAACCAGTAGTGAATCATCCCAAAATCCATGAATTCAAACTGATATCACCCCATATTTATAGGCATTAAGAAATTAAATAGTGTCCCATTTTCTTGGGTATTTCATCTATAATATCGTATGGGATACCCAATTCACATTAAAATTTCTTCACCCATGCTAGGGAAGTATCCTATTTCTTTGGTCCATCTTAATAACCCAAAACATTATAAAATATGTAACCAATCTACTTTCCCAATGGAATGGATAAACCTATAATGTATCTCCAGTAATTTCATCACCTATTATTCAACATTGAACCCATCAACATGCTCAATGTATGATGGTGTAACCATAGGGTTCTCAGTACTCTCTTTGAGTTTCTCATTTCCTCTCCTAAATTTGTTTCTCTAGAGTTTGAATTTCCCTATAAATATTTCTAGTCCAAGATGGACCCTCTATAATAAAAATGTAGTTCTCCAAAATCCTTACACAATCTATGTAATACACCCTATCTATCTTTGGGAAGAAAATAACACTTATCATAAATTTAAGATGAGCAATGTTCAATCCAATATATTTTTTATCTATTCTATGTGATTTGAAAATTTAATTAATATTTAAATTAGTTAAATGGTCCTCCTTAGACAACTCATTTCCTCCCTTAAAAGTAATCTATTGAAAGATGATATTTTTCTTCACTTGCACCCCATTTTTCAATAGGAGTATTAAAAATCATGATGTTTTCATTTAAAAACTTTTGGTATGTTGGTAGGTTGCATTAGTCCAAATGAATCATGACTAACTAGTATTCAATTTTTCACAAGTTCTATATGTAGTCTACACATCATTATGACCCCAAACAGTTCATCCACATAACTCTCATATAACATGATTAGCCATATAATTCCCCATTCATCTCACACTAAGAATTTATCACATGATATAAGAGAGTTTAGATAGATCTATAACCATAAAAAACTGATATTGGTTTATTTTCATCCACACATATGATGTTAAAATATGTATTAGGTGTCTTTTCCATATTTTATTACACTATATAGTTTTTCCTAATATCATGACATGATGATTCATTATATCCTATTCCATTATCAAGAACATAACATCTATGAGTAATTTTTCTCTATCCATATCACTGAAAATAACTAAATTTAGTTTGATTTTGATTTTATGAGATACATAGTGATTTCAAAATTCCATGGTTTAGTCCAATAAATTTTCTTCTCTTGGTTTAAAAACCATTAACTTAAATTGTGTTCCCTGAATTTCTAATATAGTGTATCCTAGTGTAGGACACCATTTGTCACACTATTGAAAATAGATTGTTTTTCTCTAGCTTGAAAAATTGTCTCAACTCTACATCGTCCTAAGTCCATGACCATAAATTGGAATCCATGATCCTAGATATAAGCCCTTAAAAATTTCTGACCCATTTTTATAATATACATATCCCTAAAATGAACACTCCTTGATATAAGATGTGATATATTAAACTATTAGTCCCTTTTTGTTCAAAAATATATGTCCTTAATGTGTGAAGCCTTGAAAATCACCCATATCCTTCTTGGAGAATGGTAAAATTTTATTCTCATATCCCTCATCTGGTTGGGATTTTTTTGTGACACTGGATCACATTTGATCTTTAAACTTAATATTCCCTGTTGATAATATTGATACATAATGAAATAACTATATGTTTTTTAAACCCTTCATGGGTATCATTCCCATTCATCCACTATCATATTTTCTCCTTGATATAAATTAATATACATTTTTAATATCTAAATGTACTCCCCTATATTAATGAAACAACACATAAATGACCAGCTTACTGTTTAAGGTACATTCCTCAAAAAAATCATTTTCATAATAATTCAATGAAATACCTTATCGTGATTCAAAAACGCCCCAAAATTCCATCTCCCATATAAGTTACACATCATACAGAAGGCATATCCATTAGTATAGTTAGAGAAATTTTGTTTCGAATACATTCATTAGTCATCTTAATCTTGTCTACCTCCACGACCCACATATTTAATACTCTTAGGGACACAACTTATGTCTATCTATATTCTCTTTTCCCATGTGGAAGATAAACACCCTTAGTTTTTATCCCTCATGCATATTTTATTCTAATTAGTTGATAAAAATCATACAACTAAATCGACCCAGTTCCCACATCATCATGTCTTTTGAATAGAGATTAGTGTAAAATTGTGATATTGATCTATCCACCAATATCTATTTCTATCATTAAATTGAGTGATCTTATATTTATCTATTATTTGTGACACTAAGTATGAATCATGTGATCTTATAGTGGTTTATTTGATCATTTCATTAATGCAGTAAATAAATTAAATTAAAAATTATAGAGGTTGAATAGGTGAAATTCATATTTAATTAAACAATCAAGGAGGGTCACAAACATATTTGACTCTCTCCCCATTTAAAAAAAATTTATTTTTAGGGATATTCTAGGAAATTGACTCCCATAGTTCATAAAACCTTCACCAATTCACTTTAATGACTCCTAAATATTTAGAAAACTTAATAGAACCATTATATACATTGGGATATACCTCATTAATCTCTATATGAAGAAAACATTTCTCATCTTCGCACTAAACTATTTAAGCCGACAAGTGATCTGGATCTACCAGAGGGATCACTAGTTGAGACTTTAGATAGTGAAAAGTGTCTTCTATGACATTGATAATAAACTACTATTGGCATTATTTCCCTCCATTTGATCACAATATTTTTCCACAAACTATAAAACGTGAAACACTTATAATTGGACTCATTTATAGTGAATAAAATATCTTTCCACTCAATATTCACCTGATCGGCCAAGAAGTTAGGATATAATTCATTGAGAATAAGATAATATGATCTATATATCCCAATGATCACTAGCTAGTGGAAGAGGGGTCACATATAGTGAACAAAATTATACGATTGATTGTGGTGGATGATGTTTCAGATAACCGTCTAAGATTTTATGACTTCACCCAGTTCACCTCATCAATATCCAACCATAGATCATAAATTTTGTCTAGGGAAGGATTTTTCTGAAGGAAGACCTCACGAACCTTGGTTATCGGATCATCCTTAAGAAGTGGTTGGTAAATGTAAATATTGTGAAGGATGATATCCCCATATATCTTATTTTAATTCAGGCCCTCCTTCTACCTAACCCTTCATAGGAAGCATTGGATTCATTATCCCCAAAGATGGTATCACCTTAGATCATGTCATTATATATTCAATCTAAGGGGAATTATTTTCCTCAATAGAATCAGGGGATACATAACCAATATTAGATTTTAACATTCCACCTATCATCAATTGAATTAGATATGGTCTCACCGAAGGGAGTTTAGTAATATGATCATGTTGTGGAGATTTGGGACTCACTTGGCCACTATAGCATCACTAGTTGTTGCTGACTATAGTGAAACATCAACATAATTTTTCTCAAATATTAGATCCATTTGATTATATACTACTCAGAGTGGCTATTTCTCTATTATTTGAATCACCCTAAAGATGGAATCATTTCATTGATGTCTACGATATATTCAACGAGAGGTATATTTAAAAAAACATATATAATACTTATAGGGAAAGGAGGTTTATAACCTAAGAATGGTCAAGTATAAATTCCCATAGAAGAATACCTTATCTATAACTATCCACTATTCTATACCAAGTGTCATTTACTACATTAGAAAACTAGTCATGGATTGAGGCTGTAGACATAGTATAAACATTTTATTTCACCTCCACACTAATGGGAAAATTAAAGGGAATCAGAGAACACTCTATGGGTGGAAAGGTGGGATATTTGATAAGGGTAAAGACAACACCGAGTATTAAAAATCATATACCTGGAATAGAAAAAGAAAAATAAATTCACCTTTTGGGACTTATGATAGTGAGAATGTTACCTCAGATGGGACTGGTAACCAACTACGGGAAGGGTAACTTATTATAGTAACATGGACCGACATGGCCCCCATTCCATAGTATCCCAATACTTTTTAGCTACTCCATTGATTTTGATGTTCTTGGGTATAAACTGGGTTCAACCCTTCCTTTATACTGACTGATTCCTATATATATAAAGTAAATCATGATTTTAAATTCTGAGGGATAATTGGAAAAACAAATTCACAAAGCTGAGAGATATACCTCGGTAGGCACAAATAATTTTGTGTCATCTGTGGGAGGAGTCACTCACCTCCCACAGAGTACCCCTAGTTTGAAGAAGATCCCTATGACTCCTTGTCATCAAATTCTTCTTCTGCTTTAGCTTTAACCAATTTTTTCTCCATAAGACCATTGATGGGTTCATGTTATAGAAGTATCAATTTTTGGACAATAATTTTTTTCTCTTGGACTTGGTAATAAATTACATTCTCCAAGATGATAATGTACTTATAGTATTTTTCATGATAATTCGTGAACCTAAAACTATAATTCCCAAGAAAGTGTTTGGTTATCTTATCTCACTCAAACTACTACTGAAATCATTATCTAGATTGGTTTTATGAAAAAATTATATGATCATTCCAAGGAATCATGATAGCCTACATTATCTAGAATCAAGACTATGTGGCATACACCCATCGTTAAGGCAACCACATGTTTGGGCAAAGCCATTATAGGGCTTCCATATAACTCCCTGATTCTCTTCCTAGGAATCCTTCCACTATCACCCATGATTATAATGTGAACCACAATTAATTTGGGAGAATGATCCCTAGGATTTTTCATTAACACTACCTTGACAAGGGAACTCTTTATTGGATGATGTTCTTAACCCAGTGAACCATGCCTCTGATACTGTTTCCTTAGGACCTCCCCTGTGGTGAGTTTGACTGTATCATTAAATTCATTAATATATTCACAGCAGATCATCCCTTCTAGAGGTATGTAAAGGAATTGTGAAACAGAAATATCAAATATATTGTTGAATATTAAAATTTTTCCCTATTCCATCATTTTTGAATATATGCTATAGATACTAAAGAACTAAGGCATAATTGTCATGATTTATCCCAGAGTATATGATTTGTTTTTTCCACTAAATATTATGGATCTAATTATAATATTTGGATGAGTTTCATGGCTCAAAAATGGCCCACCCATCGATTCATGCCACCTGTACACCCCCCTCAAAACACAGGGAGGTATGGTCTGTTTCTAGGGGTACATAATATAGTGTCCACAATCACCCCCATTGGGAGGTGTAAAGGATGAAAATTGAATTTATTTAGCACCCAAAGTCTATAAAGAACACCAACATGCACAATTTTTCAATCTTGACTCCGATTAATGTTTTGTAGTAACAGTTGTAAGTCAATTTTGGGAGGATTTTAGAGTTTATATACTCATATACATCCACGTGAATAGAAACCGATCCATAATAATGTTGAATTGATATGCAAACGTGAAAATATTTCTTCCTCATATAGATATTCTTTAACACATTTTGGATATTTTCCAATTCTATGAAAATTATGTTGATTTGATATCTTATTTCTATCATTATCACCAATATAGATTTACAAAATCATACCACCATGTTTGCATCTAGGAAAGAAAGTATCCATATATATAAAAATGGTAACTATTCATGCTTTTGACATATTCCGTGGGTGAAATTCATTACACTAATGCCCCGTTATTGATAGTTTCCCTCCTCCAATATAAAAAAATTCGAGATTTCTTACCAATGTTGTAGATCCCTTAGGAACTAATATGTCATTTTGGGTATAGGGTCATGTAATGTTATGTGGAATATGTTGAAACACATTTTGAAAGGAATATCTTGAGTGAGGCTATGTTTATAACCATATGTACCTTATATGGCCCTTACCAGTGTCATTTATATCATTGATGTACGATCCCGATATTCATTAATATTCATAATATGGATGAATTAATCATTAATATCCCCCTAGATTATGTAGTTACTAGTCACAAGAAAGCATGAAACTGGTGCCATCAGTCATTATATTGGCATAAGATACAAGGAATCCAATCTTAAATAACAAAATAGTTTATTATTGTTGGTAAATATGATACATACATGATAATTATATTAAATTTTGAATATAAAAATTACAACCTAATGTTTTTTTATAACAACATTTTTCCACCTAGATAATTGAATTTGCGGTCGATGGTAATCTATCGACTCTTCAAGGTTCTGATGCTCTGCTAATGTGTATAGCATCACTTGGGTCGAATCCTCAGTGATGATACTTTTTAATAGTGATTTTTTTAGTTGATTGAATTTTAATTGGAGGTTTATTTGTAGAGATTAATTTAAATGATTTATTGATTAATATTTATTTTACAATTTAATAATTACTTGGATGAGTTCATCATTAGGTAGTTCATCTTGTGATATCCTTGAGCTTTGCTTTATATTGCATTAAATTAACACCCATGTCACAAGTTGATGTTAATTGGAATTCCCAAGTGTTAAGGCTTTAATCCAAGCCTCTACATAACATAGGGTTATAATATTAATCATATATTGTTTATGGTAGTGTTTTTATAGTTCCAATAATCCATGTAAACCCCTTGTTAAACAAAACAAGTCATTAATCCATGACATGTTATGTTCACCATACACAATGTTAATTCAAAGAATACTCAATGAGCAAAAGATATCAATCACTTAACATCCCTAAATTATATCTCCCCCTAATGAAAGATTTAATCATCCATTTAAATTATTAGTAGTCTAGTTATAATGATAATGGTGATAATTGGAAAATATAAGAAAAAGAAAGGGATAAGAAAAGAGTTATTCCTTGAACACACACACAAACGATGAAGGGAATTAAATACTGACTTTAGACTGAATGATAAATAAAATGAAGGGAAAGGTTTTTAAATTCATTTAAACTATTTTAAGAATATTAATATTAAACTAAAGAAGGAGGATGACAATAATACAAACACTTGTGAAATTATAGACAAAAAAAACTGCAAAAGTAAATTAAAACAAAGAGTGGAGGAGAGGTCTATCAAGTGAATACATGAGTATGTCATGTCCTACCAAGAATTTGGGAAGGATATTTTCATGCCAATGTGTGCTCCTATTTTCTTAAATACCATCCCTTTTGAAAAGATAGGAGGGTACGTATTTATAGCCCAATGTAGTGGACTGTTTTCATTCCAACACAACCCTTACACATGGCTCGATGATTTGGACATCCAGACAGTTGAATCAAGATATATCTCATTCTTAAACATGTAGATAATAAATTTATCCAACTAATATAAAAATATGGAGGCATTTGAACTTATGGAGCCAATGGTATGGTGATTTTCATTACCATTATTAAATTGTCAATTTCTATTCATGATTTTTTCGATGGCCAAAATTTGATTGGATTTTTTAATAGAATGCAGCCATCAAATCAGAATTATTTCATCAACAAAGTTGGCCGCCTATATCTCCTATTTCAAAATAAAAATTCTCAAATATATTTGATGAATAGATCATGAGAAATGTCATGTTAGTTCCAATATTTTAATTCCTATCCATAATGCTGGGATAGACTTCCAAGCATAAGTTGGGCCCCTTTTTATTGGAGTTGGTCCCTGAAATGTTTATCTATGACTCCTTACATTGTCCCCAGAACATATTAGGAGAAGAAAAGAATTTGGGATTCTGTATTGATCCCAGTAATTCAATAATTAATGTTGGTCTAGTTTTATCACAAATTCTTTGGGTCTTATTGTGTAAACATTATCACCCTTTAAATAGATGCATTGGCCCATGATCCCTTCTCATGAAATGTTTTATATTGAAAGGGGGATTAATCTATACAAGAACCATTAAATTTGGATCATTATGGTAATAGTGGTTATAAAAACATTAAAAAGACTTGAATCTGGGTGAATTCATGTAGTGTTCAAAATTTATATTTAATATTTAAACACTAATATTTAACACAAATTGTGAACATTTAATATAAAATCAGTAAAGGGGGTATATAAAAAGTTATTAAAATACTAATAACATCAGATCCCTCACACATAGTCATGTGAATTTCCTCATGTACAAAAAATTTAGATCCATGAAAAAATAATTTTCACTCATCAAAAAATATTAAATTTTTTCCCCAAACATGGGAGGTTTAGACCATTTTACTCATCCATATTGAATTACATCACAAATTGTTAAAAAAAACAATGTTCCAAAAACATTTCATTTTTAATGCCCAAATTTTGAAATGGAAAATGTGGACACTCAAAACTCACACCTATCAAGATGATAAAATTCATTAATGGAGGATCACCATTTCACCAACCAAAAGGGAAAATCTAAGAGTTTGAAAGAGATATAAGCTTCCATTACCTATCCTAAAGTGCTAAAAAAGAGGTCTATTTAAGGGGTTTTCTATGGCTATAGGACGTTAAGAAGATGATATCTAAAATATAGGAAAAATGGTTTAAATAACAAATGAAAAAAATAAATGAACATTTTATTTTAAAATGAGACATGAAATGAAATGAAAAAACAAATATAAAAGAGAATGATTGTGTGAATAAAAACATAATAGAGGAATAATATTTTAAGGGGATGAGAAGATGAAATATTTACAAAACTCAAAACTTCTCCCTATGACATAAGTGTTCTTTTTTATCTTTTTTATCTTCTTTTTCTTTATATTTCGAAATTTGAACATGAAAAAGATCTCACACAAATATCCCAACCCATTATTGATCTTCTCACATCATTAATTGTAATATATATAACAATATAAAAGGTCAAAGAAGAGTTATTTTTGAACTACCCAAGACACAACCCATTTTTTTTTGGCTTTTTTGACTTTTTTTGAACACTTGTCAATTACATCTACAAAATTACATATATGATAGTACATTACATTCCCCAAAACTCACTGAATTACAAACTCTCCCCCACACTAAAATGTATTTTTTCTCTCAATCATAAGATAAATCATTGAAAATCAATAATATGGAACCCACAAAATGAAATACATCACCCCCACACTTAAATTTCAATAAATAATGAAATTTAAATCCATGTAAATATTGGGTGGGATAATTTATTGGGCTTGTAATGTGGATATAAAAGAAAAGGATTCCATAGGATCGAAGGGGATTTATAAAGGAGGATTAATGTATGGTTGATGGGAGGATATTTGGCTATTATAATTCTAATGTGGTTCGGAAAATTCCTCTATCATATTAATGAACACTAAAGTAAGAAACCCTGCTAGATGTTCCACAAACTCAATACTAACAAATGGGGGTGAAAAATACACATTTTGAAAAGATGTCCATAGGTGGCCTTGGCATGATAGAAAATGTTGTTCCTCACAGAGGGAGAAAATCATTTTCCAAATAAAAAATTGATCATTAAATATTTTTTGGTTTTGACAAAATATTCTTTATTCAAATTTATAAAGAAACTACACATTTTTTAGATTACACCATGTCTTTTGACTCCCTAAAATGATTGGAAAAAATTTGAAAATTGTAAGGTGATTAAGTAGGACTCTTGATTTTTCATATATGATTTTTAAATGATTTTTGTTTTGTTTGTTAGTTTTTTAGGTTTTTTAGTAAATAAAAACCCAAACAAATGAGGAAGTGTAAATAAAAAATTTTGATGAGGAAAATGGTTAAAAATTGATAATGAGGGATGAAGAAGAGAGATAGAGGGATAGAGAGAGAGGTAGGGAGATAGAGAGAGGGAGAAGAGGTGTTAAAAGGAGAGAGGTCCCCCTAGTTTGGATTTGGTGGGTTGCCATCTCCATCGAGTGGTGGTCAACTGCAGATGTAAGGGATTTGATGGTTTTTTATGTGGTTCTAGTATTATGTGTTCTCTCATGGAGATGATTTAACCGATGTCCATAACCATGGATGTCCTTTTTGAATAGGGGTCTTGGACTTGCATATCACCAAATGGGTTAACATTAGTAATAACAAAATGACCTTCTAAAGGAGAATTAAGCTTATCTGGCTGAAGTCGAAATCAAGAATTGAAGAGAATTACCTTTTTCAACATCATGAAATACCTTTCTTAGGATGAGTTTATCCTAGAGTACCTTATCTTTTTCTTTGTATATATTTTAATTCTTATAAGAATCAACTCAAAGATCTTCCAGTTCAGTCAACTACAACAATCTCTCTTCAGCCATTTTTTCACAATCAAAATTAGACGTTTTCACAGCACAAATATAATTATGTTGGATTTCATATGGTAGTGAAATTCTTTACCAAAAACTATCCTAATATGATATATCACAATGGTTGTTTTATAGGAAGTTCAATAATCCCAATGTGTTTCACCAAGTGTTTCTGGACAGTCTTTTCTGGTGGGTTTTACAATTCTTTCAAGCAGTCTTTTCACTTCTCGATTAGAATGTTTAGCCATTCAATTTTTTTTGCGGTGATATGTAGTTGAAGTATTATGCACAACAACATTTTTTTCAAAAACGTTTCCATTGTTTTATTATAAAAATCATTTCCTAAGTCACTTATCAAGGCACGTGGTGTTCCAAATTTGTAGAATATTTGTGTCTTAAGGAACTCACTAACATGATGTGAATCATCCTTTATAGTGGGTATGGCCTCGACCCACCTAGAAACATAATCAACTACAAGAAGGATGTACGAGTATCCATTGGAAGGTGAAAATGACACCATGAAATCGATGTCCTAAACATCGAAGATCTCACAAAATATTAAATGATTTTGGGGAATTTTATTTCTTTTGGAAATTTTGCCAAACTTTTGGAAAGTGGGATATGATTGAAATAACTCATATGAGTCTTTAAAGAGTAATGAATATTAGAATACAGAGTCTAGGACCTTTCGGGAGGTCCTTTGGGGTCCAAAGTGGCCACCTTTGGAAAGTGAGTGATAAAATTTTAAGATAGAAGAATGTTCATTTTCATCAACACATCTCTTAATTACCATGTCTGCCCCAGTTTTCCAAATTTTATTTTCTTATGAAATACAGTATTTTGAATCACTTTTCAACTTCAATTTTTTTTCTTTTGAAATATTTTCATGAAAAAAACCAAAAACCATGTAGTTTACAATTGGGGAATACCATGGTAACATTATAGTGAGAGATAAAATATACTCAGTATGGAATTCAGGATCAACGATTTATAAATGAGAAGAATTAGAAATTCTACTCACGTGATCGACCACATGGTATTTTTTCCTGTCTTATCTTTGAGTTCCATGTCAAACTCTTGGAGTAGTAGGATCCATCTTGTTAACCATGTTTTGGAATCAATTTTCTTGATTTAGAAAATTATAGAAGAATGGTCTGTGAAGATGATAATTTTGGAACCTAAGAGATAGGTCAAGAATTTATTAGAGGAAAAAACCACTGATAAAAGTTCCTTTTCTGTCACAGTGTAGTGAGCATGAGTTTCATCCAAAGTTTTTGAGGCATAATAGATAACATTAGGAATAGTTTCTCTTCTTTGAGCAATCACATCCCCAACTGCTCTATCAATAGCATCACACATCAACTCAAAGGGTAAGGACCAATCTGGGGGTTGGATTATCGGGGTAGATGTAGGAGCTGTTTTGTGTTCAATGAAGGATCTCTTGGAAACCTCATCGAAATGGAAAGTGACATAGTTTTGGAGAAACCAAGTTAGTGGGATAGAAATCATACTAAAGTTATGGATTAATCACTCATAAAAACTAGCATGACTGAGGAATAAACTGATGTCTCGAATAGAATTGGGTTAGGAAGTGATTGGATCAAATAAATTTTGGCAGGATGAACTTCAATCATGACATTTAAAACTATGTTCCACAGAACAATCCCATTTTCAACCATGAAGTGACATTTTTCATAATTTAATACACGGTTACACTTGACACACTTTTTAAGGACTAGAGAGAGTGAATGCAATAACGATTCAAATGACTCCCCATAAATGGTAAATTCATCCATAAAGACTTCCATGTAGTGTTTAATAAATTTAGAAAGGATACTCATTATTCACCACTATAATGTTTCAAAAGCATTGCAGAGGCCAAATGGAATTCCCATATATGCATATATTCTAAAGGGGCTTGTAAAAGTAATATTTTCTTGGTCCTGAGGTGTGATTGGGATTTATAAGTAGTTGGTGTATCCATCAAGAATGAAATAGTGTGACTTTTTGGCTAATCGTTACAGCATTTGATCAAGGAATGGAAGAGGGTAGTGATCTTTTCGTGTATCAACATTCAATTTTCGGTAATCAATGCACACACACTATTTGCTCTTCACATGATTTGTGACTACTTCTCCAATTTCTTCTATGACAACAATTATCCCACCTTTATTAGTTACCACATGAATTGTACTAACCCATTCACTATCAGAAATTGGGTAGATAATACCATCTTGATGAATCATGGCGATCTCTTCCCTAACTGCCTAATATATGAGTGGATTGTGTCTTCTTTGTAGTTGTCTAATTGGTTTGGATGATTCCTAATGATGGATGTGATGCATAAAAAGATATGGGTTGATTCCTTGTATGTCATATAGTGTCCAACCTAAGGCCTTTTTGTTTTCCTCTAACACCTGAACAAGTTTGGACTCCTCATTTTCAGTAAGTGTAGTGAAGACAATGACATGATAACAGTGATAATGGAAAAGGATTGTGTATTTCAGGTGTTCAATAAGAGGTTTTAGATCTGTCCCATATTTCATTTATGGGTTAGACAAACCATTAATTGAGGAAGGGAATTTAGTTACTTAAAATTCATTTTCCTTAATAATGTCCATGGTGGAGTAGTAGAGATCAGATTTGATGTGTGATTGACGAGATTTTTCAAGTTCCTCTAGATTGATAGAGTCTATGAATGAGAGGTCAACCTCAACATCACAATTTATAACTTGGTTAATCATGGTGTAGATTTCACCAGATCCTTTATCATTAGAACATCATGAACATTATGGAATAGGGTTCAATTTATTCACATAAGTTTCTACAAAATCATGGATTGAGAATAAAGAGTGATCCTCCTATTGGTATCGCATGTCTTGGAAAATGGTGAACTTGACTAGTTGGTCACTAAATTCTATGGATAAAATGACTGAATGAACATCTATCTTGGTTATAACAATCACGAGGAATTGTATTTATAGAATTAGGGGAGATCGAGAGGAGTTCATCACACCTTCAATGTCAAGGACATAGAAATCAATAGGGAAGATAAGATCATTCACACGAACAAGGACATCCTCATTTATACCCTCAGGATTAGTAGTGCTTTGATTGGACAATTGAATTACAACACCTGTTGGATGTAAGGGACCTAGAAAAAGGTTGAAGAATATGGATTTGGGAATGACATTAATTTTGGTTCCTATGTCAATGAGTGCATCATCGATGTGGGAACTTCCAATTCGGCATGGAATACTAAAGTCCCCTAGATCATTGCACTAAATTAGACTATACTGCTGGGTGAAAACGTTTTCAAAGGTCATAAGTTGCCTCTTGTGGGTGCACAATTCCTTAAGAAACTTGGCATACATAGAAATTTTTTTATGGAATCTAAAAGGGGAATGTTTACTTTAACACGTCTAAAAATGTCAACAATTTGGGTTCAAAGGACATCTTTGTATTAGAATTTGCTTGAGGAAAAGGAATTGGATTACTAAGAGGAATGGAAGGATGTGAGGGAATGGATTCTGATTCTTTTTCATGTTTCATTTTCTTGGTCAATATTTAAAGGGTGGTTGTAGGACATATCTTAAGGCAAGTAATTTTTCATTCCTGATCTATGTGTAATTGTACTTATAGTACCCTTGGGGTTGGGTAATGGTTGAACTGGGAGTTAGGAAGAATTTGATTGTTGTTGTTGGATCTGGTGGGATGCAAGTTGACCAATTTGTGTTTCAATGTTATTGAGGCTAGAACAAGTGAAGGAGCTAAGATCTTCAACAACGCTTTCCAATGGTTGCATGGAAGAAGAGGCTTTTCCCGTATTGGGATCGCCTTGATTTTGGTTCTTGGGAAAGTGAATGTATTAGTTTGGGAATTAAGAAGGCTCACTAGGATAGTGGAAGACTGGGGGAGTAGGAGTATGATTTATTCTTTGTTGTTGAGGATTAAATGGATAAGTTTGTTTAAGGTTACCAAATTTTTGACCATATTGGAACTGGTTTTGGTTTGGGGGGGGGGGAATTGAGGGACGAGGTTTCCATACCTTAAGACATGGTTGTAAGAAGAAGAGAAGGGCTAAAAGTGATGTTGGTTAGAGGTTCTAATGATATGACCTGATAGTTTAGTTTTGTTTTTCTGCAGAGCATAGGATGCATTAAGCTCCATTGGTCTAGATGAATTAGATAGATCATCTTGATGTTGTGGATAGGTGCCTTTTGGATGAGTTGGAGAGTTGAAGATTCCACAGTTCTTATAGGTCCAGGAAACAATGAGTGTGGAGAAGATAAAGTTAGTGCATTGGAAGCCACATCTATTTATCACACAAGACATGTAAGTTCACTCATCCACTCAGTCATATTTCTTTGTCTCAATCGATTGATTATCTTGGTCTTGTTTAACATGAGCATGTTCTTGAGTATGGAATTGTTGTGTGTTTGAAACCATGTTTCTTATGAGATCCCTGGAATCTATAGGAGTTTTACCAATAAGAGCACCACCACTAACGTCATCAATGATAGTTCTATCCATAGACAGTAATCCCTCATAGAAGTATTGGATCAAGATTTGGTTAGGGATTTGGTGGTGTGGGAACATTGCAACCAGATTTTTTAACCTCTCTCAGTACTCAGTACTAGAAAGCAGGATTTTCCCAACACTTATATACCAACGGTTCTCCATAACCGTTGGTATAAGTGTTTTTTACCAACAGTTTTAATAAACCGTTGGTAAACAATGGTTTTGTGAAGACTTTCCCAACAGTTTGAAGAAACCATTGGGAAATCCAAAGTTTTTCCATATTTTCCCAACGATTTTTACAAACCGTTGGGAAAATTCTTGTTTCCCAATGGTATTTACAAACCGTTGGGAAAGTTCCCCTCAAATATATCCAATTATAGAGTCCCCCGCAGCACGACACAACATTCCCCAATTTACAGAAGTCGCGGCGCCCAGTGAACCCTAACCCGATTTCTCTCATCCGATCGGCTGCAACTCCATCATCCAGGTTAGATTATTTAAACCACTTCCCAAATACAAGCTCTCTTCCTCCGGTTTCCACATTTATTTCAATATCTCGAAAGATCACGTCATTTTTTCCTATTTTATGGATTTTCAAAAAATTTAAGATTCACATTATTTGATAGTGAATCAATGACTAATATTTGGAAATTGATGTTTTTAACAAATTTCTTTGAGTTGTGTATAAGTAAATGTTGAGTTTGAAAAATTTATTAAATAAAACCATAACGTGGCATTCATTGTTTTGACCTTCATTTAAGGTATGATTAAATTCTTCTATAGGTAGATTTATCAACCTAATAACATAAAATTATTTCTAATTCTATATGAATATTTTCAACATATAGGTGTCATTATGATACCATTCATACCATGTGGGAGTTCTTTTTTCTAAAATGACACCAATGATTTATGGGTCCTCATTTTATAAATTGAAACTACATAAGGGTTATAGATTCAGAGAATTCATTGATTTTGTGAGTTATACATTCCTAGGGAATGGTTGAAAACATAGAAAGTTACATGAACCTTATTATTAATCATTGATCGATGAATCAAGAAGTCATTAGCAAGATTAACAGACATAAGAGTTAATCAAACTCTAAAGAAAATTACTTGTATGGGATATTATATATTTGGCTTCATAGGGACGATGATCCAATAGAATGTACTAATTGGTGTGAAACTATGATAATGAAATATAGAGCTAGAACACATTTGTTCATGTGGCACCTATCATGTTGTTAAACTATTGAAATGAATTATATTTGGTTGGTATAAATTTTTTATATGTGATATGTAAAATGGCATTCATGGGTTATTTATAATTTATAATGGCCTAAATGTATAGATAATACATAGTTTTTTCTGGTATAGGGGGTATTACATTATAAAAGGACCATGTCATTTAACACCAATGATTAATTTATTTTTTAGATAATATTACTATTTCCAATAAAGTGTGTGACTGTGACTAGAGAGATCATCACACATACATCTAGTGTAAATATATTTTAACATAATTTCAAGTTGTTTCATTCTCCTCTATATTCATTTTGGTTCCTGGTAAATGTATTTTTTGGCTACATCTGAAACTCATCTTCAATAGTGGATTGAGTGTGCGCCTTGGGATGACTTATCCTCCCTAGTAAATGAAGAACAAGTCACTTATAATATAGGGAATGTTATATAGAATGTTTACTAGTGAATCCTTTTATTTGAGGGATCATAACCAAAAAAATCAATAGAATATGGTTAAAACATTTTATTATAGATTGTGATGATATCAGTTAGGTATCCTATTCATTCAGACAATGATGATGATAAAACCTGTTTATAGGTTGTCATTGATCCCCAAAAATATTCTAAGGATTTGAGTGTGTGATAGACCCATATGTAATAATACTTCTGAGGTATTTCATTACTATAAATTAAGTATAATGTTTTAATATCAAGATACTTAAAAAATTAAAAAGAATTCAATAATTAGGATTGAATTCCCTGATTTATCTAGATTTATTATAGGGTTCTGTGGTAGTAGGAAATTATGTTTGGTTAATGCTGACATGCCATTAGGAGAATCTATGCTATTTCAAAAGAACTCATCTATTAAAGGATTGAAAATTCCCCCTTGACAGCCCGTACCCCCCTGAACAGCCCCCCACTGTCACGAACCAGCCCAGGTCGACCCTGAACTGGTCACCCGAGCCGGCCCGCGACATGGCCCGAGAGGCATTCCCGATCCTCCCGGGCTGGCGACAAGCGCCAGGGCATCAAAGAGAGCAAGAGGGAACAATTTCGCCCAAAGAAAATAAATAAAGCAGCGGAAAGAAAATAGAACAACACAAAGTAAATAAACAACACGAAAAGAAAGAACAACCAACAACAACAACTAACGTGACCACAACCAAAATTCCTCGCGACTTCGAGAGTCGCTCACCAGTCCACAACCAAATCTCACCCACAACAAGAGAGCTCAAGTCAACCTGCAACAGAAACTAAAAACAGGAAAACACTATAGGAATGAGTATTAAAACTCAGTAGGTAGGCCCGATAAATTCTATTCCCAATGCACATACCATTAAATAAAGAATTTAACAATTCCAGGTTTTAACTAAATTATATAAAATATTGGTTTCCACACACACTTTCATTTTTAAAACAAGTAACAGTCCATTGCCCTTTTTAATTTAGAACAAGTTTAATGTTGAAAGAAACAAGTGCATTGAATTCTAAAACATTTGGAGAACAATTTAGAAAATCCAAACTTTAGTTGTTATTCAAAAGGAAAATCACACACAACACACACTAAGGGCTATGAAAAAAAAGTGGCACACAGGGGTCAACAACTGAACTCGACCTCTCAATCGTCCACCACATAAAAATAAACACTAAAAGAAACATGGGTCGAACCCAGGAGATCGTGAACAATCCAGAACATACTATACATGTGACTCATCCTGAAGGCATGCCCTAACTCGATGATGTCATAACGCCCATACTACTACCCGGTATAGCCCTGCATGGCCTAACCGAGAGGCCCAATCCCCATAGCAGCAATAGCTCAGTATTCCCCTGCTATGGGGCCACTACCCAGTGCGTGGTCTAAACTAGTGCAACAATCATTCTCAGAAAATTCACTCAATATGCCAGGTTCCCATGTCAACACAAGCAATAAAAGAGGGGTGCGTCCACAATGTAAATCAAGCAGTCACAATGCACTAACATCACATACATCTCATGCAATCAACGCACATAAAAGATCACCCCTGAATGGGTTTTTCAAAATAATTTATTCTATTAAAGTGCCAAATGTGCCTTCACAAATTTTAAAACAAAACCTCATTTCTCGAGAAAACCCAAAACACTTGTTCAGAAGAAATCACTTATCTTTAAAACTAGAAGTACGTTTGAAATTCCGTGAATTTTGTTTAAAGACCAAATGGAAATTCTTTCAAAATTGGGTGTCCTCCCGTCAAGAAAATGTTCCAAGTGTTTGGTATAAAATAAACAGCTCTTTTCACACTAAATAATCATTTAAAATTTTATTATCTAATATTATTTATCATTTATTAAAATTAACAAAACATCAGCAATTAATAAATTCTAAATTTAAAGGTGAGTGCAATGGGGGGACCTACCTCGGCTCGTAGACCAGCCACGACAACGCGACACGCCTCGCACGAGCGTGCAAGAACACGCAAGCTGACGATCGCAGGACCGTGGAAAAACCTTGTCAACGCGCTGCAACCACAATGATAAATAAAATACCTAAACATGAACTTAAAACAAACCAAATGAACAACCAGTGCAAAAGAACCGCCTCTACATGTTTTTAAACCACAACTCGCACCACCTACAATATTTACTAAACCACTATAAAAATTATCAAATAAAATTCAAAAAGTAACTCGTAACTTTACACAAACTAAACTCATTCAAAAACACCCTTTTGATCAAACACGCACCTAAGTACCACTAAAACTAAAACACACCACTTGCATGGTTAGATAAACCAATTTCACAATTTATATAAAAAAAAATTAAAAAACTCATAACTAGTTTCCATAAAAACGCATCTTAATTCACATGAACATGTTATAAGGTATAAAACCCAAACTAAGTTAATTTAAAAAAACTAAAATTCACAGCAAACTCATTAATCACAAACGTGCCAAATTAATTATCCAAAGTAAAGAAATAACTCTAACCTCACCCCCATGCTCAAGCGTGCTCAAACAGAAGGGTCGCGCAAAAAGGAAAACTGTCGGCGCGGGGAATGCGCAGCCGAACAAAAGGTTCGCATGATGGCGCACTACAGAATCAGAGGCACTCTTGGTCGAAAGCGCGTACGTTGCACTGGTGGGGATGTTCGGACGGCGCGTGGCGGGTTGGAAGATGGGAAACCGGAGGGCGCGCGGCTGGAAGGAGGTTTGGTGGGTGCACAGAGGCCACAAGGAGGTCCGATGGGTGCACGGTGGCCAAAAGGAGGTCCGGAGGAAGGAGTCTGTGGTCGATGCAGTGAAGGGGGATGTCACCGGGGCGCTGTGCCGCTGTTGGTTGGCCGCAATAGGGAAGGTGACTACGTCTGGGGCTACTGCGCCACTGCTGGGTAGGACGGAGGGTGGTGCGGTGGGTGTTGCCTGGGGCGCGCGCGGCAGGGGCGGAGTCGGAGGGCGCGCTTGGCTGGGTGGTTGCAGAATAGGGGGAGGCTTTGGTCGGAGCAACGCGGCGGCTGGCAGTGGGTCGGAGGCCGTGCGATAGGGAGGCAGAAGCCGATTATAGGGATAGGCACTGGGAAACAGATCGTGGTGCTGGAAGGGGAAGAGTTTGCTGGCCGGAGGGGGGTCAGTGCAGCACGCAATAAGTGGGGACTGCCAACAAGGCTAGTGCGCGGACAGGGAGCTGGGCCGAAGAAGGGAGGTGACGCTGGGAGTGGAGGGGCGCTGCAAGGAGGAAGCAGGGCAGGAGCGGGGAGAAGAAGAGAGGAAAGGAGAGGCGGCGGCCGAGTGAGAGAGGGAGAAAAAAAAAACGAGGGGAATGGGAGGGCCACTAGGGTTAGAGGAAAATAATAATAATAGTAATAATAAATAAATAAATAAGTAAATAATAAAAATAAAATAAATAACAATAATGATAATAAAATAAAATAAAATAAAAATAAAAAATGAAACAAATCACATAAATAAAACAAGGGGAACATTGACCCATAGTAAAACTACTTCACATAAAAAGTAAAAAGAAAAAAATAATAATAATAATAATGGTAATATGATGATGATAAAAATAATAATTTTAAAAGAATCAATTTCATTTTAATAATAATGATAAAGTTATTAACAATGATAAATATTTTAAATAATGCAATAAATCACAACTTTACCCACCTTAATTTTTCCGAAGGCAGGCGAACCGTGCCGATGTCTAAGCAGCACCACGTGAGGTATCTAAAACGCACTCTGCCCGGGCGCTCGATGACGTCAGCTGAAAAACGTGCACTTTTTAACATGACTCAAAAGTTTTTTTTGTCCAGAACCCAACCCGAACCCCAACAAAAAATTAAAAAGTCAAAGGAAATTATAAAATAAAAGAAAAGATAGAGCGGGGTGCGACACCCACCCTTGTTGAGAGCCCGCCCACCCCACCCCCGGGCACCCGCCCACCACCCCCAGACACCCCCATCCCCCCGGATGCCCCCACCCCTTGGAGAGGCCCCCACCCCTTGACACCCTGGACCCCACTGGATAGCACCGCCACCCCCGTGAACAGCCCGACCATCCCCCCGTGGACAGCCCTCCCACCCCCTGGACAGCCCGCTCACCACCTGGACAGCCCTGCCACTCCCATGGGTAGCCCTCCCACCCCCTGGACACCCTGTACCCCCCCCCCCCCCGGACAGCCCCACCCACCCCCTGGACACCCCACTCACCTCCTTGGACAGCCCCCCACCCCCTGGACTCCCCCCACCCCCTTGGACAGCCTGCCCACCCCCGCGGACAGCCCGCCCACCTGGACACCCCGACCCCCCTAGACAGCCCCCAACCCCTGGACACCTCCAACCCCCCAGACGGTCCCACCACCCCCTAGACACCCCTCACCCCCTGGACACCCCGCACCCCTCTTGGAAAATCCCGCCACACCCTTGATCCTCATCCTACTCCTCATCCTGATCTCCCTAAAGAAGTTAAAGTATAAAATTCATGTACTCCCAACAAGATCCTTAAGGATTATGTATTCCTTGATCCACTTCCAATATCTTACTGGGCAGTCCTTGAATATAGGCATTAGAAGTTCTGTATCTTATTTTCTTATATACACTGTATTTTTTTTTATTTCTTAATATGATTCTCATATAGAGTAATGTGTCAGTTATGATTTTATATAAAGTAAACAATTGTCATTTACCTAAATAATTTTTTGATTAAACTTCAATATTATTGAATTTCTTTGAAATGACTTATTGCAATTTTTTTATAGAATGGACAGAAGTTGGATGTATGAAACTGATCGGATTTCAACCGATTTTCAAAATAATTTGAACAGCTTTCTAGATTTTTCATTTGACAAGGCTTCAGATAGTGGTCGCATACACTGCCCATGTTTTAATTGTGTTGGAAGACCTTGGTTGAGTCCTGAAGTAGTTATCTATCATATAACCAAATATGGTTTCCAAAAAAACTATTATGTGTGGTATCACAATGGAGAGAAAATGGAATCTCAAAATGTTGATGATCCAAATGACAGGACTGAATTGAAGAGTTTGATATATGATCAGTTTCCATTTATTGGGCATCATGAGTAGGAAAGGATTTCCAGCCAACAAGATTTCGATACAAGCACACATGATGCGTCCAATGAAAATGATGATGTTGATAGGGTGAAAAAATTGAATGATGCTGCGACGACTCCAGTATATCGACAATGTGGTAAAATGAAAAAGTTTTAATTTTTGATCCGATTGTTTCATGGGAAAACTATGTATGGGATTTAAAATACAGTAATTGATTACATTCTTACCTTCTTGAAGGAATTACTTCTAGATGATGCAGATATTCCCTTAAACCACTATATGGCATGGAAGTTAGTTGATGAACTTGGATTCTCAAAAAAAAATTCATGCTTGCTAAAATGATTACTGCTTATTTTGGGAGGAAACTGCTAAACAAAATGATTGTATCAAATGTGGAAACTCCCGATGGAAGCCAAAAGATGATGAAACACCATCTCGTGTGCCAAAAAAGTAATGTGGCACTTTCCATTGATCCCCATATTACAGAACCTTTTCATGTCTGATGACATATCTGTAAAAATGCGATGGCATGACACCGATAGAAAAAAGAATAATGAAGAGTTGGTTCACCCTACAGATGGATTTGCATGGCAAAGATTTGATGCTCAATATCCGAAATTTGAAGCCGATGTGCGTAATGTGAGACTGGGTCTTTCATGTGATGGTTTTAATACATTTGGGAAGATGCTTACTTCGCACATCACATGGCCCGTTTTCATACATATTTATAACCTTCCCCCTTGGTTGTGTATGAAAAAGTCGTACACTTTCTTGAGAATACTGATATCTGGCCCTTCTGATCCCGGAAATGATATAGATGTATATATAAAACCTTTAATAGAAGAGTTGAAACTTCTTTGGGATGTGGGTGTGCCCACATACGATGCATGTTCAAATGACATATTTCAGATGCGTGCTGCGCTTATGTGGATGATCAATGATTTTCCTGCTTATACAATGATGTCTGGATGGAGCACAAAAGGAAAATTGTCATGTCCTATTTGTATGAAGAATACTTAATCGAGATTACTAAAATATTGTCATAGTTTTAGTTTTACGGGACATCGACGATTCTTGCCAACAAACCATCCATATAGAAACAATCATCAAAGATTTGACAATACCATGGAGAATGAAGATCCACCTCAGCCTATGTCTGGAACTGATGTGCTTAATGAATTGAAAGATTTCAGTTATTCATTTGGGAAGGGTGTAATGAAATATAGAAAGAGGAAAAATGTTTCCAATGATACCTGTTACAATTAGAAGAAGAAGAGTATATTCTTTGAGTTGTCGTATTGGTAAACCAACTTGTTACGTCATTGCTTAGACGTAATGCATATTGAAAAGAATATATGTGAAATGTTGCTTTCTATTCTTCTAAATGTCAAGGGGAAGACAAAAGAATATTTACGATCTCGGCGTGACTTGGTAGATTGGGGGATCAGACTAGAATTGCATCCTGTCTGTATTAGTGAAAATAAATGGCAAGTTCCATGTGCTTCTTATGTGATGAAACCTGCTGAAAAAATCAATTTCTGGAAGTTCTAGATAATATTAAAGTTTATGATGGCTATTCAAGCAATATATTAAAATGGTTCAGCAGAAAAGATTTGAAGCTGAAATCTTTGAAGTCTCATGATTATCACGTCCTTTTGCATGAGTTGATTCCAATAAAAATCCATCATCTCTTGTCCAATAATGTTAGAGTCTCAGTTATTCGGTTGTTCTATTTGTTTAGAGATATTTGTGCTAAGAGGTTGTCCAAATCCTTCTTGCAAAAACTCTTGGCAGAGACACCATTAATTTTTCATGAGTTAGAGAAAATATTCCCTCCATCATTTTTTACATGCATGTTGCATCTGACTCTCCATCCTCCGACCGAAATACTTCTTGGAGGACCCGTTGCATTCTGTTGGATGTATCCAACTGAAACAAACATGTGCACATTGAAATCATATGTTCGGAACATGAATTATCCTGAAGGTTATATTGTGAACGGTTACTTGGCTCAAGAATGTATGGATTTCTGCACAATGTATTTGTCTGATCTTACTACGAGAATAAACAGACCAATGAGAAATGAAGAAGAACAGTATGGGAAAATTGAACCCAGTTTTCTATCACTTCCTCAGACAGGAGGAATTTCAGGATCATATACATTGACGACATTAAGACTTTAACAGTGAGAGATGGCACATCGCACAATGTTGTTCAATTGTGATTTGATCGATGATTATATCAAGTAAGTAATGTAACACCCCGACCCTAGTTACCTAGAGTCGGTGCATTATTACATAACATTGGAATGATCACGAGAAAGATCAAGTCTCGAAAGACCGATTAGTTTAGTAGCCTTGGAATAACTAGATACATCCATAAATTTTTACATTACATCATAAAAAAACATCTTGTCTTCATATCCCCTCATACTATCCCTGCAGGTCATTCATAAATTACTTCTTCATAATCCTGGGAAAAATAAAACATTGAAAGGGGTGAGATCAGATGCTCAGTAAGGATAACATTTTAGCAGAAGCTTTCATAAATAAGCATACACACTTAAGGCAGTTTATAACTAAAACAAAAGCCTTTTAAACTTGAACTTCAACATAAAATGGCAAAGATAAAATAAAATAATGCCATTTACTTACTCACATGGATATTCTACTAGTCGAACAATCCCATGCATTATCAATAACCACTTTCATAATGATGGAATGCATAATGCCAGACTATCATAACCACATAGCCAAGGCCTCGTGCCAAGACTACAATAAGATTTTGCCAAGGCCTTGTGCCAAGACACTAATTTGTCTCATGAGACCTACCGATGCATCGAGGAGCTATAGCGGGCTCCACCCTTCACATATTAAGTCCAATGCATTCCCATATGAAAAGGTTTAAACATAACATAAACATTCGTATTAAAACTAGCATACGAAATGTCAATAATTTCACCATAAACTATGAATGGTATAAAAATAGCACATCCACAGTCAAACATATCATAAAACCTTCAATACAATATAGAAGTTTTGTATCATAATATATCAACTTCAAATAAGCGTAAAATCCATCAAAGGATGTTGACATAAATGAAATCAAAACTATTTTTAGAGAAATATCTCTTTCTATTTTTGAAATCATTTAAGAGCCATATAAAATAAAACATTTTCTTTGAAAATATTCTTATAAGCTTGTAAGGAAAACTTTGAAGATTTTATAATGGCGGAAAATAACCGCACCCGCCGTATAAGTTAAAAAAACATTCTTACCTTAATTCTGTCGAAAAGGTTAAAAGGAACTTGTTTTGAAAACGACGGAAAGATTCCTCTTATAAAAAGTCAAACAAGGGTATAAATGACTTTAACCCATATTCTTGTAAATAATAAAAATGTTTTGAAATACATTATTAAGAAACATGGATGTGGATGATAAAGAGATCCCAGTAGATTATTACGTATAAACAACCTCGGATAATGAAGAGATTGTGAAATAACCCTTACCTTGTACTTTATTCTTGGTCGACGGTAGGTTTACCTCCTGTATAATGGTGAAATAATTGTTATTGAATTATACAATAATCATTTACTTTAATATGATATCATATATGATCTTTTAACATTGATTTGTTAATAATATCTTATAATTATTGTCATTTCGGGTGTTAACGAGTTCATTTTACTTTATATTCTTTGTTATGTGAGCCATATTTATTAATGAGATGTATATTATTAATATCCAGAATGATATCAATTCCTTAGATACTATTTTTTAAGTCATCAAATTATAATTATACTTGAATGGATATGATGGAGAATGAATCTCATCGCGTTCGTGGAGACGGTAGTCCGTACATACGCACGAGCGACAATATAATTTTTTTGATATTAAAATAATATATAATTGGATGTTATATCATATATAAAGAATCATTATCATGTTATATTTATTATTTACATGAGTTACACATAATTATTATACCCATAAAAATAATAATATATTGAATAACAATTACACCACGACGTGGAGACGGTAAGCCGTACGTACGCACGTATGGTGACATGATATTCAAAGGATGGATAGAATACTGAATATGGTTGCACCATATTTATAATAACATCACAGTATATATATGATACTGGAGTTATTATTTTATAATGGTAATAACAAAGAAATAGGAAGTGGAAGAAGAAAGGAACTTAAAAAGGGGTGGTGAAAACATTACCTCTTCTTCGGGTTCTTCCTTTTGATTTGATCAAAAGGGCTCCATATGTTGGATTTCTGATCAAACTAAGGCCTTTAGGTTGTAGTGAGGGAAGTTTAGATAGTATTTGGGCAGGGGTTGGCCGAACCAAAGGGCTTTGAAGGTGTGAATAAATGAGAAGGAGGAGTGCCCTTTTATAAGAGGGGTGAGGGGGACCTTTGGAAAAGCTAGAAATATTAATTTATAATAAATTCATATTCGGTTTATAATGGATCCAAAGTTTATTATTTAAATGTTAAGGTGGGGATGGGTCGAAAACAACTCATCCAATAGAATTTAGACAGGTTTGGGTCATTATATTAACCTTATCTTTAAGTATTAACTCTTAGTTAATTAATTTCACTTTTACAATGTCTCTTTGTATTTTTATATTATATAGTTAATAAACTTACTATATATATCCAAGAGACCCCCAAGTGGTCCATTAATGATGAAACTATCATGATATAAGTCTCTTGGCAGAACCTTAGATTTTTAGGAATTTAATATCAATTAATAATATAATATTTGTTTTAAGAACTCTTTTATGTCAATTTTGACACTATTCAATAGTTGATATTTTTGAAACTCATAACAGATTGATTACTTCGAAAAAAGTAAATTAAATCACTCCTAATATATAATATTATCCTAGAAAAGTAGTTTAATTCATTAAAAGTTTCATATTATATTTATTTGGGTATTTATAATATCAATTAATTTAATTTTTCACTATTTTAGTAATTACTGCATCATCATTGTGTCATAAATAAAATAAATTATTTAATGTCTAAAAATTATAAATAAAATATCATTATGTAGTAAATCTTTTTATATTTCTAATGAAAATTTATAATCTAAAATCCAACATATATAACCCTATGTAATAATTGTTTTTCTAAAAGATATATGCTTGTGTCATTTTTGTATTCATTTTAACTTAATTAAAATAAAGTGTCCCTATCACCTACAAGTGGCACCATGGGGTCCCCAAATTGTCCCAAAGATGCGTATGGTCTAACATGTATCAACCAATAAGGCTAGGACACGTTTTAGCGTAATTTAGTATTATTATAATATTATTTTTTAACCCTTATTTACCAGATTTACCCTTAACCATGGTAAATAAAATATTTACCACAGTAATTATTCAAAATGTCTAAAAATAAAAGTTACCTATTTACACAATTTGAACATCCTGATTCCAAATATGGAATCCATTTTTCCAAATTCAAAACACAGAAGTGGCAGAAATTAATTTAAAATTAATTCCCGTTGTTAAAACAAAAAGCGTGTTTTTTAGAGATAATAACTATCAAAAGATTGTCACTTGTTTATGTCTGGTTTAAATGTAAAATTTTGTTCAATGACCCATATTTGTATTATATGGTAAAAATATATTCTAAATATACTTTAAAACCACTCAAATTCATAATTTATCACTATTAATTATTTTGATTAAAAAAGTTGTTTTTAATTAAAATTTAGTAATTTTCACTATTCATCAAAATATGAAAGTTATCCGAAAAGTACCAAAATTTCACCCTAGGATAATTTCGATATTACGAATCCAAAAATGAAGTCCATTTTGAGAGATAGAATTTATAAAATTTCAAAAAGTAGGTATTACTATTCATAACGGCTAGTTTGATTGGTTATGGTGTGTTAAAATCTCGAAGTTGCGTACAATGCACGCCATTGCATTATTCGAAAGGATACATACCAAGGAAGCTTGGGGTGTTACATTATCCCCTCCTTCAATAAATTGCGTCCTCGCAATTTTTTAAAATTTTGCTTGGGAATATAATGGAAAGTCCCAAATCGGAAAAAGAGTCAATAAAACTATCACTTTAAAAGAACGAAAGAGAGGTATAAGGGTCATCCAAGATAACCCATACTAGGATTCCATGTAGGAAAACATGTATATGGATGATAAACTAAGTGTCATGTTCTGATGGAGAGGGATAGAAATCATGATCAGGAGAAAGTTAACAATAAGAAAACCAAAAACTTGTGTTGGGACAAACGACCATTAGTCTCCTAGTAGAAAAGTAAACGGACAACATTTTTTTTTAAGTTACATTACATAAGGACGAGGAATTCATTTATGATATTGACTAGGAACATTAAGAGATATACTTACATTTTAAGTAGAGTTTCATTGTTTAATAAATTTCCACTACTAACTCAATTTTTTTTAAACGATGAGTATTCAAGAAGACTTGGTCACACTGGAAGAGCTAGAATAAACTTCTATAGAATCACATGATCCATGCAAGATAAACTATATATTTACATTGTCTTTGAAGATTAATCAAAACCAAAATGGTTAGTGAATGATCTAATGATCCCCCAAAAGGATATTCCTTGAGATAAATATGCACTAACCTTAATTTCTAAATTTAAACCAACAATACCCCAAAGTAAAATAAATACCATTCAATAATCAATTGTCCTTAAAATCCTTCAATATAATCCAAACTAATATTGAAACCCAAAACATAGAATAATTTGATTATGTAGTCTCCCATGTTAAATTGTATCTCCAAATGACATCAAATACTCTTAAAGTCACATACTTAAAAGTAATTAACATCATCACATATTCTCTGTTATAGGTTAATCATTTCCATAAATAACCCAAATCACTATAAATCCACAATAAAAACGTAGATAAAAATCCACCATTACTCTACAAATGAAACCCCATTGTATTCTATTTTCCTTGGGCATATAGTGTTCCCAACAAAGCAAACATCTTCCAAAATAACATTTATCACTTAATCACCAAATCATTTTCCTATACCAAGGGTTTTCATTTGATAAGACATAAGAACCCAAATCATCTTATTATTGATCAATAAAATCATTTAACAAAAAAAAATTGTCACACTAACCAGGGACTTCACGTAGTCCAGTGGTAGGCGACAAATCCCAATCGCACTTTGGTTGTGGGTTCGATTCCCACATCTTTGTCCGACGCGACGGGTTGTCACACGGTCTACGTGTTGTCCTTTTTCAAAAACTATATTTTATAATATTACCAAAATGAGATAAATTCCTCAAAATAACATAATTTAACCACAAATGTTATATCATACCTTGCATTTTCATCCCAAATTATAATAACTTATAATTTTCTCAAACCCCAATGATCATATAAAACCAAATGGTTATTTATACCTATATCCACAAGAGAAGAGACAATTCTCCTCAAATATCATTCTCACATGGCAAACTGCGGGGTTACAAATACAAGAGAAAATTATTCCAAAGTAAACCCATCAACAAGGAGTTCTAATACTTTTTAAATTTTTCTCCAACCATTTATTTCCACATAGCTTCTTCTTTGACCAAGAAAATTTCCTATAGAATAGGACATTCACTCGGGTAATGGCCAGGTCCCCTACATTTACAGAAAATGACTGTAAATGGACTCTTGGGACCATTTTTATCTTCTTCCATAGTACTCTTCATTTTTCTTCGGCAATTATTCACTTTATATCCTTCCTTCCCGCACGTAAAACATTTCGTTGTCCCATTGAGACACTTTCCTGGGTGTCTCTTTCCACATTTCCTGTATGATGAAAATTTAGGGTTCTTTTCTCCATGGTCTCCATTGCTGTAGCTCTTATCATTAATCACCTTTCTCTTCCTTGTTGAGTCTGGGATTTGGTTAATATATATGTTGTTGATCATATTTTTGGAAAACTGATTTGGCATAAAGACGATATCTTTTACACCTATCAACATTCCATTTTTTTGCTCATTTCCACCATCGTTCCCACCTTGTACATCATTCTCAAAGTCACTATGACTTCCTTGGAATCCATCCATTGACTAAAACTAGAAAGCATTGTGTGAGTAACAGTAGTCGTAAAATCATTTAGAGATTAAAATGTCACCATATTCTCAATTTGAAACATATTAGGATTAACCAAGGTCATTTACTCTCATCTTATATATATATTACTTAAATTGGTTTGTAAAGAAAATGTAAATTATCCTAAGCATATCCCCCAGGAGTGTCGTAACCAAGAGTGCAGCAAGGCCTGTTGTCGTGCACCAGTTCCCGTTCGAGTCTAGCTCAAAGCGGTGTTTTTGGGTTTTACCCCTAGGTACATCTGTGCCAGAGCCGCCTCTACCTGCTCGTATCCAGACAGGGATGTATTGCTCGGAAAACTCAAAAAATCTCTACAATACCAAAATTCTAGGAAGTTATTTTATACTAATCCTCAAAGTTCATCTTAGGTCTACGTGCTCTAATCAGATTTTATCTAAATATAGCTTCCAAGGTTTGTACTAAACTTCCTCTGATACCAACTGTAACGCCCCGACCCTAGTTACCTAGAGTCGGTGCATTATTACATAACATTGGCATGATCACGAGAAAGATCAAGTCTCGAAAGACCGATTAGTTTAGTAGCCTTGGAATAACTAGATACATCCATAACTTTTTACATTACATCATAAAAAAAACATCTTGTCTTCATATCCCCTCATACTATCCCTGCATGTCATTCATAAATTACTTCTTCATAATCCTGGGAAAAATAAAACATTGAAAGGGGTGAGCTCAGATGCTCAGTAAGGATAACATTTTAGCAGAAGCTTTCATAAATAAGCATACACACTTAAGGCAGTTTATAACTAAAACAAAAGCCTTTTAAACTTGAACTTCAGCATAAAATGGAAATGCTAAAATAAAATAATGCCATTTACTTACTCACATGGATATTCTACTAGTCGAACAATCCCATTCATTATCAATAACCACTTTCATAATGATGGAATGCATAATGTCAGACTATCATAACCACATAGCCAAGGCCTCGTGCCAAGACTATAATAAGATTTTGCCAAGGCCTTGTTCCAAGACACTAATTTGTCTCATGAGACCTACCGATGCATCGAGGAGCTATAGCGGGCTCCACCCGTCACATATTAAGTCCAATGCATTCCCATATGAAAAGGTTTAAACATAACATAAACATTCGTATTAAAACTAGCATACGAAATGTCAATAATTTCACCATAAACTATGAATGGTATAAAAATAGCACATCCACAGTCAAACATATCATAAAACCTTCAATACAATATAGAAGTTTTGTATCATAATATATCCACTTCAAATAAGCATAAAATCCATCAAAGGATGTTGACATAGATGAAATCAAAACTATTTTTAGAGAAATATCTCTTTCTATTTTTGAAATCATTTAAGAGCCATATAAAATAAAACATTTTCTTTGAAAACATTCTTATAAGCTTGTAAGGAAAACTTTCAAGATTTTATAATGGCAGAAAATAACCGCACCCGCCGTATAAGTTAAAAAAAACATTCTTACCTTAATTCTGTCGAAAAGGTTAAAAGGACCTTGTTTTGAAAACGACGGAAAGATTCCTCTTATAAAAAGTCAAACAAGGGAATAAATGACTTTAACCCATATTCTTGTAAATAATAAAAATGTTTTGAAATAAATTATTAAGAAACATGGATGTGGATGATAAAGAGATCCTAGTAGATTATTACGTATAAACAACCTCGGATAATGAAGAGATTGTGAAATAACCCTTACCTTGTACTTTTTTCTTGGTCGACGGTAGGTTTACCTCCTGTATAATGGTGAAATAATTGTTATTGAATTATACAAGAATCATTTACTTTAATATGATATCATATATTATCTTTTAACATTGATTTGTTAATAATATCTTAGAATTATTGTCATTTCAGGTGTTAACGGGTTCATTTTACTTTATATTCTTTGTCATGTGAGCCATATTTATTAATGAGATGTATATTATTAATATCCAAAATGATATAAAGTCCTTAGATACTATTTTTAAGTCATCAAATTATAATTATACTTGAATGGATATGATGGAGAATGAATCTCATCGCGTTCGTGGAGACGGTAGTCCGTACATACGCACGAGCGACAATATCATTCTTTTGATATTAAAATAATATATAATTGGATGTTATATCATATATAAAGAATCATTATCATGTTATATTTATTATTTACATGAGTTACACATCATTATTATACCCATACAAATAATAATATATTGAATAACAATTACACCACGACGTGGAGACGGTAAGCCGTACGTACGCACGTATGGTGACATGTTATTGAAAGGATGGATAGAATACTGAATATGGTTGGACCATATTTATAATAAAATCACAGTATATATATGATACTATATTTATTATTTTATAATGGTAATAACAAAGAAAGAGGAAGTGGAAGAAGAAAGGAACTTAAAAAGGGGTGGTGAAAACATTACCTCTTCTTCGGGTTCTTCCTTTTGATTTGATCAAAAGGGCTCCATAGGTTGGCTTTCTAATAAAACTAAGGCCTTTAGGTTGTAGTGAGGGATGTTGATATAGTATTTGGGCAGGGGTTGGCCGAACCAAAGGGCTTTGAAGGTGTGAAGAAATGAGAAGGAGGAGTGCCCTTTTATAAGAGGGGTGAGGGGCACCTTTGGAAAATCTAGAAATATTAATTTATAATAAATTCATATTCGGTTTATAATGGCTCCAAAGTTTATTATTTAAATTTTAAGGTGGGGATGGGTCTAAAAAAACTCAACCAATAGAATTTATACAGGTTTGGGTCATTATATTAACCTTATCTTTAAGTATTAACTCTTAGTTAATTAGTTTCACTTTTACAATGTCTCTTTGTATTTTAATATTATATAGTTAATAAAGATACTATATATATCCAAGAGACCCCCAAGTGGTCCATTAATGATGAACCTATCATGATATAAGTCTCTTGGCAGAACCTTAGATTTTTAGGAATTTAATATCAATTAATAATATAATATTTGTTTTAAGAACTCTTTTATGTCAATTTTGACACTATTCAATAGTTGATTTTTTGAAACTCATAACAGATTGATTACTTAGAACAATGTAAATTAAATCAATCCTAATATAAAATATTATCCTAGAAAAGTAGTTTAATTCATTAAAAGTTTCATATTATATTTATTTGGGTATTTATAATATCAATTAATTTAATTTTTCACTATTTTAGTAATTACTGCATCATCATTGTGTCATAAATAAAATAAATTATTTGATGTCTAAAAATTATAAATAAAATATCATTATGTAGGAAATCCTTTTATCTTTCTAATGAATATTTATAATCTAAAATCCAACATATATAACCCTATGTAATAATTGTTTTTCTAAAAGATATATGCTTGTGTCATTTTTGTATTCATTTTAACTTAATTAAAATAAAGTGTCCCTATCACCTACAAGTGGAACCATGGGGTCCCCAAATCGACCCAAAGATGCCTATGGTCGAACTTTTATCAACCAATAAGTCTAGGACACGTTTTAGGGTAATTTAGTATTATTATAATATTATTTTTTTAACCCTTATTTACCAGATTTACCCTTAATCATGGTAAATTAAATATTTACCATAGTAATTATTCAAAATGTCTAAAAATAAAAGTTAACTATTTACACAATTTGAAAATCCTGATTCCAAATATTGAATCCATTTTTCCAAATTCAAAACACATAAGTGGCAGAAATTAATTTAAAATTAATTCCCGTTGTTAAAACAAAAAGCGTGTTTTTTAGAGATAATAACTATCAAAAGATTGTCACTTGTTTATGTCTGGTTTAAATGTGAAATTTTGTTCAATGACCCAAATTGTATTATATGGTAAAAATATATTCTAAATATACTTTAAAACCACTCAAATTCATAATTTATCATATTAATTATTTTGATTAAAAATGTTGCTTTTAATTAAAATTTAGTAATTTTCACTATTCATCAAAATATGAAAGTTATCTGAAAAGTACCAAAATTTCACCCTAGGCAAATTTCGATATTCCGAATCCAAAAATGAAGTCCATTTTGAGAGATAAAATTTATAAAATTTCAAAAATTAGGTATTACTATTCATAACGACTAGTTTGATTGGTTATGGTGTGTTAAAATCTCGAAGTTGCGTACAATGCACGCCATTGCATTATTCGAAAGGATACATACCAAGGAAGCTTAGGGTGTTACAAGTAAATTGTACATGTATCTTTTATCTCATCTCTTGTAATTTTAAATATTTGTTAAACTATTATTATTTTTATCTACAGGGATCATAAAGAATTGATATATAGAAAACATCGTTCTTTATCTTTGATAAGGAAAGAGAATTTGCATAGCAAAGGGTTTTCTGCTTGGTTGAAATTGAAGGTAAAAATATTTCTGTAATAACTAAATAAAAATAATATTTAATTAACTTTACTATTTGTTTATATTTCAGGTATCGAGTTTGCCTGCAGACTCTGTTTCTGAGGAAATAAGAGCTTTAGCTTTTGGTCCTAATACCATGGTTCGTGCTTGTAAATCACTTGTGATCAATGGATACAAATTTATTATCACTGAACAAGCAAGAAACATGAGAAGACAACATAATTGTGTTATGCTAACTGCCACAACAGACTATTATGCCAGTTCATCAGAAACTAGACCTCGTTCTGAAAATGTTGCTTATTATGGATTTTGGGAGAAAATAATAATTTTGGATTATTACTCACATGGTCGAGTCACGATGATGAAATGTCAATGGTTTGATTCAATGATAAGGCAATACACCTTTATTGATGAGTTTGGATTTCAAGTTATTGACATGACTCCCACTCTTGCCACCGATGAACCATATGTATTGACATCAATGGTGAAACAAGTTTTTTATGTCAAAGATCATCGTCATCCTAAATTCGGTGTAATTATTGAAGTAAATATCAGACATGTTTTTGATGATGGTGATGATGAAGTTGACACTATCTCTACTTCAATTGGAAGCAATCCGTTTATTACTTACGATGACGCCAATAGATCAATTGTCAGAGTTGATTGTGAACCCGAAGTTGTGGTGGGAAATATATAGAATCATACAGTCATGTTCTCACCTACATGTTTCACCTACATCATTCAGAGTGTGTATCCTAGTACTTACCTTCAAACAACCAGAAATTTTCTTTTACTTTATGTTTTTTTTATTAGAATGGTTTTTCTATTTTTTTGGGTTACACATTAGTAATCTGTTTCTAATTACTTCCATATTTGTTTTCATTGCAGGAAATGATACCCATTGAAGAGAGGCGATGGAAAAAGATGACAGATAATAATCGACACATGGTACAGATGGGTGTTCCTCCAATTATCCCTATTGTGAGTATTTTATTTCAAATATAAACATTTCAATAACTTATAATATCATGTGTTTACTTTTATGTTAATTTTTTTTTCAGGATCAACCCCCTAGACGAGAGATATCTGACGGGGATCCTGATATTGCTCCCAGTAGAGAGGCTGTTGGTAGGAGGGGTGGTGGTGTCAGAGATGGACGATCATCTAGTGGTCCCGGTACTGAGGCCAGTGGTACGAGGGCTCGTAGGCCGAGAGTTTGACAATCCACTCCCACAGACGTATCTTCTTCACCCCATTTTGATCCTGACGTGTCTTCAGGGACACACGAGATATTTAGACCTCCGATGTTTACACTACCAGTTGGCCAGACGTCTATTCCATCATCTTTTACTTCTGGTTCGTTATCTCTGAGGTATTATATTCCACCTTCTTTGACTCCTGCTGTGACATAGTATGTGGCTGAGGAGCGTACACTGAGAAACACTCCACCTGTACAGGATATTCCTTCAGCTTCTGCACATCCAGTGACGCCCATTGATCCGACTACCAAAGGTATATTTATATAACTCTATCAAATTTTTATACCAAAATTTATTTTATTATAACTTATACTGATATTATTTTTCATTAATAACAGATTCATCTATAGATAGGAGGTGGGGGAGGGGGCGTACTCGCTTGCGTGCGATATGGAACCGCCAGACATAGTTGATGGTTGAATACAATGTTGATGGACAAATGATTGATAAATCTGGGAAGGAATGACGGGGCTTTTTGGAGACTCTAGCCAAAAACTCCGATATCATTCCGGCCAACCCTCTCTCTTGGAGGCATCTACCACACGAAGTCAAAGATAACACGTGGTCAAAAATATGAGTAAAAAATCTATTGGATTTAATGTAGTATTTTTTTGTATTTATATGAACTAATCTATTGGGTTTCAGCTTCGGTTTAACTTCCCTGATGGCGAAGGTGAACGACCAGCACGGTTAAAAGAGTTAGGAGAGATTTGGAGAGCTTATAAACATGACCTATATGTTGGCTGGTGTGATAGAGTGGGCACGGAGTTAGAGACATTACCTATCATGGATGATTGCTCGATAGAGAAATATTTCCAAATGATTACCCATTGGGCGACTTCAAAATTATGGTATTAATCTCATTTGATGTATTTAAAAGAGAGTTTTCATATTTTGCATTAATATAATATTATTTATTATTAAAAAGTATTTATGAATCTTCTGAAAAAACAAAAAAAAACATTGATTCAAAGCAATACCTACACACTTTGGGGCGCACAACTATGTCAGATCATGAGAGGCAGCTGGTACGATATAGTTGTTTATAATTTTTTTAGACTTTCCCTTTTTATTGTTTCCTACTAAAATTATGTGATTTATTGAATATTGAATATATGATTATACTTGCACTTTATATTGTTTCAATGTCATTACAGAAGCACAAGTTGAATATTTAAGGACGTATCCCTCTAGCAAAATATTTTTGCTCGAGTAGAAGAAAAAAAGATGGAACAACGGTAAATGAATCAACCCAAGAAAATATTGTAAGTTTTTATTTGTTTATTTCAAATTTTAATATCTATTTTGAAATTTATTAATCTATTAATATTTTTAACAGGATGCTTTAGAGGCTCTTGATGCCTAGGATCCTGACAATTTTGGGCCACACGATGATTTATATCAGGTTTTGGGAGAGGAGCACTCTGGTCAAGTACGCTGCCGACCTGGTAATAATATAGTCCCTATGAGGTATTGGTCCTCTCCAGGTATCCATTCTAGTACCACTGAGTTGGACCAGGTCAAGGAGCATGCAAGACAGTCTGATAAAAGGGTCATAGAGTTGGAAGTAAAAGTTCAAATGAGGGACAAAGAATTTATGAAAATTATGAAATCTTTATCTTCATCACTTCCACCATAGGCTAGCACGACTTGTCAGACATTTATGTTGTCAATGGGTGCATTATCCAATGCACTAGGTGGCAGCTCTAGTGGCGGTTGAGATGATGACGTTCCTGGTGATGACGAGGATGCTGAAGAGGACGAGGGCAAGGATGATGATGAGGATGAGGGCGAGGATGAGTCCGAGGGTGAAGATGGGGATGAGGGTGAATATGGGGCCGAGGACGAGGAGGGGGCTGGCGATGAGCATTGGGATGATGATGAGGATGAGGACGAGGACAGAGATGGCGGCGAGGATGAGGCTAATGATGACAGTGGTGATGGTGATGGCAATCAGGGGAATATTGATCCATTATATTTTTGAATTCTGTATAACTCTATATTTTTGAACCTGGTTTTCCACTCTGGGGTTTTCCTCTGCTTCATAGGGATGTTGTTATCAAATCTCTTTTTTGTACTTGATTCTTATTTTATGATTATTCTACTACCTAGACATTTAGTATTCCTTGGAACTGTGATACCCATTTTTCTATTTTGTATTACTTAGCTTTCTTAGTTATCCATGTATTTCATGTTTATGTCATTTTACCATAGAACTGCATTTTATGTCATTTATGGCTGATAGTTTTGTGCCTGATAGTAACATACTTGGAATAATATCATGCAAATAAATGTTCTTTTCCAAGTAGTAATTGTACATTATTGATTATGTTATTATTTTTGTGTTTTTGAAGTGAATCGTGCTATTTTTTAATTTACATTCTATTCAGGGGATGATTTTTGTTTTAGTAATGGTGGATCTTCTGGGGGAAGATCTTGGGAAGGGGGGAGTGGAGGGGAGGGGCTGTTGGGTGAAAAGGGTGGGTAGGAGGGGAGGGGAAGGGGGCTCATGGAGGAAAAGGGTGGGCAGGGTGGGAGGGGAGGGGAGGGAAGGGGAGGGGGAGGGGAGGGGAGGAGGCTGCTGGGTGAAAAGGGTGTGCAGGAGGGGAGGGACATGGGGCTGCTGGAGGAAAAGGGTAGGCAGGGGAGAGGGGAGGGGAGGGGCTGGGTGATAGTAGGAGAGAGGGGGCTGCTGGGGGTAAAGGTTGGGTAGGGGGAGGGGGCTTCTGGTGGAAAAGGGCGGGCAGGGGGGAGGGGAAGGGGGCTGCTGGAGGAAAAGGGTGGGCAGGGGGGATGGGAGGGGAGTGAAGGGGAGGGGGGATGGGAGGGGAGGGGGCTACTGGGTGAAAAGGGTGGGCAGGAGGGGGAAGGGGAGGGGGATACTGGGTGAAAAGGGTGGGCAGGAGGGGAGGGGCAGGGGGGAGGGGAGGGGAGGGGCAGGGGCTGGGCAGGTTGGAGGGGAGGTAAGGGAAGGGGAGGGTAGGGGAGGGGAGGGTCGGGGAGAAGAGGATGATGACAGGAGAGAGGGGGGTGCTGGGGGAAGAGGTTGGGCAGGGGGGAGGGGAGGGGAGGGGGCTGCTTGGGGAAAAGGGTGGGCATGGGGGAGGGGGGGGGGCAGTGGCAGGGGCTGCTGGAGGAAAAGGGTGGGCAGGGGGGGAGGGGAGGGGAGGGGCTGGGGCTGGGCAGGTTGGAGGGGAGGGCAGGGAAGGGGAGGGGAGGGCAGGGAAGGGGCTGGGTGATGGCAGGAGGGAGGGGGCTGCTGGGGGAAAAGGTTGGGCAGGGGGGATGGGAGGAGAGGGGCCGGGGATGGGCTGTTGGGGGAAGGGTCTACGCAGGGGGGGTTCTGATGTGGGAGGGGGAGGTGTTGCATGTTTCATTTATTTTGTTTCCTTTTATTATTTTAAATGTATGTTACTTCAGGATTACTATTTCAATTTGTTGAGAATAGATTTTTCAATCATGTTCCAATATAATTTATGCTTTCTACTGTTGCTTAGCTATACAGATGCATGGTGGAAAATTATTTAGTGAAATCCATAGTTTGGTTATTATGAAGTTCAATGTGTCTTTTGTTATGGGTCTTCTATTAAAGAAAAGGACATATCTCTTCAGCTGGTATTTATGATATGAAGTCAGCAAAAAATGGTTATTGCTGAAGTGGAATCTCATTTGGGCCAACTTGTGAGTTTTAAACATGGTATAAAAAATTCTCCTTGGTTGGAAAGTAATATTGTTATAAGGTGAATAATATTGATCATTCATGATGTCCTATTCAAACAGACCTTTAGGGAGTGTGTCTTTGTTGCGGATGCATTTGGTTCTCAAAGTGTCTTTCTTTTGTTTAAAATGGATGCGCTTTTAATTAAAGTAAATGACATACAGAAAACTGACCAAACACATTCGGATTGTGTTGATACTTTAGGAAAATGATCCATGGGTCATTTTTGATGTGTACGAGTCAACCCCACCTCAATCCGAGGCGCGGTGTGGCTGGAACCACTCAAAGTGTCCCACTTTTCTTTGAAATGGACAACAGTTTAAGTCAAAACAACAATTGACATATGGAAAATAAACCAAACACATTCAGATTCTGTTGATACTTTAGGAAAAGTATCCATGGGTCATTTGTGACATGTACAAGTCATCCTCTCCTCAATCTGAGGCACGGTGTGGCCGATACCACTCGAAGTGTCTCACTTTTATTTGAAATGGATAGGATTTTAAGTGAAAACAACAATCAACATACGGAAAACTGACCAAACGCCTTTGGATTATGTTGATACTTTAGGTCAAGTTTCCATGGGTCATTTGTGACATGTACGAGTAAACCCCGCCTCAATCTGAAGGCCGGTGTGGCCGGTATCGCTCAAAGTGTCTTTCTTTTGTTTAAAATGGATGCGCTTTTAAGTAAAATAAATGACATATGGAAAACCAACCAAACGCATTTATATTGTATTAATACTTTAGGAAAACGATACATGGGTAATTTTTAACGTGTACGAGTCAACCCTACCTCAATCCGAGGCGCGGTGTGGCTGAAACCACTCAAAGTGTCTCACTTTTCTTTGAAATGGACAAGAGTTTAAGTCAAAACAACAACTGACATACGGAAAATAGAACAAACGCATTTGGATTCTGTTGATACTTTAGGAAAAGTGTCCATGGGTAATTTGTGACGTGTACAAGTCAACCCCGCCTCAATATGAGGCACGATGTGATTGGTACCACTCAAACTGTCTCACTTTTATTTGAAATGGATAGGATTTTAAGTGAAAACAACAAACGACATACATAAAACCAACCAAAAGCATTAGGATTCTGTTTATACTTTAGGAAAAGTTTCCATAGGTCATTTGTGATGTGTACGAGTCAACCCCACCTCAATCCATGGGCCGGTGTGGCCAGTACCGCTCAAAGTGTCTTTCTTTTGTTTAAACTGTATGCGCTTTTAAGTAAAATAAATGACATACGGTAAACTGACCAAACACATTCGGATTGTGTTGATACATTAGAAAAAAAATCCATGGGTCATTTGTGACATGTACGAGTCAACCCCGCCTCAATCTGAGGCATGGTGTGGCCGACACCACTCAAAGTTTCTCACTTTTCTTTGAAATGGACAACAGTTTAAGTAAAAACAACAACTGACATACGGAAAATGGACCAAACACATTCGGATTCTATTAATAATTTAGGAAAAGTATACATGGATCATTTGAGACATGCACGAGTCAACCCCGCCTCAATCTAAGGCACGGTGTGGCTGGTACCACTCAAACTGTCTCACTTTTATTTGAAATGGATAGGATTTTAAGTGAAAACAACAACCAGCATACGGAAAACTGACCAAACACATTCGGATTCTGTTGATACTTTAGAACAAGTTTACATGGTTCATTTTTGATGTGTACGAGTCAACCCAGTCTCAATCCGAGGGCCGGTGTTACCGTTACCACTCAAAGTGTCTTTCTTTTGTTTAAAATGGATGCGCTTTTAAGTAAAATAAACAACATACGGAAAATAGAACAAAAACGTTCGGATTGTGTTGATAATTTAGGAAAACAATCCATGGTTCATTTGTGACGTGTATGAGTCAACCCCACCTCAATCCGAGGTGCAGTGTGGCTGGAACCACTCAATGTGACTCACTTTTCTTTCAAATGGACAACAGTTTAAGTAAAAACAACAACTGACATATGGAAAATAGACTAAACGCATTTAGATTCTATTGATACTTTATAAAAAGTATCCATGGGTCATTTGTGACGTGTAAGAGTCAACCCCTCTTCAATGTGAGGTATGGTGTGGCCGGTACCACTCAAACTGTCTCACTTTTATTTGAAATGGACAAGATTTTAAGTGAAAACAACTACCGGCATATAGAAAACTAACCAAACGCATTTGGATTCTGTTGAAACTTTAGAAAAACAATACATGGGTCATATGTGACATGTACGAGTCAACCCCGCCTCAATCCGAGGCACGGTGTGGACGACACCACTCAAATTGTATTTCTTTTGTTTAAAATGAATGCGCTTTTAGGTAAAATAAATGACATACGGAAAACAAACCAAACACATTTGGATTGTGTTGATACTTTAGGAAAACGATCCATGGGTCATTTGTGATGTGTACAAGTCAAAACCGCCTCAATCCGAGGTGCGGTGTGGCCGACACCACTCAAAGTGTCTCACTTTTCTTTGAAATGGACAACAGTTTAAGTAAAAACAACAACTGACATATGAAAAATGGACCAAACACATTCAGATTCTATTGATACTTTAGGAAAAGTATCCATGGGTCATTTTTGACGTGTACGAGTCAACCTCACCTCAATATGAGGCACAGTGTGGCCGATACCACTCAAACTGTCTCACTTTTATTTGAAATGGACAAGATTTTAAGTGAAAACAACCACTGACATACGGAAAGCCGACCAAACACATTCGGATTCTGTTGAAACTTTAGGAAAATGATCCATGGGTCTTATGTGACGTGTAAAAGTCAACCCTGCCTCAATCTGAGGCGCGGTGTGGATGGAACCACTCAAAGTATCTCTTTTGTTTGAAAAGGACATCATTTTAAGTGATTACAACTGAAATTTACACTCATCAACGATACTCGCAAACTCTTTTCCATGAGTTTGGTAGTTTCACTCATGAGGGCATAAGTGAAGAGAATCCTAAGAAAATAACTTTTCACCATATATTATAAACAATACAAGTTCAATGCAAAATTCATCACAAATCATTATATACCCAAATCTAGGATCAGAAAAAAGGGATATGAGCCAATTTCAAACTCTTATTCAACTCTAATAGGTATTTATCATACTATTCTGCCTATTAGAATTTGATGGGGAGGTGGGGGTGGGGGGATGTGCTGGTTGGGGGGTTGTGCAGGGGTGAGGTGAATTACTATCGGATGATTGTTGTCATATGAAGATTGAAATAGGGAATTGTAGTACATGATATGGTTGGAATAATTTGATGGTTTTATGTGTTTTTTTGTGCTATTTTAGGTGTTTTTTATATTGTTTTAAGTTTGTATGTGGTTTTTGTGATATTTTTTATGCAGGTGTAGGTGTATAGTGGAGGGGCTACTGGAGGGGGCTACTGTGAAACAGTTCTGGAAAAACTCAATACCAACGGTTCTAAACCGTTGGTATAAGAGTGATGGAATTATGGAAAAACACTATACCAATGGTTTAGAACCATTGGTATAGGTGTTCTAGAATTTTGGAAAAACACCTATAGCAATGGTTTAGAACCGTTTGTATATGTGTTCTGGAATTCTAGAAAAACACAATACCAACGGTTTAGAACCATTGGTATATGTGTTCTGGAATTCTGGAAAAACACAATACCAACGGTTTAGAACCATTGGTATAGGTGTTCTGGAAAATCACATAACCAACGATTGAAAACCTTTGGTATAAAAATTCTCAAAAATTCAGTACCAACAGTTATAAACCGTTGGTATACATTGGGAGAAATTTAATAAAACAATATACCAATAGTTTAGATCAAACCGTTGGTATAAGTCTTTCCTCACGGCTTACTAACCAACGGTTTAAAACCGTTGGTATAACCTTGTTTTTTAGTAGTGACTCATGGAGTGATTCATTTAGGAATTGACAGATACCATTATTTTCCTTTCTGATGGAAGCTATATGAGAAGCATGAAATAATTTTACTAGGATAATGTATTTCATGTCATTCCCTGTGGTTATGGACCTAGGAGGAAGGTGGTAGAGCCATGACTTAGTAGTGTCAGTTATGGAGAAAGGTAATACTCAGAGTTTGATTTCTTCCTCGGAAACCCCTTAAGGCTTCATGGTAAAGCACACCACTTGGAACTCATTAAGGTGGAGATGTGGATCATAACTGGAGAGCCAATGGAAATAATAAAAAAGATGAATCAAACCTGATTTGAGTTTAAATTCATCCTCTATGTGTGTATATTGAATACTAATAGGTTGGTAATTCATATCAGGGGAAGCATGTTCTTTATGTGTTTCTTCTCTAGGATTGGCCATATCTAATTCAATTGGTTGGACAAGGACATGCCCTTGAATGAATTGATTATATCTTATGATCCTCCCAATTTGGATAAGTGTTCTCTCAATTTTAGGGTCAAACAAATATGTGGAATTTTTTTGGGAGGCTACGGGCATTCAAAGAGATTTTGTAAAAAAGAGGAAAACGAGTTTTTCATTGTGTTTTTTTTAATTTTTCCAAATTTAGTTTTTTTGTTTTTTTTTTGATAATAACCAAAAAAAATGACTACATAATGCACCATCCCTGGAAAATATTCCATTAGAAATCATGAATGATTTTTGTTTATCTACCATTCAAGGTTCTGATCCTCTTCTAATATGTATAGCTGCACTCGGGTCGAATCCTCGACGATGATATTTTTTAATAGTTGAATGTTTTTAGTTGATTGTATTTTGATTGGGGGTTTGTTTTAATATATTAATTGAAATGGTTGATTGATGAATACTGATTTTACAATTTGATAAATATTGGTATGAGTTCATCATTAGGTAGTTATGCTTGGGATATCATTGATCGTTTCTTTATATTGAATTAAATTAACACCCATGTCCCAAGTTGACGTTTATTGGAATTCCTAAGTGTTAAGTATTTAATCCTAGCATTTACATAATGAAGGGTTCTAATATTATTAATATCATGTTTATGGTAGTGTATTTTGGTTCCAATAATCCATGGAAACAACTTGTTAAACAAAACAAGTCATTAATACATGACATTTTAAGTCCAACATACACAATGTTAATTCAAAGAATACTCATCGAGAAAAATCTCTCAATAACTTATCATCCCTAAATTATAACTCAACCAAATGAGAGATTAAATATTTCATTGAAATTTTTATTAATCTAGTTATAATGATTATGACGATTAATTAAGAAGATATGAAAATCAAACGGATAATAAATGAGTCATGTGTCAAAAAAAACACAAACTATGAAGGGAATTAAATACTGACATTAGGTTGAATGAGAGAGAAAAATAACGGAAGGGGTTTTAAAATTATTTAATCTATTTTAAAAAAATTAAAATTAAAATATATAATGTGGATGATAATAAGGGATATTTAAGAAGAAACGTGCATTAAAACATAATTACAAAGACAAACAGTTGGGAAAATAAAAACAAAAAAAAAACTACAAAAGTAAATTAAAATAATTTGAAGAAAGGAATTTCAAATGAAAACATAAGTATGGAAGGTCCCCATAAGCCTTTGGAAACAATTTTATCATTCCAAAGTGTTCTCCTATTTTCTAAAATTCCAACCCTTTGGAAGGTAGAGGCAGGGATGTATTTATAGCCCAAGGTGGTAAACTATTTGCATTTCAAAACTACCCCTCCACATGGCTCGACGATTGGACATCAATACAGCTCAATATATAGATATCAAATTCTTAAAAATTGTAGATAATAATGTTGGGTGACTTCTCTCTAAATTTGGAGGCATTTGGAATATTGTAGCAAAGGTTGTGGTGGTTTTCATAAACAATGATAAACTGTCCATTACTATCCATGCTTTTTTTGATGGCCTAAATGTGGTTGGATTTTTGAATAAGAATATGCCTTCAAATATGAATTCAATATTCATCAATGTCGGCAGTATATATCTCCTATTTCACACTAAAAAATTGCATCATGATGTGATGACTTGATCATGAGCAATGTCATGAATATTTTCAAGATTTTAATTCCCGGCAAGAATGGTGGGCTGGACTTTAAAGCATCAGTTGGTCCACTTGATATTATAGATGGTCCCTAAAATGTTTACCCATGACCCCTTATATTGTATAATGAACATTTTTGGAGAAAAAAATATTTTGGAAATTTGGATTGAGCCCAGTATTTTAATTTCCATACCTGGTCCAGTTTCAGTACAAATTCTTTGGGTAGTGTTGTGTGGTCCATATCACCCTTAACAGGGAGAAATTGTCCCATGATCCCTTCTAATGAAATGTTTTATATTTAAGTATGAATACTAAAAAAGAAGAACCATTTAATATGGACCAGTATAGTGATGGTTGTTATTAAATTATTAAACAGAATTGAATCCTGATGAATTCAAATAGTGCTAAAAAATTATATTTAATATTTAAACATTAAAATTTCACACAAATTATGAACATTTCAAATAAAATCTATAAAGGGGGAAAATAAAAAGTTATGAAAATATTAATAATATAGATAATCCTTGCATATCATTCACATTAAATATCATGGATTCTTAGGGAAAGGGAACAAAATAAGGGAGATATCAAATTATGAGTAATGGGTAAAATATAGTAGAATCAATAATGAAACCATGAGGATAGTAAATATTCCAAGGTAAATAATTAAACAAAAGTTATATATAATAAATAAACTAAGAAGGAAGTGTGTAATCTATATCTAAATGTAGGTAATTCATAACACATTCTATTTAATTAATAACATTGCTATAATAAATGGATATCCATAATCAATTTGGTAATCTAAATAACGTAAAACCATGTCATTCTAACAAGAAACTGATATTTAATTATTTCCCTAGATTTTTTTCATAGTGAAAATTTCATGGATAGAAATGGCTAAAATATAAATGTATATTATTCATAATTATTGGATTACATCTTAACTTGGTACATGGAACCTTTACTGGAAAGATCTATTCTATAGATAATTTAAAACTATTGGGTAAAACCCCATATGATTGGGCCAACTAATTAAATTCATGAGACTACCAATGCATTGAGGGAATATAAATTACCAGGACCCACCTATGTATTCGATTTAAAATCATTACGCAATGTTTTAATAAAAAATTTAATAGTATACGTTATCATAAAATATTTTTATTCCATATAGATTACAGATTTATCAACATTTCCCCAACTCATAAAATAACAGTCAATATTAACACCTTCTAATAAAATGGTATAGAGTTTTAAAAATAACAATATCCATCACAAAAAATATGGGTATTTACTTTAAAATTAATTTATAATAAATAAATATCACAAGGAAGTGATTTTCCCAATAGAAAGGTAATAATAACAAAATAATGTGTGATTGTAATGATAATTTTTACCATATAGAAATTTTCATATGAAAACCCCTCAAATGATATAATTAAATTTCAAACATAAAATAACATTAATTATTAGTTTATAATGATATTAAATTACACTATGTTTATATATAGACCACATTAATGTGAATTTGTTCATAATAAAAAATATTTATCAATGGAATGTAAATAGAGATGAAATCCATTACCGTACACTCCCTTTTCATTGAATGAATGTTGACCTAATATATAATTGTTTTATGAAATTTATTAAATTATTAAATAACCATATTAATATTTATTATATGATATATTATATTTCTATAACAACGTTTCATTAGTTTATTAATAATATTTCATTATTTTCAATGTTTTGGGTACTAATTGCACTATATTTGAGGATGTTTTGACTTGTTATTTAATGTTAATATGAATTAGATCATTGTTTAGTTGTCCACATAAAATAAAAAATTATGAAACTATAATATAAATTTTCTATATATATATTTATAGTAATCAATAAAATTTAGTGATATTAAATGAAATTTATTGTTCATAGATATGGTATATCGTACGTACACATGAACGCAACTTCCAGTTCCTTTTTGTATTAAAGAAAAAAATCATATATTTGTAAATTATATTTAAAGAATCATATTTATGTATTATATATTCCATATTTTTAATAAAACCATCCTTAATACATTCCATATGATGTGTGAATAAATCAAATGGATTTGCGAAGTTGTAGTTTGCCACACATAAAAACAATCTTACTGTACTCCCACAAAATAGAAAGTATAGAAGAATGAGTTATAGAATAATTCAATAAGTATTAATACATCATAAATATAATATATTATAAGTTTTTTCTCTTTATTCCTAACCTTTATTGGTGGTAAAGGATGAAATAATGATATTGATTCATGATGTGGAAGTTTTTCTTACACATGAATGATGATTGTGTATATCATTGAATGGAAGTGTGTGAATTTTGAGGTCATAAACATAAAATAATAATATATCAAAATATTAATGATATTGAGGTAATTATATAAGTTATATATAATATAAATTGAAGGAGTATTATAGATGAATAAAATTAAAATTCTTATAGAGGGAAATTGCCTCTTCTTTGGGTATGCTCCTTAAGTTTGCACAAATTCCTTCCTAAGAAGGATTTATACAAAATATAATGAATATAGGATGATGAAAGTGAATTTAGTGAGTGATTTTTAGGAGATATTTGTTGATCTAAATTTTTTTAGAGTATTGAAGAATTGGGGGAGCGAGTGCCTTTTTATAGTTGAGGAGGTGTGGTATTCTAGTAAATACGCAATAGTATTCACTATTGGGAGGTCTCCTTGTCCTAATGTATCTAAAATATAAATGAATAATTGGGTTGGAGGATAATATGATTGATAAATACTTCTAGAAAACAATATAATAAATGTTTTAAACATTGGTTTCAATAAATAGGATGTTTTCTTATTTTATTATTTTGGTTTTTTCAATCAGTTAACTAGATTTACAAAAAATAATAATTTATCCTCTAAAAATAATTTAAACATATAAATATTATATATTATTTACCCAATAATTATAAAAATTAAATCTAATTTATAAAATTATATTCTCTTATTTTTTGGAAATTAATTATAATAGAAGCCCATGTAATGCACAAAAACACTACTTTAACCCAATCCACATTATCAATGTTTTTAATATTTAAGGGTAAAAATGTTCATTACAAAAGATAAATTATTGCATTATAGAGTATTTTTTTATATTTATTAATATATAAATAAAAAATGGAATAATATAGTAATTTTATTAATTTTAATTCATTTAACAAATTATCATTTATTATAAAAAACATTCATGCATATTTTGACAATTTTTCTTATTTGTATTTAAAAATTTAATTAAAATGATGAAATTTGAATATATTTGGTTTAAAATTTTGTAACATGATATATAATTCCATAGAGTTAATGTAAGGAAATAAGAAATTCAATTTACATCTCTTTTAATATTTTTAGTATAATTTATTTAAATTAAGTATTAACTAAATAATTACATTGTTGGCATTATTTAGCATTTTAAGTGAAACATTCACCAATAAAATATTTTAATAACTTTTTATGATGGAAAAAAATAATTTATATTTAAAAATAATGTTTATAAATGGCCTATTAATTTTTTCCCATTCCCAAATCCATACAAATATTAACAATAAGAAAAAAATATTTTTGTATTTTTTAATTACTTAACATAATATATGTGTAAAAATCAAGGGAACATTTCCAAAAACTCATAACATTAGATAATATGGTCATAATTGTGTAAAAATGTCCATAAAATATTTTTGGAATAGTTTTTTGTTTATTTATCCCCTAGAGTTTATGTTTAGTCACTTAGTAAAACTGTTTTTCACTTAAATAAAGTAATTAATTTTAATTTTATTTAATAGTCATTATAGTAAAAAAATTAATATTAAATTATTAGAGAATATAAAATAGTTTGTAATAAAATATTATATTTATTTTAATTAATTAAATTCATATAAGTCGGATAATTTTAATTTGTAAATAATCTGGCAGACATGACATTAAAGAGGGGGTTTAAGCTAAATTGATTGAAATATAACATTGTTTTTATATCTAAAATCAATATAAAAATGACTCAAATGAATTAAATTTTATTAATATATGTATAATTAGTTTAATTATACATTAAAAAATTTTAAAATATAAGTTTTCATTAAAAATTATATAAATGAAAACCATGTTTTCGAATAAAATTCAATATTGTTCACTTTTCATCAATTTGATAAAATTCATAGAAAAATATAAAAATTAAATATAATATAACATTGACTATTGAATATGAAAAATTATTTTTATTTGTTTGAGAAACTATATAAATGTTTAATAATTATTTCTTAAAATATGTGCAACATTATATGGCAGAAAATCTGCCTTTATAAAATAAACAATTTTTATGTGTAAATTTAGATTTTTTCTTATCTTATGCCTATAAAATTTATTTTATGAATTTAATACATTTTATTTAATATATATTATATTAAATTCATTAATATCATTCCCCAATATGTATTTAATTATTTTATTATGATATAAAAAAATTAGTCATTTAAAAATTGTTTTTACAAAATCATTTTATATTCAATTTGTTTTTATTTTCATTTCTAAAAAATTGGTAACCAATGAATTAAACCATATATTTTCATATATTTGTAAATAATAATCAAAAACTACAATTAAATATCTATGATTTTATTTTCAAATTAATATTAATATTATTTAGTAAAACTCAGTCTGGCATGTAGACCAATTTTTTTGAAAAACGTCATTGTTCTGTGAAACACAAGATAAGTTAGAGTTTAATTCATTGAAAACTATATCATATTTTGAATTTATTTAAAATAATATATATATATATATATATTAAGATTTTATATTCACATAATAAACTTTTTTTCTCTTATAATTGATGTATTTAATAAAATATTATTCTTTTATAATTTTCAGGTTTTACATTGTCCCCACATTAAATAAATCGAGTACATATAATTTAACGATGATATAGGAAATCCAAAGATTGATATCTGGAAATAAAATCCATATCAAAATAAAATCACAATAATTATAATAAAAAATCATCTTAATATGAGAGTAACTGGTGTATAATAGTTATCCAGAATAATCACATAACTAGGTTTTTGAGTGTGGTAACAAATATGGGAAATGAAAACATGGACATGAAGGAGAAAAATTGAACCCAAATTCTAATGTAAAGTGATTGAAAACATTATTAAAATGAATTGTGGGGATCCAGATAAGGATAACTACCACAAATCCATAAACCAATTTGGCATTAAAAATTTCACTCATATCATAAAAATGATGATAATTGGACAATAATTATGTTTCAAAATTATTTTTCTAGTGTTGAGGAATTATTTTTTAGTCAAATGTAATATAATTTATTAATATGTTTCTATTTCATTTGTAAAATCTTATTCTTTATTTTTACGTTGATCCATTTATTCATTATATCTTATCAGGAGTTGCATCATATAGTGATGTAAAATATTAATCTCTAAAAGGTCATCAAAATTTCAACATAAAAAATTTAATAAATAGTAAAACATATTTCTCTACTAAAATACTATGATCCAAAGATTTTTAATAATTTCACTAAATTTAAAAAATTATCTTATCATTATTCTTTTCCATGGTAGCCAATATTATCAAATCTACATTATACGATCAATATTATCCCAAAATCAGAAACACATTTAGGGTTATCTATTAGTAAACCTAATGTTTTATTAAATATTAACTTTCTATTGAATAAATTTACATTATAAGCATCAATATACTCTCTAAAATCCTTAATGAAATAATTCATTACTAAAATACTTTTACATTTCATAATTATTATAACCTTTACATTATTGATAAAATAATAAAATGGAAAAATTAAAAAACATGTGAATAATAATCATTTATCATCAACAGTGGTAGTAGAAAATGTTATACCATGATCCATTAGCCACTTTTGTGGTTAATTAATTTTCTCCTAGGTACATTGATTTTTATAGTTTCCCATATTCTTAAAATTGAAGAATTATAAATTTTAAAAAAATATTTAAACCCTTAAAATAACAAGCATGATTTCTTTTCTCTCCACACGTGTAACAAAATACCATTATTTTTAAGTAAGTATTACTGTGATTCTTTAAACAATTAAAACATATGGGTAAATACTTCTTTACCTTCACCCCATTATCCATATTTTTATTAGCTTTACTATTTTCCCATGTTTCCCATCAAATCCATAATAATTAGATAATTATTTCTCTATATTATTAGCACATTATACAATGTCATCATATGATGAAAATATTTAAGGGAATAATTCCCTTTGAATGATTGTCTTAAGGTAATAAAATATATGATCCTTCTAACTCATTTGATCACATGCATTGGTGAGGTTCCCAATCCATCTTCTAGGAGGCATTTTAAAATGAAGACATATACTACATTAGGTAATATAATTATATAGAATAATGTATAATATAGAAATTGTTGAAACAGTTAACACATATTGAATTTTTTTTATATATTATATCACAATTACTAACATGGTATCATTGGGGATATCATTATTTTAATAGGAGTTAATATTTGTTTATAAAGAAAATACGATTTATCATACTTATATCTCATATGATTTTCAAACCAAGTGTGGAGTAAGGCCTATTATACAGTACTTGGCTCTACATGAGTCATGACAGACAAACACTTTTTTGGGTTTTTACCCCAAAGTACATCTTTACCTAACCAACATCCACTTGTAGAATTCAAAAAGGGATTTTTTTCTTAGAAGGACCACATAATCTCTACCGTAAAAAAAATTTAGGATGTTCTTAAATAATTATCCTCAAAGTCCACCATTGGGTTATGTTTTCTATTCAATTTTTTCTGAATTCATGTTTTAGAGGTTTACACTAAAGATCATCTAATACTAACTATAATGAACAACCCTATAAATCACTATGTTAGTTCATAATACCATTACATTTGCATTATATACATGTAATAAAATCATGAAGTAATGAATATGTTAATAGTTTTTGTAAAATAGGTACATAGACGAGTCTTACAATACATTTTGAGAATATATATTACTTAATTATTTTTTAAGAATAATTTTATTCCATCTAGATAATCCCTTTATATCATTTATTTTAATATTTTTGGATTCCTAGGTAAAGGGATTAAAATAATAGTGAGATGAAATTCTCAATAAAGGTTATTTATAATAAAATAAATAAAGAAACAATGAGAATGAAATATATGGAAATATAAATAACTGGACATGTATTCCAAGTAATCAATAAAAAATAAGGAAGTGTGTAAAACATATGGAAAGGTAAATTACTAATATAACTGATCATTTAATAAAAACCATGAATATTATAAATTGACGAGACATAATCAAAATGGATAGTTAAATAAGTAAATACCATTTATTTCAATCAATAATTTGAGAATGAAATGCATCTATAGATATCTTCCTAGGGATAATGTCATGGATAATAATAAATAACATCTAAATATAGTAAATGAATAATTATTGGTCGTCATGTTTCCCAAGTGCATAGAACTTTTACTATCAGGACCTATTCTCAAGGTTATTTAACAATACGTGGTAAAACCCAATCATCTTTGGCCAACTGATACGTCTCATGTGACTACCCATGCTTCGAGGGGCTATAATTAACTGGGCCCACCCATTTCATCAAGATATAGGTATTAATAAAATTAAAAATAATTTTTTAATAATGTTTCTTATTATCAAATATCTATGTTGAGTAAATGATACAAATTTATCAACCATTCCCCAATTAATCAAATACAATTAAATATAAACACCATGTGTAAAAAAGGTATTATGTTTAGGATATAATAAAATTAATCACAAAAGAATATTAAATTTTTAGATAAATATAATGTATAATAAATAATAATAATAAGAAACTGATTATTCCGTGATAAATTTAACAATTACAAAATAAAATAAGATAGTAAAGATTATATTCACCACTTGGTAATTTTTATATCAAAATGACTTAGAATAGATAATTCAATTTGAAAATTAGAATTACATAAATTTAGAGTGAATAATGATATTTATATGACAATGGGGTATAATATACACCACATTAAAATTAATTGGTTTAAAATAACAAATAACTCTCAATATAATGTAAATTGGGAGGAAATCACTTTCCTTACACTCGTTTTTGGTTAAAACCCCTTTTAAATCATATATATTTGTTTGAGTAATGTGATTATATTTTACAATAATAATATTAAAATTCATAATATCATATATGATCCTTTATAAACATCTTACCACCAGTTTGTTGATAATCTTTCATTATTTTCATTTTTTGGGCATTAATTGCCATGTTTTTCGAGTATGTTTTAAACTATTATTATTTTATTCTTATTAATTAGATAATTATTTAATAATATAAAAAATGTAAAACTTTTATTAAAATATCAAATATATTTAGTATATATGTATTTAAAATAATCCATAAAATTTAGTGATAGGGAATTTAATGCACTATTCATGGGGACAACAAGTCATACAAATGCATGAATGTTGCTTCCAATTTCTTATCATATTAAATAGAAAAAAATAAATGATTTAATTTTATATTATCATTCCATTATCATATTTATGTGATATATATAACATATTTCTATTAAGACCATCCTTAATAAATTCCATTTAAAGTGTGAATCACATCTCTTCTTGTGGTTGTTGTCCACCGCATAAACGAGCAACGTTATTGAAATCCCATAAAATTAAAAGTATAGATTCATGTGTTATATAATAATTATATAAGATTAAATACATAAAAAAATTATAAATATCATATATAATCCATATTTTCATAATTATTTCCAACCATGAGAGGTGGTAATGGATGAACAAATGACATCGATTTGTGAGGCGGTAGTTCATCGTACACACGAACAATAATTGTCTATCCCATTTGAAGGAATTGTGTGAATTTATAGTTAATAACAAAAAATAACAATATTTCAGTATATTGATGATATTTTGATTATTATATAATAATTTAATAATATAAATTAATTTATATGGAGAACTAAGTCAAATGAGAACACATTTAGAATAACATTAAATCTTCTTTGGATGTCGTCCTTAGAATAACACAAATACATTCCAATGTTAAATTTATTCCCAATATAAGGAATATAGGATGAGGTAACAGAATTTGGGGAGTGATTTGGATATATATATTTCTTGATCCCAATGGCATGAGTGGTGTGAATAAGTGTGGGTGGAGTTTGTTCCTTTTTATAGTTTAGCTGTGGAATTCTGGAAAATACTGAAAACTATTCAACATTGGGAGGTGAATAATTCCTCATGTGGGTAACATATTTATAATTAATGTGGTGTAAGTATTTTATGTTCGATATAAACCTCATCTATATAATAGAACACATTGTTTAAACATTTTATCCCTTAACTCATATGTTTCCATATTTTATCATTTGTCTTATATTATGTTAGCAGGTTTTCTAAACAATGTTAGTTATCGATTAATAATAATATAATTTGATACATTATAGATAATTATTTAACTATTATTATAAATATTATACAAAATTTATAATATAAAAATCATATATGTGGTATACATTAATTTTAATATAAGCACATGTAACCTTCAAAAACACTACATTAACCATAGTTATGTTAATGATGTTTTTACAATTTAGAGGTCGTTATGTCCATTATAAAAGATTAATTGGTCCATTAATTGAACATATTTTATATATATTATACATTCAATATAAATTTGTAAAATATAGTAATTTTTGTAATGTTAAAATAGTTAAGAAAATATCAGATATTATTAAATAAAATAAATGCCAATTTCCTCATTATTTTATTTAAATTTTAATGAAAATATATCAATAAAATGTTATATTTGAATATATACAATTAAAAGATATTATTCCGGAGTTATTAATATATAAAATATATCTAATACAATAGTTCATTCAATTTACATCAGTTTTTATGTTTTTTGTATCATTTAGTTTAGAAAATTATTAAATAAATAATTATATTGTTATTGTTTCATAAGAATTTTCCATAATTAATTCATTTATAAATATTATATAATTGTTATTATTATAGAAAAAAATATATTTATCTTTCACAAAAATGATTATAATGTATCGTATGTATTTGTTCTTCTATTACCAAAGCATTATAAATATTAAAAATAAATAAATAATTGTCTTAAATTATCATTTACATGAATTGATATATTATAACATTCATTTAAATGTTTCTCATAACTCATTAAATTTTATCTTGAGGTCATAAGGTTCCACATATGTTCCACTAATGGGTTATGGACAAGTTTCTAGGTCATTTCCTGCATTCACCTTAATGTTTAGTCTATTAGTAAACATGTTCTCTCTTAATCCTTATAATTAATTTATATTTTTTTCTCTACTAATTTTGGTTAAAAATTAAGTTGAATGTATTATAAAAGTTATATTATTATAATTAAAAATGTTGAATCCATTTTTCTTAATTCAATTCATATAAATGGGTGAATTAAATTTTAAATTAATCTGTAAAACGTGATGAGAAATCATGGTTTTAAAGTGAAAATAATCAAACGTTCACAATGTTTTTATATCAAAATTAAATATAAAAATGATTCCAATGACCTATATTAGATCTATATATGTAAAATTTATTCAGTTTTAACTTAAAAACAATTTAACATATAATTATATTTTATCAATTATTTAAATGAAAATTCTTCTTTCAATTAAAATTCCGTTGATTTCATTATTCATGAAAAATGAAACTTCTCAGAAAAATACCAAACAATAACCAATAGATATTTATTAAATTAAACTTTTATAAATATATATTATTTTTTAAAAATAATATACTTAAAACTTTTAAACATTATTTTTCAAACATGGTTTCCAATTAATAGAGGCAATGTAGCCTTTAGAAAAAATGGATTTTTTATATGAAAAATTAAATTTGATCTTATCGTATGTCTATAAAATCTATTGGGTGAATTTCAAAACATTTTATTTAATATACAATAAATAAATTTTATTAATATTATTCAATAATAGTAATTAATTTTATTTATTAAAATAAAATATCTTTGGGTGAAAAAATATATTTTTTATAAAATCAATTTATATTCAATTTGTTTTTATTTTCATTGATAATTAATTGGTAACAAATGGATTCAAACACATATTTTCATAGTATATTTAATCTTTTTTATATTATCCACATCAAATTCTCGGATATTATTATCAAAATAATATTAATAGTTATTAGGTCCACTAGGCTGAGTACCCTGAGAGGGGGGGGGGGTGAGTCAGGGTATGACTAATTAAAATTAAAGCCCGTTCTTATCTTGTTTCGCTGTTAAGAAAAACAATATTCTCTCACATTCTTGTTGTAAAATATAAATAGAAGGTAAAGCATGTACATGACACAACAATTTTTACTTGGTTCACCGCTAAGGGCTACGTCCAAGGAGTATACGCCGACAAGTTTTCAGTCCTACCAAATTCCACTATTCTTCACAGGATGTGGATTACAAGGTTCAGGTACAATCACTCTGTCACAGGCTCACTACCTTTACAAGATTTAGGGTCAGCTCACTGCTTTCCCAAGGGTTACTCCCTGTTTCTCTCTCTCTGCCTCACTGTCGGTGGAGAGGATCACCTTCTTCCTCTTCCTTTTCTCACTACGTCGGAAAGGATCCACTCATAGTTTATAGACCTATAGGTCACTTCATTTTCATGTAGGAATGCATCTTATTCTGTATGTATATGCTCTGTTGAAGTTCAACTTTCACCCGTAGATGAATCTCTCTTTGCACCGAACGTATCGGGCAACCTTCCATCTTCCACGCAGCCCGAAAATCACTGCTGGAAATAAACCTTACTTGCCGCACAAGTCAATATCAGAGTGCAAGTATCGGCGCACAAGTCACAATGGGTGAACATGTCTTCCTTGACCACTTGCACGACTCAAAATTCTGTAACTCCAAACCTGCGCGACTCACTTCCTTCCTCGCCTAAACCACCTCAGGCGTGCAACTAACACTTGGCACGCAACTTCCAACACTGGTGCGCAAGTCCCACTTGCGCGAAACACCACCACTTGCACGACCACCATACCTGCGTGACGGGAGATATGATTTCTCAAATTGTTTAACTCCAGTGAAGAATGAAGAGGGGTGGTCCAGTATTTATAGGCATTTGGTCACCCCTATGCGACAGCGCGTAACTCTCACCTCGGCGTGCAAGTCTCGGTGCGCAGATCTCTTCTTCTGCAAGTCACTTGCGCGACCTAATTCCAAACATGCGCGAACCTCTTTCCTTTTCCATATTTTTATCTTCTAATCTTGAAAAACCACAGGCGTGCAAGTTCTCAAGCTTCCAAGGCATCAGCGCGCAAGTATCTTTCACGGTGCGCAAGTCACTTGTGCGAAACCACCAATGTTTGCGTGAAACTTTTCCCATTGCCACATTTTGATGATCTGATCATGAAAAACATATGGAGTTCAAGTTTCCAAGCTTTCAAGTACATTACATGCAAGTCCCTTTGCCAGAAATCACTTTTCTTCATTTGACGATTTTCAGGCCCAAAAATTGGCAAACATTGTAAAACGACGCCACCTTATATTTGTTCTTTTGTACCACCTCCAGATCATCCATTCCTTTTGTCAACGTTCTTGAATCAAACATGGATCGTTTACCTCAGCTCTTGAACTCGACATTCCATCATGAAATCCTCTTTTTCAAAAAATTACCACTCAGATGTCCACTTTGTCAACAAACACAATCACCTCAAAAATGCTTCAATGATACCTTGAGGGATTTTTGTCCAACAATCTCCCCCATTGGGTTTGTTGAAAACTCTTCCATAAAAAGAAATGTCGTTGAATCTTCATCCACCATTCACCTCATTGTGATTTGGATAGCAATCATGGATTTACTCAACACATACTCTAAGCCCACATGAGCAATGCTCAGCGTGAGAAACAAGAGTAAATGAAAAGTTCATTAATGAATCACTTCAACTCTGACACCATCTGTTGACACCAAACTGATACCAATTTCCAAATTGATACCAATTGTTGATACTTCAATGATACCAATTTTTGGAAATATTCATACCACATTCCAACACCACTCTTCTCTTCTGCCTTTATCATGATCCTCAGTTGTCGTGATATCTAATCTTTGATCGATCACTTCTAGCATTGTCAAATTTAAAAATCTCCCCCTTTCTCATTTCTCCCCCTATCTGGATGCTCCACTGGATATCTTCTCCCCGTATCTATCATGATTTCTCAAATAGACACACTGTCTCCCCCTTGAACAATCACTATTTCCCCCCCCCTTTGTCAACGAACCCAAAGGTCACTCCTTTGTAGTCTGTAACATAGTAGAGAACACATATTAGTACATTAGGGGAAAAAACATCATACCTTGGGGATAGGGGGTGATTCACATCCACACACTTTTAAGTGCGGGGAATAGACTGAACTCCCAGAGCCAGTCGATGCCTTTCGAATTCTTCCTTAGGTAAGGCCTTTGTCAGAATATCTGCATCCTATAACTCTATAGGCACATACTCCAACTTCAAAATCCCTTGCTCCACTTTCTCCTTGATAAAATGATATTTGATCTCAATGTGCTTTTTCCTTGAGTGATGAACTGGATTTTTTCTAAGATTGATAGCAATTGAGTTATCACTCTGGATTCCGATCGGAGACTTCTCTTCAACTCCCATATCATCAAGCTGCTGCTTCATCCATAATAACTGTGTGCATGCTTGAGTGGCTGCAATATACTCAGCTTATGTGGTGCTTAATGAAATGTAATCCTGATTCTTGATAAGCCAAGAAATACACAATCCACCAAGATAGAATGCACCACCTGGTGTTGATTTTCTATCATCCGCTGAACCGGCCCAGTCCGCATCAGTATATCCTAATAAATCTGTCTGAAATTTATCAGTATATGTCAAGCTTAAATCCACTATGCCCTAGATATAACGAAGTATTATTTTCACTGCAAGCATATGGATTTCCTTGGGATTACTCTGATATCTCGCTACTTGTCATGTGGAGAAAAACATATCAGGCCTTGTCGTGGTCAAGTACAACAAACTTCCAATAATTTGCCTGTATTCTGTGATATTAACTGCCTTGCCATCCTCATATTTTGATAATTTCATCTGGGTAGCAACCGTTGTCTTCATCTCCGTGGAATTCTCCTATCCAAACCTTCTCAAAACCTCCTTTCCATATTTGGATTGAGAAATAAAAGTTCCATTACTTGTGTCACCTGTAAGCCAAGGAAAATGTTAGCTCTCCAATCATTGACATTTCAAACTCATTTTTCATGAATTCAGAAAACTATCCACACTGAGCTTCATCTGATCCGCCAAATATTATGTCGTCAACATAGAACAACACCATCATCCTTTGATTACTATTATTGTTGAAATAGATATTGTAATCAACACCACCATGCTAGAAACCAAGCTTCTTCAAGTACTGATCAAGCCTTGAGTACTATGCTCTTGGTGCTTGTTTCAACCCATAAAACGCCTTCTCCAGCCTACAAACTTTTTTCTCATCCTCATGAATGAGAAAACCATCTGGCTGCTCAATGTACACCTCTTCTTCCAGAACCCCATTTAGAAATGCAGATTTGACGTCCATCTGGAACACTTTGAACTTTCTTTTGATTGATATGGCCAAAAATAATCTGATTGTCTCCAGCCTTACAACCGGTGTAAATGTCTTATCTAAATCTATTCCCTCTTTCTGGGAGTATCCCTTGCACACTAGCCATTCTTTGTTTCGAATCATAGTTCCATCTTCATTCATCTTGTTGCGATAGACCCATTTAGTCCCAATGACATTCTTGTCTGATGGCCTCGAAACAATCTCCCACGTCTGGTTCTTCTCAATTTGATCAAACTCTTCATTCATAGCCTGAACCCAGTTCTCATCTTTAGCTGCATTGAAAAAACATTTCGGCTCCACCTGAGATAAAAACGATGTTTTCTATAATGAATTCATTCTTCAAGTCTGAACTGGAGTTGTCTGATCACCAATGATATTCTGCCTTTCAATTTCAGCTCTACTCTTTGGCTTCCTTGTAGATACAGACTTGACACTTTCTTGTTCATCATCATTATCTTCTTCTAAGTCAGCCTCTACCACATCTACTTCCCCTGTGTCTCTTACCTCATCATCACTCTCATCCAGAAACTATTCACTAGGTCTTTGAGTATTCTGTTCATTTTATACTATAGTGAGATCATTTCTCTCAACAATTTTCCCCATCCTTTTGATGAATCATTTATATGATTTACTTTTCCCTGAGTAGCCAAGGAATATCCCCTCATCTCCTCGTGCCTCAAACTTCCTGTGATTTTCTTTTTTGAGAATAAAAAACTTTCTTCCAAAGATTCGAAAGTATTTAAACATTGGATTCTTTCCGTACCATAGTTTATACGGAGTCTTCCCTTGCTTTGGACACAAAAAAGACCTATTCGAAACATACACTGATGTCAAAACTGCTTCCTTCCAAAATTTATTTGATAGGTCTTTATCAATAAGAATCATTCTAGCCATGTTTTTGATGATCCGATTTCTCCTTTTAACGACTCTATTCTGTTGGGGAGTTCTCACTGATGAAACTTGATGCCTTATCCCGTGCTTCTTGAGATAGTCTTCGACTTGAATGTTTGTGAATTCTGTACCGTTATCAGTACGAAACTTCAGAATTTTCTGCCCAAGCATCTTTTCTGATTCCCTCCTATACTGCTTTATGAAACTAAACACCTCTATCTTATGGGTAATGACAAACACCCAGACCATTCTGCTAAAATCACCAATGAAAAAAACATAGTACCTTTTCCCGTTTATAGCTCAAAGTGAGATAGGTCCACATACATTAGCATGCACCAATTCGAGAACTCTAGTTGATTTTTGTTCCTTTGGCTTGTATGACTTTTTGATGATCTTCCCTTGTTTCCAAACATCACACATATGAGTGCGATCATGTGATAGTTTGGGAAGGTCTCTAGCAGTATCACACTTTACCAGATCTTCCATGGATGGTTGGCAGAGATGACCAAGTTGCTTATGCCATAGATGGTTTTCTTCTTCTTTGGATAAAAAACACGAATCTTCTTCCCCACATACTAGGTAAAGATTTCCCTTTATCTGTTTTCCCTATAGAATGACTAATCCATATTTTCCTTTAACAATACACATCTTCATGGTAAATCAGATAGAGTGCACAGAGTCACATAGTTGACTGACACTGAGCAAGTTATGACTGAGACCCTCTACTACCAAGACATCAGCACATCTCATTTATTTGCCCCCAAAATTGGATTTCCCTGAGCCAACAATCTTCTGGCCTTCATCATTTCCAAATTTTTCAACTCCTTATTTGTCATATTTTATGTCTGTAATAAGATCCTTATTACCCGTCATGTGAGATGTGCAACCACTATCAAGGATCCATACACCAGAGCGATCTAATGCTTTAAGGGAAATCTCTTCCACCATGGCCTTCTCAATTTTATTCTTCTTGGTCCATACTTTTTCCTTCACACTCGGCATATATTGAGACTTCTGTTATTTCTCAGAGTAAGATGGACTAGCTTCATCTTGCAAAGCCGCAAATCTATTCTGCATTTTTAACTCACCTGTGGGTTTATTGATCTGCTGCTTGTGAATGTTTTGATTATGATTTGGCTCATTTCTCTGTATGGTCGAAGTACAGTACCTAGAAATGCTTCCAAATCCTCCACACCAAAAACAGTGTCCTTCGAAATATGTTCTGGACAATTGTTCTCTGTTTGGCTTCCACATCTGTTCTTGTTCCCTTTGATATCTCTTGGCTATGGAACACACATACTGTGAATGTCCCATTTTCCCGCAATAATAACACCTGATATATGGTGCATTCCTTCGTGGTACTACAACATTATGATTTTCCCTTTGGGATATTTGAATATTATGGTTTTTCTTTGTGCCCAAATCAACCTTAAATATCGGGACAAGTGTTTGAGGTCTGACCTCAATTGTCACAGATTTTTGTTTCTAATTAAGCCCTGAAACAGCCTTAACATCTGAGATCAATTGCTACTTATTCCCTACTGAACTACTAGGCTCCTCTTTCATCTTTTCAGTCTTCATAACAACCTGCCTTCCCAGTAATGTGTTAGGAATCAAAGTTTTTTCATGGTCTTTGACTTTTCTCCACAGACCGAAAACTTCCTCTTCAATCTCTTTGATACGCTTGACGTGATCTTTCAATTTTCCGTTCAATCCATCGATCTCCCTTTTTTGTTCTTCAATATTGAGCTTATGATAATAAACCTTTTCTGTGTTCTCTTTCCTTGAAGACTTAAGGATTTCTATTTCTTTTGAAAGCTCGAACTTCTCGTCTTCCTGCTGTTGCATGTAGAGTTTGGCATCATATACCACCTTGTTAGCATTCTTTGTTTTTTCTCTCCAAATATCTATCTCTTCAAGATTTTCTTCTAATTCAGCTTCCATGTCAACTCTCCCTTCAATTTATTCTTCTTCCTCATCAGTTTCAGTTTCTTTCTTTTCTTGAGAACTACTGACAACAACCACCATTGCATTTTGTCTATGATCTTTTCAGTTTTATATCTCTTCAATTTCTTCACCCTCAGACTCATCTGAACTGTCTATTTCTTGTGAAAGAAGATTCTTCTTCTTGAAGAAATTTCTCTTGAACTGCTTCTTCCCTTTCACATAGGCTGAATATTTTTTCTTGTTAATTTCAACTTCATCTTCATCATTTTCTTCTTGAAACTTTTTGGGACACCTTGCAGCAATATGACCAACTTTTCCACACCTAAATAAAGCAAGTGGAAGCTTCCCTTTGAACTTTCCTTTTCCTATTTGAAAATTTGAGGAGAGGAATGAAATTACCTCATCTGTCTCTTCTTCTTCCTGAGAATATTCAATGTTGAGCTTCTTCATGGCCTTAAATTCCACCTCTTTGGACTTTCCCTTTTCCACAGCCTCATAATAAACGTTCCTCATTTCATATTCAACCAAGGTACTGTGCAAATTATCCAGTGTCAGCTATTTTAGATCTTTATCTTCTAGTACTGAAACTTTCGGATTGAACCGAGGTGGAAGTTTCATCAAGATGCACTTTATGATCTTTATGTCTTCAATGACTTCTCCAAGACCTCGCATATCTTCCACAACAATGTTTACCCTGTCAAAGAATGCATCAACGGACTCATTCGGTTTTTTTAGATCTTCATATTTGTTCCACAACACCTGAAGCTTTGCCTCTCTGACCTTTGTATCCACTTCATATATATTCAAAAGATTTTCCCACATGGCATGTGAAATTTTTCATGACATCACCTTCATGTAGATGGGATTGGAAAGGGCTCCCCCTAAGTCATTGATTGCTTTAGAATCAGCATACAACTCTCTATGCTCAGCATCTGATAATGAACCAATATTAATATCAGCTGTGATACCATGCATAGCTGCTGAAAACACATCCATTCCCATGGATCAGAAATAGTGTTGCATTCGATTCTTCCATATCTGAGAATTACATCTATCGAAGATCATAATCCCTTTATGATTAGTGACCTCTATTGAGAGAAGACCTAATATCAACCTTTCCCTCTGATACCAATTGTTAGGTCCACTAGGCTAAGTACCCTGAGAGGGGGGTGAATTAGGGTATGACTAATTAAAATTAAAGCCTTTTCTAATCTTGTTTCACTATTAAGAAAAAAACTCTTCTCTCACTTTCCTATTGCACAATATAAACAGAAGGTAAAGCATGTACATGACACAACAATTTTTACTTGGTTCACCACTAAGGGCTACATCCAAGGAGCATACGCCGACAAGTTGCAGGTCGTACCAAATTACACTATTCTTCACTAGACGTGGATTACATGGTTCGGGTACAGTCACTCTGTCCCAAGCTCACTGCCTTTACAAGAGTTAGGGTCAACTCACTGCTTTCCAAAGGGTCACTCCCTGTTTCTCTCTCTCTGGATCACTGCGGGTGAAGAGGATCACATTCTTCCTCTTTCTTTTCTCACTGCGTCGGAAAGTATCCACTCACTGTTTATAGACCTATAGGTCTCTTAATTTTCATGAAGGAATGTATCTTCCTCTGTATGTAGATGCTCTGTTGAAGTTCAATTTTCACCCGTAGATGAATCTCTCTTTGCACCGAATGTATCGGGCAACCTTCCAGCTTCCACACAGCCTGAAAATCACTGCTGGAAATAAACCTTACTTAGCATGTAAGTCAATATCAGCGCGCAAGTATCGGCATGCAAGTCACAATGGGAGCACAATTTTTCCTCAACCACTTGCATGAATCAAGCTTCTACAACTCCAAACCTGCGCGACTCACTTCCTTCCTCGCCTAAACCACCTCAGTCGCGCAACTAACACTTAGCGCGCAACTTACAACACTGGTGCACATGTCCCACTTGCGCGACCACCACACCTGCGCGACGGGAGCTCTGATTTCTCGAAGATTTGAAATCCGGTGAAGAATGAAGAGGGGTGATCCAGTATTTATAGGCATATTGTCACTCCTGCGCGACGGTGCCCAACTCTCACCTCGGCGCGCAAGTCTCGGCTTGGAGATCTCTTCTTCTGCAAGTAACTTGCATGACCTAATTCCAAACATGCGAAAACCTATTTCATTTTCCATATTTTGATCTTCTGATCTTGAAGAACCACAGGCGTGCAAGTTCTCAAGCTTCTAAGGCATCAGCGTGCAAGTATCTTTCACAGCGCGCAAGTCACTTGCGCGAAACCACCAATACTTGCGCGAAACTTGTACCATTGCCACATTCTGATGATCTAATAATGAAAAACATATGGCGTGCAAGTTTCCAAGCCTTCAATTACACGGCGTGCAAGTCCCTTTGCCAAAAACCACTTCTCTTCATTTGATGATTTTCAGGCCGAAAAATTGGCAAACACTGGAAAATGGTGCCACCCTGTATCTATTCTTTTTTACTGCCTCCAGATCATCCATTCCTTTTTTTGACATTCTTGAATCAAACATAGATCATTGACCTCAGCTCTTGAACTCTAAATTCTATCATGAAATCTTCTTTGTCAACAAATCACCACTCAGATGTCCACTTTGTCCACAAACACAATCACCTCAAAAATTATTCAATGATACCTTGAGGGATTTTTTCCCAACAATAGTTTTCATCAACACTCATTATTTTTTTTCACAATCTATCTAAGAATGTCATTGTTATGTGCAACATAAGACAACTCAGTGTTTCAGGCATTGAAAAATATATCATAGATTGAATTTATCTTTAAAAAAATATATATTATAAATTTGTGGTTTTTTATTGATCTTATACTCTAGGTTTTTCATTTCATACACATTATTCAATAAAATATTAATCTGTCACACATTCGTGGTGTTAAAAATGTGGATTCAACAATTATGGTAAGAATTGGTGTCTAGAAACCATCTAGTAAATAGTTCTGGTATCAGATCACAGTGGAAAAAAATATAGAAATGTGAAGTCTATATTTTTAAATAAATTTAGACATATAATTTCCCTTCCCAAAAATCATCACATAATTAGAAAACCAAATATGCATAGTGCCACTCATTGTTGAAATTTCCTTCTTTGAATAGAACTAAAACTATTTCCCAACCCTAGGGATGATATTTTTTCCTATTTTGGAAATTATTTCTTATTGGGTATAATATATTTATAATATTTTATCCATGTAATTTTTTTAGATTATTGTATTCTAGATGGAATTTATTTATATTGTGTTATAATCCTTTATAGAGTTATTGGTTGCTGCCACATTTCACCCAAACAATCCTAAGGAACTCTTGAACATGTTGCCTAGGATGCCACGATTATGATCTAGGATTGTGAAATATTCCCTCTATCAAAATCCATAGGTAGTTATCTATTTACATTATGGGTAATAATTTCGATATCTCTTCAATACTTTATATAGAGTTTCATATTCAAATATAGATTAAAAAATTGATCAGATGGGAATGTTTTATACCATATATTTTCATCATGTAGTAGAAACATGAAACCCCTCAACTAACATTAATATTTTTTTTGAAAAATGATATGTTATGTTCATGGTGATTTTAGTTAAGAAATATATTACTTCATAATATTTTTTCTTTATATAATAACTTATGTAACATATAGCTCACAAGAAGATGGATCTTGAAAAATAATTCTTACAAACAAGAGTATCACAACCGCCTAAGATTTTGGTCATAAGATGATCATGATTGATTTAGTTTCATGAAAAAAACACCAATTCCCATTCTTACAATTCCATCATCATAGTAGATTCTATGTCAAATGATCATTTATCCACCTATTTTTCATGTTGTAATAACAACATAATTGGAAGAGAAAATTCATTAAATATTTCATAAGAACTATCCCACTAACATGAAACAACATTGGTGACCATTGAAAAATCATGGTCTTTATCATTCATTGTACATGAACTTGTATTAAGAAAACAATATTCAATGTCATTTGATTTGAATTCAATAAATTAAAAATAACTATGACCGATCATGAATCCATTGGGGAAAACTTTACCCTCACCACATATTCTCTGCTTAATTGTAATCTAGTAGCTTATCAAACAAGAAAACCATATCAGAGCAAGGTAAATGGTATCACCGTATTGAAAAATAAAACTCATTTCAGCATTAATAATCCAAAAAAACTAAATGATGTTCACAATAAATTTCATCAAAATTATCATAAATATTAGATTCATCAGACTCGAAATTAAACTACTTTTGCAAGCTGCTCAAATGGAAAAATTGGCCGCTTCTCTAAACGATCCATTAAATATCATAACCAAACACTAGTGGATTCAAATATTCTTATATGGTCACTGTGGAATCCCATCAAACATATTTAGAGATTGATTCTTCATTCTAGTGATCATAGTAGTAGATTTCTTTAAGCCTAATCCTCTAAAATCATTGGTTATTACATCAGTTCACCATCAATGAGAACAATATTCATCAAAAAGCATCAATCATTTAACTTCAATAAAATCTTCCACATAATGTTCCCTCGATCCAGAACTGATTTATTTCAGGTACATAGTACAAGTTTGGAAGTCAGTAGTGGTTTTTTTCTCCTCAACATCAACAATGATGATGATGATCATCCTTCAATCTCGATTACACTTCTTTGGTACATCGTCAGTTGATTATGGTGGATTTCATTATAAGATGAACGAGCTAAGTATAAATAACAGTGATGATAATCTTGATGTTCTTCATCCATTCTTTTAATGATCCAAACCACAAGCCTTTTCCTTTTATAATATCCACAATCATTTAATTTATATTCCACACTAAACAAATTTATCATATTGAATTTATTTTACAAATAGTTATGTAATATTTTAACACTTAAAATTATTCTCTTAAACTTTACTATTTAAAATTATATTACATGAATACATTTGTAGACGTTCTTCACAATTAATAAAATTCGTAGATTTCTATATTGAGAAAACAAATAGAACACATTATTTATTGTAAACAAAAATTTAAAATTATAAAAAAAAATTCAGTTGATATTTAAATTAAAGGGAACTAATAAAATGATTAAAAAAAATATTAAATAAAATAAATAAATAAAATAAAATAATAAATAAGAAAATAAAAAAAACAAATAAAATAATTTTTTAAAAGATTATATTGAAAAACATAAATTTAATAAAACAATAAAAGTGATAACAAATATCATTGTTTTAAAAAATACTAATAATTTTGTAAAAAGACTAAAAGACTAAAAATAAAAATACCGTAAAAATAGTAATTAACTCATTAATTCATTATAAAAATTTAAACACTTAAAAAACACAATGATAACAATTATTAAATTATTTAATGAAAATTAATACACATCTTTTCTAAAATTAATTAAATTTTTATAAAAACAATAGAAGTAAAATATGAATTATCATGAAACTAATGTAAGGAAAGAAATTTTATTTATGATTTCACAATATTATTTAAAATTATATAATAAATAAAAATTTGAAAATAATTTATAATTAAACATAAAAACATATATTAAACTTATATTTAATAACTTTATTAGTTTAATACAGAATTTAAATTAATTATTACATATGCACAGAAAACATTATCATAGTGAATAAAATAAATTCAAATCATATATTTTGTAAGGAAAATTAGCACCAAACTAAATCCATCTTTAAACATGAGGGTGTAAAATCCTATTCATTTCATACGCATGAAAATAGAAATTCCATTCACATTTTTGATAAAATCCAAAAGGGCCTTGTTTTGAAAACCTAGCGATGATTCATATAAAAATTAAAAAAACATAATATTTTAACATTGATTAATAATCCTTTTTTAAAAATTTAAAAATACTTATGAATTTTTTTTTGGAAAATGGGTATTTTGATGAATAAGTATTTTTAACCGAAGATAAAAATAACATTGGATTTTCTTAATAACTTTTTCTGTATCATATTTAGTACTAAAGAGTTTAAAAACCTACCATTACTTGAAAAATTTCATGAATTTGAATATGATAAGAAAATATATTTAATTAATATAGACATATCAAATAATTCCCCAATGGGATACATTCACAAAAACAATCCTGAATAGTGATGTCATTGTGAAATAAACCCTTACCACTTTGTTTACTTCTGAATCATTAGACCCCTAAAAGAAAATTCACAAATGAAACATTAAATACCATGAATAAAAATATATAAATGGTATAAAATATTAAATGGTAGTATATAAACAACAAAAAAAGAAATAATTTAGGATTACGAGATATGTCTCCTAAAAGTAAAATTGGGAAAAGAAACCATTATATTATGTTTGAATTCCTTTATATGTTACTGAAACTCATGTATAATAAATATAAGTTTACAATACATAAATTATAGAACCAAATTCATATATCTGATACTACAATTTAGTAACTTATAATCATTTACCACATATTTATTATCAATTATTTGTTAAAATAACTGTTTTAGGTGATAATAAATTTGTTTTTCATGTATGGTTAAGTTCTATAAATTTGGTACATTTAATTTGACCATGGTTAAATTATATAAATATTTTTAATAATTATATAAATGTATTATGTATTCACTATATATATAGATAAATATATTAAATTAATTGATATAAAATGGATGGCACCTTTCTTGGAGATTGTAGGCCATGTGTATGTATGAATGTTGTTTCCATTTTTCAAAATGTATTGAATGAAAGGAAAATAAATATTTATTAATGTTTAAAAATTAATTATTATTTCAAATATATAATTTAAATTAATTATATATATTTTTATTATCATCCATGTAAAAATAAAATGAAACATTTCACATTATTATGTGAAGGAAGTAGTCCACATGTGCACCCACGCGGTGTTATTATTAGCCAACAGATTTGGAGGTAAGATGTTAGAATAGATATTATAATTATATAAGTATGGTTAGAAAATAAATATAAAATAAATTCATTAACTTAGAATTTGATATATTTCATGTAAATCATATGTGAAAAGAAGATCACATTACTTCGCGAGGTGGTAGTCCATTGTACACATAAGAGACATTAATATATCTCCCACATAATGGATAATAATAATGTATATGTGACATCATAATTGAATAATTATAATAATTTAATAAATATAATATAAATATGTTATCTTTAAAATTATATCTTGAAATTAAATATGGTGATAGAAGGAAAATTACATCGGTTTTCGAGGCGGTAGTGCATCACACACATGATTTGTGGTTTCATATCCAACTTCATAGAAGTAGAGATTGACATGGGTTACTCCATTAATACAATAAAATCTATATATATTGGAGATAATTGTTTTATAATATTCTCATATAATATAAATGTTTTATGAAGTTGGATGAGTAAATAAAATTAATATGCATGATTAATAATTTAACTTCTTCTTTAGAGATCCTCTTCTGGTATATTGATAAAGCCTTATTTGGAGTGATTTATAATAAAAATAAGGAATCATTGTTTTAGAGACGGAATTAAGACGGTATTTGTGTAGTTATCTTCCAAACCGATGTAGTTTGTATATATTAAAATGAGGGGATATGATGTATCCTTTTATATGTTGGGGCATCATACTTGGTATTTTAAATTTATAAACTAATAACCAAGTTTTCCACATTATCGAAGCCCCAAAAATTGTTTCATTCTAGAACAATATAGTATATAGGGTTTAAATATGGATATATAGGTGGTTATAAATATATTTTTATCCATTTTAACAATTATATTCATAGACTAACTCCCACCCATTTATTCCTTAACTGTGGAAATTATTTTTTAGATTTTTTAAAATTCTTTAGAGACAATAACAAAGTTAACATTATTACATAATATAATTTTTTTATTCCAAATATGGATTCAGTTTTTAAAAATTCATGTAACATAATTGGTGGAAGGAAATTTAAAATTAAATCATAGGTGTGATGAAAGAGAATTTCTCAAAATATAAAATCATTTTTATTAATTCAACACACAAAAGTGGTGTAATGTAATTTAAAATTATACCATAGACCTGACCAAAGAGAAGTTCTTGAAAAAGAAAATTATCATAAGTATATAATTTCTAAATATAAAAATTTTATATGAAATTTATTCTAATGATATAAACTAGTTAAAATGGAATATAGTGGAACTAATTTTTGTTTAAAACAAATTTAAAATATGATTAAGCATTTAAAATAATTTAATTTTATAGGTACTTTTCAATAGAATTTAATATTATTTACTATTCAAGAACAAATAACTCATTTATGAAATTTCTAAAATAATCACAAAAAGATAATTTTGAAAGGACAATTTCAATTTTTTTATTTTTATAATTAAAATTTCTAAAATAGGTAAAAAAATTATTTTCAAATTATAGCCATAAAGTGCATCTAATCCTCATTTCAGATTTTTTTCAGATAACATTTATTTCAAATTAAAATTTTTTCTTATAATCATTAAGTAAACACAAAATTTATTTTATGCAATTTAATGCCATATAATTTTAATTATTTAGTTATTATTATTTATACCCCCCAATGTAATTTATATGTTCTAATGGTTATATTTAAATAAATATATTTTCATAGTGTATCGAGATTCATTTGAATTTGGTACTATGTCAATTAAAACATAGTGTTGTGTGTCATATAGTCAATCAAATATGTTTTTCCGATTTTAAAACCACATGGTGTTTTAAGAGACCACAAAACATAGGTATTTTTTTTATCTAATTGGATCCAACTAGTTGGTCTATATGTACATTAGATAGATATGGGTTTGAACACTATATTTTATCTCCAAAAAATGAGGTTATGAAATCCTGTTAATGAAACCAGGAGGTGCTATTAATATTTATTCAAGTTCCTGAGAGGGACTTCCAATATATCCTTATTAGTGTAATCATAACACATGTAATTTGGTTCCACATAACATGACATGTTTTACCTTTTAGGATTATGGGACAAATACTATAGTTGTTCCATTTAAGGTTATGTATCCATGAACACTTATAAATATTAAAAATTCATATTTAGTGTACAAGTATATTTGGATGTTTTTATATCTTCATTATGTCATGGAACAAAGGAATCATATTCTTATAACATAAGTAATGGATTTATGTGTTTGTACCTTCCTAGTGTAAGTACATGATGTAATTTTATACTCATAATATAAGGTTGGATTGTTCATCCAATGCTCATAACAGAGGATAACATATTCTACTCATAAATAGAAGAATGGTCCATCATATTATCATCAATACAGTATATTATGATTTTCACATAAGGTGGTTCATTTATTATTATTTTCATATTAGAAGTCCAATAAATTTTGTGAGATACCATATCATACAGAGTATATGGGATGATGTTGGTTGTGTAATTGAATATTGGGGTTACATTCTAAATATCATATTTGAAAATTAATTTTAAAACACATTATTTCAATTTAATTGTTCAACGTATTATGTCAGGATTTCTCCATGAAATTTCTAATCTTGTTTTAAGGACTACATGCTAGGAAATTTAATAATGTATCACTATGAATACCAGATGAAAGATGCCATGAATCCAGTTACAATGGGAATTTATCATTAGTGTCCCTCTCTATTTTACTCTTTCATATGTTCTATTTGAAGGTATTTTAGGGAACTTGAGATGACTATATTGACTAGATAATGTGAGGAAATTGGAGGAGTATCTCGATTCAATGAATATTGGGAGACCATGAATACTATATCATATCATGTAATTTTAGGAATCCATGAGGATAATATCAACTCAAGCTATATTGGGAAAATGTTGGATGTTTTAAATAACACAACCTAAATTAATCATCATATAAAAAATTGACTCATGCTGAGACTCTTGATTTTTAATTTGTTCAGTGATGGAAGTAGACAGATATAGTCGAACATCCAATAACACAACATATAGTTGATATTGACCATGGTTATGGGGGAAGGACTACTATCATTTGAGATGGTATGGTAGGTTTGGGTATCATTGTATAAAACTTGGGAAAGGTTTCTACCTAGTATGGGAATTGGGTGAAATAAACTCCTAGTAGAGAAATATGGTGAAGTGATGTCCATGTTTGTGGCTTGGTTGAATATGGTGTCTAATTATGCGACCTATGAAATGTGGAACTTCATTATGGAACTATGCCGAAATGTAACCCTAGTATTGTACAGCATATGTGATTGGTGCCCATTTTTCTAGGATCTAGCATAATACAACACCATGATAACTAGAACTCAGGTGGTGTGGAACCACAATGTATCAAGATAAGGTATCGTGGGGCTCTAGGGTTGTGTCAACAGGGTGGTGTGACACAAAAGTATTATAAATTAGGTGGTTCGACCTTATAGAATATATCCAATTATTAGTTATTTCTCATGGAATCTATTTCATCTCTTCTTATTCTTTATAACAACATGTGACCTTTCAATCAAGTGTCTTCAAATCATTTATTTTGGTTTTATTTTTCATTGGGTGAGTTTTGAAAACCATGAAATGGTAGGATACCTATAATGATGAATTCATGATATTGTTGGATTTATCACCATAAAATACTATATTTTCTACTATTTGTGGGGATGTTATATAACATACAATAGGATTACAAAATATATAATGTTCACATGATATATCCCATGAAATCAATACACATAAAATTTATTTTACACATCATGTAAGAGTTATAGGTCGTATAGTGAAATGATTTAATTTTCAATTAAAAATGTGATGCACTTTTGGGTGTATCATAAACTGAGATAATTTAAATTTGTGAAATGTATTATAGGTTTTATAATTCCTTTGATTCTTCTTTTAGGGTGACAAACAGTTCATTGATTCTTAATAATCTTTTTACCCCTGATATTATCAGAGCTCTTACCCTAGGCAGTTTTGGGTGATTCCAATCGCTTTAGATCAGTAAATTTTATGATTGATCAATATGGTTAGGAATTTAATTTCATTAGGTAGATGATAATTTCGGTTTATTCCTCATTTCGGGTTATGAGACTGAGTTCAGTAGGGATTTTTAATAGTTTCATGTTTTTTATCAATCCAATTTTTTCTATTTTCATGCTTTGTCTTCTAATGGTAGACTATGAAATTTCCAGTAATTGTTTTAAAAGAATATTAGGTTTTTTACATCCTTTAGGTAGGTTTATCATTTCATCGATTATAATTTCATGAATTTATGTTTTGTTTTTTGATTTCTTGAGATTTGAAAAGGAATTTAATGTGTTGAAATTGATAAATGTAATGGGTTTGTTTTTTATAGTGTTTTTCATTGACAATGTTATCTCATTGATTTTTAAAATAATGGATGTTCATAACTTACAGAAATTATTATTGTCTTTGAAAATGGTTTTTAAAAATTTGAGCATTATTTTTAAAATGTAAATTGACAAACATTTCCTAGTATTGACCTTGGTTTCATCAAGAAAGAGACATGAGTGTCCTTATTTAGTTTGACATGACTAGGAGATAACCTATTATATATCAATTTTCCATGGAAAGAGTAAATATTTTTTGGATCCAAAATTATTCCTTTTTGTCTTATGTTAGTGTAGTACGTATTAATCTATAGGATAGAGCTTGAATGGAAGGTGAATTGTTGTTTCTAGTTGTTTGCTGCCTGATAAATTACATCTTGAATTTTGTATCACATGCGTATCTATATTTATGTATTTTTACCTAATTTTATTTAACAATGGTATGTTTTATACTTTGTAAAACATGATATACAATATGTGGAAAACCTAATTATTGTTTCTGAAATTTTTTCAAATTTTATTATTTATAAAAATTCATGTAAAAATATTTTTTAAAAATAAAATATATGCATTATTGATATTATAACATATATAAATTCATTGGTTGTTTCTTACTAGGATCTATTTATCACACAATTGTTTTGCATTTAGGTGACTGTAGACATTGTTTTGCTATAAATACTAATATGGATTGGCATTCTATAGTATAACAGTATATCATTATGTCATTGTTTTGGGTTTGGAATGCTTTTTAGTGGTGATGGTTAGTCACATTGAGTCTTTTCCATATATACATGTCATATATCTAGGTTTAACCCATTTGGATTGGTTATATATCCCTTTTCCCTCTTTTTAATTTAGTTGTATGTCTTTTTTTACCTATATTCAAGAACTTTTTTATTGACTGTTAGATTCAACCTCATAATGGGATAAAATGGATGAATATTTTATATGACCTTGGTTATGTTTGATAGAATTTGGTATAAAAGGATTTAATTACCTTAATGGGTGTTATCACATCCTGAGTTGGTTTTGTGTCTTGGGTAGACATGAGAAGGATTATCTAAATCCAGAAAGTAGGTGTAGAAAAGGGGCATAGCCAGCTCACTCCCATGACTAAAATGGAGATAGAATGGGGGGTCATAAAATATTAACTATGACACAAACCTGGTATTTAGGATCATTTTAATGAATTTAACTATAAATCTATTTAAATTTAACTATTTTCTAATTTTGGGGACTTGGTGTGTGTTGGGTTGTTTGAGTAAACTAGTTGTGTAGTTTATTTATATGGACTCAATCCATTAAAAATTTATTCCCTTTTTGTGGTATAATTTCAAATTGCATTAAATTTATATTATTTAAAAACAATTTATTAATATTGAGGTCGAATACTTGTTATTATCGAAACAATAGAAAGAACCTCTTTTTTTTGTAGGGGATACTCATTAAATCACCTATTGAACCTGTAGGCATAAAATACAATTACATGGAACTGAAGGCTGATATTGTTGTCCTGAGGGCCCTTCGGTAAATTTTAATGCTATATTACCCCCACCACCATAGTTCCATCTACAATTACATGCCACTATTTCAGTATCACTGGTGCTACAATGGACCCTTCTTTGTTTGAAGTAGTTATCTATACCATTCAAACTCGGGTTTTAGTGGGAACCCTGAACTAGGGAAAATTAATGGATCATGTCTTTGAATATATGAATCAATATCCACTTATTTTCTATGGTGTAAAAGGAACCCAAGAATTAGAGGAGAAGCTTGAATAAAGTGGTAGGATCTTCAAAATTTTAAATACTCCTTATGAATCCATGGTGGAGTTTTTATGTATATTCTTCAGGGGATAGTAAGAAATGGTGGGTATCTGTATTATAATTTATGTTGTATGATAGTCTTACATGGGCTTCATTTAGTAAATTATTGACACAATTATTTTATCTTGAGAATTTATTTGCCGTAAAAATTCATAAGTTTTTTACATGGAGAACATGGAGCCTACGATTCAAGATTACTCTGTCTATTTTACTAAGTTGGTGTATTCGGAACTAGATCATTCCTATAATTATTAGCTAAATTCATGGAGTTTAGATATGTGTTTGAGAATTGATATTCAGTAGATTATATTTCTATTGTTCCATCTATACTTTTTTGATGTAGTGGATAAAGTGGAATTGGATGAGGCTAGCATATCTTGATAGAAATGATTGAGTTGAGCATTGGTTAGTGTAGTGGTTCACAGAGGGGATTATTATATTAAGAAAATGAAGTTCATGCATGGTCATTTTACTTCATAACTAGTTTAGGGGCTTCTTTAGGGTAGAAATATGATATTTTCAAACATTGTTGGTGGTGAGGTAATACTCGACCTCATTTTATAGATGACCTTAAGACTTGTCATCATTTTGGGAAATCTAGACTTAATTTTTTTTTTCTATTATAGGATTTCCAATGGAAGTGAATTTATAACCCCTTTCCCAAAGTGATCACATGATCAAGTTGATTCTCCCAATTATGGTCAGTTTTTTTTCCATTCCATGAAGATTTTCTAGATCACTATATCTAAAAATATTTCTGTTGTAGAGTGTGTTCTAATGTAATATAAAGTAGGTCCAACTACTGTTTTTGGTATGGTATTTATTTAATATTACATGGTGATATATTTATATAATACATGTGATACTAATTATTTTATTTTTTCAAGGATGGTTGGAGTTTTTGGGTTTCAATCGGATCTTATGTCATTTTGGTTGGATCATTCCACACCATTGGGAATGAGGTTTGGAAAAGGTTTCACATTCTTCGCATCTTGAGTGGTTATAGATTACATTGAGCTAGTTTAGAATGTATATGTTCTTGATATTGACATAATTTACATGACCATATCTTGGATTGGATGATTAGTGTTAAGAGCGAGATAGACTGTTATCACCATTAGTTATTGTTATTATCAACTGATGGTGTCACTAATGTTTTCTAGGGTGAGTGGGACTCTTTATCATAAAGGTAAGGGCCTATTTTTCTTTATTATGGTCTAATCATAATATAGTTGATTGAAATATTTCTTGATGCAATTGAACTTTCATTGGAATTCAAATAACTGTAGTTTTGTGTGAATATGTTTAGGCCATTCAAGAATATTTTTCTAGTTTAGTACAATAGAGATAAGTCATGTTTACTATTGAACTTCTCTATAGAAGGACATCCATTTCAATGTTATACTATAAAATGGAACCTATTTAGTTGGTTGGGCATAATTTATATCTTATGGAAAAGTAGGTGAAATTATTTATTCATTATAGAGACTCACTATTGGGTTCCCCTATAAAACATTCTAAAATGGAATCTATAAGCCGCATTTATTGTATTTACTATCAAAATATGAATTCAGTTTCTTTTAAGGAAAAAATCCTTTAAATAGAATTAATAACCTCTTTGATCAGCCTATATGGGATAATTAGTTTTATATGATAGTCTTATATTTAGTGTAAAACTAGTTGAGAGTCTGAGAAGATGACATACACAAGATAGTGTTTTCAAGTCTCTAGGGGAATTTAATGTTTTTGGTTATTCCATTCAGACTCACTAGTGCTCTCATAATGTTTATTGATTTGTTGAACTATATCATTAATCGGTTGGTGGACTATTTTGTTGTTATGTTCAAAGATGACTTGTTGGTGTACTCAAATACATATGAGGAACATGTTGACCATTTTTATGTCATTAAAATAACCTTTATTGATCATAATATATTTTGTAAAATTTATATGTTTGAGTTTTGGATCTTAGAGGTATTGTTTCTGGGGAATGTGTTATATGATAGGCGTGTCTTAGTGGATCATGAAATGGTACAGAAAGTAATGTACTAATAAATTAATATAAATATGTTTGATATTTGAATATTTGTTGTTCATTATAGTTATTATTGAATTTTGGTTCATTAAATCTTCAAGATATCATCTCTAATGAAATCTTTGAACTGTAAGGGTTTATTTTTTGAGTGGGATGAAAAATTTCAGAGATCTTTTGAAGAGATAAAATTTATGTTTATGTCAAAACTAGTGTTTATTTTCCTAGAACTGGGTTTAGGTTGTGATATTTTATGTGATGCCTTAAATATGGATTTTGGGTGTGTATTGATTCATGGAAAAGAGGTTCCATCTTATGGATCATAACAGTTACACCCTCTTTAGGAGAACTACCCTACCTATGATCTGGAGTTGACAATAATGATTCACGCACTTAAGATATTTCCTTAGTATATATTTGGGGAGATATTTATATTATATTATTATCACAAAAGTATGATGTATTATTACAATAATATGTATTTGAATGTTCAATATATATGATGGGTTTATTATCACCATAGTCTTGATTTTGATATCGTAGATACCTGATGGATGGAAAAACTGGTTGTTGATAAACTGAAAATATGAAAAGCAATTATAGATGTATGTAATAATTTTAAGTGTGATATTTGATGATTTTGTTTTTTGATATTATATTGTGTGTAATGGTGGTTGGTGGACAGGTTCTATTGGCAACTGTAAACATTGATTTATCTTTTTAAGAGAGATTTTTACTTGAGAAGATGACAGACACTGAGTGTTCAAACATCAGAGAAATCCTAAATGGTAGGGATATATATAGAGAGTGGTCTTGGTCTCAGAAAAGATATTTTGGGTTTTTATAGTATGTTGGTTGTTCTATTTCCCTTGTGACATGAGTTTTTAGATGATGTACACTGGTAATGAGGGACCTCACACATTGGGAAACAAATATTTACAATGATTTGCGATGTTGGTAGTATAGGTTGATGATGGGGCTGTCAGTTGAGAATTTTGAATCTCGATGGATCATGTACCAATGATTTAATTAAAACCACCAGAGATGTATATGACTGTTGTATCCTTTAGGAAGTTAGGTATGGAAGTGGGATAAAATTTACTAGAATTTCTTCATTGTTTTACCATGGACAGCTACTGGAAAGGATATGGTATGGGTGATTATTGATATACTAAATAAATAAGTGAATTTATTACAAATAATGGAAATGAAAAATGTATAACAAATTGAGGTATTATATGTCTGATATATTTTGAGACTTTATAGAGTTCCCTCCACAATTTTTTCTGTTGGGGAATCAAAGTCCACATCATGATTCTGGAATGTTTTATAAGAGGAAATAAAATCATAGTTGAAATTGAGAATGTCATATCATTCGTAGATGGATGGAAAAAACAGATAGAGGCATATATGTTCTTGAGGATGTTATTTAGGATTGTATTTATAATTTTAGTGGATCCTGGTATATGAATTTATATTTGGTAGATTTTTTCTATTAAATTTTTTATTAGTCATCGATTAGGATAGAGACCTTGGTGGATTTTTATGGGCATCCTTGTTGATCTCATCTATTCTAGGATGAATTGAGAGAGTGTTCCTTGGTAGGGATGAGTCCAGTTCAAGTGAAAATAAAGATTGTTAACTTGATACAGAGGCATTTGATCAAAAAACATAATCATCATAAATATTATGTTGACAGACTTCTTCGACCATTGGATTTTGAGGTTGGTGGACGTGTTTTTTATCAACGATTTTCCTCGTTTAGGACGTAAACAGTTTGGTAATTAGGTTATATTGGAGTAGGAGTTTTTGAGACCCATTTTTATCATTGAGAGGCTTGTGAGGATAGACTACCAGTTGTACTATCTATCTTTTTAAACTTCTAACCATGATGTGTTTTATGTTTCCCAGTTGAGGAGGTATATATGAGATTATTCCAATGTAATCAGCTAAAAGGATGTTGATCTTAAACCTGATACCACATTGGTTGAGTATCCAATTCAGATTATGGATCACTAGGATATGTTAATGTTTAGTAAAATGATCCCCCTAGTCTTAGTATTACAGTAGTGAAGACAAGATCACCATGAGACATGTGAGCATGAGTTGTTGATGAGGTAACAATGGCCATCTCGTTTTGTGGTACTAGGATCATTATCACTTTCTACAGATATAAATCTTTTATGATCATAATATTATAATTCCTTATTACATTTTTTCAAGTGTGTTCATATATTTACTTCTGTTTTCCATGATCGTTGGGTGATATTTTCCTACGATGAATTGGGGGGACACCTATAATGTTGAAGAAGGGGATTTTTTAAAATTTTCATCCTAAAAATATTGAGTTTCTATTTTTAGTTAAAGTGCTACATGACATGTAATATGATTAAATGGTGTTTAATTTACACATGATATATCATATAAAATGAATACATAGTTTTGTAATTGTTCACTTCGTCTAAGGGTTACACATCATGTAACGTGAAAAGTTGGTTTTTAATTAAAATGACGATATGTGTTTGAGAATAACATAAAATAAATGAATTTTTTTATAGTATAAAGTATTATAGTCTCATAAAATTAATTCAAAAAAAGTAATATATATATATTTTCATTCCCTCTTATCAAAATAATTTAGCTTTTATGTCTTAGAGGTAGGTGGATCTATTCATGAATTTAAAACTATTGATTTTTGTTCTTATTGATTTATTGATATTTGAACTTGAATTTTATGTGTTGAAATTAAAAAAGCATATGGGTTTGTTTTTTAAATGGGATTTTTCATTGAAAATGGAATTGTAAGGATTTCAAATGGAATATATTTTCAATCTTTAAAAAATATTGGACAATATTATAAATGGTTTTATAAAAATATATTCATGTTTATTAAAAAATAAATTGAAAAATATTGCATAGTACGAACTTTGGAAGCATTTAAAATGATGAACATGTAGCCTTGGTGTGTGTCACACCACTAGGAGATAACATATTTCATAATGGTGGACTGTGGGAGGAATTTATATGTGTTGGATCCAAACTTATTCCATTTTTTCTCATGAGTGTCTATTACATATTATCCCATATGATAGAGCCTAACTAAAAGATTCATTACTATTTCTCATTGTTTATTGCATGATAAGTTATTTCACAGATGTTGGATCACATGTATGTTAATATTTTGGAATGTTTACCTATTTTTATTATGACTTGTATGTTTTTTTTCTTTCAAAAAGATAATTCTAATTATATTTCACCCAAGAATTTTCTGAGAAATTTTTTCAAATTTTATTATTTATAAAACATATTATTTAATATTTATTTATAATCTAGAACTTTTGAAACAATTATATTATAAATTATGTATATTTCTCCATGATTTCCTACTCATATCTATTTCTCACACCCTAATTCTACCTTTGGGAGTATGTAGATATTTTTTTGGAGGGAATAATAAATTAGAAAGGCATTTTGTAGTATGATGGCTTCTCTTTATCACAATTATTGGTTTTCAGATACTTTATGGATGTGATGGTTGTTCACATGGAGACTTCTTTGTCTAAATATGTCATACTCTTTAGTATAGTGTGTTTGGATTAGTTTTATATACCATTTTTTTACTTTTTAATATTGTTGTATGTATTTTTATTCCAATATTCAAGATGCTTTTTGTTGTCTCTGTTATACCTCACACTGAAATGGGATAACTTGGTAACTTTGGAATCAAAACCCCTGAAATAAATTCATCAAATGAATCATTAAATTTAAATAATATAAATATATTAATGATATTTATTGTTGAATTTTCATTATATACACCACATGAAATTGATAAGTAGTGAATATGGAATATTTCACATAGAAAAACAAATATAGACGAGAAAACCTTACATCAAGTATGATCTTAATTATATGCATTCAAACACAATGTAAAATAAATATATATTTATAAAAAATATATTCTACTAAAATATTAATAAATTAAATTCTATGTATCATCAATTACTATTTCCCAATCATACTTTTATTAAAAAATTTATCCTTTAGAAGAACATTCTGGTGAAATATAGGGTTTTCCAAGTATTATTCGGTTTGATGAATTAATTACATGAATATGTTTTGTGGTTTAATAATATTCACAATCATTATATTCAAAAAACTATCATATTTATTCATTATATACATTTTTTATAAATATTCATCAAAATTGGTGACAAAAAATTAATTATGTCACTTCATGGAGATGGTAGACCATTTATACTTATGATTGGTGTGTTTACTTTTCTATACATGGAACAAAAGAAAGGTAAATTATAATTAAACATTTCATACTTAATATGATATCATATTTATAAAATATATAAATTAAATATATAATTAGTACCATCAATTTTGAGATTAAATTATAACTAAATTAAATCACCTTGTAGAGGTGGTAGTCAACATGTATGCACGAGTGACATTATTGTTTTCAAACATTTGATATGATTATAAGGTAGATGATAGAGTATAATTTAAAAATAAAAATTATTTCATAAATATCATATAAAATAAATAAATAAATCATTATAACCAACCATTAATTTTGGTGATTAAAAATTAAGTGTATCGCTACATGGGGGTTGTTGCCAACATGTACGCACGAGGGATAACCACATTACTCGTTTGATAGAAAAGTATACATATAAAGGATATTCCATAAAACCAATAACATATTTTCATATATAATATTATTATGGAATACTATTTTAATGGATATGATTGAATTGTAAGAGGTAAATTCTAAAGTAAAATGAAATAGATTGCATGAAATGATTACCTCTTCTCTGAGAGACCTCTACTATATTTTTAGGGGATACTAGGTAAAGCATTTTTAAAAAACTAGACCCACTAAAAATGGAAGAAATTTTCTATAGTATTAGTTACATTTTATTCAAGATATGTGGTTCATTGTGTTTTGAGGATGATATTATAGGTGGTGCCATTTTATTGTGAAATGAAGTAAATGTCTTGAATTAATATAGATATTTTAAAATAATCAATATTCTACTTGTGTAATTGTAAAAAAGTTCATATATTTTCAATCTAGGCTGATTATGAGTCATAATAATATGATATAATAAAAAATTTACCTTTTTAGAGGACTTTTAACCCTTTTCACTTCGTTTTAACCCTCGGGTTAGTCCTTTCAAAGATTAATGTGATATCAATGTTTATTAATCATTAAATATTAAGAAATTTATAATAAGAGGAAAAGTAACAAAGAATTTTATAATGGATGATATTATATACCATATTATATTCACTCATATAATGATAATATATATATAAATGTTAACTCATTGAATATAATATTTTTTAACATAATTTTCTATTAAATATATTTTTATGACTATCCAAATAGTTTGAGTTTATAGACAACAAGATAGAAATGGAATTAAAATATAAACTATTAATACATAAATAAAATTTATATATATCAATAATAATAATGGAAAAAATAATTCCCAAAAATATTATTACTTTTTATATTGTTAAAATTATTTATTTTACTTTTCTACTGATTGAACATGCACTATGTCAGTATTACGTAATAATTTATGGTAATTATTTCATCATTAAAAAATAAAAATAAAATTCCATGATAAAAATGATTCACTCATATTTAAAATAACGATGTATAACATAACATAAAATCTTTTTATCCCTATTATAATATATTATAGATATTAAAATTTAGATAATGGATATTTATATGCAATCTTCAACAAAAGTAATATTAATAGACTTATCAAAAGAAAGTGGAGAGAAATAACCATAACATTTAATAAGGAATGATTAAGGTATAAATAAAATTATATAATGAAATAATGGAAAGGGTTTTGGATATTTCTAGATTTTATCTAATAGTTTTATCCATTTTTTATCCATTTTACCCATATTGAGGTGCCAAATATATGACAGAACTACTATTCATAATAGCCAAAAACATATACGTATTAAAAAAATTACATCATGATTCCAACTATAAAATAAAATTTTCATGTTTATGAATCTAGAAATTTTAGAAATCAATTTTAATTTAAATGTGTAACACATAATGAGAAAATGATAATTGAAAATGTGTTTTAAACCAAAGTTAACCAATAAAGATAAAATATAAAATATTGATTGGTATATAATTAAATTGATTATTTATAATAAAGGATAATTATGTAAACTTAATATTGATCCAGAAAGATAAATTGAAAATTTTATTATTTTTAGGAAATTAATATTATTTATGAAATGATCATTTCAATATTGTATTTGGTTGAAACTTTAATATTTTTCTAAAAATATTAATTTTCAAATGATGAATTTTTTTATGATATATTTTATTGAATCATAAAATTACATTACTAAAAATAGATTACTTACATGTTATACACTAATGAGAACTTTTTATTTAAGTAGAAAAATTCTATATATATTGTATTATGTGGTAATTTGTATTTATGCTTGTCAATTTAATGGCAAGGTTGTCATATATAACAGTTATTTTTAAGATTAGTCTTGTGTGTCATGAAATATATGGAATATTTATAGTTTATTTAAAGAGAAATATATTCTAAAATATTAGAAATTTACATTTTACCCCTCTTAAATCAGTTTCTCCCCCAAAAGATTAATTATCACTTACTTGAATTAGTGTATCATGACAAAGTAATAAAATATAGTGTAGATTATTTCATGATAACAAGTTTATATATCTGAACTAGGTTACATTATATTTTATAATTATGTATTTATAAAATCTAATATGTATCATTATATGACTCATAATTTTCCAAAAAACACAGTTAGATAGTTAAGTGAAACATTCTACCAAAGGCTGAATAGGTTTTGATTCCTCTTACTTGAGTTGAAGAATTCATTTTTAGTCAAGGTAAAAAATACGAATTAACAAACATACTTGATTTAATTTCCATACCATAATCATTATTTAATCCTTTTATTTATATTTAATGAATTTTCATTCATGCTTCATCACATATTCCATATGATAAATAAATATGATGAATTTTGATTCATACCAAAAGAACTAAAATTAAATTTCTATGGATCATAAGATCCATGAACTAATGACAAATCATTCTTATAGCCTTGAGATATTAACCAAAGTAAAAGTATTTACCACAAGTAATCTAATATGAATAAATAATCATACACCAATCTCAATAATATTCATTGTAACATCCAATGTTCAACAAAATTCATTCGATATATAACTAACAATAAATCTCTTCAAAATAATCCAATAGAAATAGAATCACAAATATTTCAGTGATTTGATTGCATATTTATCAATAATCTACATAATAACTGTCTATTAATGATATCAATCCTTTATAAGGTGATATAAAAAACATGTATATACCTTAATCATATAATCCCCAAAATATTCTTATCGTTTCCATAAATATTATGAACCCCCATAAAAACAAAATAAAAACATGTATTCATAAAAAATTTAACACTATAAGAACTATCCAAATTAAATTATAATTATCAATGAATTTAGTTATCCCAAATATATATTAATATATCTACATTAAGAAAATATTATGGGTTATTTAACCATCAAGAAATTCTTTATTAAAAATTTAACATTAACATTAAATCACATTTCAAGGTTATCGGTACCATTCAACATACGCTTACAAATCCATAATAAAAAACTATATAATAATCCATGGATTTTTAAAGATTAATATAAATATAATATCATTTATAAGTCACTTATAAAATATAATTCTCAAAACAAAATAAAATAATCAAAAATAATTCCACATGAATGATTGGAATTACATAGAAACTTCCTTAATATAGGAGTTAGCCCCTATATTAGGATATTGACAAATATAGTTCCATATTTCTCCAAACATTAGACATAAAAATATAAATGGTACCTTTGGATGAACATTATTTTTAATTTGTAATTACGTTTTCCTTGATCTTATTTTGTTGTCATAAAAACATCTTCTCATTTATTTAATATATTTCAATTGGTTGTTTTTCCCACATATGTGACATGTAAGAAGCTAATAATCTATCCTCTATGGTATTAATTAACTAAACACTCATGAGTCTAGATTTTTATCTTGGTATTTTTGTTAGGAAACTCATCCATTTTGAGGTTGTTAAACATATAATGACAAATTATATTATGAATAATCATAAGGTTTTTATTCTAACTCCTGTGCTATTTGTCTTCTCCTAAAGACAATCATCCCATTATATTTCATATTTAGTGTTTTAAAGATTCCTCTTTATTTAATCCATTCATAATAAATGTAGATTTATTTTTAGGGAATTATAAAAGTGTACACCACAGAACAAATTCAAGGATGATGAAAATTATGTTAACAAGGGGAATTGTCCCTCCCCATACCCACACATATAACTGGAAGGTAACCTAAATTAGAGAGAAAAAAAGTGATCAACATGGGTGCACAAGGAGGGGATGAAATCATCCAACTTATTACATTATCTCTAAGTTTTAAGAACCTACACATGATCATTTAGTATTAATTTATTTCTTTGGATGGTACAGTTGATTGTCCAAGGAGTGTTTCTAACCTTGTGAATAGTGTTATGTAGGATTATGGAATTAGTATCCACAAACTCCAATCCATGGAATACAACAAAAAATCTTATCATGGTAAATAATAATAATTATATTGAAAATTCATAAAACATTGAATATCATATATAGGATATCTAAATCTTGGATATTGTTTTCAATGTTTGAAACCTTTGGATTAATATAATTAATCCATCATCATTATCTATTCAAATATATAATAATGTTTCATAAAGAAGTCATTAATTAACTGAAGAACATCTCATGGGAGTGTACTACTATGAGTGTACTATTAGGCTCACTCATACTGATCTAGGGGATATCATGTTAATAATCAATCATCTCTTATCATATTTTTTACCCCATTGTGCATATGTTTTATAGCCCTTTAAAATTTAAAATATTTATAAATATATTTATTTTCTAGGAAAACAACATAATATTATTTTACCAAAGATTGTGGATGTTATACTATTCATAAACATCTCTATAAGGTTTTAAACAAGGTTAACTAATATTAATGTCAAAAAATAAATACACCCTCCCCTAATAGTAATACAAGTATCAAAAATATTTAATTCCTAAATCATACATAATATTAGAAGAATATAAAATACAAAACCAAATTATACATGCCTAAGTACCATAATGGGTTACTATCTTTAGAAACTAGATTTATAAACATCTTATTTTGTAAAGGATCTTCATCACCTCCTATAATATTATTTTATCATTGTACTCTTATTAAATAACCCCTATGTAAAACCTTTCTTCATAACCTTGGTAAAATGATACCATAAGAAAGAGTGGCCTTATATTCTCTATAAGATTTCATATATGATATATCAATCAACAATAATAAGTGATTATAATGATATGAAAACTTGATCATAATATGAGAAAGTCGTTACAGATTAATTCAAATATCAAAAATCCTGATTCATTTAATAAGGAACCATCATTACAAAAGAAAAAATACATAATATTGTGGAATCATCAATATTCAATCATGATCCAAGAGATAATATCATAAATTTTTTAAATATTGAGATGTAATAATCATATAACATTACGAAAACATTGAAATAGTATCATATTAACACAATTTATTAAGGAACTGGAATCTGGTCCTCACATAATCATATGGACAAGAAACCATATCCACACATAAACTTATAAACAATAAGCTAGGTCCACATGTAATGTCTAAAAAATGAACTCTATTTCACAGATAACACAGTTAACTCATGAGTATTCCATCTGTACCCAATTCATTATAAGGAAATATAATTCTAGGGCCTCCTATAACATAATGAAAACAATACATATGATATCCATAAGATAATAAGACACCCATGAAATCATTAACATTTAAAGGTAATGGGTTTAAAAATCATCAAATCATTTAATCACAACACATCCCATGGAAAATAAATGGGTTTCATAAATTATTTATCATAAACAACTATACCTATGAGAAAGAAATGGGTTTCATAGAATCATCCTTTAATCGTTACCTTTATAATCCATTTATAGAATGAATGTGTATATTATTACAATATTATATCCAATTTAAATACTAAAAATCCTTTAATTAGGTTTACATAGTCAAAAAACATTTAATAAAACATTCAATCCATTATTTGAATACATGAGGAATATATAATTTTATTTTTTAAAATTTAAAATATAAAAACTTATAATAGAGAGAGAATTATTTTATATTAAAATTACAATGGAAAATTTTCAATAAATCATCATGTAAAATAATTTTTGTATATTGGGAAAATTTAGTCATACTATATACTTTAAAAAATAATAATCATTTTAGATATTTATAAAAAGGTAAAAAAACATGTTTGGAAAAAGATTATTTAAAAAGAATCCTTTTAAAACATTTTAAATGAAGTAAAAGATATTAAAAATTAACTTATAAAACCATTTCAATTATAGGTAAAAACATCCCAAAAACAATTTTAATAGAATTTACAAGGAAGAATAATGTTTGGAATCCATATTGAAAATAAGATCATTTTTCCTAAAATAACATTTTCATGACAAATTTATGTACCGTATATTTTAAATCATATTAATATATAAAAATTCATTGAATTAAAATTGAATAATAAAATAAAATGTTTTTAAATTATAGGATCATTATCATTTCCCTCAATGGAAATTTATTATGAGAAATAAAAAAATTGATTGTAACATAAACCGTCACTGATTAGGTGAATTTTAAATCGCAACCCTGATGAAATAAATAAAATATGTATAAATTTAAATAATACGAATCTAAATAGGTTCATGATATACCTTATAAAAGGGGTATTATGTACACAACCTGAAAGATACATGTGGTGAATATGTAATATTTCTCATAGAAGTAAAACTGTGATGATAAACCCTTACCAGAAGTCTCATCCTACATGAAATGCATTATAAAATCATATATACTAAATAAATATATATTAAAAATATATTACATATCCTTATACATAGATAAATTTCTATTTAACCTTATATTATAAATTCATATTTGTTTTATTATCAATTTTATCCTTAAAAATAACATTCAATTGAAATCTAATTATTTATCCATGTATAATTCTGTTCAATGGTTATGATCATTAAAACATGATCATGGACTCATCATATAAATAATATTAATCATGTCATAAGTTAAATATTTATTTAATAAATACACTTTCATAATAATTCATATAAAGAGGTTATGAAAATGAATTGTATCCCATCAGGGATACGATAGTCTTTAAGTACCTATGAGTGATATTTTCATATTTTGATGGATAAAATAAAGAGAGAAAAATTATAATTCACATTTAATAAATAATTTTTCGATCATAAATACTATATATATGCATTAAATATTTGTTTATTACCATCCATATGGATCATAAATGAAAAAAAATCGTATCTCTTTATGGAGGTTGTAGACCACAAGTACACATGAGTGAAGTGATAGTTTTCCAAAGGATGAGAAGGATATAAAGTGGAAAGGTATTATAATTTTAAATGAAAATTATATCAAAAATATCATATAAAAATTCTAAATCAATAATAATGACAAGATATTAAATATAGGAATGGGAAATTTATCATATCACTCCATGAAGGTGGTAGTCCCCATATACACACTCCTGATACCTTCATTTTCCTTTTGACGGGAAATGATATGGATAAAAGTTATAACGTCAACCTAAAGACACATTAGTATATTATTTATACCAATTTATTTATATTTGAATAATTAGGATATAATTATTGATGATAAAAGGATATGTAAAATGAGAGATATTGAGTAATATGATTATATCCTTTTCTTGAGACATCATTTAGATTTCTTATTAAAGTCCCAATGGATGATCAATTAAAGAGAATAAAACCATTTGAAAATAGATAAGTATTTTTAAATATGTTTTGGTAGGGTTAGGTTGTGATAAGTGCCTCAATATGGTTTGAGGAAGAGAGGAAGTGACGTGTCCCATTATAGTTGAAAAAGAAAAACACTTGAAATTACTCTAATGATTTGAATATAATAAATTCTTTTTGATGATTAAAGTGGACGCATATGATTTTTTTTGAATGAAGGTTGGATAATTGTTTAAATAAAATCATATAATAAAATATATACATGTTTAGATGATGTTTTAACACTTATCTCTTAGTTTTAACCCCTTGTAAACCATTTTAGTCACCATTTCTATATCACATTCTTTACTCTTTAGAGGTAAAGATGCTACTATAAAAGTAAAAGTGACACATAAGTTGATGATAGATGAAATTATAGAACATATCCCATTCAATTTTACGATTATAATATTTCAAAAAAAATTATATCATTTATTTAATTATTTCTTATCATAAGATACCATTAATTTCCTTTTCAAGACTATTCATATAGTTTAAATTTAAAGGCAAAAATATAGACATAAAATTTGAAAATAAACTATCAAAACATAAAAAATGTGTTATAATTTTCTTAAAAACCCATCTGATAATATGATTCTTCCACATGTATAACATCTATTTTTAAAAATTATTTATTTTATTTTCTACTACTTGAAGAAAAATTGTGTCAGTGTTGCGTAACAATTTAAGATAATTATTTCACAACTAAAAGTTAATAATAAATAACCATGATAATAAATTAATTCTTATTTTAAATATCAATTTATATTATAACATAATATCTTTGTATCTTATAAAAATGTTACATATAATAAAAAATGAGTGACATTTTGTATTTGTTATTTACATAGAATAATATCAACATCATTATTAAAGGAAAGTGGAAAGACATTCCAAAAAATTGAAATTGAATATTATTATCTTATAAAGTATGCTATAAATTGAAATAAAGGAAATTTATTTTGGATATTTGTAGGCCTTATCCCATAGTATTGGACTTTTTTAGAATTTTTTTCCTTTAATGGGTTATCCAATACTTACCAAAGGTACAATTTGCAATGAATAAAAATAAAAAAGAAATATATTCCAAATTTGAACCTCCAGATTCAAAATCTAGAATCCATTTTCAAGATTAAATTTACATATGTGAATTAAAAAAGGTTTATATAAGTTTATGAAATTAAATGTGAAATAGGTTTTATAAAAATGTGTTTTTAATCCCAAAAATTAACTTATACATAAATGTATAATGCTTATTTTTTGGGATTATTCTAACTCCTTATAATTATAAACCCAAATAGTGTTTATTATGTTATTAATAACCTATATGTTTTCTAATAGTCAACTTTTTCCCTAAAAATATTGAAATGGAGAAGCATATAGGTCACAGTGACAACCAACTCCATTTGTTTTTATTCAAATAAACCCAAATAATGTATATTATGTTATTAATAACCTTTATGTTTTATTATTGTCAATTAGTTTTCCCCAAAATGATTAAAATGAATAAACCTATAGGTTAAACTGAAATCCTTCTGTGTAAATAAATTCAACTGACACTAAAGGGAAACTGACCATGCAGAAGTGATCTCATGTTGAACTCAGAGTGAAATCTTGAACAATCACATTATCAAGCCTCAAATTATTCAATTATATCTACGTCTTGAATTGGATACATAGTGGATTCGACCTGTCATGTGATATATTCATTTGAACATAAGAAGAGATAAATCTAGTGCATGTTGTATACAAGAGACGACATAAATAAATGATGTTACCATAAGAAGAAACAAATTTGTTGTAAGAAGAACCAAGTGACCAAATGATGAAATCAACTGATTGGAAGGAGAAAATAGCCCTACACATTTAAAAGTTAAGTAATCACATAATGAAGATAGGTGAATGCAGGAAAAACTGATTTAATCATTCTATGTTAATGTTTTAAGTGATTGTGTCAATGATACAATGATAAGTGATCTTGGAATTTAGTCATTATATGAACCAATGAGTCATAATAACTATTCCTATGAACATAATATTTGACCATGTATAACATAATTATAATATTATTTTAAAATTTAAAATGGATATATTTCTATTCCTTTATTTTATATTTAGTTTATTTAGTCTACAATTTGAATAAGGATTAAATTATAAATATCATCCAATGGATAATTAGAATATTTATCACTTTAAGAAGTAATGTGAGTCATGGATGTCAAGAGATGGTGAATATACATAAATTAGAGAGCATTATTGTAAATGACTAGTTTATACAAAGAGGAATTACACTATGCATCCATGACACTCTATTTTTCTGAACTCCCAGTACAAAATCAACTGACCCTTTACAATGACTAATATAATTTTGATTGATCAAATGAAGTTGATCAGATTGAGCTTCCACAAATATTATAACTTATTCTTTATTTATCACTGTTTTTATCCAAAAATTGAGAATTTGTATCTTTATATGGTTTATTCTTTAACATAACCTATTAAATTGTATTTTATAGTTCTTTAAAATCATTCTATTATTATTTTAAATTTTTTCCCCATGTAGAATAGTGGATTAGTCCATTTGTTGTTTAAAATAATTGTTCATAGTTGTTTTTAATATAAGTGAATGTTGGATATGAGTAATTTTACTCTTTAAATAGGTAATTGGCTATTTGAAATTTCCATGTTGAGAGTATTGTGCCCCAATTTGAGACCGAACCACTTATTTTATCCCACTGTGTGTTTAATCCTTTTTAAATTTTTATTTTAAAACCTATATAATTTTACCAAACTATATTAAAAAAAATTAATATTTATATTAAATATGTGCTTTATATATGGGTTTTGTTACAAATAAATTTTATTCAGAAGTAAAAAATACTTTCTAAATATATTATAACTGTGTTTTAATCAAAATTTTGATAATATTTTTCAGAATATAAAATTTCATACTTCTTTTATTTCAGTTAACTAGTATTCTTTCCTAAATTTGTGTATTTAGTTTTAATCTTATTTTAATATAAATATTAATTTCAAAATCAATTCACCCACCCCCTTTTGAGTTTTCCACTCTAACAAAAAATTTGTATCAGAGGCTATTTTTTTCAATTTAAATGGGATATATTTTTACCTAAAAGATAATAATTTCCATTATTTATAATTTTATACTCATATGGACAACAATACTATATATGGAAATTATAAAAATATTCCAATTTATTTTAATGGAATAAATCATGGTCAATGAAATATTCTAATAAAAATTCACATTAAAAGAATGTGATTTTATATTTGAACTGTAATAAATGATAGAAATGAAAAGTTTAAAACTACTAGATCATATTATATTTATGAAATTGAGGCCAATTATTATTATAAATATAAATTTATGAATTCCAATGAAAATTGGATAAGATGAGTTTAATAGAATATCTAGTCGTTCTACAGCTTATGAAATTTAAGATGTTATTGAAGTGTCTCACAAGTGAACCCAAAATGATAAAGGGATGAAATTAAATACCTTTAAAATTAAATACGATAATTTTAATTTAAAACTAGATAAATAAATTTCTATCATGTATCTCAGATTCAATTAAAATTTCAATTCAATTCACTCATCTATGGATAAAATATACTATAATAATCAATTTATGAGTCTTATTAAATGTTTAAAAAATCTATGTAGAGGACACACTATTTCAAATAGAGAATCTTGGAATATAAAAAAACCACCAGTATATGATATGATTTTCAAAATCATGGTGTGTGAAAGAAGAATTAAATGTGAATACTAATGAAAATGAATCTAAATTAAAATCATTTAATTTCAAAAAAATATCCAATGAAGAAGGATAAAATTAAATAATATATATCACATATGGATATATCACCCTAGGGTAGTGATGATTATATAAATCATCTATCAAAGAGATTTATGAAGTTATTTTGGAATAAAAAATTATCCCATAAAACAAACTATGGAGGAATGTATTAAAAACAATAACTCAATAAAAATGGATAGTGAAAGAGGTCATGTGACATGTTATTAATTCAACAGAAAAGGTGATAGAAATTTTGAATGTAAAAAAACTAAACTATAAAAAAAATATGATGATAAAGTTAAAAATTTAAAAGAAAGTTAAGAATGATTTTGGAGTGCCTTTGAGGATAGTTCTAGTGATTCTAACTCAAGAAAGGAACACAATGACTATTGAAAAAACATGTTATTTATGAAAAACATGTCTGAATGGATGTTCTAGAATTTTAATGGAGTAAATTCATATTTAAATGAATTATCAATGTAGATGATGACATATTTCCATTAGGGATAATGCAAATGGGAAAAAATTGAACATGATCAAATCAGTAACCCTTACTCTATTTTAATTTAAAAATTATTTTGAAATGATGTTTTAATATTAAATAGACTTACCATTTAATAATAATGTGATGATAGTTATCATGTATATTTTAAAAAAATTTCATGAAAATTGATGATAATTATTATGATTTTATTTTACTAATTTACGTTATCATATTACTTATATGGTAGATCTAGATTAATTACTTTCAAAATATATTTCTTGATTATGTTCCCATCACAAGGAATCGTGGAAATAGAAATTGATAATAGGAAATTCAAATTGTCACTCTCTTAGAATAAAAACCATGAAATATATATTTTAGAATGTTCCTAAACTATAATTGTCAAATGATAATTTTTTAACTACTGTCAATATGAGAAATAAAATAATATAATTTTAAATTCAACGAAATAAGTTTCAACATCACAAAACCAATAGTTATTTCACATCGACTTGTTTGGACCATCTAGTGTTACTAGGAGAAATGGTAAAAATTATTCATATATTCTTGTTCATGAATATTCTAGATACACTTGAGTATTCTATATACCTAAAAAAAGTGAATCATTTTCAAATTTTAAAAAATGACAACTATTTATAAAATGTTAGTATATATAATATTAACACTTTGTGGAGTGATTAAAGTTGTGAGTGTGAATATTAATATATTTATTAATTTTTATCGCAACATGGCTATCACAACAACTATTATCCTCTAATTACTCACTAGAATAATTTTTTATGTAGAAAGAAGATGTAGGAATCTCCAATCGATTTCACAGACTATGCACAATGAGTGTGACTTTCTAATTTATTTTTAGGGTTAAACTGTAATTGTAGTCTATTATATTTTCAATGGGTTTTTATTAAACAACTTTTAAATAAGACACCATATGATTTTTCAAATTTTAGAAAAACCATGATTAATTAATTTTGGTTTTCAGATGAAAGGATTTCATTCTCAATATGAATGAGAATTTTATATAATATTTCAATAAATAGTGATGATGGAATATTCCATGGTTATTAATACTATAGTAAATCATATAGGTCATTCCATTGAAGAACCAAATACATGAAAAAAATATATATATGTAAAATATGATGAAACAAATCCAAATAATCCTAAATCCCCTTTAGAGAACCTTGAAGATTATTTTTATTTCTTTAATATCAATACAATATAAATTCCTAATGATGGTTTTGTAAAGCCTTTTATAGGAAAATAACCCAATTCTAAGGAATTGAATGATCAAAATGTTAATGATGAAAATTAAGTACCATATAAGTCTATCCCTAAATCTATTAGGAATCATAGAGACTATTATTAAAATTCTATAGTTATATATATAGATATAGGTATTTAAAGTCGATATTCTCTTAGAAATTTGGATAACAACCAATCACTCTTCTCACATATTGAACAAAAAATTATCTTTGATGTTAGAAATAATGAATTTTGGGAAGTGGATATACAAGAACAATGAAATAAGTTTGAAAGAACAAAATTATGGTAACTAGCAAAAATACCTAAACACTTCCTGAACATTGTCACTAAATTGGTGTTTAGGAAAAAGGTTTGTGTGTCTAGATTAATAATTAGATATAATATTGGTTTCATAAGGACACATTCAAACATAAGGCGTTGAATATGAAGAAAACATTACACTTGAAAAACACACATCCATTATGATATTTCTTGACTATAGAGAACATATGAATTTCAACCTATATAAAATATTTGTCAAGAGTGATTCTCTTAATTTTTTATTATTAGAGATTTTTTATTGAACATAAAATAGGATTTTAAAATCACCATTTTAAAATTGCGTTTTCAAAATATTTAAATATTTTTGTGGTTTAAAAAAAAATTCTTTGATCATGGCATGATACCCACAATTAGTATTGTATTTTTAATTGATTTTCAAATGGTATAGCTGATCCAATCATACTTAGTAAAATAATTTCCAATGATATATTTTTATATTAAATCTATGATGATTATATTAATTTTCATTCCTCATTAGATTAATTATGTACTACTTTTATAAAATTATGACAAGTTTATTTTAAATGAGTATTATGGGTGACTTAAAAATATTACATGTTTTTTAAATTTTTCAAAATAAAGTTGGAATCAATTTAAATAGAAGAAGATAAAATAGAGATATTATAAATCATTTTGGTATAAAAACCTCTAAAGTTAGTGATACACCCATGGTTGTTACCTATAAGTTTTATGTTGATGAATATAGGAAATTGATTGATCAAACCATTAAGAAAGGTATGATTTAGCATTTACTATACATAACTACTAGTTATCCAAATATATTGTTTATTGTATTCATATTGTTATGTATTCAGGAAAATAAAAAGGATTTACAATTTTATTCTTTAGAAATAATTTTTTAGTAACACAAAAGTCTGACCAATTTTTTATCACACTATTATATAGGAAAATAAGTTAACATAGTTATTTTTTCAGATGTTAGTTTTGGTAGCTAAAAGTTATACTAGAAAAAACCTATAGATAATTTACTTTATGGGTAATTATCTAGTTTCATGGTGTATAAAAAATTAGAACTTTTATTCATTATCCACCACTAAGGCTGAGTACATAGTTGTGTGTTATTACTATCATAGATTATATGGATGAAAAATGAATTAATAGATAATAGAAATCAATTCATCCATGACCCTATAAACATTGATAATACAAGTACTATGAAACTTTCTATAAATTATGTATCTCCTTAACAACAAAACATATTGATATAAGAAATAAACATTTGAGAGAACATTTTTAGAAACTGAATTTTACTCCTCAATTCATTGGTTATAAACATCTTCTTGAATACATATTTAAAATCAATTTAATATTGTTATAATGAATTATATCATAATTGGGTTGGGTATGATTAAATATTCATAAATCATTCAATATAGTTCTAACTCCTATATTTTTCTACATTATTATTATAAAGCTAAACATTATTGTTTATTAATCTCTTCCTTCATTTATAATTTTTATTAAATAATATTATTGTTTCCCTATATAACTCTGATTCTTAACTCACATGGCCAATTAAGATGACATGAGATTTTTCGTATAGTTAGTTATGTTACAGTTACTAGTTCGTCATGTAGTCATTATACCAATCATAAGACTTTAGTCAAATAGTCACAATACATTCCATGAGACATTACTCACATTGTCACCACACCTAACATAAGATATTACTCATGTGGTTCGTATACATGCCTTGCCATAGTTTCTATGAATAAATGGTCAATACACATACAATGAGTATTTGTGTTTGAATCATTCTTCAATTATTTGTGTGGAATATTTACTATTTTAATTTTATTGTATTTGTTAAATGACTGAATAAAAATTCAAATTATAATATGAATCACTGAACATGTTTTTTCTCAGACATACTTTTTTGATTTTAAAACCCTAAATTGTACCTCTTTCATGATCCTCTCTCAAACTCAACCCATGAACCACAATAATACAAATTTTAGTGCAAAATTATTAGGATGAAATGAGTTCTCAACGCTACACCTCTTACAAGGTAACCACCTTCAAAAATATCATAAAATTAATAAAGGCTAATCGAGTTCAAAATTGATGTCATGAACCCCACTTTTAGTATATTAACCAGTCTATACTGAATGGATGTATTTACCTAGTTGATTCTATCTAGAAAATCAATATTATGGAAATTTATTTTAGTGTACAAGATATTGTGAAAGGTTCAAGGAAAATGGTAACAAATTCTATAAAAATATTCTTAGTTAATTCTATTCCCATTGGAATTAAAATTTAGAGATAAAAGAGATGTTATTTAGAAAATGAAAAATGGGGAATTTGTTCCTTTTCCTTCGAAACACTAGAAAAATATCTAATGTTTTCCTAATAAGGGCATGTATAATGATTATCATAAGATCATACCATATATATAATTCTCATTAAGAGTTTTAGAGTGTTTCCTTGATAATGGATAACATAGAACTAAATAGGGGTGAATTGATTTCCTAAAATTTTCATTAAATTAAACCTCACTCTTCGAGGCATGCAATATGAAATATTTTTCTCAATAAAAATAGGTAGTAAAAATATATAATCATATTGGAATGATTTTTAACACTAGATATTTATGAAGTTTTAGGGACATAAATCTCCTGTTCTAATACCACAATACAATACATAATGATATTGGTAATTTTATCTATGAAATCCATTTTAAAGATGGGTCCCAGCTGATTACAAGAAGTTTTAATCATTAAAATGGTATAAGATTTTTAAATCAAGCTCTCCCTTTACAAGTACTATCCATTTCCATAACTCACTCAATTATAATGAGTGTAAACAAAAAAAATTAATGAACATTAGAGAAATATTGTGTCTCAAAACAACAAGAATAAACTGATGGTATATATAGATATGTACTGAGAAGATGGGGATCTTAAAATCACATCTTTGGATGATCTTCAATTACATCTAATAGACCTCGTACGAACAACACATGATCATTATATGAACTAGAATTATTTTTTATTGTAAACAGAGTATTCATATATATTTTTATGTATCTATTATCCATTGTTGTATGTGTATATATCAATTTATCCATTATCAATGAAATTGATAACTCTCTCAATTTATACCGCTTCGTTTATTTTGAACATAAGTATACCAGATAATCATAATGCTAGGATGAATAATGCATTGAAAAGTTAATGAGATGGTATATTAATGGCATGTATTTGTTCCATGAAAATAAATAACATTGTCTACTACAAAAATTTAAAATATATTCTTGTATGTATCATTCCATTCCTAGAAAAATAAAACTTTATACAATTTAACTTTTAATTAATCAGACAATCCATATTCAAATTCAGACAAAATTATGATGATAATTAATATAAAATTATGAAATTAATACTGAGATTATGCATAACATCTAGTACATAATAAGATATCATAATTATAGAACTATTATCATATGATACATTTATGTGAGTCTTCATTAGATAAAGGAGAACATGTAATTATATTGTGCATAAGTGAAAATTATTTGAACATTGTGTAGAATAATTATCATCTGTAAGATAGTAATTTTCCTAAATATTGACACTAAAATTAAAAAACTTCTCTTGTTGTGTGCATGATAATATGTTGTTAATATCCTTTTCCAAAGATAAATACTTTTCATAGCTGTACATTGATTGAAATATCTGACTCTTAACATGTGGTTTTCTAGTATTTTTTCTTCATAAGATATTATCTTATAAATTAATATAAAAATTCAGTTCTATTTTTTTTGATTCTAAGTAGAGTGAAGCTAATATGTAAACACATTGACTCTCATAAGATAAATTAATTTTCATTTGAATGAATATTTTACTCATCATAAGATAATCATTTATAGTCAGGGTAAGATAAATTCTCTATATGAAAATATTATCTTAGGTAATTAATATAGACTCCTTAGAAAAAATAGATATTTTTTGAATAATCAAATCACATCACAACAAATATGTGTTAGAAAAATATATTTATAACTGATATTCTCCCCTATTTTTGATAATCACAGAATCCATTGAATAGAAAAAATAATAATATCTTGAAAGGATTTCCAAAATAACATTTAATTTTTGTGATTTCCTTTTTATTTTACCCTATTAAATTTTATGTTAACAATTTTGTTCTCTTAATTTTCATAATATCAACAACAATTCGAACTAGGAAAATTGATATAATCAATATTTCATGGGAATAATTGTATCATGTTAATTTTTAAGATTGTTAAAATAATTTTACATGAATATGGATTAATAAAAATATTGAGTAGTAAAAATAATTAATTAATTAAAGAAAATCAATAATGATTAAAGAGAAAATTAAAAAAATAATAGTGAATAAATTCAAATAATAATTTTGAAACATATTAAAAATATATATAAATAAATTCATGAAAAAATATAATATGACTAGAAAAATGCAATAAAAATATATTCAATTTAAGAAAGAAACCATTCAAATGGTTTCTTGAAACAAAATTAAAATATTTATTGAAAACAAATTATACCAAACATGAATAATGTGAAATTATATCAGTTTTATTGAATTAAAATAATTTTCACATGTGTTTTTTATTGATAGAGGATAGAAATAATTTGAGGATGGTGGAGGAAAATGAGCATCAATAGTTTCTCTAAAAACATCATAAAAGTGAGTAGAGATGATCTAAGTCAGTCTCAGTCACATTGAAAGATCCTTATATAGGAGGACTGAATTTTGAGATTAGTTTTCTCTTCTCCCACTATATTAAATTTATTTATATAACAAAGGATATCTTGGAATATTGTTCAATTTAAGGCATTGAGAATTATTCTAAAATGTTGATATTTTACATTATGTATATTTTAGCTGGGTAAAAAATATATTTGAATAACTGATAGATATAGGGAATATGTTAAGAAATATAAGGTTATAGTAGATGTGTTCCTTGAATATGAATTATATACTTTGATGAATCATCGATTCAATTCACCATATAATGATTTCTACAATTGAAGAGAGTTTTGAAACCATTTTAGACCCATTAATAATGTTTCAAAAGAAATCATTCAAACAAATTTTCCTGGAATTACAGACAACTAACTTATTCAAGACATCAAACTAGATTTTTTGAAATTAAACTAGGTGATAAAAAAACAAATTATGTTACTTTTATATAAAAATGGTTCTTATATGGTTCTATAAATATATTAGCCTCTTCTTTTTCACCATCTTCTAGGGATTCAAATTAATATTTTGTTCCACCAACTGATGTAAATATTCAATCAAAAATTTCAAAACATTAAATTTTTTAACCAAGGATATAGCCATTATTTTTAGTGTTGTAACAATAAAACTCAATTAATTCTTCACTTTAGTTCAATTATTCTGAATTTCTAGTAAATTTTCCCTTAAAAAGGAATTAATTAGGTTTTCTGTATTGATTAATAGACATAATATAATTCTATGGTAATAAAAACAACTATCTAATTTTAGTAATCATATACCTTTTATGATTTTGAAAAAATTCATTGGAATGAATATCAATGTTCATTTACTAAATGGTAGATTCTTTTATCTATATATCCATAAACACTCCTTCCAACCTTGATTGTATATCCAAATTGTTTGAGGATTTCCATGTGGGTTCCTATGAAAAAATTTCCATGAAGGATTTAATTAACAACATTACATTATAGGAATCATATTGGGAAACTATATGATAATGTAAATTAAAAATCTCACTATTGGACTCAAATAGCGTAATATTTAATGATTCTTATTCATAGATTAATTTAGAATATTTTTATCATGTTGTCTCATTAGTAGTATCCAGTTCGTCTGGTGGAATTAAAGAACTTGTATGAGCTTGTAGAATAATAGAGATCATACCAGGATAAACTTTTTCAATTCATGTATCATCAAAATTTTGACATCCATAAACATTATGTACTTCTTCAATGTGGTATGATTCTCTATATTTGAATCAGGTTCTTCTTCTTTTAACCATTTTGGTTATGTCATCTTTTTTACTTGTTCTCCTCTACCTACACCATCTCAATTTATATAACTGATTGATTTCATTATAATATTCTTGCATTTATACTCAGATGGAAATACATAATAATGAATTATTAAAACTAATATAATTGAAATAGTCCTTCCATGAACAGCACTAACCTATCTGGTGATGGATGAGGTAAATTCTTATCTAAAATATGTGATAATAATAACACTAGGTTTAACTGATGAACTAACAATGAGAGCATTTCCATTCATATAATAAGAACCCAGTCTTAATCTTTTTCTTCTTTCAGTTAGAGTTTCATTATTTAAAAATCAAGTAAATTAATGCTTCAAACTGGTTCATCCAACCTAGTAGGAGTAATTGTAGGCGATATACTACACTAACTTACTAGTAACTACCAATTGAGATGAATCCCCCTAAATCAAAGTGATATCTATCTCAATTTTTTCATTTGATCTAATGGGATGTATTTTATTTAATTATTAATTACATTAAAAAACACTTTTTAGGATGTTTTCACTCATTGAAGTTAGACAATGAAAATGAGTTTCAATATTTTCATCTAAGTGGAAATTATATTTCTATAACATTTACATCAAGATCCTTCCAAAGGGCTTGGAAATCACTGATTATTTTGTACATGACACATATATCTTGTCATATAACAATATAGATTCATGAGGATTTAAATAAAAAAAATATAGTAATGTATCATATTGAAAACAACTTTTTTGAACTCAAAATTCAATTTTGAAATGGAAAATTGAATAAATAATATAATAAACATACAATCTTCTTCTAGGCATTTCACTATATTCTTCTCAATATATGTTGTTCCAAATAGATGCTTCATAATTTATATTAGGATGACCTATTCTATAGAAACCAATGAGGTACTAAAATCATTAATTTATTTATGAGGAAATTTAAACACATAAAATATTAAAAATTATGTTATCAAAAACCATTTCTAATTCACATTATCTATAATTATAACTTCATTATCACCAAAATTAAATACGGTTGTCTAATAAATTTCAAGACCATCTTTCTCAAAAAGAAACTCTGTTCATTTTTTTTTATCAAAAATGAATTTCTAACATTATTTATTGTTATAATTTTCTAGTAGTATATCATATTCATCTACATAACTAAAATATTTTGTTCTTCTATATAAAATACTTTTGGTGGTTCTTGTGGTGGGAATGTATGGTCTCAATAATAACTAATAATTTATGATGATTTTGAGATCACAAATACTATTTTTTCTAATAAATTATGTTTGAATTATTTTCTAGGAATTAATATATAGGTTAATGTATTTTGACATTATTATAATTACTTTGGAAACATTATTTCAATCCTTGTGTTACGCTGAGAAGTTAATGCTTGTGTATGGTACCAACCCAACATTATGCTAAGAAGTTAAAGCTTGCAGTGATCTTAACTCTATGTTATGTTGAGATGTGAAATCATTGAATATGGTATCAACACTATGCTACACTAAAAAGTTTTCATTTTATCAACATCCTTACATTAATAGAATCATCAAATGTACAGATCAAAAAACTTCTGTTGGAGTCTAGATTTACTATTCATACCCTATGTGTGGAAAATATGAACATAAAGTTAATCAATGTAACATTCATGATTTTATGATAATAAGGATAAATGTATGGATTATCATCCCTTGGATAATCTTGACGTATATGTTATGTAATGGGGAAAAGAATGGTTAAGGAACACTATGCTATGAAAATGAACCCTACACTAAGTGAAGGAACTGTATGCTACACATGTCAACTCTACATTGTGTTCCCAACATCAATGTTTTTAAAGCCGTATTTTATATCTGAGATTGGTGCAACATTAAAGTCAAAATTAATGACAAATTTATGGATCATTTTGATTGTTTTAAAGAACCGTGTTCATCAGAAAAAATATCTCTTATTTTATAGGTAGTTATAAAACTCTGGATTAATTGGTATTTGAATTTCTGTGATTAGTTGAGATTTTCTTTTGGATATGGACTGCCGAATCAAGCTACTTTTTCTATATATTTCATCAGTGTATCAATTTAAATATATATGTGTCTGTGATAAAAAATTAAAATATGCGAATGTATTATTGATATTATATTTTACAGTGCTACTTTAATGAATGATAAATTTGGATCAAAGATAGACATTGGAGATAAATAACTTCAAAATTTTACTGCTAATAAGATCCATTATTTTTCAGTTTCCTCATACTAAATCTATGAAGAACAACCTAAACCTTCTAAATCAATATCTTTTTATTTAGTGGAATTTGAAATACTTGTACTAATTTATGGTGGAGTATCAGCTTCTTAATCTAAGCTGTAGATTGTAGGATCTATACTATATAACTAGATGGATTTTTTATTATTCTTATTGTAAACATTTGAACATCCTACACTGAGTAATAAATTTTTGGTCTTCTGGTAAGAGGACCATTCTAGATAAATTTACCATGCTCGTAGATATATGGATTAGTACAATGGATTATGGTTTCATAGTGCCCTAAAACACTATAAAATTATATGTTATTTATTTTTGTTTATCCATTGTATATTTTCATATACAATAAAAACACTGTATACCCGTGTGAATAAGAGTGGATGTCAAAATCCAGAATTATGGAATATTTTTTACAATACACAATTCAACCACCTCTCATGTTACATTAAATATCCCGACCTAACAATTGGTATCAGTAGTGAGATTTTGGATAAATATATAGCAACATAAAAGTTCAAAGTCTATAAAAATATAGAAATGGATGATATGGGAGAATGAATGTAAATGGCATGTCCTCCATATTTTAATGATGAAAATTATGGACAATGGAATTCTAAAATGATGATCTATAAAAAAAAATCCTGAATTAAATTTCTACTCAACGATCATTACTCCATATGAAATTCATGAGAAACTAGAAACATGAGATGCTGCAATAGAAGAGGAGTATGATATTAATTCAAAAGCAATGAATGCTAGTATATGTTGTCTGGTACTAGATGAATCCAATCACATATCCCAATGTACAACATCCTATGAATGGTGGGAAAATATTACAGTTTATTATGAAGGAATAAATAATATCATAAATATTAGATATGCTAATGCTAAAATAAAATTAGACACATTTATAATGATTGATGGAGAAATAATTACATAGATGAATAGAAGGATTACAGAAATTGAAAACAATATTACATCACTAGGGGAAACCATCAAACAATATGATCAAGCATTGAATGTATGGACACTACTAACATTAAAATGTAATGGTATGTCTACTGCAATTCTCAAATCATCACCTATCAATGATAGGACAATTTAAAAAAATGGAAAACTAATGATATATGAAACTGAAATGCAGGCTAAATTTGAAGATTATATGAATATAGAAAAGAAAAGAAATATTGGTCTGAAAGTGAAATCTCAAAAGCATAGAATAATATCAAAGAAATATGTCAATGAAGAAAAGATTTCTGATTCCTCATATTCTAAAATATAATTTTCTTAACGAGCCAGAATGTTTAGTATGTTCACTACTAAAAAAACCGCCATTAGCGACCGCCAAAAGCGGTCGCTATAGGGCTCTAGCGGCCGCCCAGCGACTGCCATTAGCGGTCGCTTTAGCCTCGTCGCTAGAGGCCTATAGCGACCGCCAATGGCGGTCGCTATAGGAGGCCCCGATTTCGGCCCCCAGTGACCGCCAAGCGGTCGCTGCCGGCCTCCTGCCGAGCAACCTATAGCGACCGCTTTTGGCGGTCGCTATAGATTTTTTTTTTAAAAAAATGTCCACTGAAATAAATAAATAAATATATATATAAATATATATTAAAAAAAATATTCACATATATACTATTAAATACAATATTTTAAATATATATATATATATAATATATTTTAAATGTTTTAATATATATAATATTAAATATATTTATAATATCGAATCATTGTGCTATAATAATTTAAAACCCCCGATTTAAGAAATGCTATCATTTCAGGTTTTTTGGAGCACGTTTGCTCCGAATTCGACCGCCGCACGCTGTTTTGGTGTTTTATGACTCCAGAAACGCGTTTCCGGCCGCCACGGTCAAAAGAAACCTCTGATTGATGTGTCGTCTGCCCGAACATTTCAAAATTCACGCAACGGATGTTGTCGTGCGGTTATGTGGCATTCGGAGGCCGTTCGGGTGGTTTTGACCCCCCAACGCGCCATTTCAGCGCGCGCCGAGCTGCTGAAAAAGACGCATTCGGTCGTGCCGCTCGCACCGCACGTCTGATGGACGTGCCGCCTCCTCCTGCATCTCAGGAATAATATTCCTATCATTCTCGTGCGGTTTCGGGTTTTTCGGAGCACGTTTGCTCTGAATTCGACCGCCGCACGCCGTTTTGGTGTTTTATGACTCCGGATACGCGTTTCCGGCCACCGCGGTCAAACGGCACCTCTGATTGACGTGTCGTCTCCCCGACCATTTCACAATTCATGCAAAAGATGTTGTCGTGAGTTTACGTGGAATTCGGAGGTCGTTCGGGTGGTTTTGACCCCCAGCGCGCCATTTCAGCACGCGCCGAGCTGCTGAAAACGACACATTCAGTCGTGCCACGCGCACCGCACGTCTGATGGACGTGCCGTCTCCTCCTGCATCTCAGGAATAATATTCCTATCATTCTCGTGCAGTTTCAGGGTTTTTGGAGCACGTTTGCTCCGAATTCGACCGCCGCACGCCGTTTTGGTGTTTTATGACTCCGGAAACGCGTTTCCGGCCACCGCGGTCAAACGTCACCTCCGATTGACGTTCTGTCTGTCCGAACATTTCACAATTCACGCAACGGATGTTTTTGTGCGGTTTCGTGGCATTCGGAGGTCGTTCGGGTGGTTTTGGACCCCCCGACGCGCCATTTCAGCGCGCGTCGAGCTGCTGAAAACGACGCATTCGGTCGTGCTGCGCGCACCACACGTCCGATGGACGTGCCGCCTCCTCCTGCATCTCAGGAATAATATTCATGTCGTTCTCATGCAGTTTCAGGTCGTTCGGAGCACGATTGCTCCGAATTCGACCGCCGCACGCCGTTTTGGTGTTTTATGACTCCGGAAACGCGTTTCCGGCCGCCGCGGTCAAACGAAACCTCATATTGACGTGCCGTCTATCCGACCATTTCAAAATTCACGCAATGGATGTTGTTGTGCGGTTTCGTGGCTTTCGGAGGTCGTTCGGTGGTTTTGACCCCCCGACGCGCAATTTCAACACGTGCCGAGCTGATGAAAACAACGCATTCGGTCGTGCCACGCGCACCGCACGTCCGATGGATGTGACGCCTACTCATGTATCTTAGGAATAATATTCCTATCGTTCTCGTGCGGCTTCAGGTCGTTCGGAGCACGTTTGCCCCGAATTCGACCTCCGCACGCCGTTTTGGTGTTTTGTGGCTCCGGAAACGCGTTTCCGGCCGCCGCGGTCAAACGACACCTCCGATTGACGTTCCGTCTATCCGAGCATTTCACAATTCACGCAACGAATGTTTTCCTGTGGTTTCGTGGCATTCAGAGGTTGTTCGGGTGGTTTTGACCCCCCAACGTGCCATTTCAGCGCGCACTAAGCTGCTGAAAACGATGCATTCGGTCGTGCCGCGTGCACCGCACATCTGATGGACGTTCCGCCCTCCTCCTACATCTCACGAATAATATTCCTATCATTCTCATGCGGTTTTAGGTTTTTCGGAACACGTTTGCTCTGAATTCGACCGCCACACGCCGTTTTGGTGTTTTATGACTCCAGAAACGCGTTTCTGGCCGCCGCGGTCAAACGTCACCTCCGATTGATGTTACGTCTATCTGAACATTTCAAAATTCACGCAACGGATGTTGTCGTGCGGTTTCGTGGCATTCGGAGGTCGTTCGGGTGGTTTTGACCCCCGACGCGCCATTTCAGCGCGCGCCGAGCTGCTGAAAACGACGCATTCGGTCGTGAAGAGCGCACTTCACATCCGATGGACGTGCCACCTCCTCCTGCATCTCAGGAATATTATTCCTATCGTTCTCATGCGGTTTTAGGTCGTTCGGAGCACGTTTGCTCCGAATTCGACCGCCGCACGCCGTTTTGGTGTTTTATGACTCCGGAAACGCCTTTCCAGCCGCTGCGATCAAACGACACCTCCGATTGACGTGCCGTCTATCCGAACATTTTACAATTCATGCAACGGATGTTGTCGTACGGTTTCGTGGAATTCAGAGGTCGTTCGGGTGGTTTTGACCCCCCGACACGCAATTTCAGCGCGCACCGAGCTGCTGAAAACGACGCATTTGGTCGTGCCGTGCGCACCGCACGTCCGATGGACATGCCGCCTCCTCCTACATCTCTGGAATAATATTACTATCGTTCTCATGCGGTTTCATGTCGTTCGGAGCACGTTTGCTCCGAATTCGACCGCCGCACGCCGTTTTGGTGTTTTATGGCTCCGGAAACACGTTTCTGGCCGCCCCGGTCAAACGACACCTCTGATTGACGTGCCGTCTGTCCGAACATTTCAAAATTCACGCAACTAATGTTGTCGTGCGGTTTCGTGGCATTCAGAGGTCGTTAGGGTGGTTTTGACTCCCCCAACGCGCCATTTCAGCGCGCGCCGAGCTGCTGAAAACGACGCATTCGGTCGTGCCGCGTGCACCGCACGTTCGATGGACGTTCTGCCTCCTCCTGCATCTCAGGAATAATATTTCTATCGTTCTCGTGCAGTTTCAGGTCGTTCGGAGCACGTTTGCTCCGAATTCGACCGCCGCACGCCGTTTTGGTGTTTTATGACTCCGGAAACGCGTTTCCGGCCGCCGCGGTCAAAAGGAACCTCTGATTGACGTACCGTCTGTCCGAAAATTTCAAAATTCACGCAACGGATGTTGTCGTGCGGTTTCGTGGAATTCAGAGGTCGTTCGGGTGGTTTTGACCCCCCGACGCGCAATTTCACCGCGCACCGAGCTGCTGAAAACGACGCATTCGGTTGTGCCGTGCGCACCGCACGTTCGATGGATGTGCCGCCTCATCCTACATCTCAAGAATAATATTACTATCGTTTTTGTGCCGTTTCAGGTCGTTCGGAGCACGTTTGCTCCGAATTCGACTGCCGCACGCCGTTTTGGTGTTTTGTGGCTCCGAAAACACGTTTCCGGCCGCCGCGGTCAAACTTCACCTTTGATTGACGTGCCGTCTATCCGACCATTTCAAAATTCCTGCAACGGATGTTGTCGTGCGGTTTCGTGGCATTCGGAGGTCGTTCGGGTGGTTTTTGACCCCCCGACGCGCCATTTCAGCGCGCGCCGAGCTGCTGAAAACGACGCATTCGGTCGTGCCGCGCGCACCACACGTCCGATGGATGTGCCGCCTCCTCCTGCATCTCAGGAATAATATTCCTATCGTTCTTGTGCGGTTTCAGGTCGTTCGGAGCACGTTGGCTCCAAATTCGACCGCCGCACTCCGTTTTGGTGTTTTATGACTCTGGAAACACGTTTCAGGCCGCCGCTGTCAAACGGCACCTCTGATTGACATGTCGTTTTCCCGAACATTACACAATTCACGCAACGGATGTTGTCGTGCGGTTTCGTGGCATTCAGAGGTCGTTCGAGTGGTTTTGACCCCCCAACGCGCCATTTCAGCGCGCGCCGAGCTGCCGAAAACGACGCATTCGGTCGTGCCGCGCGCACCGCACGTCCGATGGACGTTCTGCCTCCTCCTGCATCTCATAAATAACATTCCTATCGTTCTCGTGCGGTTTCAGTTTTTCGGAGCACGTTTGCTCCGAATTCGACCACCGCACGCCGTTTTGGTGTTTTATGACTCCGAAAACGCGTTTCCGGCCGCCGCGGTCAAACGACACCTCCGATTGACATGTTGTCTTTCCAGTCATTTCACAATTCACGCAACGGATGTTTTCGTGCGGTTACGTGGCATTCGGAGGTCGTTCGGGTGGTTTTGACCCCCCAACGCGCCATTTCAGCCCGCGTCGAGCTGCTGAAAACGACGCATTCGGTCGTGCCGCACGCACCGCACGTCCGATGGACGTGCCGCCTCCCCATGCATCTCAGGAATAATATTCCTATCATTCTCGTGCGGTTTCAGGTTTTTCGGAGCACGTTTGCTCCGAATTAGACCGCCGCACGCCGTTTTGGTGTTTTATGACTCCGGAAACTCGTTTCCTGCCGCCGCGGTCAAACGTCACCTACGATTGACATGCCATCTGTCCGACCATTTCGCAATTCACGCAATTGATGTTTTCGTACGGTTTCGTGGCATTTGGAGGTCGTTCGGGTGGTTTTGACCCCCCGACGCGCAATTTCAGCGCGCGCCGCGCTGTTGAAAACGACACATTCAGTCGTGCCGCGCGCACCGCACGTCCAATTGACGTGCCGCCTCCTCCTGCATCTCAGGAATAATATTTCTATCGTTCTCGTGTGGTTTCAAGTCGTTCGGAGCACGTTTTCTCCGAATTGGACCGCCGCACGTCGTTTTGGTGTTTTGTGGCGCCGGAAACGCGTTTCCGGCCACCGCGGTCAAACGGCACCTCCGAATTACGTGTTGTCTAGCCGACCATTTCACAATTCATGCACCGGATGTTGTCGTATGGTTTCGTGGCATTCGAAGGTCGTTCGGGTGGTTTTAACCCCCCGACGCGCAATTTCAGCGCGCGCCGCGCTGCTGAAAACGACACATTCGGTCGTGCCGCGCGCACTGCACGTCCGATGGACGTGCCACCTCCTCCTGCTTCTCAGAAATAATATTTCTATCGTTCTCGTGCGGTTTCAGGTCATTCGGAGCACGTTTTCTCCGAATTGGACCGCCGCACGCCGTTTTGGTGTTTTATGGTGCCGGAAACGCGTTTCCGGCCGCCGCGGTCAAACGGAACCTCTGAATGACGTGCCGTCTGGCCGACCATTTTACAATTCACGCACCAGCTGTTGTCGTACGGTTTCATGGCATTCATAGGTCGTTCGGGTGGTTCTGGGAGCTGTTCGGTGGTGCGGGGTGGGGGGGGGGGGGTGTACGGGGGTGCGGGGGGCTGTTCGGGGGAGTTGGGGGGCTGTCCGGGGGTGCGGGGGGCTGTACGGGGGTGCGGGGGGGGGGGGGGGGGGGGGGGCTGTACGGGGGTGCGAGGGGCTGTCCGGGGGTGCAGGGGGCTGTCCGGGGGTGCGGGGGGGGGGGGGGGGGGCTGTACGGGGGTGCGGGGGGGCTGTACGGGGGTGCGGGGGGCTGTACGGGGTGCGGGGGGGCTGTCCGGGGGTGCGGGGTGCTGTCCGGGGGTGTCAGGGGGGCTGTACGGGGGTGCAGGGGGGCTGTACGGGGGTGCGGGGGGCTGTCCGGGGGTGCGGGGGGGCTGTCCGGGGGTGCGGGGGGCTGTACGGGGGTGCCGGGGGGGGGGGGGGGGTGCTGTACGGGGGTGCGGGGGGCTGTCCGGGGGTGCCGGGGGCTGTACGGGGGTGTGCGAGGGGCTGTCCGGGGGTGCGGGGGGCTGTACGGGGGTGCGAGGGGGCTGTCCGGGGGTGTGGGGGGCTGTACGGGGGTGCCGGGGGGGCTGTACGGGGGTGCGGGGGGGGGGGGGGGGGGGGGGGGGCTGTACGGGGGTGCAGGGGGCTGTACATGGGTGCTGGGGGGGCTGTACGGGGGTGCAGGTGGGCTGTCCGGGGGTGCGGGGGGCTGTACGGGGGTGCAGGGGGGCTGTCCGGGGGTGCGGGGGGCTGTACGGGGGTGTGGGGGGCTTTACGGGGGTGCGGGGGTGCTGTACGGGGGTGTAGGGGGCTGTACGGGGGTGCGGGGGGGGGGGGGGGGGGGGTGCTGTACGGAGGTGGGGGGTGGGGGGGTTGTACGGTTGTGCGAGGGGCTGTTCGGGGGTGCGGGGGGTTAGAGTTTTTAAATGCACGCCTTAGATAATATTAGCTATCATATAATAAACAAGAAAAGAAAGAAATTATAAGTACACAACCTTCTAATTTAAATTAAATGAATACATACAGTACATCAATGTCAACCCCACCAGTAAAAACAAAAAACATATCTCGTGAATATATGATGCGTAGTCGTGCCTCAAAATCTGACATCTGCTGTGTCATATGAGCAACAGCAGGACCGAAAACCGCAGCGCGTGACACTACAGAACGAGGAATCCCTGCTCCATAGGTCAAACTATAGCCATGCCCGTCCCGACCGATAATGCGATGAAAGATCTCATCCCGTCGCATGGGAAGCTGTCGCTGGTCCTCTGGCAGATGTTCTAACTCAGCTTCAAATTGAGCATGTGAAATATTTAAATATATATAAATATATATATGTTAATATATAGATTTATGTAATTATTGGTAAGTACAGACACTTACTATCAATGCTGCAACCTCTGGATCATTGCGATCACGAGTCCTCATCCACACCGACATTTTATCAGTTGCTGCACCTTTCTATCACAACTGTATATTAAAAGAATATAAACACAAAACCATATTAATTAATAAATTAAAAAATGAATAATATATACCTCATGTCGGATCTGAGACACATGACGAGTCCCGATCCTGTGAGGTGGTCCCTGCAACGCTCGATTCTCAGAATGGCGTGTTGACACCTCCTACATTCAATTTATTCAAATTTCAAACAAATCACATATTCTTGAAAATATATATACACCAAAATAATTAATATACAAACCGCAACACCCTCAGTAGACCAATATGCAACCAAGTCACGCCACTGAGCCGGGAGGACACCTCTCGGGACTTTTTCCAAAATGTCTAGGGCACCCACATTTGGTACCCAGTGGTCCCTCTTCACTTTGCCTTTATAATCTTTTTATATCTTACGACATTTTCTCATACACACGGGCCGAAACTCTTCAGGGCATACTTTCAAATTTTTTTATAAAGAAAATAATCAAACATATTAGTATTCTTTATACATAGAAAATAAAGTAAAATGATTTTCTTACCTGAACCTCCCTCCATAGACGATCTAATGTGTCCTGAGGGATAGAAGCCCCCCAGTCACGTGTGGTCAATGGAAATCGATGTGGGTCACGTATGATATGACCCAGCTGACGAATAAATGTCGGGGCATTCGGTCCCATAGGATGAAAAACCTCATCAAATGAAACATCTATCGTCGTGTCGGAATTCCATGATAATATTGCACGACCAGGGCCTCTCCTACGAGAGGAAGAAGCAGCCGAGTCTGATCCTGTTGAAAACAATTTTATATATAAATTGACAAATGTTATATATATATATATGTATGTCAATTACATAAAAAATATAGACAATGACATTCAAACATACCTCGACCCTGAGACGTAGATGCCTCAGATGGATGATGTGGATCTTCTGCCTCTTCCCCTGACATGTCTGCAGTCATAAAAAACATCATTAATGAGTCCAAAGTGTTTAAAAGATAAATTGGATTGTTCATAAAAAATCAAAATTGTACAACTGTTAATCAAACAAAAAATGGATTGAATAATTAGTTGTGAATGAATTTTAAAAAATCAGAAAGTTAACAAAACAGATATACAAATTATGTACAAAACTAGTCAATGCATAGCCAAATTTCAGATATAACTAATAAAAATTCAAGCAGCACATGAATCAGATGAAGAATACCTCAAAGGGATGATACACCGACCATAACATCAATAAATCAAGAGTAAAAACAACCTAAATATTTATGATTGAATTAACTTACAAAAGTGAGGATTAAAACTTATAAAGATTTATAAAATGATTAGATAATTTATGATATCCTAGGACATTCTACTGAATAGTGGGAAAACAATTATACCTTTCATTAAGCATGAAAATCGACCGTTTCTCCTTCAACAGCTGCTCTGACCCAATAAATATCTTCTTCACGTTGAACTACGGTATGTTGATCAAGTTGTTGGTAAACAAACGGAACAGTCTCGGGTTCATCTTCTTCAAATAAAAACACTCCTCACCGAGACATTTTGACAACAACTTGCCAAATTGGATCCGAAGGCAAAGTAACGAAGAATACTTGTTCCGCTTGTGATGTCAAAATGAAAGGTTCATTCTCAACTCGTTCATTATTTCTGTATAACATATAGTTAAAATTCACCAATGAAAACTGATATTGATCGACTTTACATCCACGCACTGGATCAACCCAATTACACTTTAACAATATGTACTTCAAACCGTGTGTGTATACAACTTCAATGATGTCTATCAATTGACCATAGTAATAACCAGAATCGACAAAGGGACAACCGATGCCACTGTTTTGTGTTGCTCGTTTGTCGTCAACATCTTTAATGCAAAATCGAAAACCATTAGCATCAATAGCTTTATAATGACGAGCCGTTATAGATGGACCCTCAACCAGTTGGATAAATACTTCATGTAGCGTGGGGTCCCCTAACTCCCTCATCTTACGAACCTACATAATTTATAAAAATAAATACTGATATATGCAGAAAGAATTAGTATAATACTTCACTCATAATGAAAATCAATTTATACATACATAATCCTTGAACCAATCATGAAATGACGCATAATGAGATTGTTGAATTTGAAACTCAGTCGCACGATGCATCTCTTCTTTTATCTCATTAATGTGTTTCCTGCAAATGATAACGCGATGTTTAAAAGTTCATCTTATGCAAACAAAACATGTAAAAGTTATACAAGCACATTGATAAGATACTTACTGCATTAATGGTGCAACTGATGGAGTATTGAACAAGATATATCGATGTGCTTGTATCCACTCGATGTTGTCCATATCAAATGTGGTTCCTTCTCCAACTGGACCATCATGAATCCGAGAGGGATTATCTAATTTTGTTTCAACATCCGTAAGATATTCTGCACAAAAGGTAGTACACTCATCCATCAAATAACCATTGGCTATTGATGCCTCTGGACGAGCTCTGTTGCGTACAAATCTTTTCAATGTACTCAAATACCGTTCAATAGGATACATCCACCTGAATTGCACTGGACCAACAGCCATTACTTCATCAGTTAGGTGCACTGTCAAGTGGACCATAACATCGAAAAATGAGGGGGGGGGGGGAGTTTCTCAAAGTGACAAAGCGTAAGTACAATTCGGTCCTGCAAACTTTTTAAATCACTCATTCTTTGATTTCTTAAACAAAGCTGTCTAAAAAAATTACTCATCTCAATCAAGGGCTGAACAACATTGGGGGATAAACAATCACAAATTGCGATTGGAATCAACTGCTGAAGTAATATGTGATTGTCATGACTTTTCAACCCTTGCAATGTCTTGCTCGTCAGATTCACACACTTTGAAATATTAGAAGAATAACCATCAGGCACCTTGACCATCTTCAAAATGAAAAGAAATGTTTCTTTCTCCTCTGTAGTCATCGTATACTGTGCAGGAGGCATATATGCCTTGTTTCCCTCAGCTAACTGTAAATGCAACTGTTTCCTTAAACCCATTTCTTCCAAATCACGGCGTGCATTAACATGGTCCTTTGATTTTCCACTGACACCTAAAATGGTCCACAATATGTTATCATAAACATTTTTTTCAATGTGCATGACATCCAAATTATGCCTCAACATGTTAGTTTTCCAATACGGAAGACTATAAAAAATACTTTTCTTTTTCCAATTGTGACTGCGCTGCCTACCCGCAGCATGAATATTACGTACTGGAGGAGCCACCAAATCCTGAATTTCATATACCGGGCGGATGTTTTCTTCCTCAATCTGCGATAACATTTCGACTCCTGTCATGATCTTTGGTGCTGGGCTGAACTCTCTAGAACCATCAAATGCCACTCTGTCCTTTCTGAATCTGTGCTGAGGAGGGAGAAAACGCATGTGACCCATGTATGCCCATTTTTTGGAATGTTTAAGCCATACAGATTTTTTACTTTTATTGCAACAAGGGAAAGAAAATTCCCCTTTCGTACTCCAACCTGATAAATTTGCATAAGCTGGGAAGTCATTGATTGTCCACAATAAAGCAACATGCAGTTTGAACATTTCATTCGTTTAGCAGTCATAAGTCATCACACCATTGCCCCAAAATTCATTTAACTCATCAATCAATGGCTGAAGGTAAACATCAATCTTATCCCCCGGACTTTTAGGTCCATCAATAAGAGTGGAAAGTAATATAAATTGTTGCTTCATACAAAGCCACGGAGGAAGATTATATGGAACCAACACCACGGGCCATGTGCTATGAGTTGCACCAACGATAGACTTGAATGGATTGAAACCATCTTCTGCCAATCCCAATCGGACATTGCGAACATCTTTAGCAAAGTCGGGATGTCTCTTATCAAAATCCTTCCATGCATGAGAGTCTACCGGGTGGGTTAACATATCACTTTCATGAACTCTTTCTGCATGCCATCTCATTAAATTAGAAACTTTAGATGACATAAAAAATCTTTTCAACCTCAGTTTAAGGGGAAAGTAACGCATTTGCTTTACAGCAATCGGTTTCCCCTGTATCGCAATCTGACTTTGATGAGTATTATTTCCCCTGTTCTCTTTCCACATAGAAGCACCACAAACCATACAAATATCCAAATGGGCAGTTTCTTTTCTAAACAACATACAGTTGTTTGCACATGCATCTATGGTCTCATATGTAAAACCTAAGTTCTCTGTCAACTTACAAGCATAGTAATACGACTCAGGAATCTTAGCGTTGACAGGAAGAACTTTTTTCAATAAAACCAAAAGCATGTCAAATGATGTGTCTGACCAATTATTCAAAGTCTTCAAATGCAACAACTCCACGATAAACGACAGTTTATTGTAAGAAGTACATCCAGGATATAATTCTGTTTTCGTATCATCAAGTGCTTCATAAAACCTCCTCGAATCACGATCTGCACCAGAGCGAAGATTTATCTCACCGGTCTCAAGATTCTGGATGTCAATGCCTTCAGGATCAAACCCACGTACCATTTCAGTAAGCATTTCATGTATTGGATTAGTCATCCTTGCATCAACATCCATCTGAGCTGCATCTGTATTTTGACAGCGAACATATTCTTCTCCATGACGAGTCCAACTCTTATTATTTTTCAGAAATCCATTAAAGAAAAGGTGCTCCCTCACAGTATCTCGTGTGAATTGATATCTGTTAGCACATTTTCTACATGGAAAACTAATATAGTCACTTCCAAATCCTCTCGTGAAGTCAATAAATTGCATAATGCCATTGAAATATTCTCTAGACGTTCGATTTGGAAGATCAATCCAACTCTTATCCATTATTATATCTGTATAACAAACATTTACACAATACTTATTACATTTACATTTTTCAAACCAACTATATTTAAAATAAATATTAATCATTTGTTTATGAACCATTGATAAAATAATAATTTAACTAAAAGCCCATGTTACCTGATTGAGCAACAAACCTGAAAGGGAGGGGAGCCGAAGGCGGTGCAGTGAGAGAGAGGAGGCAGCGAAGGGGAGCCGGAGCCAAAGGCGGTGCAGCAAGGGAGGGGACGGGCGGCGGTGGTGAGGGGACGGGGGATGGGCAGCGAGGGGGGGGGGGGGGTTGTCCGGGGTTGGGGGGGGGGGGGGGCTGTTTGAGGTGCGGGGGGGCGTCCGGGGTGCGGGGAGCGGTCCGGGGTGCGGGGGGGGGGGGGGGGGGGGGCTGTCCGGGGTGCCGGAGCCGTCCGGGGTGGGGGGGGGGGAGGGCTGAGTGGGCAGAGGGCGGAGGGTGGATGGCGGAGGCCGGAGGGCGGAGGGCGTGCGACGGGGGAGGCCGGGCAGCGGGGGAGGCCGGGGAGGCGGGGGGGGGGGGGGGGGGGAGGGCGGCGTCGGGGGGGGGCGGCAACGAGGGGGGGAGGCCTGGAGGCGGGGGGGGGGGGGGCATCAGGGGGGGGGGGGGGGGGGCGACGGCGGGGGAGCGGGGGAGGCCGGGCGACGGGGGAGGACGGGCGGCGGGGGAGGCCAGGAGGCGGGGGGTGGGGGATGGCGGCGTCAGGGCGACGGGGGGGGGGGGGGGGGGGTGGTGGCGGGGGTGGCCGGCCGGGCGGCGGGGGAGGCTGGGAGGCGGGGGGGGGGGGGGGGGGCGTCGGGGGGGCGGCGACGGGGGTGGGGGGGGGGGGTGATTAGGGTTCGATCGAGAGGGGGGGCGTGAGGGGGGGGGAAAGGCCCAGATTTTTTTTATCAAGGCCAGCGACCGCCATTGGCAGTCGCTATTAGATATCTATAGCGACCACCAATGGCATTCGCCCGATTCTGGGGGCTTCAATGCCCCTTTTCTTGTAGTGGTTTTACAAGAAGAAAAATGGATTCATGAAATCCTTTAGGAACAATGAAAAAGAACCAAGAGAAGTTTGATGCTATGGATGTAAGAAATTGGGATATATCATACCTGATTGTCCTCATTTGAAATGTGAATGAAAAATCCTAGAAAAGAGATATCAGAAAAATTATAATTATGAGCATAAAAGAAAAAAGAGAAATGAAAAGTACAAGGAGCATATCTGATGACTATAGTAACCCTTAAAATTTATATTCTTAGAAGGGGAAATCAAATCTAAAATCCAATATATTATTTATGGTTTAAGAGAAAAAGTTAAAAACTTATTACTCTTATGTTTTTGATACAAGTAGTTGCTGAAAAGCTAAATTGGGAGCCTACTATTCTATGTTTGAAGAAAAATATGATTATTTTCTAAGGAATCAAAAATATTTGAAAAAAAATCTTAATTTGTTTAGGTGGAAATGATACCATGCTAAAAAAACATCTAGGGATACGTTAGAAAATTAATTCTCCTGCATGAAACAGTATAAATAATGAAAATAAAATGAAGGAATTACAGGATGAAGTATAATCCTAGAAAATTGTTGCTCTTATTTACTAAAGTGAAAAATATAATAAATTAAATTCATGGAAATAATGTCATTAAAATGTAAAGATATAGAATAGGATGCAAGGGTGAGAAATCAAAATTGTATAAAAAATATTTTGTGCCCAATTCTAAAAATACCACATGTTATCATTGTGGAAAAACAAGAACATTTAACTAATAATTACTATTAAAAATTACTCAAATTAATGGTATTAAAAGAGACTTTATTTATAATTTTTTATGTGAGAAAAGTGATATAAATTATGGAAAAATAAACCAAATATGTATTCCTAGATCATTACATGATTACACTACTAGACCCAAGAAGATATAGGTTCCAAAACAATTTTTTTTTAATTACTATTTCAGGAAACATGTCATAGGAATAGAAAATCCATATAGTATATAGAATGTGGATGTTCCAGGCATATGAGTAGAGACACAACAAAATTATATATACTAACTCAAATGGATAGAGGGTTAGTCACTTTTGGTGATGATTCCAATGAATTTTTCTTTTGTTTGAACTTTTGGAGATATATAGACTATCTTTATAAAAAATTACTATTTCTGTAAGTGTTAATGCACAAATGGATAAATATCTCTCAACTCTATGATGATATATTTTTTGTTGAATTTTCTAACAATTCATGCTATATGTTTAAAGTTAAGTTGCTTAAATGTAGATAAACTAGAATAGATAAATTTATAAATTGGATTTAAGTTCCTCATGTAAATAGATAGTGAAATTTATAAATTCTAAGGCAAATGAATCGTTGACTTAGAATAGAAAACATATACAATGTAATATATATGTTTTATATAAATTATCTATGAAACAGTTTGTTTCTTATTTTCCTAGTCTTAATTTTGACCATGACAGATTTTTTGATGCATGTCACATTGGAAAGAAACCGAAATACTATTTCAAATCTATTAAAAATATATATATATAAACCATTAGATATTATCCATATGAATTTTTATAGAATATAAGGATTAGAATTTTTGGATGTTAAATAATATGTTTATGTTTTATTAGATGATTATTATATATTAAGAAGGGTTTTTTTTTTCTGAAACTCAAAAGAAATGTTTTCCTTGTTTTTGAAAGTTTTACTAAAATTGTTCACAATGAATAAATGTTTAAAATAATTTCATTAATAAGTGATCATAGTAGATTTTTTAGAACAAATAATTCAATTATTTTTTCTCTAATTTGACTATTAAACACCCCTTATCTGCACCAAGAAAAACTCAACAAAAAATTGAATTATTGAAAGATGAAATAAAACTATTCGTGAAATGGAAAAGTCTATTTTGAATGAATACATTTTCCCAACCTATATATGTGTAGAAGATATATAAATAGCCAACTATATCCTGAATAGAGTTTTATCAAGGCATATTTTCAAAAATACACATTATTAACATTGGAATAATAGAAAACCAAATGTAATGTACTTTAATGTTTTTGGTTGCATGGTGTATATCTTCAATATTAAGGACAAACCTAGAATGTTTGATCCAAAAGATGATGATGGAATGTTTTTATTATATCCTTCTACCTCTAAGACTTATAGATTATTCATTAAAAATTCAAGGATTATTGAAGAATTAGTTCATGTGATGTTTGATGAAACTGACCATTTTATTAAAGAGTAAGGTCAAAATTATGAAGTCATTAACTCTTTAGATAACACGAGACATGAAACCCTTAAAATGATTTTGAAAATTATATTAATAAAATACAGTCGAGTTCAGAACAACATGATACTAAATAACCAGAAATTTTATTTTCTATAAATTATATAACTCTAAAAACCATCCTTTAGAAACTATTATAGGAGACCTAGACACTACAATTATAACTACAATAAATCTGTGAATCCTAGTTGAAATAACTTCCTTACTATCACAGTTAAAACCTAATACTATTGAAGAATCATTAGAATATGAGAGTTGGATATTCGAAATGGAAAAACAGATAAACCTGTTCAAATGGAATAATGTTTTTCAACTAGTAGAGAGACCAACTAATTATCTAGTAATAGGAACAAAGTTGGTCTTTAGAATTAAATAGGATGATTCTGGTATCATTAACCGAAATAAGTCCAGATTAGTAGCTAAAGGATATAATCATAAGAAAGTTATAGATTATGATGAGACCTTAGTCCCATAAGCTAGAGTAAAATACATTATAATACATTTATCTTATGCATCTCATATAAATTCAAAATTATATTAAATGGATGTCAAGTCTCACTTTTTAAATAGTTATATAATGGAAGATGTTTATATTAAAAAACCACATAGTTTGAAAAATTATGAAAAACCAAACTCTGTTTTTAATCATACTAAAGCTCTCTAGGGCCTTAAGGAAACACATAGTTCTTAGTATTAAATAATAAGTTCATTTCTTTTGAAAAATGGATTTACTAATGGGTTGGAAGAACCAACACTTTTTATGAAAATTGTTGCTTTAAATATTTTATTATTTCTTATATATTTTGGTGATGTTATTTTTGGGTCAACTAATAAAAAGATTTTTCATGATTTTTCATATTTAATGAAATAATGAATTTGAAATGAGTACAATGGGAGAACATAATTAACTTTTTAGATTTTAAATTTAGCCAAAATATTTTGGAAATGTTTTAAATCTGAGTAACTATTTAATTGATTTATTGAAAAAATTTGGACTTTAGAATATCAAGACATATATAACTCTTATGTGTAAAAATATAAAACATGTATTAGATGAAGAAGTAAAACTATATGAAAACCAGTTATATAGAGGTATTATTGGAAGTTTGTTATATCTTACTGCTTGTAGACCATAAATTATGTCTTTTGTATGTCATTGAGAAATATTTCAATCAAATCCAAAAGATTCCTAGCTTTCTGCAATTAAAATAATCTTTATATTTATTTAAAAGAAACTATTTTTCAGTATTTTCATTACTCCAAAAATTTTTATTTTAATTTAATTTAAATTTAGATGCAGACTTTTGAGGTTTTATATTTGATAGAAAATATACCTCAGCAACCTGTCATTTTTAACGAAAATCAAAAGTTTTATTGTCTAGTAAGAAACATCACATAGTTTCTTTATCAATTGTTGACTGTGAATATGTGTCTGTAGGTAGTTTCTATGTACAAGTATGGTGGATTAAAAACAATAAATTTTAATTTGGAATAAACATTAATAGTAAACATATTTTATGTGATAATACGAGTCCTATAAATATTTAAAAAAATCCTATATGTCATTTTAGGACTAAGCACATTGATAAATGACATCATATTCTTATATATCATGTCATTTAAAAGGATATATATTTATAATTTGTAAACATTTAATATCAATGAGATGATATTTTCACTAAACCAATTCCTTATGTGAATATCAATTTTATTGGGTGGGGAGGGGGTTACGAATATTTGATTTAAGGTAAATGTTTATTAATTTATTAATAGTCTCTCTATTATTTTTTTATGATTTATTTAATATTTTTTATTCAATTAAATTTTAATTTATAATTTCATTTTAATTATATTATATTTTTCTTTTCAAAAAATAAATTTAATGAGTACATTCTCAGTCTGTGCGAGAAAACTGTTTTCCTTCTCCCTCTCCCTTTATCTTCTCCTACTCATCCTTTCAATTTACAGAGCATCTTTAGATTTATATGTGTTGAAACCCTAATCATCCAAACCCTTCAATATCAATACTATCATATATATGATACACATGATGATATATAGATACTGAGTTTCACAAGAATACTCCTGGTTCAGGGAATTCCCGTAATGTGATCCGGGGATAGTGAATTGATGTTGGTTTTTAAGATTCTAAGAATCTTTTTCTCAAGAAAGAAATGTCATTTCAAGGTATATATTTTTATTTGGAGATGATAACATTCCTATAGATTATGAAATTAATGAAAATGAGTTTTGTATAAATTCATTGTTTATTTTGGGATTTGATGAAGATTCCATTATCTCTAAAATTAATCATTCTGAGTTTTCATTGTATTTTTTGGAAATGGATTAGATGTTATATTTTCCCCACAAGGTAGAGTATTAGTTTTATTTAAGGAATATCGATAGTTAAAGAAATTATCACAAGGATATTATGTTTTCATTATTTTGAACAAGAAATTTCAACAAGGTAATGATGAAAAAACTTACTCCTAATTTTCAGGTTTGGATGAACAATATTCAAACAGTATTTTTTTCTAGGAATAATGATCTAGAAAAGGTACTTCATCCTAACATGTATATCATGTTTTTTTTCTAAATCAAATAAATATTATTTTATATCAATCTAGGATATGATATCTAAACCATTGATGGCAGATGGATGTGATGATGTGATATTTTCCCTATGGATGGATTATTTCATTCTTGCTATAATGGAAAGTAAAAAATTCAATATCATTTCAAAAAAAACATCTCAGCATTGTAACCCTTTGAATGATGGATCTGGGATGAAGCTTGGATTTTTTTGGAGAAACTTATGAATTATTCTTTTGCTAGTTGGTACAGACCAACAACATAAGTTATTGACATCTTCTGAGGGGGATAAAAGGATGATTCCATTAATTGGATCTAAAATACAGAGTATTCATTATGAAGGTACTTCAAGGCCATAAAATTATCTTCTTCAAAATGAATAATTTCAGTTTTCATTATATAGAATGTGTAAGAATCGCCAGAAGTAGTTTTTTGTGAGAATCTAGTTGATGAGTAATTTTAGCAATAGGGTAATAGTCAAGAACATATTAGAGAAGTTGTTCTTGATACTCAAACTCATGTTGTTTATTATTATAATGTTTCTCGAGGATATTTATTAGGAAACAGATCAGTTTGTAATGAAGATAAATGTTTGGAATTTTTAGAAGTTAGTCAAAGGGAAGATATTCCAAAACTTGACACTCTATCTTCTGAATCTTATGACTCTCTGGTTGAAGCATTAGTTATAAAGATCAATTGGTTGGAGTCTCAGAATTTTTTTCTCAAAAAATATTTGGTGGCTGAGAACATTTTTTTGAAGAATACAAGGTTACTTCTATACCAATATCTTATGTTAAATCTTTGAAGCTCCATTTAATGGAATTCAAAGAAAATATAATTTCAATTGGTGACCATAAAGACATTTTTATCATGATTTCTAGAGAGTTCAATTTGTTAGGAGATGAATATAATAATATATCATAGTATTATAAGTGTAATATAAGGATATGGAGATAATTTATGTCTCTGAAGAAAGTTAGTAATGCATCGGCCTCCTCTCAATAGACAACACCAAAAAGGCTCAGAATTTTTTAATCTATTACCTCTAAACTGGCTGAGTTCAATGACGTAATAAAAACTAATCTGTGTGATATTCCTATTTTATGTGTGCTATTAGAAAATCAAATACATCGGATTAGTCAACTGACATCAAGTGACTCCTCTATGAGACCATTTATTAATCAAATTAAGGACAAGGTGACCTCATTCACTCAGTCCGAGGAAGTTTTGAATGAATTTTTTAAAGTTAATATTTTTTATAGTTTAAATTTTTTAAATGATTTGAAGTAGTTTGTTTAAAAATGGGATGAAGTCTCCAACAATAATTTCCAAAACCTTCTTTTAAAGCTTCTTGATATTATAAGTGATGTTCATGCCCTTCCCCAAATTGATGAACCCTCTATCTCAGATAATTCAAACCAATGCCATTAATTTTGAAGATCATTTCATTGATTGTATATTGTACATTATTTTTCAAAACCGTTGAATAAATTTTAACTACAATTTATTTTTTATTATGTTTTTAGTATCATTTATTTAATTTTAATGTTTAAACTAAGAATCATAGATTTATTTTTATAATGAAAATATTTATAAATATTCATTATAGTTCAGTGCTATATAAATTTTTTTATATAGTTTATTCTTTAAAACCATCTTTTTTGATATCACAAAAAGGGGGAGTATATTTGTAAGAATGTCAATGGAAAATTTCCATAATGTCTATGGGGAAATTTGGGAGAATATTTTATAAGTACAACATTTTATTTGAAAAAATATTTAATTTAACAGTATGTATATTCATTATTAAAATAATACTGTGAAATAAAAATATCAAAATATTTTCTATATCTATTTTTGTATGTTTAGAAATATTACATTTTTTTTAAATTGTTTTGTGGATTATTTTATGAGTTTTTTATCATAAAAAATGAGGAGACTATTGGGAATGTATTTTATAAAAAATACTCTTTAAATTATGAAAATTTTAATGGTAACATTATTTTTTCTAAATATGTTTTCTTTATTGAGTTTTTAGGAATTCATATAATGGTTAATGTATTTTTAAATATCGTGAATTACTATGGAAACACTATTTCAAACCCTACATTGTGCTGATAAGTGAACACTTGTGTATGGTATCAACCCTAAGTTATGCTGAGAAGTCAATAGTTGTGTATATTATCCACTTTATTTTATGCAGGGAATGGTATCAACCCTATGCTATTCTAAGTAGTTTCCATTAGAATCTACATCCTTAAATTTAGAGAATTTTCAAATGTATGGATCATAAAACTTACATTGGAGTCTTAATTTAATTTTCATACACTACATGTGGAAAAGTAAAATATATAGTTAATCAATGTTATGTTCAGAATTTTTTTCTAATAGGGTTAAATATATATATTATTATCCATGTGCTAATTTTGTTCCCTAAATTATGTATAGGTGAAAGTATTGTTAAATAACACTAGGCTATGCAATGAAACCCTATTCTATGTAATGGAACCCTACATTATGCATCTCCACCCTACATTGTGTTCAAAACAGAGAAGTTTTACAAGCCAAATTTTCAATCTGATATTGAAAAAATAGTCAATTCATAATTAAAGATGAATTCAATGATCATTTTGATTATTTCAAAAAACTGGGTTCATTAGATAAAATATCTACTATTTCTATTGGATGTTACGACTCCCATGGTTAATTGGAATTTGAATTTCCATGATCAATCAGGATATTATTCTGGATGTACAATACTAATGAAATCTATAAGATCTATATATTTTATTTTAGTATCTCTTCATATATATGAGTGTGTGTTTTTGTGTGTGTGTAAGATATTTAATTCACATATAAAACTATATTATTTAAATTATCTTTTACTGTGATTCTTCATCGAACGATCAATTCTAACAGAAGCTACACTTTGACGATATAAATTTTCAAAATTTTATTACTAAGAAGATCTATAATATTTTCTTTTCATGTTACTGTAACATTTAAGAACAATGTAACCCAATCAAATCAATCTCCTTTAATTTATTGTAGTTTTGATTGCCCATAGTCAGTTGTGGTGGGGTATCATCATGTAAATTTAAGATGTGGATATCTGGTTCTCTACTATAGAATAAGAAAGATGTGCTATATATCTTATTGTAAATTATTAGGTTCCTCCACTATGTTATAAATTTTTGGTCTTTTGGTAAGAGGAAAATTCTAGTGAAATTTTACAAGCTCATAGAGAGTGTTATTGGTAGAGTGGACTACGTGATAATTGCACAGTGAACCACTATAAAAAGTTGTGTTCTTTATTTCGGTTTCTCCACTGTAAATTTTCACTCAGAAAGAAACACTACATATCCTCATAAATCATAGTGGGCGTTAAAAAACATAATTTTGGAATATTTTGGAAATGACATAATTCACCCCCTCTTATGTTACATTGTATATTCCAACATAACATCTGGAATATTTGATTCTTCTTGAGGTATCACCATTAGTTATCTTGGAATTTTTCATTATTGAAAGGGTTGAGAATATATGATGGTCATGGAAGAGAGGATCCAATAGTATAATGATGAAGGTTCAAATGTTTTAAATGGTTTCTCATGTAGAACTGGATTACCATATTTGTTTTGTGTTAATAGATGGGTTTCACAATGTAACATATAGTTTAATCAAAAAAGAAAAATTTTGTGACATGTCTTATTTTTATGTGGCTAATAGAGATAAAAAATCTCAAATAAAATATTATAAAAAAATCGTTAATCTACCAAAAATGTATGATACTATGTATGTACCATTAAAATAATGTTAAGGAAAATTCAATATAACTAATTTGAATACAATTAAATCCAATCAATCAACAGGTAATGTTGTAGTAAAAATTTATATAAACTGATTTTATATTCTAAAAAAATATTAATAATCATTTACATTTTTTGAATGATCTCTTAAGGTATTATCTCTTAAATAAATATGATTTATTATATAATTTTTTTTATATTCATTGATATTTCTATGTAGTTATTTTTATCACATTATATTAAAACACAATTAAAATTGTATCCAAAATATATTAGGGTATATTTTATTAATAACAATTTTTTCACAAATAATTTCCACTACAATGTATTCAGCTTCTTCAATTGAAAATTTAATAAAGTTTTGTTTCATACATTACCAAGATATTGGAAACTTTTGGAAAAAAATCAGTTTCTTAAGGTTATTTTCATATCTAGTCAATATCCAAAAAATAAGCATCTGGATATGAAGTTATATTAAAATTGGATATTAAAGGAAAATGTAATGAAAAAGATAACATTTATATTAAATGTCTTAAATTTCTATTTAAATAATTTAAAATTAGATAATTTATTATTGGAATGAAATATCTCACTAATCCATTCTAAAAACATTTTTTTCTCTACTTATAGTAAGATAAATTAAATATCCAATGAAACCACTATACAAATAGTTGTCAATGATTTTTCCTGCTTCATCCATATCATTTTTAATGTTGGATTTTATTTAAGTTCAATAAATCATTCTGTTTTTAAAAGAATTTTTTTCTATAAACAATATTTGTATTTACTTTAGTTTAACACATTTTGAAAATATTTTTGCTAAATTTGAAATCCTTGAAAATAGTTTAACTCACCCATCATAATCATTTCAAATCAATTTTTCATATCTCTTAAGAATTAAATATTTTTTTTGTATTTTTATAAAAAAAATAACATCATTAGAACATATTTTTAGTAACATGATATTTTAGGATGATGTTTTCACAAACAACGTAGGATCTACCATTCCTACTGAAAACCCATTTGATATTATAAAATAGATTAATCAATCACAACATTCTATTTGGCACAGTTTAAATCCATATAAAACATTGGTAATTTTTCTAATTTAATTTTGAAAATGGGGGACATAAAACTTGGATTGTGTTTAACATAAAAATCATCCATTAAAAATCCATTTAGAAATAAAGATTTAGCATCCAAATGATATAATTTAAAATTCATATAAGACTAATTTTCTAGAAGGATTCTGATTTATTTTAATATAGATAGGGAGGAAATGGTGACATCATAATCTATCCATTCTTATTGATTTTATCATTTTTCTATTAATCTAGATTTATTTTCAGTGATTAAACCCTGATAATTATTCTTATTTCCAAAATCCGATTTAGTTCTGACGATAGAATAATAAATGTTTCTATAAAACAATTACCAAAAAAATTCCTCTAAAACTACATTAACTCTTCTTGCATAGCTAAAACCAAATGATTACTAGATAAATTTTCTCCTAAGTTATTAGGTTCTGATTAAGATAAAAAGGTGGAGAATTATACTAGATTTCTTATATTTGTTATAGTTCTAATTCCTTCATCAAAACATGCTATAACTATTTATATTGTGTTATCATTAATGATTCTAAATAGTCTAGTAACCACACTTTTTATCCAATATCAACCCTTATAGGAATAAGATCAATATAATCAATTTCTAAATCATCATCATTTTTAAAATTTGTTTAGGTATTTTTTCTTTTAGTGAATCAGTCATCTAATTAGTTTGATTCATTTCGTGATCAAAATGATCACTTTTATAAAACCTCACATGATTTTAATATTCAATTTTCCTTGAAGTATTTTAGAAAACAACATAATAATTTTATGTAGTAGAATAACTTTGGAAGATACCTTTTTTATATTTTTGATGAAACATAAAAATATAATCTTTTGTGTTTAAGATGTTATTCATTTATCCAATTACCTTGAAATATTAGAAAACTGGTTTTCTATCATTCTATAACTCATATTTTGTTTTCTTTATAATATTCTTTATTATAACTCTATCAGTGAACTCATGTGTTTTGTGAATAGATTTAACCCCAAAAAGGTTGTCATGTTAAACTCGAAAAATATATTTCTAGCAATTTTATTTAATTTTCTATTTTATATTTAAATAAAACAATTCTTACATGGTTTTATAGGGGCATAAAAAGTATAATTAACACCTTATTTTTTGAAATATGAATTAAATTCGTGACAATAAAATTTATCCTCCAATGTCACTATTCAAAGATAGAATGTTGGAATCATTTTCATTTTTTTACAATTTTAAATAAACTATTAACAGATAAAGATTAAATCTTATGTCTCAAAATGAAAAACCGTATAAGTCCAGAAAAATAATTAATATAAATATAAAAAACCAATTTTATACAAGTGATTCTATTCTTATGGGTCCAAATATATCCATTTGGGTAAGCTGTAGAGGTTGATATGTTACAACCTCCTTACTTAGTTTAAAATATGACTTGTGTTTCTTTCCCATTTTTCATGCATCATGGTGTTTGTTTTTTTCCAATTTAATATCTGGAAAATCATAAATAAAATATCACTTAGAAAACTTTTTCAACAAGTTAACATTACAATGTCCATGAATTATATTCCAAATCCATGATTCATCAATTTTAACACTCAAAACATAGCATCTTTTATAAAAAATTAATTAATATCTTACATTTAGACATTACCAGTGCATGGATTTCTAAACATTATAAATTTAACATTTAAAAATGAACATGAAGTGTTAGAAAAGTAAAATGAATTAAAATCATCACTAAGATGATAATTACTTATCAGGTTGTGCTTTAGGGATTCAACATAAATAACATTATTAACGAGGATATATTTGATTATTTTCCAATTTATCTAATGACAATAAATTTTCACATTTTAATTGACACAAAATTTCACACAGCTTTCTTTAATTATAGATATCGGGTAAAATATTAAAAAATATCTACTCATATATCTTGAAAAATATATTTCTATAAACCATTTTTATGATTCTTCATGTTCTTTTTTCCATATAGTAAAAATCAAAAAATTATATTTTTAGTCCCAATATACACTTAGGTCCAATAACATTTTCTATAGAAGTCATGGGGATCCAAATTGATTTTTTGTTTTACAAAAAAACTACTACATGTACTAAAAATCATTAAGGAAATTAATTCACTAAAATTGAGGACATACATATTAATAATAAATTCAAAATGTCAAATATCTCCTTAGTGAATATAATTAAAAATGTTTATATAATTATTTTTAGATATCATAAAAAAAGATTTTATATGATTTTGTTCTTTGACCCTGACTTTCAATACAAAAGTTTCCAATATTGATTTTATTTTTACTAAAACGTTTGTTTACATAATATTCACCTTTAGTAAAAATACACGAGGAAAATTTAATGTTTTGAACCTCATTTTGTAGGAAATAAATTGTGCTATATTGTTTAGTACATGATGTAGTATACTTTTCAAATTGATCTTTTCAGGCTAATGTTTCTATATTAATGTTATCTTATTCCCAAAAAAATATTTTATTTGATTTTATAAGAGCTGTATTTTGATTTTTTAAGGATTCATTTTTATATTCTATCATGGTACTATATTCATTTAAATGTTCACATAATAAATATTCATTTAATTTTTCACACTCATTCATAAATGAATAATAATAATGTACTATGATAGAATGTGATATAAATCACATGTTTTACTTTTTATTAAGAGTGTCAGATACTAATTATAAGGATTTACATATCCTTGAGTGTTTAGAAGCACCCCATGTAGAATTTATATATTTGTTTCCATTTATTCTTATATATAGTCTTTTTGAATAATATTTTCTTGATGATTTATTTTTCATGTAATTGATGATAGTCTAGAATAATATTTCATAAATTCATACAATAAAAAACTTACTAATTTTTATTTTTAACTAATCTTCCTATAATTTTTTATGGTTATCATGAAATCACTAATATAATTTTATAACTCTCTAAACATTCATGAAAACAACAAAAGATAATCATTTGATCTATAATATATTGAGGAGAATTCTTATTCATTTTTAGATATTTTTATACTGTTTTTCATTTTTTGCGTCTTTAGTAGTCGAAACCTTCAAAGCATCATTTTCATTTTTAACCATTTTATACTCTCCAGTTTTAACTTCCATTTTATCTTCATAAATAATAAGATTTCCAATGAGATATTTTATTTTAAATATCACAACATTTGTATATTTTCTAATTCTAGATGATATTATACTCATATTTGGTGTAAAATATATTATAACATTTGATGCTTCATTAGGGATAGTTCTTTGTGTACCAAGGGATGAAACATTTTTCATATTATCTGTGAGACATCCATTCATCTGAACAATTCTTTACCTTTCATGCACTTTAATTGTGTCAAACATAAGTTTGAAATTGTCATATCTAAGGGCCTTTATATTTTTTATGTCGTCATCTGAAACAACTAAAATATTCCATATTTAATCATCTTTTTGACATTGGGGAACCATATTAAACTAATCTAGAACTAGTCCATATATTATAGTTTTCATATTTTTAGAGTTCAAATCAAACCTTACATCATTATCAACATCTCAAATATATCGTTGCTTCATTAGAACTTCATTGGGCTTTTCTATCTTAAGATAAAAAAATAATATTAGGTTCATTATGCATATGGTGATTCGTGCCTTCTTTTATAACATCACCATAATTAACTATTTGTATTTTATTAAAAAAATTAATTTATTAGATAGTTTTTTTTGCAAAAATGAACTATGATATACTATTAAATATTAACCTGATCGTTGGAATAATAGTGTGTCTATTAGAATAATTAATTCACCTATTAATTTATAAATAAAATTTAGGTATCTTATGAATAAAACTACATTATATTTATATCATTGAATAATTACATAAATGATTTACAAATGATATATTATGTGTTGGTATTATTGTGAAATATAAATAAATATTTATAATATCATAATAAATATTTGAATTTAAATGAAAATATATTCGCATTAAATATATTCATAATTTAATAGTTTTCATTATTATAATTATATGATAATCTTATGGTACTATTATTAACTTTACAACATGCTGTAAATCAGTTATAATATTAAAATTGGTATTTATTGAATTAATGATTATCTTAGTTAAAAATTAAATTCTCATATTTAAAAAACTAACATCATGAAATATATTCTATTTTTTAATCTACAGTTTTATAAATTTTTTTGGGGATGTTTTCAGATTATTTTTGAAATAGTAAATTTTTTAGTGAATAAAGAAATAAGATACATCATGATATTTAGTATTATAATACAAATAAATGATTTTTTGAATTATTCATGATATAAGAAACCATTAATTTGAAATAAAATGAACTAGTAACAATTACTAGTAACATGAATCTACACTATTGATAGTCATTTCCAATGATAATAAACCAATGAATATAATAATCAGAACTGCCCCTCTCCTCCCACTATAAACACCAATCCTTCACTACACACATTATAATACATGATTAATTTTTATTATTATATTTAAATCACTTCCCAAGACTCATCCCTATATCCAAGACTTTGTGGCTTTCCAAATTACTAAAAATATGTTTCTTTAGGAGGTCCCCAATGAGACAATTTTTTAGAGGTAAAATCCTCTTTCTTTCTCTTTTAATTTATTCTATTTTCTTATCTCCTACACACCTCCCCTATCAAAAAAAAAGAATGGAAAATCTATTATTATATATATAATATATTTTTATTATGTTAATTTTATATCTATAATCAATCATTTTTCCTTTTAATTCATTCTAAAATGAAAACATCATCCATGATATGTCAATTCACCACCTTTGTGGATGGCGAGTTTTCTTTTTTCATCACATCCTTTGAGGATGGTAAAAAAATATTTATGGTAAAAAATATTATAATTTATTTTTTAAAAAATATTTAATATTATTTAACTTGTATATAAATTTAGTATTAGATAAAAAATACTAGTTCATGATGGTCGTAAAAACCACAAAAAAACTAATTATTTTTCACTACTGTTTTATCTAATTTATCATCCTCATACCATATAACCAAATGAAATATGAGAAAAATTTAATATTATGTAAGTATACTAATATCATTTCAATCAACTTCTAGTTTTTTTAATCCATTTTACAAAAATTATTCTAATTATAAACAATGAAACCAGCCACAAAACCAAGAAATGAACAATCCTAGAATATTTATATTAAAAACTATAACTGGATGGAATTTTTGTTAATAAACATAGTAATATTATAATAAAAATAATATAAGAAAAATATGCTTAGAAATAAATAATTATCTTATCTAATTTGATTATACATGACATTAAGTAGATGGATATAATGATTTCATAAATAAGGTATACTATTTCTCATCTCACTTGTATTTATATTAAATATTCATTATTTAACACTTATTTATAGATTTTGGTGTTCGTATACTAAACCTTTTACTTATGATTATAATACAATGAATATTTAATTATATATTTGTATTTCTTATATCATGTATATTATTATTATCTTATCCTATTACCATTTGTATATAAGGTGTTTATTTTGAATGTTATTTTAAATTGTGAAGTGTGGATAAATCTATATAATATACTCAATTTTTTTTATAAGTAATATTTTTCATAAATAAATTATATGTATGAATAATGATTTTTGAATTTTAGGGATGGTTGGGGCCCGATATTATATTTCCCCACAATGCATCGACAAGTCTTGTGGATGAAAACAATTAGCAACAAACCCTTAGCTTTTGTTTCCAACCATAATAACATGAGTTTCTATCCAAATTCTTAAACCATATTTTGATAGCTCTTGATGATAGTGATTCATTATCTAGATTAATGGTGTCAAATTATTGATCATTTTCTTCATTCATTACTCATTTATAACTATCCATTATATTTTCACCCAAACAAAATCTATGGATGTATCATAATTAATATTTTATTGATTAAAGGGTATTTTTCAGTTATTTACATTAACATATTGATTATTTCTTATTTATTACGGTTTATTTATTATTTATTCATGTTTATTTTATATATATACCTTACTAAGCATTTTGGATCCCCATTTTATTAGTTTTTTTCCCCATGTTATGAAGATAACATCTTTGAATAGGTGTCAAAGAAGTATTTTGTCCATTGATATGTTATATGTTTACCTATGAATGTAATATCTAAACAAGGAATATTTTTAGTTCATCAAGAATAATAATTTGATATATTCTTGGTGATGTTATCTTTGGTATATATTTTATTTTTAAAAAATAGCCCCTGAATCTGAGAAATAGGGTTTAAGTTTATTACTGTTTGAATGAGATAAGATTTAGTATAAACCATTCTAATTAGATGTTAAATAAATTAGACAATTATAATAATTCCTTACAGTGAAATTTATGTCTCAATACTCATTTTTTTATGAGATAACATAGTGTGCTCAATTATTTAGTGATGATGCCAAATGGATGATATGGAATCAAAATCCACATAATTGAATGGATTTCCCCAATAATAAAGTAATCATAGTTAGAGTTAGAACTGAAAATATCACGACAATATTAGGTTATTTTACACTGGTTAAGAAAAATAGCTATACTACACTGATTTTGGATACTTTCATGTAGTGTAAGCCCCCACATTCTTGTTGTTTAAGTAATCACGTTGTAGTTGAGTAATGGATCAAGTCCCTCAAAATGTTATTTATGGAATTGAGATTTGAATAAATGGAAATGACAGTGTGCGTGGTATATTTCCACAAAAGTGATTTGATTGATGAAGGATGTTGATCCAGAATACTAAGGATAATATTGAATTAGAATACGTGGAATAAAGAACGTTTAATGATTTTTTTTTTGAAAACTATATCCCCCACAAGCAATGAATATAAATGAATATAAACTTATGTACTATAATGTGAAAGATAAAATAGAGTGTTACAGAGTATGAGGCTAAATTTACAATACTATCATGTATGAAATAGATTACATATGTGATTTAGAAAACAAGATTTATGTTTTATTTTTAGGTCTTATGACATGTCTCTGAAGTGAACTGTCATCTCAAATATTATTCATCATGTGATGAATTAGTATTATGTTCCATCAAAACAAAGATGCTATTTTCTAGATCCAAAATGATCATGTAAAATCATGTGAAGAAGAAGACTTATGATATTTATGAAAAATGAAAAGTATAAATTAATATTATGAGAGAAAAAAAAGTCCAATTGTAAAAAAATAGTTTAAAGAATCATCATGGGAAAGAATTAAAATCACGAGGTTTTATTATAAGTCTATATAAAAGGGACATTAGGCTAATAAATTAAATGTAATGAATCAAATCAATGATGTTCAATACATAATCTATAACAAAATAGGGCATTATTAAAACAAATTTCCTATGGTCTATGGGATTCGAACATAGGAGAGGGCAATGGGAGATGTCCATGATTATTCAATCACGAAAACTAAAGTAGATATACCAGATGATGTGGTGTAAGGTACATTAATATTAACTTTACATTTATCAAATTCCATATATGATTTAAAATCATAAAATGCTTTTATATCTGGCTATTTTTCCAAAACAATTTGATATTTCTCTTCGAATAAATGGAGGATTCATTAGTAGAAACTTTTAAGGAAAGTGTTTATGAATTTTTTTTTCAATAAATCTCCCTTATGGCTTATAAATGTTATTTATTTCCAGACCTTACCATCATACCTATAGTTGATTTTCATATAATACTCATTATAGAATAGAATTGAAAATATGATATGAAAATTTATTTCTTGAAGAATGAAATTATAATATTTGGGGAAAATGTATAATTCCTTATAAGTAGAGAGGAAACATCCGCATCATATAACACTTTTATTAATCCACCACCATTAGATATATTTAATGAAATTCATGGGGAGGATGAGATTAAAGCATCTAGGGATGAGGAAATTAATCATTAAATTTGAGATATACTGATTTTATAAGAAAACACTGATTTATTTTCTGAGGAATTACCTTGTCACCCCCAAAAATGTGATGTAATATTTAACATTGTTTTAATCCATGATGGAAGACCAATTTCAATGGATCCTTTTAAAAAATCCACTATGGAATTAGTGTATATTAATAAAAAACTAGAGGTGTTATGTAATAAGGGATTTATTCACCCTAATGATTCTTAATGGGGGGAAATTCTCATTATTATGAAGAATGATGGATTCATGAGGCTCTATGTTGACTATAGAAAGATCAACGATATTACAATAATGAACATTTATCCTCTTCCATCCCTTTATCATTTATTTTATAAGTATCCCAAAGATGAATATTTTTGAAGGATTTACCCTTTTTCAAGGTTTTATGAATAGAGATTAAATATGGATGATATTTTGATGAAACATTTTTAGACGAGGTATTGACATTATGAGTTTATAGTAATGACCTTTGGATTGATTGATTCCCTATAGTTTTTATGGATCTGATGAACATAATATTCATATAATATTATGATGATTATTTTTAGTGGTATTAGTTGATGATATTTTAGTGTACTCAAAATCCTATAAAGGCTATGAGAATCACCTTTAGATTATTATTGAGACTCTAGAGGAAACATTTATATAGTAAATTTAGAATATGTGGATTTTTGCTTCATGAAATTTCATTTATTTTCTATATTTTCTCTTAGAATGTAATCTTATTTGATGTTGTGAAGATAAAGGTAGTCCAAGAATGAACTACACCAATAAACATAACTGAGGTACATAGTTATATTAATTTAGAATGTTATTAGAGGTGTTTCATTCATAATTATTATTGATTAGATAATATGTTAACCATGATCATAAGTAACAGGGTAATTTCATATGGAAAAAGCATATATAATGTTTTTAATAAATGAACATATGATTAGTAAATTCTTTTATTTTGACTATACAATCATGAAATGATGTTTTTTTATATACAGTGATGCATTAATGTATGTATTGGTTTGCTTTATTATGAAAAATGATAATGTTACTTCATATGTAACAATGGAGATGAATATTAATGAAAAAGAAATATCCAAATCCTGATCGTGAGTTTGTAGCCATAATATTTTCCCTAAATTGATAAACTGCCTTGGAAGAATAATAACCCTAGTGAAGCTGTGCAGAGGGTTCAACTTCGGCGTGGAGCTGTAAACCAAGTTAGGAGATCGCCAGGGTCGTCCGTTGGAGGGAGACTTTCTCTGGATGCGGTGTCGGATAGTATGGGGATGCAGATCAATCTCGTGATGCGTCGATCTTGGAAATTGGAGTTGGATGGTGGCCAGCGTCTTCTTGCATGGAGGCTTCTTGGAGGAGAATTCACGGTGAGAGTGTTTACTCACCACATGAGGTGGGTGTGGGATCCCAGAGGGAGGTCTGACGTCGGACCTCGGTGGAGGTCATGTTGTCACAGGCACAGGGTGGTAGCGAGATGCAGATGGCGCGTCAGGCAGTGATTTCCCAGTGGCGTTTGCGAAGACGGGTCGAGCCCGGGCTGATCTTCAAGGAGACGTTGTGGCCGAGACTCTGGGAAGATACAGTGATGCATTAATGTATGTATTGGTCTGCGAAGACGGGTCGAGCCCGGGCTGAGTTTGTAGTCATTGTGTTAGGTGTCACTTGTTTCACACATTTTCATTTTTTTTTCTGTACTTTTATTTTCTCTAATAAATTTTTAGGACCGAGTATGCTCGGATCCTGAACCTTCCTCGTTATTTTTCCTAAATTTTTGAGACCCTATCTCTATGGTTAAAGATGTGATATATATATATATATATGGATCAGAAGAGTTAAAAATATTTGTTTGAATAAAAATAACTCAATATGTGGAAAAGAGGATAACTCGAGTTACTCAATAATTATATTTTTTCACTACACTACCACTCAAGACGAAAATAATGTAGAATATGCATTAAGAAGAAAAGATCATGGGCTTATAACCCAATTGAGGACTGATAAAGATACTATATTCATTGATTTAGTAATGAACGAATTGATAATTTTTATGTATGGTTAAACATCACTCATTTTCCATTTTATTATGAACCCATATTTATTGGAAATGGTAAAAATACCCCAATCTCATTATGCTAATTTTAAAAAGAAAATTAAATCCTTTATAGAAAAAAGATTGGTATACTTCATGTATGAGGATGGAATTATAAACATTGGGGAGAGGTTAAGTGTTCCATCATTATGTGAGGTAAAATGGGAGCTATTAGATGATCCTAAAAGCTAAAATTTCTCTATACTACATTGTATTACCAATATGTTTAGATATCCGAGGGAATATTTTTGGAGGGATAATATGACATGGGAAATTGCTGAAAATGTGTCAAGATGCCAAGTTTGTCAAAACGTTATGGCTAAGAGACAACATCCTAGGGGATTCATTCAACCCCTACCTATTAAAATATAGAAGTGGTATAATATTATGATGTACTTTGACAAAAGAATACCATTGAAACCTAGAACAAATGATGCGATATGGGTTATTATTGATCTGTTTAAAAAATCCCCACATTTTCTTGCTATAAGAGAACATTTACCTCTTGAGTTCCTAAAATGATTCTATATTAATAATTTTTTAATAAATCATGGTCCACCTCACCTTATTTTTTCTAATTGAGTTCCCCATTTTACCGAAACATTATGGATGATTCTTAAGAAGGATTTTGATATTAAACATCATTTGACTACTGTTAGTCACCCTAAACAGATGTACTATCTAAAAGGACTATTAAAACATTAGAATACATGTTAAGATCAATATAACTTGAATTTCATGTTATATGGGATCATTATTTACCATTGGTAGAGTTTTCCTGTAATAATAATTCCATTATAGTTTTAAAATGGAACAATATAAAGCATTTTATTGATTGAGATTTCATACTCTGGACTGTTCAGATGATATTAGTGAGAAGAATCTTTGGATCCTATAACATATTAAAGAGACAATAACACAAGTATTGACTATCCAAGTTCATATTAAATAATTTATTTGTATGAAAAATAGTAATACAAAAAACCAGAGAAAGGATTTTTAATTTCATGTGGGGGATCATGTCTTTCTAAAAGTATCTTCGTGGAAGGGTGTCAGAAGGTTTAGTAAGATAGTGAAATTGAGAACCAGGTACATCCGACAATTTATAATATTAAAATGAATTATATATGTAGATTATCAAACACTAAAGCCACAAAGTCTCTCAAAATATCATGATGTGGTCCACATATCATTTTTGAAGAAATACAAGTCATTCCCAATATATTTACTCACCAATGAAGAAATCGAACTGCAATATGATCTATCTTACAGAAAAGATCCTATTTACATTCTTGACACAATAGAGAATGTATTGAGAAATCAAATTACTCTACTGGTAAAATTTCATTGGATAATCCTAGAAAATGGATGAAGAAACACATATATTAAAGTATGTTATAATTAAAACCCACCCTAATCTATTTAGAATAGAATATTCAATAAATAAACTAATGAAACAGTTTTCGAAGGAGGTAAGAATATAAAACCCCATGATTTTACGCTATGAATCTTCTTAAATAAATTCTATTTATTCAATAGTTTTCATTACACAAATAAATAGTGATATTCTATTAATTATTAAGATGATTTTTAGAAAAATAATAAATTTTTTATGAATATTAACATTTCTATTAGAATAATAATCTCAACTATAAATTTATAAATAAAATTTATGTATCTCACAATGAGAATATGATATATTTATATCATATAAGAAGTAAAAATGATAAATTATGTATAGGTATATTTGTAAAATGAATTTGATTATTCAAAGTATTATAATTAATATAAGTATCTAAAATAAATAAATTAAATTCATAAAGTAATATTTTTCCATATTATAATTATAAGATACTTTTACAAAATCATAATTAATTTTTATAAGTGACTTAAAATAAGTTATAATATTAACATTTGAATTTTTTAATAAAATATTTTTTTAACTAATAATTAGATTTCTAATATTGTTAAAATTATATTCATCAAATAGAGAAAATTTTTGAAATATAATAAAAAATTATGGTATATCTATGGGATTATTCTAAAATACTTGATTTTTATGTGAACAATGAAGTACAGAAATTTATGTTGTCTATAATTTTAAGACAAATAGGTGAAATTTTGTGTAATGAATGATGTATGAAATCATTATTTCAATCTCACTTGGAGTTAATAATTATATTATTCATAATAATCAAGAAAAATGATTGTCTATATAAAAAAATAATAAATACCTAAATAAAATAATCAAAAACACCCATCTCCTACCACTATAAATACCACCCTCACTGCGCATTCTCTTCAATCCATATAAGCCTTGAATAATATCTTAATTCTTATAAAATCTATTCTGAAACCTCTTAACCACATCCAAAACCATATTTTATTAGAAAATGACCAAGTCCATGTGTCATAAGGAGGTCCCCAAGGTGATGATATTCGAGAGGTAAAATTGTTATTATTTCTCTTTTAATTTATTTTGTTTTCTTATCCTAACCTAAAATCCCCTGTCAAAAGTGGAATGTTATTTCAGGTATGAAATATATACTTGAATTACATTATGTTAATCAAATGTCCGTCATTATTTCTGTTCTCTTCTCTGCGCAGTCTAAATCATAAAACATCGTTTGTGAGGTGTTGATTCTCCACCTCTATGGATAATGAGTATTTTTTTTCATTACCGCCATCTATGAGGAACATAAAATAATTTTAGGGTTAAAAAATAGTATAATATTTGTATTAAAACTAATTTAATTTCTTATAACTAGTATATAAACATGATATTAAATAAAATTTTACTAGTTTATGATGGTCGTAAAAACTACCAAAAAAAACTAATCATGTTTCATATATGGTTTATCCAATGAATCATCCTCATAACATATATACAAGTGATATATAAAGAAAATTTAAAATTATAAAATTATATTAATATCAATTACATCCATTTCTAAATTTTCCCTTCCATTTGATAAGAACTCCCATAATTATATACATGGAAATCGACCATACAACCATGAAACAATCAGTACCGAAACAATTAGATTAGAAATTACACTCATCTGTATAGACATAAACGAACATAATAAAATTATAATAAATAAAATATTTGTTTAAGAAGATATTTATCATTTATGTAATGAATCTAATTTTAATTTTTCAGTAATTAAATACAAGTGAAGAATGCTTTCAGACATTAGGTAAGGGGTTTCTCATTTCACTTTTATTTCTTAGAGATATGCCTTATTCTGCAATAATTTCATGTTTTTGGAGTATATATACAACAACTTTTATTTATTAACATCATTAAATAAATATTTCATAAAATATCCATAATTATTGTATCATGTATATTATAGTTGTCTTATCTATATACTATTTTCACCTACATTTATTATTTTTCATGTTATTTTAACCTGGGATATTTTGATAAATCTTCATCCTCTACTCAATATAAATATTGTGATAAGCCATATTTTTCATGAGGTAAATATATACATGATGAATTCTTGGGAAATTCATTTTTGGGTGGGTATAATTATTATATTTCTCCTCGATGCATCAACATATCTCATGAGACAAAATAGTTAGCGAGAAACCCTTCTCATTTGTTTCCAAGAAGAATCAAACAGGTTTCTACCCACAAACATAAAACATATTATAAAATATATTTATTATTTTGGTTCATGTTCTATATACATTAGGTCTAATAGTTAGTCTTTTTCCTCATTTAGTGTTCAGTCATTACTATCTAGGATATTTAATATATCAAAAAATATGTGGATAAATCCTTATTCTTCGTTGATTGATTAAATGGAATGTATCACTCAGTTATTTAAAAAACCAAATTAATTATAACTTATTTATTATGATTCACATACTATTGAATCATATTTATACTATATATAATCCTTACTAACCATTTTATCTCACCTTATTAATTATTTTCCATTCCTTACTTATGAAGATGAAATCTGTGAATATGTGTCAATAAAAGATTTTATTTTCCTTTGTTATGTTCTCTTTTTTTATTACCATTTTAATGAGAGAGAAAAATTTTTATATAGATCTTCAAGACTACTAAACTGACTGATCTATAAGGCTTTCATCTCTTGTGTCTATTACATTATAAAAAGATAACTATAGACTCGAGGTTATAGTGGTCAAGATTGTTACACGAGGAACTATAATTTTCACCATTAATATAAGGATCTATAACAATTGACATTACTTATCATTTATCATCTATATAGTCTATATAAAATTAGATCATTTGAATTCAACCAGGGAATGATAAAATATAGATTCATGATCTTGGATACCAATTATTTAACCATAGAATAGGTAACTAAAAACTCATGTGGGGGATTATTTGATTTCATAAAATTATGATACTATAAACAACCCTATTTGTGGAATATGGGTTACAATATTTTTTTAATAAAAAGTGGCAGTGATAATATAAAACATTAGAGGAAAAATATTTAACACAAGATATTTATAGTTATTCGGGGAAAATAAAACCCCTTCCCCACTTCACCAACACTATTTTTCGTGACCATGTTGATTTTATATATGAAAAACCATTTCATAGGGGCTACTGGATGATTATAAGAAGATGTTAATTATTACAGAGGAACTAGAGAATTGAGACATGAACTCCCTTTATATTAACTATCCATGTACGTAACAAAATGACTTAAAATGAGTGTAAAAAATAGAGATGAAATATCATTAAAAAAATATTTTATCGTGATATTGTAAGAAGAAACTAAATGTAGATGAAGAAACATCTGGAGAATATAATGATCTGAGATGCATCATTATAGATGATCATCAAATTAAAATGATATTACATTTAAGAACATTATGAAAACATTTTATATATAGGAGTTATCTTTTAATGTTATCAAAGTATTTGTATATACCTCTTTGTCTTCATTCCCCTTATTGTTTGTCTATGGATATATATATTTCTATTATCCAAGAAGTGGAAAAATACCTATATTTATATCTCCTCTTTTATTATGTTGCTATGAATTTAAGATAATCAAAATAGGTGAGTGAATAATCCACTAAGAAGTTGATGAGAATAGATCTTAATATAAGGTGTCCATTCCTTAAAAATATGAAATATGATTTTATAGTGATGATGTCAAAATTATATTTCCTTAGATCTTTCCATTCTTGGATGAGTGCCACATTATAGAAATCGATCATTCTTTAATCAGATAGAAAATTTTCTAATACACTTAATTTCATGATGAAACTTATTGGATGATTATGAAAGTAATCATGACATAATTCATTTCAGCTAGTTCTTCATATTATATCAAACTAATATCATAATTCTCATAAGTTAATTTTATGAGATTCTTTATAAGATAAATGAGATCTTAGACTAATAATATCAGTAAGATACACTAAATTAATCATTGAAAAAATAATTTTTTTTCCTAAAATTAATAGGTTTCTAATGTGTGATAATTAAATTTCACCTAATCTCTTAGTGTACAAGATACAATATTATTTAAATATCCTTTTCATAAAATAATGACCTTTCATAAAAAAATTTTTGATAAAATATATAACATTGAACATGTGGTATCTATTTCATTCTCTTCAAAATAGAATATTTTACTTATTAAGATAAAAATTCAATACTGGGTTTATTGATTCTCAATAGACATAAGATATTCATTCTACACATTGGATCTCATAACATAAAATACATTTCATTGGATTAAACATTTTACGTTAGAATAAAGTAAATGAAATAGATTAATTCCATAGATGATTCTGTAAGGGAAGACACCACATTAGGGTTTCCCATGTTGTTGTCTCTCTTTAGTCATGGATCAAATTTGGATATTCCCTTCGATGCTCCATCTTGGCACTTCGTGATATCAGTTCTTCTACCAAGGAAGACCTCATGTACTTCGTGGGTGCGACTGTCTTGGTATTTCCCACCATTTTTGGACTTCATTAGATCTTCACAATTCTCTCAAGGTTGGTATTTTTTGGAAACGTGGTGGTAGAATCAGTTGTATTTCCCACTTCTCATGGTCGAGGTTCGGCGCAACGGTTCTATTTCGAACTGGGAGCACATGCGGTGGGTAGAGCTGGTCTCCGGGTGTGAACGTGAAGGCAGTGATAAGATTTTGTTTTGGTTTTATGAATAGCCTCATGGATTCCTTCAATGTTTTGGTTTTTCTCAATGATTTAATGACACTTTTATTTGGATTTTACTAAGGATGTGGATGGTTTGTGGTCTGATTTGGGATTTCCCTCCTCTTGGTGGCATGAGTTCAGTTTGGTGGTGGTGTGTACAATATGAATCTAGATCATATTCCTTCAGTGGGTTTTTATGTGTGATTTAGTTTTTGTTTGGGATGCATTTGTTTTATTGTGTTCATGAGACAGGTTACTGAATTTGATAATTGGTTGATTATTTGGTGTCGAATGTGTTCTATGTTCTTTGGAAATTTGTTGCATTGAAGTGATGGTTTTGGATGACATGGACTACATCCATGCTTTTACTACATTGAAAATTTTGTAAATGAGGAATAGTTTTATCCTTGGTGGTATGTGGCACAAGGGACTCTGCACCTGTTTCTATACAAGAAGCTTCTCCAGATGAGATTCAAGGCATGGATTTCTCACTATTTCATGGATTTTAAGAACCAGATGTTTGATAGGGTATGTATTTTTCCATCGGTACCAGGCCCATGCTCTTTGGCACCAAATAACTAGTCATCCTACGATGAGACAATGGAAGATGATTTTAATGAATTTTATTTCTGTTAAGATTTGATCTCTTTTGGTGGGGTTTTTTTATCTCAATTCTTGGTCGGTTGGGGCCTTGTTTGTTTTTTTATGTCTTGATGTCCTGGGTTTTCCCTCTCTTCCCTAAAAAATGGGATTTATCGGGATAAAAATTTTGGAGGCCTTCAGGCCAGTATATGGATGGATAGAAAATTTTACTCTGTGTAAGATAATAACTTACAATCAATTTATGATAAATTATGTATATAATAACATTATCTGAAAGATGTAATATAAAAACATTATAATAAAAGAGGGACTTTTTAATCATAAAAACAAATAAAAAATGAGATATATGGGAACAAAAAAACTCCCTCTAATATTGAATTATGTTTAGTAATTGACTACGAATATGAATCCGAGAAGGATGGTTGTGTTGGAGCTCAAAATTGAATAGAGTTCATTTCTTACATTTATTCAAAACCTCTTTAGTCCCATGAAAGTGGACATTAGAATTTGGATGCGTCATGAATTTTCCTATCTCTTCTTAATAATTAATGGTTTTTATATTAATTTATTTTTGTTTGTCATGATAAATATGTGATATCAATGTAATACCTTTTCTATTATTAATTCTCTTCCATAATCTAATTTAATATTATCCATTTTTTATTTTTTGGGATTAGTTCATCAATAGGGAGGAAAAAGTTATTTCTTATGATGATTTTTCTTAAATTAAAACATCATGGGCATATAAAAGTAAATTGAATCCCATATAGAAAATAAATGATGGAATATGGTGAGTAGGTATTTTAAATTTTTGATCATATCACGTATATGGTTATGCCAAAGGATATTGTGGATCCTAGTCTAGAGCCTAAGTATTTTACTGTATATAATTCCAATTTTGATGATTATATTATTATGGAAGTGGATATAGTTGAACCAAATGGGGAAGATGTTGGTGAGTAAGCCATGGATGTTTATATAGACCTTATGGAATCATCTCATCAAGTATCATTTAGACCACTAAACACTCATCTACCTATACCTTCTCATAAAGTTGAGTTTCAAGATAAATATCATTTTGAAACTGAATATTTTATAAGTGGTATTACTGATGAAATAGAATGGGATTAATTGGTTGAGTTTGAAGAGAATTAATAACATTATAGAAATTCATATAATCTATGAATAGTTTTTATAAGAACACCTATATTCAATGTAAAAGATGCACATTTTAAGGGGGATAATTTCCCAATGTTATTAATTATATATATAAATTAAATAGATTCCAATAATAATGATAACAGTGTTATACCACCTAATATTAGAGGATCTTACATCTCTTTTTCACTGAGTGACAGAATGATTTTTGATAGCTTAGATTGATTCTTAATAATGACTTATGGTATCCCAATTCAGGCCTATAGTAGATCATATTCTGAAATATATTGTTATACATACTCCTACAAAATCATGTGATGAACATTAGTATCTAAATGTAAAAATTCACATTGGATATCTCCATATAATTGTTATTGAATTTTATGAATATAATGATATTACTGATAAATCAAAAGTTTAGCCTTGAGGAAATAAATATTTGGATCTTGAGGATGATTCAGCAGGTAAAAAACTAGTTAATGATCTATTTTACTACTATGCCTTCCTCTATTTCTATAAAAACCTATGGAACAAAATATTATTTGAATATATTCATGTCATATCTAATGGGTGTGCTAAATGAAATTTTCATTATTGTTGGGAACTCTACAGAGGTGGTTAGAGAAGAATAAATATCCACGACATTAACATTGATAGTATTTTATATTCAAAAAAGATTATATCTTAAGAAAACTCAAAAAATATTATATTATGGACATTTGATCACTAATTGGTACAGTTTGTGCAGATATTCAAGATATGATGATGAAAATAGATTAAATATTTCTAAATGTAGCGTTTCAGTTTTATACATCATATGATCTTACTTTATTTCATTCAATACCCACTCTTTAAACATTATCATCTACCATTAATGAATATAGAATCATAAAACTCATTATATAATAGTTAAAAGTAATTTTTATTAGTTTCAAAAGACAATATAAGTGGGTTTTGATGGTTTTTAAATCCATGCTTCCAAGAACATTTAATTTCTAAAATAATATTTAAAACAAGAATGTAGACACGTATATACTATCAGAAGATCCATTGAAATATATCTCAATATGACCATTAAAGAGTCAGACCTGAAAATATGTTAATATATCTAGACAATGATCTCAGGATTCCTTTGTTGACCCAGTCATTCATGTATTGAGTTCAAAATAAAAAATTTATAACTCCTCTTCTAGAATCAATTATAAAAAATGAATAGGGTTGTTTTTATGAAATGGAAAATGGATCCAGAGAAATAATGAATTATACCATGTTTCTAGATCCTTACCTATACACATACACCAATTCAATATTAACTTCTTATTCCTTACTAATTACATTGAAAACGTATTCTATTATAACCTATTTTATTTATCCAGTTAACCTTTTCATAACCAATTATATCAAGATATTCTTCATGTTTCCTAGTATGTTGTAATCCAAGACCCTACTTCTACAAATGTACCACCTTTTACCAAACCTTCCATAGCCTCTACCTCAAATGGAAATGATATTATAATACTAAATCAAATTAGGAATATGGCTAATTATGATTCTAAATAAAAATCATATTACATAGACACTATGTATATTTTTATAATCCTTTGATATTTCAATCAAATAATATTTTTATCCTCATCTTGGTTTAGAATTTTCTAAATTTTTTATAACATATATATATTGATGAGTTTACTGTTTTTTCCTATGGTGTAATTTTTATAGTCCCAAAACATAGATAAATTTTGAATTTAATTATATAGGTTGAGAAATTGTTAACATTTTATTAATGGAGAAAAAATGATAATTTGTAAAATTTATAAATTTATGTTTTAATTTGTAAAAAATATATTTATGATGCATTAAATTATTTTCATTGTATCTTGAAAAAATTTTGATCATAAAAATGGTCGATATTTGTTATATTATACAATGCCTCTTTATTTTAATTATCCCAAATAATTATTATTTTGCCATTAATTAAATTTATGTTTCATGATAGTCAACTATATTTCAATCTAAAATGATACAAAATTGTATGTTTGGAATTGACCATGGTAACATACCATGTGGTGAATTTCAACTTAAGGGAATGTGTCTATGAGTTTGTCACTACTTCTGAAACACAAATTAAATGCATGAAAAATCAAGTGATTTTGCTTCAAATTATCCAATTCATCCTATTTCATGAGCTGAACACACAAAATATTCAACCTAACATGTCAAGTAATCCAGTGAGCTCATGTAAGTGATGATGATACTACATGAAAAAGAAAAGTGGCTCTATGAATAAATGAAGTGATCGAGAGAAGAAACCAAGTGAAAACATTAAGAAATTAAGTAAATAAAAAAAGAAAATAACAAGATTTGGGGATAATTAGATTTTCCACTTGATTAAGAGAATTTACTATAAGGAGAAATGTAGTAATCATACTAAGTTACCATTCATATTGTTCTTGTCAATGTTAACATGGTATGTGATCATGTAATGTAGTTGTGTTGAGTAACAATGATTCAGAATAATCATGAATATGTAATGATAATGTAACCATGTCTAACATATATAATAAACTATATTCAAAACTATAATATCTATATAATGATGCATTAATTGATGAACAAGTGAATTTAAGACATCAATGAGTATAAAAATAAATTATGAATATTATTCAATGGATACATTGAGAAGTTTTCTATCTATAATGTAGATATCCTAATTGAAAATAATAGTTGTTGAATATGTTTATATATTAATGATATGTATGAAAAAGAAAAATTGATATATTAAGGAATTACACTGTGATTCCATGACACTATTATTTTCTTATAAGTGAAAACAAAATTAAACCTCTTGAAATAAATATTTAATGATAATTGATTATCCCGATATAATCATACTGATCTACATCAAATATTATCACCTTCTTCTTTTATATCGCATATTCTTAGCATAAATTTGAGCATTTTGTTTCATTAATTTTTTTTCATTAACATATTCACTTGTATTGTATTGATGATTTATAAAAACTCTTTCCATTATTAATTTTCACCTTTTTTCCATATAGATCTATGGATGATTATGTTTGTATCAGTTAGTAACTGTGTCTATTTTTCTTATGTGAAAAATTGTTTTAGGGTGTGAAACTTTTTATTCTTTAATAAACTACATGGTATCTGATGATTTCCATGTTGAGAGGACTACATTTTATCATAAAACTAAACCTCTTGTTTTTTAAAATGTTTGTTTTCTCAATTTAATTTATATAATAAGAAAAACCTATTTTTCCTTTCAAAAATATCATTAAACTAATTACATTAAAATCCATATTTAATTAATATTATATATATGGTGTTTGAAACATGTGAATTTTTATCAAAAGTGAAATGAGTTTTGAAACATTCTTTAACTAATACTTTTGTGAAGCTTGTTGAAAATATATAATTATATATTAATAATATTTTAATTAATTATTTTTTTAAAATTTATTCAATTTTTATTTAAATGTTTTTAATATAAATTTTAGTTTTAAACTCATTTCACCCATCATGAGTTTTCTACTCTGAAAAACTGACTCGTATGAAATTAATTAGATTAATTCTAATTAAATAATACATTTGGATCTTTAATTCAAAATTCAAAATATAATGGGAATTTTAAATTAATTGTTTTAATAAAAATATGATATTTTACAAAAAATAGTATATTTCACTATTCGCATTAAAATTAAATCATTCCGAAAAATCCCATGAAGTAACCCTTGGATAATACTGACATGATGATTTCAAAAATTATTTTAATTTACATGAATAAAATTTATAAAAATGAAAAAAATCTATTATTTCTATGCAAAAAATTAAATAATTACTATTTTTTAATTTTTTTTTTCATGAAGCATAAAATAAAATTTCTAAAAATTGAGTTTTTAATTATTATATGTTAATAATTAAATATAATTTGAGTAAAAATTTATATTTATATTCAATAATTAGGTTAATTTTACTCTCAACCATAAATTTAATTGCTGGGTAAAAATATATCAGACTTCATTTTAAGCACGGTTTTGTGTATCATGAAAGATATCCAAGACATGGAATTTCATTAAAGAGAAATATTTTCTAAAATAATATGGTTTTATAATCATGGGATTTTCATGTATGGGATATCATATGAACTACAAAAAATAGGGTTTAAGGGTGTGATAGGATAGGGTATTCATGTATAGTTCATCATTGTGTGAAATAAAAATTTAGAAAAACCTCTTCCAACATATAATTATCAAAACATTTTATTTGGTTCTCTAACTTGTATCCATGAGTCAGATAATTATATATTGGAAATTGAAATATTACATTGGATATGGGGTTCCCCTATAGAAATTTACTTTTATCATAAAAATGTGTTCAGAAGACCATTATAAATGGGTTTTATTATTTTTATTGTTGTTTTAATTAGTAATGGATAAAATGGATTCATTAATCCTAATGGGCGTTAATCATCACCAGATCAGTAGACTATGTAATATTTTATAAAAACCTACTTCACATAGTCTTTGATAAATCATTATATACATGGTGTTCCTATTTTCATCATCTATCACAAAATAGGTAATTTTGTTCTTGTACATGACTTCTTTTATCTAAGTGATAACTATATCATGGTTTTCATGATAAGTGTGTCACAAACATTTTTTTTGTCCCAACACCCACCTATGTGGATTTTCTTTTGAATGATGACATATGTCATCATGTGTTCATTGTTTATTATATACATGATTATGTATATGTATAGAATATTAATATGATTATATATTATATTATCACTATGTTATTTCTTTTCCAATTTTATATGATTGTTTTAATGGTATCGTGGGAATAATATTCTAAATGTATGGTAGTGACCCTTACTTTTTCCATTAATCTCTTATATAGAAATTGGAATACCTGAGTATATTAAGTACTATGGATGAAAAGTAGTTACCCTTTCTAGGGAATTATATAAAATATATATCATCTTCCAAGGATTGTAATAAATTTATTTAGATGATTAAAAATATAAAAATATCATATTTGGGATATGAAGGTAACTATGTTACTTTTTTGGATAACAAGAGTTATGTTCAAATTAAAATGAATAAAATATAAAACTCATGGATTAATAATATTGAGATATGTTACCAATTTTACGAAATTTTAATATGTTGTTCTCAAAGTTATAAACATTGGAATTAGTGATTGAGTAGTTATTATGTTTAAAAATTAAAAAAAGTTATTTAAGAAAAAATTATAAAACATAAATATTAATAATACTCTATAAAGAACAGATATTTTGATGGTTCCACTATACCAATTTTTGGTTTTTACTTTTATATGTTTTTATCTAATCAATAATTACAGAGGATAAATATTCTATATTTTTAATAAAATTAAAAAAATTTGAACACTAGAATTGAAAAAATATTTGAATAGGTTGAAATTAGGAATTTAAGGTTAAAATGGTGAATGGATATATGTGTATAAATTTGTATATTTCAAGGTTAAATAATTAATGTATTTAACAGTTATTTTTATTTTGTTTATCACATGTATACTTAACATGAGTACTCTTATTGATGATGATAAATTTTCCTTCTCTCTATAATGGTAACCATATATGAAGGGCTTAAATATTTACCTTGAAAATTTTTATATCAAAGGTAGAGGATAATTATATTTAATCATTGGAATAGAATATATTTGAGAAATGGAGACATTTACATAGTATGTAATGTTTTATATGAGCCTTAATATTATATAATTTTTTGTAAAACAATTTCTCAAGTGGTTGAAACAAAGTAGTAGTTGGAATTTATGTGGAATGAAATAGGTAACACTATTCTAGAAGATATTTTTAAATTAATAGTAAAGTTATTGAAATAAAATTATTTGATCAACCAGAAATAAATGGAAAAAAATAAAAAGATGAAGATTATTTTAACCAATGAGTAAAAGGAAGATATAAATTTTGAATTTTTGTACATTTAACTTTGATGGAAAACATTATACTAGATAAAATTTATTTTATTTGAGGAACATTGATGACATTTTATAATGTTTGAATTTGACATGTCAATAAAAATTTAAAAATTCATAGTATGGGTAACGTTAAATGTGTTTTCTCCCAATACTAAAAAAGAGTTATTTTGTAAATATATAATTTCTAGGAAAAAATATTGCTATTTTATAACTAAAGATTTAAAATTACACTTCATGTATAAGAGTGTAAAAAGTAATGAAAAGGATACATAAATTTTTTAATATCCAATAAAAGGATTTTCTATAAGTGTTAAATTTTTGAATGAGTTTTTTCACAAGTGGGGCATTAACATTGAACTGGATACAGAACATTGTCCATTAAAAATCATTTGGGTGAAACAATGATTCGTTATTTAAAATGTTTTGTGATTATATATAAATATTTTCACTAGATACCAATTAGTTTTCTAAACCACTAATAATTATCGTTTATAATTTTTAGAGGCCACATAAGTGTTAGGTGGAATTGTGTAATAATGAGGAGAGAGATAAATAAAAGTGAAGTAATTTATTTATATACATTTTAATAGTGATTTTATTTTGGAAATTAATTATAATTAATGTATCATACCAAGCTTAAAATGCATTAAACCTGTGTTCAGATTTGGGTCGCTACCTAACCTCAAACACGTATCTCCGTATTCCAGAGGCTCCCAACTAAAATAAAGGGTCTAGCAGATCACTTGGGAAAACTATACCCTCTTTATCAAAGTAATCCATAGTTGTTAACATGTGAAGTAAAGGAAATAATTATAAATAATCTACAAACATGGATTAATAATCATTTTTAAACCTGGGTACAAAACCAAACCAAACAATAAATATGTCATTTCATTCTAACTATGACAAAAGTTATTAAAACTTAAAATAAAGACAAATATCCAAATACCCCAAAATGGGTCATTACTGCAAGATTGAATCCTCATCCTTGCACATCTCAAGTGCAACCCAAATCCCCATAAAAGGATATTCCCCCTTTCCTAACCTGAAACCATAAAATATGATCGAGTATCCAATTGCATCCCATTTAGGGTATGAGTACAACTTAGTTGGCCACCACTAGTAATTTCTAAAAAATATATAGTCTAGATAAATAGTTCATGATCATATGAACTAAATGACTGGGTAAAGGAATCAGAAACTCGGGTTCCTTGGATTAACAATTCATACTTTGATTATTTCCATCATCTATTCCATTTTCATCACTTAAATCATCTTCTTTACTAAATTCTTTTTCCTCGGATGTTCCATGGGTTTAGAATCTACATCATTTACTCAATGTCTTAAGCTGATAAATTGTCATTCATAATGGAATAATCATACTTCCCTTTCTCACTAGGGATATGAATTTCAATAATAATTATAACACATGTACCTTGGAGCCTCAGTCTATGTAGTCTCATCCAATGAAACTGTTAGGGACTTAGATTATAATTCCATCTCTATAACTCATGAATCCATGGGTAGGTTTAGAACCTTAGTCGAACCTGACCCATGGGAGGATCCTCAATCCTTTATCTTAGACCAATAATCTATCTTCACATTCTTATTTATCCATTTACCACATATACTATATGCCAACTAAACATAAACAATTCAAATTAAATTTATAAATCACATTTCATTCAAAAACTAATTATACATCCAGCCTAAACCCATTAGCACATTTATCGTTTACTTCACATGTCATATTTAACCCATTCCACCTTTTCATACCTAAAAACCAATAGAATAATAAAAAATTCACATAAATTAACACATTTAACCCATTTCTCAACTTATAAGCATTATCCCATTTAACACATTCAACAATTCATATGCCTTATTCCATTTAGAAATTTCCATTACAAATTTGTAAATTATTGAATCATTCAAATTAATACATTTAAAGTTTTTACATCATTTAAAAAAATAACATATTCTGTATTCAACAACTAGAAAAACTATAATTTTTTCCCTTTCAGACTCAACTAATATGTCAAAACATTTATCATGGGATATGTTTGAACACTAATAAACATTATTCCTAACATCTAAATTTTGCATATCCTGGAATATTGATGCACCCTATGTGCTGCCCAAAACTAGTCAAATAAACATCAATGCATTGATTCAGTTCATGTGGGGCTCAATTCATCATTTTTTCAACCACATACCAAATCTTACCCATGGAAAAAATGAACGATAAGAGGAAGGCAATATCACAACCACACATGAAGAAATATACAAAAAAACTATTGGATATAACATATAGTCCACATAACACAAATCCAAATATGATTACATCCTAAACATTATAATTAGTTCTGGATTCAATAATAGTTTTAAGCCCTAACCTATGATCCATAAGAAAATTTGGGATTTAGGGTTTCAGAAAGAGAAGAAAAAATCAATAGGGCCTAATATTGATGAAAGAAGAAATATGATCATTAGACATACCCATGGATTCAATCCACAGATATACCCATGGATTCATCACTAGAGATGTAGGAGGAAGAAATGGGGAGAACATCATGTGAGGAATTTCAAATCTCGAGGGTTGGGAATTTGGTAATTTTTCACTTCTTTAATGGCACACATAGTTTGGACAAAAGGATTTCTAAACCATGTGCCAACTATGAGCTAGCCTCTACCAAAGAGGGTTCCAAGTCACATGGTTAACTAGGGATTCCACACAGTTTAACAACCCATGTGCCAACCGTTTGGAATGCCTCTGTCCAAGGTTGCATGTTTTGTTCCCACCCCATGAACAATTATCTCTGATTGTGCGCCAACCATGTAACATGCACGTATTGGCCCAATTTCCCATTTTATCATATCCCAATCCCATGAAACACTTATGATCTTCCTCATATGACTGGTAAACATTTTATTAGGCAAATTCAAGGGATTTTGACCAAAATTTTAACAAAAACATACCACCACAATGTCAGTGATCTTACATCCTCCCCACCTTATAACAGCTCATCCTCAAGCTGCTCTTCCCAAGCATCAAAAAGTTACCAAGGTATAGATATAGGGCCACAAAGATCAAATATCTATCTTCATATCCCATTATTCTTCATAAACAATACCATGTATCCATAAAACATCGACCAAGTTCATTGTACTACCCCGTAAGACATTCTCAATATGATCCACAACCTAACCCATATGCTTCTCAGAGGAGGAATCAACCTTAATACAAACATCAACCATATGAACTACTGAGGAGAATCTTAGACACAATTCCTAAATCATTACACAATTAGGAATCGTACATATGATCATACCATTGAGGGATATCCAATCAATACTATAACATCCCCACCCTCTCCACAAATATTTGCCCTATTTACTTAGCACCATCTTACCCCATTTTTAAAATTACAATGTTACCTAATATTTTCCTTTAATAAGGAATAAATAGGTTTCCCTCCACATTTCTTAACCAACATCAGTCCATAATTAGAGGCCCAATTCCATCATTATATACACAAAAATTTATAGCAAAACCAAGCCTTACATTAATATCAAGGAGCTCATTTGGTCAATACCCAATCCAACACTCGTAACCAAAACTGAAACACTATGATAGTTCTTACCCGATTCCATCCACCACAAACATTAGTCAAGTCATCAATATACCACATTATTCTATGCTGATCCACACTATATGATTTATCTTACCAACCTCTTCTTTCATTTGTTGGAACCTCAACCATGGAAAAAAGGCCACCAGAACCTCAGATCATAATTCACAACAAACACGGCGTGTTTTTGGACATACTGCTCCCAAAAATCAACAAGAAATCCATCCAACATGAGAATCCAACCTTATCATCAACCCCATCTGTGTTTGACATGAATCCACCAACCATTTCCAAACTAAAAACAACTTGGCGTCCTCCAATTTTCCCTTTGTCTTTAAGACCTACTTGTCTCTAAGAAAATAAAATCATCAGTGGGTACTAACTTATCATGTTAGTTCTTTTTATAATATCATTATGGACCACCCCAACTAGATTTCCCCAAAATAGCCATCTTCCATCATTGATACACTACCCCTTCACCTTCACCTGGTTCCTTCTCACTTAAGGCATGTCACTATCATCTGACACACATATCGGGGACATCCCCTGGCATATGGTACACCCTAACATCCAAGAATCCACTAACTTACATGATTTCATTTTTCTTCAATGCAACCATCAACATTCCTAACACAAGTACTTACACTATCCATAAATTGACTAAATTATACTTGTTTCTTAATGAAAAACCATTTTTAAACTTCAATAAATAAATTTCACTCAAAATACACTCACTGAAGTCATTTTTCACCACACCTCTTTATTCACTTGATCCTATCTGAGTCGACATATGCCCATGCTGGCTCATCCTAGAAATTCCTAGCATTACTAGTGGAAAATTACTACCTTACTTAACAATGATTACTTAACAACTATGGACATTCAATGGTCACCCAATCATACCTACCATAGTCCATGCATAATATATGATAATGATCAACAAACCAACATCAATTCTATGAACCATTGTTATGTACTACCAGGCCCTTTAATAACCATAGCATTAGAATATTGTATTTCCATTGGAACCACCCTAATCCCATGATAACTCTTGGCTCTTTCAAACACCATATACAAGGCTTACCTAGACTTTTATATTGAACACAATATGCACCACATAGGTTTCCTTTTGGGATACTATTTCCACCACATCAACTCTATACTCTCCTCCCTACATCCAATAAAAATTAGTTACTCCCCACCTTAGGAGTGTCGTTATCTCCACCTATCATATGCAATTCAAACTACCTAGGATCATGATTTGGTACTCATGTGATCTAAAAAATGTGAATGTCGCTATCTAGAAATTCCCTAATTCACAAAACCAACACAACCCATTACCCGTTCGAGGATCCCAAGAACAACACCCATGAAATTCGTGAACAATTATTCCACCCTGACGGCCTCAAACAGAGATGATCGATGATATACATCCCACCATCCAACTCCACATACACAGGTCTATGTGTGTAACCTTCGAGATGTCTCATATCAATCCGAAACACCATTATGTTTCCAGGAATAAATCCATAGATTTATTATCATACCCTAGACTATGTCAACATTTTGGGAATTATTGTCTCTAGATATATATTTACTACGAAGACGTCAGCAAACATTACCACAAATTATCCATCATCAATGTCACATCCCACTATGGGGACATAATAACCTACTAAAGGTCTCAGGCTTCCCTTCCCATAACACCTCATCAACACCATTCTACAAAAACTCATGTCTAGTAACCATCCAAACTCAAAAAAAATTCCTGACACTCTACTAAGAAATCATGTACCAAAGTTTCCATTGTCCATACCAACACCACACCATGCAGTTTCTTCCAGCACACACTTATGTATTTGAAATGAAACACAATGTTCTATAACATCAATCCAGAACAAAATGGTCTCTTATATAACTAACACATTCTCTTTATTTCATGAATAATGATAGGCACATACTTTTGATCCACCTGTGTACGCATCCCAAATGGAATCATGACTTCACAACACATTCCCACATTTAGACCTCATAAGAGAACTCGAGATCTTTCATCATCCTATTACTACACCCTAAATCCAACTTCAGATCACATGAGACCAAAATCATTAGATCCTAGACCAAAATCCATCTTACTCACCTGATCATGCCTCGTTTCTTTCCATCCTCATCGACCTCATGGTATTTTCAAAATCTCACCAAACAACCAAACCATTCGTACAAAAATACCCACCACAATACCACCCTCACACCAAGTGTCAACATCATAAATAAGAACGTATCCACTCTTCAGTCACATGTGTCTCATTTTCTCGAAATCAACATCAAGACCTTTATTAATCATCGTCAAAACAGATGAGTCAGACACCCGAATTATCCAACCCTTAGAAACAAACCTTAAAACCATTACTGACACTTAGGTGCCTCCCTAAGAAATAAACCAGTGCATAACAATGTACATTTACTAGAAACTCAATGAAACTAACTTATCATTAATTCTGCTTCTTAAAAAACAACTCATGATTCACATCCTAAAATACCTTAAACATTATGACAATATCCCTTGAAGTTACCCTCAATTTACCCAAGAATGTAAATGGATTACCACATATCAATTTTCATCACATCAACCATCAACCATCCAACATAAAACTATATGAAAAACCATCATTAGGTAATAATTCATGTGTTACACTACCAATGTCCTAAACATACAACTGTATGATAAACACTCAAAATCAATATAATACACATTATCATTCTCCCATATATCATCGTAAAGGTTGAATGATACCAACTCCCTAAACTAGATTCCAAACATGGAAAAACCACTATCCCTCTATCTAAGCCAAACACATCAATCCAGAAATAAATTCATTTCTCACAGAAATCACCCTTACCTCCATTCTAATACACACTGATCCTATTGCACCAAACACCCATTTACTCCATGTTTTGCACCGTAACAACACAACCACCACCCAAAGCAACACAACACAATACAACCATTTTGAACCCAACACAAAATCCCTAATCAAAACCCCCATGGGTTAACTCATCCATGTTATCAGATGACGCATCTAAACCTCCTGGCCATAGCCTAACCAAAGGTAACCAAAGGTAACCCAAGTGACACCCCACTATCCAATACATCAAACTCACCAAGGTGTAAAAAATAAGGCATTGTCACTGCAAAACACTTCCGTATAAAAAAACTGTTCATAACACTATAGATAACCATATCTAGTGTGCCTTTAGATTCCAACCTACCACATGTTCGAAAATCAATTCCACCATCATTGGAAATCATCGAAGGGTATTAAAACCAAAACTATATAGTCAGATCAAACATATCTAGCATGACCTGACCTAGGTCACATCCCATCATTTTCATAAACAATAAAGGTTACCATGAAATTCCTACTCTCTTGTATCCCAACAAACCCCTGGAACCTCTTTCCCCATCTCCATAGGAGGATTCTCAGTGATACCATCTTATTTCCCAACTGACACCCATCAAAATATTGGAATTTATCATTAATTCCAAACTCACATCTCAGAAAACTTTACATTAGACATAAATAACATACAAAAAATGTTTCTCTACTATCCATATTAATCCACTTTATCATTCACTATCCCAAAAGACATCATCACACCTAAATCACTATCCTTAGCAATCCCTACCACAATCATGTTCAACATGGGGAAAACTGACCTTCTTAGACACAAGTCTTCATTGACACCCTTTTTATGTCATATTAGATTCAAAACATAAATCTTAATCCTTTGAAAACCTTCCTATCTTTATATCATAATAAGTACCACATTTTCAACTCAATATTAATGCATCATTTAGAAGAATTCTTTAGTCATTATGCAACATTCTCTCTATTCACCTTTTTTCATCCCCTTTATCAGGAATTTGTTTAAATTTATAAGGATTTATAAAATGTATTCTACACTTCTTGTCACACACACCCTTCACATGGGTGACAACCATGATTCATGCCACATATATCGCTAGGTTCCTATAATAATGCATGAATGGACAACCTTCTACCATTCCAACCACAAGGAATGTATTTTAAAATAATCACATCACCTAAAAAATTCCTTACCTAATGGTGAAATGTCATTCAATTGTAACAACACATGTCAAGAACAAAAATTCCCACCTTAGGAACATGGGTTTCCCACATACATGTGTTAGATACTCCCAAAAATTAGTAGATTTACAAGTACTGACACATCATACGAGTTGGGCCTCTACATGACCACCAGAACATATCCTCATATAGTATAAGTTACCAACTAGCAGTGAGGGTATATCAAATCTTATAGGGAGACTATACCGTATTTATCAGATTAATCCATGGAACATAACATGTGAAATAATTGAATCTATATGCAATAAAATTGAAACAGACATTACTAACCATTTCTAAATATGGATCTCCAATGATGCACATCCCATGCCAAACTAACTACCTATAAATTCCATTCCCCATTTTCATAAACATAAAAAATGAAATATACTCAGTTACCGAATGGTGGCCGAAGTAGGGTGTGGGTTCAACTCAGTAGGCCACCATGAATGGTGTCTAAATAATATCCAATCTACATATATAGTGCATACACAAATGAAATAAATGACATGGTAAATGAATGGAAAACCCAGGTACCATTGATTTATAATATTCACTTTAACTATTTCCATCATATTTTTCATTTCCATAACTCAAACCATCTCCATTACTAAATTCTTATTCATTACATGTTTTGAGTTTTAGAAATTTACATCATTTTCAAAACGTCCTAAGCTGGAAAATTTTCATGCATAAGGGAATAAGTAATGTTCCATATCTCGCTATGGATAAACATTTCATGAATAATCATAACACTCATACCTTGGAGTCTTAGTACATTTAGTCTCATAAAATGAAACCATTAGGGTTTTAGAGCATATGTATGGATCCCAAATGAGTGCATTCAAGGGTGGGTTTAGAGACACATTCCAAAGTAACCTGTGGAAGGTGCCTCAGTACTTTATCCCACACCAAAAGTCTATATATACATGATTTTTAATCAATTTACTACATATACCATATCCCAAATAAACATAATAAATGTATTTAACAAATATAATTATAATTTCATTCAATTTTTTTTACATCAACAGGCCTTAACCAATTAGCATATTTAACATTTACATGTAATATACAATTAAATAAATTTTCACTTTTAATACCTTAACTCATTTAGCCTATTAATTAATGACCATACATTAACCCAATTAAAAAGTTTCTCAATTTACATTCAATTGATAATTTAACACATTGAAAAAATTATATGCATTATACCATTTATTCATGTCCATTAAAAATTCAAATTTCTTTGACACAATCACATTAACCCATTTAAAGCCTTTTTCAAACCCTTCCCAAAAATACCTTATTACATTTTTAAAAAATTGACACACTTCCAATCTTTCACTTTTTAACTCAACTAACATTTCAACACATTTATCATGGGATCTATTTGTACACAAACTAACTTTATTATTATCATCACAATTTCCCATGTTTAGGAATGTGGATGTGCCTCATGGGTATACCAAACCTGAAAAAATCATCCTTAATTCATCCCATTTGGATCATGATGGGTTTAATTCATCCTTTAAACAACTAAATTACCAAATATTACCCAAAGAAACAATTTCACAGTAATAGTAATACAATATCACAACCACATATACAAAAATATACATCAAAAACTATATGGTATAAATTAATGGCCACCTACCTAAAATTAATAGATAAACACACCCATAACCATAGCCTTAGATCCAGATTCAGGAACCATTGTAATCCCCAACATATAATCCATCCAAAATAGTTTTTTAGGTTTTTGAAATAGAAATAAAAATTCAACAAGACATAATCCATAAAAGGGAATCATGTTGAGGGTTAGACATACATGTAGCCTCAATCTAGAAATAAAGACACTTTAAATGGACTACAATCAATGGATATAAAACCTTGGGAATATTATTGGAGTTTTGTTAATCACTAGGGCTAGAGGAGGAAGAAATGGAGTGAATATTAGGTGAGGAAATTAAAATATATAGGGGTAATTTAATAATTTTTCACTTTTTAATGGGACACATGGTTTTCCCACATAATTTTATGAAACATGCACCAAAAGTGGACCAGCCCTTTCCCAAGAGGGTCAAAGTCGAATTTTTACCTTGGGATTCCACATTATTTAACAAATAATTCACCAACCGTGTGCAATTCCTTAATCCAAGGTTACACATTTTGGCATCACCCCTTTCACGGTTTTCTTGAACCGTGTAGCATGACCAATATAGCCCAATTTTTCACTCTTTCATGTCCCAAACCAATGGAACAGCCCTATGATCCCTCATATTCCAAGTAAACATTTAATAAGAAAAATTTAAGGGATTAATACAAATATTTGAACCATAAAACACCTCCAAGATGTTTAGTATATTACAATTAATCAATATATTTCCTAGATACTTTTTGTAAATAATTTAATAGATAAATTTGGGTTGTTTTCAAAAAATATTTTGAAATATATCATTTTGAATTTGAATATGTTGATTTTTTTGAATTTGTTAGGGATAAAATATGATGAATCTAAATGTTTTTATTCATGTAGAATTTTTGATAAAAAAATTTATAGTGATTTATTTTCCATATTTATTATAATATTTAAAGAAAATAAAAAATTTATTTTATTCATAATGATGAAAAAAATAGAATAATATAAAAATGAGAATACAACTCTTCTTATTATAATTATTAATGGAGAAATCATATTTAAAAATAATATTCATGAATTAATATTTCACTATAACAAAACATTGAATAATAAGTTATATGATATTAACTTTTTCGTTTTTTTGAATATAAAACAAACATAATTTATTAGTAATAATTCTATAATGCAATGATCCCAAGAGGTTCTTTGGTGGAAGTTGTGATTTTTTTGTCTAAAATTTCGTAGAATAATAATGGAATAATTTTTCTAACCATTTTTCACAGTAAATGCATCAAATTTTAAGTGATTAAGTCAAATGATTCCAAGTGAAAGGTCTTTAATTTTTAAATCAAGAAGGAAGTTCATGATGCAAGTGAGAAGTATAGATAACTTCTAATGGAAAATGATATATTGTTACAGTCCATTCCATAGAGTTATACCTTGGTCAGTTCATTGTGATGACTACATTGGACATTTTGAGAATTCCACAACATAGTCTGTAAGACTATTCTATAGAGGGGAATTCAACCATGACACAAAGTTGGGCCACGCTGTAGAGAAGAAGGTGTTATATTCTAAAACATTTATTGTTTCTGCCACCTCCACTATATAGTATGATGTCCACACTATAAGGTAAAATAGTTTGAAATTTAGTGTTTCTCGCGAATTTGGAACTAACATGTTGTAGCACCCATGCCACTCAGTATTTGAGTATATGGTTGATAGATAATTCTATTGGTATGAATACCCCACCACAGAAAACTATTTATAGGTTACAATGATTATAAATTTTTCAGGATCTCAACCCAATAATAAGTAAACCACACCACAACCATGCATGGAATTTGTGAATAAAATGTTGATAACCAACTATATATACCAATATTCGCAAGAACAAAATTTATATTTTAAAAAACATTAATATTCAAGCAGAATTATTATCTTTGGTTTGGTGGTTGTTTTATTCTATAATAACTACTGATTCAAAATAGATGATTAGGATCTATTGGAATAAATGATGAAAATCATGTGTTTGAAAAATAATATCACTGTTTAAATTTCAACTTTAAATTCAAATTTCGATAAATTGAAAAAATATGTTGTTTTGAAATAATTAAAATTTAATCAATTGGTAGAAGAGGTGTACAGGGATACAAAAGAATAATTTTCTATTTTAAATATTGGTATAGTGTGACGAGATCATTGTTATGATTATACATGTTGAAGAAGAGGAGGATGTGAACTATGTCAATAATTAAATATAATTTTTTTAATGAACCATTCTTGTTGTTGTCATATTTTATGCTATAATTATTTCATTGCGGGATAAAATATTATAATAAAGAGACATTTCAAAATAATAGTATAAGGAAAAAACATGATCGTTGTATTTACAAATTAAAACTAGTGGATCTTATCAACTTAGTACAATCTAGATCATTCAAAGGGATATCCTTATCATTTTTATAAATGATTATTATAAATATTTTTTTCTGCTTATTATGTGTTTTTTTGTTCAATAGTGATCATTTTTCACTTTAACTAATGAAGAGTGTTGTTTCACCAAGGATAAAATAAAATATTTGAATCCATAATTCAGCCCTAGTGGTTCATATTTTATTTAAGAGGTTCCTTTTCAATTATTATCATATTTAGGGTCCCATTATTGGTCATTTTCAATTTGATGTTTTAAAATAATATTCCCTCATTTGGAAGAGTTTGGTTCAATGTTTTTATAATTTTTTATGGAAAATCATTATTTAGTGAATAGTAATGGGAATCCATCCATTGATGGAAAAAGTATCATATCTAGATGGATATGATGTTGAAATATATTTTTTCCAATCATTTTGGATGTTTTTGATGCTAAAACTAATGGTTTTCCACCTCATTATGGGAATATTTTTCTAATAGAATGTATAATAAGAATATTAAGAATGGTCTACAAGCTAGGAATGATTTACTGTCATGATTAAATGAAATGGAATTTTTAAAAGTGGTTAGAATCATGAAAATTAAGTAAATTTAGGACAATATTTTTAATTTATACAATGAAAATAGAAAGGTTATGCAAGATAAGCTATATATTTCTATATTTGAATATGAACACCTAGAAATGCATGAAGTTGAGAATGGTGATGACTTTTTAAAATCTCTAATGTTATTATGAGTCAATTCATATGTTATTGTGATAAATGGGAAGATAATATAGTGGTTGAGAAGATACTATATATCGTAATTGAATTTTTTATGATAAAATATCAACTTTTGAATATAGCGATCTAGAATCACATCATTTGTATATTTTCATTCTATTCATATTTCATATTAAATTAATAAAGAACATGATACCAAGAAGAAGTGTAGGGTTTAAAATGTAATCAATTTTATGGAATCAATAAAAAATAAACATAAGAAGAATAATGATGAATAAAATAATGATTATTATATCATCAATTATGATTTAATTCAGTGTTTTGATATGATGGTGTCTCTAATATCTATAATCGTGAGAAAGGGTAAGGGAACATTTAATGTTAACATTATACTTAAAATAATTTTCTGTGGATGAATAAGAAATTTGGTAGTTAATAAACCTATAAAAAATATGAAGTTAGTGATAAATAAGAATAAGTATGAAGGAGTATCTTTAAAAGGATATCATCATAGTTTGAAAAATCAAGTGTCACGTATAAAGATATGAAGAAAAATCTCTCAAAATTAAATAGTGGATATTTAATATCAAAATGTTAAAGCAATGAATAATGTTATATAGAGTAGAAATATATATTTCAATAGATATTTTTTAAAAAATTATCATTATAAAATTCATTGAAAAGGAATCTCCTATAGTAGTACCTCAAAAGTTTTGTTGGAATAAAGGATCTAAAATTAATAGTTGGAATAAGGTTTAATGATAGGTTCATAGTTTTTGATTGTATGATTTATCTAAAATAATATATGATTTTAATGGATATTACTATATTTATAGAGGCTTTTGGTACATGTTGATGTTATTTTGGTTCAATTACTAATACATTGATCAGTTTAGATGGTTTGTAAGTCAACAATTAAGGGGGAATCATATCAGTCAAAATATAAACATTCACATATATCCCATGATATCTGAATTGTGAATTGAAATATATTTAATACATTGGACGAAATTTGGGAATATTATGAGAAACTAGATTATCTTTAAAAATTATACATTATTATTCTACTATCACATATTTGATAAAGGGTGAAAAATAATAATTATATAAATATTATGGATGAAGGAAAGGAAAAAAGTTATGGTTTATGATGTCTCCATTAATGAATCCAATGGATAATTTCCATGGATTTTAGAAATTGTTTGTTCATCAAATATGATTTGAGATATAAATATTTTGATGTATGAGGAAAAATTTAAATAAATCTTGGTGACCATTGGAAGTTATGGATTACTCAAAAGAAAAGGTTTTTAACGTATATCGATTGGTAAAGATCATTTCAAATCTAGAACCAAAATGAATGTTTAAGGACTAAGACATAATTATCCTAGAATACCCGAGTTATGTGAGGAAAAAAAATAATGTGATCTCTATGAAATATGTATTTTTATGATCATACAATATGGGTTTATATTGAAAATATAAAAATTAATAAGATGTAATTTTTTTCGTATTGGTGATGCTTGATGTTCTGGTTACTTAGTAATGATATAATAAAATCAAATGTTTCATCAAATGCATGGATATATGGGAAAAAAGAAAATGTGTAAACTCATTTATAGATAAAATGAATTGTGATTTTTCTAATTTGAAAGAAAAATGGAATTTGGAGTGTTCTAATTTTAAAAAGGTAAGGATTTGGAATACTCTACAAAAGTTGGTTAAAAAAACTACTCATCTTTTATTGGTAATTGACACTAACATTTATGGGCCTTTGAGGAAGTAGTCAAAAATAGATATAAGTATTTTATTTCCTTTATTATTGAAAGTACTGTTACTATATCTAATATGGAAATGAAACATAAATCAAATGATTTTTTAAGGTCTTGGGATATGTTAATAAAAATTATTGTGGTTACTCTATGATGAAAATTTGAACATTTAATAGTGTTGAGATTACCAAAGGGATATTTTGAGATTATCATAAAACACATGTAATTATTTTTGAACTCAGTGTTCCATTCACACACCCAAAAAATGGTGTGGTTTAATGAAAGAATATACTTATCAATGTAATGCCTCAAACTATGTTTCTTGAGAATGGATCATCTCATTTTTATAGAGATAATCCATTAGACTACCAATTAATATAAAAAACCCAAAAAATTAGATTTTATATTCAGATCTGAAATCATATGATATGTATTATAAAATTGTATATGTTTGATGCATTCAATAGTGTTTTTATGCCCTTTCATTATCAAAGATATGGTTGAAAATATAAGATATTAAAAAAGATGATATAGTAATGTTATCTTCCTTGATTATCAACCATATGGAAGAAAGTATTTTTATTATAAAAAAGGGACATGAAATACTTTTTTTTTCTATTGATATGGATTTTTTGAAAAAATAATGTTAATTCACAAGGAGAGTCAGTTTCTAGAAGTGGTGATGATGTATTTGTTTTTTTAAAATTGTAAAGCGATGGTTCATGAAAATTGGAAAATATCGAAGATGTTTTAGTTGAATAAGTTGATTTATAAAATTCATTTCATGAAGAAGAATATTGTTCACATTATCCTATGTTGTGAAGAAATGTCTTGGTATAAAATATAAGTGAAAATAAGGGACAATATACTAAAAATAAAATAAAATTGAGGAAAAACTCTCATACATATTTTTTTATTAAATTTTATCCTAAATACATAGATGAATAAATTAAATATCAAGATATTTTTTGTTCAATGAATGAATAGATGGAATATATTGAAAATAATTAAACATCATAGTTGGTACCCAAGCCCAAATAAATAACATTATAGGGATAATGTTGGTGTTCTAAATCAAGATGAAAAAATTAGTGAAGTAGTGATAAATAAATAATGATTTTATTGTTAAGGATGTTCACAAGTAGAAGAATTTTACTTCAATAAAACAATTCTACCATTATTAAGTCATATGACTATATGAATTTTTATTTCTATTTTAGTGGAAAGGATTATAAATATCATTCAATTGGATGTCAATTTAGACTTCCAAAATAGCGATTTCGTTGAGAAGGTATATATTTATCAACCATATCATTTTATTCATGGTGAAATTAAGAGTATTATTTTCTTTTTAATGTAGAATTTTTATTGGATTAAAAAAGCTTCATGATCTTAGTATTCACATATTGAAACCAACCTAAAGAAGTACAATTTCATAAATTATATAAATGATTTAAATATATACCTTAAAGATTATAATGAAGTATTTATCTTTTTAATTGTTTATATTGATTATAATATTTCTACTATAGATGTTGAAGGATTTTTTTAAGAATCTGAAAATTAAATGAAGATGATTTTTAAAATATTCATTCTTGATTAGATAAGATACTATATTCGATTATAAATTTCTCAAGAGAAGGATAATATTTTTTTCTCTCAGGAGAACTATACTAATGATATGATAAATAAATTATTCATGGTGTTCTCTAATTGTATCCTTACACAAATGTTTACATGGAAAGGTAAAAATATGATAAAACATGCCACTCAAAAAATAGGATAAAGAAATACTAATATAGAAACATACTAAATTTAAAACACGTTCCATTAAATCAATTAAAATAATATTAAATACATCCATAGATATATTGATGTAAAATATCCTCGATAAATAATAATTAAATTCTCAATAAAGGAAATTTTTACTTATCGAACTTCACGTTTCCTTGGAACCTGATACCTTAAACCTAAAGTGATAGTTTAACTATTCTAATTTGTATTACTAATTCATCTAATGAGACTACCGATACATCAAGGTGATTTTAATAACTTGTCCCCAGTCTATATGGATTTCCTTAAATAGCACTAACCCATGTATTGCACGTCCAATGAATTTTTTCATATCGAATAAATAATATGCCTTATCAAATATTCATATTGAATACTGTATAAATTATAAGGCCCTAGCCTTAAACCTTACTTAATCTTGAGTTATTACAAGATTACACATTGAGGATCTTTTCGGGTTTAGAGTTTTAGAGAATTAGAACATAAAACTTGCATTACATTCCACATATAAACAAAGTGGTTACATAAAGATAGTATTCATTTTTACCATCAATGGAAACATATTTAAAATAAAACATTGATTCATTCTTGACACTTCCTTGACACTATCATCATATCATGTACCTTTCCCTTGACCTGTGAAAAACATTTCAAAAAAACTTGGGATGAGCATAAAAAGATCAGTATGGGTTATAAAAATATGGAAAGGAAACATAATTTCATATATACATAAGAATGAAATCATACATTACCCATAAAACATAATCACTTTAACATACCTCATAAAATCATGAATAAATCATAGAAATCATAAGGCATAAAGGTAACTTGAGGCATTCATAACATTCTTACGTAGGGAGTATCCCTCTTGGTTACGTTTAGAATACCCATCACAGTATATTCCCAAAATCTCTTCAGAAAAACCTTAACGTTTCACTAATTCGCGTTACCCAATGCATTGTAGAGCTATATCGGGCTCACCTGCCCTTAGTCTATCACGGAACTACTCGTCTTCATAATAATGCCCAAGAACCTCAACATAATCGTATCACATAAAACATGCATAAAGGAAACATAACATTTCCACCTTTCAATCACAATATATCAATACCACACATTGATATAAAAATATTATGAGAACCATTTTCAATACCAAAATAAAAGAAAAGTAAAACATGGTATTTATTTTTCTTTAAAAAAAAGGTATGGCATGTAGAGGAAGCCAAAACTCAAATAATGGTTACGGTGGCGGAGAAGTCGTTGTCGCCACATACGTATGACAAAAACATTCCCTTTTGTCATTTAGTAAACACTTCATATAAAAAATATTCCTTTTGAATAAACGTAAAAGTCAAAGGGGTTTATACACTGTATAAAAGAAGGTTGTGTATAAAACAAAATATGCCTCAATGAAAGGAGATTGAGACGAAGTTCCATACCTCGGGTCCGACTTGACTCGGTCGTTCTTTAATATCCTGAATAATAAACTTGAGTTAATTTATAATTGTTTAATAGCCTTTTTCAAGTTCATTATTCCTTTTATAAAACTTATTTCCATGTCATGAACACTATGTAATTATTTAAGTTAATAACGGTCGTTTTAACGATCATTGGTACTTGAGTAAAAAATAAACCCTTTATAATTACAAGTTGTTCATGTATCCATTATATCCAGAATGGTATTCATGATGTAGATATCATATATGTCATATATATCCAGTACATGTATGCATTTATAATATTACATAATCATTTAGAGGTAAGAAATGAAATGCACCGTTCATGGAGACGGTAAGCCATACGTACACATGAACGCTACTTTCATTTCTATTTCGTATTATATAGAATGGAATAATAATGATATAAAGGTATATTATAATTCCAATGTAATATCATATATAATATCATAACTCCATCCTTTATACGTCCCACATATTGTATTAACGAATCAAATCACTTTGAGGGGGCGGTAGTCCCCACTTCCTTAAATGAAGATATCGCATTTACCCATAATGGAAACCATAAAGGTATGCCCAAAATGAAAAATACAGAAGATTAAGGAAAATATAAACATATTATATATCATATATAAGTATTGTGTCATCTTAATGGCCACCTTTGAAGGTGTTAAAGGAATGTTGAACAATCATCGTTTCAGGAGGCAGAAATTCACCATCCACGGAAATAGTATGTTCTTTAACCATTATATTTAGGTGTGTGTAAGTTTAGCTAGAAAAATTATTATAAAAACATCCTAGTATATTGAAGATACTGGAGTTGTTACAAAAGAAATTAATAAAAAGTGTTTAGGGGGTTGGAGAAGCAAAATAAAACAGAAGGACTCGAGTGAAGACATTACCTTAAAATCGGGTAACTCCCTTTGGTTTGAGCTCAAAGGCTTCCTTGGGAAGACTTCTGCCAAAATTGAGGCTTCAAGGAGTAAGAGAGGGAAGTGGAGAGACAAAATGAGCAGGGGTTGGCCGAGCCAAAGGCTTTGGAAGTGTGGGTAAGGAGGTAGAGGTGGGGGCCTTTTATAAGAGGAGAGGAGGGGCACTCTTGGAAAGTAAAGAAATGTTACTTTATTTTCAAATGGGTTTAGGATTTTAAAGGTCCCACATTGATATAATTTGAGGATAAGGTGATAAGGGTTCGAAATATACACACCCAATAGGTTTTGGACATGTTTAGGGCTTAGATTTTACATTATCATTCCATTTTATTTAAATCCTTTATTAATGAGGTAATCGCTGCATCATCATGATGTCATAAATAATTTAATAAATTTAATGTATAAAAATTATAAAAAAATATCATGATGTAGGAAATATTTTTATCTTTCTAATGAATATTTATAGTCCAATGGATAATTTATGTGGACAAAATTAAAAATATTTTACTTAGGTGATACATTCTTTGTCACATTTAACATTCTTTAAAAATAAAAAGAGAAAAAGTCACTTTCTCACAAAAGTGATTTCATGGGGCCCCCAAGTTTGGCACAAGGAATACCATGGTCGTCCATGAGACAACCAGTAGCCTTAGGACACATTTTGGTGTCATTTTGTATTATTATGATATTATTTTATTATCATTAACTACCCGATTACTCATTAATCAAGATAATTAGAGATAATTACCATCATTACTATTCATAATGTCAAAAAATAAAAGAGTCTTAATTAAATAATTTAGACCTTATGATTCCAAATATGTAATCCATTTTACCAAATTACAAACACATAAATTGAAATAATTGATTTAAAAATAATTCCCGTTGTCAAAACAAATAGCGGGTTTTTTTGAAACAATATCTATGAAAAGTTTGGCATTAGTTTATAACCAATTACAAAGTGAAATTAATCCTAATAACCACCATTGGATAAAATGGTAAAAATATATTCAGATTAAACTTTAATACCAATTAAAAAGATAATCTAACCATATAATTAAATTACATGAAAAAGCAGTTTTGATGTAAAATGCAGTATTTTTCACTATTCATTAAAAAATGAACATTGTCAGAAAAATACCAAAAATTTATCCAATGTAAATTTCAATGTCCCAATCATAATGAATATGTTTATTTTGACAAAAATAGATTATAAAAGTGTCAAAAGTTTGATTTAAAAAGGGTTTTCCATCAAAAGGCAGTAAGACAATCTTTTAAGAATATTAGTGTATTCCATGCATAAGATTGTATTTATTTTCATTTTAAGCCTATAAAACACTATCTTAATCATTAATAGACATAGATAAAAATATTTATTATTCATTACTTACTTGGGATGTTACATCCTTCCCCCCTTTATAAAATTGCTTCCCCGCAATTTATTTACTTATCGAATAAATGGGGGTACTTATCCCTCATTGCATTTTCAGATTCCCATGTTGCCTCTTCAATCATGTGGTTTTCCACAAAACCTTTACCTAATGAATCACCTTATTCCATAGCACTTTCTCCCTGTGGTCAAGAATCTGTACTGGTTGTTCCTCATATGATAGGTTCTCTTCCAGCTGAACTACCTCTGGACTCATGTTTAACTCTTTTGAGTGAATATATACTTTAAACTTTTGTGATCGGTATATATTTCACACTTTACTCCATACAAATGATGCCTCCAAATTTTTAAGGCGAAAACAACAGCAGCTAATTCCAAATCATGTGTAGGGTAATTTTCCTCATGAGTTTTCAACTGTTGTGAAACATAAGCAATTACCTGATCACTCTGCATTAGGACACAACAAAGTCCTTTCAATGAAGCATCAATATATATAACAAACTCACCATTCCTAGAAGGTAGTGCCAAAACTGGAGCATTCACCAATCTTCTTTTCAATTACTGAAAACAATCATCACATTCTTTTGTCCAGATAAACTTAACACCCTTCCAAGTTAGCTTAGTCATTGGACTAGATAACCGTGAAAAATTTCTAACAAACCTTCGGTAATAGCCGGCCAAACCAAGGAAACTACAAATCTCTGTTACATTTGTGGGTCTTGGCCATTCTTCAACAACCTTTGTTTTTTCAGGATCAATAGTTATCTCATCTTTTGAAACAATGTGACCAAGTAAAGAAATTTGTTGCAACCAAAACTCACACTTTCTGAATTTCCCATACAATTTCTTTTCTTTCAAGGTTTGCAAAATGACCCTTAAATGTCTTTCATGCTCTTATTTAATTTTAGAAAACACCAAAATATCATCAATGAAAACCACCAAAAACTTATCCAAGAACTCATGTAAAATTCTATTCATTAAGTCCATGAATACAGCAGGTGCATTGGTTAGCCCAAAAGGCATTACTACAAATTCATAATGGCCATATCTTGTACGAAATGAAGTCTTCGGAACATCTGATTCCTTTACCTTCAGCTGGCGGTACCCCGATCTCAGGTCAATCTTTGAAAAATACTGAGCTCCCTAGAGCTGATCAAACAAATCATCGATATGAGGCAATGGATATTTGTTCTTAACAGTGATGTTATTCAAGGCTCTATAATCAATGCAAAGTCTCATAGAACCATCTTTCTTTTTAACAAATAAAATAGTAGCACCCCATGGTGATGTGCTAGGTCGAATGAAACCTTTCTCTAATAAATCTTGCAATTACTCCTTCAACTCTAAAAGTTCAATTTGAGCCATTTGATAAGGGGGTTTTGAAGTTGGTTTAGCATCAGGAACTAAGTCAACAGTAAACTCAACTTCCCGATCTAGTATTATTCCAGGTAACTCATCAGGAAAAACATCAGGATACTCATTTACCACTGGCACATCATTAATCTGAACAGTTCCTTTATTTTCAACGATGTGTGCAAGGTAACATTCATTTCTATCTTTTACAAGTTTCTCGGCCTCTTGATATGTTATCAACATTAAGGGTTCATTCTTGTACACAAACTGAAAGTTTTTCTGAAAAGAAACTTATTTAGCTCTACAATCAATCTTAGCATGGTAAATAGAGACCCAATCCATACCCAGGATAACATCAAACTCTAGTAGAGGTAGAAAAATAAGGTTTTCAAGTAGGTTCTTTCCACAGATAAGGATAGGAAGATTCTTATAAATTCTTTTGGCCTCAACATTTCCCCTAGGTGTTTTTACCACAAGTTCAGGAGTCATTTCTTGAGATGGTATTCCCATTTTACTAGAAACGTTTTCAGAGATAAAGGAATGTGTAGACCCTGAATCAAACAACACACTGTCATAATCTGAAAAAACAAACAAAGTACCTGATACAACTTCATTTAACGGCCCGACATCCGCTAAAGTAGTTGAAAAGGATTTCACCACCCCTTTCTTCTTGTAGTCTAACTGCTTCACATCACTCGAGATCTTTGTCGGACACTCATTTGCATAGTGACCCATCTCATTCCACTTAAAACATTTCACTAATTGTAAATAAATTTTGGACTTACCATCACCTTGATCTTTTTCAGTGCAATCACGAGCCTTATGTCCCATCTTACCACATCGGTAGCACTTTCCAGAATTCAGAAGACATTCCCCAGCATTCCTTTTTCCACATTTATCACAAACTGGAAACTTAGTTTTCTTACCATCAGACTTTTTTGAAGAATTCTTTCCTTTATCTTTCCACCTAGGTCTCTTCTTCTGCTGGTTTTTATAGAACACTTGATCATCGACAAACTCCATTTCCACCTTCTTAGCAAATCGAACAATATTTTCATTACTTTTAAATTCACGAGAAGCTAATGCCCTTCTATATTTTGGATTTAATCCTGAGTAAAAATGATTGATTTTAATATCAAGGTCTCAGAAAAAATTTGGAGCATACCTTTCCAATCGAGTGAACCTTTCTTCATAGGCGGACACTGAGTCTTCCTCTTGCCTCAATTCCAAGAATTGTTTTTCCATCCTAAGTCGAACAGCCTTAGGAAAATACTTCTCAAGAAACATACCTTTGAATTCATCCCAGTCGAGGGCATCAATCTCATCAGCGTCTCTGATATTTTTAACCATCGACCACCACTGATCTTCTTCACCCTCCAAAAGGTAAATAGCAAGACTAACCTTTTGATTGTCTGAACACCCCATGACATCAAAAATCTTCTCCAGTGCTTTAATCCACCCTTCAGCTAGCACAGGGTCAGATGATCCTCTGAATGATGGGGGATGTTGCCTTATGAAATGTTCAACCACTGAAATGTTCCTCTGCGGTTGATCTGGATGGTCTCATGCATGGATACCACCGCCATTTATCACTTGAGTCAACTGCACCATTACTACAACAAACTGTTCAGTTCCAATTCTGACCATCTCAGGATGCTGATTCGGAAGGTTATTTCCTTCTGTATGCCTTCCTAGCACTGCTTCCCTATTTCCTCTGTGGAAAACCATTCTGAACAAACATGTCTTAGATGAAGCAACATGGTAATCTTCAAATGCCATATCATTTCAAAAAAAAAAATATTTTTGGATAATCATTTAATAGAATTCTAACTCCTAAAGTTATCTAAACCGACCTCTGATGCCAACTATAAGGCCCCAACCTTAAACCTTACTTAATCTTGAGTTATTACAAGATTACACATTGAGGATCTTTTCGGGTTTAGAGTTTTAGAGAATTAGAACATAAAACTTGCATTACATTCCACATATAAACAAAGTGGTTACATAAAGATAGTATTCATTTTTCCCATCAATGGAAACATATTTAAAATAAAACATGGATTCATTATTGACACTTCCTTGACACTATTATCATATCATGTACCTTTCCCTTGACCTGTGAAAAAAATTTCAAAAAAAACTTGGGATGAGCATAAAAAGCTCAGTATGGGTTATAAAAATATGGAAAGGAAACATAAGTTCATATATACATAAGAATGAAATCATACATTTCCAATAAAACATAATCACTTTAACATACCTCATCAAATCATGAATAAATCATAGAAATCATAAGACATAAAGTTAACTTGAGGCATTCATAACATTCTTACGTAGGGAGTAACCCTCTTGGTAACGTTTGGAATACCCATCACAGTATATTCCCTAAATCTCTTCGGAGAAACCTTAACGTTTCACTCCTTCACGTTACCCAATGCATTGGAGAGCTATATCGGGCTCACCCGCCCTTAGTCTATCACGAAACCACCCATCTTCATAATAATTCCCAAGAACCTCAACATAATCGTATCACATAAAACATGCATAAAGGAAACATAAAATTTCCACCTTTCAATCACAAGATATCAATACCACACATTGATATAAAAATATTATGAGAACCATTTTCAATACCAAAATAAAATAAAAGTAAAACATGGTATTTATTTTTCTTTTAAAAAAATGGTATGGCTTATAGAGTAAGCCGAAACTCAAATAATGGTCACGGTGGCGGAGAAGTCGTTGTCGCCGCATACGTACGAAAAAAACATTACCTTTTGTCGTTTAGTAAACGCTTATTATAAAAAAGATTCCTTTTGAATAAATGTAAAATTCAAAGGGGTTTATACACCGTATAAAAGAAGGTTGTGTATAAAACAAAATATGCCTAAATGAAAGGAGATTGAGACGAAGTCCCATACCTTGGGTCCGACTTGACTCGGTCGTTCTTTAGTCTCCTGAATAATAAACATGAGTTAATTTCTACTTGTTTAAGAACCTTTTTCAAGTTCATTATTCCTTTTATATCATTTATTTCCATGTCATGAACACTATGTAATTATTTAAGTTAATAATGGTCGTTTTAACGATCATTAGTACTTGAGTAAAAAATAAACCCTTTATAATTACAAGTTGTTCATGTATCCATTATATCCAGAATGGTATTCATGATTTAGATATCATATATTTCATATATATCCAGTACATGCATGAAGTTATAATATTACATAATCATTTAGAGGTAAGAAATGAAATGCACCGTTCATGGAGACGGTAAGCCGTACGTACGCATGAACGCTACTTTCATTTCTATTTAGTATTTTATAGAATGGAATCATAATGATATAAAGGTATATTATAATTCCTGTGTAATTTCATATATAATATCATAACTCCATCCTTTATACGTCCCACATATGGTATTAACGAATCAAATCACTTTGAGGGGTCGGTAGTCCGCACTTCCTTAAATGAAGATATCGCGTTTACCCATAATGGAAACCATAAAGGTATGCACAAAATGACAAATACTTAAGCTTAATGAAAATATAAACATATTATATATCATATATAAGTATTGTGTCATCTTAATGGCCACGTTTGAAGGTGTTAAAGGAATGTTGAACAATCATCGTTTCGGGAGGCAGAAATTCGCCATCCACGGAAACAGTATGTTCTTTAACAATTAGATGTAGGTGTGTGTAAGTGTAGCTCGAATAATTCTTATAAAATAATCTTAGTATATTGAATATATTTCATTTTTTACAAAAGAAATTAATAAAAAGTGTTTAGGGGGTTGGAGAAGCAAAATAAAACAAAAGGACTCAAGTGAAGACATTACCTTAAAATCGAGTAACTCCCATTGGTTTGAGCTCAAAGGCTTCCTTGGGAAGACTTCTGCCCAAAGTGAGGCTTCAAGGAGTAAGAGAGGGAAGTGTAGAGAAAAAATGAGGAGGGTTTGGCTGAGCCAAAGGCTTTGGAAGTGTGGGTAAGGAGGTAGAGGTGGGGGCCTTTTATAAGAGGAGAGGAGGGGCACTCTTGGAAAGTAAAAAAATGTTACTTTATTTTCAAATGGGTTTCGGATTTTAAAGGTCCCACATTGATATAATTCGAGGATAAGGTGATTAGGATTCTAAATATACCCACCCAATAGATTTTGGACATGTTTAGGTCTTAGATTTTACATTATCATTCCATTTTATTTAAATCCTTTATTAATGAGGTAATCACTGCATCATCATGATGTCATAAATAATTTCATAAATTTAATGTCTAAAAATTATAAAAAAATATCATGATGTAGGAAATATTTTTATCTTTCTAATGAATATTTATAGTCCAAAAGATCATTTATGTGGACAAAATTAAAAATATTGTACTTAGGTGATACATTCTTTGTCACATTTAACATTCTTTAAAAATAAAAAGATAAAAAGTCACTTTCTCACAAAAGTGATTTCATGGGGCCCCCAAGTTTGGAACAAGGCATCCCATGGTCGGCCATGAGACAACCCGTAGCCTTAGGACACATTTTGGTGTCATTTTGTATTATTATGATATTATTTTATTATCCTTAACTACCCGATTACCCATTAATCAAGATAATTAGAGATAATTACCATCGTTACTATTCATAATGTCCAAAAATAAAAGAGTCTTAATTACATAATTTGGACCTTATATTACAAATATGTAATCCATTTTACCAAATTCCAAACACATAAATTGCAATAATTGATTAAAAAATAATTCCCGTTGTCAAAACAAATAGCGGGTTTTTTTTAAAACAATATCTAAGAAAAGTTTGGCATTAGTTTATGACCAATTACAAAGTGAAATTAATCATAATTACCACCATTGGACGAAATGGTAAAAATATATTCAGATTACACTTTAATACCAATTAAAAATATAATCTAACCATATAATTAAATTAAATGAAAAAGCAGTTTTGATGTAAAATGCAGTATTTTTCACTATTCATTAAAAAATGAACATTGTCAGAAAAATACCAAAAATTTATCCAATGTAAATTTCAATGTCCCAATAATAATTAATATGTTTATTTTGAAAAATATAGATTATAAAATTGTCAAAAGTTTGATTTAAAAAGGGTTTGCCATCAAAAGGCAGTAAGACAATCTTTTAAGAATATTAGTGTATTCCATGCATAAGATTGTATTTATTTTCATTTTAAGCCTCTAAAACACTATCTTAATCATTAATAGACATAGATAAAAATATTTATTATTCATTACTTAATTGGGATGTTACTTACATAATTATCTATATTTACCCAAATAATAAAATTATTTTCGAAGAAACAACCTTATGAAAAATTATATACGGTTTAGGTAATAAACATATCCATGGTAGATGATATATATAATTATAGAAAATTCCATGTAAAATGATGTTATAAAATTGAATATTTAAAGGTGACTAAAATGTATCAATGATGTAAATGTGAATAATATCCTTGTACAAATCCATCAAAAACCATCCATATAAATATTATGGATTTTATCAATAAAACATACCCCATGTTGACTAAAATAATGGTTTGTTGTTTTGGATCAATGGATATATTATAAAAAGATATTTTAAAAAAATATTCAGGAAAATATCCTTTTTTTGAAATATTTTAAATACAGAACTATTTAATTGAAAATAATATTTTTTAAAAAATCATTAAAAATTATCCTTTTAAAATGCAAAGGATGATTCGAATAACTGATGGAGTATAAATCTGTACTACAATTATTAGTCTTATGATTGAGGATAATATAGTTTTTTTGACCCCTTTCGCCACTTGTATCTTTATTTTTTGATTAATTAATAGTCAGAAGATTTTCTTATGGCTAGGCCCTTGATAAACAAAGTATGTACATGTTGTACAAGGTAAAAAAGAACATTCCTTTTGCAAGATAAAAAGGATAGAAAAACTCCTTGTTCAAAAAGATATAATAAGATTACATTAAAAACATTGAAAAAAGTCAAATAAGTGAAAAAATTTATACAACATCATTTTTAGAAACATTTTTAAAAAAATTTCAATGAAACATGGAATTTAAAAGAAAACATGTCCTTCGACTAATGATAGATATGAAGTAGGGTTTTCTTAAAAATATTGTCTAAAACACCTTAAGTACCAAAGAGGGGAAAGTGGTACAAATAATTGAAAAGATCAAGAAGTAAGAGTGGAGTGTAAATTAAAGGATTTATTGAACAATGGTCATATAATTTCCTCTAATTTAAATTAGTGACCAGTAATACTTTTCTTGATGAAAATAATCATTAAACATTCCAAATTGTACCATACAACTTTGAAATGTTTTTAATCATAATCCTCATTAAAAAATTGAATTAAGTCAATATTTTAAATACACTGAATATAAAATTATTAATTATATAATATATCAAATGGGGAAGTAAATACACTACAAAATATAAGTATGTGGTGTATGTGACGTATGCCTTAAAGAAAAAAAAGTTAGACAAGAATCTATTACATTAACCTACCTTTGGTTGTGTGGTATTTATCCTCATGTATAGTCATTTAAAATATGTTATGAACAGATAAAAAACAAGTATCATGTTTATAATATCACATATTAACTCCTTACAATATTTTATAATCCATTTGTTAAAACCCTTTCGTTATATTATCTATTTTCGGTGTTAATTGCTTAGTTTCTAAAGTATATTTTTTGCAACATGTAATTACTATTAATTAGATCAGGATTTAATAAAATCCATAATGTAATACAGTAAATTATTTCATTATTTATTCATTACATATTTATTTATAAAATTCCATAATATTTTTTGATATAAAATGAGTTGTGTCTTGCACATTGACGATAGGTCGTACATATGCATAAATGCTAATTTCATTTCGTTATTTTATGTAAAATAATGAATGGTAAATGATGCATATGAATATTATATTTTTTATCATATATATTTTATATATGTTTCATATGTTTATTTAAACCATCCTTTAAACATTCGATGTATAGCGTGAATGAGTCACGTCACTTTGAGGGGACGGTAATCCACAATTCCGCAAATGATGTTATCATATTTACACAAAATAAAATGTATAATGTTATGGGTTATAAAATAATTAATGAAGAATAAAAAAATCCTAAAGAACATATATATCATATGTAAATTTATTTTCCTTCATAATGGTCACTATGAGAGGTGGGAACGTAAACATGAACAATTATTGTTCGGTGTGGCGATAGTTCACAATAGAGATAAATTATATGTTGATTATACATTAGATGTAAGTGTGTGTATGTATATATATAAAATATCACATAATAATACAATAGTACGTTTTGGGTAGTTTTTTACTAAATAAGCATATAATAATGAAATTTGTGTGGGTGGATAATGGAAATGAAACTAGAGATTTTGAGAGAAGATGTTACCTCTTACTCGGGTAAATTTTTTTGGTTTGTATTCCTTGGATGGGTGTCATCCCAAAGATAAGATTAAAGTATTAAAATATGTAGGTTGATAAAATATTTTGGGTGGATATTGTTCGAGGAAAAGTGGCCTTATTGGTTTGATGAATTGGTAGGAGAGGAGGCCTTTTCCTAGTGGAGGAGGAGTGGCACTAGAGTAATATTTTGAAAAAGGTATTCCATACACATTTTCCACAACTAATGTTTCTATTATAAAATATCCAATTAGATACAAGGGATTATAGGGTAAACATATGGCCACTCAATGTCATTTTTACAGGTTTCTATGTCATTTGGGCCCTGAAGAGTGAGTCTTGGTTCCTTATTAAGCGTAATATTACCTTAATAATTGAAATTAATTTTAATATCATTCACTACTATTTTTAATATAAAACTATGTTGACCCAATAATAAATAATAAATTATTTTGATTAAAAATATGTAATCCATTTTCCCAAAATTAAAATCATAGAAGTGACAGAAATTAATTTAAATTTAATCCCATAAATGGGACGATAATGTTGTGTTTTAATGTAAAAACATCCAAATGTTATCTATGTTATTATATTTAGTATAAAATTTTAATTGATTTAAATTATCTTCATTTTATTAATTGATATAAATATTATATAATTAATCTTTAAAAACATTATAAACCATAATTTATCCTTAAAAAAATTTATATGAAATTGTTTTTAGAACTAATATTTAGTATTTGTAATTATTCATTAAAAATTAAACTTTAAAGAAAAATGATAAAAAATACTCTAAACTAATTTTTAGGTTTTTATTTCAAATATATAGTTCATTTTAACATAGTAAATTTATAAAATGGTCAAAATTGTATTTAAATTTTGTTCTCCATCAAAAGGATTCAAAACTACCTTTTGAAAAATATCATATTTTATTGATAATATTGGTTTAGTTTTTATCATAAGCATATATAATTTATTAGATTAATATCAAAAATATTTTATTGAATATTATATATATATATATCTCATTAATACCAATTACATAATTTAATTAATTTATTTTATCATGAATAAATAACATTTTGAGACTAAAAATTCTTTATTATAAAAACAATCCCTTTATATTCAATTGGTTATTATATCTATTTATAAATAATTTTTATCCAAAGAATTTAATTTATATTTCAGAAAAACATATATTTTAAAAAGTTACTCAATAATATTTATAAAAACTCAATTAACATCAAGGTTAGGGCTTATTATATTAAATAATAACATATTAATAATATATATTTTTAGTAAAACTCAGTGTTTCTGTAATGTAGTATTTTGAAAAAAAATCACTCATTCATATAACACAATATAACACGATGTTGCATGAATTTTGAAATATAGAATATATCAAATATATTGAAATTGTAAATATATTTTAATGTAACAGAGTATTATATTTTTATATGTGCATGGTGTCATGTGTCGTTCATGATATTGAATATATGGTTCTTACATTAGAATTTTAGGTTGTTACATTCTCCCTACCTTCGATGAATTGTGTCCGCAGACATTAAACATGATATTAGTAAAATTGGGATTGAAAATTTTCTATCGTTAAAAGACCATCCTCGTAAGAAGGCCTAATATCACATATTCATAATAAAAGAGAAAGGAAAATATAATTTTCACATAAATAGGATCCCTTATAAGAGAATATATTATGGAAATTAAAACATAGATATAGAAGAAAAAAATACAACAATCATTTTTTGATAGAGTGTTCTTGAGAATAAATTCAGGTGAATTTTTTTAGAACAAAACCATAAACCATAGGTGTGGAAAAAGGTCATTAAAATCATAAAAAATTATTATAATAGGATGTTTTTTTTAAAATATTTTCCATGATTAAAGGAATTGGTTCACTATCTATGTAAATAAGTAAATAGAAATTTCTATAATCATAATATTTTCCATTAATTATGACATTATCTTTTTAAACTTTATCTATTAGAAAAAGATGTATTATATAGTGAAGTAATACATTATCCTCTAAAATATCATCCAATTATCAATATATACCATTTTATAAACTACTAACATTTCCAAAAGACTATGATCCAATAATTTGGTAAGATGGTCATTCATTCAATAATTAACATATCAATACCCATTAGTTAAGATAAAGAAGATATAAATTTTCACATTCCAAATATTTCAATGACATCATCATTTATCTTATTGAAATATGACAATAAATAGAATTAAATTATATGTTTATTGGAAAGAATAATTTTTTCTTATTAATTAATTAAAAAAATAGCTTATTGGATACATTACATAAATACCAATGTTTTCTAAACTCTACCAATGATAGCACAAGCCAATTATAGACAATTCATTAATCAGTTTCAAGGTTGTCATCCCTTATCCAAATCAATTATTTCTTTATAATCATCCAAACATTTGGAACATAATAAGGGATTTATTTCCCTTAATCATGGGTTTCGAAAATAAATTAACATTGAACTAAATAAATTTTCTTGGTACCATTAAACATATGATCTAAAATACCAAAAAAATGTACTATAGTAAACTCATTACATATTTAATAAATCATATGATGAGAAAATCTTAATCAAAAAACATTTACAAAATATTTTATATATCCAAATACATATTTAAATTTACCATTACACTTTTTTTGTGTCAATATCATTAACATGACCTTGATTAATAATCTTCTTTGGATATATATTCTCTAGACACTTGGGGAATTTGTCTACATAGATCATAATATCATTAAAATGGTAACCCTAAACATATGAATTTTTCTTCTTCATATTTAATTATTTTTCATGGTGACCCCTATATAAACATTTATATAAAACTCTCATTCTCGTCAAAATTTTCCAGGGTGATTCTCCCCAAAATTATCACATGTTTGAAAATACTTATTTTCCTTCTTCACTGAATCATTCAATTTATAATTCTTCTCATATGGCCTTTTATTTTCATCGTTTCACATGAATATATTGATTCCCTAAAATTATATATATACGTTATGGATCATAAAACTCTTTCTTTATATAATTGAAAATTCTGTGAAACTACTACCCTTCGGTGATTTTTCTTATGACCTTCAATGAAGTGGTCGATCAGAAACTCTATTTTTTATATATAATATGTTGAATACCTAGATTGAAATTTTTAGGAAGATTAATAATCTAAAACACTCACTTATTCATTTTTCATTAACCTAAGAAACATATAATTCATCTCAATTTTATGATCACAAGGGAAGTATCTATCGAATAATTTCTCTTCAAATGTCCTACATTCCATGAGTTCTCTTTATTCTTCCTCCCATGTATTTTGAATCAAGTACCACAATTTATCCATATCTCCATTGAGTCAATACACTATAATTGTAACATTTTTTGAGTTAAAATATTCTTTTTCACTTTTCCATTCATTTTGGTGGGAAATAAAAAATTCTTTCATAAATACTTAATAACTAAATATTACATGTCTAAAGTATTTTATAATGTCATTGTATGAAAAATAATATATTTATATTATTGAAAATTAAATTCAAATATCTATGAAAATATACTTTTTCAATATGATAATCATAATAATAATGGATATGATATGTTTATCATAATGAGAATGGATACTAAAATAATCATAGTTAGAATTATTATACTTAGGATTATCAGATAAAATATATGATATCCTAATTTGTCATTCATTCTATAAAAATCATAATATTAAGATTGATAAAGGATTTGATTAAAATCATACATAGAATTAAATAATTTATATTAATGACTTTCTCATATTTGGAAAAACATATCCTTGAAATAAGAAATGTATTTTACATTTCAAATGGTGTAAATATAAAGGATGTCATACATTTTATTGTAATATGATTATTGAAGTCCTGATTTTCAATGTCATCATGAAATACTCATAGAAATTTAACCAATGGGGGTAAATATGACTATTTGAAGCTTTCCTATAAATAGACAACCATTAAAAGAGTTTTAAGAGATTTGTTGATTATTTAATTTGAAAAAAAATCTTAGCTAATGAAATCTTTGAATCTTACAGGGGTGAACTACTTATTCCTCACACATTGAATATTTTTGAGTTTGTCTTTGTAATTTCTATGTCTGTTTGATTATGTGAATATGATCGAGATATTCTTAGGCTAGGAATATGAAGATACAAACCATAGTATTTATCAGGGGATTGAGGTGATATAAATATATATATCTAATCTTTCTATCTAGGGAACATAGGTAGAGTGTTACATGAGACAATCAATGTATCGATTACTCATGGGGATAGTGAGAAAGGCAAGTCATTATATCATGTTTTTTACTAGGTATGGTAACGAAACATATTCATATAATTATAATATAGGGAACCATTAGCCTAGGTTATTTGATACCCAACCCATTATGATAAAATTATTGTATCATTTTCATTAATTGTTTTATTACAAGACTTTTATTTCTCTTATAATTGTAATAGAAAATGGGTCCTTTTATATTAATATTTCTATTAGTATCTTGTTTATCATGATAGTTTTTATTAAAATAAAATTGTTTTAATAGGTATTAGTTTTTGAATAAATTTTACTTTGATTATGATTCTATACACAATATGATAGAATTAAAACTTTTTTAATACTCAACATTATCAAAAATATTGTGATTACCATTTTCTATGCTCACTCTTATTTAGTAATTTTCTAAAATGAATATCATTAATCTTTGAGTGTGTTACCACTACATTTTGAATAAAATTATATACATTTTTAAAATAAGTTAATTTTCTTATTATGACATATGGAATAAATATCAGAATCTACATTATTACGAAACATTATCTATGATAACCAAATTCCAAGTCTATTTATCATTAATATACATATGAAATTTTGTGAATATTATTTGATTAACCTTATTAATATAATTTCCTCTTAACATTAAAAACGGGTGTTTTTTATATATAATATTAACCTCTAAATTATATTTATCCACCAACATATACATTAAAATCCAATAATTGGTATCATATACAATCCTCTGTTATACTGATACTCACATTTGGTATCATATAAGGATTTCCCTACTATTACATGAAATATTTTTCTTCCTTACTTTTTCATGTATTGATTTTTTTTAATAAATATGTTTTATATAAATACCTACTACACTATCATGTATTGTGGGATATAATTTTTGTGTATTTTTTAATATGGGAGGAATCATTTTTGGTTCAATATATAGCCTCAATACAAATAGACCCCCTATTTTTGATGGATCTAATTATAAATATTGAGGAGATAAAATGAATACATTTCTTATAAATACTGGAGTTGACAATTTCATCATGTTAGCTAAGGATTACAAGATCCCTATCATTGTGGTAAATTATTTTAAAAATCATATAAATAAATAGTACCAATTGAATTACAGAGTTAGAAATACATTATTAGTTTATTTTAAAAAGAAGCATTTACAGTGAGATTTTTTCTTGTGAAGCTTCAAATATTATTTAGAAGGAACTAAACATTACTCATTTTGGAACATCAATTTTTATTCAAACAAGAAGATAAATAGTTAGAGTTGAGAGTCGTGATTTTAAATTCCCTTTTGGTGAGCCTTTTATCAAGGGTACAACAATAGTTACGAAAATAGTCAATATTCAACATAATATGTGATAGAAATGACTACAAATTTAAATCCCTATTGAAAAGACAATTTATATCATTCTCAATGACTGGGAATCTCAAAAAACATCCATTTATGAATCAAGGAAGATAAAAAATCTCACTCTTGATGATTTATTTGGAACCGTTTTACAATACGAGGGTACATCGAAAAGAGGTGTAGAGAAAGAAAAGAAAATGAATGGTGGAGTTTCTTTTACTACTACATCAACTCTGATAAAATCCTAAACTCCTAATAATGTTGTTATGTCACCAAAGAAAAATATCAATATGTTTTAACCTGGTTGTTGTCATTTTTAACATTAAGAATATGAAAATTAAAATATTTCATGAAGAATGAACACTTTTTTTGGTAAAAAGGATTTTCAATATAATTAAAAAAAGGTTAATAAATATATTAATGAAATAATTAGTTTTAAGTAACCTGTTACTAGTGAAAAATAGTTGGACATATTCGACCTGAATTTCCCAAGTTGAAAAGAAAATACATGTAGAATAGTCACTATGATAGAAATTAGATGAATTATTATAAGTAAAAATGTAAGAATGTTATTAATGTTTCTGACACTTAGAGTGTTAGTGGTGGTGATTATTTAGACATTTCCTTATATTATGAAAGTCTGGGTAAGAGAATTATTGGTATTTTTGATATAGTACCTATTACAAATCAATGTTTTATTTCCAAGGTAAACACTGGTGATTCCTTATCTAATATTTTATTAAATTAAAATTATCTTGATTATATGAATTCTAAATAATAAAATGAATAATCCTCCTCATATAGATATGATAATACTGTACCTTATTATAAAAAAGTTTTTGGCATTATAGAACTTTTAAAAAGTGAAAATTATAAACTATGTAAAAAATGACAAGGAAACTGTAAAACTTGTAAAATATGAATCAAGAATTGATTTTTTAACAAATGAAATATCAATTTTATCAAAATATCATGATAAATCCTATTAAAAATATATATACTATTATATAATATTATTAAAATGTAATTTCTAAAATGGTTAGTTTGAAAACTTGTTTTGAGAACATAAATTCCAAAATTAATACAAATGTGGATATGAATTTAGTTATAAAACTAAATTAAAAATTTTCTTCAATGAAATAATTATTATCAATATTTAATAATTGAAAATATTTATCTAATAAAATTTATATAAAAATCCATCTATATTGTACTAGTTCATAAATGGTATATACTCATAGAAAATATATGTTTAGTAATAACTTCTTTGTTCCTAAAAATTCACCATTTTGTACAAAATGTAAAAGTGGATATAATTGGGAAAATAATTTTTCTTTAAATAAAATAAATCCTTTTGTTTCCAGAAATCCCATTTCTCAAAACACATTCAGATTCCTAAAAAACTATACTAACACTTTAAAACCCGATATGTTTTATGTTCTAAAAATCTAATTGTTTTGATTCTAGGAGAACTATAATAGCTCCCAAAAAATAATAATCGGTAAATAGAAAGTGGGTGTCACCAACATATGACTAGACATAAATGATTCTTTGAAAAAATTATCCTGATGAATGGTGGAAAGGTTACATTAAGAGATAATTATTTAGGAGAGATTAACGGAATATGTAAATGTTCTTCTTGGTAAATCTTTATTTTCAATTTTTATTAGTTAAAAATTTTAATCAAAATCTTAGAAGTGTAACTCAATTATGTTACAAAGGTTACATTTTGAATCATAGAAATGATAAATGTGTAGTATGCAATTCCAGAGATGAATTCATTATTTCTTCTCATTTTAATGAGAATTTATACACACGAAGATTAGAAAACCCTAGAATCCATTATTTACCTTGCGTTAAAACAATATAAGATAAATCTTGGTTATGGAATATATGTTTTGGACAATGTAACCTTTTAAAATTATGTAAATTAACTAATAAATGTCTTATTAAGGATATACCAGATCCATGATTTTAATCTTTAAAAGAGTGTTACCCATGTCAATATGATAAGAAACATAAGTATAGTTTTAAATATAATATTATGGTCTCATCTGCTTATGATTTACAATTAGTGCACATGTATCCTTTCGGTCCAACAAAAACTGGATGTAATGGGGTCAAGTACTATGTATTTTTTTTAGTTGATGATTCTATTGGATATATAAGGATTTATTTTTTACCAATGAAAAATAATGTCATTTATTATTGTGAATATTTTAGAATAAAATAAAAATAATGAGAAAAACATTCCTTGATTACATTTCATAGTGATCATGATTGATAATTTATAAATTAAAATTTCAAAACATTTTGTAGTGAAAATGGAATTTGACATAACATTTCAAATCCTAGAACTCCATAGAAAAATGGTGTTGTCTAATGAAGAAATCGTATTAATCAAAAAATAAAAAGAACCCTAATGATTGAATACTCAATTGCTAAATATTTTGTGTCTGGAGATATTAGTATTTATTATTATACTATAAATCTAGTTTTAATTTATCCTTTTATTAATAATATATCATTTTAAATCTAGATCATCAAAAAACCAAAATTTTCATAATTTACAGTATTTGGATTTAAGGTAATGATATTGAATACAAACGTTAACATAGAAAAATTCACACCCAAAATGATGAAGGTATATTTTTGGTTATTCCCCTAATATTAAGGAATATAGTGTATTTAATAAAAAATAATGCATTATTTAATAAATAGTACATGATGAATTTTGTGAAACCACACCATTTTATTTCAAACATACCCAAAAAAATCCTCAGATTTGTTTTCCGAAAATAATTCGTATTCTTTGTTGATGGATTCGTCTAAATAAAGAAGCTAATCTAGAAATAGTTTCTAATGTATTTACTCTAGATTATTTTCTAACTAATGTTTATTAACTAGTTTTACAGACCCCGTGTCAGTTGTTTCTTAAGAATCATCATAGTAATAGTATAATTGGTGATCTGAATATAAAAGTTAGGACTAGAATTTTATTAATAAAGGAAGTATAATGTTTTCATTTTCATTCATAATTTGAACAAAATAATAATGACATACCTAAACGTGATAATTATTTCACTAAGACTATAAAATATGTTCTAAATGAATTCGATGTATATAATGTTTGGAACATAGTTGAAATACCTAAATAAACATCAGTAATTAGAGTAAAATTGGTTTTTAGAAATAAATTTCATGAAAATGGAATAATCAATAGAAATAAAATTATACATATTTATAAAGGTTGTAATCAACAAGAGGGAATATAATATTAATAACATATTCAAAGATATCTAGACATGAATCTCTTCGTATTGTATTATCGTTTGAATCATTCTTCAATTTGAATCTTTTTAAAATTGATGCGATGTGTGGTTTCCTTAATGGATATGAATAGGAGGATTTTTTTTGGAACAAGAACCTGGATATGAAGATAAAAAAAATCTTTACCATGTTTTTAAACATTCCAATGATTTATACGGCCTTAAACTAGCCCATAGATCTTGTAATGAAAGATTAGTAGTATTTTTTATATAAAAAAAATTATGCTAAGGGAACCATAGATCAAATATTTTTATAAAAAAAGTAAAAAACATTATCATTTATTAAATATATGTTTATAACATTATATTTTGGTTAAATATAAAATATTTAATAGATTCTATTATGAACTATATGAAATATGAGTTTCAGATGAGAATGATGGGTGATTTAACATTTTTTCATGATTTAAAAGATTAACAAAAAAATGGCACATATATATCTCAATAGAAGTATATAGATGATATTATTAATAAAATTGGATATGAAAATAATAAATTTATTAGTACTCCAAACGGTACCTCAAATACACATGATATTGACGAAACTTGGTAATAAGTTGATCAAACAATTTTTAGAGGTATGGTGGGTTTTTTACAATACATAATTGTTGGTCATCCAGAATTATATATTTCTATATTATTATGTGATAGGTATAAATATAATACAATTTAATCCCATTTAAAACAGTTATATGAATTTTTCATTATCTAATGGGAACAATGGATTTAAGACTTTTTTATTCTTCTTAAACTAATTTTTAATTTAAATGTTTTTTGGATGAAAAATTTGGAAGTTGTAGAATTGATAGGAAAAGTAAATATAGAACATCTAATTTTTTAGGAGATTCATTATTTCTTGGTCTTGTGGGAAAGAACACTCAGTAACACTTTCCCTTCTTAAATATTAATATATTATTGATAGATGTTTTTTTGCTCAACTATTGTGGATGCAAAACAAAATCACCGATTATGGAAAATGTTTTAATAAAACACAAATACTATGTCATAACACTACTTACATTTACTTGTGTAGAAACCATGCACATCACTCTCATGAAAAACACATAGATATTAGTCATCACATTCTTAGGGATCATAAAACTAAAATAAGATATCATTTTACAATTCATCAGAAGGCAAGAACAAATTGATAAAACTTTTAAAAAACTATTACCATTTTATATATTTGAATAAATTGAAAAGATTATAAGAATAAATAATGTAATTTCTTCATCTATATCAACTACTTCTTTAATAAACTCATCTTATTAAGATAATACATTTTATAGGGGGAGTACATATGATCGCTCTTTTATAATTATTTTTATATTATTTTCAAAAAAATTATTTTTCATTCAATATTATCATATCTTAGCTTTCATTCAATGTTATTATATTCATGTATTAATTCTATTTTATAATATTCAATTTTTTCCTTTAATTTAATCATATTTATGTTTTCATTCAATTTTATAATATTTTAGTTTTCATTCAATTTTATTATATTAATGTTTTTATTCAATTTGATAATATTCATGTTTTCACACAATTTTATCATATTCATGTTTTCATTAAATTTTCTAGTATTTACGTTTTCAATAAATTTAATTATATTCTAGTTTTAATTAAATTTTATGATATTCAATTTTTCATTCAATTTTATCATATTAAATTTTTCATTCAGTTTTATTGTATTTGTGTCTCATTCAAATTTTATCCTATTCGAGTTTTCCTTCAATATTATCTTATTCGATTTTTCAATAAATTTTATCATATATGAGTTTTCCATTGAAATTTATCTTATTAATGTGTTAATTAAACACCACCGTAATAAATTATTCTTTTTTAATATTTTTTTTAAAATAAATAAGAAAATATTATTATATTTTTAATTCTACTATGAAATTTAATCTTCTTTATTTTATATTTTAACACTATTTCATTTCAATTAATTTAACACTTATTCTTTTGATAATATAAAAATCATTAATTTTTTTAGTCTCCCAATCTAATCCACCAAATAAAAATCATTTTTTAAACCTCTTCAGTTAAAATTATTTAAAAAATATATTTCTTCAGAACTTTTTCTCAACTATCATATCAATTAGATTTGATCTCATTAATCAGATATTTATTGGGGACCAACCATCTTTTCAAATTATTATATAAAGGGTGCCCCCATTTTCCCCAAATCGATTTATTTCATTGTCCTAACAACGATGTGATGAATCATTTAAAACTCTTAGTTTGATTTTTTATTCATTTATGAATCATAAATTACAAGACCTAATAAAATAGAACCCATAAAGGATTACAAAAAGTGGTTATTTTTTTGTAAATATTTATAGCAAGGTAATTTTATAAAAAATTTATCCTCTATTATATGGATTATAGGTTTTCATGCTTATAAATTGATATGTGTTGAACAATCAGATACTCATTACGATTTGGTTTACATTGATTTGGTTATAGACTTTTCTGATTCTATAAAAATCATTGCAGAATAGGTAAAAGAATACATTTTTCCATATCTATGATAAAAGTTATATAATCATATAAAGGGTAACACTTGGTTTCCAAGGAATTTTATATGAAAGAGATGCCTTTTTTCAGCTCATAATCAACCTGACTCCAAGGGTATGTTTATTTGAGAAGGATCCAAAAAGTCATTTTTTAAAAATGTATCAGATGATGAACCATGAAATGTTACACATATCCTTCCAAATAATAGAGTAATAACCATTTTTATGAAAGGATATTTAATTTTGAGAAAGCGATAAAGATATAATTTGAATGTATCTGGTATCTTTATTTTGAATTTTTAGGATAATATTTTGTAAATAAATTTGGAGTTTTTTTATACTGAAAATCATGAATATTAAATCCATGTTAATGAAGTCTTGGTTATAATGTTTCCTAATTTTATTAGTTTTATGTTTGAATTGAGTATGATACCATTCAACATTGTGATTAAGTATGACCTTATAAGAGAATATATTATTTTATATTTGATGGCGCAACTAAAAGAATGAAATATCTATTTGATTTTGAATCAAATATGTTTATTAAGAATACCTAGGTTTCTATATCAGATTTTGAACATTAAAAAATCAAAATAAATTCAATAATATTGCATAGGAGAGAAATTCTAAATCCATTCATCGAAACCAAAATAATTAAAATAAATTCCCTGGTGTTGTAGTCGCATAGTGTAGGAGGTAACAAGATAAAAGAATAAAAGGAGATCCCCAAATCAGACTCCTCCCAGAAGAAGGTTTTTCATAAAATAATCATTGAGGTAAAGTTCAAGAAAAAGAAATCAGATATAAGAACCAAAATAAGAAACTTAAATATTTATGTTGTTTTATTCATTGATGAAATGGGTTTAGGTCACCTCTACAAATATTGTTTTCCCAAATACAGTTGCTAGATTGTCTTTTGTGGAAATAATACATCTTCATGTTGATGTTCCCTCTATCATAGAATAATGAAAATATGTTTTTATTAATAAATAATATTTTCATATTGACTATGATGAAATGATATTAGAGTCATAGCTTCATGAATTGTTTCAAAAAAATATAGAAGAAGGTTATATAGAATTCCATATTCAAGAAAAATCTTGTGACAGTATTGAAGAAGAACATGAATTCAGAAAAATATAAGTGTTTATTGATGAAGAATAATAGTAAGAGGAATAATAATAATAATAAAATCTTTTAAATGAAATTTATAGTGATAAAAAATAATCATGAAGATAATGAAGCAGAAATTTCAAAAAAACGACATCTTTTTTCTGATAATAATTGTTTAATGGATTCATAGGATTCTGTAAAAAGATTTATCATAAATAAAAAGGATAAATCTATTTTTAAAGATAATAAAATGTCCCTAAATATTCAAGGAGACTAATCCCCATTCAAGAAGGTAGAAAAAAAACAAAAAACATAATGAACATGTTCCTAAAGATATTGATGTTGATATAATTGAGTTTTCTAATGGAAATAATATTGACTGATAATTGGGAAATAAACTACAATAAAAAAATAGAAAACATTCTAAGAATAAATTAGAACCAGTCGCATTATACCTCTTAAACATTGAGAATATAGTCAATAAGATTAATCTAGAATGACCTCTTTAGTATGGATATATTTTATTGTTCAAACATTAAAAGATTAATGTAATAGTTCCAAATTTTAAAAATATATATTCTTGGTGTCATATGTTTCTTGAATGTTTCAATCAATAGTTGAATTTTACAAACAAGATAACATATGAGTCATTAAAAATGTAAGCTGAATTCAAATCCCATCACTCTTTTTATGAGATTCATAGAAAATCATGTAGTCAAAATACTATTTAATCTCATCAAATAAATTATGATCTCACGCATTTTGATAATAATTTTAAAGAAATAAATAAATTCATAATTTTTTAGAAAATATCCATTTTTAACAAATAATATTCCACAAATAGTAAATATATTTAAGAATTTCAAAGATCAGACAAAAAATCATTGTAACACTACAATTGAGGTAAATGGAAAGATAAGGTATTTCGAGGATCAAATAAGCAGACTCAAAAATCTTATGGACGATGTAAGTAATATGAATAATTTGTTTCCTCTAAGAAATCAAAATTTGGAATAAGTGATTTATATATAAGGTGAAAATATTCAGATTCAAGTGAAAAGGTTAAAAGATATAGAAAAAAATAAACGGTCTTAAGAAGAGTTCATTACAATGATGGAAGAGAATATAAAGGAGATCAAAAATGTTGAATTCCATAGTGAGATCTTTGATTATAATAAAATATTGAATTATTTCTTTAAAATATCATTGTATTTATTTTTTAATCATTATCATTAATAAAAATCTTATTCATCTCATTATGAATTTTTTTAATAACTCCCAATTCGGATCGCTGGGTTATTCTACAAAAATTTTGGTGATCAAGAAATTTATTATATTGTTTTTATACTTATTTCTAAAACCTATTTTATTTAATAAAATTATATCCCCTTCCATTTTAAAATTCAGTAATGGTGATAAATTTATACAAAGGATGAGAATTATATAAAATGAAGAGATATTTTATTTAAGTGGGATAAATAATTATAATTTAGAGAATATGATCCTTAGAGGGAGTTAATATCCCAATGATGAGTTAGCCGTATTAATAAATATATTCATATGATTTATAAATATAGTGGTAGATAGGTACTACTTTTTAATTATTAATAAAATGTTCTCAAAAATAAGAATGAACAAGATTTTTTAGATGATATTTTCTCTCGAAGTCTTATTATTTGTGATTTTTAAAAAGGGGGATTGTTTAGTAAAATTATTCTCTTTTACTTTTCTATTCCAATTGTTTCAAAAATAAAAAAATAGTTTTTAAATACTTAATAATTAAACTTTTCATGCATAATTTATTTTAATATGTTTTTATATGAAAACCAAATATGATTATCTTACTTAAATAAAATTTAAAGTGTTATAGAAGTATGATTTTTCATTATGCTTATTGTAATAAGACTGGATACGATGTGTTTATTGTAATGAGACTAGACACGATAATAACTATACTATGAATTATCTTACTAATATTTATCAGATAAAATATAAGATCTATTTCTTTGTATTTCTTACAATTTTTATTATTATTCATATTTATAATGGTTTCTATTAAAATCAAACTCAGAAAAAAATAATTTATCATATTGACTTTCATTTTCCATGAATGTCATATACCAATTATATGAAATAAATCCGACACTTTAAATGGTGTAATTTAAAATGACATCGAACATTCTATTATAATAAGACTATTGAAGTTAAAGGTGTCCAATTTTTCATAACAATTATAGAGAAATATGATCATTGGAGTATCAAGATAATTATTAGAAGTATGCTAATAAATTCCATATCATTCTAAGAGTTTTAAAGGGTGTTTTGATCATTTGATTTTCAAAAAATCGAAGTGTGTGATAGTTATGGAGATAACAATTGTGAACAACTTATTACTCATACTTTTACTCTTTTAAGTATTATTTTTATAATTTATTTGTTCATTCAATTTTGTGAATACAATCACGGGATTATAAGGCTATGAATATGGAGGTACCTATCATTATTTTGATCAATAGATTGTGGGGAAAGAAAGGAAGAACAAATCTTCATATCTAATCAACACAATGATACTATGATAGAATCAAATCATCGTATCAAGGGCTCACGAGGATGGTGAGATAGGATGGTCTTTGAATTTACAGATTTCCCAAGTAAGGGAAATCCATAATTTAATTTAAGTATATAAAAAATGGACCATTATCCAAGGTTATTGGATATCCTACTCTTTATGTAATTTTTTTATTCAATACTATTTATTTATTATTTCAAGTCATTAATTTCTATAAATATTATAATATAAATTGATTCATTTTGTATTTATAATTATAATTTTTATATTTTTATCATAATAGATTGGATTATGAAAAAATTATTTTAATTTTTATTTCTGTTTTAATGTGATTTAATCTGATTAGAATTTTATAGACATTACGATAGAGTCCATAATTTTATAATACTCTAATTTATTATAAGTATTGTAATTAAATTTATTGTTGTGTTCACTCTAAATAAAATCATTTTCTCAAATGAATAAAATTAAACATTTAATATGTCACCACTGCATATAGAATATGATTCTTTATATTGTTAAATTGTAATTATTTATTTATTATGAACTTTAGAATACATATTAGAATCTACATGATTACGATATTTTTTTAATCATACCCAGTGAATTTTTTATTATAATTTAAACACATAAAAGTTTTTTTGAGTTTAATTTGTTTAACCTTGTTAAAAAATGTTCCTTTTATGTTTAAAAACAAAAGTTTTTAGACATAAAATTTAACCCATTCTGGTATTTATTAATAATCATATACATTATGATCTAAAGCTTTTTCCTATACCCCAAAACCTAATTAAATGAAAATATTCTCTAAATACATAATAAATTGTTCTTCTTACATTGGGTCATAAGAGACACAAAATTATAGGGGCCCCTATATTATAAAGTTTTCCAACATCATAGAATCTAATTCTGGATAAGTTTTCTCTATCTGGGAAATTTAATGTGTCATAACCTGATTAATCTTCTCTATTATTTCCATAATATTTTAAATTCTCATACATGATACATAGTTTTTCCAATTATGGCAATATTTATATTTTCCATGAGTACAAATACTATTCTTCCTTATAGGATACATTTCAAAATAGTGGAATATAATAGATTTTCTCATAAATTTAGGAAATTTTTATTCATATAAATATAGAGTAACATGAATTAAAAAATATTGAAATATCCAACATTATAATCATAAATATAGATTCTATTAGGATATATTTACTTTTAAATCCTGATAATGTTAGTTAGAGAAAATGTGAAATACCCTAAATGTATCCCCCGTGAGTGTCAAACTAGATGCCTTGTAAGGCCCATTTTTATGAACCATAATACCCTTTATCATACATGGGACACCTTGTTAGAGTTATTACTTCTAGTTACATCTGTTGCAAAACCATTTCCACTTTTTGTATCTAGATAGGGATGTATTTCTAGGAATACAGACATAATAACTACCGTAACAGATTTTATGATATTCTTTTATACATATCCACAAAGTCTATCATAGAGAGGATCACCCTAATGGATGTTTTCTAAATCATGGTTTAAAGGTTTCTATTAAACATTATCTAATACCAACTATAACACCCCAACACAAGAATCTCAATGTTGGTGAATTATTTCATTAAATTGGCATGATTACAAGGAATGAAATCACGTGGGATAGATTAATTTTGCATTTAATGAAATATAGATTACAAACATGATACCCATAAAAAATTTGGAAGAAAAAACAAAAATATTATGTATAATAATATGAAATAACCAACATCCTTGATTCTCAATAAAAGGATTAATCTCTATACCCTAGTGACAAATAACATAATAAGGGTTATCTCAAATGTATAGTAAGGGTAATTAAAGTGTATGTAATTGTGAATCAAAGGAAGTAAATTAACATGGAAATGTAAACATATGATATCACATGCCATTTAAATAACTAGATAATACAATAGCAAAATAGAAAGGTAGGAAATTGAAAACACATGTAATTTAATCAATTAAATAAAAATCAAACACATCCATAGGTATATCAATAAATAATATCAATGATAAATAATATCTTAATTCTAAATAAAGGAAATAATAAATTATCAGACATATTTTTTTCCCAAGAATATAGTACTTTCAATATCAAGATAATGTTTAACTATTCTGATTTGTATAACTAATTTGTCTCATGAGACTACTGACACATCAAGGGGATATCATTAATTATTCACCAACCAATATGGATTCCCATAAATGGCCCCAAACCTGTGTATTGCATGTCCAACATATTCCTTATATTAAATAAATAATATGACTTATCAAATACCAGTATTTAATAAAGTATATGAATTTATCAATATTTATGAAAATATTAAAATAATGATAAAATTAAAAACCATATAAAAATGATATATGTTTTAGGAAAAGAAAATATCCATAATAAATTATATGGATAATTAGGGGAAATTCAATGATCAATGATCATCAGAAATTGAATATTTATAGGGGATTAAAAGGAACCAAGGAAGTGAATGTAAATACTATCCTTGGCCAAATAAATATTAAACTGTATGGAGGAACATTAGGGATGGTATCAATACCACATTCACCAAGAGGATTAAAAGAAATTATTTTTGTTGATGATGAATGGAAATATTATAAAAATATATTTTACCAAAATTCTTATAGAAAATATCTTTTTTTTCCAAAAAAATTCGAAAAAACATTTTCTTTGTAAATAAATTTTTAAAATAAACTTATTGGAAAATTTAGCTTTTAAAAAAGAAAATTAATGTTAAAATTAATGATATAGGGTAAATCCATACATGTCGTACAAGGTAAAAATAACATTCCTTTTGAATAGTAAAAGTGAATGAAAAATGACTTGTTTTGAAAAAATAAAAAGAATCAATTGAAAAAGTTGGTAAAATAAAGAAGGGGTAAAATTTTATTAATAAAATACTTTTAGAAACATTTTTCAAAACATTTTAACTAAACATGTTTTCTAAAAGAATTCAGGTTCTCCTAATAAAGTGAAAAATGAAGTCGGGTTGTCTTAAAATCATTTTCTAAAACACCTTGAGCACCAATGAGTGAAAATAATGGTACTAATATTAAAAAAATTATGAATTACTAGAATATAGGGAAATGAAATTATTTATTTAACAATGGTGATAAAATTTCTTCATATTCAAATTAATTTTTAGTAAAATTATTCTTAAGTAAAACAATCCTTAAACATACCAAAGTGTCACAAACAACTTTGAATCATTTTAAATCATAAGAATCATTAAGTAATAACATTAAATTTATATTTTAAATACCATGAAGATAAAACTATTAATGATATAATATATCATAAAGGTAATTTTAAACACTACAAAAAAGAACCATAATCATGTTTATGCCTCACATAAAGAAAAGTCTGACAGGAATATCATACCGTAAACTTTGTTTTGTTGTGTGGTATTTTTCCACATAAATAGTGGTATAAAACAAGTAAATAACTTATAATATAATCGTAATCATGTTTATAATATCATATATGAAATTATTAAAAATCTTTATTACATGTTTTTTAACACTCTTTAATTATATTAACTATTTCAGGTCTTAATTGTCAATTTTTCTCATTTATATTTTGAATTGTTACATGGTGTTCCAATTACATAGATCATAATTTCATCAGTTACATAATCTAAATTCGAACTGAAATTGCTTATATATTCATGAAATATTTATCTATATTTGACTATAATATTTTGAGATAACAAATGAAGTGTAGTATTCATTGAAATAGTTAGTCGTACGTATGCATGAACGCTACATTAATTTCATTATTTAATTTTAAAGAATGAAATGTAAATAAATAAATATCATATTATAATTATAGTACCATATATATATTATATATTTTAAATAGTTTTATTAAACCAATCCATTATTAATTCCATGTATAGCCTAAATGGGTCACGGCGCTTTGATGTGGTCATAGTCAACATTTCTATAAAGGATGTTATATTATTTTGTATAAATGGTGTTTATATAGGTATGTGTTATAAAATAATAAATGAACCATAAATATATTATAAATATAATATATGAATATATGAATTTTGTTTTCATCATAATTCCCTCCATGAGAGATGGTAACAGAAAATTGAACAGTCATCGTTTTATGAGGCGGTAGTTCTTTGTACACGTAAACAATATATTCATTATCCATTAGATGGAAGCATGTTTATGATTATGTTTAAAACTTTACATAAATAAGTAATAGTATAATTAGGATATTTTTTTTATATAATCATAGAATAATAATATTTTATGCGGTGTATAGAGTAAATTAAACTAGTGATCTTGAAAGAAGACGTTACCTCTTTACCTAGTAACTTCAATTTGTTTTTACCAAATGATTCCATGGATGAATATCTTCCCAATGGGGGTATTATAGGACAATATTAGGGATTTTGAATAGATATTTGGTCAGATCATGTTTGATCCAATGCTTCATTAGCATTAGGAAAATGTTGGGGGAGAGGAGGCCTTTTATAGTAGAGGAGGAGTGACATTCTTATAATATTTTGAAAAAGGAATTCCGTACACATTTTTTACATTGAATGTGGATATAATAATAGAAACGTTTTGATAAAATGGATGATAGGGTGGAAATATAACCATCCAAAGGATTTTGGGAAAGTTTTTATGCCATGTGGGCCATTAAAATTGTGGTTTACTACCTTATTAATCTTAATATTACCTTAATAATTTTAATTAAATTTTAATACATTCAACAATATTCTTGGTATAAATTTATGTTAAAAATATTACACATTAAAAAAAATTTGATTCAAGTATGGAATCAAAAATTTTAAAACCCAATCATATAAGTGGCATAATTTAGTTTAAATTTAATCATGCATACAATATGACAATGCATGGTTTTAAGGTGAAAACTTCCCAACGTTTGCTATGTTTTTATAGTCAATTTCCAAGTTAAATTGATTCCAATGACCTAAATTGGATTAACTGATAAAAATATAAACTAATTAAAGTTTTAAAACCAATCTAAAACATAATTTAACATTATAAATAAATTATATGAAAAAGAAAATTTGAACTAAAATTCTGAATTTTCACTATTCATTAAAAATGAAACATCACAGAAAATTACAAAAAAATAACCCAAACTTAATTTTTATGCTTTTATTTAAAATTTGAGTTTTATTTTGACATATTAAATTTATAAAATTGAAAAATTGGATTTATAATGGGATCTCCCTCAAACTGTAACAGAAATACCTTTATAGAAATATAGTACTTTAGGTATAATATTGAGATTGTTCTTATATTAGGCCTATAAAATCTATTGGATTGAAAAATAATTGATTAAATAAAATATATATATATAAAATTAATAAAACTCACTAAATGTAATGAATTAAATTTATTAGTATAAATTGTTCTGTGTGCTTAAAAATATTTTTTAATAAAAAACACCCCCTTTATATTCAACATGTTATTTTATCCATTAATAATTAATTTCCAACCAATGAAAAAATATTATATTTTTTTTAAATATATATTTTCATAATTTATGCAATACTAAATATAACCACTCACTTAATGGATAGGTTAAGTTATATTATATTATATAATTATTTTTTAAGAATATATTTTAATTCGGTGAAACTCGGCCTAGTGTGTGGCTTAAGCTCTTGAAAGAATTTAATATTGTATGTTTCAAAATATATCTCAATTTTTTATAAATTTGGAAATACATAATATATCAAATGATTTTATAATAGTAAATATATTTTAATGTATCATAGTATAATATTCCCTTAGGTTATTAGTGTCACATGTCATGCACGTTATCAAATATAATGTTCTTACATTAGAATTTCATGATATTAAAATATATTTTAAAAAATTAAATTAATTTACGAAATAATAATTTCAAATTATCTTAGTGATGTTATTTTTTTGTAAGATATTAATTTTACAATGATTTGTGAAAAAAATACTGATTTTAATTGAAAATAACCCTCCATATAAATTTTTTGAAAAGTTAAATTTGATTAAAAAATGGTTATAAAAATAAAATTAGTTAGTTAATATTTTTTTAATCCAATTTGGGTAATTTTAATTAGTTTCAGATTGAATTTTTATATTATAATGTTGTACAAATATGAAATCATTTTCATTGGAAACATAATCCTTCATCGCCTCTATGGGTAAGATTTTAAATTAAATTATATCAAATTGGTGAATTGAATTTGGAAAAATAGATTCCATACTTTGAATAATAATAATTAATAATATATAACAATTTAATCCTATTATTTTCATATTAACGACAATAAAAATTTATTGTTGTAGGTTTGGTTAAAAGACGTTTTCAAGAAGTTAAACTAAAGAGTTTATGGTTTATTTCACAAAAATTGTCTAATTTTAGTTTATATAAAAAATTAAACTTATCTCATACATGGTTTAATAATTATCTATCATGGATCATAGTATAATGTTTATTTTTTGGGTTTAAATACTTCTTTTTAAACAACTCCAAGTCTGTTCTCTCCCCCACTAATAAAAGGGAACCCCCTATCCTCTCTTATTCACACATACAAATCATTTTGGTTCATCATATACCTACCAAAATACCCTCTTTAATTACCTACCCACATCCAGTAGGACATATTCTGATCATGAACCCCTTCTAATAGTGATTTTTGTGTTATGCTAAGGTGGTTATTAAAAAAATATCATCCATAACTAAGAATTTCTAATTTATTTTTCCATTAATAAAATTGAAATTGTACAAAATTATGATGATAAAATTAATTAATTTTAGGCCATAAAATTTTATATTTTTATATTATTCTCATAGCGTAAATCACTATCCTCTTTTATTAAATGGGATGTGAAACCGTCAATAATGTTCATGGAGAACTACCTCCTAACAAACCTATGTAATTTATTTTGTTCACCATCTCTTAAAGATTTAATAAATGAGGGATTTAAAATATATATATGTTATTTAGGACATAATTATGCTTATATAATTATAATATATCATTTATCTTCTTATCTTCTAACCAGTCTAAAAATGATAACGTCACTCAATCTTATGTGTGGACTATTTTCACCATGAAATGATGTGATACATTTTTCATTATTAAAATAGATGATAATAAAGATATATTTAATGATTATATATTATATATATTATATAGAAATTATTCTAGAAAGTTTGATTAATATTTACTTTTCATAAAACCCATCCATCGAGAAAATTGAAACAATATTCATGCATATGTATGACCTACCTTCTCCTAGAAGGGTGGAATTTATTTTTTTTAACAAACATTAATGTATTACACTAAATACATATATAATAAATTTATATTATATATTATGATTTATATTATATATATTATAGATCCATAATAAATTAAAATGTATTATAATAATCAAACCCAAACAAACATGAAAAATGAAACTGTTATTACCTGAAAAGTAACTATAACAAAGGGATTTTTATAAACATGAGGGAAAAGGTTATAAGTCATAAATGAAATTATATGTATTATTATAGTTATATAATATTTTTATATTTTTTTATATTTATTATTTAAGAGGTTCAAATGTTTATGAATAACAATTTCATTTTTCAAACTCTATCTCCATTTCTCTCTAAAAGTCAATCATTTATGAATTTCCCTTGATGCATAGTGAGGTATATTTTCCCAAACTCTTATCTGGTTTTTTATTTTGATATCCCAAATTCATAAATATATAAGGGGATCATTTTAACTCTTTTGGAAGCTATGTTTAAGGGGATGTTTTTCATACATTTATATTCATTTCATTTTTAATGATCTATTAAAATCTATTACAGTTCTTTATGTAATGATGATATATTTCACTATTACAATTAAATGATTCTATAAAGAAATTTATTTTTTACCTTATTCTAAATCCCTCAAAATCATTAATAATTAAAAAATATTCCTATAATATAATATTCAATATGGTATTTTTTATCATATATCTAGTTTCTATCCTTTTAATGTATTGACTACTTCATTTTTTAACAGTTCATCTACATTTTATATGAATGAAATATAAATACATTACAATATTCTAAGACATATACAACATGAACCATAACTATAATCTATGAAAAATATTCCAAATGTGTCTTCTGATTATTTAGACTATAGTATATACTGAGCATTATATTTAACCATCAATATCTAGCAAGCCCTCAAGAATCCAAATATCAATTTGTGTACATGTTGGGCCTAAAATGGATCATTTGAAATGATATCATACCTTTTATTCTCCATTTACTCATGGAATATTTGAACAAGATCATGTTGATAATGCGTGGACAAAACATAAACCAACCATAATCAAGAGAGAAGTGATGAGTAGCCAGAATAATAAGAATAGCTTGGGTGGATCAGCCCACTCCTATTATAACTGGCATCATCAAAGGCCCCCTGATGGGGGTGTCAACTAATGAATATAAAAGTCCTTATATAATTGTGTTATCTCAACCTACTACACCATTTTAAATTATACTTTAAATTGTATTTTTAATGTCCATTAATTCATATTAGATTAATATATATTCATCAAGATAGCCATGTAATTAAATTGATTTTAGAAACATTATAAATATATATCCCTATTACTTATATACATATAAAAAATTAAAATGATGATCGGTGTATGTGAGTGGAAACATCGAACATTATGACATGTATTATCAGATAGAATATTTCTTGTGATGGTTGCCTTAGACTTATTATGTGATAGGTGGGGCTTAAAATCATACAGTGTATCAATTAATAGGTGTGTCTCATGAGAAAAACGAGTTTGGGGTACATGGTTCAAGCTTTCACCATTGTGTAAACTGTATTGCCAGAAGACACTGTAGGAATAATTAAAAATGCCATATTTATACATTCCATCATAATAAATTGATTTATTCTAATTTATTCCAATTATTAATTATTCCATCTTTATATCATGGTCATATAGCATCTATTTTATTATATATTCATTCCATATTATTTAATCCTTTATTAGGTCATGTTAGTATCAAATATATCCTACTCCTTAATGACCATCTAATCTCAAAATTTTATATTATATCCTATTCCCCTTGAAACCATAAATAATATTGTGAATTTTATAAGGATATTCTTTTTGGAATAAAATGGTTGATTTCATGTGTATAATCAAAATTATTTTTTCAGATATAATGTATGTATTTAGTGTCCTAATTTTATTAAAAAAAATATATTATGAAATTTGGTCAATTGTAATCTATGGAAATATAATAAAAAACTACTTCATTTGGGTTACTAAATTTGGGTTAGAATAGATAATAATACTATTTCTAAATCCTAATATTGCATTTGGTATTTTTCAACATGAATATTCAATTATTGTGATATATAGGCTGTCACAATATAATTTTTCATGAATATCAATTTAAAGCCTTTATTAAAATGTTCAATATATATCACCAATTTTTATTTATTATAGGGTAGTGTGACTATAGTTTTTATTAATTGTTGTCCTATTTTTTTCATAAATATATCTTCATAATCCTCTATCCTGACATACTTTAATATATACCTTGTTAACCTATTTTTTATGAAATAAAATCATGTGAAATTTACCACAAAATGTTAGAGGTACCATGTTAATATATCTAATTTATAGATTATTTTGATAATGGTTTATCAAGGTCATCCCTCAATTTAATTTTTCTTTAATTGATCCATAGTAGTTTATCGATATATGATCAATCGAGCCAAGAAAATGTAACTAATTGTATCCAATGGTCACGTTAGGGAACATAGAATAAAATTTATTCTTCATTAAATTATTTATAACAATCCACAGATATTCATCATGTTCTTACTTTCTTTAGGAGTATATAAGATTATTCCCAATAAATACCAAAACAAATTTGTCAATGTAGTCTTTAAAGACACCATTCATTAACTCTATGAATTTTTTCACAGAGAGATGATGTTTAAATTGAATCATCATGACCCCAATATTTCATCTATTATATGGCAGTCTATATTATGAATATCTTATATCTTTTATTTTAGGTGATGATATCCAAAATAAAGTTCTATTATTGTGAAGTATCATGCTCTTCAATGTTAGTGAAATAGGTCATTAATTCCTGGATGTTGATACACATTCATTCTAGTGATATTGTTAATCTATTTTTTAATGATGAAAATTATGATTTACCCATCCTTATTAAAAAATATAACAAATCCACCACTATGTTTATGATCTAGAGAATATAATCCCTTCATAAAAAATATTTTTTTCAGAACTTTTTCAATTCCACATGTTTTTTCAAGTCCATTTTATAAAGTATCCTTGATATTGGTGTTAAAATTGGTATGTGTTCTACTGAAAACTCTATCTTATGTTTTTGTGTAATACCTTGTAGATCTATGAGAAATACATTTGTAACACCAATGAGGTTTTGTAAATTATTTTTTTCAAAATTAATTTATTCTTTTTTATATTTTTCAATTCACGTGACATTGATAATTGTTTATTTAATATTAAATCTATATTCTTGAATTGAATTATATTTAACAACAAGTTATCTATACACTAAAAGAAAAAAAAATTAGATTTCTATACATGTAAAACCAAGGATAGCTTACGTTACACATAGGACTAAATTTCCTCGATGGCGTGCGTAACACGTATTACTGAGTGTTACAAAACAATAGTTCATTATTAAAATATTATCATTTAATAGGATATAAAATATCCATTAAATTAATGATTATAAGACTAAATAAATTATAAATATATATATTTGAATTCTTTTTTAACCTTTTAATTAGGATCAAATACAGAAACCAAATTAATATAATGTGAATTATTTAATAAAACTCTATTTTTATGTAAAAAAAGATGATTTACAGTAATAAGAAAAATTTATTAATAATATTTAATGTTATTAATTAAATATATATTTTATATATTAAAAACTTATTTTATAATCATCAAAAAGATCTAATAGTTATCAAATAAGAAGAAACTCAATATTATGATAAAAACATATATTTATATAAAGGTAGTTTAACCACCTTTTAATGGAATCCCCTTTTGAGATATAAAGTTTTAAATTTTATAGATATAATTTTTCAAAATAAACCTTATCTTTGAATGTGAGACATAAAAATGATGATAGGATAAATATATATGAATTTTTCTGTATGGTTCCATTTTTTAATGAATAGTTAAAAATTCTAAATTTTAATTAAATATTGATTTTTAGTCTAATTAATTTTTATTGTAAAATTCTATTTTATATTTTATTAACTTTTAATAAGATTATATTTTAACCGATTGATTTAATTTTGGTCATTTTAATCAATTTCATTTTGAAATTTGGTATAAAAACACAGAAAATGTTGGGATGTTTTTATTTTAAAAACCTGCAGTGTCATACCTTCAACGAGATTAACTTTAAATTATTTTCATCCAATTATGTGATTATAATTTTAAAAAATGGATTCCATATTTAGAAAAATAATAAGGTTTAATGTATAATAATGTCAACTTTATTTTTTATCCAAACTATTAGTGATATTGATTAAAATTAAGCATGATGGTGAAGAGAAAAGAAAGGTTAATAAAGTACCAAAACCTAAATTTAATACCAAAAACAATATAAAAACGTTTCAAAAATTCATTGTATAGTAATTATTCATCCATGAATGTCAATGTCTTAGTTTTTATGGTTTTTTTAAATTTGTAGGTATAAACATGGGTACAACTAACATGTTTCCAAAAATTCCAAGTGTGTCATTTCCATTCCCTATAAAAGGACACCAACTATTCTTATAAAATTAATAAAATCCATTAATTCCTCCTAAAAACCACCCATTAGGATGAATTCAATCCAAGGAAACCTTTTTTCACAAACAATAAAGAGTTACCCGATTAAGAGTTAACGTCTTTTCTCAACATCCTTTCTTTTATTTTGTTTCTACACCCCCTATAATCACTTTATTCAACATTCATATAATAAATACATTTATATTCAATATACTATTTTATTTTTAGGATAATAGTTAAAAATATAATAACACACTCCTCTATCAAATGGGAAATGAACATACTATTAATGTGTATGGGGAACTACCGACTCATAAAATGATGATTATTCATTTTTCCTCACCAAATTATGACAGAAAATTGTATATATATATATATATTATTTATAATGTCTTTAATATTAATTAATCATTTTACAACTCATATATTTATACCTTCTATTTGGTGTAAATATGATAATTTAGTTTGAGGAAGTGTGGACTACCCGCCCCTCAAAGTGATATGATTCACTCACACACTACATGTAATGTATTATGGATATGTTTAGTGAAATTATATGATATATATAATATAATAATTATATTATATTTTTTATATATATTTAGAAATATATATACACATATTTCATTTACTTTTTTCCTTCAATATAATAATAAAGACAGAAACCTCATTCTTTCGTATGTACGGTTTACCATCTCCATTAACCGTGTCTTCAATTTTATAATTATATGTTCTATAAATTATCAAAAAAATAGAATGAAAATAAATTATTTTTTTATAATTATGTACATTATCAAAATCTTGATATATGTATAATAACCAAAAAGATATTACAAATTATTACACATGCAAAGACTAAAACAAATATTACCTGAAGTGAAACCTTATGATTGGATTGTTAACAAGCGAGTAATATAATATCATTTTCTAAAAATATATTTAATTATATATAAGAATTTTATTTTCTAAAATATTTTTAATTAAATTATATTTATTATTAATGAAGTTTAAACAAGTATGACGAGAGTCAAGTCAAAAGTTAAGTGAGTTTCATCTCACCCTTTATTTATGTGAGATTAATGATTTATTCACCACTTATACATTTTCTATTGAGTGAATAATGCCCAAGTATGTACTATATGAATATTATACATAGTTTTTTTATTTACATATCAATTTTATTATATTTCTTTCTTAGGGACTATATTTCAAAATTTACCAAATCGGTAAATTGATTCTCTCAATTTTTATTCTTTTAGACACATGTCATGTTATGAAACAATATTTTTCCATGAGGTGTATAAAATATGTTAAATTTTTTTATAATGTATCAATTTATATTCATCATATTTTAATTTTCATTTAAATTCAATTTCTTAAATTTTTTGTATCGTTCAAAGTTACTGAGTGGTAAGAGTTGATTGAAACAATCACATTAATTTTCAAGATTGTTTATGATTATGCTTCAATTGATGAAATCATATTCTCCATCTCTCAATAAAACTCATGATATTAATTTCTGATATTTATTTACGATATCATCAAGTATTGGTACCATTTTTCTATTAATTGGTACAATAGATAATTAAGAAAGTATTTTTAAGAATAATTGAATTTACCTCACTCATCAGTTGGAAATCTGTGTTCCTTAAAAATGTTATTTTCTAAAAAGGGTTTACAAAAATATTCTAATATGATCCTATAATATTTAAAAGTCATTTTTAACCATTATTTCTATTACCAATTATTTTAATGGAATCTTATTATATATTTTGAAACACTGCATTTTTCTATCCATTTTACCATGAAAAATGAATATTCGTTTTACCTCATATAACATGTAATGATTTACCAGATGGAAATTCATTGAAGCTTCCATGGATTGATTAAATTAATAATATTTAATAAAATTTATTTTAATTTAATGTTTAATAAAATTGTTTTTAATATGTTTTGAATCTTCATTTACATGTTTTTAAGGAAAATAATTTTTAATTAGTTTTCATGATTTTTTTATAAATTTTCAAGGAAAATAATTTTCAAAATGTTTTCAAGCTTATTTTAAAAGTTTGAAAGGATATTTTTTAAAATGATTTTAGGTCTTATTTATATATATTCTTTTTATTATATTATTAAATTATTTTCAAATATTTTTATGTATTAATAACCAATTTTCAATGTATAAATGATGCTTTTCTCAAGAAACATTTTTGAAATATATTTCAAAATTATTTCAATTCTAAGATTACATTTTTTTATAGTTATGACTCTATAATAAATTATCTTAATTTTTCATTTATATACTTTATCTGAATGGTTTTTTCTTAATTTAATGGTTTTTATGAAATCCATTTCTTTTTTATGGGTCATATGTTTATGAAATCCATTTCCCTTTCATAGGTGGTAAGATCCCAGATTTCACTATAAGGTATATTCTTATTATGATTTAGTTCTAGTCCCCCTTTTCATTAATAAAGTTTATCCTCAAGTCCTTGTAACGTTTCGTGGTTGTTCCAGGGGTTCGGGACATGAAAAGAGGAAAATGGGGTTTTCTAAGTAGTCCGCAATATTTTCACATAGTTTGGAAAACTGTGGGAGGGGAGGCCATACTGGCAGTGGAAATCTTCAAGATTTGCGAACAATATAGAAAACCACACAAGAGAGAGGGTGTGTATGCATTACCCTCAGTATGGTTTGCGCATTATTTGGAAAACCGTGCGACCTGGAAACTTCTAAAAAATTACAAACACCCCATTAGAGGATTCATTATACCAACTCGGGATCCCCCGCTTCTTCCTCCATCAACCCTAGTAAGGATCAAGATTCCTAGATCTTCTAAGAGGTTGATCTCTTTTGTTCCTAATCCATTTGGAGAACCATCAATTTTGGATTTATGATCTGGATAAGGCATATATCCCTCTTACTTATATTTTTTGATTAGGGTTTATATCTCTTAATTCCCTCCATATAAAGATCTCAAACCCTACTTTTTTTTTTGAGATTTAGGGTAAAGTATCAAGGGTTTGTTGAATTGAGATCTATCTCTTTGGTTGGGAGTTTTTTCACCAATGGATTCAATGTATGTGCTCTAAAAGTTATATCCCTTAGGATTTATTTAGATTTGTGAATGAAGGGTTTTTATTATTATCCTTTTTGATGAGTTCTTAGTGACTCTGACATGATGTGATGTATTAGGTGTCTGAATAACCCTTTGAAACACTCTTTATTCCCATGGGTTTCATGGATAATGGTGCAACATATTTTGGGTCCACCCATGGTGTGTGCAGATATTTCCTTGGGCCAAGTGTTAGCTATGTATGTGTAGTTTGTTGTGTGAGAACAGAGAGGCCATGACAGAAATGTTAATATTCCTTAAAGATATGAAATTATGGTTTTATTAATACACTTAGGTTAGGTCATGACTTATGTGGGTGTTTGGTTGTCTTAGAAAGGGGTTAAATGGATAAATGGTAAAATGATAGGAGATTATATTTATACTTCAATATTATTAGTGGTATAGGAATGGGGAATGGAATAGGGATAAAGGGGTAATGTAATATAAATGATAAATTTGTTAATAGATTGAGGAAAATGTTAATTTCCTATTTAATTATATTTTTGTGATGTTGTGAAATAGATTGTCTATGTTTGTTGTGATATGGTTAATTGTTGTGAATAATAAATAAGCATGTGAACATGTCTCGGTAGAGTGGGGTATCGACTTGAGATTATACACCCACAAGTTGATTTGGATAGAGGTTCTAGATCCGCCCCAAAATGCATAGGTTAGGGAAGGAGACCGAGTTCTATTCCCCTAACGGTCGCATTCCACTCAGACTGAGGCCTCGAGGTGATGATTATTGGGTTGTTATATTGTTATTAATATTGAGATAGTACTTGATTTAATTTCAATATTCTTGTGAATATTGAACGTGCATAATCCATTGAACACAAGAAATGGTTAGATTAAATCATGAAATGACTAAGTAGTGAACTCAGATTCCATGGTAGTATAAATTAAATTAACATAGTGTAGAATTTTCCAATGTTCTATTTATACTTTCTTGTCATAATTTATCACATGAATGCACTATCTGCCTTTGCTATATTTTTTATTGACATCGTTGGTGGTGGCCTTTTAAGATATACTCACAACCTACTCTAGTCGTTGTTGGGTACCCCGATCATATTTGATTCTTGCATGCTAGGACATGGGAAAGATCCATATTCTAGAGAGTTGAGTTGGACATGGGACATGTTGGGCGAGGTTCCAAACTTGGAGTCCATACCATTTTTGGGATCCTACTATTTTCTTTCTTTTGTGTTTTTTCTCATTTGACACTATAGCATGGCGTGACATATTTTCTGTTTTATATGGTCATACCTAGTTTTTTGGAATTGGTTAATTATGCATGTTATTGATTGATATTTTTTATTTACGTTATTTAAGTAATAAATTTTGTGGCATACTCTAGAAATGAGGGTATAGTCTCCACATGTGACCTTTTTTGCCATCGCTTCTTGTTAGAAACATATAATGTATGGGGGATGTGCTTGAGGTTAGGTAACTACTCAGCTCAATGAACAAGTTTAGTGGCTCGTGGGTTGGGGATGTTACACAATTTATATTCTAGTGAAATATATTTCTCTTTAACATTTTATATGTTTATGAAATTCATATCACTTTCATTGGAAACATGTTTAATAAATCCATTTCTCATTCTTCTGTTATATTCTAATAAAATTGTTTTCTATTTCATGGTCAATGATTTTGATGAAAAGATTATGAAACATGTTTCTTTCTCCCAAAGTTATGATTTGATTACATGATTATGATACCCATTTAATTTCATGGGATATGATATGTATTTTATGATTTTATTGGACATGTATGCATGATTTAATTATGAGATGTGTGGAAACTATGTCACCATCTAATTTATTGGGTAATAATAAACGTTTTATGAGCTCCAAGGGTATAGAGGAAGGCATCCCAAGCCCAAAACAAGAGTGTATACAAGAGTACATCCCAAGTCCAAAACAAGAGTGTATACATGAGGACATACCAAGCCCAAAACAATAGGGTATATTGTAGGACTTATGAGTCCATAAATAAAAGGGTACACAGGAGGACATCCTGATCTAGAAATAATAGTGTACACATGAGGACATCACAAGAGGGGTTGTTATATGCTTATGTGTTTTCCATAAATCCATGTTTTATTACTATGTTATCCATTCAAGGATTATGTTATTTATTTTCTTATGATTCATGTATTATGAAATAACAATATTTATTATGATATCTAATATAAAGGGTGTGATTTACAAATGTTATGATAAAGTTACATAAACTTTTTTCTTTGTTATTCTTATGAATTTATATTATTTACCATTATGGAGCATCTAATATACCCCCTTTAATATATATCCTTTATTCAAGTTATGAAGAAAAGTTTTTGGTATAATTACTAAAGGTTGTGATCATTATTAGAGTTATTGAAAATCTTTCAATATGATAGAATATTATGATTCCATGCTTCCAAATACATTTAACTATAATGGCCCCAGAGCATTTAATTTTAAATGTACTAAATATCCATCTAAAATGATATTATATCCATGTATGTTATGATTGTGTGTATATAGTCGGTATCAAATGAATGGTTTAGTGATTCTTTTGAAACTAGGATGAAAAATGTTTACTGAGATTACAAGGTATGTTTATAAACATATTTTGAGGATGTCTCTAAGAATGAGTATATGGATGAGTTCACATTTAGGAGAAAGACTTGGAATTTTCATAAAGGGAAATGTCAGTAGATTCATATCAACATATTCATGTCTGCATACTACGAGTGGAGGTGGCTCTAGAATAAACGTGCATACAGGGAACAAATCTGACAAGATGTTCTAGGCCTGACTTGGGGTAATTTGTTACAGGGAAACAAGCCTTACTTCACACCTAGTTTGACACTACTGGGGGATATGATTTATAAATTCACAAAACTATTCATTAAACATCTTGATGGATTTAAATATAAGTTGGATATCAATATCCAAGGATAAACCTATCATGTTATAGATTGATAAATGTGTCATGATTTTGATATCCGATAAAAAATTCCTTTTATGACAATGTGGTTTTCTTCTATGATAAGTAATGATTACAAAATGCTTCTGGTTATGGTCAATGGTGGGAATTGGACGAAACTATATTAATGTTAAATGTGATTGAATATTTTTCGATGAGTAGTCAAGTGGGGTGATCATGCATAATCAGTTTTCCCAAAACTTGAGTAAAAATGTGTTCCTTAAGTATCTCTCGAACTGACCAAGGAAGGGAGAGAAAGAGTTCAGTAATATTTTGGGTAATGGATACCATGGATGAAATAATATTCAGTTTATTTTGTTTCAATAATGTGGAAATAATAACCTATGTGAATGTCTAATAGGAACAAGAAGAAGTTTTTTCAGTAGAAATGAATAACACAAATCAGGTTACTACAAAAGAAAAATTAAGAGTTTGAATAATGAAATGGATGATAATAGTTTCCTTCGTAATACACGGTTAAAGGTTAAGTTATTTATGTAGTGAATAAATGGTAATTAAGATCATAAATATCCCAAGAGGGGATCTCTTGATGATAATAATCAAGGTGGTGCGAGTAATGGTTACATTGCTAATAATGAAGACACTACCAATGAAATGGGTCGGGAGGGTGTTGTTATATAATATAACGAGGTAGCCTTGTTAATGGATTAAAGATATGTAATCAATATTTTTATTTATTTGTGTTCAAGAATTATTAATTGTTAAATGTATAAGGATTTTACAGTTTATGTTTATTTATAATGATTTACAAGAATTTGTTGAATAGATATTATAGAATAGAAATGTGATTTTATTACAAAGTGACATCCATGGAAACACATTATTAAGGGAAATATAATCCCTAGTATGATCCCTATTTTAGGATAATTTTTTTTTGATAAATATTTTTTGGATATAAGTAAATTTAATGGTTCTTATTCCCTTGGAACAAATTAAAGACAAGTTGCAAGTAGATTATGCAATCATTTATGATGTTTAAAACATCATGGATTTAGGGACTATATCTAATAACCTATGGAATAAGGAAAAATTCATGTTTTCTCAAAGTATTTATGGTAACTCTTCTTGTTACCATTTTTCAAGAGAATATATGTTCAATGAATTAACATGTTTTTATTGTGAAAACCAAGGGATACTTTGTGATATACATGTGTAATAATTATTAAGTTGATTTCAGGAATCTCTTTATAATTTTTTTATTTTATTAATTTAAAAGGGTTATAAGGATAATTATTAATGAAAATATTATGATGAACTTCATAGGATGTAATAATGTACTACGTCTCTATTGAAAACCTTGATTAAAAGGTGAGTTTTTTTATTAAACTTATTAGAAGGATGTCTATCATTTATCGTAAATTATATCAGTTTGGTCATAGAAAATGGAATCATATACTTTAGGTGAAAACTAATCTAGTATAGAAATTACATGGGCCATGAACCCATGGTCTAAGGATAATAAGGGTTTAAATCCTACCATTGACGTCTATGATGTATTTGTTGATCTAAAATTTTTTGATGATAAATATTTATGAAAAATTATTTGTGTTAATTTTTATATTTAGATATTAACTTATAAACAAAATTAACTTTTAATAATATTTTTAGATAAATAATTATATATTGCATTCTTTTGTGGGCCTTATGATCTGCTAAAAGTGAATTTTAGAACATCGGGCATAAAAGTTAATTTCTTGGTGTCCATTACATGAAGTAGTGATTTAATTATAAATTTATAAAAGTCAAAAAAGAATTGAATTTTGTTTATATAAATATACCTAATAATCATTTTCCTTATATTATTGTTCAATAAATTAATTATTTAATGTTATAATAATGATAAATAGAAAATGTTTTGTCCTAATACATTAATTTTTTTAGAATCGATGGACTTTTAAATAATCACATATTTATGACATTGAGGCCCTAAAATATTGTTTCATCAATTGAATGTTTATGATTGGTTACCCCAATCACTCAATATAATATTTTTTATTTTCCTCCTAATGCAATTTTTTATTCCAACCAATGTTCTCTAATGGGGAAACCTAGTTATATGTACATTGGGTAATAATTAGGGTTCCAATGTCTCCTATTTAAGGGATGTTTTAGTATCCATTTTTACAATGTTGGTTTCTATCAATGAAACATTCATGTTTTAATCCATTGATATAAAACAATTAAGGCGAAATTCATTCTATGCGGGATATAATGTAACACACCAAAATTTTGTAATTTTTTTAAATTTATTTAATCTTTTTGTTATTTTTCATTTCATAAAAAATGAAAAATATTATTCTATATTAAATTAATATTTATGTATTGAGTTATACAAAACAAAAACTTAACCATTAACTACATACAATATAAATTCTGTCTTTATTTCCATGGAACAACAGGTTAGCTTACACTAGAGGCAAGACCGACTTTCCTCGATGGCTTGCATAACACACCATACCGAGTGTTACCAAAGAATAATTAATTATTATAATATTATTATTTAATTGTATATAACATGGACATTAAATTAAAGATTATACAATTAAATAACATATGAATTTATATAGTTGAATTTATTTGTTACCTATTTATTAGAAAAAATATAGAATCTATATTAATATAAAGTGATAGATTATATAAAGACAATATTCTTATATGAATAAGATGATTTATATTAATAAGTTCACATGATTAATAATAGTGAATGTTATTAAATAAATTTATATGAAATATATTCAAACAATGTATTTTCTAAAATTATCCAAATAAATTGATATATATAACATAAGAACAAACCCAAATTTATGTGGCAAAACAAATACTTTTATTAAGGTATATTTACCATATTTAATTAGAGACCCCATTTTAAATCTAAATCTTGGAATAATAATAGAATTAATAAGTCAAAATAAACTTCATATTTGAAATAGAATCAGAAATATTAGGCCCGGGAAAATATTTGGTATTTTTCTATAAGGTTTCATTTTGTAATGAATAGTTAAAAATAATGAATATTAATTCAATACCGCTTTTTAATATAAATTATTTATAATTGTAAAATTTATTTTAATTGTTTTTATAGATTAATTATTTTATTTTATTTAAATTAATCCAATATAGGCCATTGGAATCAATATCAATTATGAAATTGGGTTTGAAAACTTAGTAATGGTTTGGTGGTTTTTTACTTTAAAAACATGTAGTGTCGTCTTGTCAGAGGGATTAATTTTAAATTATTTTATGCTACTTCTGTGATTATAATTTGTAATAATGAATTCCATATTTAGAATCAACATAATTTATTAATTTTAATAAGGTCAACTATTATTACCAAACATGTTAGTGAATGTGATTACAATTAATTACAATGGTTAGGAGAAAAATTAGGATAATAAAGTACTAAAACTTATATTAATGACCAAAAAAACCTAGAAACTTGTCCAAAATCCATTTTCGGGACTCATTTAGGACCCGAACCAAAAATTATTTAGTTTTTTTTTGTTTTTTTATGACTTTTTTACCTAAAAATATGTGTACACCTAACATGTTTCTAAAATTCCCAAGTGTGCCATTTCCATTCCCTATAAAAGTACACAAGCTCTTCTTATTCTTCACTCCTCTTAAAAAAATCAGGATCATCCAATATCTTCCCAATACATTTCCCAAAATCCATACCGTTATCATATAAGCCTCCACTTGGTTAAAAAGTAATCCAATGAATCCTTTCGACAGAAACTGAAAGAAGTTACATGTTTAAGAGGCAACATCTTCTCACATGCTTCTTTAATTTAATTTCATTCAACACTTCCTCAAATATCTTTATTAAATTGGTTTATTAAAATAATGTTATATTTTTATGATAATGTTAATAACTAAAATTACACACAACATAATCTAATGGGTAACAAACATATTTTTTATGTGTACGGTGAATTACCTCCTCGCAAAATGATGATCATTAATTTTTTTTACCGCCTCTCACTATAGATATTATGATGAAATATTTGTTTATATATGTTATATATTAATTTATAATGTATTTAATATAATTTAATAACTTTAAAACAAATATATTTATACTTTATATTTTGTGAAAATATGATAGTTGCGTTTGAGGAAGGGTTGAATAACACCCCCTTAAAGTGATTTCATTCGTTCATACACTACATAAAATGTATTAAAGATGGGTTTAGTGAAATAATTTGATTTATATGATATAATAATTCTAATTAAATAATTATATATATATATACATATTTCATTTACCTTCATTCTTTTAGTATGACAATATACATCGAAACGTTATTCATGATTTTGTATGAATTACCATCTCCATGAACGGTGTATTCCATTTCATATTTATTTATTTTAAAAATTATTGTACTAAAAATAAACTGAATATATTTAATATTATATAATGATTTATATTATTTAAATCATGATATCATTATAATGACAAAAATATATATCAAATGAAGACACACACAAATAACAAAGCAAATATTAACCAAAGTGAAACCTTGGCTTTGGATTATTAACAGGAGGGTAATATAAATTCCTAATAAAAAATTATATGGTATTATATATAAGAATATAGTTTTATAAAATATTTATAATAAATTATATTTATTATATAGGAGGTTTGAATAAGTGTAATTATTGTCAAGACACAAGTAAATTGATTTTTATCTAAATTTTTATTTTTGTCAGATACATGCTTTATTCACCATCCATTCTTTGTTTGTGGTGTGTATAATTCACATCGATATATTATATGACTATTATACTTAAATTTATTGGTATATAAATATCCTTTTTTGTTATATTTATTTCATGGGGACTATGTTTTAGAAGTTTCCAATTTGGTAAAATGACATTTGTTTCAATTAGTCTTCTTTGAGACACATGACATGTTATGCACCTTTATTTTTCCATGAGGTGTATATAATTACATCAACATGTTATATCATGAATAAATTTATATTCATGATATTTTTATATTCATACAATTTATTTTTCTTAAATTGGGGGTATGGTTCAAAGTTACAAAAGGAAAATAGTTTATTGGAATAATCTCATAGCTTTTCTAGATTGCTTATGATGAGGCTTCCATTAATGAAATATTATTATATATCTCTAAAGAATAGTAATTAAAATTATTTTACTCTAGTTATTCATTATATATTCATGTATTGGGACAATGTTTCCACTCTATGGTAAATAGCATTGTTAACAACATGTTTTTAAGAAAGTCTGAATTTTCCTCTCTGATCGGTCGGAAGTATGTGTTCCTTTAAAACCATGTTTTCTAACAGGGTTTTCCAAAAATATTCTAAAATTATACTATAATATTTAAAATAAAATTTCCCTATTTTTCTTTTAACAATATTTTCAAATGAATATTCTTATCTCTTTCTGAATGGGGAATTTTTCTATCCTTTTTATTAGGAAAAATTAGTGTTATTATTACCTCGTACAAAATATAAAGATTTACCAAAATTCATTTATTAAATAATCCTAGGAAACTTTAAAAGATTAATTTTCAAGAAATTTTTTTTATAAGTAATTTTAAAATTGATGGTTTCCAATATGTTTGAATCTTATTTTATAGGTTTTCAAGGATAATTGAATGGAAAACATTTCAAGATTATTTTATAAGTTTTCAATGTAATTTTGTTTAAAATGATTTAAATTTATCATAATAATTATTAACGATATATTAAAGTAAAATTATTCTCAAATATTTTTATGTATAAAAATTAAATTTTTAATTAAGAAATGATACATCCCTCAAGAAGCATTATCAAATTCATTTAAAAAGTATTTTCTATCTAAGATGACATGTAATAACCCGACACCAGTTACCTAGAATAGATGCATTATTAAATAACATTGTAATGATACAGGGAATCATATCCCGAAAGACCTGTAATTTTAGTAGCCTTGGAAGTACAAGATACATACATATTTTTTACATTACATCATGAAATAAAAAAACAATATTGTGTCTCCTTTGAACACTATTATACCTCTTATCCTATTCCTATAGGACAATTATAATATACTTCTTTACATCCCGTGAAAAATAAAACATAAGAAAGGGGTGTGCTCGGATGCTTAGTAAGGATAACAATATAGCAAAAACTATCATAAATAATAATAAACAATTAAGGAGACGTATAAGACTAGAACATAAGCATTCTAAACATAAAAATCAGCATAATATGGATATGATAAATCAAATAATGACATTTACTTATTCACATGGATATTCTACTAGTAGAATAGTAACATGTAATATCAATATCCAATTTAATAATTATAGAATTCATAATGTCTGACATCATAACCACATAGTCAAGGCCTCGTGCCAAAACTACAAAAAAGATTTTGTCAAGACCTTATTCCAAGACACTAGTTTGACTCATGAGACCTACCGATGCATCGAGGAGCTATAGCGGGCGCCACCCATCACTTACTAAGTCCAATTCATTCCTCATATGAAGGTTTTGGCACATAAAATAAACAATTATATTAAAATTAGCATATGAAATGTTAATACTTTAAACATAAACCATGAATGGTATAAAAATAACACATAAATAGTCAAACATATCACAAAACCTTAAATACCATTTTTATGATTGTATCATAATTAATCAAATTTAAACAAACATAAAATCAAATGAAGGATGTTGAAATATATGAAAATAATCAATAAAACCATTTGAGAGAAATATCCCCTTTTTCTTCAAAACATTTAAAAGTCTCACTATTTATCAAGAAGCAGTTTAAAATAGATTTTTTAATCAAATTTTCTCATACCACTTTGAAACTTTAAAATGTAATTTTAATTTTCAATCATTCATGTTCATATAAATAAATCCTTAAAACAATTTTCAAAACATGGACATTAATGAGCAATATTTAAAATAATAAATTTTTAAAGTATTTAAAATGATATTTTAGTTAGAGTTACTAACCAAATGAGAGACACTTGAATAAAAAATAATTCAGGTAATAAAAACATTATAATATCATTATAATAAAGGTATTCATGATATACTATGTCAATGTACAATATATACACTAAATAAATGTAAATTGGTAGAAAACAACAAAGAAGTATCAACGGAATGTATGTTCTGATGAATTCCATTATAAAGACCCTATCTTTAGGTTAAGGATAAATCAAAGACATAATTATTTCTAAAAAATATATATACACTCATTATTATTTTATATTCATTGTAAATCAATCAAAGGACATTCACACATATTTTTGTAAAAACAACACCAATGACATGGATGTTTAACCTAATGAATTGAAATTGAGTTAATATTACTCTTATCATGTACATATCGATGAATTTAGAATTTATCAATGGAGTGATTATGTGTACAAAAATTATATCCACACAAAGTGTATTAGAAATTACTACATAAGTAAATAAATAGTGATTTCAAACATAATCTTGGAATATGTAATCAATGATGTTTGCGTAAAACCTAATGATTGGAAATTAAAATTTGAAATACCCTTACAGATTTGGTAACTTACAAAACAAACACCCCATTAATGAAGGATAATCCAATTATGATTTAAATACACATAAATTAAAGTATATTACACAATCAATATAATCATGGGCAGTACATACACCGCACAAAAGGTAATAGGGCCAAATATAGCATGAACTTCACGGGAATAAAAGTGAAATGAAAACACCTTACCTTGTCATTTTTCATAGTATAGGATAGGTTATCCTTCTGTATAACGGTAAAATAATTGTTATTAAATTATAAAAGAACCAAATTCATAAATATGATATCATATATGATCTTCTAATATTGCTTTGTTAATGATATTTCAGTAGTATCATTGTTTTGGTTGTTAACTGATTCATTTTCCTTTATATGTTTTGTTACATAAGTCATGTTTGTTATGTATAGAGAATATCTAATTCATATCCAGAATGATATTAAGTTCTTATATATTGTTTTTAATCATAAAACTAAAATTATTATTAAATTATTATGATGAGGATTGAATCTCATCGCGTTCGTGGAGACGGTAATCCGTACGTACGCACAAGCGACAATATCATTATATTGATGGTGAAATCGTATTTATTTGGATGTTATATCATATATAAAGAATCATTATAATGTTATATTTATTATTTACATTAGTTATAATCATTATTATACCCTTACAAATAATTAAGTGTTTGAATAACAGACTACACCACGACGTGGAGACGGTAAGCCGTACGTACACACGTATGAGACTTTACCATTTATTGGATAGATAGAGTAATTAATATGGTTGTTCCATATTTATAATAATATCATAGAATTTATAAGGTATTTTATTAATTATTTTGGTATGGAAACAACAAAGAAAGGGGAAGTAGAAGAGGAAAAGAACATGAAAGAGGGTGGTAAAATTATTACCTCTTCTTCGTGTGTTTCCTTTTGAGTTGTATAAAAGATCTATTTAGAATGGCTTTATGATCAAAATAATTCATATAGGATTAATTTAGGATAGTTGGAAGGATATTTGGGAAGTGGTTATCCTAGAAAAATGTATTTGGAGGTGTGATTTTGAGAGAAGGAGAAGTTCATTTTTATAAGAGAGATAAGGGTCGCTTTAAGAAAACCTTGAAATATTATTTTATAATAAACACATTTTTGAGTTATAATGGATCCAAAATAATTTATTTCTAGGATAAGGGATGAGTGGTTCAATAAACTCTCAACCAATATGTTTTAGATAGGATTAGGTCACCATATTAATTTTATTTTTTATATTTTACTCTTAGTTAAATAGTTTAACATTTACCATGTATTCTTGTATTATTACATTATATGGTTAATAATCTTACAATAAAAATCCTATCGAACCCAAATTGGTACATTAATGATATATCTATTATTATATAAGTCTGTTTTTCAAACCATATATTTCTAAGACTTTTATATCATTTAATAATATAGTATTTGTTTTAAAAACTCATTTACGTCAATTTTGACACTATTTAGTATTATATTTTTTTTAAAGTCATAACAACATGATTAATTCAAATAAAATTCCATTAATCAACCCAAACATGTAACATTAACATAAAAAATTAGTAAAATTCATCAAAATATCAAATTACATTTATTTGGATATTTATAATATAAATTATTTTGATCTTTCATTTATAAGGTAATTACTGCATCATCACTATGTCATAAATAAATTAAATTATATAATGTCTAAAAATTATAAATAAACTACCATTATGTAGAAAATCTTATTATATTTATAATGAATATTTATAGTCAAATTTATCTTATGTGTAACCCTCTATTAAGAATGATTTAGTTATTAAACATTAAATTTAACACTTTTAACTCTTCATTAAATAAAATAATAATAAATGTCCTAATCTAATACAAGTGAACTAAAAGAATTATATTTTATTCCTAAGGTTTATTTTGGTCTAAATAAACTTATCCAATAGAATTATTACATGTTTTAGGGTTGTAATAATATAATATTTTACCTTTAATTGCCCAATTTACTTTTAACTTTGGTAAATAAAAGAGAAATGTTACTATTAACCAAAAATTATTTTCATCTGATTCAACCACATTTTACTTACTGATATCATCTGTGTCTCTTAAAATTTTTAAATTCAATTCACAGAAGCTATAAAATTATGTTTTATGAAAATTTTAAAATGCTCATAGAAGGTGGGTAAAAGATGGTAAAAAGTTTAATAAAATTTTATATATCTAATATTATTATAAAATGACTCCAATGAATTTAATTGAACATATATAGGTATTATGAATCTACATTTACCTTATATAAAATTAAATAAAATAATTAACTGTTTAAATAAAATTTCGTTTTTAAACAAAAACGCAGTGTTTTTCACTATTCATAAACAATTGAATGTTTTCAAAAAAATACAAAATATTCAACCTAAGATAATTTCGATATTTTGAAATAAAAAATGAAGTAAATTTTGAAAAATAAAATTTATAAAATTTCAAAAAGTGGTTATTAATATTCATAAAAACAAGTTTGTTAAGTCCTGGTGTGTTCAAACTTGGTGTTGGGTGTACGCAAGCTATTGAATTACTCTAAAGAAAACAACATACTATGAATTCTTGGGGTGTTACATTCTTCCCACATTTTGGAAATTGCATCCTTATAATTTTAAAATTTGTCTTGGGAACTTCATTGAAATTCCCACATCGGAAAAAGAGTCAATAAAAATATCACATTAAAAGAAGGAAAGAGAAGTACAAATGACACCCAAGATAACTCATAATAGGATTTCATGTTGGAAAACATGGATATATAAGATAAAATAAGTGTCATTTTCTGATGGAGAGTGATATAAAACAAGATCAGGAGAATGTTTATAATAAGAATACCACAAACTTGTGATGGGATAAAAGGTCATCAGTTTCCTAGTAGGAAATGTAAATGGATAGCTTTTTTAAGTTCCATTTCATAAAGTTCAGGAAATTTTTATGAGATTGACTAAGAATATAAAGAGGTATACTTACTTTTTATGTAGAGTTTCATCCTTTAATAAATTTATACCACTAACTCACCCTTTTTCCAAACGATATGTACTCAGGATGACTTCGTCACACCTAAAGCGCTAGAATCAACTTCTAGAGAATCACATGATCCACAAAGGATAAACCATATATTTCTATTATCGTTGGAGATTAACCAAAATGGTTAGTACAATATCAGATGATCCACAAAAGGGATAATCCTTTAGAGAAAGAAATACTAATATTAATTTCCAAAATTAAGAAAAAAAATACCCAAAGTTCGATAAATACCATTCAATAAAAAATTGTCTTTATAATTCTTCAATTTAGTCCAAACTAAGAATGAAACCCAAAACTCATAATAATTTGATTATGCAGTTTTCAACGTTAAATTGTATCTCCTAATAACATAAACTACTCTTAAAGTAACATACTTAAAAGTAATTAACCAAATCACGTATTCTATATGATAGGTTAATCATTTCCATAAATAACCCAAACAACTATAAATCCACAATAAAAACATATATAAAAATCCACCATTACTCCTCAAATAAAATCCAATAGTACTCTATTTTCTTTAGTCATATAATGTTTCCAACAGAGTGAAAGTCTTCCAAAATAACATTTATCACTTAATCACCAAATAATTTTCTTATAATAAGGATATCTATTTGATAAGACATAAGATCCCAAATAAACATATTATTGATCAATAAAATAATTTAACTAAAAAGAATTAGTCATGCTAGCTAGGGGAATCGCGTACTCCAGTGGTAGGAGATAAATCCCAATCGAACTCTGGTTGTGGGTACGATTCCCGCAGCTTTGTTCGACATGACGGGTTGTCACATGGTCTGTGTGTTTTCCTTTTTCAAAAACTATATTTTATAACATTCCCAAAATGGGATAAATTCTTCAAAATAACCATAACATAATTTAACCACAAATGTTATCTCATCCCTCACATTTTCATCCCAAAAATTAATAACCTGTAATTTCCTCAATTTCAAGGATCATATAAACCCAAATGGTTCTTTATAACTATATCCACAAAATAAAAGATAATTCTTCTTCAAATATAATTTTTACATAACAAACTACGTGGTTACGCATACAAGATAATAGTCTTCCAAAGTAATACCATACTTTTAAACATTACTCCATCCATTTATTTCCACTTAGGTTCTTCCTTGTCTTGTAGGTTATCCTATAGAATAAGGCATTGACTATGGTAATACCAATGTCCCTTAAATTTATAGAAAATTAATGTAATTGTATTATTAGGATAATTTTTATTTTATTCAATAAAACTCTTCATTTTTTATCCAAAATTCATTACTTTATGTCCTTCTTTCCCTCACATAAAGCATTTCGTTGTTTCATTGAGACACTTTACTGGGTGTCTCTTTCTACATTTCTGGCAGGATGAAAATTGATCTTTCTTTTCTCTATGGTTTCCACTGATAGAGACATTGTATTCACCACCTTTCTCTTATTTGTTGAGTCTGGGAGTTGGTTAATATATATGTTGTTGATATTATTTTTCAAAAACTGATTCGGCATGAACACAATAACTTTTACACCTATCAGTATTCAATTTTGTTGCTCATTTCCACCACTGTGGCCACCTTTTACATCATGCTCAATTTTATTATGACTTCTTTGGAATCCATCTGTTCACTAACACAAGAAATCATATTGTGCATCATAAAATCATTTAGGGAATGTCATGACACCTTATTTTCAATCTAAAACACCTTAGGATTAACCAAGGTTATTTTTTATCATCTTATATTAAAAATCCTTCAAATAAGTTTGTAATTAAAATGTAAATTATCTTAAGCATATCCCCTGGGAGTGTAGTAACCAAGAGTGCAGCATGGCCCATTGTCGTGTACCAAGGTACCCCGGGTTAAGCCCTAAAATCCTTGTCAGAGTTTTCACTACTAGGTACATCTGTTCCAGAGCCGCCACTACCTGCTCATATCCAGACAAAGATGTATTTATTGAAAAACCCACATAATATTTACATTAACAAATTTTTTTATGTTCTTATATACTAATCCTCAATTTCTATCATAGGGTATTGTTTTCTAATCAGAGTTTTTCTAAATCTAGTTTTTAGGGTTTGTACTAAACTTTCTCTGATACCAACTGTAACACCCTGACCCAAGTTACCAAGAATCGGTGCATTATTACATAACATTGGCATTATACAAATAATCATGTCCCGAAAGACCAATAATTTTATTATAAATGGAAGTACTAGATACATACATTAGTTTTACATAACATCATGAAATAAAAAAACAATATTGTGTCCCCTTTGAACACTCTTATATCCCATATCCTATTCCGGCAGGTTAATCGTAATATACTTATTTTCATTCTGGGGAAATAAAACATATGAAAGGGGTGAGCTTAGATGCTCAGTAAGGATAACAATATAGGAGAAACTATTATAAATAAGAATAAATATTTAAAAAAATTTATAATACTAGCAAACAAGCCATTTAAATATAAACTTCATCATAATATGGCAATGAAAAATCAAATAATTCCATTTACTTGTTCACATGGATATTCTAATAGTCCAATAATCACATATAATATCAATATCCAATTTCATTATAATAGATTGAATAATTTCGGACATAATAACCAAATATTCACGGCCTCGTACCAAGACTGAAAATAAGATTTTGTCAAGGCCTTATGCCAAGACACTAGTTTGTCTCAAGAGACCCACCAATGCGTCAAGGATCTATAGCAGGCTCCATCCATCATATACTATGTCCAATGCATTAATTATATGAAAAGGTTGAAGCATAACATAAACATTCATATTAAAACGATCATACGAAATATTAATACATTAACCATAAATCAAGAATGGTATAAAAATAACACATCCACAGTCAAATATATCGCAAAACCTTCAATACCATTTGGAATATTGTATAATAATAAATAAAATTTAAATAAATGTAAAATCCAATGAATTATGTTGACATAGATGAAAGTAATCATTAAAACCATTTGAGAGATATATCCCCATTTTTTATTGAAAACATTTAAAAATATCACTATTTATCAAGAAGCTATTTAAAATAGATATTTGAATCAAAGTATCCCATACTGATTTGAAACATTTAAAAGGAATTTCAATTTTAAAAAATACATGTCCATATAAATAAATCCTTAAAATTATTTTTAAAACAAGGACATTAATGAGAATGATTTAGAAGAATAAATTCTTAAAACATTTAAAATGATATTTTAGTTAGAGTTCATAAACAAATGAGAGATGCTTGAATAAACAAATCTTGGTAATAAAAACATTATAATATCATGATAATAAAGGTATTGATGTTATACAATGTCAAAGTAAACTATATACACCAAATATATGTGAATTTTCATATAAAAACCAAGTAGTATCAATGGAATGTAAGTTGAGATAAATTCCCTTATAATGACTGTATATTTAAGATAAGGATAAATCTATTAAATAATTATGTGTGAAAATATAAATACCTTTAATATTATTGGATATTCATTATAAATCAATCATAGTACATTCACAAATATTCTTGTAAAAACAACATCAATGACTAGGATGTTTAACTCAATGAATAGAAATTTAGTTAAAATTACTCTTATAAAGTTCATATAGATGACTTAAGAATTTATAAATGGAGTTATTATGTTTATCAAAATTATATCCAAAAAAGGTGGAGTATAAATTACTACATAAGTAAATAAATAGTTATTTCACACATAATCAAGGAGTTAAGTAATCAATGAAGTTTTTGTAAAACCTAATGAGTGTAAATTGAATTTGAAATTCCCTTAACGATTTGGTAACATATGAAACATACACCCCATGAATAAAAAATCATTAAATGATGATGTAAATACCCATAAATTAAATTATATTATGCAATCAATATAATCATGTGCAGTACAAACACCACATAAAAGGTAATAGTGGAAAATATTGCATGAATCTCACATAAATAAAAGTGACATAAAAACCCCTTACCTTGTACTTTTCCTTATTATAGGGTAGGTTAATCTTCTGTATAATGGTGAAATAATTGTTAAAAAATTATACAAGAACCAAATAAATAAATATGACCTCATATATGATCTGCTAATATTACTTGGATAATGATATTTTAGTAGTATCATTGTTTTGGTTGTTAACTAATTCGTTTTCCTTTATATGGTTTGTTACATAAGTCATGTTTTTTATGTATAGGATATATTTTATTCACAACCTTAATTATATTATGTTTTTAAACATTGTTATTAATCTTAAAATAAAATTATTCTTGAATTATTACGATGGGGAATGAATCTCATTATGTTCGTGGGTATGGTAATATGTACGTACGCACGAGCGACAATATCAATATATTAATGGTGAAACTATATGTAATTGGATGATATATCATTTATACAGAATAATTAGAATTTTATAATTATTATTTACATAAGTTATACTCATTATTATACCCATCCTAATATTGAAGTGTTTGAATAACAAACTATACCACGATGTGGAGACTATAAGCCGTACGTACACACGTATGGTGACTTTGTCATTTATAGGATAGATAGAATAATGAATATGGTTTTACCATATTTATAATAATATCATTGTATGTATAAATTAATAGAGTTATTTTTTTGGTATGGAAAAAATAAAGAAAGAGGAAGCGTAAGTGGAAAAGAACTTGAAAGAGGGTGGTGAAATGATTACCTCTTTTTTCGAGTGTTTCCTGTTGAGTTGTTCAAAATGGATCTTTAGGTTGGGAATCTGATCAATGTAATGCCTCTAGGTCTAAGTGATTATATTTTTGAGGATATTGTGACCGGGTTTGGTTGAGCCACATGGCATTGGAGGTGTTATTTTGAGAGAAGGGGAAGGCCTCTTTTATAAGAGAGATGATAGTCACTTTAGGAATACCTTGAAATATTATTTTATAATAAACTCATTTCTGGTTTCAAATTGCTCCTAAATGATTTATTTCAAGGATAAGGTAGGGATGGTTCGAACAACTCTCAAAAAATATGTTTTATACAGGTTTAAGTTACCATATGCACCATATATTTTATATTTCACTCTTAGTTAAATAGTTTAACTTTTACCATATAGTATTGTATTATTATATTATATGGTTAAGAATCTTAATATAAAATTTCAAGATAACCCAATGTGGTTCATTAATTATATATCTATTATTATATAAGTCCTTTAGCCTAACCTTATATTTTTAGTACTATTATATCATTTAATAATATAGTATTTGTTTTAATAACTCATTTATGTAAATTTAGACACTATTTAGTATTTTCATTTTATTAAAGTCATAACAACATGATTACTTGGAAAAATATTCATTGAATCAACCATATAATGTCATAGTAACCTAAAAAATTTGTACAATTTATCAAAACTCTCAATTTATATTTATTTTTATATTTTTAATATCAATTATTTTAATCTCTCATTAATAAGGTAATTACTGCATCATCATTTTTTCATAAATAAATTAAATTTTATAATGTCTAAAAATTATAAATAAAATACCATTATGTAGTAAAAAATTTTATATTTCTAATGAATATTTATATTAGAATATATATTATGTGTAACCCTATATTAAGAATGATTTAGTTATTAATCTTTGAATTTAACACTATTAACTCTTCTTTATATAAAATAAAAATAAATATCCTAATCTAATCCATGAGGACCAAAAGGATCATATTTTATTCCTAAGTTTGATTTTGGTAGAAATACACTTATCAAATAGAATTAGAACATGTGTTAGGGTAATAATAATATCATTTTTACCATTAATTACACTATTTACTTTTAACCATGGTAAATTAATGTTAAAAGATACAATTCAGAAAAAAATATTTTCATCTTATTGAACCACATTTTACTTATTGATGTCAACCGTGTCTCTCGGAATTTTGAAATTCAATTCATAGAAGCGGTAAAATTATGTTTTATGCAAATTTGGAAATGCTCCTAGAAGGTGGGTAATAGATGGTAAAAAGATCAATAAATTGTATATATCTAATATTATTATAAAATGAATCTAATGAATTAAATTGAACATATATAGGTATTAAGAATCTATTTTTGTATCTAAAGAAAAATTAAATTAAATAATTATTTATTTAAATAAAAATTCACTTTAAACAATAATATAGTGTTTTACACTATTTATAAAAAATTGAATGTTTTCAAAAAAAACCAAAAATTCACCCTAACCTATTATTGATATTACAAATTAAAAAATGAAGTCCATTTTGAAAAATAAAATTTTTAAAATTTTAAAAAGTGGGTATTACTATTCATAATGGTTAGTTTAGTAAGTCATGGTGTGGTCGAACTCGGTGTTGCGTGTAGCACAAGCAATTAAATTAAATTAAAGAAAATGAAATACTATGAATTCTAGGGGTGTTACATGACATTTTTTGATGTTACTCATGCATCTATAGAAAATTATATAAATGATCCAATCATATTAATTCTTTTAATGGGTTGTGATTAATTATATGGAATTTATAAAACCTATTTCTCTTTCACAAGTTATATGTTTATTTAATCTATTTACCTTTAATGGGTTATATGATTATAAAATCTGTTTCTCATTAATGGGATGCATGTTTACGAAATCCATCAATATTTAATGGGTTATATTTTTTGAAATCTATTTATATTTTATGGGTAACATGCTTATAAAATTTTTCTCAATTTTGTGGGTTATTGTTTTGATGAAATTATTTTGAAACCTGTATCTTTTTCCACATGTCATGATATGATTGCATGTTTATTATTCCAATTTAATTTCATGGGTTATGATATGATTGTTTATTATTTTGTAGAACATGTATGTATGATTTCATTATGATATAGTGTGAACTATAACTCCCTCCAATGCATTTAGTAATGAAAAATTTTTAATGAGATAAAATCGTAGACTAGAGGAAATCTGAAGCCTGAAACAAGGCGATATATGGGTGTACATCCCAATCATGAAATAAGATGGTATATGAGAGGACACACCATGACTGAGAAAAGAGTTTATATGGGAGGAAATCCCATGCTAGAAACAAGAGGGTATACAGGAGGACATCCCAAGCTCAAAACAAGATGGTACACTGGAGGACATCCCAAGCCCAAAATAAAAGGGTACACGGGAGGTTATCCCAATCCCAAAGAAAATATATGGGTGATTAACCCATGAATAACATGTTTCAAAGGCCTTGGTAGTCCACCTTGACATATGGTTATTATAATCTTATGTGTTTTTCACAATTCCATATTTAAATTCCTAATTTATGATTTCATGGATCATGTTATTTATTTCCTTATGATTTATGTCTTATCAAATTAAAATATTTATTATGATCTCTAATATGGAGGGTATTATCATCAAATGTTATTCTCAAGTTCCATACCATTTTTTCATGTTATGCCTGTAAATTTCCTTTCTTTACCCTTACTAAGCATCTGAGCTCAACCCTATATTATTTTTCCTATCCCTAGTGTATGAAGAATGGTTTTAGGTTGAAGTAATAAAGGTATAAATGTTTATGGGAGATGTTTAAGATATTTCAATAGGATAGAATATTTTATTTCTATGATTCCAAATGCACTAAACCATTATGGTCCACATGTATATATTTTTTTAATGTGCATAATTTTCATCTAAAATCATGTAATATCTATGTATGTTAAGACTGGATTACAAAATCATTATCAAATTCCCTCATAATAGAAACATTATAAATTTTAAATACTTCCTTTCTCTTAACCATTTGAGAATGATATGCGACCCTAATATGTAATAATACCCAAACTATTAGATAATTTTATAAAAGAAATTTATAATTATCCTGAAATTTTAGTATAATAATCACATAATGTGGTATATGTAAATAGATTTTAATTTCATTTTATTTGATATTAAATCTATATAAATATCACCAACTCATTCTAAGAGAAGAATAAATTTTTTTCAATGGATGAATTATGATATTTTTTAGAATTATCCCTACACACAAATTAATTGGGGAAGAATCCATTGTTTATTGGAAATTGTAAAACCACTCTGTTACTTTATAGATATATAACCTTTATGTAATGAGGAATTGATTCAATATTTCTATAAATATTTCATGAAATGAACGAATGTGATGAACCAAATTCAAATAATACTTTCAACATTATATGGTCAATACTATGTTTTGATTTCACCACATAATTATAATCATCATGGTTTTCAAAATAATCTTAAATATACAAGGTTACTAAGAACATTAAAACATAAGTTAATTAAACATATATTAACTTCTTATTTATGTTGGTAAGTTATATATTCATTAATATGTTAAATAATTTAGTTTAAACTTTTATTTCTTTTACTACATAATTTAATTACAAAATTAAAATAATCTTTCCCTAATGCAATATTTATTATCTCATCCAGTACATACATGATTATTTATTAATATCTAATACTCTCATGAAATTACCAAATTTATAGGTTTAGTATATTGTAAAATTATATTCATTTATAATTGATACATAAAAAATAATAAAAAATATTTAATTCAATGATAATATTCCAATTTTGGGATTATGTATTATTTTTAATATATTTGATCACATAGGTACATATATCAATGAATGAGGGAGAAAATTCTCAGTAAGGTTAAGAATAATAGTAATGAAAAGGGATAAATTATAATGATTGAATGAGTGTTCATAATAATCACCCTAACATCATACGAATTGTATCATAATTATACAAATCATATAAAGGAAACATCTAATGTGAAAAATTAATCATAATTAGAAATTAGAAATCAAGGATTATTTCCAAAGACACTATAACCTAATTAACAATGCTAACTACACCATGTACAAGGATAACATTATATAAAAAGTAACTCGATCCATCTCTATGTATAATGATCTAATTATATGTTATGGTACACCAATTAAATTTGAAGGTTGTATAATTACATGTCGAAAAATAAAACCATGTTATTTTTTAAACCATGTGTTCTCTATAGAAATTAGACATGCATAAAAATGAAAATAAATTATGCACATTATAATTTAACGAGTTTAATAGAAATTTCATAATGTATTTATAAATAATTAAGCTTGGAGATACCCAAATATTTGAAATAGAAATTTCAAAATTTATTTGCAAATAATTATTCCAGGAGAAACCCAAAATTTTTTCAATAAAATAGAATAGAAAATAAATAGTATTATAAATAAATTAAATGAGTATATTTCATGAAGATAAGAATAAAAAAATGTTATAACAATCAAAGATAAGTTTTAAAAAATAATATATTTTTCAAAATCACTAAAGTGGATATAAATTCATCCTAAAAAAATAAATAATTTCATATCCAAAGAATAATTAATTTTAAAATTTAATAAATAATCATTATAAGAGAAAAATAAAAATTTATAACCTTTATAGTGGAAATATAAAAAAAATGGATTGGAATTCCACAATAAAATGAAAGATTTTGAGAGTTCCCTTAACAATGGCATTGTTTATTTCATCACACTTATACATCCAATATAACCAAAATATGTATACTAAAACATTGATATAAAAGTATATAAACTTCAATTATGTATTTTTTCAATTATAATTATTTAAATTTATTTATAACCTTTTTTTAAATATAAAATGATCTGATTACATTTTTATATCATTAATTCCCTTTTTTCTTTCAATATTTTTGTTTTGATGAGTTTTCTATTAATTTGTAAAATTAAATCCAGAAGCATTGAAACATTAATATAAACACACAAACACAAAAATCCAGACACACACACATAGATATATATTTGATATAGGAGGATTTAACAAGTCATTAACGTGATGCTTAATGAATAATTGACAATCTTCTTATAAAAAGTTTAAATGACCATTAAAGAGTCATATCAAAAGAGGGAAACATATAATATATTAGGTATAAATATTTTATAAATGTTATAGTGTGTCATAATATATATATATATATATATATTACACTAAATATCGATAAAGTTGATGATAAATAATGAATGTATTAAACCCCCCTTGGTGGTAAAATTGATAATTAAAAAGGGTAATCGAAAGTGGGGGAGAGATAATATATATATATATATATTATAAAAAATTGTAACCATTATAATATATAATAATAAAATTAATATCAAGATAATATACTAATTATTCAAATTTGGTTGATTTTTGAATTATAAATGGGGAATGATTATGTAAAAGGAATCTAACAAGAAGAAAACTAACCTTATTTTTGGATTTTCTCATTTTCTAAGGCCCCAACTCCTTGAAGGATTAATGTTGGGTGAGTCCATTTGTAACTTCCTTGTAATGACCCAAACCCTCATAACCCCTTCCTTTGCCAATTATCGGTGTGACCGATCGGCACAACCGATCGGCACAACCGATCGGGGAGACTGATCGGTGGGACCGATCGACGAACCGATCGGTGTCACCCATCGGCGCGACCGATCGGTGTCCCCCAGACTTGGGGGGTTTTTCTACTGCAGCCTCCCCCATAACCCCACTTTTAGGACTTTTTAACTTTTTAAGTGTTTCAAGGCCGTTTTGATGCCCATAATTAATATCTTAAAATCAAATGAACCTCCCTACTAAATAACAATTAATCCAATCATGTGGGGTGTCCCAGCCGCATGGTCAACCCATGACCCTACTCCTCATACGGTTTCTCTCTGTATCATAACCATCCGGGAGTGCTGAATCGCAACCCTTATCAGCCTTTATAACCTAAAGTCTTATCCCTCCTGCTCGGAGTAACCTTCCTCCCGATGAGTCGTACCCCTGTTACGAGGTTTTACTTTCGCGTTTCGTGGAGTTCCCACCATTTCTATTTCCCAGTTTCCACGCAAGGACATAACATCAATCCTTGATCGTTAGGTAGGGGTTTCACCTTAGTCTCTCCTTTCGGTGTATCTTGCAGGGTGGGTACGCTACTGTATCTGTAGAATTGGATGAACCATACTTTAATGAAGACAATAAACAAATTCTAAAGAATGAAGGGGATGGGTGCATTCGATGATGCTGGTCTATTTTTCTCCTCTTTCATGATTAATGGTTCTTGGATTGTGTGGGATTATGCCTACTGAAAATCATGGCTGTTGGTGGTATTTCTTTGTGAATTAATAAACCCTTACCCCTTGTGATATTTAAATTGCTTGTATTTTGGTTGTGACCCCTTTTTCTATGTAAGGGAAATTGGTTAATTACGTATATTCGGATAAACAAATTGGAAGCACCAGGATCAACTCCTTTTCTATGATAACCCCGGTTTAAGACCAGTGGAATGGAAATCATGGAGTGTGTTAAATCTTTTAAATTTGAAAATACCTGTTGAGTTTTCCTTGTGTTGGTAGTATTGGTTTGGTTGTTTTCTCCATAGGCCTTTTGCAGGTGACCGTATGATTTTCTTGGTTGGGGGCTTAGATTACTGGGGGTGATGCGGGTGGGGATGGGATAAATTGTTGTTATACTTTGAGGTTGTATGTTTACTCTGCTTATATCATGAATTGGGGTGGGATCCTCTATTGTTGAGAAACCATTGGCTCCTGGATCTTGGGGACATGGGGCTGTATCTTGGGGTTTTCTTTGGTTCCAATACTTCTAGGGATCTCACTTATCCCTTTGATGTTGTGACTTTACAAGAGAACCAGGTGTGAATGCATAAATTGTTGTTGGGTGTATTCTTTCCTTGGCTTGTTCTTGTGCTTACTAGTTGCCCAAGTAGGTGCAAAAACTTATTTAAACATTATTTCGGAACATGAAGACAAGAATGGGACAAAAGGGGGATTTGGTTTGGTGTGAGTTGTGACTTGGGACTTGGGTGATGTTCTCTTCTCTTATGAATGAATGGTAAGGATAGTGTTCTTTAGGCTGGCTGAAGAAAAACCTAGATTAGGTGAGTGCTTGTTACCTATACATATACTTTTAGTTTTTGTGTTTCTTATTCGCTCCCCACCCAAGTTGATCACTTCATGCCGAACACCCCTTCTTCATGGGGGAGGGTGTTTTTCCCAACACTCCTATGAGTGGCTAGTTATTAGCTCCTTTTCTGATCCCTTTCCTGAATAGCCCAAGACTCTTGGGCAGGCTGTGATGGCCTTAAGTCCATTATTAGCCCAAGAATCTTTAGGCAGGGTAGTGTGGTGGTTGGCCCAGGTGTGTGTGGGAAGGTGGCTTCCCATGTATTTTCGGGATGAGGCCCAAGTGTCTTCGGGCGTGGCAGTAGTTCTTCTATCCCAGGTGTCTTCAGGCGTGGCAGCAGTTGTTCTGGCCTAGGTGTTTGTGGACGTGGTTACATGTGACAGTTGTGGCCCAGGTGTTTGCGGGCGGGATTTGTGGTTGTGGCCTAGGTGTGTGCGGGAGGGTGTGGCAGTGGGACTGCAGTGAGAATGGCGGGATTGGTTCGATGAGTAGGATGTCTTCAATAACCAGTGGGAAAGAGGCATGGGGTACCCAAACATCGAAGTGATATTACTATGCATTACTTTTGATTTGCGTTATTTGGGGAGTGTGCCTTGGTGAGGCTTGGGTGGGTAGTTTCCTTGTTAGGTGCTGAGTTATATCTTTTCTCATAGGGAATTAGTATGCCTTTCCACCTGTGCACGAGAGTCTTTGGTTTTTCCCTACTGAGTATACTTTTATGCTCACCCTATGTATATAAAATTTCTTTCAGGTTTCCAGGAGGACTTCAGGGATCGTGTTGGACCGTACTAGCTCAGACCCGGTGACAGATCATCGCAGTTGTTGTTGTTCTTTCTTTTTGGTATTTTTTTTCTTTGTAGTCTCCTTATACATTGTGTATTTTACTTTTGTAACATGCATTGAGAATGGTTCTTGACTTTACTTTCACTTCCAGCTTTGGTGTTATGGGATTTACTATCTTATCTCCCGATCCTATTAAAAGAAAAATGGTAATGACTTCCATTTATTATGTAGTTCTATACCCTTAGTGCTGGTCGCCACTCCGGGGCCTATTGAAGTCGGGTTTCGGGGGCTCATTATCTATCCTTAAACTTAAATAAGGAAGGGCTTGGCAATCTGCTGACCTTCTCTCCTATTGGTGAAGGTGGGTCGTGACAAAATGGTATCATAGGAGGTTGAGAGATAGGATGGAGTCTGGATTTATGTATAATGAGGATTTCATGGGATGGTAGGGCAACGGTGTTGGGTGACTTTGGTGTGTGAATTAGGCCAGGGAAGACCGGCTAGGAAACATGATTTTTGGGTCCCCTGTGATCTGATGCAAGGACACTGGACCTAAAAAATAACCAAGTGAGGTTACACTTATTTCAAGGTAGAGACCCTAGGAAAGGCACATGAATCATAATGACTTGTGTTACCGTGTTTCTGGGTGTTTTGGGGATTCAAAAAATAAAATAAGAAGCCAAATAAAATGTAAGAACAATATTCTGCACTACTTGGGCTTAGGAATTCCTTGTTTACCTTGTAGCTATGGAACCAGGGAGATGACCACGAGTTGTACGGGTGATCGAGGCCCATGAGGTTTACTGGGCCGATCAGCAGATGGATGATCTGAAGGAGGAGGAATACCAGTGCCAGAAGATGCTTCACGCCTTCCAGCAACATACCCTCGAGAAGTACGAGGGCGACACCTCTGAAATGAAGATGGAGGGCTGGCTAAAGGATCTAGTGATAGCCTTCGTCTTGATCCGGGCTCCGACTGAGTACTGGGTTCCTCTGGCTGTCATCCAGATGTAGGGAGCAGCGCATCAGCGGCAGGCACTCTACCTGGGGGAGAGGAGATAGGCTGAGGTGGCATGGGCTGATTTCGAGAAGGAGTTCTGGGCGGAATTCCTCTCTTCTATGATGAAGGCAGAGAAGAGGCAGAATCTAATATCCCTCCAGCATGGGATTATGTCAGTAAGGGAGTTGGGGATCAAGTTTAAGGATCTCCTCTACTTTGCTCCGGACCTCTTTCTTGATGAGGAGTCTCGGGCGAGACGTTTATAGGAGGCGCTCTGACCCTCCGTCCAATACTTTGTTACCCCCTTCACCTTGACGACATACATGGAGGTCCAGAAAAAGGAAGAGGTGGTGGAGAGGATGCACACATTGGGCAGTGTGTCACGAGAGTGGATTCAGCTAGGCCCATCAAAGGGAAAGGCCGTCAGCACCATACCTCTAGCATCAGGACCCTCTAGGTTCCGACCAGCAGGGAGCAGGCCACAGGAGTTCCAGTTTCGGTCCCCCTGTCCTCGCCCTTTCCCTTCGGGCTCAAGACCGAGGTGTTTTGTCTGTGGGAGCCATGGACATCTCCGGAATCAGTGCCCGGACCATGTTCAGTACGGCAGTGGTGGACAGGCCCAGTACCCGCCTCAGCTGTAGCTTCCAGTGTGGCCGTTCCAGCAGCAGCAACAGGGGCAGCGAGATCCTTCTCTTGCGAGGGCCGACATTGCAGGGGGAGGCCAACCTCAAGGCGCTCCTTAGGGACCTCGACTAGGGTGTGGTCGGGGAGGTGTCCAACAGTCGAAAGGCAAAGGAGCTGGGCATGGACAGTTGCATGCCGCGGAGGCAGCAGTTCCAGCGGGACCGAAGGTTGTTCGAGGTACGATTGGTTTGTCCAGTACCCTTTCTTATGCCTTGTTTGATACCGAAGATTCACACTCCTTTGTTGCACCCGGTCTGGCTCGTGCTATGGGTCTAGATTCCAAGAGAGTTCTAGTGCCCCTGGTGCTGAGCACACCAGTTAGAGGTCAGATTGTCTTGTTATATGTTTGTAGAGGATGCACACTAATGATAGGGCCACACCAGTCAGACAGGGATCTACTACTGCTACAGATACAACCATACGATGTCATCCTAGGCATCAACTGGTTTTTCTATGTGTGTGCCATCATTGACTGCTTTTGAGGAAGGGTTGTGTTCTCAGACATGGGTGGACGACGTGTTACTTTCACCGGCGAGTGGAATGGTTAGAAAGGCACTAGGCGAGAGGAACCCCTCCTCTCCTTGTTAGCTGAGCTGTCAATAGAATCAGTAGATGCTGAGATGGTGGAAGTACCAGGGATCGTCAGTGAGTTTATGGACGTCTTTCCTAAGGAGGAAACAGATCTACCCCCTCGACGTGATATCGAGTTTTGGATAGACTTGCATCCTGGTGCTCATCCGATTTCGATGGCACCCTACCGGATGGAACCTTTAGAGCTACGGGAGTTGTGGATTCAGATTGACGATCTGATGAAGAGGGGTTATGTTTGACCAAGTGCCTCAACATGGGGTTCTCCAGTCTTGTTCGCAATGATGGTAGATGTTGGTCTCAGGTTGTTCATATACTACAAGAGGCTGAATCATGTGACGATCAAGAATCTCTACCCTCTTCCGAGGATAGACGATCTTTTCAACCAGCTTAAATGGGTAGGATGGTTCTTGAAGACTGACCTATGGTCTGGATATCACTAGTTGAGGGTGAAGGAAGGCGATATCTTGAAGATGTACTTCAAGTGCAGATATGGGAACTTCGAGTTCGTAGTCATGCCTTTCGGTGTTACGAACGCCCTGGCTGTGTTCATGGGACTTTTGAACTTCGTTTTCTGGGAGTACCTGGACCGGTTCGTAGTTGTGTTCATCGACGACATCCTGATGTATTCAACATCAGAGGAGGACAACACAGAGCATTTGAGGACGGTTTTAGAGGTCTTATGACAACACCAGTTCTATGGGATGTTGTTTAAATGCATGTTCTGGACACGAGAAGTACACTTCCTTGGGAACGTAGTGTCCGAACATGGGGTAGAGGTAGACCCATCAAAGGTTGAGGTGGTTGTTTCTTGGTCAGCACCCAAGAATGTGGTAGAGGTATATAGTTTCCTCAGGCTGGCAGGTTACTATTAGAGGTTTGTACCCAACATCTCCCGAGTTGTAGCACCTTTGACAGCCTTGACCAAGAAGGACCAGGTTTTCATATGTAGCGAGTAGTGTGAGGAAGACTTCATCTATCTGAAGGAGAAATTGGTTAGTGCCCCTGTGCTGAGACTACCAGAATAAGGGGCGGCGTATGAGGTGTTCTGTGATGCTTCAGGGCAAGGCCTCAGATGAGTGTTGATGCAGCGACAAGGAGTGATCTCTTATGGGTCTAGGTAGCTACGACCTCATGAGAGTAATTATGTCACCCACAATCTGGAGCTTGCAGCGATCATTTTCGCTCTTAAAACGTGGCAGAATTACCTCATCAAATAATTCTTTGTGTTCTTCACGGATCACAAAATATTTAGTTATATCTTCTCCTAGCGGGACTTAAACTTATGGGAGCGAAGGTGGATGGAGTTCCTCCAGGATTATGATTTCAAGATTTCCTATACCTCAGGGAAAGGAAATGTGGTGGCTGATGACTTGAGTAGGAAGTCACAGAGGGATGCAGTCTGAGAGTTGGCGGATACTTGGAGGGCGATGGAGGAGTTGGCTACCCTTCACCTGGATGTGAGGATGGATAGTTGTAGAGGCTGCCTATATCATATGAGAGTACAGTCTTCTCTGTTACGTCAGGTGGAGGAGTCTTAGTGGGGAGACTCAGAGTGCGAAGTGAAGCATGACCGAGTTGACCAGGGCAATGCTCTGGAAGGGTGGACGAAGGATGGTCAGAACCAGATGTTTTTCCAAGAAAAGTTTCTTGTTCTAGAGGTGATTCACGGAGAAACCCTTATTGAGTTCCACAAATCACCCCTAGAAGTGAACCCATGAGTTTCCAAGATGTTCCAGGGTCTGAAGAGATAGTTTTGGTGGCCTAGAGTAAAGCGAGCAGTGGAAGAATTTGTGGCCGAGTGCCTAATGTGTCAGCAAGTGAAGGCTGAACACCATGTTCCAGGCGGGTTATTGTAACCTTTAGATGCCCCCGAGTTGAGGTGGGATGACATCTCGATGGATTTTTTTCATGGGACTACCCAAAGTGTAAGGAGGTTGTGACACCATCTGGGTAGTAGTGGACCGGCTGATGAAGTTGGCTCACTTCCTGGCATTTAAGGAGTCGAGTGGAGTGGATTCTCTAGCATAGATGTATGTGGCCGAGGTAGTGTGGTTTCATGGAGTTCTGAGTCTCATAGTCTCGGACAGGGATGCATGTTTTACCTCATGAGTCTGTAGGGGATTGCAGAATGCTTTTGGCACCCGACTACATCTTGGCACTGCTTTCCACCCCCAGACAGATGGGCAGACAGAGCGCACCATCCAGACCGTTGAGGACATGCTGCAGGCATGTATTCTAAACTTTGGGGGATCATGGGTGCTACACTTTCCTCTAGTAGAATTTTCCTACAATAATAGCCATCACTATACTATTGGCATGGCTCCATTCGAAGCTCTATATGGAAGGCCGTGTCGCTCACCCGTGTGCTAGACTGAGGTTGGGGAAGTAGGTTTTCTTGGCCTGGAGGTGGTGCAGAGCACGACAGAGAAGGTTCATCTTATATGAGAGAGGATGAAGGCATCTTAGGACCAACAAAAGTCATATGCCGATGATAGGAGGAGACCCTTGGAGTTCGAGGTCGGGGACCATTTATTCTTGAAGGTCTCCCCTTGGTGTGGACAACGTAGGTTTGGCAGAGGAAGTAAGCTTTCTCCCAGCTTCATCAGGCCCTTAGAAGTGTTGTGAAGGGTCGGTGAAGTGGCTTATCAGCTTGCGCTACCACCGCCGCTACTGAGGATACATGATGTATTATATGTTTCCTTGATCCGACGATATCTTCATGATGATTCACACGTCCTCAACTGGGGAGGGATAGTTATCGAAGACGATGCAACCTTCATAGAACGACCGATCAAGATTGAGGATCGTAATGAGAAATTACTTCGTGGGTGAACCATTCCCTTGGTTCTTGTGTTATGGAGAGATGGTGGGATTGAGGAAAGTACCTGGGAGAGGGAAGCGCAGATGTGTGCCCAATAACCCAAGTTGTTTTGAGTTTTATCAAGTTTTTCCAGTACTTGTTTGTTGTGTAACACTTACTTTGTTGGCTATGGATGTGCAGTTTCCTTTTCTGTTGGTGTGTGGGTGAAGTGTCCTAAAGAATGGGGAGGGGAGGACATGATCCCTAGTTACGATGCATTAAAGCAGATGTGCCTAAACCCATGCGGGTGAGTTAGTGCTGCCCAAAGCGGATAGTATCTTAACACGGAAGAAAGGAAACCCCTCTCCCACTAGACCGAACGGTTTGGCCCTTTTTTTTGAGTGTGATGGGGAAGGAGTAGTAGGTCATTTGTGATTGTTTAGAAGATAAGATGTTCCTATGTCAAAGAGGTTCACTCATGAGAGGTATCTTCCAGGGTGGTTGTTCGGATCCCCCCTCTTCCCTCTTGGTCTGGTTTTGATTCTCGAGGGCGAGAATGGTTTGATAGGTATCTGATGTAATGACCCAGACCCTCATGACCCCTTCCTTTGCCAATTATTGGCGCGACCGATCGATGCGACCGATCGACGAGACCGATCGGTGTCCCCATCCTTGGCAGGTTTTTCTTCTACAACCTCCTCCGTAACCCCACTTTTTGGCCCTTTTATCTTTTGAAGCATTTCAAGGCCGTTTTTAAGCCCATAATTAATATCTAAAAATCAAATTAACCTCCCTACTAAATAACAATTAATCTAGTCATGTGGGGTGTCCCAGCCACATGGTCAACCCACGACCTCGCTCCTTACGTGGTTTGTCTCTGTATCTTAACCGTCTGGGAGTGCAGTATCACAGCCCTTATCGGCCTTTATAACCTAAAGTCTTATCCCTACATTTCCTTTTCTTGATCATCTTGCTCGGAGTACACATCCTCCCAATGAGACGTACCCCTGTTACGAGGTTTTACTTGCGCGTTCTGTGGAGTTCCTGCCACTCATGTTTCCCAGTTTCCACGCGGGGACTTAACATCATTCCATGATCGTCAGGTAGGGTTTCACCTTAGTCTCTCCTTTCGGTGTATCCTGCGGGGTGGGTATGCTACTGTATCTGTATAATTGGATGAAACAAACATTAATGAAAACAATAAATGAATTCTAAAGGATGAAGGGGATGGGTGCAATCGATGATGCTGCTCTATTTTTCTCCTCTTTCATGATTAATGGTTTCTGGATTGTGCGGGCTTATGACAACTGAAAATCATGGTCGTTGGTGGTATTTCTCTATGCATTAATAAACCCATACCCCTTGTGATGTTTAAATGGCTTTTATTTTGGTTGTGACCCCTTTTTTCTATGTAAGGGAAATTGGTTAATTACGTATATTCGACAAACCAATTAGAAGCACCAGGATCAACTCCTTTCCTATGATAAACCTGGTTTAAGCCCAGTGGAATTGAAATCAGAGAGTGTGTTAAATCTTTTAAATCTGAAAATTCTTGTTGAGTCTGCCTTATGTTGGTAGTATTGGTTTGGTTGTTTACTCCACGGGCTGTTTGCAGGTGATCGTATGGTTTTCTTGGATGAGGGCTTAGATTGTTTGGGGTGATGCGGGTGGGGATGAGATCCCCTATTTTTATACATTGAGGATTTATGTTTACTCTGCTTATATCACAAATTGGGATGGAATCCTATGTTGTTGAGAAATCGTTGGATCCTTGATCTTGGGGACATGGGGATGTATCTTGGGGTTTTCTTTGGTTCCAGTATTTTGAGGGATCTCACTTATCCCTTTGTTGTTGTGATTTTACAAGAGAACTGGGTGTGAATGCTTAAATTGATGTTGGGTGTATTCTTTCCTTGTCTTGTGCTTGTGCTTACTAGTTTCCCAAGTAAGTGGAGAAACTTATTTAAACATTATTTCTGAACACAAAGACAAGGATGGGACAAAAGGGGGATTTGGTTTGGTGTGAGTTTTGTCTTGGGACTTGGGTGTTGTTCGCTTCTCTTATGAATGAATGGTAAGGATAGTGTTCTTTAGGCTGGCTGAAGAAAAACCTAAATTGGTTGAGTTCTTGTACCTATACATATACTTGTATTTTTTTTGTTTCTTATTCGCGCCCCACCCAAGTTGAGCACGTAGTGCCGAACACCCCCAATTCATGGGGGAGAGTGTATTTTCCAACACTCCTATGAGTGTATGGTTATTAACTCCTTTTCTGCTCCCTTTCATGAATAGCCCAGGACTCTTGGGTAGGCTATGATGGCCTAAATTCCATTATTAGCCCAAGATTCTTTGGGCAGGGTAGTTTGGTGGTTGGCCTAGGTGTGTGCGAGCAGGTGGTTTCCCAAGTATCTTTGGGATGAGGCCCAGTTGTCTTCGGGCGTGGTAGTAGTTCTTCAAGCCCATGTGTCTTTAGGCATGGCAGTAGTTGTTTTGGACTAGGTGTTTTCAGGCATGGTTATGTGTGACAGTTGTGGCCCAGGTGTTTATGGGCGGGATGTGTGGTTGTGGCCCAAGTGTGTGCGGGCGGATGTGGTAGTCGGACTGCGGTGAGAATGGCGGGATTGGTTCGATGCGTAGGATGTCTTCAATAACCAGTGGGAAAGTGGCGCGGGGTACCCAAACATCGATGTTCTATTACTATGCATTACTTTTGATTTGTGTTATTTGGGGAGTGTTCCTTGGTGAGGCTTGGTTGGTTAGTTTCCTTGTTAGGTGCTGAGTTATATCTTTTCTAAGAGGGAATTAGTATGCCTCCCCACTTATGCACGAGAGTCATTGGTTTTTTCCTACTGAGTATACTTGTATGCTCACCCAACATATATAAAACTACTTTCAGGTTTCCAGGAGGACTTCGGGGATCGTGCTAGACTGTACTAGCTCAGACCCTGTGACAAATCATTGTAGTTGCTATTGTTATTTCTTTTTGGTATTATTTTTGCTTTTTATTCTCCTTATACTTTGTGGATTTTAGTTTTGTAACATGCATTGGGAATGGTTCTTGGCTTTACATTAACTTCCAGCTTTGGTGTTGTGGGATTTACTATCTTATCTCCCGATCCTATTAAAAGAAAAACAATAATGCCTTCCATTTATTGTGTTGTTCTATACCCTTGGTACTGGTCGCCACTCAGGGACATATTGAAGGCGGGTTTTAGGGGGTCATTATCTCTCCTTCAACTTATAGAAGGAAGGTCCTGGCAATCTGCTGACCCTTCCCTCCTTTTGGTGAAGGCGGGTAGTGACATTCATAACCCATGTGCCACAAAAAAGGGACTTGAGTTAGTTGTCCACAAGACATTAGGCGTGCCTCACCATATACCAGAGGATATCAACTAGCCGTAAGGGTCATGTAATTGATTCTTAGGGATAATATACCCTCATTTGTGAGAGTAAAACACTAAATAAAATAAATAAATAAATTCTTAACCATATTTATCTGGTCAAATAATCATTTCCCATGATAACCAAATATAAATTACAACACTCAACTAAAAGGGATAACTTTCTATGATAATATAAGTGTCATGTGTCTATAATGAAACTGAAAATAAAGAGAATATGACTCCATATGAGGGTATTGAACCATGTCTGGTTCCCTCCTCCATGATCCTTCTCCAACCATCCACATATTCTAGGTCCTTTTCAATTATCCATTCATGCAACAATATAATCTATATGGTTAGTGATCAAGCTTCCTGAATAGGGTGTGAGTACAACTCAGTAGAACACCACCAATGGTGTCAAAAATATTTCTAGTCTAGAACATAGTGGGTATAGTTATATAAGAAATATGAAGAATTCATAAATAACTAGTTCTTACATTATCATTTATTCTTATCTCTTTAAATTACCTTAAGGTTTCCCAAGGAGACACGTACCTCAATACTAGCTTCATATCATGATAGTTCCTAAAGTGTTACCTAAAAAATATCATGTCTTAATACCTTCTTCTTTCTGAAGCTCTAAGCACTGAATTGTTATATGATATCTCAATATCTGATTTACCCATGCTAGACTTTGAATATTCTCCAGTGATTCCATAACCCAGATTTCCATGTTTTTCTATTCTTAAATTTCTCATTTAAAAGAAAAATTTCCAAATTTACCAATATCACAGACATAATTAAGATGACTGTGTTACCATGTTTACTCCTCAATAGAATGTCCTTTCTCCCATTCTCTTTACTCACATGTCTAATGACCACGTATCCATGTATAATTCTCAAATTATAATGACAATATTCCCATGATCTTTACTTGTAAGTATTATGACCATGTTAACATTTATACTTCTCAATTTTGAATCATTATGTTCCAATTATTTATCAAATAATTAATTTACTAACTAATTATCCACCCTAATCCACTTAATAATTCTATAATTAGTTAAACATGTCTTACTTTAATTAAATAAAAAATTAACAAAGTAGTTCAAACCATTAATTTATTTAAATAATTAATTAATCAATATAATATTTCGTATTCCATAATTAATTTTCCTAAACTAATTATATCATTCTAATCTCAACTTTCCATAATTAATCCAAAATTAATTATCTAGATTGTATAATAAAAGGCACATAATTAATCTATATTTAGTGATTTCAACATTTCCATTTTAATATCTCATAATTATTCCCCCAATTAATTAGATATATTACAACTACTACCTCTTATAATAAATTTCCCAGAAATAATTATCAAATAGGGAAACCCCTTATTCTTATGATTAATTCCCCATTTAATATCCAATTTTAACAATGATTTTATAAACCCATTGTTCAATATAATCAACCCAATTCATTAAAATAAATTACTAAAATATGTTATTGATTTTAAAATTTGTCATTTACATATCAAATCTGGTGCTATGGGAAGTAGATTTAGATCACCTACCATTTGATGGATTTTTCCAATGGAAATCCCCAAAATCTAAGAATAACAACATCATTGATAAATGATTAGGATTTAAAACCCTAAAACAAGATCAAGATCAAATACATCAAAATACCATAAATATAAATCTAGATCTATTATAATAGATCTATGTTTCACAAAAAAACAATGGTTTAGTTCCAATGAAACAGACGATATCTTCCATTAAAAGATCAAGGTAAGATTGATGAAAGAATAAGAGAAGCCTTTGGATGAAATCCTCTTACTAGGAAAATATAGGATCTTCAATCAGGGATATTTATCATGAAGAACAGTGTTCATGAGGCCTTGGAATCCATTTGGTTCAATGGTAGATCCTTAATATACCCTTAGTAATGTAATGTCATGAGTTAAGGCTACAAAGGGGGTGAAACATGTCATTAATACTAGAAAAGGTTTGAGATCAACAATTTTAGGATCTCAATGTCATCCTACACATGGTTCAGCCACATGGTTTGGAAAACAACGTTATAACCATGTATTTTCCAATTCTTTGTAGAGACCTCACATGTTTTCCTTTAATGGACTCACATATCATGCTTCAACCGTGTCGTAGCTACTGCCTTAAAAGATGTGTGAGTGTACGGTTTCACCTAGACATCCACACCATTTTTTCAATCCATGCACCAATAGTACATATCTATTTTTCACCAAAATTTTCTTATAATTTACCGAAAATCGCCCCAAGTATCCTCTCCCATAAATAGTACTTATGTAAATACAATAATAATTACATGAAATCAAACCCAAGATAACTATATAAAAGGTTGGGATCTTATAAATCCCCACCTTATAATATATCATCCTTGAGATAAACATCAAAACATTTATAATATTTTGATCCAAAAAGATCAGTCCATTGAGCCCTCATATCTACTTATCTTTCCCACAATTCCTCTTTCACATGTACATGTTTCTATAACACGCGATCAATTTACATGGTCTTTCACTGCAACAATTTCTCACTACCATCCAACACACATATTAGATGCTCTTAAAAGGATGCATCTATCTCAAGGTCATCCTAATCCACATAGATCACATGGGAATACTAGGATTTATACCTCCAAAGTTGTGATATGTGGAAAAAAACATGCATAACATTGTATATCTATAGAATAGCCAATTGGTATACCACCAGCCGGATCTATCCACTAACTAAAATGGTCTAACAAACTTGGGCACCAACATTCCTTGAATCTGTATCCTATGGTGACCCAACCTAGATGACACCCGAAGGAATATGTGATCACCCATTATAAAACATATGGGTTATCTCTTTCTTTCACTATATGAATTCTATCTACTTTAGGCCATAGCAAATTTTTTTTTGAATTAGTTTTACGTGCTCTAATATCGCCTACATGAGACTCAGTCCCAACAAATATGACTCACTATCCTCCATCAATCATAGTTGTGATATAAAAGTCATATAATATAGAGCATCAAATCGTGCCATCTGTGTAGTTTCCTCATAACATTTTTCATAGGATAACTCCAACAAAGCCATGTTCTTTTCCCAAGATCTACTAAAGTCAAGCACACATTCTCATAACATATTCACAAGAACCTATATAGTATGTTTCTACTACCCATCTATTTTTGGGTTGAAATCCTTACTCAATAATACCTATGTTCCAAGTTATTTCTGTGAGACATGTCTGAAATGTGAAGTAAAGCTTGAATCACTATATGAAACTATAGTTTGTGGAACTCTATACAGATGGACAATATTCTAAATTTACATTTATCCCAAATATTCTACTATGAATTTTTCCCTTATAGGTTGGAAATGTGTTACCTAATTTATTTGATCCACAATTACCAAAATAACATCATTATTCTTATGAATCATCAAGAGGCCTGACGAAGCATTTTCGTGCATGCTCTCGAAAATATTTATACTAAGTGCAGCATAGTGGTTGTCCTAGGACGATATCTTGAGGAGCTATCATGGTCAATACCTAACTACTTCTAATTAACTTATATATATATATAATAAAATGTTCAAAAATGAATATTGAGAATTGAAAATGAAATACTAAAATTAAACATGAAAATGCAATGAAAACATAATGAATGAAAATAGAATGATGTTAGAAAGAAAGAAGACGTTCCCGAGAGAATCACCCAGGTTGAACAATCATCATCTCATTATTAGTTTCATATTTAATTAATAAACACACTCTATCATATGTGTGAATATACTCTTTTATATGTGGTTGTGAATATACAGTGCTCTCAACGATTACTGAGAGACCGCACATCCACCTCCTTGATCGAGGGAAAATATTATAAAAGATAAAGTTAAGCCTTGGGTTACAAGTAGAGACACAAAGGTTCCTTACCCACTAAGATCCCCCTTTACCTAGCTCTAATAAAATAATAAACAATAAACATTAATATATAACAAGTTGGGTTCAATACTGGATTGATCCCCTGGGATGTTCCACATGTTATTTACTTATGATCATCAGTAGAAGAGATCACAGTGGAGAAGAATGGGGTGGAAGAACAAAATATAAAATGAATGAGAAGAAGATGAATAAAATAAAAATATATTAAAATTTCATAATACTATTACAATGGAAAGAAACTACAAAACAATTAGAAATGGCCACCCAGAAGTACCAATGCTTTGAGAAGTGGTGCGGATACCAAATCCGAACGTTTAAATGACCGAATTTGAAATAGGTGTCTTCATAAATGTTGTTCCATAACATCTCCTCCGTTAACCCTCCACATATGAGCTTTATTGGTCATTGTATGTAGGAGTTATGGCCGATTTAATCTAAGACATTTAATCTGTCCATTTGACTGGACAGATTCAAATTCTTCAACTTCCGTGGACATTATGACCCTCTCTTATGTTGGTTCATGCCTTTGGGGCCAAATAAAAGTTGTTCCCAACTTCAATTCTCGTCTCTAAATAATATATGGGACATTTTGGACCCGGGTTTCATATGTTATGAATTTATTACCCAATTGAACCATTTCTGCCTGGTGAGACGTTTCATCTTCCACATGTTGTGAGCATTCCCATAATTCATTAATGAGGGTATTTTGACTTTAAATTCATCATGGACACGCCTTATTGAATCCTATTTCCTTTCCATATGGAATCAAGTAATTTTTAGGTGTGTGATCCGAGTTATGCATCCATTACATATGTGTGTCTCAATCTGTCCGGCCAGAAAAATATTCAAATGCATTGAATTTTTACGGCCTATATATGATCGATTCAGCCCCTGGTTCAGAAGACATAAATGAAGGAAATTAAATAAGTATTATATAAAAATTTTAATCATAAAAGTTGGACATACATTTTATGAGAAATGACAAAAATACCTTTATGATAAAAATCTGTCAAAATTCTAGATATAACTTCTTTTGGTATTTAAGCTCAAATTACCACTATAACAAAAAAATGTGACAATTACCAATACAATAACACCATCATGGGATTATAAACAATTATTTACTGTATAAAATATATGAAAATTTTAGCTTCATCACTTCCCCACACATAAACATTGCACTCCTGGGAAATCATCTTACATCCAAATCAAATTCCCCACATCAATCAAAAATGATAAAATATCAATGATCTTATCCAAAATAGAAGGTCATCTTGTATCATATATGAAAAAAATTCTATATCATTTTAATTTCAATAATTAAAATTTTTTCAACATCATAAATCAATCCATGGACCAATCAAAACTTACCTCACATTGAATTGTTTTGTCACTCTTCACTCAAGAGAAATTGAATCTAGAGTTATAATCATACATGAAAATCACATGTATCACAATAGGTTTGTGAAAATTCTCATTTATATACAGCGTGAAACATGAATATGAATTTTATCATGAGGGATTAAATTAGAGGTTAAATGATTCTATGGCTTAGGGTTGGTGGGAAAATGATTGAAGAAGTTTCACGCTAGAAAGAGAAGGTTGGACTTTTAAGTACAATGAAAGATTAAATCATGGGAAAACACCGAAAATTTCTCTCTCAATCCCACTTGAAAATGTGAAAAACGAAACCACCCCTCTTTATTGACATGGTAAATGAGGTAATATGTGATTATAATGGATGATATCATCTAATTTCTCCCCCCTTTTAGCAAAGATTTAGAAAGGCACAACTTTATTTCATTTTATTTCTTTTTATATTTTTCATGGAGGATGAGATGAAAATTGAATACAATGAATGAATGACAATTAATACCCTTGATTTTTGGGAGATACATTAGTCAGAAAAGAATTTTCAATGTGGAATGCAAGCTCATCTCTATTTTTTCCATTTTTTAAGGTGATATTGATGAGACAAATAAAGAACAATAAAATGATGAAACATAGACAATTCTATTATTATCCACTGCCCAAAGTAATGAAACACACCTCTCACCACCCATAAATGATACACATCCCAATGAATACACACTAAAGGACCTTCCCCCACACTCAAACTTGAAATATCAATGCAAAAATACTAAAAGTGTGGGTAGGTATGGAAATATTGGCTTGTAATATGGCATAAACCTATAAGGCATTTCATGGAATCTAAGAGCTTACGAAAGAGAAATGTAAAGGTGGATATCAAGATAAAATGTGGCTAGCCAAAGATATGCCTCAATAATTTCAAATACATTTCATGAAATCTAAAGCTTCGAAAGAGAATACTCACAAATTATGGTTCTCACACAAAATTCAAGTTTCCCTCAAGATAGTGTGGGTATTAGGAAGAATATGTAAAAGTCGTTTATAATACCTCACATTATTGGAAAAAATAATTTGAGTATGTGTTTCATGGGAACGGATTTCAAAAATCAGTCAAACTCATTAAAATTCATGAAAATCCATTTCAAGGGAAAATAATTCATATCAATAATCATTTAAAATCCATTATTTCAAATACCATTTCAACTCTTTCAAAATCAATTGATGTGTGAAAAGTTATAAGAATATTCATTAAAGCTCAAAAATCCTAAAAATATAATAAACAAAAATGAAAAGTACACAAGAATAACTAAGAATGTTGACACTCCCCCACACTAAAATTTAACTACCCCTTATTTCAACTCAACAGAATATAAATATAAATGTAGAAAATCAAAGGGAAGGAAGTATACAACCCGACATTATTTTAGAAGTGGATGCCTTGAGTTAAACTTCTAGAGGTAGCCACTTTAAGACTACAAGAAATTAATGAAAATACATATGAAAAATAAATAAAAAGAATGATAAAGGGAAAAGAAAAGGGATAATGCTTGGTTTAGACCCCCAAGCGGGTGATAGGTTTTTACTACCCCTAGTCAGGAAGTTTTAGTGGATTATCCCCAATCAAAAGGTGGGTGTGGTTTCTTTGAGATGAACTAACACATGTGAGTTTTCCCAATGTCCATGATTAATCAATGAATGTAGAGAACCCCAAAGAAGATAAGAATGCTCCCAACCCACGAGAAATAATGAAGAAGAAATTTTAGGTTTGAAGTGGGAGGGAATAAAATATATGGGTGCTCCCTGTTATCTTCGGTGGTGTCCTCCTCCATATGGTATGAAAATTTTTGTTGAGGAGGTAGTCACACCACCATCTTCTCCATCTCTTCTTCTTCAATCACCACCACTTGAGTGTTCTCTTCTTTACCATCCATAGTCTACTGTATTTGTGTTGTATCATAAATTTCAAAGGAAGAGATGGTAGAAAACAATTTAGCTTGAATAACATTAAAACATAAAAAATTAATAAAGAAATCTTCCCTTTCATGTAATTTAGCTTGGTAATTGATCTCTTCAGACATTACCATTGGAAACTAAATCTCAGCAGATGCGTCTTCTTCCTTATATTCCCAAGCAAGAGAGAGGTAGAAAGTTTCTGATGTTTCATCATCAAGTATGGGAATATCATTTTTCAAGTTATCTTCGACAATATTTGTAACACCACACCCTTACCTCATTGGCTTGAGGAGGTAGTGAGGGCTACTTGGCCTTAAGAGAAGTTCTCAAGATGCCAAAGGCAGGAAATAAATGGCAAGGGCTTCATGATCAAGTTGGGGAACGATTTTTCCTTAAGAAAAAACCAACCAATCCATCCACTAAAAGCCACTATATGATTCATGTCAAATAAATTGTCAAACCATGCATTCCCAAAATACAACTAAGTTGTTCCACAACATAACTCAAAATCAATACAACCCAATATGTCCACAAAAAATCATAGTAGACTATGGAAATGAAACATCCAAAAACCACCAGCCATGACACCACCACTGCTCCACACCAAGCTCCAAGCTCCAACCTCCACCAAGGGATCACAAAGCTCCACTAAAGGAGGGTGATGCCATACCTTTTCCCACGTCACGGTACACAACATCTGTAAATACACCACAGTGCCAAAAGAAGGGGGTGAGTACTAAAACTCATTAGGATTTCCCCAAACGACTTCCTTACACATGCCACTAGGATAAAACCGTTATCACATGTAATAAATTAGTTTATATAAAATAAATCACAAGTGCAACCATTTTAATAATCCAAACATGCCCTTACCAAGCCATCACACCCAAACCAAGCAACCAAGGTAAATCCAACCAAACATGCCACAAGCCATCTCATCATTCACATGTTAGTGAAAAAATTCCATCTTGAAAATCAATGCACAACAAGAAACCAAATAACCAAACAACCAAACGGTGGAGCTTCCGTCTGACCCGTTCACCCATTCACAACTAGTGGCTCTTTCATCCACTTATCCATTGATGATGTCCCTTACATCCACATTCCATCCCCTTTTTATAGTGTTACTTCTCGCCACTTCCACACAACATTCCAAACAAACCAAACCAAGCATATAACCCACTAAGGTCACAACATCATGTAATCAACCAAGTTCCATTGCATATCATTCCATTTCACTAAATCATCCATTTATTGAAAACCATTTTCCATGCCAAAAAAATATCAATAAAACAACACTTTTATTGGAAACCCTTTCCATCAATCATTTTCCCAAATCAATCTCATCAACCCATTTTAAAGTCTACATTTTAAAAATCACAAGAAAAACATTTCACCGTAATACATTTTTTTAAATCCCCAAGACCTAAAACAAGGGATTTCCAAACCATTTCTCATGAAAATTCACAATTAATTTCATACATAACAGATTAATTGTAACCAAAACCATTATATTTAACCAAGTGGAGTCAAGAGATAAGAAACCTACATTTAGGGTTTCTGAGAAAATGACCCACAAACCACAGCACCTTCAATCCGATGAACGCACCAACCAAACCTCTCTAGATCACCATCCCTAACCATCATAAGCCTTAAAATAAACATCCAAGGAAACCCCAACCCTAGATCTGCAGACAACAAGTGGAAATCTAGAAAACCAAGAAATAGATGGATGTAGATCTAGAGGAAAACACAAGGAACCCAAGAGGAGAGACTTACCCAGGAGAAACCACCTTGAATCCACCTTGAAACCCCTTATAATCACTTCCAAAACATGTGGGAGTGCCCCTAAAACCCTTGAGAACCAAAAATCCTAAGTGAGGCTCGAGTGGGAGGAATAGAGGAGTGAAATGAGGAAATACCAAGTGAGATTGGGTTTTAAAGCCCTAACTTTAAGTGGCCGCACTATTAGCCTGCACAGTTTGGAAAACCGTGCGCTAACCGTGTGCACACCACTTCCCCGAGAGCCGGGGTCCGCACGGTTTCCTCGCATGGTTTGGGAAACCGTGTGCAGGCCGTACAAGGCCTACTGTCTCGAGAACAAGGGTCCACACAGTTTGTTGGGTTACCCGCACGGTTTCCAATAACCATGCTCAAACCGTGCAACCCTTTAAAATCCTCCAAACTCATTCAAAACCATTCCAAAATCTCCCAACCTCTTCCCAACTCATCCCATGCAAATTAAAAACATAAAAATTCATAAAAAGTGGCTACATATCTCAAACCGGGGTGCTACATTCTCCCCACCATTAGACATTCCATCCTGGGAATGTAGTGAACCCACCCTTTGCCAAAAGAGCTCTGGAAACTGCTCGATCATCACTTTCTCCTGCTCCCACGTCTCCTCTTGAATATGAACATGTTGCCACAAAACACGAACTAAACCGATTCTTTTAACATGTAAGAATTTATCTTGCCTATCCATAACCCGCACTGGCACGTACACCAATGCAGCATCTGGTTCCAGCTCAACATGATCCCATCGAATCACATGGTCACGATCCAGCTGATACTTTTTCAACTGCAAGACATGAAACACATTGTGCACCGCACTAAACCATGGTGGAAAATCCAAATGATACGCCACCTCACCAACCCACTCAAGAACCTCAAAAGGTCCAATATACCTCGGAGAAACATTACCTGATTCCCAAACCGACAATGTCCCAACCTAGGAGAGATCCTCAAGAACACATGATCACTCACCTGGAACGACAATGGTTGTCGACGATGATCCGCATACAATTTCTGACGACTCTGATCCATCTCCATTCTCTTCCTAATCAACTTTATCTTCTATGTAGTCTGCTGGACAAGACTCGGATCAACCATATAAGACTCACCCGTTTCCACCCAACATAGTGGAGAACGACATGGCCGCCCATACAATGATTCAAACAGAGCCATCTGTATGGATGACTGATAATTGTTATTATACGAGAACTCAACCAACGATAAGTGATCCTCCCATGAGCCACCAAAATCCATGACACAAGCCAACAACATATCCTCTAGAGTTTGTATCGTCCTCTCGGTTTGACCATATGTCTGAGGGTGATACGCCTTACTCATCGTCAATTGTGTTCCAAGGTATTGCTATATGGATTTCCAGAAATGAGATGTAACCCTCAGATCTCTATCTGATACAATCAAAACTGGAACACCATGCCTCTTTATGACCTCCCGGATATAAAATTTGGATAGATCTTCCACCGCATGAGATTCACGAATCGGGATGAAATGGGCCAACATCGTTAGCCGATCCACTATCACACAAATGGTATCGTGCTTCTTGACCCTTCTTGGGAGACCTGTGAAAATATCCATCGCTATCTGCTCCCACTTCCAAACAGGGATTGTTAAATACTAAAACCTTATTACTGGCCTCTGATGCTTTTCCTTGACCTGGTGAAAAGTAAAGCATATCGAAACAAACTCATCCACACTTCTTTTCATACCATCCCACCAGAACTGCACCTTCAGCGCTTTATACATTTTCTGAATTCTAGGATGAACAGACCACCTGGAATGATGATACGCCCTGTGAAGATCCTCCTAAAAAGCAATTAGTACAACCATCTGATCCTGAAAACAAAAAACTAAATCTCCATTCAGTTTCCACCCCTCAATGATCTCCACACCATTGAGTCTCGACCCCACAGTCACACACTCATAATCAGATATCTATGCCTCTCTAACTAGGGCAACCAAGTCAGGAATAAACAAAACTAGAAAGAAGACATCTCTATCGCTTTGGTCCTCACATTCCAACCGCATATCAGCTATAATCGACATCAACTGCCACTGGTCTGATTCCTGTTTCCCCACCTGAGAATATGATTTTCTACTTAATGCATCTACCACCGAATTTCCCTTACACGGTGTGTACATCAAGTCATAATAAAATATCTGGATATATTGCATCCATCTCCTTTTTCTCAAGTTCAAATACCGTTGTGAGAAAATGTGCTTCAAGCTCTTATGATCTGTATATACTGTGAATTTATCACCGAAGAGATAATGACTCCACACTTTCAAAGCATGGACCACTACAGCCAACTCCTAATAATGAGTTGGGTAGTTCTTCTCATGAACTCTCAACTGATATGAGACATATGCAACCACATGATTCCCTTGCATGAGAACGCACCCCAACCCTAACCCTGATGCATCGCAATACACCACGCACCCTTTTCCTGATTCTGGAAAAACCAATATTGGTGCTAATGTAAGACAAACCATTAGCTCTTCGAAACACTACTGAAACTGTTCATTACAATGGAATGGAACATTATTTCCTGTTAATGCTATCATTGGCGATTCCCAATGTGAAAAATCACAAACAAAATGCTGATAATACCCAGATAGACCAAGAAAAATCCGTATCTCAAACACATTCTTTGGAGGTTTCCATGAGATAACAACTTCTATCTTTTCTGGTTCCACTGAAACACCGCTTTCAGAAATCACATGGCCATGAAAATGAACTTCCTGTATCCAAAAGTCACATATTGACAATTTGGCGTACAACCGATGATCCCTCAAGATTCCCAGCACTATCTTCAAGTGCTGCTCATGCTCCACCCATGTCTTTGAATACACTAGAATATCGTTGACAAACGCCACAACAAATGAATCCAGATATATCTAAAATATCCGATTCATCAATTCCATAAACACCGCTGGCGCATTCGTTAGACCAAAGGGCATAACCATATATTCATAATGGCTAGATCTACTTCTGAAATCTATTTTAGAAATATCCTCCTTCCTCACCAATAATTGATGATATCCCGACCTTAGGTCGATTTTGGAGAACCATTGGGCTCCCCTCAACTGGTCGAAAAAATCATAAATTCATGGATGTAAATATCTATTCGTTATTGTAACTTGGTTAAGTCTACGATAATCAAAACATTGCCTCACGGTTCCATCCGCCTTTTTCACAAAAAAAACTGGTGCTTCCCATGAAGACGTGCTAGACCGGATAAACCCTTTGTTTTCTAACTCTTCTAACTTGATTTTCAATTCCCACAATTCAGCTGGTGCCATCCTATAATACGGAAGCGAGATAGGAATGGTCCCCAGAAGGATATCACTCGTAAAATCCACTTCTCTTACGAGAGGTAACCCAGAGAATTCATCAGGAAAAACATCCATAAACTGATCCGCCACTGCCGGAGGAAAACTCTTCTCAACAACCTCCACTGATTCCAACAACAACACCGCCAACTGATATGATAACGTACCCACTGCTGGTTCCAACAAACCCATTGCACCCTGCCTTTCATGCTTCTCTCCTCTAAAGAGATTTCTAATGCCATCGTGTGTCGTAAAATCCACTGTCTGCGCATCACAGTCGATGTGGGCCTTAAAAGATACCAGCCAATCCATTCTCAGGATTACATCATACCCATCCATCTCAAGCATTGATAAGTTCCACACTATCTCAAACTTTCGTACAATGATACAAAATTATCTACACAAGAAGGCTCAACACTCTCTTCGACCCAGATGATTTTGAAGTTTCAAAACTGAGGGAATCATTTCTACCCTTAAACCCAAAAAATCAACCACACGTTCAGCAATAAAAGAGTGTGAAGCACCGGTATCAAACAACACTTGCATCAAGGTAGAATTTAAAAGAATAGTACCTCGCATAATGGATGGTCCCGACTGATCATCCACCACTACCTGCTCAGCTCCGAACACATTTTTTCTTGCCACACTCTGCTCTTTATTGATCTTCTGAGGCGTCATGGTATTTTGAGAATCACCAGGACCCACTTTACTCTGCTGACGAAGGGTATGATGCTGCCCCTGTCCCGTCGAAGCATACGATGTCTGCGATCCCTGAGGAGTGTCATGCGCACCCAAACTTGGAGAATTCCGACAATAACATACAGATGCCCCATCTTCTTACAATTATGACATGATCGAGGTTGTTCCGTACAATCCCGCTTGATTTGGTTCATCAAACCACACTGAAAACATCCCGGCTTTCTCTGGGGCTTCGAAGGAAAATTTATCGATCCTGCCATCGGATTATATTCCATATTCCCACCCTGAGAATATGTGTCCCTCCTTCTCTTGAACCCAGGGTTAGAGTTCCCACTATTCCCCATGGGTACCACCATTCTTCCCCCGCCAGGAGTTCCCAAATGACCCCGCTCAGCAATCGAGGCTCTATTCACTATCTCCGTGTAATCATCTACACACAGCACCACTATCTTTGAATGAATTTCTTGCATTAACCCTGCTTCATAGATCCTTGCCTTCAACGATGTGCTACCCACCACATCAGGTGCAAACCACACTAAGTTCATAAACATAGCTTCATACTTCGTCACAGACAACTTCTCTTGCTTCAAACTGAAGAAATCAGTCGTACGGTGAATTCTAAAAGTATGTGGGTAGGATTGTTTATTAAAATATTCCTCAAAGCCTTCCCACATCATAACTTGGTCCATCCCCGCTTGGACTACCAACTCCCACCACTGAAGTGAAAGATCTTCCAACATATACGTGGACAACTTAAGTTTTAACTCTACCGGAGTTCCCAAGAACTCAAAGATCTTGTTCATTCTATTCAACCATGATTCTGCCCTTTCCAGCTGTGAATCACCCCTGAAGAAGGGTGGATTCTTCTTTTGAAACTGAACTGAATGATCCCCATGCCTTGGTTCATCAACTTTATTTCCACTTCCCACAGATTGGAAATCTTGCACTATACTTTGCACTAGATGCCGGTTCACCTAAGGCTCAGGTGCAACCACATTCTCAGCAGCCTCCTCCGGTTGGTCTCTACGACGCCTATCCGGTGCCATTTCTATCAACAGAAAACAAACAACCATGATTCTCACTTCTGTATACATCACGAAATCTCATTTCAAATCACATTACACAACACTATCACAACTAGCCTTTCCACCAGTTCACATTTTTCCACATGTGCCATATTTCACCATTTTGAAAACCAAACCATTTTAAAAATACCAATTTATTCCCATTATAATTATACATATTCATGTCACATCATAAATCATTATACCCTAATGAAATATGCATCTTAGAGGGATTTCATTTCTACCGTGCATTTCATGCTCATCTTATTGCCTACACCCACGACAATGAGATGTCCAATGCCTATAAGTGTCTCTAAAACACTTATGTACCCAACTCCCTGGTAACCTAAATTTCATCATAAATGGTTTAGCTACATCCTTTTCTACTATACATTCCATGTTCCGACAATCCTATGCTTTGCTACCATCCCAACTCAAGGAATGTACCACAACGAATGTCAACACCGAATCCGAGAATCAACTCTGAAGGACCGAATAATCTGATACCACTTGTAACACCCCGCCCCTACCTCATTGGCATGAGGAGGCGGTGAGGGATACTTCGCCTTAAGTGATGTTCCAAAGATGCCAAAGGCTGGAAATAAATGTCGAGGGCTTCATGATCAAGTTGGGGAATGATTTTCCCTTAATACAAACCCAACCAAACCATCCACTAAAAACCACTATATCATATATGTCAAATAAATTTCCAAACCATGCATTCAGAAAAGACAACTAACTTGTTCCACAACACAACTCAAAATAAATACAGCCCTACATGTCCACAAAACATCAGAGTACACTACAGAAACTAAACATCCAAAAACCACCAGCCATGACACCACCACATATCCACACCATGCTCCATGATCCAAGCTCCACCAAGGTATAACAAAGCTCCACTAAAAGAGGGTTATGCCTTACCTTTGCCCACGTCACAGTACACAACATCTGCAAAGATACCACAGTGCCAAAGCAGGGGGTGAGTACTAAAACTCGGTAGTATTTCCCCAAATTAATTCCCTACACACGCTACAAGGATAAAATCATTAGCACATTTATATAAAATAGTTTATATAAAATAAATCACAAGTGCAACCATTTTCATATTCCAAACATGCCCTTACCAAGCCATCAAACCCAAACCAAGAAACCAAGGGAAATCCAACCAAACATGCCAAAATCCATCTCATCGTTTACACGTTAGTGCAACAATTCCATCATGCAAAGAAATGCCCAAAAACAACCAAATAACCAAACAACCAAACGGTGGAGCTTCCGTCCAACCCGTTCACCCATTCACAACTTGTGGCTCTTCCATCCACTTATCCATTGATGGTGGCCCATCCATCCACTATCCATCCCCTTTTTATAGTGGTACTTCTCTCCACATCCCCACAACATTCCAAACAAACCAAACAAAGAATATAACCCACTGAGGTCACAACATCATGCAATCAACCATGTTTCATTGCATATCATTCCATTTCAATAAATCATCCATTTATTGATAACCATTTTCCATGCCAAAAAACATTTCAATAAAACAAACATTTAATTGAAAAACCTTTCCATAAATAATTTTACCAAATCAATCTCATCAACCAATTTTAAAGTCTCCGTTTTAATTTTCACAAGAAAATCATTTCATCGTAAAACCCCCTTTTTCAAAAAATCCCCAAGACCTCAACCAAGGAATTTTAGAAAAATTTCTCATAACAATTCACAATTAATTTCAAGCACAAAAAATTAATTGTAATCAAAACCATTAGCTCTAGCCAAGTGGAGTCGAGAGAGAAGACACCTACCTTTAGAGTTTCCAAGAAAACGACCCACAAACCACCGCACCTCCAATCCGGCGAACGCACCACCGAAACCTCACTTGATAACCTTCCCTAACCATCACAAGCCTTAAAATAAACATCCAAGGAAACCCCAACCCGAGATCTACACACAACAAGTGTAGATCTAGATAACCAAGAAAAAGAGTGATGTAGATTAAGAGGAATACACAAGGAAACCAAGAGGAGAGACTTACCCGGGAGAAACCACCTTGATTCCACCTTGAAACCGCTTAGAATCGTTTCCAAAATGTGTGGGAGATCCCCTCCAACCCTTGAGAATCGAGAATCCCGATTGAGGCCAGAGTGGGAGGAATAGAGGAGTGAAATGAGGTAATCCTGAGTGAGCCCAGGTTTTAAAACCCTAACTTTAAGTGGACACACGGTTAGCCCACACGGTTTAAAAAACCATGCGCACACCACTGCCTCATGATCTAGGGTCCACATGGTGGCCTCATACGGTTTGTAAAACCATGCGCAAGCCTTGTGAGGCCTACTGTCTCAAGAACAAGGGTCTGCACGGTTTCCTGGGGAAACCGAACGGTTTCCACTAACCATGCTCAAACCGTGAACCACTTTAAAAGTATCCAAACCCATTAAAAACCATTCCATACTCTCTCATACTCTTCCCAACTAATCCCATGCACTTTAAACACATATAAATTAATAAAAAAGGCTACATACCTCAAACCGGGTGTGCTACAATGTTATTCCATGATTCGTTGAAAAACATGTTGACCTCACATCAGTGAAATAGTTGGAATGTGTACTTCTGGGACCTCCTCAAGAAATGGCTGAGTGTGGGATGATGTGATTAATTCTTTAGTAGATCCTTCTCACCCACCTCAGGTTCTTTATCATAAAAAATTGTTGGTGAAATATCTTCCTCCAATTGTTCTGGTTCATGTTTAGGTTTTGGTTTGGATTGCTCTAGGGAAGTATGGACATATTCTATTAGCCTTTATATTTGAATATTTAGTCCTTATATGGCCTCATTAAGTTCATTCAACTGATATCTGTTGTACTCTAAAGAAACTTCTTCTTGTTGTTGTTGCACCTGTGAGTATTCATTCCATGCATAGTAGTCACAATTTGAATACATCATGAACAAAGTAGATTTTGTTTTGTTTTTGAATTTTATAATTTTTTTATTGTTTTTTTAAATGAAAGGAAAATTATTTACCCAATGTGAATAAAAATAGTGAATTAAAACCAGATGAATCCCCAACAATGATGCCAATTTGATGAATCATTTTCATGCACGCTCTCAAAAATATTTATACTAAGTGCAGCACAGTGGCTGACCTAGGTCGATCTCTTGAGGAGGTATCATGGTCAATCACTCAATACTTATAATTCACTTATATATATATAATAAAATGTTCAGAAATGAATATTGATAATTTAAAATGAAATAAAAAAATTAAACATGCAAATGCAATGCAAACATAATGAATGCAAACAGAATGATGTTAGAAATAAAGAAGACATTCCCGAGAGAATCACCCAGGTTGAACCTTCATCGTCTCATTTTTAGTTTCATATTTAATTAAAAAATACACTCCATATTATATGTGAATATCCTCTTTTATATGTGGTGGTGAATATATAGTGCTCTCAACGATCGTTGAGAGACAACACATCCACCTCCTCGATCGAGGGAAAATATTATAAAAGAGAAAGTCAAGCCTTGAATGGAAAGTGGAGACACAAATGTTCCTTACCCACTAAGATCCCCCTTGACCTAACTCTAATAAAATATGAAGAAATATACATTAATATGAAATTACTTGGGTTCAACACTGGATTGATCCCCCGTGAAGTTCCACAGGTAAGATACTCATGATCACAAGTAGAAGAGATCGCGGTGGAGAAGGATGGGGTGGAAGAACAGAAGATAAAATGAATGAGAATGATATGAATAAAAGAAAAATATATTAAAAATTAATAATACTATTAAAATGGGAAGAAACTAAGAAACAATGGATAATGGCCACATAGAAGTGCTAATGATTTGAGAATCGGTGAGGATACAAATTTATAGAGAGAGGAGGTGAAGAATTCACACTCAAAACATTTAATATGAAAGAGTCCACGTGTATGTGCTCTTAAATGACAGAATTTTAAATTGGTGTCTTCATAAATGTTGTTCCATAATATCTCCTCCGATTTCCCTCCAAATATGATATTTATTGGTCATCGGATGTAGGAGTTATGGCTGATTTAATTTGAGATGTTGAATCTGTCCATTTGACTAGACAAATTCAAATTCTTCAACTTCCAGGGACATTATGACCCTCCATCCTATCGGTTCACACCATTGGGACTTAATAAAAGTTGTTACCCACTTCAATTCACGTCCCTCCAAAAAAATATGGGACATTGTGGATTCGGTCTTCAGATGTTATGAATTTATTACCCAATTGAACCGTTTCTGCCTCGGGAGACGTTTCGTCTTCTACTTGTTGTGAGCATTCCCATAATGCCTTAATGAGGTTATTTTGACTTTCAATTCATCATGGACGTTATGTATTGAATCCTATTTTCTTTCCATCTAAAATCAATTCATTTGGAGCTGTGTGCGCCGAGTTATGCATCCATTATATTAGTGTGTCCCATTCTGCCTGCCCAGAAACATATTCAAGTTCATTGTATTTTTACGGACTTTAGATGATCGATTCATCCCCTAGTCCAGAAGACACAAATGAAGGATATTAAATAAGTATTATAAAAAAATTTAATCATAAAAGCTGGACATATATTTTATGATAAATGACAAAAATACCCCTATGATAAAAATCTGTCAAAATTCTAGATTTAACTGCCTTTTGCATTTAAGCTCAAATTACCACTATAAAAAATGTGACAATTACCAATACAATAAAAATATGGGGGGATTATAAAATATTATTTACAGAATAAAATATATGAAAATTAGAGCTTCATCAAGGCCCACCAAAAAATCCATGGTCACGTCATCCCACATTCATTTCAGAATAGCCAAAGACTGTAGTAAGCCTCCAGGTCAATGATGATCTGCCTTCACCTACTAATAAGTAAACCATATAGTCACCAACCCCACTATCTACTTTTTCATGCTTGGACACCAAAATTATCATCATAGGTCATGGTATATTTTTGTTTCACCTTGATTCACCACCCCTTATGAGGAAGAAAATTCGCACTTGAGATCCCCTCGCATGCTCGTAGACACAATAACTCGATTTATCACATTGATGATCTCATATTCATATATAAACCATTCTAAAGATGTCACCCCACCTTCATATATTTCTCTCAAGTCTAAGAACTCTAGATCCTCATAGTGTTTATCCTTGATTCATCTAATAAATATATACTCCACTTCAACAAAAACCAGAGTCATCTATCCCTAACTCTCACGAACCACCACATGATTCTCAACAAGATATGTCATCAACATCCACTTTGTTCTCAACTAATGACCAATCTATGTTTTATTTTTCTTTCTCAAGGGATCAACCACATTTTTTCCATTCTTGAATGTATATAACCATTCAAATTAAAAAGAAATCATATAGTCAACCCATTTCTACTGCAGAATATTTAAATCATGTTGTGAAAATATATACTTATTGATCTTGTGATATGTACAGATTTTAATCTTATCTCACAAAAGGTTGTTTCACCGACACTTAGTAACATATACCACTACTTCAAACTCGAGGATATTCATAGGGTAATTCCATTCATGTGGCCACAAATACCGAGACCCATATGTCGCAACTCGATATCCCTACCTTGGTATAGTTCCATGTCTGGTCCAAAAAGCATCACAATAAATCATATTCATCTCACCTAACTCAGATAGGGTCAAAATTCGTGCTGATGTTAATCTCTTTTTCAAATCCTAAAAATTTCTCTCACAATCATCTGCAAATTCATACATTACTCCATTTTTGTTCAATCCTGAATGTAGTGCTTCCAACTCTGAAACGTATTGGATGAATCTAATATAGTATCCTTCTAATCCCAGAAATATTTGGATATCAAAAAAAATCTTGGTATGCCCCCATGAAACAGCTACTTGATCATTATCAATGTCAACTAACACACCTACCTCGAGGATAATGTTCCCCAAGAAGTGTACCTAGTCAATAAAAAACAAACACTTATGTAGCATGGCGTATAACCGATTATCTCTCAGTGTACCCATGATGATGTAAAGATGTCCATAATGATCATCATGAGTCTTGGAGTACACAAAGATCTCATCCACACAAACCACCAAAAACTAATCCATATACGGATGAAAGATCATGTTCATCAAAACCATAAATAGTACTTATGTATTTTTCAACCAAAATGGAATTACAACATATTGATAAAGGCCATACATGCTTCTGAATGAATTCCCTGGTATATCATATGATTTTACTCTCAGTTGATCATACCCTAATCTCAAATTGATCTTTGAGAATGCATAAGATCCATAGAGTTGGTCAAAATGATCATCAACACATAGAATCTTATATCAGTCCTTCATAGTCATTTTGTTCAAATTCTGGTAATTTTCACACAAACATAAACTCCAATCGGCCTTCTTTGTGAATAAAATATGTGATCCCCATGGATACATACATGGATAAATAAATCCATTATACTACAACTCCTACAACTGAGTTTTAAACTCTTTATGCATAGATGATGCCATTGTGTGTGGTGGTATAGATACTAGCGCATCCCACAGAATGAGCTTGATAGTGAATTTTATATCTCTCTCAGGTGGTATCCCTATGTATTCTTCATGAAATACTTCTTGAGATAGTTAAACAACTGTGGAAACCAAATCTTAACTAAAACCCCATTCATCAAACAAAAGACTAGAAACTTGGGCTATGATCTCTCCCAGTTTCTGTGTAGTTGTCCCTACTCTTCCTGCATAGATATCCCACTATCCAAAAAGATTATACTGGTCATTCTTATGGGACATAAAGGTAACTCTCATATGGTATCAATGGAAGTGGCCTTAGTATGAGACTAACCATTCCATATCCATAACCAAGTCAAATCTCATCATATCATGAACATAGAGATCCCATAGTAAAGGATATTATTTGATATCTAGTGAACATCCCTTTCTTAGAAAGATATCTATAGATTTTACTCATAATAGTGTATTTATAGTCATAAATCTAGTCACAAACTCAACCACCAGGATCAAACCATTATCAATTGTTGCATATATAAATGAATAAGAGGCCTCAGTTTACAAGAAGGCACTAGTTGATATAGAATATACTAGAATAATACAAGTCATGATCAAAGGTCCATCATTGCTATCAAAATTTGTAGGTTGTACTTAATGTAACTGTGTTACCCCTCTTCCCTATGATACTGTCTGAGTCCCTTGAGTAGAACCACCCTACTGATGTGGTTTCTTCTACCCAGAAGAACCACGTTCACTACATCTACCACCTCGGCTATTAGAACTCCAACTACAAGCCATATTTGGTGTAGTAGATCCTCTTTCTGTACTATGACTATGCCCAGCTGCTCCTTCAGTTCCTTTATATTGCTGTGACATGCATAATTTCTCCATATTTACCACCATGACACAAGATTTAAACTCTACTATTGGTCGAGAATAGTGAAGAAGATAGTGTCCTGGCCTACCAAACTGATGAAACATCTCCCATGTAAGATCCTATCCAACCGAACCTCCTACCTCCATACATTGATTCCCACTACCTTGGCTAAATTTCTCATAACAACGCTTCCTACCCTCAGAAATCACACCTACTGATCATCCAGTAACAACTACCTATCAAGAACTAAAAGCCTCCCTCAGGTTCCCTTTATCTATGGGATCTTGATCAACCACTTTTTTAAAATTATTCATCCTTATGATATTCACATGAGACAAAATATCACTCTTTATTCAATCCTAAAAATATTTCTTTATAGTTTTCTCATCTCCTACCATCATATGAGAAAAGAATTTCAGATCTTTGTACCATCCATCAAAGTCCATCTATGATAGACTCCCCAAGGTCAAATGTATGAACTCGGTAGATTTCACTTAACCCTGCCTATATGGATAAAAGTGTTCCAATAACCTCTCCAAGAAGTCCTTCCATAACATACTGTTAGTCTATATAGTTCATACCTGAATGTCCCACAAGCACTTTATGGATCCCCATAACATTTATGTAGCCAACATGACCCTCCAATCAGACAAAGTCTCTAAATGGTCAAGCATTGCCTTTATATAGTCAACCTAGAATTAAACCCCGTCATGTCCACCCACTATAGTAAAATTCAGTGGACGTTGTAATTTAAACACCCATATAAACTTATACATACTTTTCAAGAATCACCCTGGGTCTCTTTCCATGAATTTCATGAAGTGAGTGATTTTCTCTCTGAACTCCTCCCCTTAATCTTCAACCGGCTTGATATGTGCCTCAGGTTTCCCAACTGGAAAGTAATTCCTAGGCACTCCCCTCGGTAATCCCCTCATCAAGCATCATGGTGATATACTATCTACAATTTCAAATACATTTATTTGGTCGCATAAAACAATTGGACAAAATTTACATAAGATTAAATAATCGTAATAAGACTTTTCCCCCACCTCACCACTTAGTCCAATTCGGGGGGCTATCACTACCCTTAACCATCATACACCATGTTTTTTGTTAAAAAAGTTAAAAACACTATAATAATAATGCTTCTAATTTAGAAACCAAATTATTCTTATTTTTCATCATTTAACATTATTTATAAATTCATGTTAGGAAATATTTCTCATTATAATTTCACAGTAATGAAAACAGTTCATGTTCAACAACTTACCCAAAACCTGATTCCCCATGCATGCCTAAAATAATTCATGTCCCAATAACCCTAAGTGACTAATATTATGTATGAAAACTCAAAGATCATTCCATTCTGGGCCACGAATAAATACTAAAAAATTATCATAAGCAATAATCACATAACCCCATAAGTGTGTCACTGAAGGTGAAATAATATTCAACTCTAATAGAAAATGGAAATAAAAATAATCCCACCCTGAGTACTCTGGTTTCCCCTCATATATGGGTTTGAAACGTCTAATTACGAGCTCATTACCAAGACCTAACTTCTCCTAGTATCATTTCTTACTTTTTCAAAACAGTATGACAAAAGAAGGAGAAATAAAAATACAGCATCTGATTGCACTTTGTAATGTCCCGACTTAGGTTACACACAAAAATGCCTCAAGTCTGTTCTCCACATGTCCTCAGGCATGCCACCACATATTCTAGATGATGCAGACGAGAACCAAGGGTCTTTTATGTCATTCATGGGAAGACTATACCATCATTTATTAGAGTAAAATACGAATGGAAATAAATAAACAAACAGGACAACATATTTAACCAGAACAATACTCATGTCACTAGATTACCAAATATGAAATACAATACTAAACTGAATGGGAAAACATGATATGACAATATTAGTGTCTACTATCTATAATTAAACTTAAAATAAATACACTACAACTTTTCAATAAGGTCTTGAACTATGTAATGTTGCCTCCTCCAAATTCCATCCCTAATCAGCCTCTTATCCCATGGACTTTTCGTTATCTAGTCCTACAAAAATATAATATATTTGTGTACCAATCAGGAATCCCTAATACAGTGTAATTAAAAATCAGTAGGCCACCACCAACGGTGTCTAAAACTAATCCAGTCAAAAAGATAGTGAATGAATTTCTATAAGAAATAAGAACAATTCATGAATAACCAGTTATTACATTATCATTTATTTTAAACTAACTACACTAACTCTAGGGTTCATAAGGATACCCGTACCCCCAACACTAGATTTGACTCATACTAGATCCCAATGTGTTCCTTAGGTAATATAAAATATTAATTTATTATTCTCATTGAATATTGAAGTATTCAAAGCTTCTATGATATATCAGTAACTGATTCGAGTCATGCCAATATTTTAATTTTCTCATATGAGGCCATAACTCAGAGTTCCATTAGTTTCATTATTTAATTTCTCATTTAAATTCCACATTTCCAAAGTCACCAATAACACAAACATAAGTAAGATGACCATGTTACCATCTTAATAAATTGAATGACCATGTTCTCATTAAAATTACTCATAATTATAATGACCATGTTACTATGTATAGTTCTTAATTTAGAATGAATATGTTCCCATTCTCTTTACTCATAACTATGATGTCCATGTTACCATTTTAACATCTCAATTTATAGTAACCATAGTCCCATTCTTTATCACATTATTAATTTAGTAATTAATTGTCTACTTCAATCCCATTATTAAATCAAAAATTAGTTAAACACGTCCATTCTATTAGATAACTCAACAATTAACTAAGTGATTCAAACCATTGATTAATTCATGATTTAATTAATCAATATCACAATTCTTATTACATAATCAATTTCAGGGAATTAATTATCTCATTCTAATATCAACATTCCATAATTAATCCCACATTTAATTATCTGTATCATATTTCTAATGTCACGTAATTAATCTAAAATTAATTATCTCAACTTAACTATCTCAATATCTCATAATTAATATCCATATTACATATCTATATTAAAAACCCTACCTTTTAATATAAATTTCCCAAATTAATTATCTAATATGTAATTTCCTTAATCTAATGATTAATTCCACAATTAATTACTTTTTTCAACAAACTTTTCATAAATCAATTCATCAATATAATTAACCTAATTCACGAAAATCAATTGCTAAATGGTCCCAGAAGTTCTACAATTTCACATATACAATCAAATCCACGATTATGGTAATTGTATTTAGGCCACATACATTAGTTCATTGATGGAGGATTTCCCAATGTAAATCCCCAATATCTGAGCAACACAACGATATTGATAACAGATCTGAATCTAAATCCCTAAACCAAAATCAAGATCATAGACATCAAGATCTCATACATCTGGATCAACACCCACAATAATATATCTATATTTCACAAAAAATGTTTAGATATAAGAATACAGAGGATTTATTTTATGAAAATATTATGTAAATATAGAATAAATGATGGGATAAGCATCAGGATGAAATCAACTTACTGGGAGAAGTGTGTATCTTCAATTCGGGCTTTTGAAGAATGGTGTTCTCAAGGACTTGGAATCCCTCCGAGTCGATGGGATAACCATAATTTACACTTAGGAATATCAAATCACTAGTTAGTGCTTCATAAAAGGTGAAATAGGTCATTAAATGTTGAAAACAAGTGGGATCCACAATTTGAGGATCTCACAGTCGTCTCCTGCACCGTTTAGTCACACAGGTTGGAAATCTATGCACTAACCATGAGTTAGCCACTACAATGAGGGGGTCCTCACATGGTTTCCTCACACGGACTTCTAAACTGTGATTTAACAATTCCAAAGCAATGGCCTCAAAAGATCAGTGAGTGAATAGTTTCTCCTAGAAAACCGCACAGTTTGTACAGACTCTATGCCAACTATACACAACTCGTTTTCTCCAAACTTTTCATAAAATTCACCAAAATGCACCCCAATCACAACTCCCATCAAAGGTACTTTATTAAAATAAAAAAATGATTACCTGATATCGTGATCAAGTTATCTTCAGAAATGGTCATGATCTTACAACACGATATCTTTAAGCAGTAAAGTGTCTTAAAGGGAGATGTACGGGTTGAATTTGGGCACAAAGTTTATTCTTTTATGTTATTTATCATTGGGTTCAAGAGATTAATTATACATAAAGCGGAGGATTATTTAGTGTCAAAATAATAGATTTAAAATTAATTAATGTGCAAGGCATGACATATTAGTCTCAAATATTAATAAAAAATTAATTATGCACCCCTTAGGATAAATTTTTATACTAATTACATGATATATAATTGTGTTCATGATGATGTCATTGTGACATTGTTATTTTAGCTTATTTATTTATTTTATCAAAATTTATGAAAAATATAATAATTTCACAATATCAAAATTTTGAAGTCCTAATTACAAATATATAATTTAATTTATGAAAATGATTTTGAAGCTCTCTGAAAATTATTTTTTTAAAAGAATTTCTCATATGAATAAAATCATTTTTTAACCAAATAAAAATATTTTCTATACTTATTAAATTTTAATTTATTTTAGGAATAAAATTTACAATTTCAAAAATAACATTTAACTAATAAATAAAATTTTTTATTTTTAAATTCTATTAAAAATATAGAATAGTATATTTTACTATTCAATAATAAATCAACTATTTTATAATGTTTTCAAATATTCAATATTATCTAAGTTTTTCATGATGATTCAAATTTTTAAATCTATGTTACCAAAATAAATTTCAAAATTTTGTATATTAAATATTAATTTTTGGTTTGGAATAAAAATTATGTATTAGTAAACAATTATGATATAAGTAGATTGAATGAATTAAAATATTATATTTATTAATTGAAATATTAATTTATAATATTTTTATGTTCATATATTTTTATTTTTATTACATTGGTTATTTATTATTTAGTTGCCATGTTAATTCCTTAATTGTCTGGAAATTATTATAAGAGTAAAATTTATATTAATAATGTTGTCTTTCAATTACCTATATAAACATCTTAAATAATAAACATTTCATACACATATATTTCTGTCATGTTTTTCTATAAATCATTTACAAAATTCTGATCTCATTTATATTGGATTTTTTTTATTTTTATATAGGTTTTAATAAAAAAATTATTTCTAGGAGACAAAGAAACAATGGATTATAAAATAATTATAAAGTTATTTAATTTTATTTATTACCACATTATAGTATTTTTAATTTTACGAAATGTATTTATCCTTTGTATGCAGATGTTATAAAATAGTGTTAATTTTTTTACAGAGTGAACGTTCTTATACTATAACTCATATATAAAAAACACACACACATACACAGATATATATATATATATATATTAATAAATAATTTTTTATATATATATTCTAGGGTCATTATATCTATGAACCTAATGTTATATTCAAGATAAAAAAAATTGAAATCATCCACTATTTAATTAATTCAAATGTTTATAGTAGTTACAAAAAATTTATTTTATACTCTTAAAAAATAAAGTGTTTAATTAGTTCAAAAATATACATATAGGATATGAGTTTCCTAAATTGAGTGAGAAATTGAGTGTTCAAAATTAAATATTTTGATATTAATGTTTTATTTTTTCTTTATTTATTCAATACACATTTCAATTATGTTTCGAAACATATGTAATCTGATAAATCAAATGCAGTATTTTATTACAAAGTGGGGTTTTTAATTTTTTATAAAGAATAAAAACATTTTTTTCATTACACAATTAAGGAGACTATAAGTGTCAAAAATAATTTAAAAATGGTTTTATTAATTTCTAAAATAAACTAATAAAAGGGGGATAAAAATAAAGTGGTATAATTAATTTTCATGTGGTGAAATATCAATCAATGTTTAGTAGTTATCTTTTATGTATAGTATAAAACACATTTATATATCAAGTGAAAATGGATTATAATTTGATTTCCAACATCCTATAGAGAATTCATTGAGAAAAAAATTCAGTTATTTATTAAATATATATTTATAAACAACTACTTTATCAAGGTGTGAAGATATCTCATAATTGGTGGGATCAAAATAATGTTACAGTCATCTTATTTCCATTTTATTTCTTGTTTCTAATCTCAAAATGTTCAATAGCATAGGTTCTATACCCCTTAGGTGAAATTTTGTGATTCTTTGAGTCACCCTTGGGATACACTACTTAAGACTCCATTAAATTCAATTGTGATGTTTCATTATTAAATATTTAATTTAAGACAGTTGTGTTTTCTCTCAAGTGGTATTATAAATTTTTTTATTTATTAATTTCAATAACAATATGAAATTATGGATTCTATGCGTTTCAATAATTCATATAAAAAATTATTTAAATTTTTTATCAAATAGTCATGATGTAATTTAATCAATATCAATTATTTGTTGTTGATGTGGTTTTTAATGATTTAAGATGAACACAGGTTTCCAAAAAATAAAAAAGGTCAGTTTATGAAATCATTATATATTTAAATAATATAAATATATATATCTTAAAAATTAATTATGCTTGAGATGATTCAATAAATCATTGATATTTAACAGTGTGTAATGATATCCAATGTTAGAAGCTTTATCGACTTTGTCATGGATGATTAGTATATGTGAATGATTCTATTTTTGATGATTTACTAGATATTGATGGGATTTTGAAGTGGTTTAAATGGATTAAATTAAATTATATGAATACATATCAAGTTCGACACAGGAAAACATCGATCAAAAAAATTATTCTATAATGAAATTAATTGTTTAATTAATCATTGAAACAAAGAAAAATATTAGGTCTAAAGGACTCTTACACTCTTGTGGATGATAATTTCTCTTGATTTTAAGTATATAACATTTGTTCACTAAATATTTGGGAAAAAATTTAGCACTACTATTATAAGGGGATATTGGGATGAAAAACATTCATTCCCCAAATAATCCTATAGAAATAGATATTTGTGAGTATATTAATATTCCATCATATATGATAAAATATTTTCCTTGGAAAATTATACCCATCACCAAAAAAATTTGCGTTAATGTCTGATTCATGATATGAAACATAGTTGTGGTAGCTATTATTGACCTATTTTAATATTTATCACTATGATCAATCTCGTGTGAAATTTTTGTGATGTGTAATAAATTAAACAAAAAAGGATGATGAAAATTATCTTTTACCAAAAGAATAAAATATTTCACTCATAACCCGTAATAATAATAGTAAATTAAAGGGTTTACCTTCATTATTATCCCCACTTCCCCCGATCTCACATCACCCCAATCTTGTAGTGCACCATGGAAGGCCACTCAATCCCAAATCTTCGATTCACTAAATTTTCTACCAATATGTTTTTAATCATCATAATAAAGAGTTATCTAATCTCCTATTTAGATATATTTTGGGTTTTTTTAATCTTACATGAAGTAGTTTGAGAAGACCTTATATAAAGAAATGTACCAAATTATAATGGTTTAACAGGTGTTCAAGGTTACTGAAAATTTATTAATCCTAATTTGGATGTCTTTTGAGTATATATTAGTTATTTTAACTAATTTGAGGTATTTTCCTCATTTTTTATCATTTATATTGAATAGATTTTTTCTATTTGGTAGAATTGGTTACTATAAGAATATTATTTTGTGTTTTTATTAGAAATATTTTTATATTTAAATTATTTAACGATATATAATATTGATAGATTTTTAAAAAAAATATTTAATTGATTAATTAAATTTTATGCTTGTGATGATGCAGTTTTTGATGAATTGTGATAATGCGTTAATTGGGATAGTGATGTCAAACCATGTTTGATTATTATATTACGATTTTTTAAGTTCAAGGGAATATAGTTTTGAATTTTTTGGGATATGTATATATATATATATATATATATTAGTATATGAAAATATCTATATACATATATACATTTTAAAAAAAGTATTAGATTATATATATATATGTGTGTGTGTGTATGTATGTATGTATTTATGTATATATGTATGTGTATGGGTATGTAAATATATTATTTATATGTATATTTTTTAAAAAACATGTTAGAGTATATTTGATATATTTATATATAATTATGAAATCATGTAATATATATACATGTGAATATATATATATATATATATTAATGTTTAAAAATGTTAATGGTTTTAAATATATATATATATTTACATAAAAATGTACATGTTTGTGTGTGTGTGTGTTGACATGTGAATGTACATATATAAGCGTTTTAAATGAAAATACAATGTTCTGGGTATATTTACACACACACACACATACACACACACACACACATATATATATATTAATAACTTGTGAATGCTCATATATAAACATTTTAAAAATATATAAAGTTTTTGATATTTGTGTGTGTCTGTATCAATATGATATGAAAATTTATTAAAAATAAAATATAAAAATATATTTGATTTGAAAGTTATATATATATATATATGTGTGTGTGTGTGTATTTATAAACATTTTAGAATAACTTATAATATTATATATATATGCTAATATTTTTTTAATAAATAAATTTGTTTAAAAATGTATAAAAATATATTTGATTCAGAAATTTTGTAGTATATATATATATATATAAATGTGAATATAATTATATATATTAAAAAAAGTCTGAGGTTTTTGATATATATATATTTAACTACATAGATTTGATATTTATTTTTGTATAAAAACGTGTAAAAATAAATTTGATGCAAATATTTAATTATGAAATTATGTAATATATATATATAAATATAAGGTATGAAACAAATAAGAAATATTTTTTTCATAAATATGATGAGAAAAAAAAATTTATGGAAAAAATAACAAAACATTAACTATAATATTTTTTTATATAAAAAACATAATAAAACATGTTTTTATGTATAAACAATTACAATTAAAAATATGTAGAATTTATTAAAATATTAATTAAAAATTATTATCGAAACATATTCAATACCTTGAAAAAAAATACAAAAATATGGGAAATTATAAAAAATTATCAATAATTAATAATTAATTAAAATGATGTAATAATTTAAATAATTGGTAATAATCATTAAATAATTTTTAATAATTAATATTTAATTATTCAGTATTGTTAATAATTATTACATATTAGTCTAAATTATAAAATATTATTAAAAATTGCAAAATTTGTGGAAATTATGATAGTCTATAAAGGATAATAAAAGAAAAAATAATCCATTCTGGTAATTAGTAAAAATAGGTGATATTTAAAAAATTCAATAATAATTAACAAATAATTAATATTACATAATAAATATTCTTATCAATCAGTTAAAATTTAAAAATATTCATCATAATTACTAAAAAAATTATACATTATAAAAAATAGTAAAACTAATAACAATTATTATAAATTAATAATATTTTTTATAAATGTAGTATTAATGAAAGTAATTTGTATTAATTATTATATGATTTTTTTATAATTATTAAATAATTAGTCAACTCTATTGATCATTAATAAATGTTTTTATTAATTACTAAATGTTACTAATAATTTTTAAATGTTAGTGAATTATGATAATTTGTACTGAATTGTATAAAAATATATATGAAATGCTAATTAGACAAAACAAAAATCTAATAATAATATTTTGTTTTTTATAATGAATTATTTTTATTATTAATTATGTTTTTTTCAAAGATAATTATGTACTTATAAAGTAGATATCAGTTTTAATTACGTGATCATGATTGGATAAATCATAAAAAAAAATCCTAAAGGATCAGTTATAAATCATGTATTCATTGAGGGTGTAGAAACATTTATATCATTTTTAACATTAAATTCACATGTTTTTTTCTCAATGAAAAATTATATGTCCATGTAATAAAGGTTGTCTTGGGATAAATTAAACATCTGAAAATTATTTAATTCATCTACTACATCTTTGTTTTCATAATGATTATTATTTTTATTGTCCACATGGTAAAAAAAATTCAGTAGAAAGTAAAAAAAATTATATTAATAATAAAATTTAAAAATTGGGTACAAATTAATATTGTACAATATATCCCAGAAAAAAAATATCTCAGAATGATATTCCAAATCTGGAATCAGAATACTCTTAATTTTACAATTATTTATTATATACTAAGGAGTCTTTATATCTTAGATTCTTGATTCGAAAAAATAACATTTTTTCAAATTTCATTACTATTAAATAAATATATAGAATATAAAATAGTCTTTTATATAATATATTATCTTTTTTTAAATCAATTTTTTCCTAATTTAAATACATTAACTATATGTTTCGATGAAAGAACGATGTGAGTCCAAAATTTGGGTCTTAGTTGTAAGAAAATACATGCATGTTCAAATGAATGTGTCTTATATTATGGTGATTGTGAATCATTATTTTATAGTCCAATATGATAATAATACTGGTGTAAAATGGAAAATTGTAGAATACCTATATTTCTTGTGAAAAAGTTGAGGTATTGTTTAATTACACCCCGTTTAGAGTATTTATTTATATATTGGAAAAAATCTATATTAATAAACATACATAAATCAAATATTTACATTTTAAAAAACCTATAAAATTCATATGATTGATTTTCATAGAAATCATTTGATTAGATGAATTCAACTTTAGAATCCAAACCCTGTAACAAATGGTTGGGTAATTCTAATTATTTTTTTGTCCATTTGGTGATTACGGGTGTCAATTTTTCTATTGGCTTGTTTTCATTAAACCATAAAACTTACCTCCTTAGATTATATTGAAGTAACCACATATATATCACTATTAATTCCATGAAAATAGAATAAGAATATAAATGTTTATTTTATTCCACTAATTGATGTGTTAATTTCATTATAGGAAAACTATTTAAGTAAATTTGAAAAAATTGTATATTTGAATTTTACACTGAATGTTTCATTAATGTGGATGATCAATGACTTATTTTTTATGATGTATTATCTTGATGGAGTACACATGGTTAAAAATTGTGTATGTATTTGATGGATGAAGAAAAAGTGTTTATGCAAATCAATTTAAGAAAGACTAGTTATTGTTTCTTTAATATGAAATTTATTCCTACAGATCTCCCTTTTTTAAGGAATAAAAATAATTTTATACAAGTCAAAATTAAAATAGTTGAACCACTATAAATATTAAGTATTTGGGTAAAATCTCTCATTTTTCATTACATCTTGTTACTTTTTGAAAATCCATGAATGAATAAAAAATAAATGGGTTTTTGAAAGAACATAATTAGATAATGCAGAGTATTTCTTGAGACCTCATATATTGGCGTTAATTCTTGATCATCACGTGTTATTTGTAATTCTTATTGAGAAATTGTTTTTTGATTACTTATTTTATACCATTTTGGACACACTTTTTAATTCTAATGATAATTTAAATGCAATGTTAGATCATTACTAAATTCATAGACCTCCTAAAATTGACTTATATTAAGATGAGTGATTGTATAATTTATTTATGGAAATAGAAACATGAAAAATTTCTAAATAACTACATTTATTATTCTAAAAAGATACTAAATATTCAATGTTACCATAATATTATGCCTCTAATTCTCCCCATTTCATAAAAAATGAGCATATTACTATGTAGAATCCATGGCTACCATGTCATAATTTATGGATTACTACTTATTGTGCATAAAGAGTTGGTGAATTCATTAATCTGGGATGTCTTGACTGAAATATAATATTTCTTCTTATATATTTTTCTGAAAACATAAAAATAATATGTATTTCATATTCTAAAAGATGTTTTCAATTTAATTTTATATAAATTATGGAATAAATATCATCATATATCATGGACTCAGTGGAACATTTAATATTTCATTTTCCATATGAAGCTAAATGTGGAGGACTGAAAAAAATTTCATTCATGTATCAGTTTAAGAGATATTTGAAACAATTATAGAAGAAGATATGTAACAAACCATCCATTGAAAGATTGATTAGAGAACAAAACTTACAGGATAAATTTTCAAATTTCTTCTCTTATTATTTTAAATCAGAATATCCTTAAGAAAAAAATTACATCGGTTAAAATAAGGAAAATTGTGATTATGAAATATACTATCAACTTTAAATTTTAATCATCCTGAGAATTGTTTTTTGGTAAGGAGTGATTTATTTCATATTAATAACTACAAAGTGCTCATACATATTCATATTTAATTTTAATGAAATAACATGTTTTTTAGTATGTATTTCTTATTCTCATTAGTTTAAAATTTTAATAATAGATACATTTATTTACATTATTTTTTCATTGACTATATGATAACTATATCAACATTCAATTTATATAAATTACATCTGATTCTGTTGAAAAAAATCATCAAAATATTTATTCATGTTGGTTTCAAATAATGGTAAGTAATGTTTTATTTATGGAAAATTAAATAAATATTGTAATGATATATATAATTATTATTTTTTATTGATTTATAGAAACAAAAAATGGAAGAAATATTGATGTTTTATTAATTATTCTCAAAATATCTCTATCAAAAGTGGTAAATTCTTATATTGGGTATGAAATTAATGAATTTACATTCCATACATGCATATATGGTGAAAAAATAAAATAATTAATAATTTTTATTGTTTAAAATAATATAATCTTAATGAAGGAAATCGTAAATTTTAATCTATATTGGATGAAAAAATTGAGTTTTTTATATGGGAACAATATAATATAACAATGTTTAAATTCCATTTGGTGGACATTGATTGAGATTTGTGAGTTCATCTATGACGTGGATTCAATGAAATTAAATATTTTAATGAACTTGCTTGGATACCCTGGTATCCAATCCATCAATGACTTGGCCTGAAGGGAATTCTTAATCCCCAAGGGTTGGTGACTCAAACCTATAATCATAAAATATAAAATATGGAACAAATTTTCTACAAAAATAATGGAATAAAATCAATAAGATTAAGTATGCTCAAAAATTCTTTAGGACAAACTAATATAGACAAATTGCAATGTAAAAAATCCAAAATTGAACTCAAATCGATGTACTCTATGTCTAAAACACAAACATCCCAAGATTCAAACACTCAAAGCCAAAGGATCAAGATCATCCACCTCCTCCAAGAGACACATTCTATTTACTTGGATCCAGAGGATTAAAATCTACAAAATTCAAAAGGATAATGTTGGGTGTGAGATAAAAATCTCAATAGGGTATCACCAAGTGTTCTATAATAAGAATCCATAATAATAAACCAAATCATTATTTGAATTTTAATAAAAAGTGTCTATGGAGAAACAATTGAATATTTAAAACAAAACATGTTACATTTTAGAATTATGGAACACATTTCAAACATGGATTCAATAAATTTTTAATAAATTATTGTTTATATAAATCAATTGGAATGAGTAAATTAGTTTCATAATCAATGGAATATATATCAAAATAATAATAATGATCACCATGGTCATCTTCCTGATTGCATTACAATTTCTGGTTATAAGACTCTCACACTTTTCTTATTAGCCATCATATAAATCTATTCACACAAGTCCCTCAGGATCCAGCTATATATGACTAATCAACATCCCATCGAGGATAATATATCTCTAAATAATTTTTTGTTAATGTTTTCATTGAACAAAAATTTATATAGAATAATCATCCTAGTTTCCATGTCCCAAATAACCTACATAAAACAAATGATTTCGTGTTCTCAATCTATCAATTAAAAAATGGAAAATAATATCATTTCATCTCAAATATCATTTACAATTGAATTGTATATTTTTTTATTTCAAAATCCAATCAAATTTCAAAACAAAAATGGTATGGTCATTATTTAATGAATATTAAAAATTCCCATTAACAGGTTTTCATCAATTCAATTTATGCCACATTTTAAAATCAATTCTCAAATCATTTTATAATTCATTAATTTCCAAAATATTCCCTAAATTCAAATTACTATTAAAATTAGCATTTTGCCAAAAAATAAATACAATTTCGATTTCCAATTATAATTCACATGGAATTGGTATTTCATTATATAATTTTAAAAAATTTAACTAAAACCGATAAAATAAATGTTTAATAATATGGTGAAACTCAAACAGAACCACATATCATTAATCATAGTATCCAAATTCAGCATCTTCAGTGGGATTTTCAAATTATGTACCATGGTCACAAAGATCATGAAATATGACTTATAATCAATATCCAAATAAATTGGGTATAGTTCTATTACACATATAAAATTAAAAAAAACTTATGGAGTAATCAAAAAGAGAGTGCATGAGATAAAGAATGGTAGTAGAATCACTTACTAGAGAGGGATTATATTAGATTATCCACATTTAAGTCAACATTTGAATGTATTTTGAGGGGATTAAAGGTTATATTTAGATCCTCCATGAACATAGAATTTGATATTCCTTAAGATACAGTCATGTGGGATTTCAAAATAGGGGTTATGTTAATTTTAAAATAATATTTTTTTAATTAAATTTATAGTGTGTAAATTAGATGTGAAAGGACACATTTTGAGAAACATTGTGCACCCTAATTATGTGGACACCAAATAGGTTTCATTGTTTCCACTAGGTGGACTCATGGATTTTCAATCCATTTTCAAACCATGTAAAACCCCACTTCTGAAGTTTTGTTGGTTTTACCTGGGTGGGTGCATAGTTTTCGAAAACTATTATCTAACTATGGATAGCCTATAAACATAAAAAAATTCACATTCCACACAAAGCAACATAACAATTACCCCAAACAGGGATCAGAAAAAAGGAGGTTTTTATGTACCAAAAAACTAGAAACAAGATGTCACAACCTCCACACTATATAGAGATTATATTTCTAGAATGCATGTGAAGATGTTTCCATATGAAAATGAGGATGCCACTAACCTCTCATCATCACCTCACTCTACCAATTCACATTTCTATTATAACTCTATTACCAATGTACATGATACCAAGTTATCTTCCTCACATAAATTAACCTATTAATAAAGTCATTTATCAGGATAGGATGCCCAATCAAAGATAATTTGTGGTCAACATCAAGATCTCTCCATCTTGGAAAATGAGATGGATCAAAAAGATACTTTTGAAGATGAGAAACATGGAACCTGATATATATTTATGCCAATTATTTTGTAAGTGATAAATTTTTATCCAACTTCCCATCCTTTTTTATAAATTAAAATTATTCAAATAATAAGGATAAATTTTCCCTTTCCACACAATACATTGATGAAAAAAATGACACGTAACATTCCAGATAACCTAGTAAGAATCTAACAATTAAATTTTTTATGATGGCTATTATAATAATATTTATATCATATATTTACCTTAAAAATTATATAAGGAATCAACATGATATTTACTATCATCTCCATGAGAAATCATGGTATAAACAGGGAACCATCACTGATCTATGACCCACACAAAGATGATTTAAAGGGACTTCCATACAAGGCCTCAAAAGGTGAAAATCGGGTCATGCACTAGTAACTATTGTTATAAGAAAACTTAATTATCCCAAAATAGTTATTATAAACTCCAAAAAATGTAGGAAATATGTTTGAATCATGTTCTCAAGAATATGTATATACAACTCTTTATATCCATCTATCCATAGATGGTATGTCATACTAAATCAAACCACAGATCCCAGTGACTATGAAAGGCCTCTCCAAATGTGTGATGTAAAACATATATCTCTATTAAATACTATAATAGATATAACTACTTTTAAATTAATAGTATCTTTCACTTAGAGATCTCCCAACTACTCAAATTTGGATATCTCATTAATGAGTATAAAGTGATATGATTTTTTTTCTTCATTTCAATCAAATCACATATTAAAATATTATTATCTAGTTATGAAAAACAATTGAACTCAATGTTCATATGTATCTCATCCTAGATACAATTCGGAAATAGATGTGGCTAAAGAGAACTCAGGCCTCTATTGCATGGACGTGACCTGTTAGAAATTATAAAAATGACAGACAAAATAAAAAATGTGGTATATCATGTTTGGACACTACAATTGATGCCACATATAAAAAAACATCTTTGTGGTTCCTGGTTTCACATCCCAATGTGTGTTATAAAAATCCACCATCATGGATTCTCTCATAGTTAACGGAACAATAAAATTATTATGAGAAAATAAAATACCCACTATGGAGAATGGACCCTTAGTAACAGTATCGTCAACATAAAGAGAGTATTTAATGCTATGGAACTCATTAGTAAGATATTGTTTCTAAATAATCATATCTAGAAGAGTGGAGGTCAACTGAGCATAGGCAAAGGAAACCTTGACCCATGTTTCCCAAACTCCTATATGAAACTCTGAAAAAGTGACACATTGTTCCACTCTTATAATGATTTATTTATGTCATGGATTATATGTGCCTAGTTCATATCATCAGCAACAAAATTCCCTTTCCCCAAGGTATAACTGATTTTGAAATAAAATGGTTAATGGTACCCCACCCAAGGCCTCTGATTGGGATTTCAATAATTTTTTGTAATATTTAACACACGATATTATATTCAAAATATATAGTAATTCTTTATGTGAAAATTTAATGCCACCAAATCATAAGGGCTTGTATCACAACCACAATTTCATGATGTTGGGTTTGATAGTTTTTTACATGTGGACTTAGTTATTAAGATACCTAAGCAATGAAGTGATCATCATTCTTAAGAACACAACCAATACAAACCATGTTGCATTGTACATGGACACATAGACCTAACCAGACATTGTAAGAGTCAACACCAACATAAATGTCAAAAAACATTTCATCTCAACAAAATACTATGACATTTCTCATTCTATACAAAAATCAATCCCTTCCGATTTAGAGTAGTCATCATATAAGGAAAAATCAAGAATCACCTTATCAATAAATTATAAATAACTCCATATCTTCTCACTGATGAAGCATGTGATCCTCCTTGTACTTATAGTAAACTATGATTTCATCCATAAAGACCACTATTCATGTATCATGATACACATGGAATATCATGTTCCTCAAATCCATAATGACTATAGTAGAATTGTATAGACCAAATGGAAGTAAATTTTATTCATAATGGCCATACCTACTCTAGAAGGATTTTTTCTGAATGATAGATCCTTTTATTCTACATTGGTGATAATAATAGCAATGATGAATATTTGAAACCCATTTCACCAATTTTCACTTTCCAAAAAGATCATTAATATATTAAAAATGATAATTTTTTCATTACTATGGCTTGATTGAGATTCTGATAATCCGAACATAGGAAATGTGACCCGTCAAAATTCCTAACTTATAGAACATGATATTGACAGGGTTACACACTAAATCATATAAATACATTCTTCAATAGATCATCCGACATATATTTTTAGTCATTCATTTCATCTTGTTTCGTGCTATAATAAAGAATATACAATAGTTGAGTATGTGGCCCTAAATCAATTGAAAACTCTACCTCCCCTACAATGGGAAAACTAGAAAATTAATATAAAAAAATGTTAACAACCTAGAAGAAAACTAGACTGGATTAGGAATTAGATATTACCATTCAATATCATAAGAAAATAATGACAATACATTCCCCAACTCTATATAGTAATTTACCTTTCTACTCTAATTTGGTTATAATTCTCCAAAAAATATAATTCACACCCCATGAGGTGTAGTAAAGAGGACACATTGAAGGTAATAATAAATTATGGATTTATATATGATGATCCAATATATCCTGAAAATGAAATACAGAGGTTTCATATTGACAACCATAAAATTAAATATAAGATCAATATTTTCTATAGACAAGGAACAAGTATGAAGATGAATACCTTTCCCTCTATTAATTATAATCATTTTAGTAATATCTATCACATAAGATAAAATCTCCATAGAAAATTTTTGGAGGTTTGAAATAGTATTTTATATATATGAATTAGAATCACGAGTACAAAATAAACCAGCCAGAAAAGATTAATATATAGTGATGGTATAAAAAATAGTCGATGGCCTATATCTAAATCCTTTATAAACTCTTCAACTATGTAAAGAAGCTTTGTTTTGGATCCTTGTGGCTATAAAAAAATAGATCCTGAATAATCTAATTGCACCATAGTACATTTTTCTTCTAATAAAACCATGCCATAGTATAGGGTAAAAATGATATAAAAAAACTTATTAAAGTCTTCTAAATATCTATTTGATACTCAGATCATGGGTGCCACAGGGAATGCCCTTTAGAATTAATAGGTTTTTGTACTAGAAGGAAGTCAAATGGCCTCTACCAGGCACATTAGGAGGTCTATAACAATCAAAAAACAAACATTCACTACAATATTTATCACACCTAATTTTCCATTATTGTGCACTCATAGAACTACCATTGGTAGAGAATGAAACTCTTATCAATCCTGGATTACCATCTAGGTCGTTCAAAATCATTAAATCCCTATCCAATATGTCATCACAAGGGGTGGGATTAAGAAAAAAATACCCATAAAGAATATTATATAGAATTACCATATCTAAACATTGAGTCTTCATCATCTCATTTGATAAAGTGTTATGTGAATATTGTACAAGTTCAGAAAATATGTTGGCATAATCATTCATGATTCTATCAGCCTCATCATTTTTGAAAAACTCCGTAGCATTATCCAACATTATATACTTTGGATACATTTGATATGTGAAGAGAACCTTGAATTCCTTCCAATTTAATCCATCCTTTATCATCATCCTAATCGAATCCCCTCATTTCCTTCTAGATCCCACCATCACAAAGGTAGAACAGTTTACCTTATTATATTCCAGAGTTTCCCTAAAATAAAATAGAATATCTATAATTATTATCTAGTCAAAAACATGTTGAGGATCATTAGAACCATTCAAAGCTGGTGTGTTATTATGAATAAACTTATAAATGTGATTACGATATTCATCCCTATATAGTTTCACAAATGAATCCTGAGGGGGTATGGGTATAGGTACATGTCCCATAGCATGGATATAACATTCAATAATCTCAACAATATTTTTTACATGGTAGGATTTTCTCATTGTGGTTCATCAGCAATTTGCTTTGGAACCTATTCATATTTCTTCTTAGAGAAAGATTCAAAGAAACACCATCAAACCATAGTGAATACATTTTAATATTACTACTATCAACACATAAATAAGTGAAATAGGGAAATTACTCCCATCAAATAAGAAAAATTGATTTTTATTTAAACCCATCCTAATAAAAATCAGGGAAACGAATAGAAATAATCCTCATAAAACCTTTCCCCAATAATTTTTTTACTTAAGGGTCATTACGATGACATATATCCATGAAATCACTCTGAACTACCACCTGTGTCCTAAAAAGATACTCTAAACAACATGTTGTCATCAAGAAAGGATTCTTCATTGGAACATTTGATACTACTTTGTCCGGAACTTTCCTGGATACCCTGGTACCTTGGTACCTGATATAGAACTAACATGTCCTGAAGAGAGTTCTTGATCCCCATTAGTTGGAAAATTTCATTGGGAATCATATAATTAAAATGGGGAAACATTTACAAAAAAAATTGTATGGTAATTGATACATAATTGGGATTGAAACTCCTCATGGAGAAAGCACTAGAAGACTTATAAATATCACATCATGGATAAAATCTACCTAACTAGGTTCTCATTAGAGTTTTCATCATTAATAAATTGATAGAGAATAATCATCCTAGCATGTTAGTCCAATATGACCCATTAACTAACCTATATCACCTGTTCTCAATCATACAATTTAAAAATGTAATATTATTTCACTTCAATACAACCAACATTTAAAATTCCATTTCCCATGTTTTCTTTTTCAAATTCCAATTTACATTCAAAAATAAAATGTATCTTTCATCAATTCATGAAATTTAAAAACAAAAATAGTAAAATAATTTTATAAAATCAATTTAATACATATTTTAAAATAAATTCACACATAATTTAAAAATTACATCAATTTCATAAATATCCCTTAATTTTATATTTCCTTTGGAATTATGTCTTTCCATAAATATATGATAATTAATTTTTTAATTCAATTTTATGTAGAATTGGGTTTCCAAAATTTATGAAAATTAAATTTAATTCAAACAATGAAATCAATTTTTAATTAGATGGATAAACTCAAACAGAACTACTTACCTTTAATCACGGTATCAAAAAATCAACACATGAAGAAGGATTTTCCAATGATTAAAGATATAAATGAATATCATGAAATAAAACCTAGAATCAATATCCATGTATGTGATGTTTATATCGATCAAACATGTTATGATATAACAATATTTATGGTGGAAATAAATATATAATATAAGTGAAAACATGAGGATAATCCCTTATCAGAGCGTGATCGATTGTGATCCTCCATGGTTTGATCCACCTAAGTATGGGTTCTGATGAGAATAAAAGGTCTTTAAGAGCCTCTACGTTATATAAATTAATGATTCCTCGAGCTAGGGTTCAGTGGTAGATCAAATGGGGATTTGAGAGATTTAAAAATAATTTCTCAGAAATAAAATTACTGTGAGCATGGTATACTAGTTAGGGTCACATGGTTTGAAAAAAATGTGTTCTGTAACCCTGTTCCCCTCTACATGGGTTCATGGTTTCAACATGGTAGACACACAATTTGTCAAAGTTTTTTCCAACCATGAAAAAAACTACTATCTATGGCATTATGGTTGTCACGTGGTGGGTTCATGGTTTGCGAAAACCATGAACCAACAATGTATAGCCTAGAAACATGAAAAACAATTGTAATGTCCATCTAAAAACCCAAAGGAAAACCCCATCCAAGTTAGGATAAAAAGTTGAGGGTCAAGGTTTACTTAAATATCAGTAATATGATGTTAAAAATATAACACTCTTACTTCATCAAATGAATTATTTATTTTATCACACCAATAACATCAATTTTATAATAAAATCTACAGTAATGGTTTTAGAGATTTTCGATGATAGGTGGAGTGTAATAAAATTAAAATCTCCTAAAAACCAGTTTCTTGAAAAAGAAAATTGTTTTGTGGAAGTGAAACATATTGATGTATTTCAAGAAAAATTCCCAAATATATTTTTTTTCCCAGTGAGATATAAATATTGATAATGACCCCCCAGATACGTTTTGTTGATATTGATAACGTCGACAAACTAATATGGGATAACGAAAATGAATTTAGTTTGAAAGTTGATGACACTAGAACTAAAGATGAAAATGTTTTATTTAATGAATATGAGGAACAATATGATGAATGATTTAATATATTCAGTTATTTATTAGTTTTTTTATATTTTATATTTTTATTTACAATTATATAAAGATAATATGTTCTATTTCATGTGGATAAAACCATTGATCCATTCCTTTAATTAAGTAATGCTAGAAATTATTAATTTTTAATATTTGATATCTTCATTAACAAATATTAACCCATTACAATATTTTATATATCATTGTATTTATTACTTTTTTATATTTTTTATATATATTAAAAAATATTTACATGTTAGATTATTATGTTTAGGAATTTATATAAATGTATTTATTATATTATGGTATTTTTTAGTTTTTATATTTAATATTATTATTTATAATTTATCTCAGGTATGATTATTATATTTTGGTTTTTATTAGTTTCTTATATTTAATATTTTTATTTCAAAACTCTTATAGTTAATATTATTTATTTTAGAAGGAGGACGATTCTAATGATGATTTATTTTATTCTCTCACTAATGTCAAACTTCTTGATGATGATTCTAATATATATAATATATAAGAGGTTTCAGATATTAAGAGTGGTTTGGTCTTGATTGAATGGTGATTTCAAATCCTATTCTTGATAGTTGTTCATATATTGATTTTAATCCACAATTATGGAGGTATTTTTAATTTTTAATTTTAATTATTATCTATTATGTTTTTGTATTAATTTTTGTAAATTTTTTGGATTATTATTATTTATTTGAACAGTATTTCTCATTTAACTCTATGGTTGGGTTATAATATTCTAAGAAATTATTTTCCTTATCCATGGGTCTCATGGGATCATGTTAAAATTTCTATTTCTCATCAAGAGTTTGACCACTAGATTTAATTTTATTAAATAATATACCTTATTTATATTAATTTAATTAGTTAAATTTGTATTTTAATTTTATTGTAGATTTATAGTCTCCAATTTCTGATATATTGATAACTCTTATTGAGTAGGAATTAGTGATTATGTTTTCACAATTTTTTACACAACTCTATACCTAGATCCTTGGATAGAGTTTCTTCAACTAGTTTCAACCAGTCGTGCATCTCCCATCAACCAAAATATATCACAACTTAGGTATGGTATGGATTGTTCTCTTGCTAGATATGAGGGATATAAATTAGGACTTTTATGGAATTATTCCTTTTTATTACATCAATGTAAAGGGTGAGAAGAAGGCCTAGTGAGGAAAACAAGGGAATTAGTTTACTTGTAAAATCAATAAGAACTTGAAAAAAACATAAAGACATGAGCAATGGATGTAGAGGAGATTCATAATGAAATTAACTTGAAACATAACATGAAAATGTGGCTACAATATTTAATTTATACATTCATGAACAAATCACCAAGGTTCATCTACAAGGTGTCTGGAAAATTACCAAGGTTATTCACCAAGGTATCGTGAAACTTATCATCTCTAAAGATTAAATTCATTACCCAATGTTTTGCAGTGATATCCGAAAACACCCTTAATATGTATTTATTTTCATGTTATCCATATAGATAATAATGAAACATTTCATAAATAACCCATAGAGAGTAAAAGTAACGGGTTTCACTTCAAAATCGTGACGTTTTAAAAGTGCTTAAGAATGTGATCATTATGTCATTTATAACCCATGGAAAGGGAATGAGTGTTATATGTATGTCAATTCCCAAATAAAAAAGATAAATTTTATTTCTTGATTAATAACCATGGAAATGAAAATAGATTTGGGTATTCACATAAATAAAATAAGAGAATTGCTTTGGAAAGGTAGTGATTATGAGATGAAAATTATGGAGCATAAAGGCTATACAACATGGATTTAGAAAACATTGAAAATAGAGGGGGCAAGGAAAACCCATATAGAAATAACCCATAATAGAGTATAAGTAAATAATAACATATAAATAAGATCATGGTGTGGAATGACATACCACATGAAAATGAAACTTGAAAGAGAAGAGAAAAAAGCCATTTCCTTTATGAAAATTTGGCAGTCTAACGACATCACATAAAAATTTAGTAAATAAATCGATGAGTGAAGATATGTCCTCTCATCATTTGGACATGAAATGGACAGTAATAAGAATATATAAGATTATACCCCCACATATTAAGATGGAAATTGGAAGACATAACTTAAAGGAAATCCTGACATAAAAGAGGAGGGTGAAAGGTTCTCTTATGTTGAAGAGTAACTTCGAAAGCTTGAAGTTCGGGAGATTGGGAGGCTTGAGGGCCCCATGGGAGGACTCCTTGGGAGGTAGAAATACCATATGATCGTTGAGAAAAATTTTGGAATGAAAATAATGAGGAAATGACTTGGTATTTATAGGAAAATTGAAGGAATAAATTATTAATTTTCAAGGGACACCTCATCGGTGGTATTTGCCAAACCCTGGGCTTTCCCATGGTATTGGCCCATGATATAGGCCACCTGGGACACCTAATAACATATATTAGTATTTATAAGTCTACTAGATTATTTACATTAGGATTACATCATCATTGATGTCAATAAACACCTGAAACTCAAAAATGTATTTTTACTATTCAGCAAAAAATCAACTGTTTTAGAAAAATCCCCAAAATTCACTCTATCCTAATATTGATGCTCTAAATTCAAAAAAAGAACTCCATTTTATGAAAATAATTTTATATATATCTTTAATTTAATATTTCAAAAAAATCATTATTTATTCCAAAAATACAACTTTAAAACAATACTTCATTTTGTAACACCATAAGAAAGTAGTCATGGTCCCATAAAATTATCATATAACCATAAGACAATAAAGTACACATTTTTGATTAAATGTTTTGAAAATAAATTTCCATTTTATATTATTAAATTAACTATAAAATTCTAAAGAAAATATTTTTGACATACAAAAATAAAAAAACTTAATCTATGACTATTTTTTTACTTTTAAAATGTCTAAAATGTATTTATACATTCATGTGTGAAGTATCTATTTTTGGTACTATTTACTATTCATTACTATTCATATGGGTATGTTACTCTTCATGATTTACTATTCACTAAATATTAATTTGATCTTATTAGACTCTATGTTTCTTAGTGAACACAACTGTAGAAGACCATTTTTTGAAAATCAATAAACATTATTAATTATTTAATGAATAAAAAAATATTTTAAAATACCCCTTTTTCCTAATTTCATCAATAATATACACCATATGTTTATTCGGACATTTGAAATTCAAAAACAATACCATAATAAGAAATAAAAATTTTATTTAAATAAAAGGATTACACAAAGTAGCTAAGGTCTCGTTACATAGCCCCTTACAACACTAGCATATGACCAAAGTGTAAGGTGTGCTATGGTGATAGAATCATGGGCTTGGTCCAAAGGAAATCCCAGTGATACTACCTCCTTCCCAAGCTCCAACATATGGGTTTTATATGGCCTGATTCTACTAGATGATTCCATTGACTCTTCTTTCGGTATTAATTAACCAAGATCATTTGAATTTATAAACAATAATTGTAACATTACAAATTTAGTTTCCAACAGTCATATTGAACAATGGCCATACAAATGTTGAAACCCAATAGTCTCATTTAATTAAAATCACTTCATTAATTAGATGTTATAGTTTTGTTGACTATAAAATAAAATAATACCCAAATTTAGTAAATAAATATTATTCAAAATATTCGGGTTGTTACATTCTTTCCCCAAATGAAATTTCATCCCAGAAATTTTGACTCATACCCTAAGAAGATAAAAGGTGTTGGTACTTCTCCCTCATAGACTCCTTTGGTTCCCATGTGGCTTCTTCACATTTTTAGTTCCTCCACAACACCTTAACAAGGTGCGTAATCTTGTTGCGTAAAACATTGTCTCTACGATCCAAGATCTCCACCGGCTGCTCCTCATAAGAGAGGTCATGTTCCAATTTTACCACCTCTAGATTTAGTACATGTGAATGGTTAGGTATGTACTTCCTCAAGAGGAATATGTGGAAGACATCATGAACTTTTCCTAGATTTAGAGGAAGTGCAAGCTCATAGGCCACTGCTACTATGCGATCAAGGATTTCGTAGGGGACAATGTACCTAGGGACAGGCATCCAATTCCTCCCAAACCTCATGACTCTCTTCCGAGGTGAAATTAGAAGAAAGACATTGTAACCAACATCAAACTCAATGGCCCTTTGACGGTTGTCGGCAGAGCTCTTATGCCGACTTTGAGCAGCCTTAATGTGTCACTAGATGGAATAGAATTTTTCTGTCATCTCTTGCACTAGATTATGCCAAATAAGAATTCTCTCACCAACATCATCCCAAAAAGTAGGAGTTCCACATTGCCTCCCATATATAGCTTTATAGGGTGTCATTTGAATGCTCAAGTGGAAGCTGTTTTTGTAATAGAACTCAACTAATGGGAGATGTTGATCCCATCAACCTTTAAATTCCATTGAGCATGTTCTCAGCATATCCTCAAGTGTTTTAATAGTCCTTTTAGATTGGCCATCAGTTTGGGAGTGATAGGCCATACTGAAATTCAATTTAGTGCCTAGAGCATGTTAAAGACTTCTTCAGAGTTTTGATGTGAACATTGGGCAATGATTAGATATGATAGAAAGTGGAACTCCATACAGCCTTACCACTTCCTTCACATAAATCTTGTAATGTTGATCAATAGAGAAATATTCTCAAATGGATATAAAATGGGCAGTCTTGGTGAGACGGTCCACAATAACCTATATCATATTATTTCATTTGGATGTTCTTTGAGGACCAATTATGAATTCCATACTGATGTTGTCCCACTTCCGTGATGGTATGGGTAGTGGTTTCAATACCCCTTTAGGAAGTTGTCACACTTCCTTCACTTGCTGACATACCAGGCACCTTGAAGTACAATCAGCAATCTCCCTTTTCCCATTATCCCACCAATAAGCATCCCGAGGGTCCCTATATATATTTTTTCTTCCGATATGTATAGAGAATGTAGATCTATGAGCTTCATCCATTAGATCCTTCTTTATTTCTAGAATAGATGGGACACATGGTCTTGTATGAAATTTTAGTGTACCTTCTTGATCAATTTTGAACTCAAGAAAGAGTCCCATCCTTCACAGTCTAAAATTTCTTCTATAATAAATATCTCTTCATTATAATATTTCATGATCTTCTCTAATAATGATGATTGAGAAATCATTTGGGTTAGGGTTGATGATATCCCTTCCCTTATAATTCCCATATCTAGTTTTCTCAGGTCATTGATCAAAAGATCTATTTGAATCCTCATCATGGAATGACCAACTGGGTCTTTCCTAGTTAATGCATTAGAGACTTTTTTTCTCTTCCAAAATGATAATGAATTAGACAATCATTGTATTTGAGAAAATAAAACCATCTTTTTTTTCTCATTTTCAATTCATTTTGTGTGAATATATACTTTAAACATTAATGGTCTGTGTATATATAACATTTCTCCCGATAAATATAGTGCATCCATATCTTCCAAGAAAAAACAACCGCATCTAGCTCCATATCATGAATACGATAGTTCTTCTCATGAGTCTCCAACATTCGAGATGCATAATCAATGACTTTTTCATTTTACATGTGGACACACCCAATACCTTTCATAGATGCATTTCTAAAAATAACAAATCCTCCTCCACTTGAGGGTAGAGTTAATACAGGTTCAGTAACCAATCTCTTCTTCATCTTTTGAAACATTCCTCACACTCCTTTGTCCAGATGAACTTGACCCCTCTTCGAGTTAACTTGTTTGATGTGTTAGAAAGTTGTGAAAAGTGTTTCACAAACCTCCTATAATATCCCTATAGTCCAAGGAAACTACGAATCTCAGTTATTGTTGTAGGGTGAGTCCACTCATATACATATTTTGTGTTTGTAGGGTAAACTGTGATTCCTTCATTGGTAACAATGTTCCCATAGAATGCAACTTGTTGTAACCAGAATTCACATTTTCTTAACTTCCCAAAAAGCCTCTCCATCCTTAGATTTTTCAAAATAACCCTTATATGATCCTCATGCTCATCATGACTTTTGAAATATATCAGAATATAATCAATAAAAACTACTACAAAGTTATCAAGGTAGTCCTTAAATAATCTATTCATCAAATCCATAAAAATAGCAGGTGCATTAGTTAGTCCAAAAGGCATAACAAAAAACTCATAATGCCCATATATTTATCGAAAGGTAGTTTTTGGAATATATTCTTTCTTCACCCTCAATTGATGATAACCAAATCGAAGATCAATCTTAGAGAATAATTGAGCCATACAAAGTTAGTCAAATAATTCATCAATTCTTGGAAGAGGGCATTTTTTCTTTAGTGTGATCCCATTCTGTTATCTATAATCAATGCATAGTTGTATTGATCCGTCCTTATTCTTCACAAAGAGAACAGATGCTCCTCATGGAGACACACTCGATCGTATAAACCGTTTCTACAAAAGATCTTGGAGTAGTCTCTTTAATTCCTCCAGCTCCAAATTTTCCATGCTATATGGGGTCTTTGATATTGTATGAGATCTAGGTACGAGTTCAATTAAGAACTCTACCTCTCTTTCTAAGGGAGGCCTGTGAAACTCCTTGAGAAATACGTCAATGTATTCCTGGATGATGGGGACATTTTCTATCCAAAAACTCTCATTTTCTTCTTCTTCTTCACTGATCAACTCCATAAATAAGGATATAAGAGGTTCATCTAGACATAGATAAGGTTGAGATATCTCTCTTAAGTGGATAACTGTAGGTTCTCTAGTAAAGACTGCTGAGATTTCTTTGCTTCTACATTTTATATTAGCATTATTCTTTGACATCCAGTTTATCCCTAGTATAATGTCAAATTATAGTATGGGAATGAATAATAGATTTTCGATAATACTATGATCACTAAATTAAATACTAGAGTTTCTAAATACTGATGAATCTTGGATAATCCCACTAGGGGTCTTGAATGATAACTCTACTTTTAGAAAATCGGGGGTTGATTCTAAATTCTTTGAAAACATGGAGGAAAAAAAGGAATGCGTAAAACTAGTATCAAAAAGGCACTTGCTAGCTTGGAGAGAATAACTATAGTACCTACTACCACATCATTCGGAGCTTCAACTTCAGCAGTTGTGATAGAAAAATCATGACCTTTCTCCCTTGGCATTTGCTGAGGCTGATGGTGGTTTCCCTCTACTACCCTCAGATTTGGACAAAGATTGGAAAAGTGCATATGTTTTCTACACATAAAGCACTAGACATCAGGTAGGTCATGCACCATATTACAATTTTCATTAGTGTTTGGAAGTTTATGTTTCACCGCACTACGACGATTACTCTCAATATGGATTTCTCATCCATACATGTAGCATTTCCTGCTCCCGAGCAGGTAGTTCCTCGAATGCTTCTTCCCACATTTATTACCTATGGAATGTTGCACTTTATTGACTCGTCTTCCTTGATCAATGGTATTCCTTAACATGGGGTCCATCGATCACTTCTTTTCGTTAGATTTATGAGACCACTGTGTCTCACCAAACTCCAACTAGACTTTCATCCCACTCTGAATGATCTCCTCATAGCTATCATAGTCTCGATTAGATAGATTCTTCTGCAGATGAGTTCTCAATACACCAAAGAATCTATCAACATTACCTTTTGGATCCATGAAAAATCTATTAGTGTAACGTGAAAGACTTGTGAAGTTCATCTCTTAGCTTCCCACTAATTCAATCTTCATCTACTTCAGCTCGAAAACTCCTTCTCCATTCTTGTTCTCATCAATCGAGGTAAATACATTCTGAATAATATAACTCTTAACTCTTTACACTCTATATCTTCAACTTCCACTCTTGGCCTTGTGTTTTTAATTAGTTCCCACCACTGATCAGCTTCTGCCTCTAAGAGATAGACAACCAGGGTAACCTTCTCTTGTTCAAAACATCGGACCATAGAAAATATCTTCTCGATATAGCAGATCCATTGTTCAACAATCAATGGGTCAGTATATCCACTCAAGGATGGTGTTCATTGACACATAAACGTTTCAATATAAAGTTGTTTCTTTCACAGGGAGATCAGTATCTTAGCTTGATTCAATTTATTTTTCATAACTTGAGTCAGTTGGTTCATCATTCGCATGAAAGTTTCCATTCCATCATCGATCAAAGGGTCATCAGCGCATCGTCCATCGTTGTCACCATTTTCATAGTTCCTCTTATTTCTAGCCATTTTCTAAAATAACAAAATCTTAGTGATAAACTTATTTCATTTATGATTCTTATAACTATAGAAGATTTTATGTCTTAAAAAATCTTTACACAATTACATTTCACTATAAATACTTCATAATGATTCATAAAAATCTTATGATTAACCAAAAATATCCCCCTGGAGTGTCATAACCAAGAGTGTAGCAAGGTCTATTGTCAAACACCAGGATACCACGGGTCAGGCCTAAAACTCCCTGTCGGAGTTTTCACTCCTAGGTACCCCTGTGCCAGAGCCACCACTACCTGCTCATATCCAGACAGTGATGTATTTACTTGATAAACCACTTACTCAATACTCACCAAAATACCATGATGTTTTCCTATATTTAAAATATGTATACAATTCTTCCTAACATTTTCATTGATTAATTTCTATAAATAACTAAAATATCATTTGATACCAACTATGGAATCCCCATTTTTTATTACATAAAATGAAAGTGTGAGAAAAAGGCCCAATAAGGAAAACAAGAGAATCTGTTTACTTGTGAAATCAATAAGAACATTATAAAAACATAAAGACATGATCAATGGATGTAGAGGAATTTCATAAGGAAAATAACATGAACAATATCATGAATATTTGGCTACAAAATTTAATTTAGGCATTCATGAACATATCACCAAGGTTCATCCCCAAGGTGTTATAAATATTACCAAGGTTATTGACCAATGAATCATGAAACTTTTCATATCTAGAGATTAAATTCATTACCCAATGCATTGGAGCGCTATCAGGGAACACCCTTAATATGAAATTATTTTCATGTGACCCACATATATCATAATCAAAAATTTCATAAATAAACCATAGAGAGTAAATGTAATGGGTTTCACTTCAAAATCGTGACATTTTGAAAGTGCATAAAAATATGATCATTATGTCATTTATAACCAATGGAAAGGGAGCCAGGGTTATATGTATGTAAATTCTAGAATTAAATAGATAAATTTTATGTCTTGATGAATACCCCTTGAAATGAAAATATATTCAGGTAATCAAATAAATAAAATAACAGAATTTCTTGAGAAATAGAGTGACTTTGAGATGAAAATTTTGCATCATAATGACAATACAACATGGTTTTAGAAAATAATGAAAAGAGTGGGGGAAAGGAAAAACCATTTTGAATAAACTCATAATAAATAATAAGGATATAATAACATAAAAATATGATCATGGTGTGGAATTACAAACCACATGAAAAGGAAACTTGAAGGAAAAGAGAAAATGTGATTTCTTTTAAGAAAATTTGGCAGCCAAATGGCGTCACTTAAAAATTCAGAAAATAAATTGATGAGAGAATAAATGGTATCTCATCATTTGGAAAAGAAGTGGAAAGTAATAAAAATATATAAGATTATACCCCTGCATAATAATATATAAACTGGAAGACATAATGTAATGGAAATCATGACATAAAAGCGGATGGTGAAAGGATCCCTTAACTTGAAGAGTAACATTGAATGATTGAAGATCGAGACCTTGGGAGGATTGAGGAAACCATGGGAGAACTCCTTGGGAGGTAGAAAGGCTAGAGATTCATTGAGGAAATTTTTTTAATGAAAATAATTCTGGAATGTCTTGGTTTTTATAGGAAAATTGAGGGAATTAATAAATTATTAATTTCTAAGGGACACCTCATCTGTGGTATTTGCAAAACAATGGGATTTACCATGGTATTTTACCATGGTATTGGTAACTTGGGACAACTCATAACATATATTACTCTTCACAAGTCGACTAGATTATTTACAACATGATTAAATCATCAATGATATCATTAAACACATGAAACTCAAAAGTGTAGTTTTACTATTCACTGAAAAATGAACTGTTTCAGAAAAATCACAAAAAATTCACTCTAACCTAATATCAATGATCTGAATTCAAAAATTAACTCCATTTTATGAATATATTTATATATATATTTTTAATTTAATTTTTAAATAAAATCATTATTTATTCCAAAAATACAACTTTAAAACTATAACTCATTTATTAACACCATAAGATAGTAATCATTGTCCCATAAAATTTTCGTATAACCATAAAATAGTGAAATAACAATTTATGATTGAATTTTATGAAAATAGATTTCCATTTAAAATTATTAATTTAATGATAAAATTGTAAATAAAATATTTATGACATACAAAAATACAAAAATGTAAACTATGATCGTTTTTCACTTTTAAAATGTCTAAAATGTTATTATACATTCATGGGTGAAATTTCTAATTTTTTGGTAGATTTACTATTCATTTATATTCATATGGGTATGTTACTATTCATAATTTACTATTCACTAATAAATAAGTTGATCTTATTGGACTCTATATTTCTTACTGAAGGCAACAATAGAAGATCATTTTTTGAAAATCAATTCTAATTATTAATTATTTAATGAATACAAAAATATTTTAAAATACCCATTTTCCCTAAATTCATCAATAATATACATCCTATATTTATCCAAAAATTTTAAATTCACAAACTTTACCACAATAAGAAATAAAAATTTTATTTATATAAAAGGATTGCAGAAATTAGTTGAGGTCCCATTACATAGCCCCTTATAACACCAGCATATGACCTATGTTTAAGGTTTGCTATGGTGATAGAATCTTGGGGTGGCTCAGACAACATTGCCCGAGTGGTGATTTTTATCAGCTTGAAATTCTCTCTTAGGCGATTCCTTTCAAGCTTCACATCTTGAAGTTTGGCTTGGGCGTGGTCTTGATCAAAGCCCAGTGATGCTACCTACTTCCCAAGCTTCGGCCTATGGGCTTCATATGGCCCGATTCTACTAGATGATGCCATCAACTCTTCATTCTTTATTAATTAACCCAGATCATTTGAATTTATAAACATTAATTATAACATTAAGAATTTAGTTTTCCAATGGTCATATCGACCAATGGAAATATAACAGTCGAAACCCAACAATCTCATTTAATTATACTCACTTCATTAATTAAAGGACTTGCTTTGTTGAGTATGAAATAAAGTAACACACAATTTTAGGAAATAAATATTATTAAAAAATATCGGTTTGTTACAAATTTATCACATGGAAATCATACCCGAGGGTTGTATAAGGTCACACATATATTCTGGAGTCATACATTTGGCAATCATTGATGAAATATGTTATGTAATATTATTTATTATTTATATAAATAGTAAATATAAAATGGTTGTTATCATAAAAAAGATGTTAATGGATCCTCTATTACTATGTTCAATTTTTCTAAGAAGATGTACACTAATCCTATTATAGTATAAATTTTTGATGACTGAAAATACCTTATTAATGCTGGTTATTTTATAAAATATATTTATTGATATCAATTTAATTGTTATTAAAAATTTTATTGTACATCATGAAATTTTATGAGACGAAGACTTCTCATTCCCGAGTGAGTCATGTCGATAACTAAAAATAATCAACTATAATGTTTTTTTCGATGAGGGGTATTTTTAAAGGCATCTTTACATGGTTTCGAGAATTTTAAAGTGATCCATATTGGTTTATGACTAACACCAATGAGTTATTAGAGATTTTTTTAATGTTATGGGTTATATTGAAGGGAGCTCATGGAGATTTGTCATCATCTAATATATAGTATGAGTATAGGTTGAGAGCTCAGGATGAGATGATATATTAGATGTAGACAAATAAGGAAGAGAATAATGAGAAGTAGTTCCTAATATATAAGATTATGTTGGATTATAAGTGGTGGTTAGCATTTGATGTCAATATAGAGTTTTCTCCCCATGACCTTCAAATGATCATCCTCCACCTCATCATTCAAGTTAATGCTCTTTGGGTTTTTATTACTATTTTTTATTTAATGGTGACAAAAATATCATCTATATAATGAATTTCAATGATATATATATTTTTATTTTAATTATTTATTTGTAATTTTCTAATTTTCCATTTTTTTAATTTTAATTTTAATTTTAATTATTATTAAATATTAACAATTTTCCTGGATCTCTGTAACCAAAAAAATTTATTTATTTTTTAAATAATTCCTACATATTTTTAACATAAAAGATATATTTCAAAAATAATTTTATTTGTGATAGGTCTATCACAATTGTAAATTTATTGTATGTTTGGGTAGTATTTTTTACGGACAATTTTTCTAAAAAACATTGATGGGGCATCACAAAAAGACATAATTGTGACATAGTTTTGGGAAGAGGTCCATTAATGGTACACTCCTATCACAAAATACCATTAGCCATGAAAATACATCATCAATGACATGTAAAAGTCAAAAAACTAAAGTACTATAGTAATTAAATTTGGTGATTCATGTATGGTTTAAAATTTTTATATTAAATTTAAATGGTAGTTAATCCATTGATATTGATTTTTTATGTATTCATCATTTAATAATATATAAAAATTTATACCTTTAAATTTTGATCTCATCTGGTTATTCATAAGAATATAATAAATCTTGTATTTTGAATGGAAGAATTTAATATTAATAAATTTTACATATTTTATATGATGTTTAATTGTAACAATAGAGATGTTTTATGATATTATTATAAAAAGTGATGATTTATTGGGATGAAGATTTTTTTGTGTCTATGCGGAATATTGACATATTTTTTTAGAAAATTTATATAATCAATATAACATGAGGGTCTTCATAAATCAATAAGTTAATAATTTATTTATTTTTTGACATATAAAAAAGGAGTATCTTTTCTACACCCATAAGTTATTATTCTATTATAATCATCATTGATCATTAAAAAATGGTTATCTTTTAAAAGTGAGATATAGTATTATAGAGATAAAATATATGATAACCGAGAATTTTTTTAGTGAGACTAGTCTAATAAAACCAAATATATAACACAAAAATTGAGATAGATACATATAAAATAAATTCAATTTCTATTTTCATTCATTTATTTAAATGGTTAAAAGGATATATGGTAAATGACTAAATTAATTCTTCTTATTGGTAATAATGGTTGAAGTAGAAAATAGATTGAAAAAATTTGAGAATTGATATTAAGGATTCATTAATTCAATATAACCTTTCATATTCAATATATATACACAGTTATAAAAACATATCATATAGAATATATCTATTAGTCAGTGATATTAGTGTCAATTTCATATAATTTCCTATATTATTATGTGAAGAATAATTTCTAACCTAATTCATTGAGTTGAGGAGGAAATAAGTTTACTCAAATTATTATTTTTTCATTAAATCATAGATGACATAAATTAAAAAGTAAAAAAATGGTGGTGTTTTATTGAATTTATTAAAACATTATTAGCTAAAAAATACTACAAAGTGGAATCTAAAATAAGTGTATAAGAAAATTATTTTTAATGTAATCCATAACATCAATTGATTATTCGTCTGTAATAATTAAATAAAAATTAATCTATTTATGGTTATGATGATTGTAAGCATTGAAATCCTAAGTATATTTATACGAACACTGAAAAATGTGAACATTCACTCAGGACTAGGCTCATAAAAAATTTATTAACTCCATTCAAATATTGTGTGAGATACTAGATCATTATTTTTTATTAATAATCAAATTACAATACTACTAGAATCATGAAAGTCTCGCATTTTAAGAGCACAATATTTACCATCTAAATATTTTAATAACATCAATGTCTTGATCACTATATACTGTAACTAGACTGCTGGTTTCATGTGACCTCATGCACGCCTCCTTATATGTCAGAGGATACTAATTAGAATCAGAGGTATAATTTTGTACTATGAGGATTTTGAGACCACTTTGTGTATAAGATTGTATTTTTTGTCAATAGTTTTCAATAAAGATCAAAATAAATAAGCATATGATTAATAACATCAAATTTATGGAGATTGATAATTCAGACGATTATTGAAATGATCTTATGTTAAAAATGCATGTATCAAAGGTGATAAATTGTATAAAAAATGAAACCATCATAGATTTTTTCCTTATGAGACATACATCATTTCATGAGGGATCTTGTGGAGATTTAAATATTTAAGAATTATCATATAAAGTTGAGAAGATAATGATCGCCATATTCAGTGTTGATTGAAATGACAGATGTTTCTTGAAGAGAGATGATTGTAGAAGGGTTTTATGATAGATATGTTTTGTGAATAAAGAATATGGTTGTTGATGTAGAAATTTGATACTGAATTAGATTTGGTGTTCTTGTCTAATGTCAATTTGCATTGATTTCCAAATTCTTGGACCTCAATATTAGGATTTTCTTTTTCAAAATAGATGTATTTTCTTATAAGAATGAACAAGATGTGGAATGGAAGAGGAAATATGCAAATGAAGCAAACCACATACCTCGGAGCATGGACTACATACCATGTTCTAGAAATAGTTGTCAACAATGTACCTAGTAGTGGAAGTTGTACGCGGAGTGGTGCGCGGAACCGAAATTGGTTCACAATGATGGTTCGCAGTAAAGTCATGCAGTACAAAGAATAGTACACGGTGAAGGCACATAGTATGTGAAATGTTCTCAACAACAGTTCGTAGTGACGGTATGCGGTGAAGGTGGGTAGTACACTGAATTTCAATGGTTCACCATGGTAGGAGTTATGGTAAGAAGAATGGATTGTCGTTGTCAGAATAGATGCAGTATGTGGACGGACAGACACATGGTATGCGTTGAAGGTTCACAGTTACCAGGAAGGGCGCAGTATGAGGTTGTGTCTTACATTAGGCGGATGGAGTTCAATATGCGATGATTTTTGTCCCACATTTAAAATTTTTTCAAAATGGATTAGTAAAATTTTTGGAGTAATTTTCTCATATAAGGAGTGCTAATCCCATCATTTATGGAGAGCGAATTTGATAAAAAAATCATTTCTGGGGAAGATCTCATCTATGTCTGAAAGTGGTATGCATGAGAGATTCTATTTAGGTAGAAGTGGTATGCGAAAAACAAAATAGTTCACTAAATTTGAAGGAGTAGTCCACAGAATAGATTTTGCGTATGAAAAAAATGGTATGCTAGAGATGAAATAATTCACAGAATTTTATGAAGAAGTCCACATAAAGAAGATACGGTAATACATGGAAGTATGCAGAGGTAGTACGCGAAGGTGGTACTTGAAGGCGATATGTGAAGGAGATTTGTAGAGGAGGTATGTAGTGGCCATACGTAGAGGCGGTACATAGAGACGGTGTGCGGAGCAAGCATAGTGCACAAAGCAGGCATGGTAATAGGAGAAGGCACAGTTCGTGGAGCAGGCACAGTGCACAGATACAGTGGAGTGCATGGAGCATATGCGGTATGCAAAGCATGCGTGGTATGCCGAGTTGGGGATGTAAGTGGAGTATGAGAGGTACGCCAAGAAGGTTAATTATGCAGAACATGTCATGAACCTGCATTCACCAAGATTAGGGAAGGGACAGTGGATTCCCAGACCCTTCCTTCCTCAAGTTGAAGGAGAGATAATGACCCTGAAACCTGCCTTCAAAAGTTCTCAGAGTTGAGACTAGAACCAAGGTTATAGAATCACACACAAAATGGAAGGTAACACCCTTTATTATTTACTAGGATCTGGAGGTAAGATATAAAATCTCCGACAACACCAAAACTAGAGGTAAAAGTAAATCCAAAACAAACCATTCCCATATACATGTTCCAAAATTAAGTACTAAAAATTACAAGAAGACTCCAAAGGAATGTACCATTGAAAAGAAAAGAAACAACAAAAACTTTCCCAATGTCCAAACTAGTATGGTCCCGTACGATCCATGATGTCCACCTAGAAACCTGAAAGTAGTTTTATATATGTAGGGTGAGTGTACAGTTATACTCAATAGAGAAAACCAAAAGCTCTCATGCACAAGTGGGGAGGCATTGTAATGCCCCGTGAGAAAAGGAGGTGACAGAAGCACCTAGTAAGGAATCTATCCACCCAATATCACAGAGGCACAATCCCCAAATAACCCAAGTCAATCAAAGTAATAGTAATAGTACATCGATATTTGGGTACCCCACACCACTTTCCTACTGGTTATTGGAGACTTCCTACACATCAAACATCTCCCGCCATTCTCACCACAGTCCCAATGCCATCCCCTACCCAAACACACCTGGGCTACCACAACCACACATCTTGGCCACAAACACTTAGGTCACAAAAACCAAATGTAACCACGCCCACATACACCTAGGGTAGAACAATTACGACCACCCCTGAAGACACATGGGCCTCATCCCGAAGGCACTTGGGAAACCACATGCCCGCACACACCTTGGCCATCCACCTCAGTGTACCCTTCCCAAGAATCATGGGCTATAATGGACTTCAGTTTATCACAACCTACCCAAAAAAATCATTGGCTACTTGGGAAAGGGAGAAGAATAGGATTCAATAACCAGCCACTCATAGGAGTGTTTGTAAAAACTCCCTCCCCCTGAAATTGCGGTGTTCGACACGAAGTTCCCAACATGGATGGGGAACAACTAAAAAACATAAAAACTAATTTATACATATTGGTAACAAGAACTCATCCCATCCTAGGGGTTCTAAAAACTGCTCATATACAAACACCAACGTTACTATTCATTGATAAGAATCACCACAGCCACAAACATGTCACTACTCATTCGCTGAAAAAAATTCCCCTTTGAACCCAATCATGGTTTTTTATTCAAGGGATTCCATTTAGATAATTATTCACTACTGGGAGACTAAAAGGCATATCCACAAGCCAAGGAAGAAAAAATATCCAAGCAGTAATTTAAGCATTCACACCTGTTCTCCTATAAAGTCACAACAACAAAAGAAATCTGTGATATCCCTCAAATTATTGGAACCAAACCAAGCCCCAACAAATGGACCCACATGGCCTTAGGTCCACAAAATAATGACATCTCAATATGGGATCACATCCCTATCCATGTAACCTAACTAGAATAAACCGTAAACATCAACAGAATAAAGTAATAGTGTTTTCAAATTTGAATATACCATACATTTAGTTCCATTTTTCTGTTTGGTTAACCGAGGTGATCACAACGGGATTATTATTCATTAGAATCCTTTTAATAAAACAATTTTACGTGATTTTATTGTTTCCATGTTACATCCATTCAATCCCATAAATATGTAGAAAAACCGAGGTTCATTAGTGCGCAAGAAAGCACCACCAATGACCATGATTTTCAGTGAACATAAGCCCATTAAATTCACAACATATAGGTAGAGATAAAGGAGTACATCAGTATTATCAAACACACCCCTTCATTCTCTAAATTTGTTTATTATCTTAGTTATGGTTTGGTTTCATCCATCCCTATAAGAAACATTTTCATATCCACTGCCCATGATAAACATTAAAGAGAGATGAAGGAAGAACCCTACATGGATGTTCAACGATTGAAGTTTTTCTCCTATAGCCAACAACTAGGGAAGCATGACTTGAAGGGGAGGAAGTTGGAGGACTCCATGAATGAGCAGGAAATGCTCCGGCATAGGCGTACCACTAGCCTCGTGAAATGGGAATCCAAACGCACCCCTGAAAGAATGAAACCATCCAGGAAGAAGAAAGAAATAATTCTAGTGCGATAAAGAGGGAGAGATCTTGGAGTTACGGGATATGAAAATCTTGAATGACTTTAATGGTAGATCATGGTTTCACCGCGTGGTTAGACGGTTACACACAATGGAATCAATTGTTACTTAATAATTCTCATTAAAGGGGTATCCAAAACTATTGTGCATTAAAGGATTTCATTTAAAAAGAGAAAATGGGTCCGTTGGGGGTCTCTCCACTCATAGGGGATATAAAATGTTGTTTATGGTGATAAAAACAGCTTTTAACAACATTAAAAATGTTAAAAGTCATAAAATTGGCATTATGGAAAAAATGGTGAAGGGAACCCCGACACCCCTCTATGGATGATTCCTGAGACTGATAGGTGAAAACTATCAGTGGAGCTCATTGGGTGAAGTCGATCCCATGAAGTTGATCCCTTAAAGTTGATCAGTGAAGCTGATTGGGTGAAGCTGATCCTGTGAAGCTTGAAGTTCCAAGGATCAAATGACAACTGAGAAGTGGGTGTTGAATTAGTTTTTATCTTTTTATAAGTTTCAAAACATTAAGAAACTCAACCCTTGAAACCTGTTAAGATTTATATCCTTATCAGCCTTTAGCAAGAAACTCAAGCATGCAACAAAGTTAAATCATGAAAATAACACAAGATTTACAAGGTTCGACCTCAATTAGAGAACCTACGTCCTTACCATAGCCACTCCCGTGGGTCTATGGAAATCATCTATAATAAATAAGTGAATAAAACATGTGAAAACTCCTATTAGACACCTTCTATATCAATATAGGAAAGATTATACTGACTCCCATTAGTTTACAATGTTTCCTTAAAGAACAAATGAGCCAAACACAAGAATAAGAACATTGATAAGATGCTGCCCAAATGCTCACTCCGAATGATCACTTTGGATTTTCAATCCGATTTCTTGAATCTGAAGTTCTGGAACCGAACTTCTCAGCAAGGAAAATAATGATTCCACAGAAATACCCACTCTGAATATTAAATCAGGATTTATTGAATCCGAACTTCTGAATCCGGTATTCTCAGCAAGATAATAACAATTCCTACGAAATTCCCTACTCCGAATATTCAATCCGGATTTCTTGAATCCGAACTTCTAAATATGAACTTGTCATTAAGTAAATAATGACAATGACTCTATTCTTCTCAAACATCCATGAAAACTTCTTCATGATGGTAGATGCTTTTCACTTTGAATTCTCCAGTGCTCCTCCTTTTCCATGTGTGTAAAAAGTTGTAAATGAGCGAACGATCTGAGCACATATTTATAGGAAACTCAGAAAACAAAAGTGGGAAACGTGAAAATATTTCCTGATTCCTCATATCTCAAAAACTCCGCAAATATCTCTCATTTAATCTTCAATATTTGACTTCATCAAATCTCCTTAAATTTCTCCGAGATTTATGCTAAGTTGAAATTCTGGTTTTCTTGAACTCAGAATTGTCATTCCGATTTTCTCAGCATGTTGCTCAAGATATTCATTCTGAATTTCTCAGCATGTTTCACAGGATTGTCATTATGAATTTCTCATCATGTTGCTCAGTATTTTCATTTCGAATTTCTAGTTCAGGAAGTACACTCCGAATTTCTAGTTCAGGAAGTACACTCCGAATTTCTGGTTCAGGAAGTACACTCTGTATTTTTGGTTCAGAAAGTACACTTTGAATTTATGGCTCAGGAAGTAAACTCAGAATTTTTGGTTCAGGAACTACACTCCGAATTTCTGGATCAGGAAATACACTCCAAATTTATAGTTTAGGAAGTAAACTCCGAATTTCTAGTTCATGAAGCACACTCTGAATTTCTAGTTCAGGAAGTACACTCTGAATTTCTGGTTGAGGAAGTACACTCCGAATTTCTGGTTCAAGAAGTTCACTCCAAATTTCTGGTTCAGGAAGTACACTCCAAAGTTCAGGCTTAACAAGTAGACTCTAAACTTCAGGATCATCAAGTAGACTCTGTACATTAGGTTTAAAAAGTAGACTCCGAACTTCAGGCTCAACACGTAGACTCCGAACATCAGGCTCAGCAAGTAGACTCTGAATTTCTGGTTCAGGAAGTTGACTCCGAATTTCTAGCTCAAGATTGGTATTCCGAGTTTCTGGCTCATGAGGTAGACTCCGAACTTCTAGATATGGAAATAGACTCCAAATATCTGGTTAAGAACTTTCTCAGAATTTTTATTAGAGAAAACACACCAATATTCTTCACCATTTCTTGAACCAGCTTCTGACTTCTTATTCTTCAACATAATCTTCTTTAAAGAAATATTCAGAAACCATCAACTTAAACTTCCTATAACTCAAAAAAAATCTTCAACAAAAAGTTTAGTTGTCAACAAATACAAAACTTTGTTAAAAAACACCACAAAGGTTCTTCAATCTCCCCCTTTGGATTTTTTGGAAACCCTTGGTAACAAGAATTCACCTCTCAAAAAATATACATCTCAAGTTCTTGAATTATACCAAAACAAAGCCTTTCTCAAAAAGAGTGTCCTAACACCACACTACTGGATAAAGTAATCTTTTTTTAGGATTTCCATCCCTCGGTGAAAAGAAACATTTGTGGCCATGTAAAGATAAACTTCACCATACTCAAACTCCCTCTCAACTTTGATATTTTTCGTTCTCAATTTTCTTTTCTTCTCTCATTTTTCTTTCTTTCTCCCCCATTATATGATAACCACATCTTTTGATTAATAAAATAAAACTTACTCTCCCCCTTTGTCAACATAATCCAAAGAGCAGTGGGGGAATAATTCATTATGAGTTTTAGGAAGTCATGGGAGGAGGCTGGACATGGATTTGGAGCCTCAGTTCTACAAACCCCTCCTTTAACATTGCTTTTGTGAAAATATCGGCAATCTGATACTTTGTTGAAATATATTCCAGAAAGACTTCTTTAGTTATAGCTTTATATTTTAAAAAATGATACTTTATATCAATATGCTTTGATCTTGAACGATGAACAAGAATTTTGGAAAGATCAATGGAAAATTGATTATCACATATTATTTTCAAAGGTTTAGAAACTTTCACTTTAAAATATTCCAGCTGAACTTTCATCCCCATCATTTGAGTATAAGCATGAGTAGATGCAACATATTTAGATTCAGCTGTACTTAAAGTTACTGAACTTTTTTTCTTGCTGTACCAACTCACACAACATTCCCCTATGAAAAATGTTCCTCCTAATGTTGATTTTCTATCATTACAATCACCAGCCCAATCAGCATTAGTATAACAATGAAACTTCATCTCATTGTTTCTATTATATAACAACCCATGTGAGGTTGTTCCTTTAACATATATCATAATTCTCTTAACTACCAACATATGTGATTCTTTTGGATTACTTTGATATCAGTAATAGAGAGTCACAACATAAGCAATATCAGGCCTTGAAGCTGTAAGATAAAGAAGACTTTCTATCAACATTCGAAAGTCTTTCTAATTCACATTGTTTCCTTTCTAATCTATGCTCAAATTTGTGCTCACTGAGATAGGGGTTGAAACTTCCTTTGATTCTTCCATCCCAAAATTCTTTAAAAATTCTTTAGCATACTTTTCTTGGGATAGGAAAATGTTATTTTCTTTTTGTTGAACTTGTAATCCAAGGAAGAAAGTTAACTCTCCCAACATTGACATTTCAAAAATTTCGTTCATATTTTCAGAGAAATCTTCACACCACTTTTCTTAATCTCCAGCAAAAATTATATCATCCACATAAACGATTACAATTAAAGTTTCAGAGTCAACATCATTAACATACAAGTTGCTATCAACCTTTCCTTTAGAAAAGTTCATCTTTCTATGAGAATTTTCAAGCATTGAATACTATTCTTGTGGAGCTTGTTTCAACCCATACAAGGCCTTCTTCAATTTGCAAACTTTGTTTTCATCCCCATCAAGAAAAAACCCACAAGGTTATTCAATGTACACTTCTTCCTCAATCTCACCATTTATGAATGCTGACTTTATATCCATCTGATAAACCTTGTAATTCTGATGAGCACCCACTGTAAGAAACATTCTAATAGTTTCCAATCTTGCAACAGGGGCAATGGTTTCATCAAAATCCACACCTTCCACTTGTGCATACGCTTCACACACATGCCTTGCTTTGTTTCTTTTAACTTATCCATGCTAATTCAATTTATTCTTGTAAACCCACTCAGTTCCAATAACATTCTTATTTACTGGCCTTGGAACAAATTCCCATGTTTTATTCTTATCAATCTGATCCAGTTCTTCATTCATAGCATCCACCCATTATTTATGTTGAATAGCTTATGAAACTGATTCTGGTTCAACGTTTGAGATAAGGGATGTCTGATTTTATAATCTTAACTTCCTTCTTGTCTGAAATGGAGCCATCTGATCCCCAATAATATTTTCAGTTTCAACATGTTTTTATAATGTTAGAAAACTCAGATTTTCTTTCCCAGCATCACTTTCTTACCCATGTGACTTATCCGAGTCACTCTCACTCTGGTAAGGATTCTCTGATTTATCTTCCTCAGTATTCTCAACAAATTTTGCGAAATATCTTGGATTTTCAATTACCTTCACATCATATGAATCCACCAACTTCTGTAAACATTTGTTGCAACATTTTTAGCTTCTTCAATTCAGTGAATAACCCATAAATATTCCTTCTTCAGCTTTCTCATCAAACTTTCCTAAGTCCAGATTTTTTATTTTGAGAAAGCATGGAATTCCAAAAACATTGAAGTAATTAAAAGAAGGTTTTTGTTATACCACATATTGTAAGAAGTCATGTTGGTTTCTGGTCTCAACAAGCATCTATTTTGAACATGTACAGTAGTTCTAACAGCGTCTCTCCAAAAGAATTTTTAATGTTTGTATTCTGATAACATATTTCTTCCCATTTCCACCAAGATTCTATTTTTCCTTTCTGAAACTCCATTTTTTTGTGGTGTATAGGGAGCACTATATAGATGTTTGATACCCTTCTTCCTTAGATAAGTTTCAAAATCATTTCTCATGAATTCGGTATCGTTTCCTGTTCTCAATTTCTTTATGGAAGCCCCCAATTCTTTCTCAACATCTCTTCAGAAGAATTTAAAATTTTCAACAGCCTCTGACTAATGCTTCATGAACATGATGTTTTTCATCTGAGTGAAGTCATCAATAAAAGTGATAAAGTATAAATCTCCTTTTTTTTATTGATGTATCATCATCCCACACAGATCATAATGAATAAGCTCAAGTGGTTTGTTAGATTGAATCTCAACTCTTTTATGACCTCTGTTAGTCATATTTCCTTTCTGGAAAGTTATAAAAACATCTTCATCTCTTCTTTTCAGTTCTGTAAAATTCCAAACAGCATCAACATTAGTGATCTTACTCATGTTCTTCTACCCAATGTAGCCAAGTCTTCAATGCCACAACTTATTTTCATCTTTAGCACTCAAATAATAAGAGTTATTTGGTTCTCCAATTTGAAAGAAATTTCCACTAGTTCTTTCTCCTTTTGTAATCAGTTTTCAATTTTTCACACTTTTGATGATATAATAATACTTTCTGAATATTACTTCTTTTCCATCATCAAAAATTTGACTTACGCTAAGTATGTTATGTTTTAACCCATCAACAAGCAGGACTTCCTTAGATTTCAGTTTCTCTGCTTCAATCTCTGCCGTTCCGATTCCCTTAATTTTTAGGGAACTAAAATTTCCAAATGTAACCGCTCCTCCATCATGAATTTCAATATGTTCCAAGATTTTTATATCACCTGTCACGTGTGAAGAACAACCACTATTAAGAATCAATGGTTTGTTCCTCTTACTTTCTTTCAAAGCGGTCTCAACAACAAAATCTCTCTCATCAACCTTCGTGTTTTTAGAAATCTTTTCTTTCTTATCCTTAAAAACTAATTCTGGAAGGAGTGTCATACATCGTTTGGTATAATGACCAAACTGATCACTTCTTCCACAAACTTATTCCAAACATTAAAATTGATTATTTTTTTGAATGTTTCTAACATCTTGAGAACTCATATTTTCAACTTTCTTTGAGTACATAGAGTTACTCAACCTTCTTTAACTATTTCTTCCAATTTTCTCAAACCTTCCTACGGGTGGAGATAAATTGTGCAAACAATTATAGGCTCTATGACCATATATTCCACAACACCATCAATATACCTCAAATATTGATTTTCTATTAATGAATGATCTTTCATTATAGAAAAGTTTTTGAGGTTGATAAGTTCTTTCAGCTCTAGAAAACTCAGGATATAGGCCATCTCTTCTTTTGAGTGAGTCCTCTACTTTTATAGGATTTATAGATTTCATACATCCTTTATCCACCCAATATTTACTAAAACATCATCCAAAACCTGAAATACTAGAAGAATAAGATGAAACATTATTTTTGGTAAGAGAAGATTTCACCTGATTCTCGTGCTGGGCCTTCACAGCATTTATAGAGGTCTTAGCTTTTACTTCTGTAGCTTTGTCTATGTTTTTATTCATCTTCCTCAGGGTATTTTCGGAATCAAGGAGTTTTGATTTCACATTGTTTTCTTCTTCTTCCTTAGATTCCAGCTTCTTGCTATGATCTTCAATCCTCTTTCCTTGTTCAGCAATTCTATGTTTTTAACATAAAATTTATTGAATGTATTCATATTCCTTATTGGTGACATCTTTACTTCCATCATGAACTTCTTCAGGATTTTTCTTCATCACAAGAATTTCTTTCTTGAGAGATTTGTTTTTCTCAAGACATGCAAGGTGTTCAGATCTTTGTTGATATTATCTGTAAGATTCTTCACCACCATCTTCACTTTCTAAGGAAATATTTTTTTCCTCCTCTTTTATAATGAATGTTTTGAATCTTTCATTACTTTCATCTTCTGAGGAATCATTGTCAGATGATTCTGAATCAATCGTCTGGCTTAACATACTTCTTTTCTTTCCTGAAAACTTCTTCTTGAATTCTTTTGACGTCTTCTTTTCTTTTTCATTCTTATTATACTTCTTCCACTGATAATTCTCATTAGAAACAACTTTATATTCTCCAACTTTTTCATAGGGAAATTCATATCAAAGTGTCCAATTCCACCACACTCAAATAATTTGAGAGTAATTTTCCCTTCATACTTTATTCTTCCTCTTTGATAGATCTTGGATATGAGAGACATGATTTTTTTCATTCAACTCTTCATCTTCCTTATCAACAGACTCGCAAGTATCAGCTTCATCATCATCTTGGATTTTCATCTTTCCCATGGCTTCAAAAGCCATTTTATCTTTCATCTTCATCTTAATTATTGGAGCTTTCCTCATTTCATAAGCAAAAAGAAAGTTATGAAGTTCATCAAGAGATAAATCATCATTATCTTCTAAAGATAATTTTTTTGAATTAAATCTGTCTGAAAAGTTTCTCAGAAGCTTCTTCATAATTGTAGAATCTTCTACATTTTCTCTGAATCCCCTGATGTTGAATAAAATTTCATTAACTCTGGTGAAGTATTCATCAATTGTTTCATCATCTCTCATCCTGATGTCTTCAAACTTACTAGGCCAGATTTGCAGCTTGGCCTCCTTGAAATTTGTATTTCCTTCAAAAACACTTTCCATCTTGTCCCACATGCTTTTTGATGCTGTGAGACCCATCACCTTCTGATAAACATTTTCTGATAAAGAAATGAGAATATAATTTCTATCCATTCCATCAACCACTATGTTTCTCTTGTCAGCAAATGTCATAGGAGCATTTTTCACAATAGGTGGAAAGCCAATAGTTCTATCATCAACAACTTCAAGGCCAAGATATAGGAGATAATGAATCATCATATTTTTCCATCCATAATAATTCTTTCCATCAAATGTAGGAATTCCACTACTGTTGAAAAAATTGATATTCTCCATGATAAGGATTAAAGAAGGAAACCTCCTTTTGATACCACTTGAAGTTCCAAGGATCGAATGACAACTGAGAAGGGGGGGTTGAATCAGTTGTTATCTTTTTATAAGTTTCAAAACATTAAGAAACTCAACCCTTGAAACCTGTTAAGATTTATCTCCTTATCAACCATTAGCAAGAAACTCAAGCATGCAAGAAAGGTAAATCAAGAAAAGCACACAAGATTTACAAGGTTCGGCCTCAATAACAGAACCTATGTTCTTTCCATAGCCACTCACGTGGGTCTATGGAAATCCACTATAATGAAGAAGTGAATACAAAATGTGCCAACTCCTCTTAGACACCTTCTGTCTCCCGATAAGAAATATTATACTAACTCCCACCAGTTTAAAATTTTTCCTTAAAGAAAAAATGAGCCAAACACAAGAATAAGAACATTGATAAGCTGCTCCACAAATGATCACTCAGAATGATCACTTCAAATTTTCAATCCGATTTCTTGAATCCTATTTTCTGGAACTGAACTTCTCTGCAAGGAAAATACTGATTCCACAGAAATAGCCACTCCGAATATTCAATCCAGAATTCATAAATCCGAACTTCTGAATCTAGTCTTCTCAGCAAGATAATAACAATTATGAAGAAATTCCCCACTCCAAATATTCAATTTTGATTTCTTGAATCTGAACATCTGAATCCGAACATCTCAATAAGTAAATAATAACTATGATTTTCTTCTTCTCAAATACTCATGAAAACTTTTTAAAGATGGCAGATGATTTTCACTTTGAATTATACTACGCTCCACCTTTTCTGCGTGTGTAAAAAGTTGTAAATGAGTGAACGATCTGAGCACATATTTATAGGCAACTAAGAAAACAAAAGCACGAAACATGAAAATATTTCCAGCTTCCTCAAATATCAAACACTCCGAAAATCTCTCGCATTTAATATTCAATATTTAACTTCTTCAAATCTCTTTAAATTTCTCCAAGATTTAAGAAAATTTGAAATTCTAGTTTTATTGAACTCAGAATTTTCATTCCGAATTTCTCAGCATGTTGCTCAGGATTTTCATTATGTATTTCTCAACATGATGCTCAGGATTGTCATTCCGAATTTCTCAGCATGTTGCTCAGGATTGTCATTCCAAATTTCTGGTTCAGAAAGTACACTCCAAATTTCTGGTTCAGGAAGTGCACTACGAATTTCTAGTTCAGGAAGTACACTCTGAATTTCTAGTTCAGGAAGTACACTTTGAATTTCTGGCTCAGGAAGTACACTCTGAATTTTTGGGTCAGGAAGTACACTCTGAATTTCTAGCTCAGGAAGTACACTTCGATTTTATGGTTCAGGAAGCACACTCCGAATTTCTGGTTCAGGAAGCACACTCTGAATTTCTGGTTCAGGATGTACACTCGGAATTTCTGGTTTTGGAAGTACACTCCTAATTTCTGGTTCCGGAAGTACACTCCGAATTTCTGGTTCAGGAAGTACACTCTGAATTTTAGGCTCAGCAAGTAGACTCTGAACTTCAGGCTCAGAAAGTAGACTCCGAACTTCAGGTTTAGCAAGTAGAATCCGAACTTCAGGCTCAACACATAGACTCTGAACTTCAGGATCAGCAAGTGGACTCTAAATATCTGGTTCAGGAAGTCGACTCCGAATTTCTAGCTCATGAGGTAGACTCCAAACTTATGGATTAGGAAATAGACTCTGAATATCTAGCTCTGAACATTCTCAGAATTTTTCTTAATGAAAACACACCAATATTCTTTACCATTTCTTCAACTAGCTTCTGACTTCTTATTATTCAACATAATCTTCTTTAAGGGAATCTTCAGCAACCAGCAAATTCTAATTTCTGTAACTCAAAAACATTCTTCAAAAAAAAGGTTAGGTGTCAAAAAATACAAAACATTGTTAAAAAAATACCACAATGTTTCTTTAAATCTGATGTCATGAAACAGGTCAGTGAAACCGATCTATGAAACTGATTTTGTGAAACTGATATGTGAAACTGATTGGGTGAAACCGATTAGTGAAAAAGATTTGGTGAAATAGATCTGTGAAACCGATTTGGTGTAACCAATCTGTGAAACTGGTTTGGTGAAACTGATCTGCTAAACCTATTGGGTGAATCCTATATGTGAAATTGATTTGGTGAAACCGATCTCTGAAACTGATTTGGTGATATCTATCTCTAAAACCAATTTGGTGAAACAAATCTATGAAACCAATTTGGTGAAACCGATCTGTTAAACCGATTTTTTGAAACTGATCTGTGAAACCTATTTGGTGGAACTGGTCTGTGAAACCAATTGGGTGAAACCGATTTGTGAAAAATATTTGGTGAAACTGATCTGTGAAACCGATTGGGTGAAACCGATCTCTGAAACTGATTTGGTGAAATCGATATGTGAAAATGATTTAGTGAAATCGATCTGTGAAACTAATTTATTGAAACTAATTTGGGGAAACCAATTTTGTGAAACTGATCTGTTAAAATGATTGGGTGAAGCCTATATGTGAAACCGATTGGGTGAAAACGGTATGTGAAACCAATTTGGTCAAAGTGATATGTGAAACCGATTTGTGAAACTGATATTTGAAACCGATTTGGTGAAACCAATCTCTAAAAATTATTGTGTGAAATTGATCTATGAAACCGATTTGGTGAACCCGATCTGTGAAACTGATATGGTGAAACCAATCTCTAAAAATAATTTGGTGAAACCATTCTGTGAAACTAATTTGGTGAAACCGATTTAGTGAAAGTGATCTGTGAAACTGATTTTTTGAAACTGATCTGTGAAACAAATTGGATAAAACTGATCTGTCAAACCGATTGGGTGAAACCGATCTGTGAAACCGATTTGGTGAAACCGATTTGTGAAACTGATTTGTTAAAACAGATGGGTGGAACTGATCGATGAGTCGAGGACACCCCAACACATATAATTTGGAAAAGTAATGGACCAGGTTCGTTTGGGACATTACATCAGATACATTTCAAAATTATTCTCGCCCTTGAGAATATAAGAGTAACCCAAACAACCCCTCTAGAAGATACCTCTCAGGGAAAAACCACCCCAAACAGCCATACGAATCCAAATGATCACATTGTCCCAAAACACAGATCATGGAGTTCTTTCCTCCAGGTCAAGATACTATCTATTTTGGGCGGCATTGACTCTCCCGCACGGGTTTAATCGCATCCACATTAATGCTTCTAAATTAGGGATCAGGTACTCCCTTCCCAACATATCAGTTCTTTTCAAAAACATTCACAAGGTAAGGAAACGAAACATCTCATAAACCAAAAAGGTCAACATTACATCATAGCAGGTCACAATAACAAGAACTATAAGGAAGGCTCAGAATGTAAACACAAAACAACTTTGGGTATTGGGCACACATTTGAGCTTCTCGCTCCCATGTACTCTCCTTGAGGACACCATGCCTCCACAACAAACGAACCAAATGGATGGTTCGTCCATGAAGCACATTCTTCTTTAGATCCTTGATACTCACTAGTTTCTCCACGAACATAGAATCGTCCCCTATATAAAACTCTCCCCAGTCAATGACATGAGAGTTATCGTGTAGATATCGACGAAGATGTAAGACGTGGAAAATTTCATGGATCATTTCCAAATGAGGTGGAAATACTAGTTGATATGCCACCTCACCAGCTCAACCCAACACATCGAAAGGCCCGATGATCCTAGGACAGAGCTTTCTCCCCTTTCTGAACCTGCGCTGCCCACGTTGAGGGGAATCCTTCAAGAACACATGGTCTCCATCCTCTAACTCCCAGGGCCTCCTCATACGACCAACATATGACATATTCCTTTCATGGTCTGCCTTCATCCTATCATGGAAAATCTGAACCTTTTGCATTGTGCTCTGCACTACCTTTGGGCCAAGAACACCTGCCTCCCCAACCTGGGTTCCGCACACTGGAGAATGAGATGACCCCCTCTACAAGGCTTCAAACAGTGCCATTACAATAGTGGATTGATAGATATTAGTATAAAAAAAATATAATAAGGAACAATTTTGTTCCCATGCTCCCTCGAATAACAAAAAACATGCCCGTAGAATATCTTTCAATGTCTGGATGGTTCGCTCTATTTTCCCATCTGTATTGGGGTGGAAGGCAATGTTAAGATGTAGTTGGGTGCCAAAATCATGTTGTAATCCCCTCCAGACTCATGAGGTAAACCGTCCATCCCTATCCGAGACTATGGACCTCAAAAATCCATTAAACCACACAACCTCATTCATGCATCTATGTGGTAAGTCATCCACCACACTCGACACCTTGATCCTCAGAAAGTGAGATGATTTCATTAGCCGGTCTACCAGTACCAAGATAGCATACCATCCTCATTGAAACCTCAATATTCCTATGAATAAATCCATCAAGATGTCATCCCACTTTAACTCAGAGACATATAATGGATTCTCAAACCTCCCAAGACACAGTGTTCATCCTTCACCTGCTGACACACTAGGAACATTGCATTGAACTCCACCACAGTCTGTTTCACCCCAGGCTACCAAAACTGTTCCCTCAGGCATCCATACGTCTTGAAAAATCTAGGTTGTAATACTACTAGTGAGTTATAGAACTCATGGAGAACTTCCTCATGCATAACCTATAGAACAACCAACTTTTCTAAAAAAGAATCTGATTTTAACCATCCTCCGACCACCTTTTCGGAGCATTGCCTTGGTTAACCCGATAACGCATCACATCACACTCTAAGTCTCCCCACAGAGTCTCCTTCACCTACTACAATAGATAGTACTGCACTATCGTCTGAAATTGAAAACTTTTACCTCCATCCATCCTTTCATCCAGGTGTAGGGCAGCCATATTTTACATTACCTTTCAAGCATCCATAGATTAATGTGTAGCTTCCCTCAGTAAATTCCTGATCAAGACATCATCCACAATGTTACCCTTAGATTCAGTGTAATAGATATTAAAGTTTTTATCCTGAAGAAGAACCACCCACCTTCGTTGTTGTAAGTTCAGGTCCGGCTGGGTAAAGACATGCCTCAGACTCTGGTGATCTGTGAAGACCACAAAGTACTCCCCGATTAGGTAATGCCGCCACAACTTCAACACGAACACTAAAGATGCATGCTCTAGGTCATGGTTGGCATAATAATGCTCATGAGGACATAACTACCTATACCCATAAGATATCACTCCCCGTTGTTGCATCAACACACACCCTAGGTAAAGTCTAGAATCATCAAAAAATACATCAAACAACATCCCTTCTTTTGGTAACCTCGGCACTGGGGCACTAACCTACTTCCCCTTCATATAACTAAAGGATTCCTGGAACTACTCACTCCACATGAAGGCCTGGTCCTTTCTAGTCAAAGTTGTCAAAGGATCTGAAACATGAGGGAAATCGGGTACGAACCTTCGATAATATCTTTCCAGACCATGAATAATATAAACCTATGTAACATTCTAAGTTACTTTCATAGAAACAACCTCTTCATCCTTTGACGGATCAACCACTACCCCATTCGGAGACACAATGTGTCTAAGGAAATGCACTTCTCGTGTCATGAACTTACACTTGGACAATTTCCCATAGAGCTGGTCATGTGGAAGGATTTCTAAGGCCATCTTGAGGGGTATAGTATGTTCCTCCTCTGATCTTGAGTAGATAAAAATGTCATCGATGAACACAATGATGAACCAATCCAGAAACCCATGGAAAATAGAGTTCATGATCCCCATGAACACAACAGGTGAATTCGTAACACTGACCCACATGACTATGAACATAAAGTTCCCATACATGCACCTAAAAGTAGTCTTCATAATATCACTATCTTTCACCCATAACTGGTGATAACCAGGCCAAAAATAGATCTTAGAAAACCAACATGCTCCCCTTATCTGGTCAAAGATAGCTTCTATCCTCAGGAGAGGGTAACGATTCTTGTCTGTTACGTGATTCAGTCTCTCGTAGTCTATGTACAGTCTGAGACCATTATCTTCCTTCTTCAAAAACAAGGCCAGAGCACTTCATGACGACACGATGGGTCAGACAAAACCCTTCTTCATTAGATCATCAATCTGAATCTGCAACTCTTGCAACTCAGAATTCCCCATCTGATAAAGAGCCATGGAAATTAGATGGGCACTGGGTTGTAAGTCTATATCAAACTCAATGGCATGTTGAGGGGGTATAGTTACAAACTCAATGGTAAAAACATCCAGGATCTCTCTTAAAACTCTTGGAACATCCCTCATTTGAGCATCTATTGATTCTACTAAATGCTTGGCCGACTTAGAAAGAAGAGTCTCCACAGACCATCTCCCCACCTAACAACTCTGTTCGCCAACAAAAGCCACACACTGGCCATCCTCATCAGAGAAAATGACTCTTCTCCAGAAGCAATCAATCACAACATGCACAGTAAACATCCAATCGATGCCTAGGATGATAACATATGGCTACATTTGCTGCAGAAGGAGATCCCCACTAGACTGATGCAGCCCCAACATCAGTCTACATCCTTGAAAAACATCTAACATATTAGTATGACCCACAACTAGCGTAATCAGCACCTGAGGCATGAGATTCTCTCTATGTCTAACACCATGGAATGGGATATACTGGGTGTATCAAAGGATTATGATGCTCCAAAATCAGACAAGGTGCAAAAAAGAGTGCTAAACAAGATGATCGTACCTCGAACGACCTCCAACCCTACTGGAACTGCTTTATCTATGGCGTGCAACTTCCCATGCCTAGATCACCTACCTCTTGGATTTCAGCCACCTCCCCAACCACACCCTGGTCGAGGCCCTTGAGGGGAACCCTGGGGTTGGGCTCCTCCTGCCACATCTCCTCTCGGTGAAGAGGGAGCTCGCTATCCCTGCTGCTGCTGATAAAAGGGCCTGACAGAAAACTGTTGCTACTGTGATGGGCGCTGAACCTATCCACCCACACTTTACTGAACTCTCTATGGTAATTGATTACAAAGGATCCCACAGATTCCACAGATGAATCACCGCGGTCCTGGGACCACAAGGAAAGGGAAAGAACCGGGAGATCGAAACTGCAATTGATGGGGATTACTCCCCACTGGTTGAAACCTAGGAGGCCCTAACACTGGAGGCATGTTGCTGATGGCCTTCCCCTTTGATGAGCCCAACTGTTTCCCCTCTCACAGCACACCTCACAATATTTGAATCCTTTCTACCACTTTGGCCTTTTTTGGACATCTAAGTATGTCAGTAGGGTGAAGGGAGTAACATCATACTGAAGAGAATATCAGAGTGCCTCTTCTAATCGTCTCTCCCGGGACTCCCCATATGGAAAAAAGTCTGAAGAAAAAAAGAAGGATACCCTTGAACTAGATTCCTATCTCCCTTACTGACATTCTCCCCTACTAAAGGGAGACTTTCTCCTTCCTCTTCTATGTCTTCATCATGGAAGAGAGAAATTCCACCCAAAATTCCCTCTCAATGTTAGTCCATGAAACTTCATCCTCCCTCTTCACTCCATGATAGAGCATCCACCACTGATGTGCCACTCCCTGTAACTAGATTACAGCTAGAGGAACCCATTACCCCATCGGAGCCCGGGTCAAGCTGAAAGCTATCACCGGATCTTCGAGCCGACCCTCTCTCTCTCTCTCTATGTCTAAGATGCTTCCATCGTACTTCCTGAGGGTTTGCCTCTAAATGGCATGAAACTTCCTCTATCACTGGTCAACCTCCTCTTCTCGATCATCCCTCTACTGATTAGCCAATACAGCCTTCTAGGACTCGGTCACCCACACTACTCATGGTCGTTATCAAGGTGCCATAACTTCAAGGTAAATAATAATTCTTAATCCCGAGTAGTGTAGAAGATTTCTTTTAAATTTTGCTTAACCTTTTTATTTATTTAAATTCCAAGAACACCCAAAACTCACACAAAAACAAGTCATTATTATTCATTTACCTTTCCTAGGGTCTCTACCATGCAATCAGTGTAGCCTCACTTAGAAGATCAGTAGGTCCCAAGTTCTTGCATCAGATCACGAGGGGAACTAAAATCCCATGTCCTAGCCGATCTTCCCTAGACAATTTAATGGACCAAGATTGCCTAACATTGTTTCCCTACCATCCCATGAAATCCTCACAGTTCCTAACCCCGAGCTCCATCATATCTATCAACCTCCCCTCTGATACCTTTCGGTCATGACCTTCTTTCACCAAGATAAGGGATGGGACATCATATTTCTATACCCTTCCTTCCTCATGTTGAAGGAGAGATAATGAACCCCGAATCCCGCCTTCAATTGGTCCTGGAGTGGTGAATACCACCAAAGGTATAGAATCACACAAAAAATGGAAGGAATTTCTCTTTTTTTATTTAGTTGTATCGGGAGATAAGATAGTAAATATCAAACAACACCAAAATTGGAGGTAAAACTAAATCTAAAACAAACCATTCCCATATGCATGTTCCAAAATTAAGGGCTAAAAATTACTTGAAGACTCCAAAGTAATGTACCATCGAAAAAACATTAGCAACAGAAACTGTCCCAATGTCAAAACAAGAATGGTCTTGCATGATCCCTGAAGTTATATTGGGAACTTGAAAGTAGTTTTATATACATATGGTGAGTATACATGTATACTCGGTAGAGAAAACCAAAATCTCTCGTGCACAAGTGGGGAGGCATTCTAATGCCCCATGAGAAAAGGAGACTACTGAAGCACCTAGAAAAGAAATATATCCACCAAACCTCACCGAGGCACACTCCCAAAATAACACAAGTCATATAATGTAATAGTAATAGAAAATTGATATTTGGGTGCCCATCACCACTTTCCCCCTGGTTATTGGATACATTCTTCCCATCAAACCTCTCCCACCATTCTCACAGTAGTACCACTTCCATCCCCCACCCACACATACCTGGGCTACCACAACCACATATTCTACCCGCAAACACCTAGGACACAACAACTACACATAACCATGCCCATAAACACCTGGTCTAGAACAACATACCACCACACCTGAAGATACCAGGGCCTCATCCTGAATGCAATTGGGAAACCACCTGGCTACACACACATAAGACAACAACCTCAACGTACCTTGCCCAAAGAATCTTGGGATATAATTGACATCATTCTATCACATCCAGCCCGATGAATCATGGGAATCTCATGAAATGGAGATGAAAAGGAGTCAATAACCGACCACTCATATAAGTGTTGGGAAAAATACACTGCCCCACGAAATAGGGGTGTTCAGCCTGAAGTGCTCAACATGGTTGGGGATTGAATAAAACACATATAATCTAAATTATATATATAGGAAACATGAACTCATCCTTTTCTAGGGGTTCCAAATCCAGCAGATATACAAACACCCTCATTACTATTCATTCATAAGAATCACCACAGCCATAAACATGTCACTACTCATTCCCGAAAAACAATTCTCCTTTAAACCCATTCTTGTTTTACTATTCAATTGATTCCATTTAGATAATTATTCACTACTGAGCAACTAAAATGCATATACACAAGCCAAGGAAGGAAAAACAATCAAGAAGTAATTTAAGAATTCACACCTAGTTCTCTTGTAAAGTCACAACAACAAATGGGATCTGTGAGATCTCTAAAAGTACTGGAACAAAATAAAGCCCCAACAAATGGATAGACATGGCCTTAGGTCCTCAAAACAAGTAATTCTCAATAAGGGATCCCATCCTCGTTCACATCACCTCACAAGAATCAACCATAAACATCACCAGAACAGAGAAAAGGAGTTTTCAAATTTTAATATTCCATTTATTTAGTTCTGTTTTTATGTTTGGTTAACTAGGGAGATCACACAAGAGTTATTATTTATTGGGAATCAATTTAATCAAATGAGTTTTCCTGATTTACCAGTTTTTATTTTACAACCATTCAATCACATAAATATCCAGAAAAACAAAGGTTCATTAGTGTGCACGAAAGGACCACCAATGACCATGATTTTTAGTGAACATAAGCCCATTGAATTCACAACATATAAGAAGTAATAAATTAGTATAGTTTCATTATCAAACACACCCCTTCATTCTTTAAATCCATTTATTATCATTGTTAGTGTTTGGTTTCATCCACCCCTGTAGGAAACACTTTCATACTCACCCCACATGATACACAATAAGGAGAGAAAAAGGAAGAACCCTACCTAGATGATCAACTATAGAAGGTTTTCTCCTAGCACCAACCACTGGGGATGTGTGACTTTTAGGGGAGGAACTCAGAGGACTCCAAGAATGAGTAGGAAATGCTCTGGCATAGGCACACCACTAGCCTCCGAAAAGGGGAGTCCAAATGCACCAAGTAAAGAAAAAAACTAGCTAAGAAGAAGAAAGAATTAATTCTAGTGAGATAAAAAGGGCGATATCTTGGAGTTATGGGATATGAAAATCATGAACGGCTTTAAAGGAGGGTCCTGGTTTCACCTCACATTTAGACGGTTACACACGATGGAATTAATTGTTATTTAATAATTCTCATTAGAGGGGGGGTCCAAAACAGTTGTGTGTTAAAGGATTTCATTTAAAGAGTGAATAATGGGCCCGTTGATGGTCTCTACACTCATAGGGGATTCAAAACATTTTTTATGGGGCTAAAATAGCTTTGAACAACTTTAAAAACATTAAAATTCATAAAAGAGGTGTTACAGAAAAAATGTGGATGGAAATCCCGACACCCCTCTATGTCCGATTGGTGAGACTGTTAGGTGAAACCAATCTGTGGAGCTGATCAGGAAAAATTGATCTCGTAGAGCTAATCCTATGTATCTTATCAGTGAAGCTGATTGAGTGAAACTAATACAATGAAGCCTATCCTATGAAGCTGATCTCGTGAAACTGATCGGTGAAACTGATCTGTGAAACTAATTGTGTGAAACCGATCTGTGAAACTGATTGTGTGAAACAAATCTATGAAACCAATTTTGTGAAACTGATCAGTGAAACTTATTGGGTGAAACAAATCTTTGAAACTGATTGGGTGAAACCGATCTATGAAACCGATTTGGTGAAACAGATCTGTGAAACCGATTGGGTGAAACTGATCTATGAAACTGATTTGGTGAAACTAATCAGTGAAACTGATTTGGTGAAACCGATCTGTAAAACCGATTTGGTGAAACTGAGTTGGTAAAACTGATATGTGAAACTGATTTGGTGAAAATGATCTCTAAAACTGATTTGGTGAAACTAATCTATGAAACCAATCTGGTGAAAGTGATCTCTGAAACTGATTTGGTGAAACTGATCTCTAAAACCGATTTGGTGAAACCAATCTGTGAAATCGATTGCGTGAAAGCAATTTGTGAAACCAATTTGGAGAAACCGATATGTGAAACTGGTTTGGTGAAACCGATCTCTGAAACCGATCTGTGAAACCAATTTGGTGAAGCTGGTCTATTAAACTGATATAGTGAAACCGATTTGTGATACCAATTTGGTGAAACCGATTTGTGAAACCTATCAGGTGAAACCGATCTGTGTAACTGATTGGGTGAAACTGATATGTGTAACTGATTCGGTGAAACCGATATGTGAAACTGATTCAGTGAAACCGATCTATGAAACCTATTGGGTGAAACTGATATATGAAACTGATTGGGTGAAACCGATCTGTGAAACCGATTTAGTGAAACCGATCTATGAAGCTGATTTGGTGAAACCGATCTCTGAAACCGATTTCATGAAACCAATCTATGAAACTGGTTTGGTGAAACCGATCTTTGAAACTAGTTCCATGAAACCAATCAGTGAAACTGATTTGTTGAAACTGATCTTTGAAATCGATATGTGAAATCGGTTGGGTAAAACCAATCTGTGAAACTGATTTGGTGAAACAGATCTGTGAAACTGATTTGGTGAAACAGATGGGTGGGACTGATTGATGAGTTCAGGACTCCCCAATACATAGAATTTGGAAAGGTAATGGACTAGGAGGGTCTAGGCCATTACATAACATCCATCATAAGAAGACAGGTGTGGTATGTCGAGTAGGCATGGTATGAAGATCAGAGACATCCCACCGAATCAGGGACATTTCACAAAAAAAATATCATAATGGGAGTTTGTGGATCTAGAGATAAAAGGGGTTGAAGTTCTAGTGTATTTAGTAAGTTCAAAAAAGGATAAAATTCAATATAAAAGAGCAACAATTCGGGAATTTGATGTAAGAAGTGTCTCCTGTTGAATAGAGATAAAGACATTTCATGCCAAACTGTTGATGTGACCTTCAAGTCGATAGACTGAGTGAGACCTCTACCAAGGTAGTGAGCCAGTGGGAATCAACGGAAATGATCTGAGGGAAGTAGTGGGATATATCTAAACCATTTTAAAGGCAGTGTGACTAGGATAGAGTGACTATGCCTGAACCATTGTTATCCACATTCATCAAAGATTAGTGTAATTTGGTATGACTAAAAACCTGTCAGTGTATGCTTCTTGGATGTAGCACTTAGTGGTGAACCAAATGAAAGTGGTGGGTGGTCCTTCTTCATGTTTTAATTACTGCACAGATCCATCATACGGGTTTAAACAAGTTCCTAACAACGTGGGTACAAGATCCAGTAATGAAGATAAAAAGTTGACACACTAATTTACGCCCCCACCCCCCTTAGGGTGGTCTACAGTCCTTCATGGTTTACTCATGTTGGATACTATACAGTAATTATATTCAGAATGTGATTTCAATTTCATTCATAAAGTCAAAAATTAAATGAATTCTGTAAGAATATATAATCATTTATGAGAAGAAGTCTACATTTATCAAGACCATGAAAAACATGAAATATAAAGAGAAGAAGCAGTTGAATAAGTCCCTCATGTCCAAAGAATATGCAATGTCTAGTTCTCTATGGCCTTCCAATAATTAAGAAATATCAGACTTGGAAAGTAAAAAATAGGTGGATTAGGTTAAGACCATAGTAAATGGAGACACTACTATCATAATTGATCATGAGAAATTAAGAACCTATATGTGTGACATTCTTGAAGAAATATTTGCTACTATTTATAAAATATTTTAATTTATGCATGTTGAGATCACCTGATTGGGAAGAGAAGCTGATAATGTGGGAAAGGGATCAGAAGAAAAAAATTCATGAATTTTTACCTCTCTCCAGATAGATTGAATCCTTTGAATAAAAAAAAGAAGTAAACATTAAATAAATATATCAATTTTTTCAAGGAAGTTGAAGAGGAAGAGAAATTCAAAAACCCACTTGAAGAAAAGATCAAATTTCTTGAAGGGAAATTGAAAAATTGCACGGATTTGAAGGGTCTACAATTAGAAGGGATATCCAAGAAGATCAGGGAAAATGACTCTTTGATTCATAATTAAATGATGTTTCATAGTGAATAAGTTGTTATAATGAATAAGGATTGTGAAGATATGATGACTATTATTGGAGATCAAAAGGTCATTCTTAATAGGAAATTTCTAGAATTGAATGCTCAGTTGTTCAGTCATGAGAAGACACATATTGAGACTTCAAAAAATAATGAAATAGTTAATGCTAGTATTTAAGGATCAATAAAGGATTCTACTGTAAAAAAACCATTAACATGTGATAAAAAGATCATGACTTCACTTATTGATCTTTCACAAGTAGCTAAGAATGTAAAGGTATCATCCATACCAACTTTTACTATAGATTCAAAATATGTTTCCAAAAAAGTGAAGGTTGGATGAAAAATACTAAACAAGTATGGATTTAGAAAGGTGGTGACAAGAAACCTATCTCCATGGCTATAGTGAATACGAATAAGAATTTGAAATGTGATTCCCCACCAAGAGAAAAAAAAAGTCAAGAAGATGTCCCAACAACATAATAAAAAGATATCTGGATCTGTGGGTTAATGTTGGTGCTACAACAGATTTGGGGAATGTGAAATATATTGTTGGTACACTCCTCATAATGTAGAAGAACAAAAATAGCCTACATAAATTGAAAAAAACATATAAGAAGAAGCAACATCCACAAGTCCATAAGCATCTATTGACCGAAAACATATTTTGAATGCTTGACAACAAATGTGATGTATGTAATGGTTGTGGTCATAAGCTAGGTACATGCCCATATCAACATGAATTCATTGTTTATAAGAAGAGAATACCTTAGACACCATATAACTATGAAGAAACATTCTTGGGAAGAAGATAGAATAATAGTGTGAATAAAAATTCCCCCATAAGATCTCAAGTAAGGAAAAATAGAGGAGCCTTGTTTTCAGATCCATGAAACTAAATGGCAATTCATCTAAAAGAGATAACAATTGGAATGAAACATAGATGAACCCATGAAGAAGAGCCAAGCATGCTGCAATAGATCCAAATGACATGTGGGTCATCTGGCCACAAGATTTGGATAGAATGGAGAATCATGAAGATGAAAAGCCCATGGTTAGGGCCAAAGGTAAAGTGAAACCTTCACGTGATGATGTTAAATTTCATGAGTGAGTGAAAACAAAAGGAAACACACGTGTTGAAGAAGTTTTGTGTGAGAGGTGTATGAAATCTGGTTACATTACAAAAGGTTGTCTAACCTTTATACCAGGGAGAGATTTTTTTTAAAAGGAGTAATAATGTATCATTCCTAATAAATGATAAGAAGAACAACTCTCCACGAAAATAAGAGAATGTGAAGAGATCCATGCCACATATGCACAAATCAGAAAAGATTATCATATGTGTGATCATGAAGACTATAGAAGATAGATCATCTTGTTTGAGAAAACTATCTCATCCTTCCTTGTCACATTGTAGAAGCAAGGAGGAACCACCTTATTCCCTTAATCATTTGGACAATGTATTTTTTTTAAAGGTTGGGGCCGAAGCCTCATTTTTATTATTAAATCAAAGCAAAGACCTCTTTTAACTGGGTAGAGGGAAACCCATTACATAGCCCGAAGGCCCATTGGGCTTGTAGCCCATTACATAGCCCGTAGGCCCAAATTCAAAGGCCAATTCACATTATGTGAATAGTAACCTGCTGCTACAGTACCACACAGTATCGCCGCCACTACAGTGTCCTGCCGCCGCTACAGTACCCGCTGATGAACAGTGCCGTCGCTGCTACAGGAACGCTACATTGCTGCTACAGTACCTACGCCCCATGGGTTTTGAACCCCCATTTTCTATGTAGTATTACGGGGTGCTTACCACTAAGCCAAACCCCAACTACATTTGGACAATGTATTTGTGTAGATAATACATAGAATTAAAGGTAAAGTATTCTCTCAGGGGGAGAACCTGAGAAGTATAAAATGCTATCAACTCTGGATAGCTAAGATAAAGAAGTTTCCATATTTGGAATATTATTAAATTAATATTAAATGATTAAAATTATAAAGGATCACCCTTGTTGAAGATTATGGTTAGTATTTCCCTTCAGGGGAGACAAATGATGAAGCTTCAAGAATTATTACATCAATCAGTTTTAACATCAGTTGGTATTAAATTTAGTTACTCTAGAAATTACTTGAAGAACGTGTCATTGGAAAATTTATGTCATTTATCAATCTCTCTTCCTTGGTTACTTAGAATGAATATCATTTTAAAAATTGGGATAAACTGAATTAATCCGTGACATAAGAAAAATGGATGTTTCTCATGTCCACTTATCCCACCAACTGCAATTGAATGTTTTTTATTTGTTTGTTGATGTGAGTGTAGGAGTTTCAGTTTGATTATTTCCGATCAAATTCAATTCTGTCATCCTAAAATGAAACTGGAATTCCCTTGAAAACAAAGTACATGTGTTCTCATCTCATGAGGTATCGTGATCATTGAATAATGGACCACCTTGTTTTCTAAATCAATTCCTCTTGTTTTCTACACCGAGCATTTCTCAAGTAGGCATAACGTGAAATGATTGATGACACATTTCATATAAAAGGATTGATACCATTTTCCCATGATCTTTGTAATTCATGTTAATCAAGGGGAGATAAAATGAAAATAATGTTTGAAAAGTGAGAGATAATAAAAAATAAAAAGAGCAGAGAAAAAATTCTCATTTCGAAATTAACACATTCATTCAAGGAGGACTTTATGGTATTGAAAACAAAATAAAAATGGGGTATATTTGGGACCATTTTGTGTATAAGGTTGTATTTATTGTCAAAAGTTTTCAATGAAGATCAAAATGAAGAAGAAGATGATGAATAACATTTAATTTATGCAGAGTGGTAATTCAGATGTTTATTGAACTGATCTTAAGTTCAAAATACATGTATAAAAGGTTATACATTATATAAAACAATGAATGAATCTCAGAGAGTCACCTAAAGAGACATACATCGTTTTAGGAGGGATCATGTGAATAAATTCATATTTAATAATGATCATACAAAGCGGAGAAGATAATGCCAGTCATATTTACTATTGTCTGAAATGATAGATGTTGGTAGAAGGCGGATAATTGTTAAAGGGTTTCATGATAGATAAGGTTCCTAATGAAAGTTGATGGTAGTTGAATAAGAAATATGATACTGAATTATCATGGGTGTTCTTGCTGAATGTCATTTCTCAGTGTATTCCAGATTTTTGGACGTAAAAATTGAGATTTTGTTTTTGGAAATGGAAGTATTTCTATATAGGAATGAATGAGATGCAGAACAACGAAGGAAATCAGAAAAAGAAGAAAACAATGTACCATGGATAATTTATTGTATACCACGTTTAGTAAATGATTTGCGACCTCATAACTGGCAGTGGAAATGGTACACAGAGTTGTACGGAGAACCAAAAATGGTTTTCAGCCATGGTACGCAGTGAAGGAATGATGTACGTGGAATGGAACATTGAGAAAGCATGCGGTACATGAAATGTTGTTGACAACGGTTCATAGTGCCGACATGCAGCGAAGGTAGGTGGTATGCGGAATTCTGATGGTTCTCTGTGGAAGGTGTTAAGGTATGTGGAATGGGTCGTTGGTAGCGGAAGAGATGAAGTACGTGGACCGGCAGACAAATGGTATGTGGTGAAGGTTCACAGCCCGTGGGTGGGTCACAGTATATGGTGGAGGATTATAGTACATGGATGGAGTTCAGTATGCGAATAGGTTTGTCGCACATTGAAAATTTTGGTAAAATGGATTTTAGAAATTTTTGGAGTTATTCTCTTATATATAGGGTGCTAATTCTATAATTAAGGAAGAGAAAATTTGATAAGAAAATATTATCACTCTAGAAGATCTTGACTAAGCCTGAAAGTGGTATGCATGGGACATTCTACGTTGGATAAAGTGGTATGCGAATAACAAAACAGTTCATCAAATTGGAAGGAGTGGTATGAAAAAGAGATTTTCATAAAAAAATGGTATGTGGGAGAGGAAATAATTTTCATAATTTCATGAAGAAGTCCAGAAAAGGAATAAACGATACACTAAGTAATTACACAGAGGAAGTAAAAAAAGGCAGTATGTGAAGGCGGTACACGACAACGATACATAGAGGTAGTACACATAGTCCATAGGTAGAGGCGGTAGGCAGAGAAAATGTGTGGATCAGGTGTGGTGTGCATAGAAGGCACGATAAGTGGAGATGCTGCGGTGTGTGGAGAAGGTACGTTTTGTGGATCTGGTGCAGTGCATGGAGTAGAGGAGGTACATGGAATAGACGCAGTATGCTCAACATGGGAGGTACGCGGAGCATGTGCGGTACACCGAGGAGGGGCAGTACATAGAACATGAGTGGTACGTAGACCAGGTGTGGTATGAAGAGTAGGCGTGGTATGCAGACCAGAGACAACCAACAGAATTAGGGACAGTTCATTGAAATGAAAATACCCTAAAGGGATTTTTTGATTCAAGTGAATAAAAAGGGAAGATGTTCTAGTGGATTCAGTAACTTCACTAAAAAAGAAAATTGTATATAAATGATTAGAAATTTGGGACATCGATGCAAGCAGTGTCTTGTGCTGAATAGAGACAAAGAATTTCATACCAATCTGTTGAAGCGATCTTCAAGATGATAAACTGGGTGAGACCTCACCCAAGGCAGTGAGCCATGGGGAGTCAACGGAAGTGATCAGAGGGACTTAGTGGGCTATCCCTAAACATTTGTAAAGGTAGTGTTCCTAGGATAGAGTGACTATGACCAAACCATTGTTATCCATAGCTAGTGATGATTAGTGGAATTTGGTACGACCGATATCATGTCAACGTATAATCCTTGGTTGTATCCCTTAGTGGTGAACTTAGTAAAAAGTGTTGTATTGTCCATGTTCATGTTTTAATTACTCCACATATCCATCATGTGGGTTTAAACAAGTTCCTACCAATGTGAGAAAAAGATCTAGTAATGAAGCGAAAATTTTCACACCATGATTCACCCCCCTTAGGGTTGTTTGGGGTCATTAGGAAGAGACAATACCCTATATATAAGAGAGAATGATACAAATAAAATTACAAATCATTTTACATATCATAGTACATTGTAATTGTAAACAAACTGAACACTCTATAATAATAGTAATTGAGTATAGAGGAATGAATATAGGATTAATCCCCATTAGAGATGATTACATATATAATAGAAATAAAAAATGAAAAATGGTTTTGAATCTCTACAACAACTCTAATCCATACCTCATTCTAGACTCCAGAAATCGATCTATCCTGTTAGAAAATCAATTCATGGGCCACAAACTAACATATAACTACAATCAATTGAGGTTATTCTTGAGTAGCAAAGTGAAAAGGATGACTGATCATGGTGTGAGTACATAATATAGTAGGTAACTATCAACACATCCATATAAATAACTATCAAAATAGTGATATGTGCATTTGACATTCTATGATAAATAAAAAAATAAAATACCTCCAATAACTACATTTTTCAGTGATGGAATGTCTCTAATCACGTTCTTGTGTCTGTGACAACCCATACTATCACAACCACCCTAATGAATAAACATAAAACTGGATCAAAGCCCAATATCTATCTTTTATCCTCAGGTTTGGGATCTCGATCTACCAACCATCTTTGACTACTGTAGGGTTGTCTCTAAGAACATCGATATGATTGTCCCTCAAATAAATAATCTATGTCTCCTTATATATATATATATATTATGTTTAATGAAAATTTATTATGGGAGTTTTATCCAGCATGGAAAATCTAATAAGTGACATGGACCTCCCTTACAGTTTTTTTCTTAAACATGGAATAATCCCCCATGTAACATGAACCACCCATACTAATGTTTTTATATCCAAGTAATAATCCCACTAGTAATATGGACCTCCATAGTAGGATTTTTCTCAATCATGAATCAATAACTTCTCCAAGTATGTTTTCCATATAGAATAAAAGGCCTCCCCAATGGAATTTTCCGTATACAATAAATAAGGGTTATTTAAACCCCTAAACAGGTCCTAATTATTCATATCCAATCACACAATATCAGGATTGGCCTATCACTAGAGCACCAATGGGTGTCCCCTTAGATAATACAAGGAAACATAACCCCACTTGGGGTCCACTGTCTAATGAAAAATCCATTTTCCAATGCCCACAAGAATGGGGGTTAAATTCCCTAGGAAAAAATCACCACCGAGTTTAATGGCCACATAGGTCAAGACACACTACAAATAGTGTCGATATACGGTTCAAATCCAACAAATTGGTCTATTATCACACTAGGTCAATCCAAAAATCCGACGATCAATAATATACTCTAATTTTACTCATCGGTATTCATATCTCAAAGAGGATGGACACTTTTACCATATTTAGTTACACGTGTTAGAGGGGTCTAGAGAATCCCCTGGGTCCTGCATGGTGCGTGGGGAAAACTCCTCAATGTCATGAAACAACTTCAAATATTTCACAAAGAACTCTAAAATGAGGGCCATCAAGTCATACTCAATATAGTAATGAACCTAAAGGGATCTGAATATCACTTGGATTTACATTAGTTGTCAGGCCGCAACCAATGGCGGTTATGGAAAGTAAGATGGGCTCAAGGGTCTACCATGGCCTTTTATACTTACTCAGACCAGGGGATTTATTTTTATTTTAGAAAATAGTTACATTAAATTAAATGAAATATAATTTAAATAAAATATTCCAATGTCCATAGTATTGAGTCTACGTAAAACACACACCATTTAAAGTATCATAAACCATAGAGTCTGTTTCAAGGACCAACTAACTCCAAAAAATCATCCCCTTTTTAAGGGATGCTTGAAATGTCTTATCTAAGATCCTCCATTTCATTCGAAGAACCAAATATCCTTAAGAGTACCTAAATCTTATCTAGAACATCTAACTATTATTATCAAATTATAAATAATTTTGTAAATGAACAAATAATTTACAATTTAATTTAATATTTACATAATGACTAAAATCACTACGAGCCATCGTGCCATGCTGAAGGCATCAATAATGATGTGTGGTACACTATTGATGTACTCTTGGGAATAAGTAACCAAAAATCTCCATCTAGCATCATTGATTTAATATAAAAGTTTACCCAAAATCAGAAAAATCCCTTGTAAAAATTTATACAATGATGTACCTTCACTGATATGTAGTACATAGTCCTAGAGGCCTCATCTAATGTTATCCACTAAATCAGCAAACAAAAATCCCACACATAAAAGAAAAATTGTACCATGATTTGATATAATCATAACTTAAACCTAAATTGGTTGAAAACAAAATCAGAAATAAATTTTTCAAAAACAAATTGAAGGGGAGATGGAGGAAAACCCTTTCCTTCAACACCATCATAATTCAACAAAAAAGCACAAAATATGGGGATGATTGGGGAGAGAGTTTTTCAACTAATACACATGAATGAATATTCCTGAAATTTTGAAATTATTATTTTCCCAAAGGATATTTATTGAATGGAGTGGTCCCTAGTCCATCACTAATAGCTCGTCATGTTTTATGGTGTGAATTTTTAATAAATATTATTAATAGGTGTAAAAATAATTTTAAAAATAAATTGAATTAATTAAATGATTTTAATTATTGAAAAATAGTATGTTTTGGAAGAAAATGAGAAAAAGGGTTTGTTGTGATTTTACTACACACATTTAATGTTCAATGTTTTAGGAATTTATTTTGGTTTGGAGTAATGTGTTTGGTTGAATCTAATCTAAATCCCAATTACATCATAAGCTTTTATATTTGTGGTTGAAAATCAAAACATTGATGTAACAACCATTTTTCCAATGTCTGGACCATATAAATGGAATAAGATCTTCCAATGTAGATTTAAATATCAATAAATTGTGTAATAAAATGATTCTTTTTCCCAATCAAAACAACCCATGTAACACACTCAAACCCTCAAATCAATTGGTTAGAAATTAAGAGAATACCAATCACATGCATCGAAAATATAATTTAAAAATAGAATAATGTATGATACATGGAATGAGATGTTTTTAAACCCAAACTACTTCAGAAATTATATATTATATGCACTATAACACCCTTTAAATTTACATAACTTCCTCCCAATGAGCACTCATTATTTATCCTACCATTTAGAGGAGGATGAGGCTTGTGTGGAACCCCAACATCATCTCAACTCTCTATATGAGGACATGGATCTCTGAAAACTCCAATAGGGTTAGAGGGATCCTCTATAACTCCATAATTGTATCACCATTCTCTCAAGACTAACTACAAAATAAGGCTCCCATGGTTACCTTTTATAACAAACATTGGATTTTTGTTTTGGGAACACATATTTTTAGATACCAATTTTCTCTCGATTTTGTATTGGTAAATATCCATAACTAGAATTAGAAAAAATGGTAGTACTATTTGTTAGAATATTAAATATCACCATATACACATTGGCCACAATTGGACATCTATAATGGGATATAGTAAAAATAACTAACCAAACTTTTTTATTTGATCATATTCAGTTCTCTGGATAAAGAAATTTAGTTAAGACATAATATAGAAAACATGGATTTTTGCGCCTTGAGATGTGTTGTATCCCATTGAGTTTTAGATCCCCTAAAAAAATATAGCCGGTTAGGATTTATTTATTTCAATAAACATAAAAAAGGAAATTTTTTTATGGGATTCAATGAAGTTTGACCCATTTTTCTTTAAATTCATTTATTTCTTCCAAATCACCTCCTCCTATAATGAAATCTTGAAAAGAAGTAAAATTTCCATTTTTAATAGTGACATATATTAAATAAATGAATAAAATGTAACTTTTTTTTAAATTTTCAATAAAAATCAAATGTAATGTATTGGTGTAAGGGTGAAATAATGTAGTGAATCGCAGTGGGACAATAACACCACACGATATAATAAACACTCATTAGAAAAGTTTATTTTTAAAAAAATGATTCATGGAGATATTCCTATCTTCATGAAGATTTTACATGAAAATAAAATTTAATTCATGATATTAATTTGATCAAAGATAAAACCACACCAATGTGTTATTATTTTTCATACAGGAAAAACATGTCACATAAATTTCATTATTATAAAATTCTAAGAGATGTATGATACCATTATGAGAAAATAATTAAAAATATAAACATGTACCAAACATTCCATTTGTTTGTCTATTAAAACCATTTCATGTAGTTATTTACACTTTTTATATTTTAAATATAGGTTATCCTAAAAAATTTATCATTAATAATTCCTTCCAACAAACCTTCTATACATCATTTTCTATCAAATTTTATGACCCACTCACCTAAGCATTCCCAAAAGTAAATCATTAAACTTTAGACCCAGATATCCCCATATGTTATACATTTTATCACTCCATTATTTAATATTATTACTGTTATTAATATTAATATTTTCTATATTTTTTTCATGGTCGTACAATAGTTAGATAACTAAGACACATGAATTGGTCAATCCAATACAGTAATGAAATAGATTGGATAAGGAGTAAATATATTAAAAAAATTCAAAATTTAGAGAGAAATAACCTAAATTATATTCAACTTTCTTTAATTTAGAAATATTCACACTTCAAGGTTGGGTGAAAATTTGTCTGGTGATATTAAGTGACACAATTTTCCCATAAACTACTCACTTAAAGTGTATCAATTTTCATAATGTTTATATATATATATATAACCATTAATATCATCTAAAAGCAACCAATTTACCAGATAACTTACATCTAAAAAGTTAAATTCCTAAAAACCCCCAATTATATTAAGTGACGACAATATAAATACTAAAACGACATAAAATAGGGATATTAAACATGAATTTTCAATAATTTCATTTTTAAAATGGGAATGAAAAATTAATATTATAGCAAAGAAGTGAGGGTAGAAAGGGTTGGGGATGTTAAAAATACTATGAAGCAAGTGAAAAAATATAAAAAGAATAAAGATGATGAAAAATCATAACTAGCATAGGAATGTAAGGAAAAGTAAAATTACATTGTAGCAATAAAAAAGAGAACAAATAAAGAAAGGTTATAATAATTCCTAATTAACCCTTCCCCTACACCTAGAGTGTGCAGTTTCATTACAATATTAATAGTGAATGTGGGAAGGAATGATAAAACATAGTGGGTGTCATTGTTAGGTTACTTCTTGAATATGGAGTTCCTCGATAATATACTCCATTATGGCTTCATAAAAGTTCTTCAAACACTATACATTTATAGTTAATTATTACATTGTTTCATTATTTTGAACCTAAACTTAACCAAATGGTTAAAAATTAGTGATAGTTCATGGGAAAATCCAGAAGGAATGAAGAATAACTAGATGAAAATTTATCCTTTCATTGAAATGTAATAACATTTTCCTAATTTGGAATTGACGATGAAGGATGAGGATTTCATTGGAAACCATATGTCTCTCCAAAAAGATCTGTTATTATTCATAGGAATATATTTGAATTTCCTCTATCTCATGACTATATAACTTCTTATATGAACCTTCACCATAAATATTAAAATTGAATTGTTTAATTCATCTATTGGCTCAATTCTCTCTCCCTATAGGGAGGTTACATCCCAAAATAACCGGATAAGGTCACAATCCAATGGGAGTTTTTGAGGCAATAAGATATGCACATAATGAATCATCAAGTCTAAGAGTCCAATATTTTCTATTTGGAGATACTTTTTTTTGAGAATTTGTTTTAAATTTCTCTTTGACACCTAATCTTGACCTTTGTCTTGTGGGTGATATAATGTAGACACTCAATGACTAACCCAATATTAATTATAAAGTTATTTCATTTTTAGGTTATATAAATGGGAACTCTAGTCATTTTTGATGAAAATAAGAATTCCAAACTAGCAAAAAAATTGGTCAATCAAATTCCAAAAATCCTTATGATTCATCAGTTCTAGTGGTTCGTGCCTCTATCCATTTTGACACCTAATATACTACCAAGAGAATGTAAAATTTCCAAAATGAATTGGATAATTGTCCCATAAATCCATTTAATTTGAAATTAGAAATGTCATGAAATAGTAATGTATTTTTGACATTTTATTTATTTTAGAGACGTTACCCATTCATCAATAGTGAGAAAAGATTTATAGAAATATAAAATAGTGTTGGGTAAAAGTGAACAGAATTATGAGCCTTGTGAATAGAATATTTGGGACCAATGTGGCACCCATAAGAAAGAGTTTGGAAGAACCTAAGGGTAGATAGAAACTCACTATCAAGATCAAAACTCATAAATAAATTATCACTACTTTTGTGGAAGTGGTATGGGATACACCAAATTTACAAATGTGACTCCTCCTTTAGATGAAGGACTTGGTTTTTGTTGAAATCAGTTTCAATGAAGGATGATACCAAAAATTTAGAATTTCATAAAACCATGGAAGATAATATTATACTCAAAACAATTTATCATTAGGAAACACGTCATTTGTGATAATGCTAAAGAATGAGCAATGTCGGATGAAGGGAGTACCCTATAGATATGGACATCCACCAAATTCTCAGCTCCTTTATATCTCTAATATCTTGAATAAAATACTGAAGTATGATAATCCAACATATTATATGGGGTTTTAGATTCTAGTTTATTAAGGAGATACTGAAGGTATACATGGTATAAGAACACAATTACATTGGGCCCTAAAATGTATGAACTACATTTATCTAGAAAAAAATGGAAATGATTTATTTTTAAGTTTTTATATAGTTTTCTTGGGAAGGATCTATTTTGTGTTATTAATAGCCTATGACATTTGGATCTTGATCAACCCATAGTTATAATACTTCCCTAACTATATAGTTAAAGGAATCACACATGAGTTGAAATTTTTAATCAAACACGTACAATTTTTATTTTTTGAGTAATCAATAGAGGGGAAGTGAATTCATACTAATTTCATGAATCTAATGGAGATAAATTACATAATGAAATAAGAAAGACTACACATCCTGTATATCATTGGGTAATGGTTGGAAAAATGACATCTAATTTTGATTTAGGTATTTGGGTACCATCCTAAGAAATAAAATTTCCATGTACTATACCATTCCATGATACGAAACCACATTTTTTATAATTTAACACTAGATTAATTTGAATAAAAAAATGTAGGATATATCCAATACTACGTAAACGCTAATCAAAATAGTAACATTTTATAGTGAAATTATCCATGAAAAATTTCTTAAAATTTTCTAGGTAATCTAAAAAAATTACCAACCATGCTTCATGAGAATATACATGTAGAATTTCAAAAATGAAATGGAATCCTCTTATATACAAATGTGCCAACAAGGAAAGTGGTGTTTTCCTTATCCTTATCTTAGGAAGAAATATAGACATTAATGTATCAATAATTCCCATCAATATAATATTGTTGGTGCTTTTATACAATCCACTCTAGAATATATTCTATGAATGATAATAATAATTTTTTTTTCATTTGAGTGTGTTGTTTTAGTCAGTGGTAATCTATATAGATAAGATAAATATTATATACATAGGTTGGAATCAATTAATTTGATTCATTTTTATTAACTATTAGACTAATTGTTTTATGGGCTACTTGTATTGGACTAACCCATTATTTTTTAGTGATGGGGTAATTGATTTTTGCAGCCAGAAATTTGGTTACCTCATTTTTATATAATATATTAGAGGATTGGATTTAGTTTATGTTGAGATTACTACATCAGTGTAGCCTCATCAATTTAAAATATATGATGCAATAAAATTTATTATCTAATACTAGGAATGTCATTAAGAGTGCATCCTAATGACTTTTTATAGTCTGTCAAATGTTTAAGTCAACAAAATTCATTCTCTACTAGGAGTGAACTACCAATAATGATAGGCACCTTTTTCATTCTAATGATATGAATATTTAAAATTTTCAAGTAGTTTTTTATGTTCAAATTTATAAGTATTTGGGTTGATTATAGTTAATTATAATATGGGAGTTCAATGATCTCTTATAACTTCTAAATAGTACCACCCCCATGTTAGGAATAAGCTTTTACAACCTAGTATGTAACATAGATGGTCATTAGAACCTTATTTCCTAATAAATCATTAATTAAAAAACATTCATTAGATTTTTTAGACTACTATATCATTCCATTCTTGATTCATTTAATAGAATTTTAATCAATGATGAGAGTTAATAAAGTGGTTTAGGATAAATAAAATTTGTTTATGTGCATAAAGGGAGTACATCAGTTAAATTAACTTAGAGAGATGAACATTCTTCTAATGGTTTATTTATTGAATCAATGATGTTGAAGTGGAAAATTTCACCACCAAAATATATATATAATGTTCCATTATGGACCTTAATTATTGTTTTAGTAGATTTCAGGAAAATTTTCCCTAGTATAATTACTGTATGTCCATTTTTTCTATCATAATCCATTTTAATTATATAAAAATCATCATGAAAATCTAATTTTTGACCCTTAAAATAAAATTCTAAAAAACATCAATGAAGTGTGTGGTTCTCTTAATTTATAGTAAAATATCATGTGTTCTTATATTCCCCAACCATTATTTAGGATAAAATATAGTGAATAACCACATTAATAGGGGCACTGAAATAAATCAAAACATCATAAATGAAATACTCACCAATGGTACACATAGAAATAATGTTCCAGGTTTATTGCATTTGGTTTGATGTGATGGATATATAATTGAAGATACCTTCCTCCCCAATATCACATTTTCATTTCTTTGATGTACACTTAAGTGAGTACATGTCTCCTTTTGAAACATGGAATATCGTGGAATATTCATCATCACATCAATCATGTGGATGATAACCTTTAATTTATATAAATTTTCCAATATTTCATTATTATGTTCAGAATATCATTTCATCCATAGATGAGTGTCCCATTGGAAAAATGGAAGTGGAATGGTTTTCCATTGTGGTTTATCAAATCAAAATTTTTTCCTTTAGTATTGATTCTCTTCAGATAATGTTTTTCCTCACTTGGACCATTTTGAATAGTTGTTATGATGGTTTCATTAGTAGGGGGTTACTCTAATAGAGGGGTCATTTGGATTTTATGTTGTGTTTAACTTTAAAGGGTTAATAAAATGACATTTATATTATTGCTCAGTTTGACTAGTGGTTGAGAAGCTAGTTTACACACCCATTACTTTGGATTTCCCCCAACTAGTTGGTTAGTTATCCTAATTGAGTTTTTAAGTACTGTATGGATGGTTGTGTGGTCTTTTGGAATTGGATATTATTTTCATAATTTGTTTCGTCTTGTTTTCTGGGATAGTCTTAGAATTTGGAATATAATTTGTTCGAAATAACTTTTTGGTGGTTGAGGATGTATGGGTGGTGGTGGTGGGACTACTCTTCCATTATTAGTTCGATGGTTGTTGATGTTGGTTTGAATACCCCACATTCCTACATATTAGGTTGTTTTCCACATAGGGTTGGATGGATGGTACAGTCCTTGCCTATAATTTTGGTTAAATGTTTATCTTGGAAATATTTATTTACAAGTATCATATAGATCTCTGAATTGAGGGAATTAGTTGGAATATTATTTTTTGACAGAAAAAACACCACTATGGATTGGAGTAGTTGATTGGGATTTCCCTTGGGAAAGCGAAAGTTATCAGATAATGGTATATACCTCTTCAACCTTTATTTCCACCTTCTTCCCAAACTCGTAACTCTACACCTCATGGACAACATGAATGGGTACACTATACCTTGAACTAGATTGTTGTGTGTTCTGCACGAAGTTTATTATTTGGTTTATTGTAGCAATTGGGGTCTTATCAACATGTACACCTCATGTATCATCATCAATAATTTTCTAATCAACAGAAATTAAACCTTCATAAAGGTATTTTATTAGATGCTGATTTCAAATATTGTGGTGTAGATATCTTGAAGATAACCTTTTAATTCAATCCCAAAAATCATGCATTGTTTCTCCTTGAAATTTCCATATATCACTTATTTATTTTCATATATACTTGATTTGAGATAATTGGATTTATTTTCCTTGAAAACGAATTTTCTTGTCCACCAAGACTCTATTTGGGATGTTGACATAGTATAGATAATCTTTTGGAGTGTATTATAATAATAAAGGTAATTCCCTACGATTTACTTTTTCTTCATCCAGATTTGAATATTTTAATGTTTAATGAACAATTTTTAATTATTTTATGTTCCTATGAAGTTCTTCACCAACGAGATAATGATATCCAAGTAATAAGTGAATTAAACCAAGTTTAACTTCAATGATTTGGGTTTTAACTTTTACATGAATATATCATGATTTGAAATCAACATCATGGGAGGTTAGTTATTTTAGTTTTTTATTATTTTCAACCATTCTATATACATTTATTTTAGTATGGATGTTTGTTTCAGAAGAAGAATAATGATATAGAAGAATTTGTATGTTCTCTGAATCCTCCTTCAACGGAATTTTTTGGGAATCTTGGTGTCAACGATGGAAGATCCTCTCCAATTTTGGGATAAAAAGTAATTATTTACATAGATGAAGATCACATCATGCACTAGGCATAAAAAATGATGATTTTAGAAAACAACATAAAAAATGATGTAAGAAATGAAGCACCCAAATTTTTACTATATAGATAAATATTTTATAAAAAACTCAGAATAATTTCCAAAGTCCTCCATTAAAGCTGTGAAAAAAATTTAGAATGTTGTCATGAAACATCCAATTGATTATTTTTTCATGGTGGTTTAAAACATAGGGTATATCCTAGGTCATATATGGAGGATAGTTGGATGTTTTAAGTGTGTATTTTAAAAAACAATCCCAAAAGAGGTGTGTGGTTTTGAAAATAGTTTTTAAAATAAAATGACAAAATTTATTGAATTTAATAGTTGAAAAAAGTGTATTTTGAAAAATATGGGAAGATGGTTCATTGTGAGTTCAATAAAAACTATTCAAGTTCACTTATCTAAGGAATTCATTTATGTTGGGTGTAATAGATTGGTTTCGATTAATCCAAATATTGATTACTTCATAAGAATTTATATCAATTCTTGAAAAACCAATCCTTGACATAACAATAATATTTCTAAGTCTCAAACCATATGCATGGAATAAGAGCTAAAAAACAATATTTAAATATCAATAAAGTTAAATTTTTTCACCAATGAACATCTAAAATGGGAGATATAGTCAAACTACCTAGCCTATTTGTTGAATTTAATATGATTTAGGTCTCTTGACATATCTCTATGGTTGGGAGACCAGATGGATGAAGTGGGATTTGTTTTCATGAGATGAGTTGTGTCCCAAAGAGTTTTGGAATGTATCAAACAAAATATACTATTTGGATGCATCATTTCTTCAAAATATGAGTTATAGTGGATATGTTTTCATGGTATTCCAAGAACATTGACCCATTTTTCTTCAACATGATTCTGCATCTTCCAAATCACCACATTATACAATGAAATCATAAAAAAATTAAAATTTCCCTTTTTAATAGTGATAAATATTAAATAACTGAATCAGTTGTGAAGGATCATTTTTTTATTTTTTTATTTTCAATAAAAAGTAGTTTATCATAATGGTGTAATTTTGAAATAAAAAAGTGAATCATGGTGTGATCACTATACCCACATTCATTGTTCATTTTGATAAGAAAGTGGTTTAAAAACCCATTTAAATTTTAAAAAAACCACCTTGGATCTTTTATAATCTTGACTATACATGTAGGTTATTGATATATTGGTATATGCCCTACGACTCCCCAAATATCCCTTGTTTACACCCTCAATCACCTGGGCACACCCAGAATCAATTGGGAACACCCCATGTAATTTATTCATGAATGTAATGACCTATGTATGCCATGAATAGTGTGTAACAACACTTTCCCATATATAAAGACCTCAGACACACCTTCAACACTCACTTGAACCCTCATGTCACCCACCAAACCTCAAACAATCTCACATAAGGCTATTTTATAATATTTAAAAGCTCAAAAGATCATTCAGATACCTGGTTCACAAAATGAACATTCCATATAAATGGAAATTTAAATTCTTCATGTATTTTGTAACTCATCCTATCATGGGATATTATGATCTCCCTACCATAAAATGTCTTGTCCCCAAGAAGCCTCACTGACCAATCAACACAACAACATGACCTAGTCTAGTCTCCAATTTGGGATCAATTCATCACATTCCACTCTGGAATTCTTAATTAGTTTACAGTTTGAAATTACAACCACTAGTATCACATTTCATCATTTACCTGTCCACTACTCATTACCATCATTAAATTTCCAACATGGTGATTTATGGAACTGATTTATCTCCAAAAAACCATGTGATCTCATAGTTAACCATGTTGCCTATTTCAGACCCCACTATATAACTGAACTCATAATGGAGGATTCTAATGCATGATGCTTCCCACTATTATAAACACCTAAAAAATGAAATAGTCACATTTTAATGATGTATATAGTTTGGATTTGATCATACCACACGCCAACATAGATGGAAACACAATTTGAAATGTAGTACCACCTATCATATCTAATTTTGAACCAAATCAGATGAGTATCCATAGACCCTACACAAGGCCCAAACACACTGCATGTTACACATAAACACTCGAACTAACCTCTTCATACTCCCATCATACCAAATATTATGTATCAGAACCACAATACAAGATTCCCTAACATCCCCATGGTTTTTTTAAATAATAGTTACATTTATTGTGGTTTGACATGTGATTCTCCCCCTAAACAACATGATGAAATATTTCACCCCTTAAACAATGTCATGAAACTATTTCACCCCATGAAGCTTTTCATGATTCATGGGTTCAAACCATGAACCATGTGAAGAAACCTGTTCACCCCTAGAACCATGTCATGAATTGAGGTTACCCCTAGATATATTTCGAGAATCATTATTAACCTCATAAATCACCATTGGATCACAACTGAATGTTTTTATGACTAATTCTAGTGCACCAAATCCATTCTATATATCATAATAGATGAAAAAAGTTACATCAAGAGTAGATAAATTATATTCATTTACTTACTAGAATTATAATTTTATATTAAACATATAAAAACTATTCCTAATATTCTCATTCCCCAAAAAATGAAATCTCCCCTCAATGCCTCATGCTTCATCCCTTACCTCATGAAATTATTTTACACGAGCATCCTTCTCATAATTTTGGGACATCATGAAATATCAGCCACATCACATATCTAACACATAGGAATGTTTTTTATAAAATATATTGGAATTCCAATAATAATGAGGGTCCCTCCCTAATCATCCAATTATTAACTTCATATAGTATGTATATCCTTATACTACTCTTTATAAACCACTTCCACAGGTTCCATTATCACATGTATATTTATCCTCCCAAACCATACATATTTAATCCCCGGTATTAGCTACCTATAAAAACTCATATATTGATTGTCTCATCACATATGATATATTCTCAATTATCCATCACTACTAGTTACTTATCATTTCATCAAAACCATCTAAAATATATTCCCAAAATGTCTCATTGAGACGATTTCCCCTCATCTCAGATATGGTCATCCCTTATCCATAATTCATTAGGAACCACATGTGTGAACACATGCCGTATCAATCTCAACCAAATAAGGAAATTGTTAACTCTCATGTCACCTTATCACCAGACTCCAATCATTCTTTGTCATTCTACACACCCTCAAACCATGCTCATAAGCCTTATCCAACAACCATGTTACTTGCATGATAGACTCCTTAAGGTAGGATCACCCTCAATGATCCTCTTCTAATTTTTTTTACAAATGTCAATTTATATAACCTTGTCACCCACTAACCCAGGTATCATTACAAAAATATATGTGTCTTACCACACCCTAACATTAGCATCTTACCCCAAATAGATATTCTCAGGAACTGAACAAGTTCTAACCTCAATTTCCAATATCAATACCTAGCGCTACTAGTAAAGTTTCTTATACATTCAAGCAGTTCTTAGAAATTACCATGATTATACCATATTCCCATATGTATCTCACATGTAGTCATCTGAGAACTAAAGAACATATCAAAATTATTGAATTTAAAAATAACAAAAACACTGTCACGACCCGTCCTCGGGGCCCGTGCCGTGACTACCTCAAGACCGCCTTCCATAGGCCAGGGGCTGGCGACTAGCACCAAGGCGTAAATCCCAACAAAAGGGAAGGCATTGCCTTTGAAAAGTAAACAAGCACCACAGAGTAAGCAAGAGGAAAAGTAAACACTAAGTAAAAACAGAGTACAACTGAAGTGCGGAAAAGTAAAAGGCCTAGTATACAAACCCAAACTGAAAGTAAAGTACAACTCGAAAGGGAAAACAGAAACTGTAAAGTAAAAGCCGCTACACCGAGCTATCCACTGGAAATCCCACCTGAAGGGTGGGTACAGATAGCTCCACTGCTCCTCGGGTCCCGCCGTCCGCTCCGAGCTCGTCCCGCCCAGTGGTCCACCTCCAGGTACCGTCCAACTCTGCAAGCCTCAACCACGATCAACGCTGTCCGTCGTCTGCAACCAACACAACGTAGTGCGGGCATAGCCCGTGCAGGGGTGAGTATAACGATGCTCAGTAGGGACCCCGAGACCCTCAAGGTCTCACTAAAACCAACAAGGATAACCACAAGAAGATCTCAACAGATAACCTCTACTTAGATATATTCCCATACATATACCTAAGTTATCAAGTAACCCATCTCAATCATGAGGCAAACACAAGGTAAAAAGTCTCAGCTCAAACCAGGATTTTCATCATCGAAACCGTAACTGTTGAAGAGCTCCGTATCTGGAGTGTATAGTGGTCCTGTCACGACTCCGAGGTACTGCTCACTAACCTAAGACTGCTGTAGTACTCCACCTATCGAGTATTGCGGGCCAGCTGCTACAACCAAGCGCTCCCATGTGCCGCTACAACCAAGCGTACCTCTTTCGTGGGTCTGCCGCTACAACCAAGCGCTCCCATGTGCCGCTACAACCAAGCGCACCTCTATCGTGGGTCTGCCGCTACAACCAAGCGCTCCCATGTGCCGCTACAACCAAGCGCTCCCATGTGCCGCTACAACCATGCGCACCTCTGTCGTGGGTCTGCCGCTACAACCAAGCGCTCCCCTGTGCCGCTACAACCAAGCGCACCTCTGTCGTGGGTCTGCCGCTACAACCAAGCGCTCCCATGTGCCGCTACAACCAAGCGCACATCTGTCGTGGGTCTGCCGCTACAACCAAGTGCTCCCCTATGCCGCTACAACCAATCGCACCTCTGTAACACACCGGGTCGTTCGATCAGCAGTCGTCGGGTCTCAGTCAGCTACACGGTCTCCGTACTCCGCACGCTCGTCTCCGGGAGGGTCCGCTCCACGAGCTACTGGTTGACACTCCAAGTATCACAAATTCCCGCAAGGATGTATCTCAAAGTACCACCTCGTCGTATGGGTCTCAACTCAACAGACGGCGCGTCAATCGGACGCCCGGTCTGTGAGTTACTAGCCTTTTCGTCCCAGGGGCCCGGTTGGTTTCGTGTGCGAACCAATCCGGCCGTAACTCAACTATACCCCGAACACTCATAGGGTATACTCATAGGGACCGTTTCTCAACGAGATCACCAACGCCGCTGACGGTTCGTCAAACGAACGTTCTGTCAGAAAGGTATCATCTTTTCCGTTCCAGGGGCCCGGTTGGATTTCGGGTACAACCCAACCCGGCTACTATCCATCTACATCCAAAACTCGGGCGGAGGATGCCAAAAGTTTCTTCTCTTCAAGAGGAAAGCAACGAGACAGACGGCGCGTCAATCGGACGCCCGGTCTGTGAGTTATTGGCTTTTTCGTTCCAGGGGCCCGGTTGGTTTTGTGAGTGAACCAATCCGACCGCACTCCGATGGCATCCAAACCTCGAGCGGAGGAAGCCAAAAGATCCGTCTCACTTAGAAGAATTCAACAAAGCTGACATCACGTCAATCGGACGTCCGTAGCTCAAGATATGAGCGTTTTCGCTCTGAGGGCCCGGTTGGTTTCATGTACGAACCAAACCGGCCGAACCCAAGGTATTTCGAAACCTTGAGTGCGATATACTGAAACGACCGTCTCGAACCAAGGATCACGTTGCCGCTGACGGTGAGTCGTTTGGAGGCCCGTAGCTCAAGTTACGACCATTTAAACGAAAACCGTCCGAAGACGGGGGGGTCCGGGCCCGGGCCGACCCGGCCTGACCCCCCCTGGGTCGGCCGAACCCGGTCCGACCCGGTACGACCCGGTCGGACTGGTCTGGCTCGGCCAGCCTGGCCCGGCTCGGCCGAGCGGCCGACGCGGGGGGAGCCGCCGCCCCATGTGACACCCCCGCGGCACCCGTGGGGTGTCAGCCAGACAGCTGGACGCGGCTGAAGCCGCGTCCCAAGTGACGCGGGGGGGAGCCGCCGCCCCCGCGTGACACCCCCGCAACACCCGCGGGGTGTCTCCCTAGCGACTGGACGCGACTTCAGCCGCGTCCCGCGCGCGCCGGACCCGTGCGGCCGCGGGTTCGCGAGCGCTGCCGCCGCGTCCGGTGCCGCGGCGGTCTCGTCCGGCGGCGCGCCGGGCGCCGCCGCCTCCGGGCGCTGGCGCCGCCGTGCCGGCGACCCGCGCCTTCACCGGCTTCCGCGGGCCGCCGGAGTCGCTCCGATCGCCCGATTTTCTTCCCGTCTGCGCCGCTGCTCCTCCCGGGACTCGCTCTTCACTGTGGAACCATCAAACTTCCGTTGCGGCATGTTCCGTCGTCGCCCGTCAAATCCACACAAAAACGAAGAGTGGCGGAGGGTCGTCGGGCCGTGTTCGTTTGGCCCGCACCCTCCGCGTTAGAGATAAACAACAGGAGGAATAAAGTTCAACACATGAACGCATATCCGAAAACAATTTTTAATGAAATAAAATTGTTTTATAAATCGGGTTCCTCATTTTGAACGGAAACAACATGGGAAAAAGAGGCATTTCCAAAAAAAATAAAATCCCTACCTCGTAGTCGTCGCGCGTGAGCGTTCTTCGCGGAATTGTTCATCGCGGAAGAAGGGGATCGTCGCGTCGTCGCGGAAGGGCGTCGCGTCGTCGCGGAAACCGGCGTTGAGTTGGCGAACTCAAGCAGCTAATCGAAGATCCGTTGCGGAGGAAGAGGCGTCGCAGAAGAACGTTGCAGGAAGGGAACGTCGGCGTCGCGGAACACGGCCTCACGTCGTCGATTTCCAGGTTCGGCGTTCTTCGTCGGAGGTCGGCGTTCTTCGCGTTCTTCGCGTTCTTTGCGAAGAAGGATAAAGGCACGAGGACTCTGTCAAACCTCTCAACCAGTAATCCTCCAAAAAGACTGGTTGTTCTTATTTTATTATTATGCCAACCAATTAAAAAGGGGTAAGTAACGACCCATCAATTCGTTGAATTAATTCAACGAAAGAAACAGCTCATTTAATTTATGAAATAAACCGCCCAATTAAATGGTCTGTTAAGAATATAAGAAAATGGGTCACTTGACTTTCATAATGACGGGTTTTCGCGGGTGCGTTACTTAGCGGAAAGAAACGACGGGGCTCGTGCGGGCCCCACCTCACAAATATCCTATCGAGAGGGTAGGATATTTCTAGATAGTCCCCTATCCGTTTCAACTTAGTTTAAGAGGCTTCTAAGTGGCTTCAAGTGGCTTAAGTGAAATAAAATAAAGTTGTCGTAAAATTATTTTATTTCTTAACTTTAAGCCTGAAAATTAAAAACCACACCTGAGCAAACACAAATCTGGAAGAGGCGTTTCTAAGAAAATACCGGCGTTGCGATTTCATCGGTGCCCTCAGAATTCGATTTCGGGCACCGGTTCAAATGTTTGAAAAACTCGCTCGTCCGTTCACTGAACGTACCTGAGCCAAACTTCGGAAAATGATTCCGGGCACACCAGGCCTCAGAATTAGGTGCCGTCAGAAACTGCTCTCTTGTAAAATTCCAAAGAAAATTAAGAAAAAAAAATTCCTTGAAATTTATGGGTCTTTACATTACTCCCACCACAGGTCTTTACGTCCCCGTAAAGCTTCACTACAAACATAGGGATACAAAGGCGGTACTGAGCACGCATCTGAGCCTCCCGCTCCCAAGTTCTCTCTTGGAGGCTCTCGAGCTGTCATCTGAAGTGCACTAGAGGAATCGATCGTCCACGTAGGACCCGCTCCTGTCGATCCTCGATCTCTACCGGGGCCTCCGCAAAAGTCGCCCCATTATCAAAGACCAGCTATCCATGGTCAAAGATGTGCGCCGGGTCGTGCACGTATCTCCTCAGCTGAGATACGTGGAAGACGTCGTGCACCCTGTGCAACTGAGGTGGTAGAGCCAGGCGATAAGCCACCTCGCCAATCCTGCTGAGGACCTAGAAAGGCCCGATGAAGCGTGGAGACAACTTGCCGCCTCGGCCAAATCTCCGCAAACCACGTCAAGGTGAGACCCACAAGAAGACGTGGTCACCATCCTTGAACTCTAGTGGCCTCCTCCTCCTATTTGCAAAAGAATTCTGTCGGCTCTGAGCTGTCTTTATCCGCTCCTGGATGACCTGGACCTTCTCTATCGTGGCCTAGACCACCTCTGGTCCCACAAGAGCTGCTATGATTTCTTCCTTGCCGATAAGAGAAATCTGGTCTCCCCCCCTGGATGAACCACGTTCTTTGCCTAATACTGTCAATCCTAACATGGATGATACTAACCCATACCAAGGATGATGTCGTAACGCCTCAACGCTACTACAAAGAGATCCAACCGTTACTCTCGCCTCCAAGGGTTGAGTCACACTGTCGGCATCAGTGTGTGGTAACTGGGTCTCCTCCAGTAGGTACCTCTCAAGTGAGGGTCAAGTCAACGGTCTAAACCAGAACCTCTTAGTAACAACACAAGAGAGGACATGGAAGTAAATGCCACAAGAAAAGGTGTCTTTTATTACTGCAGCTCAAGTACAAAGACACAAAGCATCTACAAAGATATATCAACAAAACTAGAAGCAACATGAACAAAAGTCTCCAGGTCTGGAGCTAGTCCCGCTCCTGTCCATATGCTCCTGGAGCCCCATGATCGTAGGCCTTAGCTGCCTGAAGCTGAGCTCTCCCATGTCCTTTTGTCCCCTGCGGTTGGGGTGGACCTCCTGGTGGTGGTGGTGGCAACACCCCGAAGCGTCGTCCACCTCCAGCTGCATGGCCAGCTCCCCTACCATGGCCTCCTGCTCCTTGAAGCCCGCCCTGATCCAACCTCTTCCTCTTCCTGGGGGGTCCTTCGTTCATCTGCTGGTCATCCATATGGCGGGTCGGATAGTCATGAGCCATGTGACCAACCCCGCCGTAGGAGTAACACTGCCCTCTCATGGCAAGTCGTTTCCCACCCCGAGTGCCTCGCGCAAACGATCCAGAGTCATGCTGTCGACCACCTGTAGGTCCAGTCCTCTTGGACCCCTGCGTCATCCGTCTACTGCCCGCTGCAGAAGACTCTGCCGAATGCCGGTAAGTGGTGGGTCCTGCTGCTGGAGACTGCTCAGCAAGGAAACTCTCCACTAAGAGGGATCGCTCCAACACCCCTGCCTGAGTTGGAATGTTGAGGGAGATCATCGAAGCCCTGATCTCATGCCTCAGTCCCTGCTTGAAGGTCCGGGCCCGAAAGAACGGGTCCCGTACCATATCTGTGGAGTAGCGCGAGAGATCAGTAAATCTCGCCGAGTACTGGGTCACTGACATGCTGCCCTGCCGCAGCTATAGTAGCTCCTGGTTGTGCACCGCTCGGAGGGTGGCTGGGACGAACTCAGAGCGGAAGATTCTCTCAATGTCCGTCCAGAGGAGAGACGCCTCGTCGTGCACCTGGAGCATCAAGCTCCACCATCTGCCTGTTGCCGCGTGCAGGAGGCTCGCTGCGAGGATCACCATGAGGTCTGCTGGTGTCCCCACTAATCTGAAAACCCGTACAACTGCCTCCAGCCAGTCCTCGGCGTCCTGAGGGTCCGTCTCCCCGCAGAACCTGGGCAGTCGCTGGCGCTGGAACTCATGCAGTGCACTATGGCGACGTGCATCGTCAGCTGCTGGGGATGGTAGCATCGGTGCCTCGACGGGTATAGGTACCGCCGGTGCCTCAGCTGTCAAAGGGCCATGTACCGAGTCCTCGACGCTCGGTGGGCTCTCGCCACGCACATCACTCGGAACCCTAGCTGGCTGTCGTCGTGGGGCCATCCTGAAAAGGAAACAAGTGTGCCACGGCCAGGACAGTATACCTGGTGAGCTGACACAAGTAATCACAAAGAAAACTTGAAACACACATGCAATCAATGTTTTCGTGCATTAAGTCAGAAATCAGAAGTCAGGGTCCTGGTGTACGGATACGTCGGCCGCCGCACCAACACTAGACTCCCTAGACTGATAACCACACCCAATACGCTAAACACTATTGCTTCACATAGAAGAAAGATCAGAGTCTGCAGTAGAACCGACCCCCTCTGATACCAATTTGTCACGACCCGTCCTCGGGGCCCGTGCCGTGACTACCCCAACCCCGCCTTCCATAGGCCAGGGGCTGGCGACTAGCACCAAGGCGTAAATCCCAACAAAAGGGAAGGCATTGCCTTTGAAAAGTAAACAAGCACCACAGAGTAAGAAAACAGAAAAGTAAACACTAAGTAAAAACAGAGTACAACTGAAGTGCGAAAAAGTAAAAGGGCCAGTATACAAACCCAAACTGAAAGTAAAGTACAACTCGAAAGGGAAAACAGAAACTGTAAAGTAAAAGCCGCTACACCGAGCTGTCCACTGGAAATCCCACCTGAAGGGTGGGTACAGATAGCTCCACTGCTCCTCGGGTCCCGCCGTCCGCTCCGAGCTCGTCCCGCGCAGTGGTCCACCTCCAGGTACCGTCCTCCTCTGCAAGCCTCAACCACGATCAACGTTGTCCGTCGTCTGCAACCAACACAAGGTAGTGCGGGCATAGCCCGTGCAGGGGTGAGTATAACGATACTCAGTAGGGACCCCGAGACCCTCAAGGTATCACTAAAACCAACAAGGATAACCACAGGAATATCTCAACAGATAACATCTAATTAGATATATACCCAAACATATACCTAAGTTATCAAGTAAACCATCTCAATCATGAGGCAAACACAAGGTAAAAAGTCTCAGCTCAAACCAGGATTTTCATCATCGAAACCGTAACTGCTGAAGAGCTCCGTCTCTGGAGTGTACAGGGGTCTTATCACGACTCCGAGGTACTGCTCACTAACCTGAGAATACTGTAGTACTCCACCTATCGAGTATTGCGGGCCAGCTGCTACAACCAAGCGATCTCATGTGCCGCTACAACCAAGCGCACCTCTGTCGTGGGTCTGCCGCTACAACCAAGCGCTCCCATGTGCCGCTACAACCAAGCGCACCTCTGTCGTGGGTCTGACACTACAACCAAGCTCTCCCATGTGCCTCTACAACCAAGCGCACCTCTGTCATGGGTCTGCCGCTACAACCGAGCGCTCCCCTGTGCCGCTACAACCAAGCGCACCTCTGTCGTGGGTCTGCCGCTACAACCAAGCGCTCCCCTATGCCGCTACAACCAAGCGCACCTATGTCGTAGGTCTGCCGCTACAACCAAGCACTCCCCTGTGCCGCTACAACCAAGCGCACCTCTGTAACACACGAGGTCATTCGATCAGCAGTCGTCGGGTCTCAGTCAGCTACACAGTCTCCGTACTCCGCACGCTCGTCTCCGTGAGGGTCCGCTCCACGAGCTACTGGTCGATACTCCAAGTATCACAAAGTCCCGCAAGGAAGTATCTCAAAGGACCACCTCGTCGTACGGGTCTCAACGCAACAGACGACGCGTCAATCGGACGCCCGGTCTATGAGTTACTAGCCTTTTCGTCCCAGGGGCCCGGTTGGTTTCGTGTGCGAACCAATCCGGCCGTAACTCAACTATACCCACGAACACTCATAGGGTATACTCATAGGGACCGTTTCTCAACGAGATCACCAACGCCGCTGACGGTTCGTCAAACGGACGTTCTGTCAGAAAGGTATCAGCTTTTCCGTTCCAGGGGCCCGGTTGGATTTCGGGTACAACCCAACCCGGCTACTATCCATCTGCATCCAAAACTCGGGCGGAGGATGCCAAAAGTTCCATCTCATCAAGAGGAAAGCAACGATACAGACGGCGCGTCAATCGGACGCCCGGTCTGTGAGTTATTGGCTTTTTCATTCTAGGGGCCCGGTTGGTTTCGTGAGCGAACCAACCCGACCGCACTCCGACGGCATCCAAACCTCAAGCGGAGTAATCCAAAAGATACGTCTCACTTAGAAGAATTCAACAAAGCTGACGGCACGTCAATCGGACGTTCGTAGCTCAAGATATGAGCGTTTCTGCTCGGAGGGCCCGATTGGTTTCGTGTACGAACCAACCCGGCCGAACCCAAGGTATTCCGAAACCTTCAGTGCGATATACCGAAACGATCGTCCCAATCCAGGGATCATGTTGCCGCTGACGGAGAGTCGTTTGGAGCCCCGCAGCTCACGTTACGGCCATTTGTACGAAAATCGTCCGAAGACGGGGGGTTCGGGCCCGAGCCGACCCGGCCCGACCCCCCTGGGTCGGCCGAACCCGGTCCGACCCGGTCGGACCGGCCTGGCTCGGCCAGCCCGGCCCGGCTCGGCCGAGCGGCTGACGCGGGGGGAGCCGCCGCCCCGCGTGACACCCCCGCGGCACCCGCGGGGTGTCGGCCAGAGAGCCGGACGCGGCTGAAGCCGCGTCCCGAGTGACGCGGGGGGGAGCCGCCGCCCCCGCGTGACACCCCCGCGACACCCACGGGGTGTCTCCCTGGCGACCGGACGCGGCTTCAGCCACGTCCCGCGCGCGCCGGACCCGCGCGTCCGCGGGTCCGCAAGCGTCGCCGCCGCGGCCGGTGCCGCGGCGGTCTCGTCCGGCGGCGCAGCGGCGCGCCGGTGCCACCGTGCCGGCGACCCGCGCCGCCGCCGGCTTCCGCAGGCTTCCGGAGTCGCTCCGGTGGCCTGATTTTCTTCCCGTCTGCGCCACTGCTCCTCCCGGGACTCTCTCTTCACTGCGGAACCATCAAACTTCATTTGCGGCACGTTCCGTCGTCGCCCGTCAAATCCGCACAAAAACGAAGAGTGGCGGAGGGTCGTCGGGCCGTGTTCGTTTGGCCTGCACCCTCCGCGTTAGAGATAAACAACGGGAGGAATAAAGTTCAACACATGAACGCATATCCGAAAACAATTTTTAATGAAATAAAATTGTTTTATAAATTGGGTTCCTCATTTTAAACGGAAACAACATGGGAAAAAGAGGCATTTCTAAAAAAAAATCCCTACCTCATAGTCGTCGCGCGTGAGCGTTCTTCACGGAATTGTTCATCGTGGAAGAAGGGGATCGTCGCGTCGTCGTGGAAGGGTGTCGCGTCGTCGCGGAAACTGGCGTTGAGTCGGCGAACTCAAGCAGCTGATCGAAGATCCGTTGCGGAGGAAGAGGCGTCGCAGATAAACGTTGCATGAAGGGAACGTCGGCGTCGCGGAACACGGCGTCGCGTCGTCGATTTTCGGGTTCGGCGTTCTTCGTCGGAGGCCGGTGTTCTTTGCGTTCGTCGCGTTCTTCGCGAAGAAGGATAAAGGCATGAGGACTCTGTCAAACCTCTCAACCACTAATCCTCCAAAAAGACTGGTTGGTCTTATTTTATTATTATGCCAACCAACAAAAAAGGGGTAAGTAACGACCCATCAATTCGTTGAATTAATTCAACGAAAGAAACAACTCATTCAATTTACGAAATAAACTGCCAAATTAAATGGTCTGTTAAGAATTTAAGAAAACGTGTCAGTTGACTTTCATAATGACGGGTTTTCGCGGGTGCGTTACTTAGCGGAAAGAAACGGCGGGGCTCGTGCGGGCCCCCCTCACAAATATCCTACCAAGAGGGTAGGATATTTCTGGATAGTCCCCTATCCGTTTCAACTCAGTTTAAGAGGTTTTCAAGTGGCTTCAAGTGGCTTAAGTGAAATAAAATAAAGTTGTCGTAAAATTATTTTATTTCTTAACTTTAAGCCCGAAAATTAAAAACCACACCTGAGCGAACGCAACTCCAGAAGCGGCGTTTCTAAGCAAATATCGGCGCTGCGATTTCATCGGTGCCCTCAGAATTCGATTCCGGTCACCGGCTCAAAAGTTAGAAAAACTCGCTCATCCGTTCACTGAACGTACCTGAGCCAAACTTCGGAAAATGATTCCGGGCACACCGGGCCTCGGAATCAGGTGCCGTCAGAAACTGCGCTCTTGTAAAATTCCAAAGAAAATTAAGAAAAAAAATTTCCTTGAAATTTACGGGTCTTTACAAACACAGGCTAACCTCTCACTGTTAGGTCACCCTCATGTTTCATGTTTAATCTATCAACAAAACATGGTTCTCCACTATGATAATATTTATCTAAATATCCATTCCTTTCCATCTAACCCATATTTTATATCTCAATTGTTCTTAACTCACATTGACTCCTATTTTTTCATGTCTCCATGGTCACTAGGAAGCACATAAGCCAAACAACCCAATATTGGGTCCTTGTAAACTCATCAGGAATCCAATTTCTATATGGGTCAGATAAACTGAATTCAATTGAATATTATATGGTAAAACACTATAAATGTTGTAATAGAAACATTAAATAACTAAACCCAAATAATAATTACCCGCTAGTGATTTCTTAGAAATGCATCATGTGACATTACATACATAATTGGGTCACTACATGTCCCCTTGTAGAGGGATATCAGTATATTTATCTCCACATAGTGACATCAAATGTACTAAAATAAAAAATAAATATATATTAATATATATTAATTCTTCTCAATATGATTAGAATACCTCCAATATGTTATATGGGAATATTTCATATGAGTTACTACTGACAATTTTAACAGTTTACCCTCTCATCAGTGACATTGACATAAATTAATAGGCCTATGATTCTTGTTAATATTAAATGATAGATACGATTCATGTGAATCCTCCTTAGAAAATATTCATAGAGATAAAATAAAGTTATTCATAAATCATAAATCTTAAACCTCATTGGTTTTATATAAGATGAAATTTACAATTACCATAATAGATAAATATCATAGAATCAATCCGATAACCATGGTAGCCTAGATGGAAAAGGTGATTGTGTCAAACTATTGTGGGTTCCATCAGAATCTCTCACACAACCCTATTTATCATGTTCTCCATATCCCCAAATAGTACAAAAAATAAAAACACCACTCTGATTACACTTTGTAACATCCCTGCCCAACCCACATGGAATAATAACTCCACTTATGATACCACATTAAATCATTAGTGCCTACTCATATTCCAAAGGATTCCAACTAGCGATTGAGGTATATGTGGGTACTATGAGGAGACCATACATCCTATATCAGAGTTAAAAATAAAAGAAATCATACACCAAAGATTATTTTGTAACAAAAAACCTAAACATGTAATAAAAAACGAAATGGATTTTATATAAATTTATACAAAACATATCAATCAAAAATCCAATCACATGTATAGTACAATTAAAATAATAGTAAATATTTACTCATTACTTAATCATTGATACATGACTCATCCCAGACTCCAGAATCTCAGTTATCCTACTCGATAATCATATATCATGCCTTGACCTAACCTATACCTACAACTATATTGTGGTCTAAACATTTACCTAATTTAAATGAAGGAAAAACTAGGGTGTGAGTACCTAATCCAGTAGATAACCACCAATATCATGATTTAAATAATAGGTAATGGGGATATATGTGAAAGTGACATGCACTGATTAAATAAATAAACTATATAAAATAAATTTATTAAACACATCCTAAACCTTCACTATATGGGAATAGAATGTCTTAATACATGTCATTGGGACTTCTACACACTATATTATCTCAACTATCCAATATAATATACAGAAAATCCAATCGAAGAACAATAACTATATTTGATCGTCAATTTCGTGGCCCCTATCAACCATACCTTCTTCATCTACTGTCAGTATCTCATTGAGCAAGTCACATTGACTATAACAACTATTATAATAACATATGTCTCCCTATTAAATAGAAAAAGTCTCACAAACTTCCACTATAGGATTATCTCTATTAAGGAGTAAATCCACAAGTAATATGGACCACCCCTACAAGATATTTCTTAGCAATACATCCAAGGAAACCCCAAATTTTTTTTTGATGCATAATAAAACACCATCCTAATGGATTTTCCATACATAACTATACCACTCAAATGGAATGTACCATGTCACATTAAAAATAAAAATAAATAATTGTTGACTATATTCCTAAACCTATTTTCATGATCCACAAATTATTTATCATCATTAGGGTTTTTCTATCATTGAGTCCCCAACTGGGGTCCCCATGGGTAATTCATGGTATTAGAACCCCCACATGGGGTCCGTGGAACAATTCACTGGTCTCAACCCACATGGGGGATTGCATTATCTGGATACAAAAATCATCACATGGCCTCATCTTCATATTGGTAATTCATCACTATAAAAATAATAAAGACATATATCATGACCCACCATGTGGTCCAAGGTAATTCTTGGTCAATCCACACACCCCACCATCGTGAACATAGTTATGGTCTAATCAATAGTAATAATATCTCAAGGGGTAGGTAAACTCTTCCCAAGCTCATTTCATCATCTCGAATGGCTATAAGGTTGAAATTTTGTGACTCATGGCAAATGGGGATAACTTTTTTAAGACATCACACCTCTTTCAAGAGGTATCAAAGTCCTATAAAATAAGGTAAACCATGTCACTATCACTCTGGTCATACCCCTATATAGGTTTGGATGTCATGGGGAATCAGATATGTAGCTAGAGTTATGCCAATTTGTATATGAGGCAATCAAGATCTGCTCCAGATTCCTTAAAGGCCCCTATCACTTACATGATCCAACAACTTCATTTTTTGTTTTTAAAAATATAATGTAATTTTTTAATGGACCAATATTTAATTAAAATAGTTTTACTCCCAAGTGGGGAGGATACATGTCACACATACCATAAATAATCTATGAACCATAGAGAGTGTATTAAAACCATTGAACTCAAATATTTTATTCCATTTTTTAGAACGCCTGAGAAATTATAACTTGAGGTCTTCCATTTCCATGTTACCACCACCCATCTTATGAGTCCCTAACTCAAATTGAAATCATCCAAAAATTATGTATAATCAAATTAAATTTAATATGAAATTTTTTTAATTAAATTACAATTAAATTTAACTATCCTTGACTTCTCAAAATATCATAAGGTCATCATATATTGGTGATACTACTATAAATGAGGGGTAGTATACTCCCGATTCACCACTTGGTATAAGTACTGAAAAAGTCACCCATTAGAATCACTGATTAAATAGATAAATTTACCAAAAAACACCAAAATCAATTTTTTTTTATAAAATGATGTATCTTAATCGATAAAGAGTGAGGGAGAGTAAAATCCCCATTAGAAATGGTTGATTCCACCGTGCTATGGTGCCATCGATACCGATACCAAAATCTGTTTATACCAAAATTTGACATAATTAAAGGGAAAAAGAAAAGGAAAGGAAGAGGATTAATTTTACCGCATTAATCATTCAAACACAACCTGAATTAACCAAAACATATGTAAGAAGTATTAGGAGTATGTCTAGTTGGGACCCTCCACACACACATGGTTCATCCGATGAAGAATGTTTTGGGGGTCCCCTTTTAAAATATAAAATACCACAATTAAAACATCCACATCATGACCATAAGTTTCACATCGTTAATTTTCACGATCTACCACTCAACCCCTTAATTATCCATCTTTCATGTCTTGAATAACCAATGCACACCCTATTGAACCTACTCACTTGGTAAATGACCTATTCATTGCATTAGTGGACTACAATTACACTTTTAGCATCTCTGTCCCCCAAACACTTCTTTGGTGATCACCCAAACTCTTGAGATGTCCATCGAACCTTAAAATGCAACTTATAACATTATTTTGAGAGATGAATAAGTTCAAAACATCATTATGAGAACCAATTCTCAAAATGAATCATAAAAAAATTAACATTCAAATTTTGAATAATTTTATAAATCATATAGACATTGGCTACTAGGGTAATTCCCATTAATCTTTGGACCTATCTACAATGATCAATTCAAGAAATTCCACATGATGTTAAGAAATCCACCAAATATTATAAAGGATTTTGACTATGAATAAAGTTATATAATCATAATTGGGGAGACTATACCCTATATATCATATAAACATAAATAATAATCAATTCAAAAACAAATATAAACAAAATCATTAAAGTACACTTATGGATTTTATTTTGAAATTTTACCATACACAATAATATATCACTGTGAAATAGTATATGAATCAAATGAGATATTGTTTTTATTAAAAATAAAAAAGGGATATCATAGTTGTTCAATAACATACATGGGATATAAAAATCATCAAATGAATATATGGCATAAATTTCAAAAAAAAAAAACTAAACAACACTATAATACTAACTCTTAATTTCCATACGTTATTCTATCCTAATATCTTATTTATGGACCCATTACTAGATCATTATGTCAGACATAAGGCATGATCTTCCACTAACATGCACATAAATGGTGTGAGTATAAGAATGAGTAGGACAACACCATTCAAGAATCTAAGATATGATATTATGCATATATCTAACTGTCTGTACCATATTATATGAAAATAACTAGCACTAAATATGGAGAAATAATGTGAAGTCATCTTGTGATAATAAAGAAACCATAGTGCTCAAACTTATATATATTATATTTTTTTACAATCCATATTATAAATGATCAACATTTTAGGGTGATAAAAAACACACCTTAACCCTAAAAAATTTAAGTCATAAAAAATATTTGGAGTAGTCTACATCATAATGTTTATGTAACATAATTTTGTGTCACACTCTAACTTCTTCAAATTTATTTTATTTTATTATTTTTCGGGCTTGTAAATTTTTCATCAGGATCCGGGTTGGAGATTGTTTAAAATTTTTTGTTCTTATTCAAAAATGCACATTTTGGCCTTGACAGCGTTCAGCGTGCCGCTGTCGAAGCTGCACGGCCTCGCTTGGGTCACCGTGCGGCCTCACCTAGTTCCCCGCGCACCTTACCGATGTTCAAATAATGAAATTATATGAATTAAGAATGGTTTTAATAATAATAATATTATTAATTTCACTTGAGATTATTATTTTTATTATCATTATCTTGGACAACAATTTAATTGGTAGTATTATTTTTCTTATTATCATTTTATTAAATTTATTATTGTATAGTTTACTATTTAGTATATTGTGTTTGTTATTACTTTATTATTATTATTATTATTACAATTGTCATAACTTATTATTATTATTTTCCATTTACAATTTTTATTATTATTAGTGTTATAGATATTACGCTTTTTAATATAGTTTTATTATTATTGATGTTATAGTATTATAATTATGATTTAAAAAAAAGAATTGAATAATGGGGAAACTCGCACCTGGCATGACATCACCCCCCTTCAAACCCAAGGTGGATTTCCCCTTTCCTGCGTGTTGAAGGTTGCCGCCCGCGACACCACTGGAGATCTCGTTGTGCCACTCCCTTGTTCACCGAACACACCTCCCCATCACATGTTGTTTCCCCACTCAGACCTGCGCCAACCTCCCCTCACCAAGACACTCCAGCCTGCTATTCCTTCGTCTCCTCCTCTATCTGCTCCCTTGTTGGCTTTGAACCGATCGTGCCACCGCCCCTACTCAGTCCGATGATGTATCACATCCCCAGTGCACCCTGCTCTGTCTGACGGTCTGTGCATGCCACCCCCCTTGTCGGGCCAACTGGATCTCTCCTTCGTTTCCCCTCTAGCCTCCCGCTACTAACTCCCGATTCGTTTTCGTCGCGCCCCTTGGAACTCCTTGGTCGTGCGCTCCCCAATCCCGTGGCCGCTATTGGCTGCTGACTTCCCCTCCTCATGCGGTGCCTCGGGCCGCTGCTCCTTTGGCCGCGGCTCCCTCTAGTAGCTGGCGTCTCCTCCTCCTTTCAGGTGTAACCCTACTTGAACTCATTTTCCAGGAATGACATGCCTCCGCACCTCTCCAAAGTTCTCGGACAACCCCACAATATCTCCTCTGTTGGAGCGTTTTATTCCGTTTGCTTGGTTCATCCTTTGGGAGATTACCATGTTAGGGTGAATTATTTAATTTGGTTGTTTTTGGGTAAATTTTCCTTGTTTTGGGTTCGCTCTGGGTTCCTTGTGGTTTCATTGATGTTTGATGGTGATTTCACATCTTTCCTTAGAGGATTATTGGTTCAAGGAAGGTGATTTCACACTTACCCATTGCTTCATGCATTAATTTTCCTCTTAAATTAATTTATCATATTGTCTAATTTGTTTTTTGATTCAATAAATGTTTTAATTGAGGATGAAATGCATATGTGATATAGGTGTGTTTATGTTCAAATTAATGTTCAAATGTTTATTTGTAGTTTATAAATTAAAAAAACTGTGTTCTGGTTTAGTGTCAATTTGTGTCGAGTCATAGATGAAATTTGTATTGAATTTTCAGTATTTTGATTCATGAGACATATTCTAAAAAATGTTTTATAAATTGTATGGTGTATTAATTTGTTAATTTAATTAATTCAGCACAATAGCTAAGTAGTTTACATGATGCAAAAGTTTTTTAGACTGAGGTTTGTTGTGAATTTAATTAGTTGAACTTATATTTAAGTGAAGTTGATGAATTTTATTGTGAAAACCTACTTTGGACTGTTTATCAGTATTTTGAAAACTGTGAAGTGTGTGTTAGGAAGTTTGGATGGTGTAATTATGTTTTGACGTATTATTTTGGGTGTGCCTAATATTTCAAAATGGTATTTGGGTGTGCAAGTGATGGTTTGGTGTGTGTATGTACTCCTGGATTTTATGCATGAACCTGACATTTGACATGATCTTGAATTTAAAAAGATGAATTAATGGGGTAAATTTTATGTTGTCATGAATGGTGTTTTTTTGGATTGTTTATGTGATGTGCACCTATTATGATCTTGAAACATGTTTGAGAAAAATGTGGGAAGCCTGTGTAGCTAGGAAGGTGAACTAGGTCTATTGGGCCAGTGTTCTAGAGGTGACTCGACCCGGTTTCACTGGCAGGGCTGATGATTGCAACACTAACAAAACATATGAATGACTGATATTTGTGGCATTCTATTCAACGTTTTCTAAGGGGCGTGGCCTTCTAAGCCACGTTTTTTTAGGGTCTTGGTTTCTAAGCCACACTTCCCTAAGACACGAGGATCTAAAGACCCATGCTAGCTAACATCCACGAGGCCTCTCCCATATTAGTGCTCATTGATTACATTACACTCATCAGTGTGACACTTTGGTTGTTTTAAAAAGTATATGTGTGTGTGTTTTAAATTAATTTATTTCATTTAAAACAGTTTCCTTTAATCAAATTTTCATTCAATGTGTTCAATTATTTAATTATTTTTTATTTGAGTTGTTATCTTTTAATTGGTTTTCATTTAAAGAACGTGTAATTAAAAATTGTTTTCATTAAATACTGTTTATTCATTTATTTCCCTTTTTGTATTTTTTTGGAAAGTGTATTTCTCATTTAAATGGTTATGCGTGGAGTCATCTCCTAGTGGCATCCTACTAGGATCTTAGCTCACACCCTACATACACCATTGGGTGTATGAAATACTTTTTCCCATGTAGGTTTGAAGATTGTGGTTTGAGGAGGTGGCTCCTCATGTTGCATAAAGGTGCAAATAAATGTGTTATTTTTCATTCACTTTAGTCTTCTTAGAGTTTTAATTCTCCTTCATTGTTGTCCCTCTTGGTTTTTTGGTTCCAATTAGAGACCTTTAAATATTAATTCTATTAAGGGTTTGTTTGGTTCTATAAAATTTGTTTCTTTCCATTAAAGTTGTTAGTTGTTTTTATGTCTCTTTTTTTTCAGGTAAATCATTCCCATGTGATAGTTTATAATACCCATGCACTTGTTCTAGCACGTGGGTATAGGGAACACCCTTTGGGCCATGTCGCAGACCGAGTCAGTACCGGGTCGGATGGCGACCCAGCCTGGTTCATGAAAAAATGGTATCAGAGGAGGTTTTCTCTATTGGGTTGTGTTTTTTGGGATAGATTCATGGTATAATGGAGTTAAGGTTGTTGTAACTCGATGTTCTAGCTACGAGCAAGGTGCCTAGCCAGCACACCTCATGTGGGACTCGAGTAACCAAAGATAGTTGAGATTTTTTTGAGCCATTGGATATTGTGGTTAATTTTGTTTAGAGGAAATGAAAAATGAGTAGGTTCAGTGGTCCGAGTGAGCTCGCAGGGTCTAGGAAGCCATGCAGAGCTAGGAACGCTATCCTAGAATACTCTCTATGCTGGTTGCATGATTGGCATATAACTGCCAACCATATGTTCTAGTCGCTCGCTGACACTAGTTTTCTCTTGAATTGTTCCTCGTTTCTTTATTTTGGAATTTTGGAAATATGGTTTTTATGTAAAAATAATTTGGTTTTGGAAGATACTTTGGAAACTTTGGGTGTGAGGCGTTTTGATTCGAGGATACCTTTTTGACTGATTTGTGTTTTGAGTTTTAATTATTATTGGAAGTCAGTGTGAAGGTGCGTGGTTAATGGTTTATTTTGAAGTGTGCTTCAGGAAGCCCTTACAGTGGTTCCCTCTGCATGTTTAGTGTTCTCTTGCGGTATGTCTTGGCCATTGGACTAGTATAACTGAGTCCATGGTTTTCTTCCTTGACTTGTGTATGCCCCCAAAAAGCATTAGCATGCGATTGAAGTGCTGTCATGAGAAATTCACCATTGGCCGACCCACCAGTGGATCGAAGTAATCTTTTATTGAATTCAAAAATTTAACACATATCTCCTTTTTATAACTAATAATATCATCTAATTGTGGGATTACATTAGTGAGGGAAGTTGAATGTATTTTTGGTCTCTTTGAGTTGTATGAGTCGTCGGGTAGAATGATTGAAATCATTGCAGTTGATGGTTTCCCCTGGAAGTCGTGAAAGAAATTCTAATGGGGATGGGTGAAGTCGATTCAGAGTTATCAATACTTACCAATGTATTTAATGGGTTTTAGTGCTTTCATCGGATGCAAGGGTCATGTTTGGTGACCACTTGCAATGTGAGTTCTATTGGAAGTGCGAAGTTGGAAGCAAACGGGAGTTGTCGGTGCGGGCTGTTATTTTAAATGACCTTTGGTACTTCATTGGTTTCGTTTAAGAAAGAGGTTGTGTTAGGCCATTAGTGTGGAAGACCCAACCACATGGGGATGCTACGGTCGATTGCAGGAATCAAATGATTTTTATGACTCAGTTTGATGTCCTTCTCCGTATAATGTTTTTCTCAATAATAATGGTCATTTTTGGTTACTATTGTGGTGTTGTGTTCTCATTTAGTGTGGGAAAGGGTGATCAAATGAACCTTTTTAGCCCTTGTGTGGGTAAATGTTTTATGTGGGATCAGTTGGATGTCATGCTGTGTTGTGTTTCCTAGCATTGTCTTGGTTGCGGTGTGGTTGTGTTTTACACCAAAGGGAGAAGCTCGGTTTGGGAGTCTTCAATACCTGACTGCGATGACGGAGATGCTTCAAACATCAAGACTCCATCCATAGGCCTCAGAGTGAAGCTGGCACGTGGTGAGGAACCCCTGGAGTGTATGGGACCTTGAATTTATTTCTGTCATCGGTGTTTAATGTAAAGACAATTTACATTTTTTTATGTGGTTGTTCCATTCTGAACAAACTGTCTGGTTGTGTATGGTTTATGTGAATATGTGAAGGCTTGGTCGTCTCATTGCCTTAAAGTCAGGGGGGGGGGGTTGTGTCCCACTGGATGTAATTTCTTTAGCAGTCCTTATAGGGTATGTTAGGTAAATCGGTCTCAAATATGAATAGTTCTCATCTAGGGATATGGAGATGTTGGGTTGTCTTGGGATGTGGTTTTGACACCCAGTAGTTGGGCCCGAACCTCCCTTCCCCTAGTGTTGAGGTGTTTGGTCACTGCTAGGAATTTTTTTTGATGTTCTTGTATCTATCGTTAGTTTTATTGGGGGGGAGACCCACGACTAGTCTTGCTCAAATGTCTCTGGAATGAATCAGTGTTAGGCATCTTTTTAATGGTTGGGAGTCTTCTCAGGCCTCCCTGTGTCGGTTTTCCAATCTCTCTTTGGGTGTTGGTAGGCTCTTAATGGTGGGGTGCCCCATCAAGCATCCCCATGATGGCCTTTTGGTTAAGTTACTTTCCGTGATCTGTCAACTAGAGTTGTTCTATCTCTTTGGGGCGAGCGACACTTATCATGAATTTTTTGTGAGTTTCTTGATGTTATCATTTAAATCCCTTTTTCTAAGCATGGTGTGTTCGCCTCTTTCCATTTGATGTTTGTTGGGATACTCTTTGAACCATAAGGTGGTGTTGTTTTCTACTTTGGGGTTCGGCCCTATTTATGGCTTCTGGGGACAGAAATCTTTATGGTGGGGATAATTTTTACACTCTGAATTCTTCAAATTTATTTTATTTTATTATTTTTCGGCCTTGTGAATTTTTCTTCAGGATCTGGGTTGGTGACAGTTTAAAATTTTGAGTGCTTATTCAAAAACACACATTTTGGTCTTGAAAGCATTCAACACACCACTGTTGAAGCCGTGCAGCCTCGCTTGAGTCACTACGTGCCTTTCCGATGTTCAATTAATGAAATTAAATGAATTAAGAATGGTTTTAATAATTATATTATTATCAATGTCACTTGAGATTTTTATTGTTATTATTATTATCTTGGACAATAATTTAATTGACAGTATTATTTTTATTATTAGAATTTTCTTAAATTGATTATTTAATAGTTTACTATTTAGTATATTATGTTTTTTATTACCTTATTATTATTATTATTATTATTATTATTACATTTCTCACAACTTATTATTTTTATTTTGCATTTAAAATAATAATAATTATTATTAGTTTTATAGATATTAACCTTTTTAATATTGTGTTTTTATTATTGATGTTATAATATTGTTATTATGATTTTAAAAAAGAGAAGTGAAGAAGGTGGAAGCCCGCACCAGGTGCAACCTCACCCCCCCCCACGAACCCTAGGTGGCTGCCCCTTTCTTTCACGCTGAAGGCCACCGCTCACGACACCACCAAAGATCATGTCGCTCCATTGGCTTGTTCCTGGGAAACACCTCCTTGTCGGACCTTGCTTCCCCACTAATACCCACACTGACCTCCCCTCACTAAGCCGCTCTGTTCTTCTCTTCCTTCAGCTCATCCTCTGTATGCACCCATGTTGGCTTGGAACCACCCGCGCCGCCGCCCCAACTCCATACGGTGATGCACCAAATCCCTAGCACACCCTGCTCTATCCAACGGTCCGCACACGCCACCCCCATTGTCCGTCCAGCCGGATCTTCCGTCCGGCGCCCCTCCATCCACCAGCTACTAACTCCTGGTTTGTTGTTGACACACAACTTGGAACTTCCTGGTCCGTGCATGCCCCACTCTTGTTAACGCTGCTGGCCACCGACCTCCCCGCCTCACACATCACCTCAGTCCGCTGGTCCTTTGGCTGTGGCTCCCCCTTGCAGCTGGCGTATCCTCCTACGTGCGGGTGTAACCCTACTGAAACAGATTTTCCATGCACGACATGCCTCCCTAAATCTCTAAAGTGCTCGGAAAGCCCCCAATATCCGCACTGCAGGTGTGTTTTATTCAGTTTTTTTGGTTCTTCATTTGACAGATTATCAGGTTAGGGTTCAGGGTTTAATTTTGTTGTTTTTGGGTGAATTTGTTTTGTTTTGGGTTCCCTCTAGGTTGCTTGAGGTGTTGTTGATGTGCGATGGTGATTTCACACCTTTCTTCAAGGGATTATTGGTTTAAGGTTGGTGATTTCACGTTTAACCATTACTTTATGAATTAATTTTCCTCTTAAATTAATTTATCCGATTTTCTAATTTTTTTGTTTAATACATATAATGTTTCAATTGAGGTTGACATGCATATGTCATATAGGTGTATTTATGTGGAAATTAATGTTGAACTGTTTATTTGTAGTTTATAAATTATACCAACTATGTTCTGGTTTAGTGTCAATTTGCGTCAAGTCATAGATGAATTTTTGATTGCATTTTTTGTATTTTTATTCATGCGACATATTCTGAAAATTGTTTTATAAATTGTCCAGTGGATTCGTTTGTTAATTTAATTAATTCAGCACAATTGCTAAGTAGTTTACATGTTGCAAAAGTGTTTTGAACTAAGATTTGTTGTTCATTTAATTGGTTGGACATATGATTAAGTAAAGTTGTTGAATTTTATTGTGAAAACATACTTTTTATAGTTTATCATTGTTTTGAAAACTGTATTGTGTGTGTAGGATGTGTGGAAGGTGCAATTATGTTTTGAAGTATTATTAAAAAGGTTTTTGTCTTGAAAAATGTTTTGGGAATGATTTTGCCTTTAATTTTTGTCCCAATATTCTTGGAAATCACATAGTAAATTATCATTGTGGTTTTCATGAATATAAAAAGTGTTTTTCTATAACCATGTAGCTTGTTTAGTTCAATGTGTAAGCAATGCAGATTATGTTCTAAAAGGATTTTGGGTGTGCGTAATATTTCAAAATGGTATTTGGTTGTGCAAGTGATGGTTTGGTGTGTGTATGTACTCCATTTGGATTTTATGCGTAATCCTGACATTTGACATGATCGTGAATTTAAAAGTACAATTGATGGGGTAAATGATATGTTGTCATGTGTGGTGTTTTTCTTGGAATGTTTATGTGATGTTCACCTATAATGATCTTGAAACTTGTTTGAGCACAAAGCGGGAAGCTTAGGTAGCTAGGAAGGTGAACTAGGACTAGTGGGAAAGTTTTCCTGAGGTGACTCGAACTGGTTTCACTGGAAGGACTGAAGATTACAACACTAAACAATCATATCAATGACTGAAGGTCATGGCCTTCTAAGCCACATTTTTGAGGGTCGTGGCCTTATAAGCCACTTTTCCTGAGGGTCGTGGTTTCTATGACACACTTCACTGATAAATGAGGATCTAGAGACCCAATCTAGTTAATTCCCATGAGGCCCCTCCCATATTAGTGCTCATTGGTAACTTTAAACTCATCGGTGGGACACTTTGGTTATTTTAAAAAGTAAGCATGTGTGTGTTTTAATTTAATTTTTTTTATTTGAAACAGTTTCTTTCAATCCTGTTTTCCTTAAAAGTGGTAAAGTATTTAATTATTTTTGATCTGAATTGTTATCTTTAAATTAGTTTTAATTTAAATCACAAATCATTAAAAATTGTTTTTGTTAAATACTTTTTATGCATTTATTTCCCTTTTTATTATTTTTATGGAATTTTTATTTCTCATTTAAATGGTTATGCATGGATTCTTCTCCTAGTGGCATCCTGCTGGGCTCCTGGCTCACAGCCTATATACACCTTTGGGAGTATGTAGGACTTTTTCTTGTGTGTCACAAGTTGAGACATCATTCTTAGTGATGGTGGTTCGGGTTTTCAAGGGTTTTCCCCTGCAGGTCTGAAGATTGTGGTTTGAGGAGGTGGCTTCTCATGTTGCATGAAGGTGCGGATAAATGTCTTAGTCTTCTTTCATTGCAGTCTTCTTATAGTTTTAGTCTTCCTCAATTGTCTTCTGTCTTTGGTTGCTGGTTCTAATTATAGACCATTAAATATGAATTTTTTTAACTGTATGTTTGGTTGTATGAAATCAATTTATTTCCATTAAAGTTGTTAGGTGTTTTATGTCTCTTATTTTGGGTAAATTGTTATGATGTGATATTTTTTGATACCCTGGAAGTTGTGCCAGCCTATGGGGATCAGGAACGCCCTTTGGGACATGTCGCAGACCGGGTCAACGTGGGTTCGGATGGCGACCCGACCTGGTTCGTGACATTTAGGCTTCCTATTATCCATATTGATTGATGGAATCCTTACTCGGGGAGGCTTCTCCTCTATTCATAGAAAAAATTATGAAGGTTCCTAGCTATCCCCTTGATCTAAAGGTTTATATATAATAAAAAGAGTATATCTCATACAAACTAGGATAACAACTACAAAAAACTATGTACTAACTTTTCACATGGAGTAACGAATGATATAATAATTCCTTAATTTTTTTGGTTGTTGGTATTCCCAGTCCATAAATAATGCTAGATAGATCATTCCATAGTAATTACAGAAGAGAGAAAATATCTTTATATTTTTTAATGACATTATCCCCCCAACCTAGGTCTTTCTCAATCCTCCTTTGGGTCTCCACAATATGAAACAAATATCATGTGGTGTATATAATGAAGAATAAATAAATAAGAAACGGTGCGTGGTTGTGTAAAAACATAGTCAATATGAAGAGATCAAAAATAACTAAAATCTAAAATATATATAAATCATTGGAACTACAATTGTTTAATTATGTTATAATGTTTAATAAAACTATATAAAATATAGTGATACTATGATCAATGTATTTATATTCATATAAACCTATTTAATGAATGGAGATATTTATTTGGGAGAAAATTTCAATAATATTAAATATCACTATGATCCTATTTTTTTCACTCAACATTTATCAAAATATATCTCAGTTGTAGACTATATATATATATATTATTTATCAGAATTATGAATATATTTATCCTCAATATTCTATTTAAATATATTTATTCATATTTTAATTTTCATTCTTTGGTATCTATGTTTTGATGATAACCTATGTTTTAGAAGTTATCCTATAGTTCCCACAAATATGGAAAAATTATTTCAAACATATTCAAGAAATTACATTCAATGTGAATAAACTGAAATACACAACTAAACTCAAAAATATATTTAATGTATCACCTCATAGATAGACAAAAAATTCAAAACATAAAACAATGGAGAGAATAAAATAATAAATAGAAACAAAAACAGCTGATGGGATTTATTTGTTTTGAGTGTTACCATCATTCATTAGAAGAATTTCACAACCATTATGATAAAAGATAAATATCCATGTTATTAGAGGCCTATATTCTATAACTATACATAGAAATACTCTAAGACTTATGAATATATAACCATTAATATAAGTTATCCCACATTCCATTTGAAGATTATTTCATCTAGTTACACCACCTTCATATCTTTTTGGATAATTTTCCCTCGTTCATGGTCACCACCAGCATCCCACTGAATGATGTAACTCAACATGAAAATTATAGTGAATATTTCATGATTCATAATTATTACAACAACTTCTTTGTGAATTTATAAAATTATCATTCAATGATGCCTAGTTTTGAAGACCTGTTTTTTTCACCTTTATCCAATATATTTTTACATCCTAAAAATACAAATCACCCATTCTAGATGATTTTAATAATTTTACAAAAAAGTAAATCATTGTCATCCATTCTATAAAATATCCCACTAGAATACTATATTTAAGTATTCACCAATTCTAATATATCACATCATTACATTATCTCTTCACCTATTATGTATTGGCTCCATGGTCCTCCCCATGCTTATGGCCATACAATCCCCACTGTGGGAAAAATATCACCCCATAATTTCATGGAATTTAATGTTCATTAATATTTCTTCTAGATTTTCAAATCTGTTGAACATAAATATATATATAACATTATCCTATAAAAACATTTTGATGGAAATACAAATCAACTAAATATGAATATTTCATGCGTGAAAAAAAGATTATTTTCAAGATGAATCATCATTGATTATCATGGAACAATATTCTATTTTACATTATGCTTATGAGATCCTCCATTAAACACTTATTTATGAAAAAAAACCCATAGAAATATTTTTATTTACACATAAATGGATTTATTTAATGACAGTGAAACTACTAGTTGGTGACTCTAAATATAAATCATAGCCATTCCTACGAAGGTAAATATATAGATAATGATACTTCTATTTATGTTCACATCTCTTTAATGGTAAAAATATACAAACCCCTGAAATATATCATACATTCTAAAACTAAGTGGAATTCTTATTAAACCATTTTGATACTGAAGCATACACATTATAACTTCTTAGTATTCCTTTCCCACATTCTCAATGAATCTTATGAAAAATCCTTGTTAAAATATATTGTTTGACCTCATAAAAATCATTTCATACATAGAGAATTTAAAAAATTTGGTATATGGAACCTTTGTAGCTTCCTAGATATTAAATAACCAATATTTTACTAAATTCTATAATATATGAGTCTCAGGACATTTTTAGGGGTAAAAATGAACATTGAACCTAGTAGATGGCCATAAAATATATTTCTAACGATTTCAATGAATCTAGTTTTAGATTTTTTCCCTCTCGGGATAATTATGTGTGGATATTAAAGAGTTTTAGGGGAACACAAATAATGTAGTATTTATAATATATAATTTTTTTCTAAATTAATGTATTCCCAAGATTTATAAATTTCCATAAAATTTAATCCTCTGATAAGAAATAAAAGACTTCCATTGAGTCGGTAATGAAGATTTTAATATGTGTGTTCTTTTATTTGAGTTCAATTCTCTAACATCCTTAATTTGATTCTATGAATGATTTGTTTATTTATGAAATTTCTCCATTCTATGTTTCTTCTCCCTAATGTGGGGTTTTATGTGGTTGGTTTTTAGTAACAAGGGATCCATAAAATTGTGGTAAGTTTGAATTGTGGATTTATGGATTAATGGTGGATATAAATTGTCTTTTTCTAGAAAGTAGACTAAACCAGCTACTCGGTGGAGTTATTGGAGGTTTGCAGATATTTTTTGTCCTCATAAGCTCATAGGTGAGAGTCTCCGGGTAGAAAATGCTTCCAGTCATTAGCTGAATTAAATAAACCTCATGGGTTTTAAATCCAATCGGTGTTTTATAATATTTATTTCACAATTATACCCCAAATGGTATATTTCTAATTTTAAACCTACCCTATTGAATGTGGGTCCTCCAATTCAACTTCCCTTTCATCTCTTTCATTAGAATGATCTATAAACGCCTAAAATGTGGATTTGTTTAGATCCGTGAAGAAATCTCCATCCATATTGCGATATGAACTTGTAAATTTGATTACAATGGGTTTTCAATCGTACTAATATGAATAATTATCATTATATTAATATATCAATGATTGATCAAGCACATTTAAAACAGTTATTTTTCGAATTATGATCTACCAATGAAAATGGGTGTTCTTATGGTTTGTGTTATTAAATCATCTTTATACACCTCTTTGAGTGAAAAATTATCTTCAAACAATAATCTATTGATTTTTCCTAGGTAGTTTTTTTGTTTATTTTATGTGTCAACTACAACACACACATTACAAGAGATGGAACTCTAAGGAATAGTTATATGTTTAGGTAAGTATTTATAAAAATATCATTATGAGACATTACTATTCATTAATCTATTTTTAGTTGATGAATTGTTGATGGATAAATGTTTTTTGTCCAGACTTGAGGTTATATTCTAGAATCGATGATAAATTCTGAAACAATTATTCTAATGATAATGGAATGAATGAATTGTCATCACTTCCATCATCATATCTCATAATTGGGCCTTTTTATGGTCAAAGCATGTTTTTTATTCAATATTCACCTATTTTAGAAGGTATATACCAGAATTATTTTTGTAAACTATTGTCGTGACGATTAGGAATCTAGGTTAGATATCCTTGACATGTGAGATAGCACTCCATTGGTGTGTAGTGTGGTTCATTATTAAATCCTTGATGTACCTTTTTGGTCTTCATCCACAACCTTGAGGTGTGAATTTTCTTAATATATTGTTCATTGAACATGATGTTTTCGAAATGATGTTTTATGCTTGATAACTTATCTTGATTTTGTAGAATTATGGTATGTGAATTGACCTTAAAACCACAGCTTCATATGTATTATTTTGTTTTTTAAAACATAATTTATACTGGTCATTATATTCAAAATTATTACTTTTTATTTATTATATTTTTTGAGGTACATAAAATCCTGTGGAACCAGGGATCAGGTATCAGGATGATTAGGCCTCTCAGATTCTATTTGGTGACCACTCTAAGGGCGGTTTTATGACATGATGATTGATATGGAAGATTACTCATTTGATGGTATGGTTCAGATCAACAATATTCTTGTCAACATAGGAGTATACCATGCATGGGTTCATAAATAAATCACCTATGGGATTATGTGGTATAATTTCACAAAGGTGTGATATGTTATCCAATCACATTAACATGTCGGTGTGACTTACCATCATCCAAGGATAAAACCCACCAGTAAGATGAGGAATATGATGTTACAATGAATAGAAATCATTATGGTGTGGCATGTGGTGTTTTCTTATAGTTAGTACGTGGTTTGAGAACATTTAAATCCTTTCTGGTATCGAGCTGGAACAAGTGGGTTGGGGTTTGTGGAATCTTTTTTAGTGCATGATGACTTGACAGAGGTGTGGTTGTATGTTTATTTGAAAATTTCTTTATACCATGACATACACTATTATATAATATGTGCACTTATGATAAGGAATCATCGGTGTCATCATAAAAGGTTTATTACTCACACCATACATGGGAATTGTGAGGGGTGTGTAGATTTCATGACTAGGTATCCATTGAAGCGAAAGGGCCATATGACTAGGAGCATATGATATGGAGGATTGGAGTATGTGGAAAGTATGGGAAGAACTCTAGATTATTTTTACAACATTTATTATCTTTTATTTCCATAATTATTACTTAGTTTTGGATTTCCACCTTAAGGGTTGGTTATTATATGTTTTTGAGTTCTCTGTCCTGACATATAACAGTTTTAAATTTAGTTTCCATGTTTTAAAATAAATATAATATTATATATATATATCTGTGTGTGTGTGTCTGTGTATTTATTGCATATGGTTATGAAATGATAATGGAGGTATATTCTCACCATAACCATAATTCAAACCCTCACTTCAAGTCAAAAACCTATTTTATACAGGGAGCTAGACATAACAACTTTTGTCTCTCCGGTTAGAATCTGGTGGATCCTTATAGTTTTTTATTAAATCATATGTTAATGGGAATAAACCTTTTGATTGTTATTTTATGAATAACAAAAAATCTAGTAGTTTCACTATTCAAAAAAGTAAAACTAATTTTAGGGGTTTCTACTCAATCCCCTTACAATTAGATGGATATTGAGATGGACTGGTTATCATGTATTGAATTTGGGAAAGGATCAACAATAGATTTATGGATCGAAAAAAGATATATAAAAACATCGATGGTAATAACCATGACTTCAAGAGTCTTGAAGTGGAGATAATTCACCATCTAGATAGGAATCGATAATTGTTTTACCTCATTATTCATTTTTAGTGGTGAGGGGTTTCAATTTCATGTACATAATTATTAATATTAATTTTTTTCTTAAGTCACTTTTCTAATCATAATTAGTTTTTTCAATGGTTCTTCCATTTTTCCATTCCTTACATTTATTCTATTAGTGATTAATTTTTTAGTGACCATATATTTGGTTTTACGTACAAGATTATTAAATTATTATTTGATAAGTTATACCATGGAATCACTAGTGTAATGATGCGTGGATGATGAGGTGGTTGGAAAGGAGGAGCGGTGGCTGATGGGGGATCACAGTGTTGGTATGGTGGTCATAGTGTGGAAAGAGAATCTTAATGTGGAAAGGATAATTTTGAATGGTTCATGTGATATAGGAGATAAAGTAAATATTCAAAAGGCATATATTATGATATTATGAGCCAAAATTTGATATTTTGAGGTTGCATCAATGAGGATAATGGTAGTGATGGCAATGAAAGGGGTCAATCACATCATGGTCGGTTGGTGTAGAGGGTAATGTCTTCTTTCACAACAATGACGATAGAAAAAAGTTGCTTGAATTGAGGTAAACCCCCCTATGCATATGTCCTTATTAGTATTGGATGGCTACAAACCATCCACATGGTAGGTAGGTGGCCTGATTGCCTCGACAATGCTGGGTTAGACAACATGGGACATCTAGTTGGGTTATTCCAACCCACAACCTATACTATTGACCCACATGGGAAGATAGCCAAGTGGGGGGGGGGGGGTGCCCTGATTAGTTTTCACCTGACCAAACCGTGTATTTTAAATTTCACTAACGGATCATACTATATTGTGCAATGGGGGCCACTATGTGTCCCTATTTTTCCAATATGGAATATTTTAGAAGCTTCTTCATTGGTTCCCATTATTGATAAATAATTATCCTATCTTGAGTAGATTTTTATGTAGATCAAAATGGAAATATCTATTTGACCATATGAAGAAAATTTTTGGGTGATAAAATAAGAAATATAATTCAGATATGTATGGATACTAATTGGGTTCATGAATTATGATTTTAGAAGTCTCATCCTATAGATTGGGTTTTAATTCCCTATATTTACCAAGAGAATGAGATCCTCTATATATAAATAAATGTAAGTATATTTTTAGTATTTTAACATATATATGGGATGTGTTTACCTCAATATCACCCTATAAGAATTTTCAATTTTGTAACTATTTAACTAGGTCAAGGGATCCTCTATCTATGAGTCATTTGATAGTACTTTTGTTATTTTCACCATATACATTGGGTGTGTGATTCTCAATATAAAAATATAATATTCCTCTCATATATGAGGACAGTTTCAGAAATGGATCCTTTATATTGGTTGGTACTCCCTCAATCAACAGTTATTCTAGTGTGAATTAGGTCCCCACAAGGTTTTCAGTGATGTGAATTTGTTTTCTAATTCCAACGTGGTTATGATATTTTGGATCAGTATTTCCCTAAGTAATATCTTTTTTAGAAAATTTGAATTTTTACCATATGTCATCCATTATTGTTGACATGTATGGTGTGAAGTTTGCTCTATTATTTCATTGACTATTTTTTTACCTCAATGAGGTGTGATTACACCATTTAATTTTCTTGATCGTGATATGAGAGTTAGAGAGGTGGTTCAAGATAGATGAGTCAATTAATTTGACTCATTAAGCACCCCTAGTTCCCATTAAGATATTATGCATGACTATATATAATATTCTATAATTGTATAATAGTTTTTTTGATTTTCCATTTTTCTCATATTGTTTGAATTTCAAGGATTGGAGATGATATGATTGGGACCTAGAATATTACCTTGAGACTCGTATTTTTTGATTATATCAATATTTTCCTACATTTTATTTCACATAATTACTATCTTATTGTGGGTTTTTATCTGATTATTTTTTTTGGGTTTTCCTTTTGTTGTTTTGTGGAATACTAAAATGTATTTTTATATGCACCACACATGAAATTTGTGCCCGCATATTTTTTGTATTCCCAAATCATGTTGGGTTCCAAGATGTTCATGGGGGATGTGGAGTTGGAATCTCTTGTTCAGAGATTATAATCAGTGGGGACATTCATTAACATGGTGTTTGAATATCTGATTGGTATGGAGAGTTGATAATAGCATAAAAATTTCATATTTGGATATAATATTCTATAGTTATATCTTCTTCTCATTTCCTAATGTTTTTGTCCTTTTTTTTGTTCAGAATTTATCCTTCTCTTTTTCATTATGGATTACATATTGGTTATTTATTTGTAAAATATTTTTCATTTCATGAATATGTTGTACATAGTTCAGTTATATTATATATATATATATATTGTCAGTTACTCTTTTTATTTTATGTATTAAAGATATGATTTTAGTATGGGATGATATAGTATAAGGCCTCCCATATTTTGATTTTATCTGGTTTGGTGTTATTCACCAACATAAGGCCAATTAGAGGCTATAATGGGGTGACACACTTGGCTTTACTCTATCTTGATATGGGTGTCAGTGGGACATGTATTTTCAATAGGGGTTTAAAAAATATAATAACATTCATTTGTTCTTGAGTTTAATTATTACACCAGAGTCACTAGCATAGGTATATTAATTTAGGTATCCTTTCACTAGGGTTCTAAAAGCCAATTAGTCAACCCATATCCCATAGATAATTGTATGGGGTACAATCATATTAGAATATTCATTGTATAATGGCAAGATACAATCTTTCATTAACTTCTTATATCATCTCATTTGGATATACTACAACCCTTATGGGTTTACCAAATCGAATCATGGGTGATACACATAGTTATCTAGACCATGGGGAGAGGTTGGGATTTAATTATATGATGCATATGGTTGATCCTAATTCCATTTATTAGTGGGTGGTGCCTCAATTTTTCGTGTCTCGTTTGATATATTTACATAATCCAAGATCTAATAAACATTATATTCCCTTCAACATTAGTATATATTTAACTCATAGAGTGGATGATAGTTCCTATAAATATGGATGAGACTTCTAGTAGTTAAGATAAATTGATTGTCTAATGGGGGAAGATTCTTCATGGGTTTTTTTAGAGAGCATGATCCTTGGGTTATAGAAGTTTTGATAGAGTATGAGACACACATTTTCATCTTATTCAGACTACCATGGACTAGATGATTATACTTGCACAAATCTCAACACATAATATAAAGATCCATTAGTGGATGATGATTTTGTTGAAATCATGATGGGGATACTCTACCATTGATGTAATTTGAGAATATTTTTAGTATGGATATTTAACATAGGAGATTATATCCTATGTTGGGTAAATCTATTTTTTCTGAGTTCACATCAAGTCACATGAACCCCATTTGGATTTCTATACTCATATTGTGTGAAAGAAAATTTCAACCTCAATTTTTCACATGGAGACTACAGAGGTATATATTTAGGGTCGTGATTGTGTTTTAATATTAAACCACCAATGTTATTATACCTTGAGTGAGATTTGAAAGAATGGGGATTCTTGTTGTGAATCACCTGATCCTTGGTGGAACAATATAATTTTTCATGATGACAACAACCGTGGTGTAATGGACAGACCTCCATGTGGGATATGTAATAATTTTCCTATGACACTATTTTTCATGATAATATTAATATAGGAAATCTATATTGTACAGTATATAGTAGTTTCAGATCATTCCCATATATAGGATTCGTTTATTCCGTCCCGTAAACACCACATTTGGATATTTCTTATCAGGTGTGAAGTTATTACAATGTGACTTGTGAGAAGATTTTCAAGATGAATGGCTATGTTCATATAAATTCATATGTAAATTATAGTATTAATTGTGTAATACACTATGATTTTAGGATATATTTCTATTTAAATAAATTTTATTTCTTAAATAGTTTTCATTACATGAAACTACATGTTAAAATTAATTGTGATATATTATTGAAATATTCTTATATAATATGATATTTATCAACTAGATTTTTGATTGGAAGATGTAAATTGAGATAAGAAAATTATGAAAATTTATTTTTTACATAATTATAAAATGAAATAAGTATTTTATTTTGCTTGAAACTAAGATAAAATCACCTGAAGGTAAAGGGAAGTTTTCTGAAAAACATATCTGTTCATGACAAATTAGTTTTCATCATAATAAATTAAATAAATATAAATTCATTAATGATTTTAATGAAATTTTTATATCATATATTAAATAAAATTTTTTAACATTAAAATAATAATTTATATATTGAACGAAATTATGGTAAACTCAATTTTATTAATAAAAATAAATTTTCCTAAAACCAATTTAATTTCATTTTAAAAAATAATTTTAAAATTTATTTATTGAATATATATAAATTGAATATTTAAAAATGGATTTCACATTTAGAATCATCATAATTAATATTATGTAAAAAATTTAACTTAGTTTTTTCATTATGGATTGTAGTAATGTCAAAACACATTACTATTGTAACGGTTAAAATAGGTAAATAAGGGGATAAACTAAAGGTATAAGAATTTGAATAAACAAAAAATAGTTTATATATTATTTGATAAAAATATTTAATTTATATCTCACCATATATTTTTAATTTTAATAATTTCAAGCCACTATCCCAAGATAATGACGTTATTAAATTACAATATTCACAAAATTTATAATTGAGAATCTCTTGTCACTTATAAAATGAATCACACTCTTTTCTATTCTCCATAAAATTAGATCTATTAATCTTGAACAAAAAAACCAAAAAATAGCATTTAAATGCCCTTATAATTGTACTATAAGTGATTCAATTTTTAAAATACAATCTCAAGGTTCTATAAGAAAAATTAAAAGGTGGTGTCGTAATGTAGAAGAATATGATCTTACCGGAAATTTTCACGTATCATTATTCTTCTACATTCTATAAATGTATTTTTTACATCCTAATATAATGATTATATTTTTTTAACTATATTAAAATTTTATAGTTATTATGGTAAAACATTTTTCTACCTTCATTACATCAAAGGAAACATGAATGTATCTATTGTGAATATCTGTGGACTATACATCAACCTAGATATATAATTCATATTTAAATAACTTAATTCACAGTTAATTATTTTAAAATTATTAATATCTATATATTATATTTATGATATAAATATTCTTCCTGATTTAAAATATATTATCTACCTACTTACATTTACATCTTTAGGAAAACAATAATGCCACTCATGTGTACATCTAAACTATCACCTCCATGAAGAGATGTGATTCGTTTTTAATTTTAAAATTATATGAATAAATATAAAATTTTATATGATTAATAAATATGATTATTTTTAAATTATTATGATTATTTAGATGATGAATCCATGGACAATGTTCATGTATCAGACCCATCGAACAGAAACATGCATGAAAAAAACATGTTATCACCTCAAAGTTCATTTTAACAAATAAATTGTTATTAAAAGAATAATTAGAAATATAAAATTTATGTAACATATAAATAAGGTTCTATAATATATTTATCCTAAATATATATTTATTATAAAATATATTTTAATTCATGTGATGTAATATGGGACATGAGTTAAGAGTTTATTTTACAGACACATTTTTTTAAGATTGTCTATACTAAATTTTGATTAAGGTAAATTATATAGATATTTAATTTAAACCCCATATATTTTATTATAATGTATTTATTAATATTTTTATTATATTATAGTATTATTTTCCCCGCTTTTTTACATAAAATGACCAAGAAAACGTTTTTAATTAAAATTTGACCGTATTTTATCTTTTTTAATCACAATTTTTAAACTATATCATGGCCCATAATAATTGATTTTGATCATTTTTTCTAATTAGTTATTTGTTTTAAGATAATTAATTTTATTTCATATTAATTTATTTACAAACAGATTTAACAGAATACTTTTAAATAATTTTTTCCAAACAATTAATTTTTGATTATTTATAAAAGTATGAAAAGAATGTTCTTTTTTAACATATACATTATGAAAGTATTTTACCAATATCATGAAAATTATTTTCTCTGAAACATACATTATATTTTTTTATGGTAATTTTCATATAAAATTGTTTTCTACTTATTATATAAATTTTTACATAAAATATTATCAAAAAAGATTTATATATATCTAGTTTTTTATATAGAAGTTCATATTATCTTCTAATGATATTTTTCATATATGGAAACATTATTTATGGATTATTATGATCCATTGGAAATATGATCTTATGAAACCATCCAAATTACTTCTTCATATAACAAATTTGGATTATGATTTAATAACGAATCTCTGAAAATCGTTTCTTTCCCATAGCTTAATTAAAAATATGATGAAAAAATTTTGAAACCCATTTCTTTGTCATGGGTTATTCAATAATAAAAGCATAAAGTTTTTATTAATATAATTTAATTTCTAAATGTGATGAAAATATTATATGATTAATTTTTTAGGATATAGAGGTACAATTATGTATATTATTAATTATGTGATGGGTGGCCCCAGAATTATAGATCACCACAATGCATTATGTAAAGATATATATATATATATTGAGATAAAAAATATTGAAATAGTTAGTAAACTCAATTTATTAAAAACTATATCAAATAATATATTCTTATGAATGAACCATGAAAAAGGAATTTATGTAATCGGTAGTTAACACAATTCACTACGAGTATATTTGTAGTGATCCTTGATTAAGGAAATGATTTTATATGATTACTTGTATTATAAAAACATATATATTTTGATTAGGTTATGTTCTCACAAATATTTATTAATTGTTAATGATTCCACACACATACGAATTAGTTTTTTTGTTATGGAAAATATTTATTCCATGATTAACATTTTTAGAGTAAATGGGTATGGTTTTCACAAGTTATGATCTTTTTATCATAACATTATTCTTATTTTATTACCACATATAATAATTGATTGATATATCCTATGTTTACTAGTACTATGAATCTGAGATATTTCTTTCTTAAGTTTCATTCTTCCTCATGTTATGAAGAAATCTATTATGTCATAAATTTCAAATAAGGATACTATGAGAGAAGAACCTTGTGGGAGATATTAAATATTTTTTATTAATTAAGTTGATTTTACATATACTGTCTAATGAAAGTAAACCTTCATGGTTATCAAGCATGTTATTGTATCAAATTATTGAATAATAATTTAAATTTATGTAATGTTTATACATTCAATTATGTGGTCACACTAGTTCGTAAGAGAGAAGGTTTAGTTATTTTTGAAGATTTAGATTAGATATTTTTTTTAAAACTCATAGGATAATTATTTTTATAGGATAAAATGATGATCCTTTGGAAAAAAAATTATTTTTTGGATATCCTAGAAAATAAAAACAATAATGTATACAACAAAGTATTCATATATATGTAATTGATTCTCTATAGGTAATATCTCTAAAAGGGTAATATTTTTTATTAACCTGATCATCATTGGTTCCCGATGAGTGGGTTTAAGACATCACACATAGTAGGAAACTCTTATGAGATATACTTAGGTTAATTAACATTTTCATTACGAATCATTAGGAAGTATTTAAATATATGATTTCATTTAATGAACTAATTTAAAATTAAACTATCATATATAGAAAATAAGGATTCATGGTTTCAATATCATATAAAATATTTTAATTTTAATAGGATTAGTAATTGTGATTAATATTTCTAGTACTATACTTTTTTCCAATAGATATAACAATTTGGATTCATTTAGAAACTAGATTCAATATGAAATTCCATGGGGGTCCTCCGGTGTATCCAAAATAAATCGGAGCTAGGATGTGAAATATTGTGGTTCTTCTCACCCAAATCTCTCATTATATAAATGGTAACATGAATTATGATGAACTATCAAAAGTATAAATGATAGAACAAATAACGATTAAGACATTTATGATGAATCATCCACATTATTTCAATGGTTCGTCTAAACAAATTATTACTGAGAAATCGATCAATGCAATTGAAATGATTTTTTTCATTTCTCCTACATTGAGAAAGTTATTTTGGCCATGAATAATTTGGAAGGTGAAACTGATCAATAGTGGACTCATTTCTAGAAAATGGGGGAAGAGGGTCAATTTAACTCCATGACATAGGAAGAGATTGAAAAGTTATTTCTCACCATGTATTGTTGATGAAATCATCAAAAATAAATGGAATGTTAATTATTTGAACAAATGTATAATGATGATAAATCCATTAGTATGTAAAAAGTTATTTCAGTTTAAGTAATATTAATGTAGAATAACAGTTTCTATAGTGTGGATAAAAGGGTGATATAATGTTTTTGGGAACACGAGTTTCAAGGTGGTGAATCTGGTAAATAGTATAGTTTACACAAGGTTTTAGGTAATGATCATGAGGATGGAGAATAGATAAAAAGTAATTAAATATGATTGTGTGTTAGAATAGATGAGTTTGGGAATACTGATGGTTAATAGAGACTAGGCCAAATATAATACAATACAATGGAGGTGGTCAAAGATGGTGAACATATTGCAACCAGTGGGTGTATAAAGTGGTATCCCCAGTATCCAAAAAAATCAAAAAGAATGTGAGGTGTCATGATGATATTTCAACCTAGATATATGATTCCCCTAGGACTGAATGGAAGACCACATACCGTGAGAAATTATTTAGGGAAAACCAACCAATCAAAAATGGGTAGGGTTCTGTGGGTCGACCCAATGTGGGTCCCAGACCATCAGCCAGTTTGAAAAATAGGTTGGTTGGGGGAACACTAGGTCCAGTCTTCATAACTAGATCAAGGATTGTGTACGTGAAACATTTTGGTGCCTCGGTATAGAGAGACTATTGGTTATTCACCCATAAGTGTGTCATGTGGCATGACCAAGGGAATCGATGTGGGACACTATTCACCTACATGATTTTTTTTAGGAACATATTCACTTGTTATTTAATTTTGAAATGTTTTTAGGATATACAGAGTATTTGATTCACATAAATATCTAGGAAATGGTCCCTTTGACCATATGAGGTAATTTACCTGGTGATATATATATATATATATATATTGGATCTATATGTAAAACAATGGGGCTCGGGAAGGATGGTCAGAACAATCCCATCCTATTATTAGTGCAGGTACTCTCCCTATTTTACCAGATAATGAGATACTATATCTACATTCCAATTTTTGAATATATATATATATATATATATATAATAATACACTCAGATACTGGGGTTGAATGATCTTCTATCTCATCGTATAGGTGGCGTTGGAATTTTTATAATTTATCATTAGTGGTAATCCTCAATTTTTGGTTCCTTTTATAGGTATTGTATGTATTCCCACCACATAATCACATAATGGGATCCAATAACTATTAGTTGGTATTATACATATCTGTTATCTTATTCAGGGTGTTGGGTCCTCTATTGGGGTCAAGACACTATCTGTTGAGGTTCTAACCATGGGTCCTCAATTCAATTTTAGTGAGATAACATATTCTTCATGTACATTTCATGGATATTATAATGTGGATAAAAATTCCATTAACTAATATATATTCACAGTAATGCAATGCCCCCCCTATGGGTTTCATTATTGATGACAAAAGTATGGTGGGATGTATAGTGTGGTATTTCCTCAACTAACATCCATACCTCAATGGGGGGTGTGTACCCCCTATTATGGTTTAGATTATGATATAGGATTTTTAAATTTGTATTGGATCACATTCTTATATTCATGTGTCTCATTAGGAACCTCCAACACTATATATTGAACGGCTATGTATATTTAGTTATTAATATCATGTTGTTTGGACTCTTCGATGTTCTATGTTCTTATTTTTCCTCTTATGTAATGACTTTATCTAACTACATATATGATTTTTGGGACAATTAATTCATCCTAGAGACTCGTTTTTGTATACAATATATGGATATCCTTAATTTTCATCATCTTGGTTACTCAACCGTGTTGGTGTAATTGAGCTGACCACTTAATTTGGGTTTTTATTTTTGGTTTTAGGGTGACCCATATAATATATTTACAGTCATCCACATACAGTCATTATTCCCACACATGTTGTTTCTATAAATATGATGCAAGTATCAGAGATGGTGTTGGTTGATGTGGTGTTTGAATGACTTATTTTGATAAGTCTTAGGGTGGTGACCTTTGTGGATGCATTGTTTGAAGCATAATGGTACTGAGAGGTTATAATAGAATGAAACATTCATGATTGGATCTATATTATCATGTATAACTCATCATTTAAATTTCTTATGATAGTTCTACTTTAAAGATGGACGACATGTATATTTCTCCATTTAATTATGATTTATGTACTTGTAAACTTTTATGGATCATATTGACTGTCTTATGAAAGTGTTTCATATAGTTCAATATTATATATAAAAATTATTTTTTTGTATATGGTTATTTTATTCATTGTATATATGCATCTTTTTTATGTTAATATAGGATAAGGACTCCCATATAGTGATATTTTACTACTAAATGTTAGTTATGAGTCCCTATCCAATTAGAAACAAGAGTCAGGTGGTTGTAAGGACCCATACATAAACATCACATATTCTTGATATTTAATGAATGAATTCATTTTATAAAATTTTTCAAACATTATCTTTTATATTTTTATATAATTATACCATCACCCTCACATATTTTAATATTACAGCCCAATTTATATACTTCCACATTGTATCCATACTCCAAAAACACTTATATAATAATATATGTTTTCTTTTAATGACATATGTTCATAATATTAATATTGACATCATCATTGTCTATACTTATCATTACAATCCAAATAAAACGTTTTAAAAGTTTGGATGATAAGAAAAGATATGTAAGTGATATATAAAAAACAAAGAAACAAGTTAGTTCAGGAATACCTATACAGTATTTATATTTTTCGAAATTAATCATTGGGATCAATATAAAAATTTTATTACCCATTAACTAAACATTTATTCCCAAATATTTTCATAAAAATATTTCATAAGAAATAAAAAATAACACTCATAATGGTTCATTTTCAGTCATAAAAACCAAATTAAGGACTCTTAAAAAAGGATATACATTTAACTCCTTCAAAATAGAATTATCTTTCATATTAACATAAGCTAATGAGTAATCACATAGTAGAATAACATAATTAATATTGTTTAATAATATCATGGAAAAAAACAAAAATGCGGCAGAAACAAAAAATAGGAAATAATTATAAGTCAATGATAACTTCCTTGATAAATTCACTTGGTGGAAAGATCCCTATAGTGGATTTGGCTTACACTCTAATCTCATACATAACGACCCTTGAAACGAAAACATTATACAATTTATTAGATTAATAACTTGTTGAACCCATCAAAACATGTACAATATTATGTGTTCCAAAAAAATGTATTTCAATCATAAAATATGAGAATAGGAATCATCCATTGAAAGAAATGGGTTGTATAATATTTTTTATTGTCATAATAAATATGATTGTTTAAAAATGGAATATGATAAATTAACTGAAGGATTGTATTACGCCATCAATATAATGTATAAAAAGATAGTTATATATGTAATATATATATATATATTAGAACCATTTTTAAAACTTTAAATAGATATGGAATGTGATTTAGAGATATAAATATCATAACCCAAAGGAAAATAATTGTTCCAAAACATTCCTTTCAACCATAATCAAAACATTTTTAGATATCAACTTATACATTCTATTTAATTTTTTTTTGAAAAACTTATAAAACAAATTGTGTATTTTATTATGAAATAAATTAACATTATAATGAAATCCAAATATCAAATAATTTTTTCAATAGAGGTAAATATTTTCAACATCATATAGGTTAAAATGAATAATTACATTTGTCTATTGTAAAAAATGTAAAAAGACTACATATAAAAAATATAAATAATATTCCTCTAGAAATAATTTGAAATAAAATAAAAATATATTTAAAAGATTCTTTATAGTTCATTTATATGTATATAAATAAATTTATCATATAATTTTAAGGATATGAACATTGAAATCCTATATTAATATAATAAATCTGTAAAACCTATAAAAGATGTTTTCAAAATAAAAATTGTCCCAAATGTAAAGACATAAAAATAGTACTTCTAAAAAAATTGATAGGAAATATATTAATGGTCAAAAATTTACATTCAAATCCATTCAATTATAAACAAATATTTTCATGAAATATTTATAAAATCATTTACTTGGATGAAAGAAATTTGTATGAGCAACATTAAAAGATATTTTTTAATGAAAATCCCAAACCTTGAGTTCTACTATTGACATGCGTTATTTATCTTTCTGAATAATAAATTTATTCCTATTATTTACCTTTTTATAAAAACATTTTCAACTTTATTTTCCATTTTATTTTATTTATAATGATATTATATTAAATTACATAATCTCTTTAGTTCACGTTGGATTTTTTAATGATATTTATCCCATAATTCCAAAATGACCTCGACAAGATGATTGTGGTAAATACGGTCATTATTTCATTACATATAAATTAATTATAATTATAAAATGTTCATTTATATTCATTAATTAAACATTTAAAACCATATATGAAATATGGTTCTGAAAATTTAGCAATGTAACAATCACATAGATAGTAGGCCATACATATACATGATTAATGTTTTCATTTTTCATAAATCATAATTGAAAGAAGGTTAGAATTATTTTATCATTATATAATGAAAATAATATCATAAATAACCGTTCAAATTTTAAAAATTCTCTTATATATACCATCCATTTATTGAAAAAAATGAAAAATGAATCTCATCACTTCATTGACATGTTAATCCACATCTACGCACGAACAACGATATCATCATTCAATAAATAGAATGGAATTAAACTATATGATATATTAATTTTCAATAATTATTAATATTTCATTAAACTCATAAAAATAAATTAAATAATTTATCATAATCATTAATGATAGGTGATTATGGAAAACAAATTACATTAGTTCGCGATGAAATAGTTTGTTTTAAACAGAAATGATAGTTTCATTTCCCATTTGATGGAAGAGGAGATTTATTTATTTTTTAAAATTAACATAACAAAATATTTGTAAATGGAATATGTGTATTATATTATATCATCCTGAATTAATTATATTTTAATAATGTGGAAGAAAAAATAAAATAAAAACACATGGTTAAAAATGATAAATCTTACTTTAACAAACTCTTCAGGTTTACATAAAAAATCTTCTTATGAGGGATTTATAATCAACCCAATACATCTATGGTGTGGGAAGGTATATAACGATGTGATTATGGTATGGATTTTCTAAATTAATGTAATGAACTAAAATAATATTAATGAAAATTCCTATGGATCAGATTAAATTTCCTACTATGTAAAATGGTTATATAAGATATATGAACTTCCTTAGTTTTATGTTTTTGGATTTTAAAATACTATTAATAATTTTTACTATTTCAAATATAGCCATTGAAAATTGATCACAATATTAGTGTACATATAGGGCTTTAACAAATCCAATCCACATAGATAGAGGAAGTGATGGCCTCATCTAGTATAATTGCACCATACGAAGACCATTTGTTTGAGCTCGGAAAAGAAGATGCTTTCATGGGATTCGCTCTTGACTGAGCCTAATATGATCTTCAACACATTATTTTTGAACGGAATTTCCTACACGAGAAATGGAAGTTAATAGAGATTACCACTCAAGCGATGTGATCTAAGCCACCCCAAGAGTAAGTCACCACCACAAATCTTACCCTTCGGTCTTATGTGTGTGTTATAAGGGGTTATGTAACAAAACCATAGCACTATGATTATGTGCACTATTCTTATATATAATAAAGTATATACATTCATTTTATTATTGTAACATTGTAAATGGTTTTTAGAGCACAAATAATATTTTTTGTTATTATTAAATTAAGAAATCTATTTGATGAATAAATAGATTCTTGAATTAAATAATTTTTTAATAATATATTATTACAAAATATATTTTTATTAAATATAAATGATTGTTTAATTATTATGAATAAAATTAGAATTTATATTAAGATTTGAAATTTTTTTTAGTCAAACTCAAGAATTTTTTATAAATGTATATTTTTATTTTAAAAGAAAAAAATTCAAATGTTTATAAAATTATTTATATAAAATGAACAATATTTTTGTAATAAGGACCATGAAGTTTTCCAATGATTAATTTTTCATAATTTTCTGAGATAGTTGAATATTTGGGTAAAAATTAAATATCGTTTTAATATATAATGTGTTTTATTACATCATAATGTCCCAATAGTGATGTTATAAAATACTAAAAATAGGACATTAGGCCAATATATGTTTTACCTTTATAATAATGTTATTTTATATTTTTTTTAATTTTATGGTTCTTCAGTAGACCCTTTAAGACATATAAAAGATTTCAACTTCTTAAATTGATTTCCTTGAGATTATGACTCACCTCCACATAAGCAAGCCTAATATTTTAATAATTTCGACCATTGGCCTTGTAAAATAATGTTTTCCAATCACCTTTAGAAACAACCATAGGATGGTTTATGGTTTTTATTATTTTAATGTGTGGTTCCCAAAACACAGTAATAAATAATTCCCACTCTTTTCCTATATTAACCCACCCAAGCTCCAACTTCCTCTTCCCTAGAAGCCTTAAGATCTCAACCAACCTATTACATCCTTTTTATAAAATCCTCACAAGGTGCCCCAATCTCCCATGAAGCCTCTCTCAAGACTCTCCCAAGACTTTGGATCAGACATCCAAGTAAGGGATTTCTTCGTTTCTCATTTCTTCCAAATTTCATTATATTTTATTCCGATTTTATTTTTAATTATAAATTTTGGGGTTTGACTTCACACCTCCCCCATACTACCCTAGTTACATTTGAATAATGATTTACTTCTTTATCAATCATTAATTCCATCTATGTACACCTGTTACCAAGCCAAAATTTTGTAATCAATTTCTCTCTCCTCATATTCATTCAAGCAATTATTTTATATTATGAACATAAATTTCATTAAATATGTTGGGATATTATGTTCCATGAACCCCTTACTGTCCTTTTCATCTATAAAATGATAAGATACCCATTTCTATTTCGTCAACCAAATTTATAATTTCAATTTTACGTCTTTATCCTATCGAAGTTACACCAAACTTTCCATGCCAAAATCATCGTGTAAGTGAATATCGTACCCATATATCTATCAAGGCTATTTATCTTTATGAACATGTAATTTTTGATTGAGGAAATAAATTTATATATTCCAAATATCTTATTAATGGGTTAAATTATTATGTTTATTGACTCCAGGTTGTAAGATCCATGTCTCCCACTTATGCATGAAATTAAATGTTTATAAAGGGTGAGCCCTAATAACGGTCCAATTAATTGTGTAAATATTAGTATAAGGATACGTCAAGTGAAATGAGGGTTTACTCATAATAATTCATGTGAAAAATTTGTTTACTTATTCTCTATGTGAAATGATCTTTGGATCATGTTAATATCATGTTAAATATTGTTTCTACATTTCCATGTTATGATATTCATGCTATGTCATGCCTTATTTATGTTTCTCTTATGTTACATTGATATTCCAATTGAATAAAAAATATTGTATTATTTATGTTAGTCCTTTTTTACTCCCTTACTGGGCTTTATAGCTCACTGTTTTCCCATGTATTCCCTAATGTTATCCCACACAATTCTAGGAACAATTGAATGTGTTTGGTCATGTAAAATAATTTTTCAATAAAGATGTGTTTTTCATGTTTTAACTAGACCTCTAGATCACCTATGCAGTATCAAGTGAAGGTTTTATATAATAAAATATATCAATGTGTTACATAAAGAGAAAGGTTGTTATAGTTGGTATTAGAGGATAGTTTTAGTTACATTTGAAATTAGGATTACAAAACCCTAGTAAAATCCATAGGGACAAGACTAATTATATTAAAAACATACCAAAATTTGGGTGAATATTGAATAAGTGGTTTATCATGAAAATAAATTCCTATCTGGATATGTCAAATTTATATATGCGTAAAACCTAAAAACACTACATTGAGCTAGAATCGAATGAGAACTGGTGCCCGACAATGGGCCATGTAGCACTCTTGGTTACAATATGCTTTGGTAAATTCATAATCTTAGTACAAACCATTGTTAATAGAATAAAATAAATTCCCATATTAATATATATTGGTAATTAGATCATGGATAACATATATTGAAACCTATAAATTAATACGTTATGAAAATAAAAGTAATTTATAAGTCATCCATTATTGGATTTGGATTAACCACTATGTGTTACCCCTAACATTCCGTTTAAACAAGACAATGGCCAGAAATTGGAAGAATTGAGCTAACGAATGATGCAAATATCAATGTGTTGACTTTTCTAATGAGATGCCCAATCTCATGGGAGAGGAAATCACAAACTTGGCCATGATACTCTCTCAGTTAACTCGTGTTTTGAATAGAAACATTGGTAAAAAGGAACATTCAACCGCCCATAAGAAAGAAAAATTAACAATCAAGAGCTTAATTAGAAAAATGCCTCCTACTTTTAATGGATTATTTGATCCCTCAATTGCCGAAAAATGGATCAACTCCATTGGAAAGATCTTCTCCATCATTCAATATTCCGAACAAGAGAAGGTTCTTCTGGATACTTATTGTATGTAGGGTGAAGCAGATCAATGGTTGACATTTATCATAAATATAAAGCCTGGGGAGGATATCAAGGAGTGGGAATGGAAGGATTTCCAGAAAAAAATTTGACAAATATTTTCTTTGCACCCTCTAACATAAGATTGAAAGGGACTTCCTTTACCTCAAGAAAAAAACGATGAATCCAACAAATCATACAAGAAAAACTTCAAAAGGCTTTCAAAATATTCCTTCTTCTTTTTCATTTCCCCCAAATTCAAGGTTGACCACTTATTTGGGGGGATAAAACCTAGAATATGGAAATCCCTAGTGATCTGTGACATAGAGAGCTATGAGAATCATTTCAGATGTTTTTTCACTGTCGAAATGAAAATCGGTGACTCTCAAGGGTATCATTGGGATAATAATCATTTTGTGTACTTCAATTCTAGAAGTCTGATGGATAAATAAAACAATTCTAATAAAATTCACCACCCCACTTCCCAAAGGTGCAGAAAAAAGAACCCCAGAAATTTCATGAAGGGGATGAAGAAAATGCTTTAAGTATGGAAGAGAAGGGCACCTGACCATAAAATACAGAAAATAAAACCACATGGATGAATAAGAATATAGGAATGATCCATTTGACCCTCAACATGTGGTTTATTTCTTTGACTATAATAAACTAGGTCACATTGCAAACCAGTTCCCTATGCCAAGGGTTTTCAGAGGAAACCAAAAACCTCAATGGCAGAAAGGGAGAGATGTTTCCATCACTACCACTGAAGTGAACCCCAACAAAAAAGTGGTGATAGGTACGCCCATCATTCATTCAAGAATAGGGAACATTCATTTTTGATTCTGGTTCTAGTCATTCTTTTATATCCTGAATGCTTAGTAGAACTATGCCAACACCAACAAAAATTATTGAAGTAAAAATTTCGGTGAGAACGATAAATGGGGAAATCATTTCATCAAATAAATATAACTCCTCCCATGTCATAATTTGTGGATCTAACTTCCCATACAACCAATTTATACTACCTCATATAGAATTTGATGAAATTATTTTCATGGATCATCTTTCCTTATATAGATCCAATGTAAATTACTGGGAGAGGGAAATCACTCTCTATATGGATAATAGAACCCCAATTATATACAAGTGAAAGGATGAGGATTAATATTTTTTAGCACCATAATCTCAATCATAAATATTACTTACCTATGAGAATGAATATCTGCATCAAGTGATTGAGTCTAAAGAATCAAACATCATTGAAGACATGCCTGTTGTGAGGGAATTCATTGAAGTGTTTCCCAAGGATTTTCTTTGTCTTACTCCTAGAAGAGATGTTGAATTCTCATTTGATCTTATAACTGGGGCATTTCAAAAATCCAAGAATCCATATAGAATGGTTGTTTTGTAGGTTGAGGAGTTAATGTAAAAACTATAGGAGAACCTGGATAAAGGGTTTATACACCCATGTGCTTCACTATGGGGTGCACAAGTGCTCTTCATCAAGAAGAACAATGGGTCAATGTCCCATTGCATTGATTATCGTAAGCTCAAAAAAATCACAATAAATTACAAGTATCATCTGCCATGAACTGATTAATTTTTCAATAAGCTATGTGGAGTACAATACATCTCCAAGGTGGATTTATTGTTTGGATATTACAAAGGGTGAAAAGGAGGATATTCCCAAGACTGCTTTTTATTCAAGGTATGGGTACTATGAATTCATAGTAATACCTTTCAGACTCACTAATCCTCTATAAATATTAATGTGCATGATGAATAGAATCTTTAAAGATCACATAAAAAAATTTGTGTTAGTCTATATAGAAAAAATTCTAATATACTCCCAAAACCAAGTAGGACTAAGAATAGAACTTAAGTACTATAATAGAGACCTTGTGAAATGATATGCTATATGAAAAGTACAGAAATTTTGAGTTCTAGTTGAAGGAGGTCTAATTATTGGGTCATATCATCTGAATAAATAAGATATCTATGGATCCCTCCACTATAGCTACAATTAATAGATCCCTGAGGCCAACAATAGTAATAGATATCCATAGATTCATGATATTTTCTCGATATTATCATCGATTTCTTAGGAATTTCTCATGATTTTCCAACCATCACACAAAGATACCTCAGTAGGGAGTAAATGTTTCTTGGATTTATGAATATAAAGAGAGATATAAGGAATTAAAAAAATAGGATTATCATTGTGCTCGTACTCACACTACCCACTAGTGTGTAACTTTTTGTGGTATTTAGTAAAGCACCGATGAAGGGCGTGTGCTATGTGTGGATGAAAAATGAAAATTCCATCACCTATGCTTCAATACAATTGAATGTTTAGGAGGAAAACTATCCAAAACATGATCTGGAGTGGGTTGTTGTTATCTTTACATTACAATTTTGGCATCATTACCACTTTGGGGAGAAGTGTGAAATATATATGGCCCTAAAAAGCCTCAAGTATATATTCACACAGAAAGAGTTTAACATCTTCCAACGAAGATGGTTTGAGATGATCAAAGACTATGACTTCTAAATCCATTACCACCATGGTAAAGAGAAGAAGGTAGTGGATGCTCTATATAGAAAGCACCCAACAATTATATGATTTATGATAATTGAAAAGGTTCCAATATTCTTAGATTTGATGAATATGGAAATGGGAATCATAAATAATAGAACATCATCAATCCTTTAACAAATGATTTCTCAAAAATTTCATCTGGAAAGGATAAAGGATGCTCAAATGGATGATGTGTGAATTCAAAAGAAAGTGGAAAATATTAGAAAAGGTAAATCCATGGAGTTAAAAGTTAATGAAGAAGGAATTGTGAGATTTGGGAAAAGACTATGTGTTCCATCATGTTCAATGTTAACAAAATAACTTTTGAATGATGCACATAGTTTGAATTTCCCTATTCACCTGGGAAAACAAAAAGATGTATCAAGATATCTACGATCATTGTTGGTGGGATAACATGAAGAAGGATATCATTGAGTATACATAAACATTCCTGGTATGTCAGTAAGTCAAGGTTGAGAGACAGATGTCTAAAAGAATTATGAAACCATTACCCATAACTTCATGGAAATGGGAGAACATCACCATGGACTTTGTCACCGGACTTCAGAAGACATTTAAAAGAAATATTCTATCTGATTTAATGTGGATCATCTTAAAAAGGCAACACAATTCATTGGAATTTGATAGAAATTCTCATTGGTTCAACTCGCACTGATATATATTAGAGAAGTGGTAAGGAAGCATGGAGTACCACTACTTATTGTATCCAATCAGGATCTAAGATTCACCTCAATGTTCTTGAAGAGTCTTCCACATGCTCTGAATACTGGGCTAAACATCATTACGTCTTATCATCCCCAAACTGATGGACAATCTGAGCAGACTATCCAAAATCTTGCGGAGATGTTGAGAGAGTGCACAATGGACATCAAAGGAGGATGGGATCAACATCTTCTTCGTGTTGAGTTCTCTTGCAATAAAATTTTCTACTCAAGCATCCAATTTGCCCCTTATGAATCCCTTTATAAAAATATGTGCAAAACATAAGTATGTTGGGATAATGTTGGGTAGAAAAAACAACTAGGTCCAAAAAATGGTCAAATAAATGGTGGAGCAGGTTAAGAGCATCCAATAGCACCTTAAAGTTACACCGAGTCAACAAAAGAGCTATGTTGAAAATCATCAACGATACCTGGATTTTTTTTGAAGACATGGTATTCCTCAACATATCACCGTGCAAGTGTGTGATGATATTTTTGAATAAGGGAATGTTTAGTCCAAAGTAAATTATCCCTTTTGAGATCCCTGATCACATTGGAGTAGTTTCCTATTGATTAGCACTCCCACTGAACATATATCAAGTACAAGATGTATTCCATGTATCACTCTTGATTATGTTCATACCTGACCCATCACATTTACTCGATCCATTGGTGGTAACATTGGAAAATGAACTCTCTTATAAAGAGGATCCAGATAAGATCTTATATCATAGGGGAAAAGTTATAAAAAATAAGACAATTCCCCTCTTCATGGTGTTGTGGAGAAACAACATGTTTGAAAAGGCAACATGGGAATTGGTGGAAGTAATGAAGTAAAGTTACCCCAATATTATTTAGTTTGAGAAAAGGAAATTTGGAGGAAGAAATTTTTTAAGGGGGGATGATTGTAATGACCCAAACTTCTATTTATGAAAATTCATCTTGATATAATTAAATGTATTACAATGTAAAATGGTTTTATGAGACATATGAACTTCCATAGTTATCTGTTTTTGGATTTTAAAATACTGTTAAGAATTGTTACCATTGCTAATATAGACTTTGAATAATGATTTTAGGATCAGTGTAAATATAGGGATTTAAAAAATCCAATTTACTCAGAAAAAGGAAGTGATGGCCTCATCCAGTAGAATTTCTCCATACGAAGCCCATTTTTCGGAGCTCGGAAAAGAGGTAACTTCACTGGGCTTTACTCATGACCAATCCCATGCTGAGCTTCTAAATGTTAAGCTTGAACAGAGCTGCTTACATGATATGTGTATGTTAATAGAGATTGAAACTCGATCGATGTTATTTGAGCCACCCTAAGAGTCTATCACCATCTCACACCCTACCCTTTGGTATTATGCGGGTGTTATAATGGGTTATGTAAAAAGACCATAACACCATGACTATGTGCATTATTCATGTATATAATAAATAATATACATTCATTTTATGATTGTTACATTTTCATTGGTTTTTATATCACAAATAGTATTTTAAGTGAATATTCAATTGAGAAATATATTTCGAAGAATTAATTGATTTTTAAATTAAGTAATATTTTAATAAAATATTATTACTAAATTTCACTTTATTAAATATAAATGATCAGATAATTTTTATTAATACCACTATAATTTTTTTAAGGATTCAAAACTATTTTGGTCAAACATGTGATTTTTCAATAAATGTTGTTTTTTTTAAAAGTAAAAATTCACATGTTTAAAAAAATTAGATAAAAAGAAAATAATTTTTTTAATAAGTACGTTAAAATTATCCAATGATGAATTTTTCATAATTTTCAAAGATAGTTGATTTTTTTCATAGAAATTAAATACAGTTTTAAAATATAATGTGTTTTATGACATCTTAATGACCCACTAGTGATGTAATAAAATACTATAAATGTTATTTTTGGACAATATATGTTTCTACTATAAAATAATTTGATTTTAGATTTGTTTGGTTAATTTTATGGTTCCTTAGTGGACCCTCTAAGACTTATAAAACATTTTAACTTCTTTAATTAAGTTTTCTTGAGAGTATGACTCACCTATACACAAGAAATACTAATATTTTCATAAGTTTGACCATTTTCCTGGTAAAAAACAATTTCTACTCCCATTTAGAAAAAACCACAGGCAAAAACCATGGTATGGTTTGTGGTTTTGATTGGTTTAATGTGTTGTTCCCAAGACCTAAATAATAAATAATTTCATCTCTTTTACTATATAAACCAACACATGATCCCACTTCCTCTTAACTAAAAGCCTTTAGAGCTCAACCAACCTCTTCCCTTCTATCTATAGAATCCTTTCAAGGCACACCAAGCTCCCAAGAAGCCAATGTAAATCCTCAACCAAGCCTTTGGATCACACTTCCAAGTAATTTATTTCTTCCTTTATCATTTTTTCCATGTTTCTTAATATTGTTATCCACTTGAATTTTTTATTATAAATGTTGGGATATGATTTCACACCTCCCCCATACAACCCTCCTTCTTTTTTAATGATTATAGACCTCTTTCTCTCAAATTAATGCCTCCCATGTACACCTGTTACCATGCTGAAATTCCATAAGAAATTTACCTCTTCAAATTTACATTCACACTATTGATTTATATTATTCATCTAAATTTCGTTAAATATGTTGGGATATTATGTTCCATTACCCCTTTAATATCCATTTCATGAATAAATTATGATATACCCCTTTCTCTCTCATCAACCCAATTTAAGATTTGTATTTGACATTGTTATGCTGGTGAAGTTACACTGATATTTTCATGCACAAATCATTGTGTAAGAGAATACCATAACCATATCTTTATTAAGGTTATCCAACTTTATGAAAATGTACATGTTGATTGAGGACATCCATTTATGTATTCTACATCTATTTTTTTGTGGAATAAATTATGATGTTAAATGAATCTCTATTGTATGATCCATGTGTCACATTAATGCTTCAAATGAAATGTTTATAAAAGGTGCGCCCTGATAGCACTCCAATTCATTGGTTAAGTACTAGAATCATGATACGTTAAGTTCCATGAGGGTTTACTCATGTTAATTCAAATGCATCTTGGGTATAATCATTCTCCATGTAAAATGAGCATTGAATCATGATAATATCATGTAATATATATTTTCAACATTTCCATGTTAGGATAATCATGTTATATCATGTCATTATGTTTATGTCTCTCTTATGCTCCATTGATATTATTTTTTCCTAACGTGTAATTTATTATTCATGGTATGCATTGTTTAAACCCTTACTAGGATTTATAGCTCAATATTTTCTTATTCATTTCTCCGTTTATCTCATGAAATAATAAGTATGAAGAATTGTGTGTGGTTATTTAAAAGAAGATTTCAATAAAGATGTTTTTTTTCATGTTTTAAGTTGTTGGGTGTTTTTCCTTATCCCCAAATACACTATACCACTAGATATTCTATGTTGTATAATGTGAAGTTTTTATGTAATAAAATATGTTTTTAAGTATGAAATAATGAGTAGGGTTGTTATAATGAAAAACCATTTTACAATTGAATAAATGAGGTGATGATGTGCAATTTTATAAGTGAGGGGAGGGACACCTTTTGTATTTCATAAAATATTTAATTAATAAAAATAATCATTCCTAGAAAAAAGGAATGATAATTATATAATTAAAAAATAGGATGAGGATAGGTTGAAATACTATCATTAAATAAAAATTTATATGTTTATATTAGTTTTCAACACTATATCTATTTTTTTTAACCCACATCAACAATTTTTTACCATTACTGTGATTACAACGTTCTGACTCTTTATTGTCAAAATTGTTACTATAAAGGGTAAATTGAAAGATGAATGGAATATGGTTGATAGTTTCAACCGTATCCAAATTAATTGGTAAAATATAGTATTTTTATAAATTTTAAATCATTTAATACCACATTATTTATAAAAATATTAATAATGTCATTTTTTGAACTATTAATTTAAGTTAACCCTGAAAAAAAATCTGACATTAATATTATACAAATTTAATACTTTATAACATAAATAAAATGGTATATAAATAAAAAAAAATTAATATTACACAATAAATAAATATATTTCTAATACTAATAATATCTTTAAAATTATTTATTATATTTTTCTATGAATTGAAAAAATATTATATTAAAATTGCATTGTAATTTACGGTAACAGTTTCCTTAATAAAAATTATAAATAATTTACCATGATAAAAAAATATTTATATTTCAAATGAATTTTTATAACTATAAAAATTATTTATCCTTATAACAATATATTAAATTTATTAAAAGCACGAATGTGAAATTTCTGTCAAGAAAGAGACATTTTTACTGTATCTTTTGACATTTGTGTCTTTATCTTTTCACTACTTGGATATACATGGGTAAAATGAACCAGTCCAATGAGGTAAATATAGGGGATAAGATCAATGTTTAGTCCATTTCATATTTTTTTAACTTTAATTACATGATTTACCCTTATCGTGGTGATAATTATTTACTATTGTTATGATTTATATTGGTTAAAAAATAAAAGGGAATATTTACCAAATTTAATCCTTTATATTACAAATATGGAATCTATTTTTAATTATTCATTTCACAAAACTGGAAGAGTGTGATTCAAAATTTGACACGCATGATGTGATAAAAATGGTTTTTTCAAAAAATGCATTTTTATATATATAATATATTTTTGTTATATTTAACTAAAAAATTAATTCCATTGACAATAATTAAATTATATTTAATAAAAATAAAATAATTAAAATTTAAATCTAATATAAAATATAATTTTACATTATTAATACCTACAATGAAAACATAGTTTTCATAAAAAATTAGTGGTTTCTCAATTTACTAAAAAAATAAATTTTTAGGAAAATACAAAAAAATTAATCATAATATAATTTTGATGAGATAGTATCAAAAATTATAACCTTTTTATTAAATAATATTAATAAAATTTCCAAAAAAATATTAATAATATTTTCTCACGAAAACTAATAAAACAAATTTCTAAAGAAAATGTATTTTTTGGAAGAAAAAAATGAATTTATAAACAATTTAGTGACTATATACTATGAAGATACGAATATAATTATATTGAGTAGGAACTTCATATATATATTCTAAAGAAGTCAATCCTATTAATACCGATTAATTTAATTACTAAGTTATAATGATCTTGTTTAAATAAAAATATTTCATGGTTCATTTTTTCATTGTGTTGCATGTCGAATATGTTGTCTAACATAGTTTTATTTTTCTAATAATAGGTTGCTAAATTTTTCCCCTACATGAAAAATTTTACCCTAGAATTTTCTACTCACCCTTGGTGAAAAAGTTCTTGACATATATAAATAAATTTCTACCAAACTCACATCATAAAGTTAAACACTAACTTGAGAAGGGGTAAAAAGAAATATGAATTTCATAACATCACTAGGATTATAAATATGATAAAATAATTTGGAATAGAAAATATCAACATGTAGAAATTATTCAGTGACCAAATAGTTATATAGAGTGATAGATGTCATTTATTAAAATAAATTAAATGATCTATTTTAAGATAAAACCAAAAAACCAGAAACCAAGGAGGTTCGAGAAATAACATTGATTCATCAAAAATGAAGTTAATATGATATTATTGTTTTTTATATATAATTTTCCATTATTTGAGGAATTATAATAACATATATGTGAATATCATATAGAAATATTCTTACTTTATAAGTATATTTTCATTCTTTAATCAGTTTCCACTAATGTCACATCATTTGTTTTCAAATAATATTTATTCAAGATGAATTTTTTAATTCCAGAATCAATAAAATATAGTTATAATGTATTGTACAAATCATGAAAGGATAAAAATATATTTCTTCTATCCTTAGAAATTGAAGAAATAAATGGTTAGTGGAAGATATTTCTCAAAATTAATCAACTAATATTTGATGAAATAACTCCTTAACCAATATTAATTAAAAAATAACACCAAAAAATAAACATAGATAATTAGATAAATAACTAACCTCAAACTTAATTAAAATATTCTAGACTTAGATTGAATCCATTTATAATAATTATTGATTCATCCAAAATAAATTTGACATATTTATCCGAATATTATTTATCACTCTTAATGTTTAATACCAAAAATGTTTATCCCTTGTCATATAATCTTTCAGATATTATAAAAATTTACATAAATCACATAAATAACCATAAATATGGAATAAAATTATATTTTCATCCTATAGATAATTCAACATTTATTTCACCAATAAAATCCCATAATTTTTTGTTTAACATAATCATATAAGGTTCCCAAAATAATGTAATTATTTTGAAATGAAATTAATCACCTTATAACCGAATCATATTTCAATTTATGGTAAAACATATTCTCCAAAATTAACAAAATATATAACTTTTCAATCATTTTAAAATATAAAATTTAGACTAACCAAGAAATATAGTATGATAGTGAACAATGTTTCACCATTTTTACCCTTTGGTTTTAGTTTCAAGCCTTATGTCCTTTCTAGTTATGTCATGGTTTCATTTTTCCTAAAACTCTATTATTATAAATCTTATACAATCCATATATTTATGATTAAAATTAAAAACAATAACCTTAATAATCCAACATAATATAAACCCTAATTTTATCAATAATTATAATCTTGGAAAAAGAGAACTCTTCATCAAATAATAATTTATGTTAAACCTAAAGGTAACATATTCCTCAAACCAATAAAATGTATCATAGAATTTCATTAATAAAATTTAAATCCATTCACATAAAACCAGGACGTTGTGTTTATGCCTTTGGGATTTTTTTAACAACATTTTTATAATCCCATCAAGGCATCTAAAACTTTTATGTTAATCATGATTGAAAAAAATCCTCCTATAAAAAGTTATCTAAACCATAACTAAAGTTCCAACTATAGGGACCCAGACATAAACATTATATATTATTTAGTCATTAGTCAACAATTAATTTTATTATATTTTTGGATCATTATAGTTTATATTTTTACTAAATTTTTTCATCACCCTTACATAAATATATAAAACATCACAATTTTTACACTTCCACTTAGTATCCATTTTTTCCAAAAATAAGAAAACTTATACTATATTGTTGGATTGAATATGTAAATGTATATGTATATTAGATGGAACAATACAAGAGGGGGTGAATTGTAGGTTTAAAAACATTGTGTTTAAACACTTAAGAGATAAGTTTAAAAGATCTTAAACTAATATAATTCAAACAACCACAATTGTATTGAATATAAAGGTATGATGTAATGTAATACTGTTAGAAAAGTAAAGTAATTGTATTCAAGATGAATACAATAATCAGAGTAAAATAAGTGTGAGATATTCTACCATAAAGCATATATAATCTATTAATACAATATGTAACAGAATAATCGTAATTGAAACAATTACAATTGATAGTGTAAAGAAGAAAGGAAACAATACAAATTCCTTTCTAGTATAAACAGTAGAGGAAAAGTTAGTGTTACAATTATTTTGACCCAAAAGAGAAGGGTTATCCTTTCACCTAGGATAAGAGGTCTGTCTTACCACCACCTTGGTAAGCCCTCGATAGATGATCAGAACATCTATCTGCCTATCCCTGGAAGCCCTCAGTATGATGATCGGTTCGTCTGTCTGCCTATCCCCGACAACCCTCGATACGATGATCAGTTCGTCTATCTGCCTATCCCCGACTTCCCTCGATTTTGTAGGTAATCAGAACATATTTCTTTCAATCACTTGAAATCACTCGATAAGAAGATCAGTTGCACAAAGAAAAAAGAATGAGAGAAGTCACATCATCTCTCTCTAGAACTTGATAGAAGAAAAGTATCACAATTGTTCTTTCTCGACTTCAAATGACCTCCTATTTATATGCCTTAGGTTCCAACGGTCACTTTTCCTCCAACGATCATATTTATACGAAAAACTCGGAGGGACATGGATACCTGGCATTATATCGGTCATATTGAAATAGAAATCACGACATCGTTTCGATTAGTTTATAACTAACTCAACGACATTGTATTGGTTAAAAAAAATATATATGAACATGATAATCATGAGTACGATTATTCTAAAATAGGTCTTTTGATAAAATAATAAAATAATGCATGTGAAAAAAGTATGAGTACTATAAGTATTAATAAATGTAATGTATTGATATGATAGAAAGTAAGATACACAAAAGTGAGTACAATTGACAGAGTCAGTACGATATGATTGACAAAGTCAGTACGATACAATTGACATAGTCAGTATAAAAAAATATAGTCTGTACAATCAGTATGGTCAGTATGATCAGCATGATTACTACGATCAACATGGTCAGAACGATAAGCATGGTAAAAGACATTTGTGATTTCCAAAACAAGATATAGAAGTCAAAGGAAAACTTTTGACTCAACAATCTCCCCCTTTTTGGAAAGCACAAAACACAGAGTAAATACAACAAGAAAAAATTATCTCCCCCTAAGTTATTGGATTCTCTTCTGAATAGGAATTTGAATACAACTTACTCCCCCTTAGGTATATACTTTCCTAAGGATCGTATTAATAGAATTTCCTTGGTTTCTATGTATTTTATTAAAACATTCTCCCATTGTAAAACATTCTCCCCCTTAATAAAAAATTCTTCCCCTTTGTGATTTATAAAAAGAATGGGGTAACCTTGAGATGCCTGAAAGAGTTAGAGAAAAGAAATGCAGGAAAAAAGAAAGAGTAACATAAATGTTATTACAAACTAGACATGTTTCATACAAAAAGAAAAATAAATACAAGTCATTTGTTTTCTCTTTCCTTTTCATTATTTATCAGCTCATGAAGAACAACTTTTATCTTTTTGATTTATTTCTTATCTTCAGAAATTGAGTCACCCTGAGTTCTGAGAAGCTCTTGTTGGTCGAAAAAAAGTGGATCATGATTCTTGATGGTCTCCTCCTGGACACTGATTACTTCCTCTAGAGATTCAATTCTGTTTTGAAAATTCTTGTTTTCTTTGGATAACACATAATTTTGCTTCTTTAACAAAACTATTTCATCTTTGAAAGATGAAACCTTTGAGAATTCAAACTGAAAAGTATTCACTCTCTCTTGAAATTCTTTCACTGAAGGAATATTGGCTCCATGAGTTACCTGATTCAGTCTTTCAACAGTTTCTTTTTCAAGATTATTGAAAGCAATCACATGATCATTTGACAACCTCTTTATATCTTTAATTGCAATCTCATGGTGATTAACTGAGCTTTATATTTTGTATGACCACTTGGTCATCCTATTGCAAGACTTCTTATGAGCAACTGAAGCTTCAGATAGAACTTTAAAATTAGCTTCAACAGACAAAACTTTCTATCTCAATTCTCTTACAGAACCAAATTTATTTCTCTGATTGACAGTAATGAAAAAAAAATTTCCCTCAAGCCTGGGAAAGTATGGAATAGTCTTTTCAAACCTATTTAAAACATGAAAAATGTAATCACTCCTCTTGAGAGATATTTTTTGTTCTGGATCAGTATCTTTATCGTACGAATGAAGTTTATTCGATCGGCTTGAGTCTATAACTGGTTGTTTTCCTTTTTCTTTTTCTTTCTCTTTTCTTTCTTCCTCCACTTTATCACTGATGATAATAAATTTTTCAGTATGAGATGATTGCGCACATTTCTTTTCTTGAGAAGGTGTTTTATCAGGAGTTTCAAAAGATTCAACCGGTTCTTGATCGCCATGAGGATCTTGTTGAAATCATTCACTCTTCTTTTGGTACGATTCTTCTCTACTCTTTTTCGAACATTGAAGGAATTCTAAAATAAAATCTCTTTCCTCCTCTTCAACTTCTTCTATCTCTTACAACATTTGTTTCCCTTTTTCATTCCCTAGTAGACTCTGTACAATAGGTTCTTGATGTATTTCTTCTGTTAGTTGAGCACTAGCATAGTTAACCATTTTCAGTACTTCAGAGATATCAAAGTCTTGGGCCTTTATTTTCAAAAAAGTCTTCTTTTTCTTTTCAGCTTGAAGGGTTTCTTCTACCCATATTCTCTCAGCAAAGGCTTCAGCTGGATCAAGTCCAAACTTTGGATCACCTTCCTTTCTTTGTTCCTTATCTTTTCTCCACTTGGACACAACCTCCTTACTGTATCTTGGTTTCTTCTTTGGCTTGGAACTGGTTTGCGGATCTGACTTTTGAGGAGCACCAATAGAAGGATTTTCTTTGACTGGCATAGGTTCCGATTGATTCTGAGCTGATTCAGCTTCTAAATCTTTTAAAAAATGTTTTTAATTAGGGTTAAAAACAAACATTCCACTTCTTCAATGTACTCTTACTAATCCATGATGGCTTCAGATCTTTCAGATTTCCTTTCAAAGGAATATTACAAAACTTCATACTCTCGAGAATAAACTTTGTAAGGATAGCTGGATACATAATCAAATGAGATTTGATTGCTCTTGAATTAATATTCTTAATCATTTCAAATATGTATCCCATAAGATTTACTTTTCTCATGTTTAAAAGATATTCCAACATGAAGATATCAGAAAACATAAAAATATCTCTATCCCCTTTCCTTGGGATAAGAAAACCGTGCATCCAAAGAGCCAGAAATCTATTTTCTGGAGAAAGATGAGCTACTTTACTCTTTTCTTCATTTAAAATAAACAGATACTTTTCAGAATTTTCTTTGTTTAGTGTACCAACTTCCTCTGGTACTTTATGTGATGGACAGATAGAATCACCTTCTATCGGAACATTCATAAAATGAGCTTCTTGGTTCACAGACAGAGAAATATTTCGATCGTACACAACAAAGTTGATAGACATATTCTTATCAAATGATATGGTTTTGTAAAAATGACTGAATTCATCAATAAGAACCGGATCGTGGGATACTTGTTTTTCAATACACAAATGCTCTCAGCCTCGAAATAAAATGATTCTTTTGATTGTAGAATCATATGAATCAAAAAAGTCTTTAGAAAATAACCTTTCTCTGAAAAAAGTGTTTCTCTGAGAAAGTATTTGAAGAAATTTCGGTGGGAGTATTAGTAGAGGACTGAGACATATAGGAGAGTCTGCTTGAAAGATCGTACGATGACTTAAATCGGTGGAGTAGAGCTTCGCCACAAATCCTAAAAAACCAGTGTGGGTTTGGGGAGGGGTGGGGCTATTTATAGGTGGAAAAATAATAACCGTTGGTCTTCTATGGTTGAGATTAGAAGAAAAGAAATCAATGGATATGATTTAAAGCGAGGAAAAAAATAAAAAAAATTGGAAAGTATGTACCTGCCGGAGATCGTAATGTAATTGTTGGTTTTAGTAGAATGAACAATAAATGAAAACACAAGCATACGAAGAAAAAGAATACAATCATTTTTCATGCAGATGGAAAAGAAATTCAATACTATGAACGGACTAGCCGACGGAAAAGAAATTCATTACCATGAACGGACAAGCCGATGGAAAAGAAATTCATTACCATGAACGGTCGAGCCGATGGGAAATAAATTCATTACCATGAACGAACGAGCCAATGGAAAATAAATTCATTACCATGAATGGTCAGGCCGATGGGAAAGAAATTCATTACCATGAACGGTCGTGCCAATGGGAAAGAAATTCATTACCATGAACGGGCGATCCGGTGGAAAAGTAATTCATTACCATGAACGGATGAGCCGATGGAAAAGAAATTCGTTACCATGAACGGTCGTGCCGATGGGAAAGAAATTCATTACCATGAACAGGCAAGCTGATGGAAAAGAAATTCATTACCATGAATGGACGAGCCGATAAGCAGATAAGTAAATAATAAAATAAAACTGTCAATACGATAAACAGATAGGTAAATAATACAATAAAATTGTCAATACGATAAACAGAAAGGTAACTGTAAATATGATAAACATATAGCTAAATAATACAATAAAACTTTCAATACGATAAACAAAAAGGTAACTGCCAATACGATAAACAGATAGTTAAATAATACAATAAAACTTTCAATACGATAAACAGATAGGTAACTGTCAATATGATAAATAGATAGGTGAAAACACATACCAGGATAAATAATTAAAGATCATAAGATAAAAAGAAACATAGTAAGAAATGTTCTCCCCCTTTCTAAGAGGATTTATTTAATATAAAGAGAAATTTAAAAAAAGAAGTATATATAAATGATTATTTTAATTTAATCATTCCTAGATTCTGTTTTATAAACTCAACTCTATCGGAAGGTAATGGTTTTGTAAAAATGTCATCAAGTTGTTCTTGCGTTCTGATGAATTGTAAAATAATATCTCCTTTTTTGTGTGATCTCCAAGAAGGTGATTCCTAGAATATATGTGTTTTGCAAGAGAGTGATGTTCTGGGTTCTTACTAATAGCTATGGCACTAGTGTTATCACATAGAATTTGTGTTTTGAAAAAAATCAATCCATAGTCAGTGAGTGTGTGTTGCATCCATAACACTTGAGCACAACAACTTCCAGCTACTACATATTCAGCTTCAGTAGTGGAAAGTGCTACTGAGTGTTGTTTCTTGCAGGACCAAGAAACCAGAGAATCTCTTAAGAAATGACATGTCCTTGATGTACTTTTTCTATCCATTCTGCAACCACCAAAGTCAGCATCTGAAAAACTTTTTAAAACAAAATCATTTCCAGAAGAGTAAAAAATTCCTAAATCCATAATGCCTTTTAAATACCGAAGGATTCTCTTTAAAGCTTTTAAATGAGACTCTTTTAAATTATATTGGTATCTTGGACATAAGAATACAGAAAAAATTATGTCTGGTCGACTAGCTGTCAAGTATAGCAAACATCCTACCATACCTGTAAAAATTGTTTGATCTACTGGTTTCCCAGTTTCATCATGATCAAGTGTATTTGAGGTACCAATTGGAGTGATAATACTTTTAGTATTATCGTAACCATATTTTTTAAGTAAATCATTAATATACTTATTTTGGGACATATATGTTCCTTCTTGTTTTTGAGAAATTTGAAAACCTAAAAAGAATGTTAACTCACCCATCATACTCATTTCAAACTCAGAATTCATTAAATTTGCAAAAGAATCAGTTAAAGATTGCTGATTTGATCCAAATATGATGTCATCAACATAGATTTGAACAATCAAAACATTTTTATTTTCCATTTTCATAAAAAGGGTTGGATCCGTTGTACCTTTTTCATAATAGTTTTGTAAAAATAAATCATGTAAGTCTATCATACCATGCTCTAGGGGCTTATTTAAGACCATATAGGGCTTTGGTAAGTTTAAAAACATGATTAGGATGTTTTGAGTTTAGAAAACCCTAAGGTTGTTCGACAAAAACTTCTTCTTGAACAAAACCATTTAGAAAAGCACATTTAACATCCATTTTAAATTGTTTGAAATTAAAGTATGCTACAAAGGATAATAGAATACAAATAGATTCAAGTCTAGCAACCAGAGCATATGTTTCTTCATTTTCTATTCCTTCTTTTTGATTATAGCCCTTAGAAACAAGTCCTACTTTATTTCGTAAAATGATTCCATTTTCATCACATTTGTTTCTAAAAACCCATTTTACTCCAATTACGGTTGCTTCTTTAGGTCTTTCAACTAAAGTCCAGACTTGATTCCTCTCAAATTCATTTAGTTCATCTTGCATTGCTTTGATCCAATCTTAATCACCTAAGGCCTCACTTAGACTTTTAGGTTCAAATTGGGAAAGAAAATCAAGATGTTCTATTTCATTTCTTAAGGAATTTCTAGTCCATACAAGTTGATTTACATCACCAATGATATTATTACTAGGATTATTCCTAAGAAACAATTGATTTGGATTTTGTAAAACCTGTTCATCAACATATAATAGAAAATATTCTGGGGTAAAAGTTTCAGAAGTATATTTTTGAACATTTTCCGTATTAGAAGGATCTTCAAACAATGGTTGATAATCAGTTTTTGAAAACACATATTATGATGTAGGATGGGATGATTTAAAAACAAAAGGATCAGTTTAATCAAATTTTACATGTACTGTTTCCTCAACAGTACAAGTGTTTTTATTGAAAACACTATAAGACTTAGAAGTTGTAGAATAGACTAGAAAGATTCCTTCATCATATTTTGGTGCGAATTTGTGTAGATTATATTTATAACTCAAAATGAATACTTTTCACCCAAAAACTTTTAAGTATGAAACTTTAGGTTTTAGGCCAGTCCATAACTCATAAGGTGTTCTATTAAGAAAAGGTTTGGTTAAAACATGATTTATAAGATAACAAGCATTACTAATAGCTTCAGCCCAAAAGTTCTTAGCAATTGAGTATTCACTCAACAATGTTCTAGTCATTTCCTAAAGAATATGATTTCTTCGTCCAACAACACCATTTTTTTTGAAGAGTTCTTGGAGGTGAGAAATTATGAGTAATACCTTTCTTACTACAAAAAGTTTCAAATTCAGAATTATGAAATTCACCACCATGATCCCTACGGATAGTTATCAATGGTAGGTTTTTCTCATTTTTAAATTGGGCTCCAAAAGTTTTAAAATAGGAAAAGGCTTCAGATTTCTTTGTTAGAAAATATACCCATGTGAATCTAGTGAAGTCATAAACTAAAACAAATACATAGTATTTGCCTCCAACGCTTCCAGTTTGTGAAGGACCGAAAAGATCCATATGCACTAGCTGTAATGCATTAGAAGTTGAAACTTCATTAATTGATTTCAAGCTAGTTTTATGTTGTTTGCTGAATTGAAAAGGATCAAAGACTTCTGAAGAATCATATCTAAGATCCGGTAGTCACTTTACAAGTCTTTTCTTTGAGAGTTTACAAAGGTTTATTAGATTGCAGTTTCCTAGTCTTCTATGTCGTAGCCATGATTGGTCTTCTATTTCACTTAAACAGGGTAAATTTTGGCTCCTAAAGTCTTATATGTTAATAGTGTATACATTATCTTGCCTATGGGAAGATTGAATGAACTCATACATGGAATTGTGAACTAAACATTTATCATTTCTAAAATTCTCAAGGTAACCTTCATCACATAATTGACTTATGCTGATGATATTGTACCTAAGACCTTTGACAAACAAAACATTTTAGACAAGAACTTTTCCAAGAAAAACAATATTACCTATACCAACAATCTTTCCTTGAGCATTATCTCTGAAGGTAACCTTTCCTCCTTTTGTTTTGATGATATTTTCAAAGAAATATTTGTTTTTGGTCATGTGTCAAGAACAACCACTATCCATGTACCAAATATTCTTGTTTGCGCACTTTTCATTTTCCTGAAAAAGAAACAGTCAGTTTTTCAGAATCCAAACTTGTTTGGATCCAGAATGGTTAGATAACAAAATTTTAGGAATCCACATTTGTTTTTCAAAATGAGCTTTATGAAATCTTAAAGACTGAGTTTTATTAAGAGAGAACTCTCTTTTCCAGTGTCCACCACATTGGCACTTAGAACAAAAAGGGATTTTTTTGTGGAACAAAATAGTTATTACTAAAAACTGGTTTGGAATTAGAATAACCAAGTCTAGAATGATTTATCAAAGGCCGGATTTGGGAATACATTTAGTCAAAGTTCTCCTTTCCATAAGTAAAATTTGACCAAAAGTTTTTCAAAGAAAATATTTCTGACTTTAGTTTTAAAATTAGAGTTTTATCTTCCAAAACATTTGATTTTAAACTAGAGTTAGGCTCTAAAACATTTTTCTCAGAAGTTACGTTTTGAAGAACCTTAGAAATTTTATCCTTATCAGATTTGAATTTCTCAAGGGTTTTTAAAATAATTTCAAAATCCGACGTTTTCATATCAAGATCATTAGAAAGATCTGATACTACTTTAGTTAAAATTTAAATTATAGAATTTTGTTTATCAATCCTTTTCTTATGTTTTAGATTTATCATTTTCAAGTAATTTAGAAAATCTAGATACTTCTTCAAAAGAAGGTAATGTATCATCTTATGATGAAGAAAAATCATCATTTAAAGAATAATAATATTTATTATCAGTATAATTTGCATTTAAAGAGACATTGGTAATAGCTTCAGTATTAGGTACCTTAGCCATATGAAAATCATCTTCAATTGGTAATCTGGATATAAGTGCAATATTTCCCTGTCCTGGGGACTCATATTTTGAGGAATTATCTGAAGAATCACTACCACATGCACTCCAAGATTCATTTTCCTTCAAGACTTTCTTTGTCTTATAATAATTTTTCTTATTTCTTTTGGAATGTCTCTCCTTTCTTTCTTTTCTCTTCAGTAAAGGAAAATCAGGCCTTATATGACCTACTTTCTTAAATTCATAACAAGTTACTTCTTAATCTTTCTTATCCTTCCTATCTTTCTTTTTGAATCTGTATTGGAAGTCTTTCTTTCCCACAATCTTATTCATCCTTCGAGCAAGATTGCCTAACTCATTATCTGAGTGAATAACTATCACTTGATTATGATATAACAACTTTCTTGGCTTTGGATATTGTTATCCTTTCAGGTGTTTTAGCTTTAGATGTAAAGGATACACATCCATTCCCATTTTTCTTCTTATTGAAATCAACATCTCTCTGCATTCTTGTCTCATGCTGTAAAATAGTTCCAAAGAGTTCATCAAGAGTAATCTGGGAAACTTTTCTATTTTCAACAATAGCTGTCCTTTTGGACTACAATTCATTTGGAATTATGTCAATAATCTTATCAACAAGAGCTTCATCATCAAGACCTTTTTCTCCCATAGATTGTAAACTGTTGACAATTATCATAAATCTTTATTGCACTTTACATACCAGTTCTCTATACAGAAAAATAAATCCACGATACTATGCTCGAAGCATTTCTCTTCTTGTTTCTATAACATTGGATGTACCAAAATGTGTGACTTCTAATTTCTTCCAAATATAGTTGACCGCTTCACAAGAAGATATATGGTTGTATATATTCCTGGTCATAGAGCATAATAAAGTATTGTGTACCTTGTAATTCAGTTGATATTCTTGCTTCTCTTGGTTAGTGAAAGTACTGACTTCTTTGTCAGGGATTTTGTAACCTCTAGTAAGCATAATAAAATTGTCTACACAAGTATTGATAACAAATGTCTTCATTTGATCTCTCCAGTACTCATAATCATTCCCATCAAAGATAGGTGGTCTAGAAGGATTAAGGTTTTCAATTGACCCAATATTCATTCCTTCCATCTAATGAAACAAAATCTTTTCCACTCCACATGTTAGTGTAGTAAATAATTGAAATAGAAATATGAATGAATAAAAGCTAGTAGTATAAATCAGTGGAAGCCTCCTCTAATACCAATTGTTGGATCGAATATGTAAATGTATATGTATATTAGATGGAACAATACAAGAGGGGGGGGGGTGAATTGTAGGTTTAAAAACATTGTGTTTAAACACTTAAGAGATTAGTTTAAAAGATGTCAAACTAATACAATTCAAACAACCACAATTTTATTGAATATAAAGGTATGGTTTAATGTAATACTATGGGAAAAGTAAAGTAATTTTATTCAAGATGAATACAATAACCAGAGTAAAAAAAATGTGAGAGAATCTACCATAAAGTGTATAGAATCTATTAATACAATATGTAATAGAATAATCATAATTGAAACAATTACAATTGAAAATTTAAAGAAGAAATGAAACAATATAAATTCCTTTCTAATACAAACAGCAGTAGAAAAGTAAGTGTTACAATTCTTTTGGCCCAAAGAGATGGGTTATCCTTTCACCTAGGATAAGAGGTCTGTCTTACCACCACCTTGGTAATCCCTCGATACGATGATCATAACTTCTGTCTTCCTATCCCCAGCAGTCATCGATACGATAATCAGTTCGTCTATTTGATTATCCCCGACAGCCCTCGATACGATGATCGGTTCGTCTGTCAGCCTATCCCCGAAATCCCTCGATTTTGTAGGTAATCAGAACCTCTATCTTTTAATCACTTGAAAGCCCTCGATAAAAAGATCATTCGCACAAAGCAAAAAGCATGAGAGAATTCATAGCGTATCTCTCTATAACATGATAGAAGCAAAGTATCAAAATTGTTATTTCTCAGCTTCAAATGAGCTCCTATTTATAGGCCTCGGGTTCCAACTGTCACATTCCTTCCAACGGTCATATTTCTCTGAAAAACTCAGAGGGACTTGGACACATGGCATTATAACGGTCATATTGAAACAGAAATCATGAAATCGTTTTGATTAGTTTGTAACTAACTCAACAACATTGTATTGGTTAAAACAAATATATAAGAACATGATAATCATGAGTACGATTGTTCTAAAACAAGTCTTTTTATAAAATAATAAAAGCATGCATGTGAAAAAAGTATGATTACTATAAGTATTACTAAATGTAATGTATTGATATTATACAAAGTAAGATACAAAAAAGTGAGTACAATTGACAGAGTCAGTACGATATGATTGAAAGAGGTAGTACGATATGATTGACATAGTGAGTATGAAAAAATATAGTCTGTATGATTAGTATGGTCAATACGATCATCATGATTAGTACGATCAACATGGTCTGTACAATCAGCATGGTAAAAGGCATTTTTTATTTCCAAAATAGGATATATAAGTCAAAGGAAAACTTTTGACTCAACATATATAACATTTTATTTTTCAAGAAATTTCTTAATAATTTTCATATTGTCCCCGTCCTTGTCCCGAAACATAATCAAACCCCAATAAAAACATTTTCAAACATGGGATATTAAAAAAACATAGTAAGGGATATATAAAAAAGAAAAAAAGAAAAATTTTAGTTCAAGAATATGTTTATAATATTAATATTTTCAAAAACTAATCAATATTCCCAAAATAAATATTTTATTATAATATTTAACAATAAATCCTAATGGAAACAATTATATTAATAAGGGTTCCATTATAATAATTAGAAACATATGAAAATCTTTTAAAACTAGGCAATAAATTTCACCATTTTAAATTAGAGAATGATTTCTTATAAACATATAATCGTGAGTAATCTCATTAGAGAATAACATAAATATCATGGAATAATAATATCATCAAAACAAAATTAAATATGATAGAACACAAAACATGACATAAATATAATCTACTAATAACATCCAATACAATATAAAATGGTGGTATGTGGTCTATTGTGGATTAGGTTTACTCCAAAATCCCACACATAACATCTCATGATATAAAATCATTACCAAATACATTGGATCACACTCTAGAATCAACCATAATATAATTTAAATGTTTATGTGTGCCACTAAAAGGAAATTAATCACATGGTATAAAAATAATTATTAACCATGAAATTAAATGGGATTTCTAATCTTTCCTCATGTCTCATCAATAGATATTTTTTAAAATAAGTCATTTGATAAATAAAATTATGGTATTTATTACCTTATAAAACGAAGGCATAATAAGCTAGTTATATATGTTACTGACATATATATAGAGTTTACAAACATTACCAAAATTTAAAGAGAGATATAAATAGTTATATAGAGAGAATGTTCATAACCGAAAGAAAAATTGAGGTTCAAAGAGATCCCTTTTTCATATTAGAAAAACAATACCATATATTAAAATATCCCTTCAATTAAAAACCCTTATTAAAACTATATAGAAAAAAGTTACAGAAGGTTTTTGTTTTATGAGAGAACTAAATCATATAAATAAATAAGAATATAAAATCATGGTTTCAATATTTGGAAAATCCATTGATGTTGTATATGTTAAAATGAATCATTCCTTTTTTCTTTTGAAAATAATTTCAAATGGTTTCATAGAAAATACATAATATATATTTATTTTGAAAACCATTTTAACAAAATATAAATAAAATTAATTTTATAATTCGTTTATGTCAAAAATTTACATTAATAAAATAATATTATGAATATGGACATGGGAGATTATGTTATATAATATAAATCATTAAAGTGTTTAAAAGGTTGGATTTAATGAAAATGGTCTCTTACATTAAACCGTAAAATGTTTACTTTATAAAAACATTGTAAATAGATTATGATATGGCCAAATTTTATATTTCACAACCATTATATAATAAATAAATATTTTCTCAGAATATTATAAAAACATGGACAATGGAGAAAAAGAGTTTGATGGGAAACATTGAAAGAGTGTATTTTAAAAGAAATTCCCTTACCTTTAGTATGAATGATCACATATATTCCTTATCTTCCATAAAAACAAAAATATAATAATTATTTACTTTCTAAATAACAATTTTAAATTGTCCAGTTTATTTTATTTCTTATCATGTTATAATCAATAACATAATCAGTTAAGATCATGTTGAACATTTTGATGATATACTCCTCATAAGTCCAAACAGAATTCTATAGTTTGAAAATGGTCATTGAAAAAATTATATAAACTTATAAATAATATTAATAATGATATAATTATCATTACTATAAGAGGTAATATATTTATAACCAACCATGATATAATTATTTGAAAAATGAATTATGTTACAATCATGGAGGCGATATTTCATACATACATATATACACTGTTTCTATTTTCAACTATCAGGATGGAACTAATATAAGGGGTTTCCATCATTAAATAAATATAATATAATAAAAAATATCATAGTATTTCATAAAATAAACTTCTAAGTACCATATATTTGATTCAGTAATGAAAAGAGAATCACATCACATCATGGAGTTGGTAATCCATTCGTACACATGAACGATGTTATTATATTTCAATGAAAGGAAATATAAGAAATATATATGATATATTAATTATAAATAATTATAAATATGTAAGTAATAATATATATATATATATATATATATTAAATCCATCATCACAAATTGTTGTGAGATGGAATGACGGAAAATAAATTATATCGGTTCGTGAGGCGATAGTCTGTCAGACTCACGACCAATGGGGGTTTCCCATTTGATAGAAGCAGAGATGGGTGTAGCTTATTACATTAAAATAATAAACTATCATTATATGAGATATATTTATGTAATGATATTATCATAGATGGAAAATATTTTAATAATCTAGAATAATTAATAAAACCACAACAATGGGTTAAAAATGAAAACTCTTTATTAAAAAGTATATTTATATCTACATCAAAAACCATCCTATGAAGATGTTTTAATCAAAAAGGGACTCTATGATATCATATGGTAATTAAGGAATTTATTTTTTGATGTTATTGTCTTAAAATTTATTCTTACGTGTGAATAATGGGGAGTGGAGGTTACATTTTGTAAGTGAGAGGATGAGCACTTTTGGAATTTCATAAAAATTTAATTTAATATAAATTAATTTTCATAGATAAAAGGATCCATGTAGATATAATTTGAGTATTTTATGGGAATGAAATGAAATATTTTCATAAAATAAATTTAGACATGATTATATTGGGTTTCTAAACTTATCTCTTTGTTTTAGCCCTTATAAACGCTTTCTATCCATTACTATTATAATAATGTTTTTTATCCTTAGGGGTTAATATAGATAATATAAAAGAGAAATTGGAACACAAATGGACCATGTTTGATATTTTCTTGCAAATACTAATCAATTGGATTATTTTAGGATTTTAGTAACTTTAAATCATTTTAAAAAATATTATTTATTATAAAATATTATTAATGTCATTTTTGGAATTATTCATTTAATTTGAATTTTAAAATAACATGAATGAAATTGAATTTTTATATAATCGATTGAAGGATCACTAAAATTTTATATGTAATTAGAGATTTTGTTTAAAATAATAGTTTATTCAATTATTATTACTCTTAATATTTTAAAAAACATTACTTTTATTTTTCTATTAATAGATTAAATAAATTTTCAGTGTTGTATTGTCTATTAAGGTAATTATTTCATTAATAATAATTTTTAATAAATTACCATGATATAAAAATAATTTAGACTTAAAATTATCATTTATGACCCAACATTATTTTTTTATCCCTGTCACAAAAATATTATTTTTATTAAAAGCATGAAACAGACAGTTTTATCTTTATCTTTTATATAAATATTACAATGTTAAGAATCAAAGAAATATATCACTAAGTGTCTATATACTCATGAAATGGATGGAAATAAATTAAATATGCTCATTAAATATGATAAATAAATGTTTTAGCATTAATTTTTTGTTCTCATCATATTATTTTGAACCTTAATTATTCTATTTATCCTTACCATGGTGATAATTATTTACTAGTTACTATTCATAATGAATAATTCTAAAGTTTGAATATTTAAAAAATAATTATATATTAATTCTAAAAATGTAATATTATATTTAATATTCAATTAAAATAAGGGGAATATATCAATTTAAAATAATACAAGTGAGATATAATTAAAATATTTTTTTCGTAAAAAATATTTAATTATAAATTTTTTATATATTAATTAAAATTATAAAATTCATTACAATGACCAGAATTATATAATTTTTAAAAAATAAACTAATTTAATTTTAAAACGGATATAGAAAAGTGTTTGAATTTTTAAATTATGGAAGATAACAAATTGATTTAAAAAAAAATTAATATATTCAGTATTCTTTGAAAAAGCTGTGTTTTCAGTAAAATATAAAAATTTCATTATAAGATAATATTGATATGATAGTAAAAAAATTTATACCCTTTTTAAAAAATAAAATTTCTAAAATCATCATAAATTTATTATAAAATTTTCTCACCAAAAGAAAAACCAATTTTTGAAGAGACCCTATTTTTTGAAAAATAAAAAGGATTTTCGAAACAATTCATGGATTATTAACTAAAGAGATATCAATTCTTCTATAATAAGTAGTAAAATTATATATTTTTCATAAATTAGTTATTCACATTCAAACCCATAAATTTAATGTCTAGGTTATAAAATTCATATTTAAATAACATTATTTCATGGCTCATTTAGAATCAGTGATGCATTTCGTATATACTATTGGGATTAATTTTATATAAAAAAATAAAAGGGTTGTATTGTTTCTCCCACAACTTTCCATCGATTTAGGTTATATGCTAGTTGACTACATCAAGTCAAACTTCACTCTGTATGTATCCTATATTTTCCTACATATTAAATTATCATTGGTTAACATTATGTGTCTGTCAATGGGGTTATTATAGTCATATAATTACTCATCCTATATGATTCCAACTCCTTCTAGGAATTATATACCAAAGACAAAAGCGATTCCCATTTTTTAATTCGCTTCCAATCCACATCCCCAATAAATATTTTTTAAAATCAATATGTTTCTTCTAAGCTATTTTAGAAAATTAATTTTTTTATCACAAATATTATCTATACTCAAACCATTAAAAATAAAATCATATTCATTGTTAATATGTTTGATGAATATATAATCACAAAAAACATTCTAATAATATCAATTATATTCCTTCTAAAATATTAATTATTTTTTTCCATAAATTAAAAAAACATATGGTTTAATTCATGGGGGATTATTTTATCCCATACAGACATAATTTGATGTGAGACAGAAGATATTACTTTTGGTTTTCCATGAAATATTTAGGCTACTAAATGACTATATCCCCATTAAATAAATGTTTTCATCATATCTAACTGACCAAGATCTAGAGCCTCTATAGTAACTATTTATAAATTTATCAGAATTATCGAATACTTTATAACTACGCAATTTTTTTGAGAAATACACACATCGCATTTTATAAAATAATTTCACAATAAGAATTTCCTTATATATTTTTTTACAATGAAATTTTATTTAAATAGGTAGGGCCACTAGTTATGCATTGTTCTTTTCCATATATGTATTTTTTTGCTCATATGATTTGGACACAAGTAATGAATCTTTCACTATATTTCTAACTCCCACTATCTCACTTCACCCATCCATTAAGCAACAGTTAAGAGCTTTTGATCTATATAATCTAAAATAATAATGAATTTCATATCACTTTAGTACCATGACACTATTTATCGATCTCTAGTAGAACGCTTCAATATAACATGAGGTTTTACTCATTAGAACCACTACTTTTGAAAATTCACATTATTGATATTTGTCTTGATCTACCAAAGTCTTTGATAATTCATCAATATTTGGACTTGTTGGTACAGAAAATATATGACATCCATTTGGAATATCCTCTAGATAGTCTAGAATCTTTTTAACAGACATACTCCATAGACTAACCAAAATTTTTATAATTTGATCTTGAAAAACATTGGAATGCATTGATTATTTTTTAATAACTGTATCAATCACTAAGTTTAAATAAATTCATATGATCCCATCGTTTTGTTTAATATTACAACTTGTAATGATCTTCATTAGATTATTCAACTATTGCTGTATGAAAATTTATTCATTATCAAATCCAATAATAAAATATGCCTAAGATTTAGCATCAATATTTACCCTCTCATAAGAATCAATTTGGAAATAAATTATACCTTAAAACACATTGAAATATGATATATATATATATATAATACTACCATACTAGAGTTATTTTATAATATCCTACCCAATTTTAAGTTTTTGAATATCATTCACAAGAATTTCTGTAATGTTTATATCCCCAAATAAAAATTCATTGGGGAAACAGCTATCCAACATCATGCCTATATCCATCTAATTAAATGTTTGATTAATACTTCCCATGGAGTAAATATTATCTAATTTTCCTAGTATGGTATTCTCTAATTTTATTCATTTTTCATAAAAAACATGAAACCAAACTCTTCTGTATTCTCTACCATTATTTGACCTCAAGAAATTCAACTTAGTTATGTTCTAATTTTCCAATATGAATCTCCAAATAATATGGAATTTAAAAACCTTAATCTTGTTATTTAAAAATAACACAAACACACACACTTACCATGTATTTTGATTTATAATCATATAATAATATAGTGAGTACCTGAGAAAACAAACAAGATATATTCCTTATACATCAGTATAAACTAACTCTAACATCAAATTCCTTAACGTGTTATAATCTATTTTTTGGAAACCTTTATCTAAATACCATGGATACACACCTTGGATTTTCATACTCCTTAAAAATGGGTTTTAGTAATCCTTTTATATTGTATAATTTCTTTTCCATCTCATGTATATGACAAGATGCTCATGCCACAACATACTAAGTGTAAAATATTATTTTATGTTATCCAAAACTCATTCTGAATTCCTAGATAGATATAATTCACCATATCTCACACCTTTGGACACTAACATAAAACCCCATGTGACATTCCATAGACCATTCACAAAAATTACATAGCAAAATATGACTATATATTCCTTTAAACAATATTATGTTCATTCATAGCATTAGTATGTGCCAAAATCCATGCAACTCTAGCAATAATATGAATAATATTTGGAATGAAACCTATGAATTTCCCATAATATATAGATTTTCAACATAAACAATGTTAACCCACCTAAATATTTAATATACATAATTAATATTGAATCATATCACATAAATATAGTGAAAGGAATCCCCATAGTAAATTATTCATTACTCATGAATAATAAAGAAACTAAACACTAAAGATGTCTTATCTAATAAAATATTAATTATAGATGATGTTTGGGAATGATACCTTCTATAATTGAATATTTGGACCTTCTAGTCCTCCTTTGAAATCGTATTCATTTTAAAATTCCATCAAATTATTCTAGGATCACCGTAATCACCTTTATTACTATTTCTTTTTTGTCCCCTTCATATGAAATTTTTATCAAATATAATATACCCTAAGATTAATAATAAAATTTTTACATTAGAATCCTATGTTTCCTTCAATTGAATTACTTAATTCGGAATCAAAAATAAAACATCCTCAAACACCAATTTTGAGATTCCACTATAATTACCCACAGTGTAAGGCATCAAGTCTCGTGAACTTGCTTATGAAGATTTAAGGATCCATGTCCAAACTGATCCACTAAACTACACATCAAAATTCTCTTGAGCACTATAATCTTATTAAAGAAATTGATATTAATTTCCACCGAACAAATATAAGATATCTTCAAATTGATCATACATTATATTATAAAAAATTCATAGAATTTGGATTATCATATATATTATAAATTGTGTTCATCAACTTAGTAGTGGTTTTCACTTATTGGATATTTTAGTCCTTTATGGTATAGAATCATCCAAATAAATACAAATTCTTTATTATTATTATTTTACCAATATTCCATTAAAATATCTTCTTGTATCCATTCAAAGAACGTACCAGTCACTCTAAAATATCTATTCTTCAATATAAATGCTCCAAAATTTGAAATTTTACCCTTTCAATTTTTCCAAACAGACCATGCCAAATTATAATCCAATATTTATGAAACTAAGGATCTTCTAGTAAATATAAAATAGAATAAATTATCAAGAACTATTCGTCAGAATTATCATTCAAGGATATAAATAGAATGACTTTTTACACTAAGTATTGAAATTGTGAACAATGTCTTACAACTAGAAACTATATAACCTTTATTTGATACCCAATATTGATAAAAAATCCACTAAACAATAAATTATCCTGTAAAAATATTCATATATTTAATAGAGTACCATAACCTGAAAAAAAAGACAACACTTAATTTTATCAACCCAAATCTGTAACTTGGTTACAAGATCTTTTTACTAAATCACTTCACACCGAGATAATGAAATCCAAATGAAAAATGCCAAAGATAATTAATAAGGAAATAAAAACAACAACACATAAAATTTACATGCTTTGAGAGTTACCCTACTCCATAGGAGAAACAATACACATTTTGGGCTAATATTGACAACCCATGAGTAACAATAACTATAAATATTAGAACGGTAGTCAGAAATAAAATACTCATTCTTAATTATCCATCATAATTACTAGTGACCCAACCCCTATTTTTTAGATGCACCCATTTGGTTCCACTTTCATCCCATATTAGTGGATGATCGTCACTCTGTTAAGGTCACCACCAGTATCCTTATAAACACATTGACTCACCTTGAATATTCTAGTGAAAAGTGCATGATTATGAATGTTTACTTTATAGTCTTATACAATGACCAATATTTTTTTTTCATTTTTCTTGATTTTGGATACCCTGGTTCCATTATGACATACCTTCTTATGGTTTCCCATAAAAACAAGTAATATAAATCCTTCTGAATGTTTTTGGTATATAGATAAAAAATATTCTTTACAATCAAGATTAATAATCTCTTTTGTGAACAAACATGAAATTATAATTAATTGTTAGAGTAAAAAAATGGTTGTTATTCAATTCAAACCCCTTATAATTACATTAATATCTACACAAAAAATTCAAAATAAAATAAAATAGAACACTAAATTATTAATGATGTAGTATATTTTATTTTAATTACTACATATAAAATATTCTAATATTAAATTTTAAAAAAATTTAAGTTATCCAAAACGTTTTAATCATTATAAAACTTATAATGATTTAATTTTGAAATATTTACCTATAAATAATTTCTTTCAATAAAACACATATATTTGAGTTCTTTTGGAATCCCATATATAAATTATTATATACATATCTGGTTTTTTGATAGTCACCATTCTATAGATCATGTATGTTAGTTTATTTAGGATTGATAACATCTAGTATTTGTTTCTCTGTAAATTATATCTAGAATAATTTTCATGTAATTATTTATGTATTAGCCATTCAAACATTAGGATTAGGTCTAATAGAGTATATAACTAAATATATAATAGAGTTGTATATATTGAATTTTGTTTCTAGTGGAATTCATGAACAACAGTAACTAGTTATGCATCATTTAACCTCTAAATCTGGTAAAACATTAAAATATGAAATTTATATGTATTAAAATTCATCTAGTTGAATTAAATTTATAATAACATAAAAAAATCATTTTTTAAAACATTATTTGGATTATATTAAAAAATTCAATTAAAACATTCTAATCTTCTTATATTCTTGTATATTGTACAGTTAAATTGTATTATAATAAGTGAATGATTTTCAATTTTTTAACTATTTATAAATAATATATACAATAATGAACATTAATATAATGTACAAAAATATTAGGATCCATTTTTTCCTCTACACACCCTATAAATTTGTATAACATCAACAATTTTCCATTAATGTTTTTTGATAATAGAAATAATTTAAATATTAATTTTCATATAAATTTGATTCATTTTTTTAAAATATATTTTATTTTGAGTATTCAAAAAATTGTTTAGTGGGACTTGTGAAGAGTTGTATGGACATCATCACTATGTATAAAAATATACAATATTTTGATGATAAAAACATAAAAAAAGAATAATTTTTTTTTGCGAATTATATAATAAAATATTAATAAGTTTTTAAGATAAATATACTCTATTTAAAAATTCGTTTTATTATAATACATAATTTATCTAGAACATAGATATAAATGATTAAAAATTCACATCGTTGATTAGATAAAAATAATTTCTTCCTATTTTGTGGGAAAAAATTAGTAAAATTATTTTTTTATTCATAACCATTTCCCTACCCAACCTTTTTATCTTATCAAAAAACGTATCATACTCAAATCAGTTGATCATTAATCTTTTTACAACTACGTAATTGTATATTTGGAATAAATTATTTTTATACTGAAATGAATATAGTTGATGGAAACCATAAAACTCAAAGGAAACAAATAGAATGTGAAAATAATTTTCTTTCATATTAATAAAAAAGATAAATATATTTATTATAAATTAATTCAAAAATATATATAAAATTTAAAATTTGGTTATATGGGATAAAATGATAATAAAATAGTTTAGAACTACATATTTTAAAAGGTTTAACTTCAATATTATTATGTTTAATTTTCTATGGTTTAGTTAAACTATGTTAAGTACACATTATTTCAATTGGATTTATTTATTGAGTCATAATTTGTTGAAGATTAGTCTTTGGTTTAAAATTATTTGGTTGATAAGGTAAATACAAATTAGATTTACATTATAAAGGTTCATGTTAAAGACTTATTTGAGGTTTTGGTTTTAATTTTTCTGTGGTTTTTAATGATTATAGGAATATTACAATTGATAAATCATTATTTTTGAAAAGTAGGCCTCATCACTATTAAATGATTTACTTTCCTAATAACCATATTTTTGAAATTTTATCCTTGGAACTATCCATTCACATATTTGTAATTAACATTTTCTCATGAAGTGTATTATGGAATAAATAATTATACTATAATGTATTATTTAATGGATCATTGGAATTCTATTTGAAATTGAAAGATGTATTTGAACCTTGGGATGGTTTACAAGATGACATATTGTATCAAAAACATCACCGCTAATATTTATTTTAAAACCTTTATGCACTTACTGCATTGTATAACCTCTTTTAAGACTCTTGATATGTGTGTGAAAAAACATGGAATGTTATTGATTAATTTATTTATCTTCAACTAAACTAATTAAACCACCTAAAAAACTAATATATTGTTTAAATCGGTTAATCTGTTCATGTTGGTTGATGAATATTTGATATTTTAGTTTTAATTTATGTTTTATTTTAATAAACATAACCACTCTTAACTAAACTCTAATGTTTTAATTAATATACAAATATATTATTAAAGTGGGAGTAATGATTAAAATTCTATGATAAAAATTAAATATAAATAAATGAATTTTTGATTTTCAAATTTAAGGAAACATGATGAAATTTTAAATATATTAAGTGAATATAAGTCATTTAATCACATTTAATGTTTTACTTCAATTTATTTAGTCACATTAAATGATTTCTCAGATGAAGGAATGGTATTATCTTTCCTTTTTTTTTGATATTTAATTATTCATTTTTTAGAAATATTCACTATTTATTATTTATTTTATTGTGATACTCATATAACATGAAAACATAAGTTTATAAAATTTTTGGAATTCTTTTTTGCGAATCACTTTTGCATCATGTAAATTATTTCAATATTTTTTATTGATACAATCAAGTTTCAATTTAAATAAACAGATTATTTTTTTATATTATTTCTAGACTAATCAGAGGATGGTTTTTTATTTAAAAAATATTTTTTTCAATAACAATATGAAACTAGTGCGCATAACATATTTAAAAAAAATTTGCTTACCCTAATGAAAAAATGAATATTATAGTGCTTCGACTAATATCTATTATAACATCTCCCAAAATATCAAATATTTCTATATAATTTTTTAAACGTAGTTATGGAAAATATTATATACATGTTAAGAATAAAAATAATTTTTGTCCTTAAAGTAAATAAATGTTTTCCTTTTTACCTGGTTGGGGGCTAGGACCACTTTTATTATAAAAGATAAAATTATCTTTTAAAAAGGATTGAGATCTAACCCTTACATAACATGGATGCAAAAAGTTATAAAGAACCAATGAACAAGACTACGTGGTCTATTGGCCCAAAATACAAAATCGAGCCCAAATGTCTAGAGAGAGTACCCAATGACAGGACCTCTCACCAGTCAAACAACATGATGCACCCCCTGAAAGAAGAAAAAAATTCATGAAACCATTTTGAAAAACACTTTTCCCACTGCCAAAACAGCACATCATGATGGATAAAAATAATGTAGGGTACCCCTCTTTACCCAATGGGTGAGAGGGGATATATGATAGATCCAATTATTATGTTGTATTATCAAATGGCCTATAGTACATTCCCAAATAATTGGATGATGAAAAGTAGTGTTGATATATAAAAAAAAAATTTGTGGAATGAATTTCGTTATCAATAGATATACCCAAAATAACATGGAATGTTAAAATTTTAAACATATTTTAAAACATAATTTTGATAAAAACCAAACCTTTATGCATAATACAACGAATAATATAAAACAATTAACAATGAATCAAACTATAACATAATTTAAAAGAAAACTAAATAATGTATCTCTAGTATCCATATAAAATCATCCCATAATAATATCTATATTTCTAAAAAGGATATAGGGACCATCAATGAAAAAGAAAGAATCCTTTATCTTATCTACATTATGATTAATAATATTTTCATGTACACCAATGTTTATATTTATGTGGTGAATAAATAAAAAAATAGGATTTCCCTAAGGACTTTAATATATATCAGAGAATAATATAGTCAAAATTTCAATGGTAATATAATGATAAAATTTAAAAAATTATTTAAACCAAAAAATAAAAAACATTTTAATTAAATAGTTTTTATAAAAATATCATTTTAATATTTTGTTCCAAATTATCGGGGTGTTAAATAGGCCTCAATCCGATAGCCTTCCAATTATTTTGTGGAATACAGTATAAAAAAGTGTTCATTTTAAAAAAGTTTAAATAATCCAGTTTAAAAAACATTTACTTTTATGTGTACTACCATCAACTAATTTAGTTCATCTCGTTGGCTAGTAATAATGTTTTTCATTATTTTTTCTTTTTATTTCAATTTGATATATCAATTTTACACCAAACATATATTTTTCTAAATATGTAAATATAATGTGTATATATTACTATTTATATGATAATTAATATGTGTTTAATATTTAATATTATTTAATAATATGTGTATTTATTTAATTTTTTTAATCATAGTTAAAAATATGAGTTGGTAAGAAGACAAGTTTGAAAAAAATGTGAACTGGATTAGCTTAAATTTTTTAAAATTTATTATATCATAGTTTAATTGGACTGATAATTTTTTTCATGGTCCATGATTTGGTACAACAATAAATAACACATATAAATTTTTGTTAACATTAATGAATGAAATATTATTATCATACAAATTATACCTTATGATTGCGCATATTGTATAATATTACTTGAAATGTAGTGTTATGATATTCATGTTGTATAAATTATGTTACCAATATAAGTCATACAATATTTATTATACCATAAAATATTATATAAATTTAATCATACTTTCTAAATCAGAGTGTTAGGTAAAATCCCCACAGTTCTCCCACTTTCATTAATGATTCATATTGTTATGTGACATTTCACATTATATCATTTCTCATATGTATCAACTTGTGAGATTATCTCTATAAAAACTTTTAGATATCCAATAAAACTCTATTTAGATAATGTTTCATATAATTTCCCCATATGTTACTTTATATGTAATAATATTTAAAAATCAAACAAAAATATAATTTGGATATCCCTTAAAAGTCCTTTGGAGTAGCATATAATGTTTTTCCAAAATACAATTGTAATTTAGAAAATCCATCTATATTACCATGTAACACCCATAGTATCATTTTTAGCTAAATAATTTCACATTTGTTTATTTTTATCATTTTTTCCTAATTTGGTTATGATTTATGAATGAATATGTGATTTGAACCCTATCTATGTTCCAAGGGTATCAGTGAAGTTAAAGAATCATGTCCCTGGGTTTACCCTTTTCTCGAGGCTAAAATTGTACATAATTTCAAAACACGACATCCTAATGATGGTAAAATAGTCATGCTGAGGGTGTGTGTGAGAGGAGAGGGTTTTCCAAATTTATAGGTCACAAAATGGAATATGATACATAATAGAATGAAACAATTGAGGTGAATTGTTGGGATTCTGTTGTTCGATGATAACATTTTAGCCAAGTGGAATCAAAGTATGATGGGTGTCTATAGTATATAGAAATTGAATATTCCCATGTGTGATTTTTTAATTTTACTTATGTGTACACCCCCACCCATATATATAGGTCCCAGACCTAGTAAAAAATTGAGTAGGGAAGGATATAACACTCTGATGAGTTTTTGTTATTCCATAATTCTGGTATCACAGTCGAGATCCTCACAATGTCTTTTTATCCATGTCTGTTCTTTCTGTCATGATGAGGGGAGTTCATTCCAGATCATACAAAATTTTAATCTTAGGAATAATGGGTTACTCTTATACCAATGTGCCTCATATGTAAGGCCCGTAAAATTTAATTCTTTTAGACATTGTGAAATTTTAGATTAATGGGGAAATCCCACACATCTGGTGCTAAGGAATCAATGTCCTGATTTATCCCTATGATGTGGAGTCACGATTCACCCTTTCATCATGGGATGAATTTCTTATCATTATAAAGGGAGGTTACACCATGACCTTCCATTCCATGTTTTATTAAAATATCAAATAGTCGATTCAATGTAATATGAAAGGTGTTTTTACTATTTTGACTAGCAGTACCATGGGAAAAAATTATTCAAACTTTCCAAGACATAAATGTCATCCTGATTTATTTTCCTCCAATTACATCTTATTTATATTGATATAACATTGGGAAATAATTGATTAAGCATTCTTCCATTTTATTTTAGTTCTCATATCTTCTGATATATATATATATCCTCCCTCACAGAAGCCATTGTCGAATAGGGTACTTGTTGGTAAAATTTATGATAAGCGGTTTTATATGATAGTTTTTTCCTCCCTTATCCTTTTAATTCAATCAATTGGTTTGAGATTGTATTTATTTAATGTAGGTTTCTCTATACATAGACTTGTAAATTTTAATCAATGATTTAATGACTATTTCAAACCCATGTTTTTGACATCATAAAAACATTACTTAATATACAATTTATTTCTTTAAAAATAATATGTTTTTTCTCAGTATTTTAATATGGACTCACTATAATAAAAAAGGAATTTAAGAGTGATAGCCTTTATCGGTGCTAGACAAAAGTGCTGATAAAGGTTCCTATAATTATCTCTTTATTTTTATCATTGATAAAGGTTACCCTTTATTAGTACATTAATATTAGAGATAATAAAGGTTATCTATTATCTATTCCCTTTTATAACTGATAAAGTTACTGAATAAAATTAACAAATTAAAATGAAAAATGAGTAATTTTTTTTATAAAATAGTAAAAAATAATTAATTAAATATTTATTAATAAAGACATATATGTTTTATATACATATATAATAATAATAAATATTAATAAACTATATATATTAAATAAATAGATATGTAAATGGAATAAAATGAAACAATTAATCAAATAAACACGAAAAAAGAGTAAGTAAGAAAAATATTAAGCATTTTATAAATTAAATAATTATTGATATAAATGAATAAATTTAATATACATATATATATATTATAATTGTTAACATATAGTGTATATGAAATATAGATATAAAAAATTAATACATTATAATAATTAAATAAATTATATTAAAAATAAAAAAATTTAATAATTACATAAAAAATTTCAAAATGAATAAATTTTAAAATTAATAAAAAAAATTAAAGAATCAATTATTAATAAAAATGATTAATTTTCATAATATATATATATATTATAAATAGTAATAAAAAAATATATTAAATATAAATATAGAAAATGAATAAAAGGTAATAATTAAAACCATATTAAAATCTTATTCATTTCAATGGTTTTTTACATAATTATTCGTTAAAACATTAAATGTAGAAATATATTCACATATATTTTAATATAGAGATATAAATATATATAATATTTCTTAAAATATTATTTATATAATAAATTTTTTTATTACATTAAATAAGTCACATTTTTAGTGAAGATTTATATATCATTAAAATTTAATGTCAATTAAAAAATATTAACTAATTGTATCATGTAACGACCATAATTTAATGTCATTTGATATGTAAATTTAACATATATCAAAGATGTGTAACATTTATTTAATAAAAAAACACATAAATAATTCATTTTTATATACAATATATATAACAATTTACATAATTAATGAAATCTTATATAGAAACACATAAGCCTAAAATTTGTGTAATTTATTCAAATTTTACTGTTCATTTAAAAATTTTATTATAATGTGATACATTCAAGAGATTATTTTTTGAATTGGAAAATTTTATTTTACTATTTTAATATGATTATAGTCCGATATTATTTTATTATATTAAATATTTTTTCTTTTTTATTTTTCCTTTTTTTCATTTTTTGGAATATAATCATGTTCAATTTATATATATATATACACCATGTTTTAATTTTTTCAACATGTATTCATATTTTTTTTCAATATATATATCTATTTTTAATAATTGAAATTTAATTAATAAAACTTATCCAGTTTTACAATATTATTCAAGTGTACACATTTTTAATTAATCAATTTGACACATTTTTAACATATAAACATTTAAGAATATGTATTCATTGATAATTAAAAAATATATTTGTAAATAAATATTTATGTATATATATAATTATAAATGTATATTTACTATATTTATAAATTTATAAATTCATTAAAATAAATAAATTCATATTATTTTTTAAAAAGTATTTACATAATTATAAATAAATAAGTATATATATAAAAATATAGAAATATAATTATAAAATTATAATAAATTTATTTAAATAATGAATATATTTACTCTATTTATATTTATATTTATTTATTAAATTAATATAATTATACACATATATAAAAATATATAATGATATAAATATATTTATAAATAGAAATATATAATTAAAATATTTAAATAATGAATATATATAATATATTTATATTTATATTTATATAATTTTTTTAAGTATATACATTTAATAATATAAATACATATAATGATATAAATTTATTTATAATTATAAATTTTTAATTAATTTATTTCAATTATCTGTATATTTACAATGTTAATATATTAATATATTAATTATATATATATATATGTTATTATATTAGTATGTATAATTATATAAATATGTATAATAATATAAATATATTTATAATTATAGATTAATATTATAAATATATTTACACACCTCTTTATTTATAAATATATTTATAAATGTATATTTAAAAATATTATTTAATTATATATTTATAATTATAAATAAAAATATATATATTTTAAAAAGAATTCATAAAATTATAAATAAATAATTATATATTTAAATAATTATAAAAGTATAAAAAATAAATAAAAATTATATAAAAATATTTATAATTTTTTAATTTATATTATAATTATTAATTCTTTGTGGGCACTAATTTATTTAACACTGATAAAAGGTATCATTATAAATGATTTTTAGAAGCACTGACAGTAGTCTCCCGGTATATTTAAAGAACCTTAACCACACTTGATTCTGTCATGATATCTCATGATTTCATAGAAATCATCTATTTTCGATGCTCGTCCTACTAGAATCCAAGACTCGAATCAAGTCTCAAATGAATCCCTAGCTCACATGAATCAAGGGTTAAAGGAATCCAAGGATAAAAAAATCTATCATTTCGTGATATCTCTAATTTTCTTAAGAAGAATCAAATCTTGAATCCAATGTATGTTATTTTATATTGCTCCTCACTCATTTATTTTTTGTTTGGGTTCCACAGATAGTGCTTTTGTTATATATTTTCTAGCTCCCATGCGATTTAAGATTTTTTCAATTCTATTTCTTTTTTCATTGTTTTTTTTTTCATTCTATTTTTTGATTCATTACCTATTATCCAGTTTCCTTCCACGATTATTTTTCTTTCTTCTTCAAGCCATCCACTTGCTGTTGTTGATGGTTTTAAATCATATATGATATCCCTTTCAAGGATTATTTACACTTTCTATATTCTATAATTTTTTCATGATATTTTTTGTTCAAAATTGGTTTGTCAAAAACTATAATTGTTACTTGTTTTTAATTGGATTTAAATATTCTTGCATCTCATGATTTTAAGGTATTAAAATTGATTTCCAATTGGTTTCTTGTGGATTTGGCCATGTTTTTTTCTACCTTTAAAGAATAAATTATTTTTTGGATAATAAAATATTTATGATGGATTTAATAAACTAAAATTATGTTGTAAAATTAGTTTAGTTTATTTATAAAATCTAGTTGGGTAATGTATGAGTTGAGGGAATTGATTAACTGGGGTTCCCTTGATTGAGAAATTTTCTTCTATTTTATTTTTTGTGTGTTATTTATATATATCCAATATTATGGGTTTATATTTTCTTGTTTTATTCTTATACACAAACATATTGGTGTCTGTATATATAAGACACATGCACGTATTCACATTAAAATATGTGAATATTTTTATTGAGATATATTTACATAGGAATTTGTGTAATTGCATATCTTTATAAAATTTAATGTGATGTTTTGAAATGTAAGAGAGTTGATAAAACTTTTTTTAATTATATAGGGTTTTAAATAAATATTTATAATTTGTGTTTTTATTTGAAAATAGTTTTGAACTTACCAATATTTTTGAAAATGGCTTAAAAAAATTATTTCATTTTTAGTGAACTTTCAAATCAGTTTTCAAAAAGGATACATGGTTTCAATACTATTTGAAAATGAATGTTTTTATTATTAATATAATGGATGATTTATATTTGGATTGTTTTTTGTTTTTTACATGGGAGACCATGGATAGGATGGTAAACATTTGGGTGCTTCTATATTTATCATGAGTTGTTACCTGGGTATTGCTTTTATTTTCCTGAAGAGGCCTAAGTTTCATCACATTTTTGGTCACATAGTCGGCTAGTATTCTATGAGTGAGTCAGTTAACTTAAGAAAATATATGTTAGAGCATCCCACATGTGTTGTGGCCTATTCTTTTGATATTATATATATATTTTGGTAACCACTACCACATTTATGGAATTTTATCTACATCATACTTATTTAATTTTATTGATTACATGTTTTACACATTACCATTATTAATGGATTTGTTTTTCATTTACATCATTTCAAATCACATTTATTTATATTGGGGTTTCCTTAAAATGGTCATTTCATTTAAAACATTTCAAAAATGGGCTATAAAAATCTGTTATTTTAATAAATATAGACTAGTTCAGGGAAAATAATTTTTAAGTGATTATTTTATTTTTAAAGGAAAAAAGAACTAGTTTAATAAATCATTCTAAATACTTGTTTAAAATATTATTCCTAATTGAGGATCAGTGTCCAGAGAAGATCACAGTTGGATTTTATTAAAATAATAAAATAATATTCTCTATATGTATTTTAATGTACAATTATTGGAAATTTATAAATGGTAACCTTATTTTGTAATAGGGATAATTTTATAAAATGATTTTCTCCCATATAGTTATTAAATAAATGTTCTCACATTATTAAAAAAATGTTTATTATGATTTTACCATAATTATTATGAAACCCTTGGAGCAATGTTTTCCATAGGATATTTTCGTTTAATGGTATGTGTAATGATTTTTATTATATGCTGCTTGTATAATCTAATATGGGTATATACAACTTTTCTATTTTCATATATATTCTATGGTTATGATCCCATGGTAAAAAAGTTAATACATTCATAAGTAGATTTGTAGAATTTTTCCTCATGAATTAAAACTTAATTCTTCTTTACTAAAAGTACTTAAAATATCACAACATAAATATATACCAAATAATAATTTATTTTCTTGAAAAGAGGAATAAGACATTGGAATATTCTAATTACTATTTCAAAATTAATTGTTGTAACATAACCAAAACATATGATAACTACATTCCTGAATAGATCTTAAAATTATTTAGATCTTATATAATGTATAAGCATGAGATAATATAAATAAATGAATGTAAATAATAAAATAACTCAATTCCAAACATTAATTTCATAAAATTAATAATTCTTAAATAATTACACATTTTTAAAAGTCTTTATACAATAAGAAACCATAAATATATAATGTGAACAACACACAAAATGTGTATTCTATCTCACCATAACCAATATCATGAAAAAAATAATATTTGGTTCCCAATGGAAGAATTTTCACTTAAAATGTTCATTTGATCCCATCTGCATACTATCTCATCACACTATCATAACTCCTAAAAAATAAAAATCATTCAATGATATTATAATCACCCAAAACAATCTAAATACTCCAAAATTGGTGTATCATAATAATTTTTTCATTAACAAGAAACAAAATCCATTATCATTTTCACACCTCACGTACTAGAACCTTCTATTTGAATCAAATAAAGATAGACTCAAATAAACCATAAGCCTGATATCACACAGGGACTCTATCTAACACATCATGATCATTTGGAAAATAGTGTCCAATGCCAAAAATATTTATAAAATATTCTTGTTGTTGATTCTTGAATAGATTTTATGGAATTTGAAATCTTGGATTTTTGGCATCTTTTTTGATATTTAATTAATCATTTTTTTGTTAAATAAATAATCCCTTGACTGAATTTTGAATGATTCTCATGGGACCCTTGGTAATTATATAAGTATTCTTGGAAAATAATGTTAGGATTTAAATTTTTAATTTACTATTACCATCTAAAATTGTTCTATTAATTTATGAATTTTAAAATCTTTACCAAATTCTAAATAATCAATGTTTTATTTAGACTGGGTGGTGGCCCTTAAAAATTTTATGTGCTCATTTCAATTATATATTTCAATTAAAAAAAAGGTAACATAATTTTAAATGTTAAAGTGGGGTTTGAAATGGAAAATAATGAATGATATTAAAATGTACTAAAATGGATTCTATTTTTTTTAAATGGATGAATTATTTCAATGTGAACATGTATTGTTTTAATATTTTAGAAGTGTATATAATTCCATGGAAATGGTTTTAAAATTTTCATTTATTGTTCATGGTTTTTTTAATATTATTTTAAAATTTTCACTCGATTCTAATAGTTTTTACAGAAATGATATTTCATATCCAATTATGATTTATGAAAATAATTGTTGACTATAATGTGTAATTTAAAAATGTAGATTCAAGAGGGTTTTTAACAATTCAACAATAAGACTTTTGAATTTTGAAGGTTCTTTTGGGATACGAATTGCTATTTTACATTAAAATGTGGAAATTTATAAAGATTTTAGGAGGAAAATATAATCCAAATTAGCTTCATCTCCCCAAGAGTTATTGTTTTATTTTATTTCTAGAGATTATTGACCCATATCTATTATATATAAACCTATGTTTTTCGAACGTCACCATATTGTAGTAATCCCATACCGGGAATTAGTGCTCATTTTTTTTTGAATTAAGAGGATACCAACTACCATAGTGTATTAATTCATTTCTTTAATTAAATTACTAATTTATTTCAAATTATACTAAAATTATTTTTAACAATCAATTTTTGGGTTCCCATTATTAGAATTATATGTAACTTCACCTATGATAATGTAAATCTCAATTATATTAATTTATTTCTTTGTAAAAAATGAATATTTTATAAACCTAATAAAATTGTTATGAATTGAAAATGGATTCACTATAATTTTATGAAAATTGAGTATGATTATGGAGTAAAATAGTTCATTGCGTTTGAGAATGAGAATGCATATAACCCTACATATATCAATTGTCCATTTCTATACAGTTTTATTCAAGAAATATTAGTTTGGATGAGTTGGAATAATGTTACGTCCCGACCCCAGAATCTTGTATCTGGTGAATTACGTTATTACATTGGCATTATTACAAGGAATAAAATCTTGAAGGACGGATGGGTTTAATAGTCTTGAACAAACTAATTACATACATGGAACCCATTTTACAATGGGATGGGAAACAGGTCGATACATAACAAAAGATAATAAATTACGTCATTAACCAGAAAGGTTTGGGGTCAAGCCCCTTTATTAAGAAAAAAGAAAAAAGACAGTAGTCCCTTTTGGGTTGGGTAAGGTAAAACCCATTACAAGCCCGTAGGCCTAGAGGGACAAAGCCCATTCAGAGACACACACCCAATGCATAAAACGATATAAGATCCCAATGGGAAAACCCATTACAAGTGAAAACATCACCTGAAAAGAGGAAACACAACCCGAAGGCGCAACAGACCAGGTCCAAAACCGCAGATTAGAGAGACCACCAACATCATCAGAACCACCGCGACGTGATTCGCCGCCGTCCGAGAGTATCATCGCTGCCGCCAATCCTGACCGGCGAATCCACAAACATTACCACCGCATAAGCAGGAGACCCACCTTCAACCGAAAAAACCAACGTCGAGCCCGCCGCCACCTTCGACCGACCACCACGACGCGCCTCCGCACCCGCTTGATCTGCCTGAGCGGGAGACCCACCGTCGACCGATCAAACCAACTTCAAGCCCGCCGCCATCTTCAACTGACCACCGCGACGCGCCTCCACACCCGCTCGATTTGAAACGACTACCAGAAGATCCCACCGCCCGCCATAGATTCCGTCGATGACGTGTCCCACGGATCCAGCCAGATCAGTAGATCTTGGCCAGAACAGAGCCACCGATCGCCGCCGAACTCCTTCACACCTCTGACGCTGAATGGCCGTGAGGATGAAGTCCGCCAGCTGAAGCACCGCTGTCCAACCAGATCTTTTTTGAAACCAGATCTGGACCAGATCTGAAAGCGCCGCCTTCCGACCAGCTCCCTCGAAGTGAACCCACGCCTTCCGATTGTGAAGCTCCGCCGAAGTGAACCCACTCCTTCCAATCATGAACCCCCGACGCCGAAAAAATCCTCTGTGGAACGAACCCTCGACGTCGCAGATAAGTAAGAATTTTTTTTCTCGAAGGCCAGAGGCAAATATCCTTAGATATGAGTGATAACATTCCAATGGCACACAAAAGATGACCAAATGCCCATGAACGACCCAAGAGGAACGACCCAAGTTGTCCACCTCACTAAAAAGCAACACCGCAACCATCCTCGACTTCCAGCATCACCGCCGCACCATGGTGAACATGGGGCCAATAACTGGATCAAGACAGATTTGCTTTGAAGAGCATATCCAAAAACCGTCGCCGCTCTAGAGGAAAGCTGCACCGAGCTGAACCTCCAAAGAACCGGAGCCGTGCCGAACCCCTTGATTACTGAATCCATCGCGACGAGATCCTGAGGAGAACGCCAAGAAATCCTCCATCGTCGCAATGCCACAGGGATGGCGAAACCCTAAACGAGCAAGGGAGCACTCGGACGAACCCCCATTGACCACCGAATCCAGTGCGACGAGATCAAGAGGAGAACGCTGAAATCCTCCAACGTCGGTCAGATCCACCAGCGCTGCCGGGATGGAAAAACCCTAAACGAGTAAGGGAGATCTTGGCCGAAGCTGAGAGCCCCCAATTACATCATTGAAAACTCAATAAATGATCTCTTCTTCATAACCTGGGGAAGGCAAACAATTGAAAGGGATGCACTCAAATTATTAGTAAGGGAATGAAACACAAGGTAATATATCATAAATATAAAAATTTGTCATGGTGAATAACTAAAACACGTGCCTTTAAAAATAAGCATGAACACATTATAGTAGGAATACTAAATGAATTAATAATGAAATAGTAAAACATAATCCTGGGTATTATAGTAGTCAAATAAGAACATGAACATTCAATTACTTGCCTCATAATGAGAATAATTCATATACTAGAAATCATAACCATACAATAAATGCCTCGTACCAGGACCATACATATCTATTTTTTCATGTTCTCGTTCTAAGACCATAGATTGTCTCATGGGACCTAATGATGCTTTGCGGGGGTATAGCAGGACCAATATGTCACATAATATGTAAAATACATTCCTATTATTAATGTGGATAAGAAGAAACCACATATAAATCCATATTGAAACTAACATCTAACATGTAAATAAATTTTCCCAATCATTAAACATAAACACAAACCATTTGGAGTATTATGGTGAATGGTGTCAAGATAGAACATCCAAAATAAAACTAATCAAAAAAACATGAACATAATATTTTGTAGATGATATCATAGGAGATAAATCTTTATGAAAGACATGACTCATCAAAGGATGTTGACATAAATAATGATGCTTTTAAATGAGGCCTTTGAAAAAAATCTTGATGAAATAATCGTTAAAATTTCTAAACTGTCCCATACCACCTTGAAACATTCAAAATCCATTAGAATATCACGATAATAAGGATACCCTTGATATTATATACCCATGGGAATTACATACACCATATTAAAGGAATAAGTGGTGAACAAGGCCTATATCTCATAAAATTTAAAGTGAGTTGAGAAAAACATATTTTACTTTGGAAAGAATGTTTTTTTGGAAAGACATTTATATTCTGAATAAATATGGTTTTAAACATTTTTTCCTAGAAAATAAAATCTAGGTACATTTATGTTAAATTTTCTATATAAATTATGTCCCACTAAAGTGAATTCATGTAAAACGTGTTCATAAAGAAGCATTGGAATTAAAACTTTTTAGTCCGTCTTAAGGAATTCACTAAAGGGATTTTAAAGTGAAAAATGAATTTTTTCTTTAATAAAAATAGAAATGAACGAAAATATATTTTTCATGTTAAATTATTTGATTTTAGAGAGAAAATTATTTCTTAAAAATGATTGTAGAGTGAACATCAAAATTAGTATTAATTTTAGAAATTATCTTGAACTGGTCTTGAATTTCGGATAAATTATTGAAGTATTATTTTAAAACATGTAAATACCCATAAAATAAATTAAGATTCTGATTTTTAAACATATATAGAACATTAAAACATAATTTATGAGGAGTAAATAATAATACATAACAATTTCATTGAGTTTAGTAGATAATAAGGGCAACCTGAATGATAATGGAGGTTTGGGTAGAAAATAATTTAAACATTGTAATCAATTGAATTATATGCCCCAAAATTAATATTCATAAAATGATACAATTAAAATAATTAATATAAAGATATTAATGATATGAAACATCAATGGTAAGTATACATGCACCATTAAAAAGTAGTAGTAGTGACTATAGAATATCTCACAGAAATTGAAGTGAGATGAAGAAACCCATATAACTTTACAACACAGTGACATGTATTCTTGTGAGGGATTAACGAAAGGTAAAGGGGTATTGATTAATTTATATATCATAAGGTTATTATGGGTGAGTTTTTAAAACATACCCCATCATTAAGAATTTTAAAAAAGGACACAATATATGGGGGATTCTTGAATAAAAGTTAGAGAGAGGATACATTACCTTAAATTTGAGGGTGTTCTTTGCTTGATCATAATGACCAGAATTACCAAATTTGGTTCTTTAATTAACAATCAAAGAACCCTATAAAAATTTATTTGGAATATTATAAATTTATTATGTTCATTCATGGCCTTTTAGATAGGATAAGTGATCTCATTTCTTTGTTCATGAGTGTTGGATTACTTAAAAAAGATTATGGTAGTTCATGTAAGATTTAATTTGAAGTCTAGAATCGATTTTATATGTTATTAATGAAAATTAATAATATTTCGTGGTTATAAAATTAATTTGTTTATTTGGAGTGATGTTTAATCATTATATAAAACAGCAATGATAAATGCTTGGACTAATTTGCCTATTTTTCTCACAATTATTTTGTTTTTATTATAATTTTACTTTATGAGTGCATAAAGATTATAGAACACTACATAAGATAAAATAGATATATAAGAATCTGGTTCAACTATAAGAATTGTTTCCTAACCATAAAGGAAGAAGGGAAATCAAATTTAAAGCATTGTGTAGCACCCCCAGTTTGAGGAATGTGGCATTTTTTATGCATTTTTATGTTTTTAAAGTGCATGGGATGAATTGGGAAGAGGTTGGGAGAGTTTGGAATGGTTTTGGATAGGTTTGGAGGCTTTTAAAGGGGTGCACCGTTTGAGCACGGTTAGTGGAAACTGTGTGGATCCCCCATGAAACCGTGTAGACCCTTGTTCTCGAGGTAGTAGGCCTCACACGGCCTGTGCACAGTTTTCCAAACCATGAGAGGAAACCGTGTGGACCCTGGCTCTCAAGGGAGTGGCGTGTGCACGGTTAGCGCACGGTTTGCCAAACGGTGCGGACTAACCATTCAGCCAATTAATGTTAGGGTTTTAAAACCCGGGCTCACTCGAGATTTTCTCATTTCACTCCACTCTTCCTCCCACTCGAGCCTCACATAGTATTTTGGGTTATTATTGGTTAAGGGTGCTCTCCCATTCATTTTGGAATGGTTTTGAATAGGACTCAAGGTGGTTTGAAGGTGATTGATTCCGGTTAAGTCTCTCCTCTTGCTTCCGTTGTGTTTTCCTCTAGATCAACATCCCTCTCTTTCTTGGTTTTCTAGACCTAAAATTGTTGTGTGTAGATCTAGGGTTGGGTATGCCTTGGATGTTAATATTAAGGCTTGTGTATGTTAGGGAAAGGGATCTAGAGATGTTTTTGTGGTGCGTTCACCGGATTTGAGGCACAGTTGTTCATGGGTTGATTTCTCGGAAATCCTAAAGGTTTGTGGCTTCTCTCTTGACTCCAAATGGTTATAAATAGTGGACCCTTGTTACAATTTATTTTTGTGCTGAAAATTAATTGTGAATTGATTATTTGAAATTGATTGGAAATCCATTAGGTGATGTTTTGGGGATTTTTGGGAAAAAGGGTTTTTTATGGTGAAATTCTATTCTTGTGGATTTTAAAATGAAGATTTTAAAATGGGGTGATATGGTTGACTTGTGAAAGTAATTGATGGAAAGGGTATTCAATAAAAGGGATGTCTTATTGAAATGTTGTTTAGCATGGAAAATGGTTTTCAATAAATAAATGATTTATTGAAATGGATTGATATGCAATGAAACTTGGTGGATTACATTATGTTGTGACCTTAGTGGGTTATATGATTGGTTTGGTTTGGTTGGGATGTTTTGTGGAAGTGGCGATAAGTACCAATTTAAAACGGGGATGGATAGTGGACGGAAGGGCCACCATCTATGGATAAGTGGACGGCAAGAGCCACTAGCTGTAAATGGATGAAACCTGTGGGACAGAAGCTCCACCGTTGTGGTTGTTTTGTTGTGCATTTATTTTCAAGATGTAATTGTTGTGCTAACGTATAAATGTTGAGATGGATTGTGGCTTGTTGATGGGATTTCCTTTGGTTTATTGGGTTGTTTGTGATGGCTTGTTAAGAGCATGGTTGGATTATGGTAATGATTGCACTTGTGATTATTTTATATAAACTGTTTTATATAAATGTGCTAACGGTTTTATCCTAGTGGCGTGTGTAGGGAAGTCTTTTAGGGAAATCCTACTGAGTTTTAGTACTCACCCCTTTATGTGGCACTATAGTGTCTTTTCAGATGTTGTGTATCGTGACGTGGGAAAAGGTAATGAATCTCCCTCCTTTAGTAGAGCATTGTGATGTTAGGGTGTAGCTTGGAGCTTGGAGCTTGGTGTGGAGCTGTGGAGGTGTCATGGATCATGGTGTCTGTTTTTTAGTTTCTGCTTTGTACTCTGATGTTGTAGGACATGTTTGGTTGTACTGGTTTTGGGTGTTATTGTGGAACAACATGGTTGTCCTTGGAAATACATGCTGAAATGTTTTGGTTGACATGCATCATATAGTGGATGTTATAGATTGTTGGTTCATTTTGTTTTAAGGGAAAATCGTTCTCCAATTTTTTCTAGAAGCCCTTGGCATTTATTGCTGGCCCTTGGGATTTATTGCCATCTTTGGCACCATGGGAACGTCGATTAAGGCCAAGTATCCCTCACAGCCTCCTCAAGCCAATAAGGTAGGTGTGGGGTGTTACAAGTGGTATTAGTTTGTTCGGTCCTTTGGAGTTGATTCTCGGATTTGGTTTTGACATTTGTTTCGCTATACTCCTTAAGTTGGGATGGTAGTAAGGTGTAAGAATGTCGGAACATGGAATGTATAGAATAAAAGGATGTAGCTAACCATTTTATGCAGAAATTCAAGTTACTAGGGAGTTGGGTACATAAGTGTTTTGGAGACACTTATAGGCATTTGATATCTCATTTTCATGGGTGTAGCCAATGAGATGACTATGGCATGCATGGTAGAAATGACTTCCCACTAGGATTCATATTTCATTGGGGTATAATGATCTATGGGCTGAACTGAGAAATGGTTTTTTTGAAGAACTATAATGTGAATAAATTGGTATTTTGAAAATGGTTTGGTTTTCAAAATGGTGAAACATGACACATGTGGAAAATGTGAACTAGTGGAAAGAATTGTTGTGACGGTGTTGTGTAATGTAATTTGAAATGGGATTTTGTGATGTCTACAGAAGTGAGACTCATGGTTGTTTGTTTTCTATATATAAAAAATGGCACTGGGTAGGCATCGTAGAGACCAACAAGAGGAGGCTGCTGAGAATGTGGTAGCACCTGAGCCTCAGGTGAACCAGAAGCTAGTGCAAAGCATAATGCAATCATTCCAAGCTGTGGAAAATGGGAACAAAGTGGATGAACCAAGGGATGTGGATCATGCAGTTCAGTTTCAAAAGCAGAATCCTCCCATCTTTATGGGTGATTCAGAGCCAGACAGGGCAGAAGCATGGTTGAATAGAATGAACAAGATCTTCGAGTTCTTGGGAACACCAGTAGAGTTAAAAGTGAAGTTGGGTACGTATATGTTGGAAGATCTTTCCCTTTAGTGGTGGGAGTTGGTAGTCCAAGTGGGGACGAATCAAGGTATGATGTGGGAAGGTTTTGAGGAATTGTTTAACAAAAAATTCTACCCGCATAAATTTCAGAATTCAGCGTACGACTGATTTTTTCAGTTTGAAGCGAGAGGTTATGTATGTGATGGAGTATGCAGCTAAGTTCATGAACTTAGTGCAGTTTTCACCTGAGGTGGCGGGTAGCATGTCATTGAATTCAAGGATCTTTGAAGCGGGGTTATGGTAAGAAATCTGTTCAAAGATAGAGGTGTGGTGTATTGATGATTATACAGAGATGGTGAATAGATCCTTGGTGGATGAGTAGGATCTGTTGGGAGCTCTGGGCAGGGGAAGCATGGTGGTACCCATGGGAAATATTGGGAACTCTAACGCTGGGTCCAAGAAAAGGAGGGACACTTATTTCCAAGGTGGGAATATGACAAATAATCTGATAGAAGGATCAGTAAATATTCTTCCAAATCCACAGAGCAAGCCGGGATGTTTTCAGTGTGGTCGTATGAGCCACATCAAGTGGGATTGTATGGCACAACCTCAAGCATGTTAAAATTTTAAGCAGATGGGGAATCTGCAACGTTATTGTCGGAATACTCTAAGGTAGGGTGCGCGTGACACTCCTCAGGGATCGTAGATGTTGTATGCGTCAACGAGAGGGGGACTATAGCATACCCCTCGTCATCAGAGTAAAGTGGGTCATGGTGATTCTTGGAATACCACGACGCCTCAGCAGAGCAATAAAAAGAAGAGTGTGGCAAGAAAACATGTGTTCAGAGCTGAGCAGGTTGTGGTGGATGATCATTCGGGACCATCCATGGTGTGAGGTGCTATTCTTATAAATTCTACATTGATGCAAGTGTTGTTTGATACGAGTGCTTCACACTATTTTATTCCTGCACGTTTTGTTGATTTGCTGGGTTTAAGGGTAGAAATTATGCCCTCGGTTTTGAAACATCAAACTCCTCTGGGGCGAAGAGAGTGTTAAGACTTCTTTTGTAGAGAATGTTGTATCGTTGTGGGAGAGGTTGAGATAGTGTGGAATTTCTCAATGCTTGGGATGGATGGGTATGATGTAATCTTGGGAATGGATTGGTTGGTGGCGTTTAAGTCCCACATCGATTATGATGGGTGGAGAGTTTATTTTACGACACACGATGGTGTTAGACATCTATTTAGACGAGATAGGCATGAAAGGCAGGGTGCAACGAGTTTGTTGGCACCAACAGTGGGTACATTATCATATCAGTTGGTGGTGTTGTCATTGAAATTGGTAAAGGGTGTTGAGTAGAGTGTTCCTCTAGCAGTGGTGGATCAGTTCATTGATGTTTTTCTTAATGAATTCTCTGGGTTACCTCCCGTAAGAGAAGTCGATTTTACGATTGATCTCCTTTTGGGGACCAGTCCTATCTCACTTTCGTCTTCTCGGATGACACCAGATGAATTGCGGGAAGTGAAAGTCAAGTTGGAAGACTTAGAAAACAAAGGTTTAATCTGGCCTATCACGTCTCTGTGGGCAGCGCCGGTGTTGTTTGTGAAAAATGTTGATCGAACTTTGAGGATATGTATTGATTATCGTAGACTTAACCAAGTTACAATAAAGAATAGATATCCACTTTCACGAATTGATGATTTTTTTGACCAGTTGAGGGGATCCTAGTGGTTCTCCAGGATCGACCTGAGGTCGGGATATCATCAATTGCGGGTGAGTAAGGAGGAAATTCCTAAAACATCTTTCAGAAGTAGATATGGCCATTATCAATATGTGGTTATGCCCTATGGTCTATCGAATGCGCCAACCGTGTTTATAGCATTGATGAATCAGATATTTCAGGGATATCTAGATTTATTTGTGGTGGTGTTCGTGGGTAATATTCTGGTGTATTCAAAGATAATGGTGGAGCATGAGCATCTCTGGGCGGCAGTGCTGGGGATCTTGAGGGATCATCAGTTGTATGTCAAAATTTCAAAGTTTGACTTTGGGATATAGGAAGTTTGTTTTTTTGGCCATGTGATTTCTGAAAGGGGTTTTTCAGGGGATCCTGAAATGATAGAGGATATTATCTCGTGGCAACTTCCAAAGATTGTGTTTGAGATATGGGTTTTTATTTGTATAGCTGGGTATTATCGGTGTTTTTTTCGTGATTTTTCACTTTTGACTTCTCCAAAGATAGCTTTTACATGAAATAATGTTCCATTCCAATGGAATGAACAGTGTCATAATTGTTTCGAATAGCTAAAAAATCAGCACCAATCATAGATTTTCCATAATTGGGAAAAGGGTAGGTGGTGTATTGTGATGCATCAGGATCGGGGTTAGGGTGTATTCTCATGCAAGGGAATAATATGGTTGTGTATGGCTCACAGAAGTTGAGATTTCATGAGAAGAACTACCCAGCTCATGATTTGGAGTTGGCAGTAGTGCTCCATGCTTTTAAAGTGTGGCGGCATTATCTCTTTGGTGACAAGTTCACGGTATATACAGATCATAAGAGCTTGAAAAACATTTTCTCACAAAGAGATTTGAACATGAGGCAATGGAGATGGATGAAATATCTCCAGATGTTTTATTTTGACATGATGTACACACTAGGTAAGGGAAATTCAGTGGCAGCTGCATTAAGTAGAAAATCATATGCTCAGGTGGTGAAACATGCATCAGATCAGTGGCAGTTGATGTCGGTTATAGCTTATATGTGGTTGGAATGTAAGGACCAAGGTGATAGAGCAGTCTTCTTCCGGGTTTTTTTGATTCCTAACTTGGTTGGCCCTACTAGAGAGGCAAATATATCTGATTATGAGTGTGTGACCATGGGGTCAAGACTCAATGGTGGGGAGATCATTGAGGGTTGGCAACTGAATACAGATTTAGTTTTGTGTTTTCTGAATTGGATGGTTGTACCAGTTGCATGCCAGGAGGATATTGTCTAGTCTTATCATTATCCCATGTGGTTTGATTATCCTAGAATTCCGAAAATGTATAAATCATTGAAAGGAATGTTCTGGTGGGATGGAATTAAAAGAAGTGTTGATGAGTTTGTTTCGAAATGCTTGACTTATCAGCAGATCAAGGTAGAGCATCAGAGGCTAGAAGGAATGTGGAAGACTTTACCAATCCCTATTTGTAAGTGGGAGCAGATAGTGATGAGTTTTTTCACAGGTCTCCCAAGAACGGTCAAGAAGCATGATACCATTTGGGTGATAGTGGATCGGCTAACGAAGTCGGGCCATTTCTTCCCGATTTGTGAATCTCATACGGTGGAGGATCTGTCCAAAATCTATATCCAGGAGGTGGTAAAGATGCATGGTGTTCCGGTTTCGATTGTATCAGATAGAGATCCGAGGTTTACGTCTCGTTTCTGTAAATCCTTACAGAAATCCCTTGGAACACAGTTGAGGATGAGTACGGTGTATCACCATTAGACGGATGTTCAATCCGAGAGAATGATAAAAACTCTGGATGATATGTTGCGGGATTGTGTCATGGATTTTGGTGGATCATGGGAGGAGAACTTGTAGTTGGTTGAGTTCTCATACAATAACAGTTATCAAGAATCCATACAAATGGCTCTGTTTAATGTATTGTATGGGCGGCCGTGTGGTTCTCCACTATGTTGGGTGGAAACGGGTGAGTCTTCGATGGTTGGACCGAGCCTTGTCCAAGAGACTATGGAGAAGATCATGTTGATCGGGAAGAGAATGGAGACGGCTCAGATTCGTCATAAATCATATGTGTATCATTGTCGATGGCTGTTGTTGTTCGTGGTGAGTGATCATGTGTTCTTGAGGATCTCTCCTAGGTTAGGACATCGTTGGTTTGGGAATCAGAGAAAGTTATCTCCAAGGTATATTGGGACTTTTGAGATTATTGAGCAGGTTAGTGAGGTGGATTATTTTTTGGCTCTTCCACCTAGGTTCAGTGCGGTGCACAATGTGTTTCATGTGTCGTAGTTGAAAAAGTATCATCCGGATCGTGACCATGTGATTCGATGGGATCATGTTGAGCCCGAACCGGATGCTTCATTGGTTCACGTGCCAGTTCGGGTTTTGGATAGGCAATAGAAAGTCTTGCATGGTAAAAGCATCGGTTTAGTTTGTGTTTTGTGGAAACATGGTCAGATTCAAGAGGAGACATGGGAGCTGGAGAAAGATATGGTCGAGCAGTGGCCCGTGCTCTTTCGGTAAAGGGCTGGTTCACTACTTTCCGAGGATGGAAAGTCCAAATGTAGGGATAATGTAGCACCCCATGTTTGAGGGATGTGGCCTTTTTTATGAATTTTATGTGTTTAAAGTTCTTGGGATGAGTTGGGAAGAGTTTGGGAGAGCTTGGAATGGTTTTGGATGAGTTTGGAGGCTTTTAACGTGGTACACGGTTTGAGTACGGTTAGTAGAAACTGTATGGATCCCCCAAGAAACCGTGCGGACTCTTGTTCTTGAGACAGTAGGCCTCGCACGGCCAGCACACAATTTTCCAAACCATTCGAGGAAACCATGCGGACCCTAGCTCTCAATGTAGTGGCGTGCTTACTATTTTCCAAACCATGCAGACTAACCGTGCGATCACTTAAAGATAGTGTTTTTTAACCTAGGCTCCATCGAGATTCCCTCATTTCACTCCTCTCTTCCTCCAACTCGAGCCCCACATGGGATTTTGGGTTCTCATGGGTTAAGGGTGCTCTCCCACTCATTTTGGAAGGGTTTTGAAGAGGATTCATGGTGGTTTGAAGGTGACTGCTTCTGGGTAAGTCTCTCCTATTCCTTCTCTAGTGTTTTTATATTTATCTACATCCCTCTCTTTATTTTTTTTTTCTATATCAATACATTTTGTGTGTAGATCTAGGGTTGGGTATGCCTTAGATGTTAATATTAAGGCTTGCAGATGTTAGGGAAAGGGACCTAGAGAGGTTTCAGTGGTGCGTTTTCCGGATTTGAGGTGCAGTTGTTCGTGGGCCAATTTCTCAGAAACCCTAAAGGTAGGTGGATTCTCTCTCGACTCCACTTGGTGAGAACTAGTGGTACCTTGTTGCAATTAATTTTTGTGATGAAAATTAATTGTGAATTGATTATATGAAATTGGTTGGAAATCCCTTGGGTGTTGTTTTGGGGATTTTTGTGAAAAAAGGTGTTTTATGGTGAAATTCTATTCTAGTGGATTTTAAAGTGAATATTTTAAAATGGGACGATATGGTTGATTTGTGAAAATGATTGATGGAAAGGGTTTTCAATTAAAGGTTTTTTTATTGAAATGTTTTTTGGCATGGAAAATGGTTTTCAAAAAATGGATGATTTATTGAAATGGATTGATATGAAATGGAACTTGGTGGATTGCATAATGTTGTGACCTTAGTGGGTTATATGCTTGGTTTGGTAGGGTTGGGTTGTTGTGTGGAAGTGGCGAGAAGTACCTCTTTAAAAAGGAGATGGATAGTGGATGAAAGGGACACCATCTAAGGACAAGTGGATGGGAAGTGCCACTAGCTGTAAATGGATGAAACGGGTGGGATGAAAGCTCCACTGTTAAGGTTGTTTTGTTGTGAATTGATTTTAAAGATGGAATTTTTGTGCTAACATATAAATGTTGAGATGGATTGTGGATTGTTGTTGGTATTTTCTTTGGTTTCTTGGGTTGGGTGTGATGTCTTGGTAAGAGCATGGTTGGATTTATGGTAATGATTGCACTTGTGATTATTTTATATAAACTGCTTTATATAAATGTGCTAATGGTTTTATCCTAGTGGCGTGTGTCGGGAAGTAATTTGGGGAAATCCTACCGAGTTTTAGTAATCACCCCCTGCTTTGGCACTGTGTTGTCTTTGCAGATGTTGTGTACCGTGACATGGTAAAAGGTAAGGCATCTCCCTCCATTAGTGGAACATTGTGATGTCATGGTGTAGCTTGGAGCTTGGTGCTTGGTGTGGAGCTGTGGAGGTGTCATGGATCATGATGTCTGTTGTTTAGTTTCCACTTTGTACTCTGATGTTTTTGTACATGTTTGGTTGTACTGGTTTTGGGTGGTGTTTTGGAACAACTTGGTTGTCCTTGGAAATACATGCTTGAATGTTTTGGTTGACATGCATCATATAATGGTTGTTATGGATTGTTGGTTGGTTTTGTCTGAAGGGAAAATTGTTTCCCAATTTGATCTAGAATCCCTTAGCATTTATTTCCAGCCTTTGGCGCCTTGGGAACATCGCTTAAGGCCAAGTAGCCCTCACCTCCTCCTCAATCCAATGAGGTAGGGGCGAGGTGTTACACATCGCCATGATTGAATTTTATAAATCAAGACATCTCGGGTGATGTTTTTTTTAGCATAATGAGGGGGGAATATGATAGATGAAGATGAATTATCCCATTAGCATAACATTATTCTAGTATATTTATGGTACTATATATTTTATTCCATTTGAATGAAGAGATGATTGTAAGGAAAAAAGATCAAAGAAAAATGAAAATGATAGAAAAGAAGAGATAAATTTTACCTCTTGAATTATCCTTCCTTCAGAGCCTATGAAGGGAATAAGATTTGGACTTTTTTATAAGACAAAGGGAAGATGGTCATGAAGAAGGAGAATGGGGGGATATTTTCTCATAATTTTGAGAATGCACCTAGATTGAGGGGTGTGAAGATAAGAGGGTGTAAGAGGTGGTATTTATAGTGGAGGGGAGGAGGGTTTCCTTAAAATTTTAATCACTAGTTTATTATTTTACCATAAGACATGAAATTATGATGATGACATGAAAAAAATAGAAATATGTGCATATAACTTCGAACCATTGGTTTTAAATCAACTAAACTTCATCAATGACTCAATAAATCAATTATTTAGCATTTATTGAAAATTATCTTTTTTTATTATTCATCAAAATTCAAGTACTTCAGAAAAATCCCAAAAAATCACCCAAACAATTTTTGGATGTATTGAATCCAAAAATAAAGTCAATTTTAGATAAAACTTCTAAATATGATTAATTTATTTTTTAATTATGATCATAGTTTACTTGAAAATTACAGCTTTTAAAATATTTATTCACTTATTACAAAACATAACCACATCATACATTAACATAAATCCTATATATATACAATCACAGGTGAGGTTACTATTTATAAGGTTATGTTAATATTCATAAGGGTAAATTTACTATTCACCGAAAATTATGTTGGTCATATCAAGCTCTAAATAACATATTGATCACAACCATATATGTCATATTTTCGAAATTCAAATCATATGAGTGGAAAAATTATGTTTACAGGATTGGTTAAAACAAGGTGGTGTTTTTAGAGACTTAGTGTTTCATGAATTCAAAAATAAGTTTATTTGAAAAATATTGGGGGGTTACATTATCCCCTCCGTACAAGAAATTGGTCCTCAAAATTTTATATTTCACATTGAAAGTTATTGGTTGTTACTTGATAATTTCCTAGAAAAAAACACATATCAGAAATAGGTTTAATAGAATATATTCCTTAAAAAGATTAAGGGAAAATAGGTGGTCAAAATAAAAATAAAAATAATAAAAAAAATAAATTAATAAAATAAATTAATCAATAATTTATCCTTTCAAATGTATTGTCATTTATTTAAAACCTAGGCATAGAAGAAAAACACAAACTATGAATTTCTAGTGATAGAAAATAGGTTCATATAAAATTAGATTACCACAAAACCATAAACTACAGTTATAAAAAAACTATTAACATTATCAAGGATTAGGATAATAGAAAAATATTTATGACTCTTTTTTGTATAGTTTAGGGATTTTCTACTCTAAAATTGTATAAATATACGTTTATATTTAATAAACAAGATATTATCCTTAAGTTTCTCTTTGAACTGTATATATATCATCTCCTAGCATATGATTCATTATATGGTGTCATTAACCTCTGAAATCTCCATAATGATCAATTTCATCCATTTCATAAATGGTTAAACATTCCAAAAGATTAGGACCAAATTCTTTAGAACCATTCCCATAGTAGTTATTACTATCCAATTTACCTTATCTATATATATCATCTCTCTATTATGAAATTTAAATCTTAGTATTGTGAACATAATAAGGGTTTTTTATCCCTCAATCATATATTTTACAAAAGTTTGACCCACTTTTGATTGAATTTTCCTTAGTACCATTAATCAAACGACCTAAAATCTTTAAGGAAAATGTATTGTGGTAAAATCCTCACTTATTTTATATTTATTATAACTACTTCATTATTTGAAAAATATTCACAATAAATTTCTATTGACTAGGCATATTAATCATTCCACTCCATCTGTGGTATTATCATATCTTTATCATTGTCCAGTAACTTCATTTGGAGCATATTCCTTTTACTCATGGGACATTGATTCGCATAGTGTGACATCTCCTTGCAGTCAAAGCATTGTACATTAGAAACTATTTTCTTACACAAGAAATAACGATATTGGTGTAATTTTTCCCCACACATATAACAAAATCTCATTCCCTTCAAGTGTTTACCAGAATGATTATTTCCATAGAAATCACATGTGGGAAAACCCTTCGTTCCATTCTTCCATTTATCCATATTTTTTCTACCATCCACTTCTTATATTGATTCCCTTCAAATCCATAGGTCTCAGAGAATTATTTACATACCATGTTAAGACATGATACTATTTCCTCATGTGATGAGGACACAAGGGATACTATCATCCATTAAAACGATGGCTTAAGAACCTAAAATATATGAACCTTTTTACTCTTTTCATCACATGAATTGGTGATGTTCTCATTCCCCCTACTAGCTGTTATTTTAAATAAATTCCATATACTGATTTAGATCACAAAATTATGAACTCAATATAACCCTAAATGCGGTATAATACACAACATAAATTTATCCATCAAAAATTTTTGTAGCTAATAATTTATATTCATTAGGGACATAAATCATTCCTAATGGATTGTAAAGAAAATGTGGACTAACATATGTGTATCCCACCGAGAGTGTCAAACAAGGTGTGTAGGAAGGAACACTGTCTTATACTAGGATACCCTGAGTGAAGACCAAAACACATTTTTAGAGATGTTACTCAAAGTCACATCTATTCAAGAACCCCATCCACTTCAAGTATTGAGACATGTATTTAGTTCCTAGGATGATCCAAATAATCTATTCCTTACCAAAATCAAGGTATTTTCTTGTATGTGTATATTCCAGTTCATATTAGTGTTTTGTTCCCTAATATACATTTTCTAAATCTAGTTTCCATGTTTTCTACTAATCTTCTTCTAATACAAATTATAATGCCCTGACCCTAGAAACCCGAAGCCAGTGCATTACTTTTTTACTTTGGCTTGATTACAAGGAATGAAATCCCAAATTACCAATCAGTTTAATAGTTTTTAATAAACTAGATACATACATGGAACCCATTATACATTGTTAGAGGGAAAAAATGATACATAATAAAAACTAATAAACTGCATCCTAAAAACTCAATAAATTATCTTTGGTTCATAAACTTGGCATGAAAAAAATGAAATTTTTGAACTCAAATGATCATTAAGGGTATGAAACACAACATTAGATATGATAAACATAAAAATTAGGCTTGGTGAATAAATAAAACACATTCTCTTAAAAATAAACATTGAAATATTATGGTAGGAATAAGAGTTGAATAAATAATTCTATAATAAAACATAATCATGGGTATTATAGTAGTCGAAAAACCACCTAAACATTCAATTACAAGTTTTATAATGAGGTAAATTCATATTATGTACATCATAACCATATCTTCAAGGCCTCCTTCCAAGACTATAAATATTCATTTTGTCAATGCCTTATGCCAAAACCTTTGTTCATCTCATGAGACCTACTAATGAATAAAGGGGGTTTAGAGGGCCTCAACCATCACATAATATATACAATGCATTCCTATTTTGAATGGGGATAAATTTAAAAAACATATACATTCATATTGAATCTAACATATTAAATGTAAATAACTTTCCCAAGTCATTAAACATAAACACTTCCTATTCTGCGTAATATGGTGAATGGTATCAAGATAGAACATCCACATTATAACTGATAAAAAATCATTAAAATAATATTTTTTATAAGATATTATTTGAGATAAATTTCTATGAAATACAAGATTCATCAAAGGAAGTTGACATAAATAAATATACTTTTAAATGAGACAATTGAAAAATTCTTTATCAAACAATCCTTAAACATTTCAAAGTGTCCCATAAAACCTTGAAACATTAAAATAATAATCCTTTATAATATGATTAGAATAAAGAAACTATTAATAAGATATTAAAATGGGTATTAAATAAACCACATGAAAGGAATAAGTGTTTAACAATGCATATATCTCATAAATGTTAAAGTGAGGTGAGAAAAATAAATTTTACATAAGAAAGAAGAGTTTTTTGGAAAATCATTTGTATTTGGAATAAATCTGGTTTTAAACACCAATATAATAGAAAAAACAGTATGGACATTGAGATTACATTTTATGTATAACTTTTGTCCCACTAAAGCTAAATATGTAAAAAGTCGTTTTAAATAGGCTTTGGAATTAAAACATTTTAGTGCTGTATAAGAAATTCATTAAAGAGATTTTAATGAGAAAATCCATTTTTTTCTTTCATAAACTCCTAAATTAACTCAAATAGATATTTAAAGTTGAAATTGTTGATTCTATAACGTTATATATGTCATAAAATATATTATATATTGAAATTCAAAAAGGTAAGAATTTTAGAAATTCCATTACATCGGGCTAGATTTTCAGAAGATTTTTTGAAAGATTTTTTTGAAACACGTTACTACAAATAAATTTAATAAGGATTATGATTGGTGAACATATATTGAACAATAAAATTGAACTTAAAATGAGTATATAAGAATAAATAATAATTTCATTGAGGTTATTAGAGAATAAAAGAAACCTAAATGAAAATAAACGTTCGGGTAGAAAACACTTAAAACATTGTAAACAATTAAATCATATGCCTAAAAATTAATAATCATAAAATGATAAATTGAATATAATTAAAATAAATAGATTAAAGTTATGAAACATAATTTGGAAGTATACATACACCATACACAAGTAGTAGTAGTGAGGATAGAATATCTCACAAAAATGGAAGTGAGATGAAGAAAACCTTATAAACATTTTGGCATGGTAACATGTGTTATTGTGAGGGATTAATGGGAAGTAATAGGGTATAACATCATTAATATATCATAAGATAAATTATTTGGGATTTTTGTAAATCTATATCATTATTATTAATTAAAAATAAAATGACACAACATATGGGGGATTCTTGAATATAAGTGAGACAGATGATCCCTTAAGTTAAATCTGAGGGTGTTCTTCACATGACCATAATGACATGAATAACCAAATCTGGGTCATTATTTATCAATTCCATAACCCTTATACGTTTTTTTGGTATATGATGACTTTATTATGTTCATTAATGGCATTTTAAATGGGTTAAGGGATTCAATCTAATGGTCCTTCAGTGATCACTCAATAATAAAAGAGTATGGTTATTCATGTAATATGGGAGTTAAAGTATAGAATTGATTTTATATGTTAGTAATTAACATTTATAATATTACATGGTTATAAAATTCATTTGGTTATTTGTTGTGAAGTTGAATAATTATATAGAACATTAATGAGAAATGGTTTGATTAATTTGGTGATTTTTCTCACAATTACCTTATTTTATATTATTATTATACATCATGAGTGAATAATGATTCTAGAACATTACATAAATTAAAATACTTATATAATAGTTTTGTTCAAATATAAAAATTGTTTTGAAACCAGAGATGAAGAAGTTAAATCAAATTGAATGCATTTTCATCCTTGAATTTGATATATCAACACATCTCAAAAGATGTTCTGTTTTTGGAATAATGAGGGGGTATGAGAGATAAAGATGAATTATCCCATTAACATAAAAAATTATAGTATATTTATGGTAATATATTTTCCATTCCATTAATATGAGGATATGTAAGGAATGAAAAGAGAACAAAGGAACATGAATATGAAAGAAAAGAAGAGATGAATTTTACCTGTTGAATTATCCTTTCTTGAGAGACTTTTAAGGGAAGAGAATTTGGACATTTTATAAGACCAAGGGTTGATGTTCATGGGGGAGAATATTGGGTGGACATTTGAGAAGAATTTTTAGATGGTTCAAGGCTTGAGTGGAGTGAAGAAAATATGGTGGAAGAGGTGGTGTTCATAGTGTAGTGTATGATGGTTTTCATAATATTTTAATCAACAGTCTATTATTTTTCCATATAACAATAAATAGTGACGATTCCATTAAAAAAACAGTAATATGTGCATATGAGTTCGAAACACTGGTAAATATATTAGAATATCATCATCAATGACTTAATAAATCAGTTATTTAGCATGTATTGAAAATTATCATATTTTACTATTTACCAAATATTCAAGTATATAGTAAAAATCCTAATATTTCACCCTAACTATATTTTGATATGTATAATAAAAAAATTATGTCCATTTCCAAAAATAATTTTCAAAAATGTTTTTTAAATTTTTAATTATGATCATAATTCACTTGAATGATATAGTTTTTGAAACATTTATTTACTAACTCCAAAACATAGGTACATCATACTTTCACATAAATTCTATTTATATACTGTCATAAGCAAGGTTACTATTCATAAGGGTAACATTATAATTCACCATAAATTATTTAGGTCATATCAGACACTAAATAACATACTGATCGCAACTGTGTATGTCAGATTTTTGAAATTCAATCGTAGGTGTGGTAAAATTATGTTTACTATCTAGCGTAAAACAAAGTGGTGTTTTGTAGAGACTCAATGCTTCATGCATTAAATATTAAATTTATTTTCAAAATAATGGGGTGTTTCAAATAACATATGATTTGTTATGGAATAGATCATGGTTAAAAATATTAGACCATATTAAAGGTAAAATTTAACGTGCACATCGATTGGGATGATACTAAATTATATGGATCATTATATATGAATACTAGTCTAAATTATAAGAATATAGGATTGCATAAATAACAAAGGAAATTTAATATGGCCTTTTTTATTGTCCCGCATTGTTTGGAAAGGTAAATATTATTTCTAAGAGACTAATTTATAATATTTGTATTCAATACACAACACTGTCAGTTGTATTGATTTTATATACATTGAATGATAGAAGTAGATGGACCAACACTAACATTAGAGAACTACATACTCTCCTAAATGTTATGATACCAAAAGAAAATGAAAGTCCATGTGGAAGAAATGATTCAAAATGACTTCTATATTCAATGAGAATGATCTCTAAAAAATAAATTGTTTTCTAAATGATAATATTTCATTTCACAAGGTCCATGAATCACTTATAACATGGAAAAAGTTTGGCGTGGATCGATAAAATAATAACAAGTCATGTCCTTCAATTTTTTTTTCATAATTTCCTATCATTCCATGGATTAATGACAATATAGATGATATGAATCTATAAATCAAATTGAATGGAATACAGATTCATGAAGTAAATATGGGAAACTATGTCATCCAGATAATTCTCCTCAGTAGAAGGAAATCAATTAATAGTATCCAAAATTTGGAAACTAGCCAAGAATAATTCATATTCTTTTTTCTATATATGGAATTCATCGTTTTGATATACATAGTAATACTCACAACACATGGACTATCGTATTAGTAAATTATTACTTTCATACATGGTTATGCATGAAGTGAAAATATATTATGTTTTCTCTTCTAAAATATAGACCAAAGAAACACAAAAATGATATTGATTTCTATTAGGCTCCATTGATTAAAGATCTATAATTGATGTGGGATACATGTGTTACAAAAAATGATACTCGTAGAAATGAAGAATTCACATTGATGGCCATGTTGTACAGGATGATAAATGAATTTCCTACTTATAAAAATTGTTTAGGAAATATTATTAAAGAAATGTTGGTGTGTCCCATTTGTGAATAATACATACACTCAGTTTGATTGAAAAATACCTAAGAGATGGTGTTTTAATGAAATAAATAAATTTTATCTTGAAACTATAAATACCAATATTTGATGATAGCATTTTGTGGGAATAAAAAAAGGTACAAAACTATATCCACCAATATGTGATCGACTATTTTATAAATAAAAATATATATACACTATATTTCGTAACCATTTAAAAACCTATCTCAAATCTGGTTTAAAAATGAGATCAATTATGTTTTTATTATCATATTGTAATTATTTATACATTAGATAGTTACATGATATCATTTATGTTGGAAATAATTTTTTGATAGTGTTATTGGCACATTAGTAAATATTACTGAAAAAATAAAATATTTAATTAAGGCTAGGATTGACATGATTAGCATGAGGATAAGGTGAGAGTCGAAATATGAAACGGATAAAGGGAACACATTTCTTCTTCTTGCAGCTTACACTCTCTCCAGAATAGAAAAATTGAAAATTTTCCTTTTTATTTTCATTAATAGTTTAATATATATAAATTTTTATTCAAAAAATATCAATAATTTAATGTCAATGAATAATTTATATTTATATTAAATAAAATAACAATACTCCTATTTTTTGATGAAATATTTTATTCTCATTTCATTATATTACATTCTTCCTAAAAATGAATGACATACATTAACCAAACACAACCTATTTTTCAAAGTTATGTGTAGTAATTTTATAGACCTAGCGATGTTTCCAATCATTAATAATTAGTTTTTAGTAATACTGTGTGAATTGGAGATGTTATTCGCGCAATTATTCTTTTATATAACAGTCTACCTAATGGCTCACTTAGTTAGAGATGATGACCAATGTAGTACATTCCAATACATATTGATGTACCCCATTAGATGGTATATGAATATTTGTAAATGGTATTTCATGAATAAAATTGGAAAAAATGTTGTATTGTAGAATAACATATTGTTGATGAATCTGCTGAATTATATTCCAATTTACTATCATATGTTGACTAAATCGGTCTACAAATGTATCGTAATAGATGATACCTTATGGTCGAAGGTATATCTAGAACATATTTTTTTATAATTACAATTATATTGTGGAATCAAGTACACCATTACAATTTACATATTAGTGAAGATGTATATATATGAATTGAAGCCAAAATATAAATTCTTAGATATTTTAATTCATCATTTTCTAAAATATGGATATCAAATACACATAATCAAAAGTTTATAATATTTTTATGATATCAAATTTATAATGAGTTTTTTGAAATTATAAATCCAAAGGCTGAATGAGTTTTTATGGATAGTTAGGGGACCAAAATAAAATATTATATATTACACTATTTTGGTCATCAATGTTTACATTTTCTATAAAAAACTGGATCACGATAGTAGGATGAAAAGTATTGGAGTTACACTTGTCATATAAGTGATGAAAATATATCATTCCAAGGATATAAATCCAATTTATTTAAATATGCCATATTTTTTTATTTACTAGATATATGTGTTTGATTATAAAACGTTTTAAATGATATTTGTTTTGTTTCAAATGGGTTTACAATAGAAGTGTAGTGAAAGGTCCTGAAATTGGATTTATTAATGTAAATTTCAATGTGTAAGGGGAGAACGACGAGTCATTCATAATGGAATGAAAAGTAGTGAATCTATTTTATGTCTCATATCAAGAGATAAAGAATTGGTGAATTGTCATACTAGAGACAAAAAAACTGAAGGTTTATATAAAAATTTAATTAAGGATAACTCTTTCATTTGGAGATCATATTAATATCATATTTTTTCCAATGTAGATAATATATTTTACATTAGTGGTGACCACATATAAGTTATTTTGATTCTCTATAAAGGATCCAAATCCCTTGAAACATAGAAAAATAAATAGAGTTTAATATTTTGGTTAAATGTTTTTAATATTTTTTGGTTTTTCTCATAATATTATTTGTTCCTCACTATATTAAAATAATCCATGTTAACTGTTTAACTACTCATGCAGACAATGTCATTTTCTGATGATGATGTTTTAAATTCTTGGGGAGAAAATACTATTGATGCTAAAATTGTAAAATTTTTAAGGGATCAACAACATGTTGAAGAAAGAAAATCAAGAATGACTAAAACATCACGCCATTGAATAACATTATCAAGGATAGAATTAAATGTGTAAAATTATTGGTTGTTTCAAATAAATACGGAAAACCTATTCACCCCAAAAAGTCAATGTTCATTAGTCATGTTGGGGTCATAATGGGGATGGATTTGATGATTGATATAGATTTTTAGTTCCACATCTATATTGCAATGAATGAGGAACATTGGTAAGATATTAAGGTAATGTTATGATATACATTTTCTATTTTACAAATATTGTATAAGGAAATATTGATTTACTTTTCATTATTCCCTGTATAGTTTATTAAATTTAGAATATTTTCATAAGAAATATGTCATAATGTCCAATGCATAATACCATACAGTCTTCATGACTCTTCTTGAAATGTTAATTCTTAGGTATGTTTAGGGGAAAGTAATTCCCCACACAATAGTTAGTTATACATACATTATAAAGTCAAAAACATGGAATTATTTAATCAGTCATCAAGATAAGAAATCTATTCAAGATCATTTTAATGGATTTTATTTTACATTACATTATTTATTTTATCTAACATGATAAAAAAAATTAATTTATGAAATAGAAAAAGAATTATAAAAATAAAGAACATTTATAAAAACCAATGCTCCCCTACCAAAATGAAAGGATGGGTTACAATTCAATATAGATGAAATTGGTATGTATTTTTAATCAAAAATAAATTTTTTTGTGATATAGAATGACATATGTTCCTTTTTTATAGGTATACTGATGAATCAAATTCCAAAGTATATTTCATCTAACATCATATTCTATGGAATGATTCTTGCATAAAAATATACAGAAAAATAGTCGATGAAAATAAAAAATATGAATTGGAAAAATGTCTATTGATAGAATAATATTAATTTTTTATAAATTATAAAAATGTTAAATAAAAATAGTTTTTGATATTTATTTTTTTAATGATGTTTAGACACAAGAATCGGCAATGACCATAACATAATAAACAATACTATCAATGTATTTGGATCGAACAGAAAAATATGTATGTGTTGGAGGATTACGTTTTAGAGTGTATCCTCCAACATATTTAAAGATTATAATCCTTATAATAATACACGTAATATAATGAAATTATTTCAGGAAAAAAAGATTCTTTTCATGGAATTATTGTCTTGTCATTTTGGGAAAACCAATATATGTGGAAAGATCAAAGTTAACTAGTGGTGGAAATATTATCCTTACATAATGAACTGAATTACCCTACTAGTTTTGAGGCTAGTCATTTGCCTAAACTGCATATGTTACCCAAGGTAATCAATTGTTTCATTATTTTTTTCCTAAAATTGAATAAAAAAACTTATAATGACATTATATTATTAAAACTCTATAGGGTAATGTATTATGTGACATATATTTTTGAAAACCCACACACCAACATATTTTTAGGGGTATAGTGTATTATATCCTTGGACAAAATATAAAAAATAATTATCTCCCAAAATATCACATGATTTTAGGTATTGAGGTATCCCTACTGATGACATCTGTGTTTCATATTCCACATTATAATCCAGATATTAAAATGATTAATGATGGTTTTGAAAATTTCATAACTTGGTCATCTAATATTATAATGATACATGTGTTATGACGTTAACAAATTTATTATTATTAAATAAATATACAAATTAATGAAAACAAGTCTAAAGTGAGGTATTATATTACAAATGGATAATGAAACAGGTAAATAAATGGTCAGATAAAGACAATATAGTGAATTAATCATGAAATCAAAAGGTCCTTTTAGGGGTACCATCTTCCCACCAATTACTGATTAAAATTTATTATCATTTCAATATTTTGTATATACAACCTTAAGAGATTAAAATATGTCTTAAATTACATATAAATAATGATTATTTTTAATGTCCATTATGGACATTGTTAGTCTGGTGTGTATAAATGATATTCTCATGTTTGAATGTTTGGGAGTCTCAATCTTCAATACATACCTAAGGTAATTTTTCAAAATATTTCTTTCCCAATAGTGATATAATATGTTCATTAATGTTAATGAATATTTATATTTTCTATATTCATTTGTATCACAACTTTATAAATGGAAACTGTGTTAAACATGATCTAGATTCATTAATCCCTATATCATTTCTACGCATGAAACTTCTTAGGAGAGGGAATATAATGGTATGAAGAAGCAAAATCTATACAATGCATTTGGGAATAAAATTACAAAATATATACTCTTTTTATGACTCTATTGCAAGGATAAAACTATAAAATCTAATCCCATTATATATATATATCATTATTTTTTTCTTAAGCAGCTGTGGATGTTGATTGTAGTTAATACAGATACAGAAAACCTTTATTCTTTGGATATAATGCCTGGATATCCAAAAATCATCCACACATGAGGTGTATTGTGAATTTTTAATACACTAAAATCAATAATTTATAGATAAAATTAAAATTTTATGTTTCAGACTATGTTTTAACAAGATTTTTTTAATATAGGGAAGTATTTAAAAATATTCTAAATCAAGGAATGACTTTTTTATGGACATAAAATTCATATGGATTAAATCAAATATAAACATATTAATTTATATCTTTAAAATTTTAACTATCAAAAAACATTTCAAAAGAATTTATTTTTTCAACTCAAATTTTATATAGTGTTTGAAGAAATATAGTAGAAATTGATTCAGTTATTATGTTTCTAATTTTATGAGAGAGATCTTAAACCATTAAAAGAACTGCATCCCCAAATAGGTAGTTTGCAAAGTTAATTTAAATTACATTCAAAATATGGCCTAATAATTTTTTTGTTAATATTTTCTCACCAATACAAATATTGTTGAGAACCTTTACAGACAAAAGAAGAATTATATTTTTTTAGATATTAGTAGGAAACATATATAGTGTCATAATGATTTATAAATAAAAATTTATGTACTTATCTTCTATTTTTGTGCTCTAGTATGGTATATACCTTATAAATATATTTGTGTTGTGTAGATTTATTATTATAATAGTAATATATTATTTTTGATATTTTTCTAAAGGATATTTATAATTGAGGAAATTATTTTTTTAGAAATGAGCAGAAAACATTATGTGAGAATTCATACAGGCACCATGGAGACTTGAATTCTTGCTACTTATTTAGTTAATTTTATAAAAATATTATCTAAATTTTTATGGTTAAATTATATATAATTTTTCGAATAATATAAAACATATTCCCATGCTAGGATTTCATCATGGGGGTAGTGAATGATATGAAAAAATAAAAATATAGTGGATTCACCTTGGTGGGTGGTGGAATATTTTATCATATTCTATCATTTATTTTATATATATTGTAATATCACAAATACATTTTAAATCTATACAAGTAACTCATACTATTCACATTGGTAAAATGGTTTGACTAAAATTAATTATTTTTAATGCACATGATATGTAATTAAATCATCCCACCATTATATCACATAGAAGCTCAAAATCATTACATGGGTAATGTTTTTTAACCTATCCTAATTACAAAAATAGATACTTTTTGACCATCTCACTATCAAAAAAACGTGCCCCCTGATTCATCATTAACAGGTATGAGATCATTTATTATGTAAATTGATTTATGTTCACAATATCAGTAATAAAAAATCATCATCATTATCAATAAAGTATAAAACATAATATGGATGATCCCTTTTTGATGATTAAATAACGATGATATTATATTAGATTTTCTATTCACCTATAATATTGAAAAGTCTATAATATTCTATAGATCAGTCTAGGAATGCATAATTGATTCACTATATATTAGTTTTATTTTGATGAAATTAATGGATATAATGATGTTTAATACTATCAAAAATGGTAAAAATTTTAAAATGAATTTTACTGTATTTTAAAAAATTCCTAATGGTTCCTATAGATGATTTTCCCTAAAATAATGTAAATTTCTTAACATTGAGTTTTTTCTCTCTATAACGGTGAAATGGAATGATGGATTATGTTATGATCGATAATTTTTTTTTTGTTTTTTTTCAATAAATGAATGATAATAGGTTAAAAATAATGGCTATTTTTTTCAAGGAATAAATAAAGGGATATGCTAATGTTTAAAATAATCCTGAAATATATATTCATTTATCCTTTCTATTGACGAAAATAAGCATGATATTTTTATAAATGTGTTTTAAACCAACTTAAAAGGATAGATGTTTTAATGGATTATTTTATGTGTAAATTTTATTTTTCTATAAATTGGTTATATATATCATGTTTTTGGGATTAAGATTCTAAAATATATTATATGTACCCATCGTGGTTGAGTGAAAAATCTAATATTTTAAAATCATAGATTAAATCAATGGGACAATGAATTAATTATATCATATTTATATTTAATATATTTATTTATAGTATTACTATCATATTAATTGATTTAATATATATGTGGATTATTATTCTAAATATGTGGTTGTTTTTTCAAAGATACTCATGCTCATGGTAGATTGGAAAGAGTGTTCTATTTTCTTATTGAAGTGGAAACCCCCTACTGTCTGAAACATTATGTGTTTGAGGTCATGTGATGTCATGCACCACCACATGTTGACCAGGAATTGTGATGAGGTTTCCTATAATCATATATAATTATCTTTATCTCTACCAGGTTTCAAAATATTCTATACATATCTAGAGTATTGTGGAACACCCCATTTGGTCTTGAAGACTCTACATGAGATCTTTATGAATGAAATGTTCCATGACAATGAGGTTATAAGATAATGGAACATGTTTTTTCTTTTTTGGATATTTTATATAGTATAAATAAAATCACATATAATATAATCCATCAGTACCACCTCAATCTGATACACAATGATCTTAGTATGAATTAGACTATATGTTTTTATATTATACATTGTATTTTAGCTCAAAAAACACATCACATACTCAAAACTAATAAAACAAAGAATATTATTTTGATAATTTAAGACAACCATCCATTATTCATCTCTGATGTGTAGGAATCTACCACACATGATGCATGTTGTTACCAATATGACTCCAATTGGGTCTTTTTATTTAAAATTCACATTAAATTTTGTAAAAAATATCAATCAACCTAAGAAAAACTAGGGAAAAATATCATTTTATTTATATACTTTAGGAAAATAATATATAAGACATTTATTTCATGTTTGAATTAAAATAAACTCAATCGAATACATTATGTTCTAAGTGTAACTTAATGTTTATGTTATCAGATTTAAATTGAAATATGTGTTCAAAAAGTTTCACTCACTAAGATCCAAGAAAACACACTCATATTTTCATGATAATTTAGTAAAGTGATTTATAAATCATTTTTTATATATTGGAATTTGTGTCACATAAAACTGACACACTATGTATATTTTATTACCCAATGTACATGTTTCGAGGTTAAGATGAAATTTTTGTAAAAAATAAAATATCCATGATAAAAAAAGAAAATCACTTAAAATTATTCTCATAAATTTTTAAAATGATACATAAGTCATTTGGAATTATAGGAATCAGTTTCACTTGAATATAATACACAATGTGACTAGTATAACTCAATGGTCCACTTTTTGAAATTGATATTAATTTTAGTAAAAATAAAAACTAATAGACTCAAAAACTGAGAAAATGTTTTTTTTATTATTTTGATCATTTTTTAAAATTATCTATAAGTCAGTTTTTATGTGTATTAATTTTCCTCATGTCAATATGTTACATGATTTTATCGATATGACTCAAAGTGTTCGCGATGAGTTTAAATTTAATTTTTGTTCAAAATGTGTAACTCAATGAAAACATATCAAATGTGATGGTATTATATTGATAATTTATAAAAACCATTAATATGTAATTTTTTAGGTATAATAATAATTATCATGTCAAACCAAAAAATGATGTTAATGGTACGACATAATGTGCATGTTTTAATTTAAAATGACATTTTAGTAGATAAAACAAGTGATGTACTCAAAACCAATAAAATTTATTTGTATTATTTTGATACCTCAGCAAAATTATCAATAATCAATTTTTGATGTTTAATAATTCTCCTCACCTCATGCTAATGTATAGTGTGACTGTTATGACTCGAGGTGTGTATTTTTTTAAAACATACATTAATATTATTAAAAAAGACTATTGAAAAACTCAAATATGAGAAAAATAATTTGGATTATTTTTATACATTATAAAAATTGTCCATAATTAATTTTTAATAATAGGAATTATCCTCACCTCAATTTTATACTTGATGTGTCTGATATGTATCAATGTTTCCATTATCAGTTAAAAATTTACATTATAGTTCAAAAAGTGTCACTCACTAAAAACAAAGAAAACACGCTTGGATTATCTTGATAATTTAAGACAGTGATTCATAATTCATTTTTTATTTTTAGGTATTACTCTCACATCGTACTGACTAAAAATTTGATTGGAATAACCCAATGTACATGTTTCTACATTAAAATGAGAGTTTCGTAAAAAAAGATGTTACATACTCAAAACCAATAAAACACATTATTGTTAATTTTATACATTTAGAGAATGATATATTTGTCATATGGTATGTGTAATACTAAGATGAATCTCAATATAATACATGGTGTGACCTATATGACTCCATATGTGTCGTATTATTTAAAATTTCCATTAATTTTATTGAAAAATACCAATAACATGATTGAAATTGAGAAAGAAAAATTATGATTATTTTATTACATTAGTAAAGGGATGCATATGTAATTTTTTGTATATAGGATTTACCCACACCTCAATCGGATACATGATGTTTCAGGTATGACTCTAAAAATGCATTATCAGTTTAAAATTTTTATTTTAGTTCAATATTTTACACATGCATAAAACTAAGAAAACACACAGGAATTTTATTGATAAATTATGAAAATTATTAATAATTCATTTCTGATAGGAAGTAATCATTCTCACATAAAATTGACACACGATGTGACAGTTATGACTCTAAGATAGTGTTTCTTATTTGAAATGACATTTTAGAAAAAAACATAAGTGACATACTAAGAAGCAAGAAGATGCATTATTATTATTTTTATACTATAGGAAAATTACCCATATGTAATTTTGTATGTTTTGAAATTAGCCTCACCACAATCAAAAACACAGTGTGTTCGGTATGACTCCAACTTTGTCTTTTTTTTTTTAAAATTTACATTACTTTTAATAAAAATATAACCGACATACATAAAATTGTAAAAATTGATTTATCTTTTTTATACATTTAGAAAAAAATACATATGTTATTTGTGGTGTGTAGGAATCTTCTGAACCTCAATAAAATATATGATATTCCAAGTATGACTCAAAGCATCCATTATCATTTTTAAAAGGTCATTTTAGTTCAAAAATTTTCACTTAGTAAAAAAATGACTAAAAACACTCTAATTGCATTAATAAATTAGGAAAATAATACAAATTTTATTTTTGACGTGTAATAATAAGACCCAATTCAAACCAGTACATTAGCTAGCCGGTATGACTCGAATGTCATGATTCTAGTTTAAAATAAAATTTTAGTAAAAAAACACATGTGACATACTCAAAACCATGTAAATGCATTCAAAATGTTATAATAATATATTAAAATCATCCATAAGTGATTTGGGTTGTGTGGGAAACATCCAGACATCAATCTGACACATGGTGTGACTAGTATGACTCCAAATGTGTCTTTTTTATTTCAAATTTACATTAAATTTATTAAAATGGAAAATGGAACACTCAAAACCAAGAAAACTCATTCTGATTATATTGATATATTGGTAAAATAATACATAAGTAATTTGGTAGGTGTAGGGTTTTTACTCACCAAAATTAGATAGATGATGTGTCTGGTATGATGTGTATTGTCTGTTACCAGTTTATAATTTACATTTTAGTTCCAAAAGTGTCACTCATTGAAAATGAAGAAAACATGCCCAGACTATCTTGACAATTTTAGTAAATTATTCATAAGTTAGTTATTACATCTTCTAATTAGTCTCACATAAAATTGACACATTATGTGACATGTATGATTCAATGTGTCTGTTTCCAGTTTACGATGATATTTAATAAAAAAGTGAAATACTCAAATATAAGAAAACAAAATTATATTTTTTAATACTTTAGTAAAATGAATCATAGGTCATTTAGGATGTTTAAGAATCAACAGAGCCTCAATTTATGCAAGATGTGACTGGTATGACTTCCAGGTCATGTTTTCAATATAAAAGTTCCATTTTAGTCTAAAAACACATCACATATCTGAAAAAGATAAAATGAGCTGACATTGTTTCATAACATTTTTAGCATCTATTACTTAATTAATTTCCTTATAATTTTTATCTTCAACTTATTTGGTTACTTTTCACCTAGGTAATTCTTGAGGACGATTAATAAATGTGGTGATGTAAATGAATCAATAACAACTCAATATGATAGATATTGTTTGTGGTAGGACTCAATGTGTATTTTAAAAGTTTATTTTAAACTTATCACTTTCTATTTAATTTTTTTATTTAAATTAATACAAATATTATATATTTTTTCTTATACATGGGTATTATTTTTCTAGTGTTGGGATGGATTATTTTACAAAACTATGAATTGGGGTTAGGGGACGAAGACAAAGGAACATTGATGTTTTGGAATGTCTTAGATACTTTTTACTTAATCGTGTAATTTTAAAATCCAATTTTTGAAATTTCCATAATATAGTGTTTTTTCCATATTAGTATTTTTAATATTATTTCATTTATAATCTATATTGTTCTTATTTATTTTTTATGATGCTATATGTATTGGCCCTATTGTATTTTTTATTTTGTAGTGTATTTAAATTTAGAAACACATTATTGTATGTCCTTATATATGTTCATTTACAAGAGCTACTAAATGGAAGATTTATCACCTCTTCAAATATTGATGATAAAGGGTCCCATTATCATTATATCTAAAAAACATGATTAATTGTCACTTTATTAGTTCTTTTAAACGAATTGGTAAAGGGGTCCTTTCTCGGTGATAAATATAAGAGTTGATAAATAACAACTTTATCACCCCTTTTCTTGAATTGATAAGAGACATTTTCTTTCAATCATCCTCTAGTGGTAAGTGATTTTTTAAATCATAGGGATTCCCCACTATGATCAATAACATGTGTATATCCAATATAAGATTCTAAATTGTATCCTAAATTTCAAATTCCATATTTTCATGAAAATTATTAATGTTTGTTTTGTTTAACATCATGAAATATAAACATCATGAAGGGATTGGTATTAAGTAATGGCATATTTTTAATTGTTTTTCTAACTGAGACAATTATGTGTCAACTATATTTCAAACTAACATGAATTATGATTACATTTAATCATTTATGTATAGGATGTGTATATTAAACCTACTTATCATTATTTTATCAAACCTATCATATTACAGTTTTAATATAGGTTCTACTTAGAGTGATTATTTGGTTGTTGGATCTTATTTTGAGTACGTTTGTAGTGATAAATGAAGATAATTAACCTAGAATATGAATATGGGGGATGTGAACATTTTTTTATTATTTTATTTTTTCTTCCCATGTATTAAGAAACATAGAATTTCCGTTCTATAGTTTCATTAGTCATATGTTGATACTGTATATATAGATGATTTATGCTGTCTTTGGGATATATTGGGCATATTTATTTATTTATTTGTTTTTTATATGATATATATTTCATGGTTATTCCTATTTTTGTTTTCTTAGTTATGAAACTACTTATTTCATATATATGATAACATGACATAAAGAGTTGTTATACCAGATCATGAAGTGGATGTTATAATCTAGTTTGGTATGGTAAAACCATTCCTACATGAATATATTTTAATTCCCAAGAAATAGTTTCCAAACTATAGTGATCAACAATGCATCTCATCCCATTACAAAATCCATCTAAGCTCTCGAGATCAATAGTATCCCATGTTTGATCATGACGGACCCCACTGACAATTTTATCATTGATAACAACAATAAATTATATCATCCATAATTTCAATTATTAATGTACCTTTGTCCACCCATTAGTGTAATTTATGTTTTAAAGGTATCATGCATGATGTCCATCAAATAAATTACTCTCTACACTAGTTTCCACTATTTATATCATATGAAATATGTAAAATAATATAATACATTTCTATAATGAATCTTTTGATAATGAGACATTAATCATGCCAAGATCATATTGGAAACTCATATATATTCAATTATTTACCTAGATCTGCGAACGATGGATGAACACATCATTTATCATTTACACAAAAACATGCGAAAATTAGATTCCCCTCATGCAAATATTTATCAAATTCACCTGTCACTTATCTAGTTTTAATTATATACTTCATTTTTACATTTACATTTAGGTCCTTGATGTCAAAATCAACATATGAGAGGATAATTCTCATCTAAGTTAAACATTAACAAATGAAATGATCAAAAAAATACCGAACTGCCCTCTAAGTATCACAACCTCAGGTCTAGAATAAGAATGTTATCATATTTTAATGTTTCTTATGATATAAATATTTTATACCATATGTAATTTATATTTCATATGAAGAATTCATCCCCATTATAATAAATACATGGTGTATAACACACTATACGACATACATTGTGGGTTATATATCACACAATACAATATTTCCATCACATGTGATAATTTTATATTCCTGTAAAAAAAATAACTCATTAATATTTACATTTTATCACAATCTATAATTAGTTATTAGGAGTATAAATTAGGGTTACACTTAAAGTCATACTTTTTTGAGTAAATTATCATTTCAATTTGTGTAAAATATGTATCTAACATTAAATAATTAAAAGGAATAAATTTATTTTCTTTAAAAAGATATATATTTAATAATACTAAATTCCTTTTAGAATACTTTTAGAACTGTACACACGAATTAACCAAATCATATCCTTTATGATATACCACTAGAGAGGGCATAAATATTTTTAATCATGTGTAAAACCAATTATATCACTATTTAATTCCAAGAATATTCCTATGCGATCATTTGATAGATCCTCCCAGCAAACTCCTTCAATGGGTTATCATGCATGAATAAATATTTCTTTAATAATGTTTAGATTGGGATTCACATTACTCATCTTAAACTATTAGACCATTATATTAAAGCCACAATACATCATAAAATAAAATGTTAAAATCTTATTAATTTTAGCCACTTTTAAAAGAACAAACTCTTTTGATATTTTTATTATCATAATATTAATATATTTTTATTAAAATGTCTCATTGATACAATTTTAATGTCCATACATTTTATTCATGTACTAACTTACAAAATTATTTTGTTGTTCTTTTTTTAACCACTTCTTTGTTTCTGGTGTTTTTAGTATTCTATAATGATCCATGTGTGTGTATTGTGGGTTTTGAGGGAATTAGACCTAAAATTGAAGCTAATGATTCTAAAGGTGTTACACTGTCAGGGAAGTGAGAAAAATCACCCATATAGTGGCCCTGGTTGTGGCTACAATATTCTATTGTACCAAGAAACTATCATATAGACAACACAATATCTACTTTATTTTTTGAAGTATCCAGTTAATATTTGTTGTTTCTAACCCGATATATTTTATTAAGGGTATACTTTTCATTTTTTCATCAAACCCTAATACCATTTCTTAATAATTGTAGATCAACCTCAATATAGATCCATAAATATTTGGGGCTCTCCTTGGATAGTGTTTTCTATCCAAACATAAATCAGGGTGGATCAAAATTCTAATCTGTGTGGTGGCCCTATATTTATTTATTTATCTCTAGTTTTTTCACGAATCTCATTCTTTATCATATCACAATAATTTCTTATAATGGATCAACAATCAAAATTATGGGATTTTTTGGGATCTGATTGTCCATTTGTTTTTCTTATAGATACATCATGGAATGCATGTTTTTTATATGGATCTCCATGTCTCCTAGTGGTTTTTTATAAATTCTTATGGTAAGTGGTATTTTTTGTTTCCTTTTTTAAAAAAAAATTAGTTATTAGGATATTCTTGATTTGGTATTCATGATATAGGGTCCTCCCATGATTCACTGGGTAATCAGTTCATCTTGTGTTATGGTATCTAGAAGGGTTCATACTCCATGTGTTTCGAGGTATATGGTTTCATGGTTTTAATTATTTATAAAAAAAATTCTTATATATTCTTTGAAATTGGTTTCTAAAATTAGATAAAGGCATGAAGAAAGTTTTGATAAAATTTGGTGGGTTTGGTTTTGGTTTTGTAATGGATTTCAATTTGTGGTTGTCAAAGAAAATGATTTTAAATAATTATATATAATGATTCAAATGTGTATTTATCTTTATATGATTTTGATACTGTAAACCAAATTGCGATCAATGATAATGTAGGATCCATCCTTAAGTATTAAAACTTTCCCCATATGTATGTTATACTATAGTAATATGAAAGTCAAATAGAATAATTTATGGAGAGGGACTACTCTTGGGTGTAATATTTTACCTCTATTAGTGTTATACAAGGTTAATGTCTACAATGAATTACGAACCAAACATATAAATTATACATGCAACCTCAATGACATAGAAATAATGTTTCCCAATCGTATAGTTTCCCTTGTTGATAATTTTTGAAATGTGGTTTTTTAATGTTGTGTAAATTCATTAAAAACTAGTCTTACGAGTGTGTTCTTTCATTTTGTGAAAATTTCCATTTTTCAAGTTTTATATTAAACATAGTGAAATTATTTATCATGAATTATATTTATTTAATTGAGAATATTTGGTATATAATTAAAATTTTGTTTATAAAGAAACATTTTCAGATCCTACTAGAATTGTTTTACTCAGAACATATATAAATATTTGGGTGTATGAAGATATTTTTATCTAATGGAGGTAATTACAAGGAAATGTAGGATGAAAGCAGGTTCCTTTACTAGTTGGTTGTGGGATGTGTTTGGAGACTATACATCACATAGATATGGGTTTACATTGTACATGTAGATTAAGGTTTCATTATTATTTTTAGACACCTATTTTAACATAATTTTGTCTCTTATCTATTGTGGACTAGTTATACCGTACTAAGATATCATTTATTATTCCTATATTATTTTATTTTATTTTTTGGAAAAAATTCTCCCAATTTTAGTTCTATGATTTTTATTCTCCTCTCACTAGATTGTGGGGATCAAAAACACCCTTCAGGTAATGTCACGAATGCGTTAGGTTCGGTATACTTGGGTAACCTAGGTTGGTTCATGTAAAATTGACCTCGATTGGAGGTTTATCTATTTTAGTTATTGATATAAATATTGTTATTTTTTTGGTAGATAAGATATTAGAATGTTTGTTCATAAGGAATAAGTTTCAATCAATTTTGTCTCTATCTCTCATCATGATAAAACATAAGTCATAAGGGTGGTCGATAGTTTTTCTTCTGAGATTTATGTTTTTTAATCTATATATTCTTTTTTCTATGCCTCTCTGTATTTTCATTTTCCTTTTATTATTTTAAGTCATAATTGATTTGTGGATCTCATATTCTTGCATCTCATTTTCTATGGATTAATTGTAAAAGGGACCTTGAAAACATTTTATCATTCCTTATGAGTGTGTTGTTGATGATCTATAGTGGGTAAACCCTCTTGTTGATCCTAATATAATCGAAGTTGTTGTGTGCATAGTCCCATATAAAAAAAGGTGAAACAGCTACACCTATTTAGTTAGAGTGGTGGAACCTAAAGTGTAAAAGGATGGGATTTGATCCTAGGATTTTATTTATTAGTAACATTCATACATACAAGGGATAAATTATCCTAAATAGGAAATTTTTTTATAGTGATGATTGAAATACTCTTTGAATTTGTGGAGACCATTGATTATATTAAGGCGAGGATTGATGTATTAAGTCTTGAAGGCCTAATTAAAATGTTTCCAGACATCGTTTTTCAAGAAAAGAAAGATGAGTTATTTATGTAGAATGAATTTACGTCCATATTAACATAGAAACTAAACCTAGATTCAATGAACTTAGAAAAATCCCTTTAGTTCCTGATCATTGAGCTATGAATTATGATACTGGTGGAATATTCTAATCACATCACCAAGCTTGATCTTTATAACATATGGTTGATTATAATGAGAAGATAAATTCCTAAAGGTTTTATATGGGTCTTCAACTTGATTTCTAGTCCCAGTTACTCTTGCTAATTCTTTTTACCTATGATGAGGTGGTGGATCAGGTGTTGATGGAAAAGTTTGGCCTAGCAGTATTGTTAGAGATGAAGACATTTCTTTATACCATTGGTTGTATATATACAATTTACATTAAATGGAATAGGAAGTTGAGTGGTTTTTAAGAGGAAAATGTAATTTTTCCTCATAGAATATTTTTCAGGAAACACAAATTGTGGATGGTATCTTCAATTGTTATCAGTTTGGATAGTAAGGGCACATGAATCACATTAGATTTTTTCCACCAAAGTTCTGCACCTCTTTTGTATGTCTTAGTCACATATAGATGTTATTACTATATTATTTTTCTTTGATATTAATCATAGGATCATCATCACCAAGTGTATTTTAATTATATTCGTATAGTTCATGAAAAACATTGTTATATCCACAAACCTCGAGAATGAAGTAGTTACATGTTGTGGAGGAGCCTCCAATGGATGTTAGTGTGGGTCGTACAATTGTGGGAGGTACCATTTCTATTTCATCATCCATATATACTAATTTATTTGATATAGGTTTCAAAAAATCCTTCATATCGACATTTATAGTATATATTTTAAAATAATAAATGAATTTCATATAATTATTTATCGAATTGGAAACATTATAGTAAATAAGGGTCAAGGAAAACAATTCCCCCCATGCCCTTTCATTTTGGGTAGTGTTGAGCTAGTATGTGATTTTATTTTTGTTCACCTGGATCTATTTAATGTTATTATAGAAATGAATCAATTGATTAGTCACAAATATTCAATTGGTTATGATCACCAACTAATGTCTTTTACATCCCCCGTTGGGAACACTCATTTGTTTTAAGGATAATGGGACTTCAGTTCATGTTGAGTGAGGCCTCTTCTTCTAAAGCACGATAAGTTTATATGATTTTATATGTAAGAATTATGATAGTTATATTTATTTGGTAGGTTTCCTCTCATAGTTAATTAATTATTTAAAATATTTATAGATGGCTTTTCTATTTTCCTTCATATATTTAAGTAGAGTTCTTGACTGAATTTGGGTATGTAACTCAGCCGATATCAATCCCATAATGTCATATGAATCTAGCTGAGTTTAAAGAACTAAAAATAAAATTTGATGATCAATTATGCAATGGATTTATTTGAATGAGTTTTTCACATTGGGTAGCTCGTGTTCTTCTTTTATGAAAGATGATGTTCTAATCCATTTTTTATTGATTACTAGAATCTCAATTATTTAAGAGTCAATAATAAATACCCCTTACTCATCATTTATGGTTTTTTATTAGGTACAATTGGATTTTCATCTTCAGAAATTGATCTTTAGACTACTTACCACCATCTCATAATAAAGGAGTCATATATTATAAAAACCACTTTTAGGATAATGTAAGAAATTTTGAGTTCCTTTCCATGTCATTTGGCCAAACTTATTCTACTACAATATTCATGGTACTAATGAACCACTTTTCCTCCATAGTATAGAAACATATGTTCTAGAGTTCATGGATGAAATTAATGTATACTCTACGAATAAATAACATCTTGTGCATCACCTAAGACATGTGTTGGGTATCCTGAGGGATGATCACCTATACAAACAATTGTCAAAATCACAATTTTTTATTTAAGAACTTATGTTCATGGTATACATGAGATTGGAACGCATTATCTCAGTTGATCATGAAATAGTGAATTATTTAATTTCATGGGAAGAAACATGGAATGTATTTTTTATTTATATATTATAGGGTTCGACCCTATGTTATCAGTGATTCATGGAAGAGTTCTCAAAGGTTGATTCAAATTTTACTACTATTAACCAAAATGGGTGAATTTATTATGGGATTAGAGATTTTAGGCATACATTGATGACCTAAATATATGTTTAACCTCAATAAATATATAGATATTACTAGGGTATGGAAATCACCATATGGATTAATTTCATTTTTCATGTGTAGGTTTGGTTTCTACCCTTGTGAAAAGAGATCATGGGGTGAATTTTAGATCATTTGAACCTCAAATTTGAGAGGGAAACCATACCATCCTGGATTTAGAAGATGAAAATATTGTGCATTCCCTTAAATTATTGTGAAGTAATATTTTTGGTGGGAATTTTATCATTTACTCTGACCATAAAATGACGGTTTGCATCTTTTCTCAAAAATATTTTTTCCTCTAGAAGATATGATGGGTTGAATACATGAAGTAATTTGACATTGACATTTCTTATACTCTAGAAACATTCCATGTTCGTTTTTACAGTATTTTTAGAAAATTTTCTTTATTATATATAATTTATGCTATGTAATAATGGGACATGATGGTAATATTTTCTCAAATACAATTGGGGGTTATGTAGGCAGAGTTCGGTAATGTCCTAGAAAGTGTTTATAGAAATCATCCCTCATGGAGAAGATTCTCTAGGAGAAGAATAAGTATAACAAGTTACATAATATCAGATATTATTTTTGTGGTGTAGATAACATCAGTGGCTAGTATCTCTCAATACAGGTTATCCTTTACTTCATAAACTGATATGTTGTTCCATAGAATATGAGTAAGGTCATGTTATGGGATTTACATCCCAACCTGTCGATTTTTCAACAAAATATTACAAATATATTATATTAAATAATGCATCTAAATGGTGTCCCAGAATAATATTGGAAATTTTATACTTTATATCTCAATGCTAAACATGCCTATATGATATGGAAAGCCTCATAATCATTCCAGTATTCATTTTCCTCTCCAAAATCCACCATGAAACCGAATGAGATATATTGGCATCTCATTTTTGTCTTACCTTAAACTCTAAGGTATAAGAACCTCATTTGGTCGGTCGTTGAATGATTGACCAAGTGCACTCATTTCTTATAAATCCATGACATCGTTAATGTGGAATACATAGTATAATTTTGTAGTCAAATTTGTATCTAGATTTTGGAAATTCCTTTATAATATGAAGATCATAAAAATATTTCTTGTATTCTTAATCTTCTTCATATTCCAATGTTAATATGGATTAAGATATCAATGTTTTTCATTGTTATCTTACCTTTAACTTCAAACGATAAGAATTCCATTTTTTGTGGTTATAATGACTGACCAATTTCACCAATTTCATAGAAATTCATGACAAAATTAAAGTGGAATACCTCTTAAATTTTATAGTCAATATATCGAAATTATTTATGAGATTCAAGTAGACATTTTCTTAGATAGAGACCCTCAATTTATCTTTTGGTTGTTAAAGGGTGTCTAAGAGATAATGGGAACCTGTGTTATATTGAGCACCACATATCATCCCAAAAGGGATGGTATGATAGAAATGGTTATTCAAATTCTATATGATATGATTTATTCCTATGTATTGGACTTATTAGGTAATTAGTATATTCATTTTTTGTTGCGTAATCTTATAATGACAGATAACAATCATCTTTCAAAATAGAAAATTGTTTTGGTTTTTTATGGCCAACTCAGCAACTCTCCTCTATATTGGTTTGATGAGGGTGAGGCTACATAGATAAGAACAATTTTGGTTCATGAAAAAAATGATGAATGGTTATATGTTTCTTTAGTTCTAATCAATGACTCAAAGATGGTACAAGGATTATGTTGATCGACATTTACATCCTTTGACTTGTTTTGTTGGTGACCATGTATTCTTTAAATTGTCATTATGTTTAAGTCGATGATAAATTCCAATGCTAGAGAAGCTATCTATATGGTATGCGAGATCATTTAAGGTCATTAAATAACTTCCAAGGATATATTATCACTTCTATTTACCACTATAAACGACTTCAATAAATAATTAATTTTATGTGTATAAACTCAATAAGTATCATAATAACTTGTCTCATGTTATGGATTGGGAAGACCATGATATTGAACTGGATGTTTCCTTGAACAAAAAACCCTTTAGAGTTATTTATTATTGAAGAAAGCATATATATAGAAACAAAATAAACCATTATTTTGGGTTTTTAGGGAAAATGATTCGGACTCACATTAGGCATGGGATATGGAGGCCTTGATGAAGGTGCAATGACCTCATCTCTTCATGGATCATCCTTCTTCAACATAGATTTCAATGTGGAAAAAGTTATATGGTTAATAAAATTATAAAATCTGAATATTTTATTTAGTTACTCCCTTATATTTTTTTCTTCTTTCCTTTATTGACACTAACTTGTTTATGCTGCTTTTAGTTTCTAGTAGAGGTTAGAGGAGTGTCTTGTGATGTTGTTGGGAAATTGAATTGAACCTATTAACAATGATGTTCTGGATCATCTACTATGTTGCTAGTGCGGGTTGCCGAACATGATATGGACTTGGAAGTTGATACAATATTCTTATATAAGAATTTTCTTACTTATAGACAGTAAAGTAGGTACTAAATTTCTATGGTACTCAGAATCTTGCATGTGGGACTTCACTGACGCTTGGTGATGATCCCGCCCGATTTTATAAGGTTCTATTTATAATATTTTCACCAAAACCTCCTCTTATTTCATAATCCATCCATAAAAACCTAAAAATGATCCATATAAATTTGGGGTCTCTCCTTGGATTTTGTCTTCTCTCCTAGCATGAATTCATGGTAGATCGAAGTGTCGATTGATGTTGCAGTCCTCTCTTGAATGTCTTTATAATATTTTTATTTTGGTTTATATATTCATTGCATCTCTCTTAGTTATCACTATAGACAAAAAATGACAATTATGATAATTTATTGTATCTTTGTGTCAAATAATATTCATTATATATCTACCTCTAAATTAGATTTTTTTTTTCAAATCTCCAATCCTCTAGGTGCATTGATTTCAAATTATTGTGGAATGTGATCCCTTTTGATTCCTTTGTGAAATTAATTGTTAATTTGGGGATTCTTTATTGTGAATTCTTTATTAAGAAACAACCCTAGATTCTATAGGTAATCATTTTATCTTGGATTATGGTATTGATATGTGGGTTGATACTGCAATTGTTTCAAACAATTTTGTTTCATGAATTGAATTTTTCTTACAAATATGTCTTACTAGTTATTTTATGTTGGTTTATAAAATTGTTCACATGCAAGTAGATTTTTATAAAATTTCATTATTTTGGTTATATTTTGTAAAATGGATTCTTCCATTAGTTTTTATAATGAAAATTGTTTTAAAGGGTGATTTATACGGTTTCAAAGATAAAATTAATTTTTCATTTTGAAGTGGTAAACCCAAAAATTGTAAATGGTGAGGTTGATATCCATCCTTAAAGACAAACTCTTACCCCTGGGCCTATTATACTGGGGTAATGTGGGCACCAGGATGTCTAATTTTTGGAAAGGGTGTTATGAAAAGAGTAAACTCTTTCCCCATATGCTTGTTCTACAAGGCTAATGTGTACACCTAGTGGCATACTTATAACATAAATTATATAAGGATCCTCAATGACCAGGAATTGATGTTACCCCCATGGTATTTATTTCAAATCTAACATATTTAAATTGAAGGTTTGGAATGTTGTGAATATGGTGTGAAAACTCACCTTACGTGTGTGTTCCTACTATTTGTAAAAATAGTTATTTAAATGTTTTATATTTAACTATATTATATTTTATCTTATAAAATTTATTTATTTAAAGGATCATATTTATTTTAAATATTAATTTATGTATATGAAATGTAATTGGTGGGAGGGTACAATTGTTTGTTTCTCACACCTTTCATACACACTTGGGTGTATACAGATCGTGTTTTTTTATAACAATGTTAAATTAAAATTTCCACATGATTGTGGTGGGTTTATTTATTATAAGGGTGTGGGAGTTTGGTGGTGAATACACATCACATGGATAGTGTTTTCTATTGCACATGTACTTTTTTTTCATTGTGTATTTTGGACATCAATTTTTTCATATATTTTTCACTTTTTGATCATCTAATTGAAATAGAATGCTGGAATTTTATTTTACCTATGTTACCCAATTTTATGTTATTTTATAGAGAAGTCATTCCCAAATGTGGTTTTTTATTCCCACGTTCTTTTCCCAAACCCATAAGGATCAAGACTCCCTATGGTTTTTGTAAAAAATGAATTTTGTTCATTATATTTGGGTAACATGGGTTGGTTCCTGACCATATTTTGGTATTAAAATTTAAATGGTACTTTTACATTAATATCATTATCCACTAATATATCCTACATATTTTATTATATAAATTGACATTGAATTTGAGTTATACTATAATAATCAATTTTTATTACCATATATATGTTGAAACATACTACCACAAACCATTTTCAAATTATAATTTATCTAGGAGATTTTTCTAAAAAATATTCATTTATTTTAGAAACAAATTGTTACTTTATTGATGATATTTAACTAATAAACAATTGATAATCATATATCATAAGGAATTTTATTATTTTAGGATAATATCATTGAAAATATAATCATAATTTGTTAAAATGTTATATTAATGTATGGAGTGAATATTTTCTCCCATTTTTTATCAAATAGCAAGAATAACATAATTTTATCCTCGATAAAAGTAAAATTTTCACATTCTTTTAGAACAATGTTATAGAATTGGATAAATACTAAATCATAGATATCAAAACTATCATAGCCTTTTAATTAAGATAATTTTTTATTTATTTTCAATTTCATGTCAAAAAAGATAAAGTACATGAGATAGAATATAAATATTTGAGATAAAATCACCAATGTTTTTAGTAGTGCACCCAACTCATTAATGTTTCAAACCTTTTATTCATCAATTGAATTAAAATATGATGATTCGTCAATAATTTATTCTTTAGTTTTGAACACATATATATTTAAAAATAATATAAAATATACTATTGGTGTCATATAAAATTCAAAATTATTATTTTTATTTCTATAACATTAATTGTAAACATTGACTCCAAATTGATATTACAATTCCCCAATAGGTAATATTGGAAATTTTTACATTAATGTTCTCGATTTTCACAAGATTGGAATTGCCCATACTTCATGAAAGATACATGTTATTTTATAAAATTTGGATAAAAATTAGACCTTCTAATAATATTCCACTAACTTAACCATTTACCATTTTTAATTATAAGCACAACCCCATTTCATATACCTCTCACATTAATCTCAAATATACCTTACATATTAAGAAAACTAATTAAATATTTATTGATATAGCCCTAATAGTGGCCCTAACGTCTTCAATTAATTTCTATACACAATCATATTAATCAATTTAGTGTAGATTAAATTTATTTGGTGATTTTAAATATTAAAAATTCCTTCCAAAATCTATACCTCACATGCTTTAATTGTTCCTAATAAATCATTTTCTTGTTATTTATTATTTTTATGGATATATGTTCACATTTGTTTTAATTTTGGTTCTACATATATTCACATTATAATTGTGATATTAATACAATTTTTTATTGTTTTTAGGTAGGGTATAATTCTATTTATTAATTTAATTACCCTTCCTGTGATCGAGAAGTGATTCATTCATCACATAAACTATTTATTTTTTATTATTATAATAAATCTTATGTTTTTATTTTAAAATTATATGTTAATTCCACCATTGTTCTCTTTTTCAATTATTGATCTCAAAGTTAGTCTTCATGATGATGATAGTATGTTATGAATAAATAAATCTATTATAATATTACTACCATGTTTTTATATGTATATAATGATGAATTTTGTTACATGTTCCCCCACTAATATGATGATTCGTTTTAAAAAATTATTATATTTATTAGTGGGTAAAGATTTATATTTCAGAAAAACTGTAATGTCCCAGAATATTTGTGTAATTTTTTTAATTATATGGAATTATTTCAAATATGTGAAATTTGACAGTGCACGATTCTGATTCCCATAGTGCCTGGAATGATCCATCGAAGTTTTGTTAAACTATAAATAGCATGTGTAAGCAACATTCCTGAAAATATGCAATAACTCTTAAATAGTTTCACAGATCATAAATCCAAGGGCACTGTTGCACTCATGATGGTGGGTTTAACCTAAAAGAAACTTAATTTCAGTAGGCGCGAGCCTCCTATGAGAAAACCCGAAAATGGAAAAACCATTAATGTAATAATTAAATAAAATTATTTTATTTTAGAAATTATAATAACTCATGAAAGGTAACTTAGATTGAAAATATGAGACCACTGCTGAACTCGTGAGGGTATGCTTTCGTTAGGCTGATACTAACATTGGTTGGTGTGGGCCACCAGTTAAAGATAGTTTTTGTCCGTAAATAAAATAATTAATTGGAAATTATTTTATTGTGAAATCTATAACAACTAAACGGTAACCTGGATTAAAAGTCCGATAGTACCATTGGGTTAGTTGGGGCATGTTCTCCTTAGGTAGAGCATATCCTCGATCGGTGTGGGTCGAAGGTGAACATTAATAATATATTGATCTTTTTTCCGGTTTGTTTAGTAAATGTGCAAGCGGTGTTTTCTAACTTCTGAACCATTGCTCGGATTAAAAATATGAGGGCACCATTGAATCCACAGTGCCAAGATTCTTTTAAGGGTGGAAATACCCTGACCACAGTATGTTCAGATAAAAATTTATGTTTTGTGACTTTTTAAAAAGAAATGAAATAAATTAATTGTTATTTTATTTTCTTTCATATCCTCTAACTGACATGAGGGGTGTCAAGCCAGTGATGTGTCATTCCAATAAATGGATTTACCTTCTAACCCTAAGTAATGACGTCATTGGAGAATTTGGAGGGTTTCTAATTTATGAGCCCCCATTAAATTTCAACGTTGTTACTTACCCTATCCCTCTCCTATATATATGGAGCTTCACGAAGGGTATCGGTATAGTTTCGTGAAGCAAAGAAGTGCTGAAGGAGCATCATGACGTAGGACCCTTAGATGATGGAGTCGAACCTAGAAGGAGGTGACGGATGACACCGAACCACGAACCTAAGGATGACATATGAGTGGCATCATTGGGAACTGGTTACGGGAATGAAGAACACCCACCCACTTTCAGGCCGCGGATGCTCTCCAACATGTTTATTATATAGGGGGTTTATTTTTTTATGTTTTTTTAATGTTTTCCTCTTCCTAATTCTTGAAGAATACGAAGAATGTGGGTCAACCAACTAATAGGTTGACCCAAAATTCATTCATTTTTGTGGGAGATTATTGCAGGGTATCTCTGTGGGGTTTATCTTGATTTAAATTCCAAGAGTTTGTTGAACCCTTAACCCCGTCATGTTTTCGAGATAACAGAGAGGGTAAGGGCCTAACAAACATGGCCCAAACCCTCTTCTAATTTGCTAAATTTTCACCTCCATGCAACACCGATGGCATGAATATACCGACCAACTACGTCGTGGATAGCTTATTGACGCACACCGCAAGTGGAGGATATAACACAATGACGTGGAGGTCATCAGAGCGGCGGACACCAGCCGACTGCAGAGGAGGCGCAGTGCGTTGTTGCGTACCACCGATGAACAATGTTGGTCATGGCTTATCAGCCGCGATGACCGGAGGAAGGAAACTAGTTCACCAGCCAGCCGCGGGTGATGGAGCGGCGCGCCGTCACGCGCCGTTGCTAAGGTCATCTGGCATGCCGGCCAGCCGCGCCGGAACTGGTGGAGCAGATGTGGGGAACACCCTTGGTGGCGCTCCCATGTGGTAGTGAGGCCACGAACAGCGATGGTCGCGGCAGGAGAAGGGGGCCACTGTTTCGACCGGTGGCTGGTAGACAGGGCACGCGCCAACGGTGTGGCCGGCGGCAAAGTCGCAGAATATAGGACACATGGCGCCAGGATGGGTCCACCCCCACAGGTTGACCTACTTACGTGGTTCTATACCACGTCAGACATACTCATACACATCACATCTGGGTATCCCTAGCGGCCTATGCCGCCAAGTGGAAGGCAACATCGGGTCGGCCCAGCGGACCGACCCGCGGTCGGACCCGCGACACACCTGGGTTGGGCCGGGCCCAGCAGGCCGGGTTGGGTCAGCCCCAAGTCGGGCTGGGTGGACCCTGTTTGGGTCGAAACCGAGTTAGGATGGGTTGAGCCAGGTCGATCCAGGTTGGCCCATACCGAACCGGGTCAGGTCTGTCTGACCAAGGCAGACCGGACTAGGACCTCGTACCGACCAAATACACAAAACATTCCCTAACTCCTAAACCAGATGTATTTTTGACAAACTTTATGCGGTATTGGGATCATTGGTGCGAGAAGGTCCTTTTTTAATTACTCTATGAGTGTTTTGGAGAAACTTGGAGCACCGCCTGGTTGGATCGCACCCGAATCCAACTGGGCCCTTGGCACTAAAATGATGATAACGCAGAGACCAGGCATCTGATTGATGCATTGTATTTTGTGTTGGAACACATATGATACAATATATCATTGGGTTATTTTTATTGTGAGATGTTGTGTTGGTTTAAATATGACCGATGGATTGGGGAGTGGTTTTCCCTAGTGCAGAACGTTCGGAATCCTACGATTGGGCGAGACTTGACGACTGCTAACCTTTCGACGCAGATTGACTCAACATCGTAGTTGGGATCCCCTTTGTGTGATACGGTAGACCCATGGTGGGGAGCTCCAATGAGTGACACTGCAGAACCATGATGAGGATCACCTATGTGTGATGCAGCATACCCATTTTACTCAATAGGAGGAGTACCTCAGCAATCCAATGTTAGTTGTAAGTGCCTCTATGTGATGCGACAGACCCACTGTACTCTTTATAGAAGGAGTTCTCTAGCAGCCAAGGTGTTTGACATTGTGACTGAGATTGTTACTTATTCATATGCCTAGAGAATATTTGGCTAGCTATCAGTACTCATAGCGATCCTATTTTGGTCAGCATCATAATCCCATTTCTCTAAGTTGTATACTTGGTTTGAGCTGAGACTCTAATTGAGTTGTGTCTATTGCTTTGTGCATTGTGATGGAAATCATGTTTTTTGGTTTTCCTTGTGAAATTCTAAGAGACCTTTATGGGTCTCAAGGTCCCTACTATGTATCATTATAATCACACCTACATGGACTATGCCTGAACCTTACTCTATATTGTGCAGATGATGAGCAGCTGGGCTAAAGATTAAGGGAGCCCTGGCTAGGGGGTATTCAGAGGAGACAGGCGGGCATGGAGTATGGATGAGGTGATCTATACCTACCCACCAGGTAGGATCCTCTAAGGATGAATCAGTAGCAATTTTCCCCTTTTTAGATGTATTGTTCCTTTCATTTGTATTTTTACTTTTCAGTTGTACTCATACTTTCATTTGGCCTTGTATTCTTGCCCCTTTTACTTTCAGCACTCCTTTTTCTATAACATTTTACTTCATAATTGCTTCTTTTTCTATTATCAGACCGTGTGTTGTACAGGTTTAAAGGAAATGCTTTCTTGTTTTAGGGAATATGCCTATCGGTGCTAGTTTCCATCCCATGGCTTATGGAAGGCGTGCAAGGGGTAGTCACGACACGGGGCCCGAGGGACGGGTTGTGAAAAAGTGGTGTCCAAGGAGTAGGTTCTACCGAAGAACTAGAAGTCTGATCTTTTTAGTGGGGCAGTAGTGTTAAGTGTTATGAGGGTGGTTTTCAGTTTGGGGAATCCAGTGTTGGTGTGGTAGCTAACGTATCAATACACCGGGAACATGAATTCTGATTTCTGACTCAGCGCTCGAAAACAATGATTTCATGTGCTTTTGAAAATTTTTCTTATGATTTCATTGTGTCACCTAACAAGGTATAACTTAATGACCGTTGAACACATCTTCTTTATCAAGATTTTTCCACATAGACAACTAGCTTGGATTTTAAAAATATTACATGATGATGTCCCACTGAGTGATGATTCCTCGGTGCAGGTCCCTCTTACAGTGTTAGCACCTTCGGGTGGTACACTAGTAGTACTACCACCTATTGGGATGAAGTTACCACCAGCTGACCTTGTGAACTGTTCATGCTGACTGATTGCATTTCACAAGTTCATGTGGCAGAGACCTCTAAGGTTTTGAGGCGAGACAGATTCCCAGGCAACTGAGGACTGGCTGGAGGTCGTGGATAGAGTTTTCCTCTTAGTTGGGAAATCAGTTGAGTAGATGGTGATCCCAGTTGTTCTTCTTTTCTAGTATGTTACTATAAAGATGGTCCACAGGGTAATGAGGCTTTGGTACTTGGACGATTACCTGATATGGTACCTTTGGTTAGTGTTCCAGCTATAACACTACTCATTTGTCAGCAGTTACAACAAAAGGTACCTATATAAGACACATGTATTCTTAGTGACTTACATGTGTTTCAGCATCAAATACCCCTCAGGTTTTAAGAAGAACCCTACTCACAGGTGGATAAGGACTTTCTTGATGTGGTTTCCGAGTTTCCATCTAGCTAGGGAACCTTTCGATCAGATGGTGGTCCTGGTAGAGATCCTTCTATGGGGCTCAGTAGGACAATGACAGAGTTTAGATTAACCTGATCTTGCAAAGAGGTGAATTTTTATGTGGACATGATTGGGAACCTTCCTCAGAGAAGGGGGTATCTTTCCATATAGAATTATGGGATCATGGTTCTCAAGAGCTTTTACATCTTCAACAGGACAATATATCAGTAGATGAGTATTCATCGACGCATACCGACTATTCTAGGTACTTGATGAATATAGTACAATCTGTGCTTCAGGTCTTATAACACCAACTGAGGTGTGTTTAGGGACATTAGATTCAACAATATTCTTCTATGAATTCCTACTAATTTTAGTGTGATAGAGAGAACCTTTGTGGTTGAATGTTCTATGTATGAGAGGATACAACAACTGAATGTTAGCAGTGGGAAAGTAGGAAATTGACCCCAGTCTCATAGAATTAGGTGTGTAAAATGTTTCAGGAAGAGGAATCCATAGGAAAAAATGAATATGTGGGGAAGTAGATGTGGATGTGGAGCTAGGAAAGCAACATGAGGTGCTTTACATTTCAATATGTTACAAGCACCACCTCAATGTAGTCCCCACCAGACTCAGGGAGCTGGAGGATAGGGTAAGGTAGTAGCTGTACGTGGTCAAGGACAATGACCCAAGTGCTTCATAAATTATTTTACATATGGTATATGTCTACTACTAGCTTCTATATTAATAGACATAGGTAGAAATTATTTTTTCTTACCATGAAACTTGATCAAGACCTCTAGTTTCCGGTTAAACTTAAGACTTGACCCTTACATCTAGAGACACCTTTGGGAGGAGACTTGATAATCACACTTATGCCGATAGTGTGATATGACCCTTGAGGCAAGAGTTTCGGTTGGAACCTCTTGGTGGCAGCATAGAGGCATTACAACGTTAGTTTTGGTATGGACTGGACATCAACAATTCATACTCAAATTGAATATTTTAGGCAAAATGGTTTTGTTTTATCTACAATGATGGATTTGGGTATTCCTAGGTTGGTGAAAAAGGAAACCCTAGAAGCACATGATAAACTAATGCATAAAAGGGTGTTACCAACCACTCTTAAGTCGGCCAGTCATACCCTCGTGGAGGCGGAAGTTTTGGGTTTTTAGTTCCCAACAGGAGTGGAAGAGTGTGGGGAAATATTTTCAAAAGATATTTCTAGGGATACCTCCCTGAAGGAAGTGGGACTTATGATTTGGCTGGGTACTACCAGATATTTTTACTAGTCTTTTCCAGGGTAGAGACACCCTTGTCAGCTTTGACGATGAAGGGGAAAGGCTATCCTATGGATTGAGAGGTGTCATCAGAGATTTCAAGAACAGGGACAGTGATTATGGCTAGTGATCCTCCAAGACTATGACTTTGAGATAGTCTATACTCCTGGGAAGGGGAATTTGAAGGCAGACACACTCAACAAGAGTTCTAGTCTATAGCTACTGAGTGAGGTGTCATAGAATCTAGTCGCGCTTTAGATATCCTTCATGGATAAAGATGGAATAACATACCTCCAGTTTATGACTGTCACTCCCCCAATTCCTCAGTGAATTCAGGAGGCACAGTTGGGGTGTTTAATATAAATCCCGACATTCTCATATATACTCAGGACGGTATCTTGAAGGATTTAATAATGTTTAGGAGCACAATGTCCTGTTCAATGGATGAGCCATGGTGCTAGTGACACTTTGGGAGGACGTGTTGAGGGGCATCCATACATCCCCTTAACGGAAAATCATGAAGTGGAGAAGATGTAACAAGGCCGAGGGATGAAGTAAGAAGGGGTAGAGTTTATATCATGATGTCTCACTTGTTAGCGAATGAAGACTCCACAGAGCTGCCAGAAGACTTAGGTCGACAGGTGACTTATATCCTTAGAGTCTGAGGAGGGAGGCCATGTCTTCCTACAGAGATTTGGCCAATGCAGAAAGTTATCACCGAGGTGTATCATGCTATTTCTGATACTTTGGATGATAGGTGAGGTGGAGTACTACTTGGTACTTCCACCGCAGTTGGAGGGGGTGCACGGTGTCTTCCATATATCCCAGTCGAGGAGATGCATGCAGGTCCCATATCTTGTCCTCAACTATGGAACTATAGACTTAGATGATGGGGTGACATGTACGGAGGTTCCAATAGAGATTCATGATCTACAAGAGTGATTCATTCATGGGCGATCAATACCTCTAGTGCGTGTTCACTAGCTGCACGAGAACCTCCAAGAGAACAGATGGGGGCGTAAGGCTCAAATTCGTGCTCAGTGCCCCCATTTGTTTCCTTAGTATGTTTTTTGGCTTTCAGGGACAAAAATACCTAATGTGGGGATAATTTAATGTCTTATAATATCCTTGTAAATGTTTTTTTTCTTATATAGAATTATTTCAAGACCGCAAAATTTGATAGTGCGTGATTTTGAGGCCCGGAGCGCCCAGAATGATCTCTCGAAGTTTTGTTAATCATTAAATAGCGTGCATAAGCAACTTTCTGGGAAAAGTGTAATAACTCTTAAATCGTTGCCCGGATTTGAAATATTAGGGCACTATTATTCTTAGGATGATAGGTTTACACTAGGTGCAAGTTATGTTTAGTCGACATGGGCCTCATGCAAGAAAACCTGAAAATGGCATAACCATAAATTATATAATTAAATAAATTTATTTTATTATTTAAAATCTAATAACTCATGAATGGTAACTCAAATTGAAAATCTGAGACCACCGCTGAATGTGTGATTGTATGTGTCCCTTAGGTTAATATTAAAAGTGGCTAGCATAGGCCACCAGTGATTTTTTGTTTTTTCCCCTAAATAAAATAATTAAGTGGAAATTATTTTATTGCGAAAACCATAACTTTTAAATGGTAACTCGGATTGAAAATATGAGACTACCGTTGGGTTCTTTGGGGCGTTTTCTCCTTAGGAAGAGCCTAACCTCGACCGGTTCAAGTCGTGGGTGAGTGTTAATAATTTATTGAACTTTTTTTCAGGTACATTCAATAAACACGAGAGCGATGTTTTATAATTTCTTAAACATTGCACGGATTAAAAATCTGAGGGTACCATTGAATTCATAGCACTAAGATTCGCTTAAGGGAGGCTTTATATGGAAAACGGTAGGTCTAGCTAAAAAAGATATGTTTTGTTACTTTTAAAAAAGAAATAAAATAAAATAATTTTAATATTTTATTTTCATTCATATCCTCCAAAGGACAAGAGGTGTGTGGGGCCAGCAATGTGTCAAGACAAGTAATGGATTGACCTACCAAACCTATGTAATAATGTCATTGGAAAATTAATAAGGTTTAAAATTAATTATCCTCCATTAAATTTCAACGCCGTTATTTACCCTCCCCCTTTCCTATATATATGGAGCTTGGGGAGGGGTATCAGCATAGCTTTGACAAGAAACGAAGTGATGAAGTATCACTATGATGCTGGACCCTTAGAGGATGGAGCCAAAACCAGTGGGAGGTGACAGACGACACCGAACCACAAACCTAAGGATGTTGTATGAGTGGCGTCATCGGGAACCAGTTTCAGGAACGAAGAAAACCAACCCACCTTTTATCTATGAATTTTCTCCAACAGGTTTACGAGGTAAGGGGTTTATTCATTTATGTTTTTTAAAATTATTTTCTCTTCCGTGTTCTTGAATAATACGAAGAATGTGGGTCAACTGACTAATGTGTTAACCCACAATTCATTAGTTTTTGTGGGTGGTTTTTGTGGGTTATCTTTGTGGGTTTTATCTTTATTTAAATTCAATGATTTTTTTAAACCCTTAAACGCCTCATGTTTTTGAGCTAACACAAGGGTGCGGGCCTAACAAACCCGGATCGAACCCTCTACTACTTTGAAAATTTTTCACCTCCATAGAATACAGAAGGTGAGACGATACCAACCATCTATATTGGAGATAACATGTCGACGCATTCCTCTAGTGGAGGCAGTGACCCAATTCCATGATGGTCATCGGAGTCGCCATAACTGGCCAGCCGCAGAGGAGGTGTGGTGCGTCGTCGCATGCCGCTAATGGACAAAAGAGGTTGTGGCTCGTCAGCCGCTGCGACCGGAGGAAGGCAGACGACACACCGACTGGCCAAGATGGAATCAGTAGAGTGGAGGTGGGGCGCACTCCCAACAACATTCCCACATTGCAACAAAAAACGTGGAATGCGACAACCGTGACAGGAGCAGGGGGCCACCAATCTGACTGGTGGCCTGTGGACAGGATGCGCACCAGCGGTGTGCCTAGCGGAAAATCCGCAGCCCGGCGGCCGCGGCATGGAGGACCTGTAGTGCCATGTGGTGCCATGTTGGGTCAACCCCTCCCAGGTTGAGCTACTAACGTGACTCCACATCACATCATCCCTAGCGAGACGTGCCACGTCTGGGTCACCCTGGCGGCCGGTGCCGCCAGGCGGGTGGCACTACCGGTTTGACCAAGCGGATTGACCTACCACCCAGTGGACTGGCCAGTGGCCCAGCTAGGTTAGGCTAGGCTTAGTAGGCCAGGTTGACCCTGGTCGATTCGGTTCGGCCCATGCCGAACCGGGTCGGGCCGGTTTGCCCGGGGCGGATCGGACCCATACCTAGTATTGACCTGCTACACAAAACAGGCCCTAACACCTAAACTAGATGTTCGTTTGATGAACCATATGCGGCGTCAGTATAATTGGAGTGAGATGTTTCTTTTGACTTACTCAATGTGTGTATTGGGGAGACATAGATTATGGTAGGGTTGGATCACACCCGAATCCAACAGGCCATCGGCATTGAAATGCTGATAACGGACAGACCTAGCGTCCGATTGACGCACTGTCTATTAAATTATAACCCTTATTATACTACAGATCCTCGGGATATATTATTTGTGTGACTTCAATTTGGTTGAAATATCACCGATGGCTTGGTGAGCATTTCTCCCAAGCGCACTGCGAACAGAACCCTGTGACTGACTGAAACTTGACGACTACTAACCTTTCTACTAGGAGTGACACGGCAGCCCTGTGGAGAGTGCCACTCTGTGTCGTAGAAGAGCCATGGTGGGGAGTGACACTATTTTATGTAGAAAACTAATAGTACTCGACATGAGGAGTACCTCAGCAGGACACGAGGGGGGAGCATATCTATGTGACATGGCTAGCCCACGGTGGGGAGCGCCTATGTGCGGCACAACAGACCCACAATACTTTATATGATAAGTACCTTGGTAGTACAATGTTAGTGGGAAGCACCTATATGTGATGCGGAAGGCCCACTGTACTAGTTATAGGTGGCATTCACCAGAATTTGAGGTGTTCATTGTTCTTTGTGATTCATATCATTCTTTGTGGTTTTCCTTATGGAATTGTGAGAGATCTTTGGGGGTCTTAGGTTCCCTACTGAGTATCTTTATACTCAACCATGCATGGTCAATGCCCGCTTCTTATTTTTCAAGGTTCTGGGCATAATAGAAGTGTGTGGGTGGACGTTCCCACTTGTCTTTTTGTCATTAACAATGATCAATCCAGGATCAATACAACGATAAATTCCAGTCTCCATGGATCGAATCCTAGAAATGGAAAAAGAAAATAAAAGTCCCAGAACCACAAAGAAGGATTGATATAGGTTGATTATAATTAATTTAATCAATTGAAAAGAAGTACCTTTTGGGTGTTCTTTAATCTTTGATGTTCTTGATCACGTTACTATGCGATTCATCGTTGCGTTGCAGAATCCAAGTGTAGACTTCCTCTAGAATTGATCCACACATGCACCTCGTATCTCTAGACGTCGCCAATGGAGCCTCTGGGTGCTAGCATGGAGAAACCTTTTCTTGAGTTGTCCTCCTTAGATCGTCTTGATCTGATGGAAGATGATCTCTCTTGGTCTTGAGATCGTTCTTGGAGGAATAAGTTCTTTCGGCCTCGAAAGAATTCTATTGGGTGTCGGAAAAGAGTTGGGTTGTGAGGATATTTATAATCAGGTTTGAGTTTGTAGAGTTTTGACAATAAATAAATGTGTTATGCATTTTATTTATTTCATTGAATCTTATTGAAAACCCCCATGTCGAATAATTAATTCCTTAACAAGTTCCCACACTGATTATAATAAATATAATTTAATAAAAACAATATTATATCCTCAAAATCACTGTTGGAAAACTACATGGTGTGTAATCATTAATACACGACGTGTACTTGTTTTCCATAAAGGTACACAGTGTGTAATCATTAATCCATGACATATACTTGTTTTTCATTTCCTTTACAAAATGAAAACTACATGGCGTGTAATCATTAATACACGACGTGTATATCTTGTTTCTCATTTCCTTCATCCTTCATCATTAAAATGACTTAGGCTTCCTTGAATAATTATTAAACCACATATGGGAATAATCATTAATCTACTTGAGATACTTGGATAAACTTATTGTGTGACCCTTGAGGCCTCTTTCTCGTTGGCATTAGGTGGGCTTGCCTAAAATCCAAGATTACTATCTAGAAAAGGGTCAAGGCACCCAAAAGAAAGAAGTTGATGCTGCATTGACATATCACCTCATACGCATGCTTATAGTGTAATTTAATCCCTTTGTTTCAATATCATATCAAGCAGGTTTCGTGGATGTTTCATAAACCTATATGCTAGATCTTTCATTCATTGACTTCTAGAAATAAACATGTCATGTCACTATAGCGATGGAATTTGTTTGACAGTTCTATTTCAATTAAAAGGCCTGAGATATCTACTTCCATAAATATGGATGGGACAAATACTACCTCGACTTATCCATTAACATCATTTCATTCGTGACGCACCCAACGTACCGTACTTCTCGCCAAATCTATTCTTGACAGTTTTAGTCAGTAAATCTATGTCTGCAAGTCATGACATGAGTTAATGATAATCTTTTAGTCTAAGGACCATTACACACACTCGTAGATAGCAATGTCTGATGACACCAAGACATATGTAATTTCTTTTGGCTAGTCTGTTCTCATAATATACCATCTCTGAGATTACCAAGTGAAAACTCCATGAGAGAGAGTCTCATCTTCTTACGAGTACTCAAACATGATGATATGTATACTATGTGTCCTATCGTAGTATGTCATCCAACTATAGAACATTATTTAAGAACATTATTATAGTATTTCAAGGTTCTCATCATATAGAGGATCTTCCAGGACATTTTTAATGAAACAAGAATTCCAGGATATTATTATATTATAGTCATGTAGAAAAACAAAAAATATATAATAAGTGTACATTCATGTAATCAAAGTACAATCCAGTTGGTTCTCAGAACACAAACCCTTACAAACTCCCACTTGGACTAGAGAAAACTTCCTATTACTTTTAGTCCACTAGACCTCACATAATGATAAGCTTTTTGCTGAGTCAAGTCTTTAGTCAATGGGTCCGCCACGTTGTCTTCCATGGAAATACTGCTCACTGCAACATCACCTCTCTGAGAAAAATCCCTCAAGAGATGATACTTATAAAGAATATGCTTTGCCTGTTGATGTGACCTTGGCTCTTTTGAAAGTTCCACCGCTATAGTATTATCACAATAGAGTGTGATAGGATCTTTACTGCTAGGTACTACATCCAGATCTTGGATGAAACGTCACCTCCATACTGCTTATTTAGCTGCCTCAGAAGCTGTGATATACTCGGACTCTACTATAGAATCTTCCACCACACTTTGCTTTGAGCTCTTCCAGCTCACTGCACCTCCATTCAAACTGATGATGTATCCAGTCTACAACATCATGTCATCTTGATTAGTATGAGGACACATTTCCTTGGAAATATTAATGTCATGTGACACTGGAAACAATCCCCTCTTGGATTGTTCCGTACTAAATCTCTTCAGTATATTGTCAATGTATGTACTTTGACTTAGGCCCAACATTCTCTTGGATCTATCATGATGGATCTTGATCCCAAGAATATATGCTGCCTCGCCCAAGTCTTTCATGGAGAAGCATTTATCGAACCATTCATTAACTGATAATAAGATAGGTACTTCATTTCCAATTAGTAATATGTCTTCAACATATACTATTACGAAAATGACTCCACATCCACTACACCTCTTGTAGACACAAGGCTCAAATTCATTCTTAACAAATACAAATTCTGTTACAGCTTCATCAAAACGAATGTTCCATGACATTGATGCTTGATTTAATCCATAAATGGATTTCTTCAACTTGCATACCATGTTTGTCTCCTTTGGAGCCACAAACCCTTCAGGTTGTGTCATGTAGACATCTTCCTGGAGGTTCCTGTTAAGGAATGATGTTTTGACATCCATTTTCCAAATTTAAAAGTCATGGTAAGAGGAAATGGCCAATAGGATTCTGATGGATTTGAGCATCATAACCGATGAAAAGGTTTTATCATTGTCAATTCCTTAATGCTGTCTAAAACCTTTGGCAACCAGTCATGACTTATACGTGCTGACTTGCCCCTCCATGTCCAGTTTCTTCTCGAATACCCATTTATTACCTATAGGCTTTACATCAACTGGAAGATATACCAAAATCTATACTTGGTTTTGGTACATGGATTCCATTTTAGAATTCATGGATTCTTGCCACTTCGCAGCATCTGTGCCTTCAACTGCTTCCTTGTAGGTAAGAGGATCATCATTGTCAACCAATAATGAGTCGCCATCCTCAGTGACAAGAAAACCTTATTGTTCTCGTTCTCTCACCTCTCTCATGCTCCTATGTAGTTCTTGTGTCTCTGGAATAGATAGTTCTTCCATGGGTATTTGTGACTCTGTTCCTGTACCAACTCATGTGTATCTTGAGCCTCAACTTCATCGAAGTCTATCTCGCTCCCACTATCTCTTTTAGAGATGTGCTCCCTCTCAAGGAATATGGAGTGTCTTTCCAGTGTAACCTTTTTTTCAGAGGGGTTTTATAGGTAATATCCTCTTGTTTCTTTGGGATATCCTATAAAGATACAATTTGTGCCTCAGCATGCAAGTTTGTTACCTAAAGAGGCCTTAAAAAATGCTTCTCTACCACACACATGTAAATTCGATAACATGGATTTGCGTCCACTCCAAAATGCATATGGAATACCATTTATTGATTTAGTTGGTACTTGGTTTAGTATGTGTTCTTGCTGTTTGTAATTCATATCCCCAAAAAGATAATGGAAGACTCGCATGACTCATCATTGATCTCACCATGTCCAACAGGGTATGGTTCCTCCTTTAACTTACACCATTCCACTGATGTGTGTAAGGAGGAGTGAGTTAAGATAGAATCCAAAAATCCCGTAAGAAATCAATGAAGTCCTGATTGAGATATTATCATCTTCTATCTGAGTGGAGTTTCTTAATATTATGACCAAGCTAGTTCTCAACTTCATTCTTGTATTCTTTGAACCGATCAAAAGAATCTGACTTATAACTCATTAAGTAAATATATCAATATCTACTAAAGTCACCAGGAAAAGTTATTAAGTACGATAACCCACCCCTTGCTTCAACTGGAAATGGTCCAAAAACATCTGTGTGAACTTATTATAGAATCTCTATAGCCCCTTTAAACTTTCCCACTAAATGGGTCTTTGGTTATTTTGTCTTGTAGACACACATGACATACACCATGTGGTTTTAGATCGAAAGAAGATAAATACCCATATTTATGTTATTTTGTCAAACGTCTCTCATTGACATGACCTATCCATTGATGACAAAGTTGGGTGTGGTATGAGTCATGTGAATTAACATTGTCATCGATTTCCATTACTTGGTTTGTGTATTCAAACACATAAAGGTTGTTATATAAATTTTCCATACCAAAAAAATTATATCTTTATAAAAGTAGCAACATCCACTTCTATACTTAAAGATCAATCCATCAGTATCTAATATGGATACTGAAATAATGTTTTTGGTTACAGAGGGTACATAATAATGTCCTTTCAAAACCAAGACCATCCCAGTAGGAAATGTGAAGTTGTAGTCTCCGATAGCTACTACAGCGAGTCTGGCTCCATTGGCTGCTCGTAGATCCACCTCACCTCAGTCAATCTTTCTGAATCTACTTGGTTCCTATATTTGGATACATATGTAACCACCACAAGTAGTATCTAATACCCAATTGGTAGAAATAGATAGATTTAATTTGATAAAAAATGCACCATAAGCTTCCCCTTGCTTCCTTGGCTGGGTGCAATTTTTCTTCCAGTGGCCCTTCTTGCCACATGCGAAACAAACAGCCTCATGTTCTCATGCCTCCCCATTGATCATTATTTTCTTGGAAGGCCTTGAAGAAGCTTTGGGATTAATGATCTTCACCTTTACTTTCCTTTTATTCACCATGAGGAAAGAAGGCTTTTCACACTTCATGTCATTGTTCACATGGCGAATGAGGATAAGAATATTAGACAGAGACTTCTCAATTTTGTTCATGTTGAAGTTCACAACAATGTTAGAGATGCTCTAGGGAAGTTATGAAAGAATGAGATCGGTACCCAGTTCTTCACGGATTTTAAACCCGAGAACCTCCAAGTGCTCAATGTATCCAATGAACTTGACTACATGAGGCCCAGCTGGGGCACCCTATCCACGAATTCTCTGAAATAGAGCCATGGAGATCTCAACCCTTTCTTATCGTACACTCTCCTGGTATAGACCACGGAGGGGCTTGAGCATGCTATAGGCATCCATGTCTTCATTAGAATTCATGAGCTCACTAGACATTGATGATAGTATCAAACTTTTAATGTCGAGTGCATCATTCAAATGTTGATCCTAGACCAGGAAATCTTCATCACTTACCCCTTGGGAGGGTGAATTAGGAAGTGAGGACTCCAACACGTAAAACTTTCATTAATGGAATAGGATAAACTAAAGGCTCCTAAACCATTCCTGAATGTTACTTCCCGTGAGGATATTATCTTTATCCAAAATTGATCATACAGAAAATGTGGTTGACGAGTTTGTCATTTGGATTATACAAATTAAAAGTGAAAATTTATCATTAACTTTTGATTACATTTTATGAAAAAATAATTAATGAATATTTTAATTCTCCCACTATTTTATCAAGTCCCAATGGCCCCCACCATTAAACTTAGAATGTCTATTTTCTTTGACATTCTAGTAGAAAGGATGCATATTCCCATTTTCATAACCCCAACAAGGGTTGGTCAAGCTATTTGAAGGTATTTATGTAGGAAGGTCTTTGCCAACTGTGATCTTATAGTTCCTTGATCTGTTGAGTGGACTCCCCGATCCTGAAATCCTGACTTGGATTTCCTCAACTCCTACCTCCAATATTACACCAAGTCTATCATGGGATAATCCTCTTAATGTAATATGTTTAAGTAAACCTGAAACCTTTCATAAGGGATTCCTTTATAAAAGTAAGTGTCCCAAAAAGGGTAGGTCAAACACATTGTTTTATTGAGTCTTTCCCTTAATCAAGTAATTGAAGGCTTGGTCTGACTTAATATGGTTTTTGAGGGATTTTAATATTTTATGCGTAGTTTCACATTTTCACATGCTTGTTAATATTAAGTGATTCTTGCTTAAGTGATTAACCATGTTCGGATAATGTTTAGGAATAGTCCAGTTTTATATTCCATATTTTCATGCTTGTTTATTTTATTAATTAAGTGATCGCAACAACACATACATAATAAATAAACCATGCAATCAGTCAGAAATAAAATAAGATGACATGATCAGGAGTTTTTATTGGTTAACTTATCTAGTGGTTTTGATAAGCTAACCCTGACCTAGGGAAAAAAACCTTGAACCTGATGGTTCATGTTCTGCAGCTCCCACCTGTCCACCTTTGTATCTTCTTGTGTTGGTTTTGTCTCAGCTTCAAATTTGGAACTGTCTCCTCTGGCCTGGGAGATCCTCCATTACATGGGTTTACATTAAAGGAACCATGGGCATACAGGCCCTCCATTCTATTAGAGGAAGGCTTGCAGGCCAAAAAATTTAAAAAAATTTAAATGAAACCATACACATATAAAGGGTCTTTGGTCTAGCATAAGATTATCCATAGCATGCAATGAAATTTATGCATATTTTGAATTCAAATTCTTTTAATCGTTCTATTATTCAAGATAAGTCGCGTTTGAATTCAATTAATTACGATCTTATAATTAATCAATTCTATATCTTAAATTCTTCTCTTAATTTCCTTGAGATTCTTCTCATCCATATTCCATGTATAGGTCTTTTTACTTTTAGAGGAAACCTGGTAAAATTCCATTTCTGGAAAGTACACGACGTGTAGTTTATATTTACACGGTCTGTAATTCTTTCAACCTTTAACCAAAGTAAATGCTGGGGATTTGGCATGTTTTCTGTACTTTAAAATTTCTGGAGTACATGGCATGAAGATAAATCATACACGACATGTAATTCCTTGTTACACGGTAACTGTCCTGGCAATCCTGTGTAAGTGGTATGCGGCTTCTCCTTTGCACACTGTTTTTCTTGGGCCGGATCTGACTATACAACATGTTGCTCCAACATACCCGCCCTGTATTCCGTTTTCCATGCGCCATTCAATTCTGGTCAACACGGCATAATAAATTCATAGGAATACTTAATTCACATGGCATGGTTTGGTGGACCAGTGCCAGTTCGTTGAACCTAAGTACATGACGTGTAGTTTTCATTACACGCCGTGTATTTCCGTGTTGTACAGACAGAAAGAGCGTCTCCTCCAGATGAGATCCTCATTTTTTTATTTTAATCAAAATTAAAATTAAAAGGATGTTTCTGTGCTATGAATCCGTAAACGATGGAGGAAGAACATATCTCATTTATTCATATTTATAGAACAATTTATTTTTAATTGAATCAAATATAAATACATAAATTATCAATGAAAATTAAATAAATATAATAAACGTTGTAACCCCCCTCTGATACCAATTAAATGTTTCGGGTGCACCAGAAGCGTGTGGGTGGATGTTCCCACTTGGTTTTTTTCATTAACAATGATCAATCCGGGATCAATACGACGATAAAGGACAGTCTCCACAGATCGAATAACAGAAGTGGACAAAGAAATGAAAATCCCCAGAACCACAAAGTAGGATCATTACAGGTTGATTATAATTAATATAATCAATTGAAAAGAAGTTCCTTTTGGGTGTTCTTTATTCATTTATGTTACTGATCACATTCCAATCTGATTTTTCATTGCATCGCAGAAGCCAAGTGTAATCTTCTTCTAGTGGTGATCCACATGTGCACTTCATATCTCTGGACGTCGCCAAAGGAGTCTCTAGGTGCTAGCATGGAGAAATATTTTCTTGTGTTATCCGCCTTAGATCTTCTTGATCCGATGGAAGAGGATCTCTCTCGGTCTTGAGAGTGTTCTTGGAGGAAGAAGTTCTTTTGGCCTTGAAAGAATTATCTTGTGTGTCGGAAAAGAGTTGGGTTGTGATGATATTTACAGCCAGGTTTGAGGTTGTAGAGTTATCACAATAAATAAACACGTTATGCATTTTATTTATTTTATTTACTCTTTTTGAAAACCCCATTTCGAATAATTAATTCCTTGACATGTGCCCACACTGATTATAATAAATATTATTTAATAAAAACAATATTATATCATAAAAAAATCGACTAGAAAACTACACAGCGTGTAATCATTAATACACAGAGTGTAATTGTTTTCCATAAAACTACATGGAATGTAATCATTAATACACAGTGTGTACTTCGATTTAATTTCCCTTCCAAAATGAAAAATACATGGCGTGTAATAATTAATACACAGTGTGTACTTGACTTCCATGAAAAAATACACGGTGTGTAATCATTAATACACGACCTGTATATCTTGTTTCTCATTTCCTTTTTCCTCCATCATTAAAACGACTTAGTATTCCTTTAATAATTATTAAACCAATTAAGTGGATAATATTTATTCTACTTTAGATACATGGATACAATTAGTGTGACCCTCTAGGCCTCTTTCTCGTTGGCATTAGGCGGGCTTGCCTAAAGTCCAAGATTACTGTCTAGAAATAGGGAAAGGCTCCCAAGAGAAAGAAGTTGACACTGCATTGACTTATCACCTCATACGAACGCTTACTGTGTAACTTAATCCCTTTGTCTCAATATCTCATCAAGCAGGTTTCATGGTAGTGTCATAAAACTATATGCTTGATCTGTCATTTTTTTACATCCAAAAATACACTCGTCGTGTCACCATGGCCATAGAATTTGTTCGATAGTTCTATTTCAATCAAAGGTCCTGAGATATCTAGTTCCATAAATATGGAAGGGACAAATCCTTCCTTGAATTCTCCATTAACAACATGTTTTTCGTGATGCACCCAACGTACCCTACTTCCCACCAACTCTCTTCGTGATGGTTTTTGTTAGCAAATCTTAGTGCGCGTGTCATGACATGAGTTAATGAAAATATTCCAGTCTAAGGACCATTACACCCACTCATAGATAGCAATGTCCAATGACACCAAGACATGCCGAATTTCTATTGGTGGGTCTATTCTCATAATCTTCAATCTTGGAGATTACCTAGTGCAAACTCCATGAGAGAGAGTCTCGTCTTCTTATGAGTACTCGCACATGACGGCTAGTATACTATGTGTCCTATTATAGTATGTCATCCAACCGTAGAACATTACTTAAGAATATTGTTATAGCATTTCAAGGTTCTCATCCTAGTGAGGATCTTCCATGCCCTTATTAATGCAACATGTATTCCAGGACATTATTATATTATAGTCATGCAGAACAATGAACAATATATAATAAGAGTACATTCATGTAATCAAAGTAAAATCTAGTTGGTTCTCATGACACCAACCCATATAATTGTGTCTTGTGCAGACGATGAGCAGTTGGGATGAGGTTTGAGGGAGCCAAGACTAGGCGATATGCAGAGGAGACAGGTAGGCGTGGAGTGCTGAGGAGGCTATCTGTACCTACCCTCCAGGTAGGATCATCGGAGGATGACTCAGTAGCTGTTTTTCTATTTTTTAGTGGTATTGTTCCTTTCAGTTGTATTTTTACTTTTCAGTTGTACTCATAATTTTAATTGATCTTGTATTCCAACCCCTTTTACTTTCATCACTCCTTTTTCTACTACAGTTTACTTCACATTTTGTTCTTGTTATGTTCTAGGACTGTGTGTTGTGTGGTTTTAAAGGCAATTGTTTCCCATTTTAGGGAATATGACTTTCGGTGATAGTCGCCAGCCCCTGACCTATGGAAGGAGGGATTGGGGTAGTCACAACATTAGCCCAAGGGGATGGGTAATAACAAAAACAATAATAGACAATTGGTTATATCTACAGGACAAAATCATGTCTATAGCCCATGTAACCTTGACTACAACATATAACCATAGTCGAGATCCCTTGGGGGTTATTATTTTTGAAATAAACCGATGGGATATAGCCATGGTCATCCCAACCTGGGATATATCATCTATCGATGTAGAATTTGGTCTGCATGGATTTTTTTCAATAGAAATTGAATATCTCATTATGTTTATTCATGTGATCCTCTATTTCTGCATGCACCATTCTTGTGGCTACAGGAAAAAAAACTACTAATGTTATTTGAACCTATGTCTTACATCTATGAATAAAAACACCAAAACACTCGATGATGTGATTAATATATATATATATATACATAAATGTATATATTATATTTATATAATTATATATATTTTAATAAAATAAAATATATATTATTTTAATTATAAATATATTCCAACTTTGACCCTATAGTCATGGTCTTGAATTGACATAGCTATATAGGCTTTCATGAAAAACTATTACCACAGCTGGGGCCTAAATGTGTCTATAGAATATTTCTTAGACCATTATTATGGAATTTTTTTCACTATTCTAGCACATGAATCCCTGTTTCCACGGTCTGATGCCAACCATAGCGACAGGTTCACATGAATTCCCTTATTGAACTTGTCAATCCCAAATGTGTCTATAGCTTCATAGATATAGACCAAATTCCATGTAGTGAAGCACTGATTCCACTCTAACATTACACTAATAGTTTATTTATATAGGTAGATCGTTATGTTTATCATATCAGTTACGTATTTTGAATAGTTTTTTGACCAACTACATTCCAAAATTAATTATATGAATCATTTCATCTCAATTTCTCTATGATCAAAATACTATTTAGGATTAGTAGTTATTTATTACCCAAAAATCATTCTATATATAGGTACCTAATCAATTATCAAGGAATTTATATTTGTTAATTTTAGAAGAAATATAAAACATATTATTTTAAGGGGGTTTTAATATTTCATCATATTGTATCATGTATTCCATTCATTTATTCATTAATTAAATTATTAATTTTTAATCAAAAATCTTTAACTAGATTAAGATGTTCGAAACATGTTAATGTATAACACTTTTCAAAACACATGATTTTTGTTACATACTCAAAAAGAAATTGAAATAAGAACTAAACATATATAAATATATAAAATTCAAAAAACACATGAAACCCATTCATGTTAAATATTAGAATAATATGAAACCATAATCACCCCAAGAATAAGTATAATACAATTTATAGGCATCCCCTTCTTTTCTTAACATTTCATAAGCTCCCAAATTAGTTATATGTCTAATCTGAAGATTCATTATCCATATATTAATTCTAAATAAAACCCATAAATTAAATAAATTCCAAGAACCTAATATGTATAAATCGTAATCAACACTTCCTAAATTGTTTATAACTATAACAAATCATAATCCTTGATAAACACAATATTTTTTGTTTTAAGCAGCATTTAACTACTTTTTTACACGGTATGATATTCATAACAAATTATTTGATCAATATAAACTAATGAATAAATTAATTCATAATAAAAAAAATTATATTCATTAATTTAAAACATATAATTAAATAAAAAATGACCCATTCATAAATTTAGTCATGACATTTTATTTTTGAATAACTCAAACAAAATTATAAACAATTTATAATTATGAAGAACTTTTGAACATTTCAATACTATGTTAACATGATCATTTAAAATTTATTTTAGTATAAACTCTTTCATGTTTTCATTGGTTGTGGTTGTCAACATTAAATCCTTCATATCACAAAAAGTTTATATTTATGGTAATAGAAAAAATTTACAATTTAGATTAATATTTCAATTTTTATGTAAACATTTTATATAATCTAAATTTCATATATATATTTTTAGTTAATTCTTGATCATATCCATCAAAAAAATTGAATGGTTTAAATACATTTTCAAATAAGGCCTTTAAAATCAAAATTTCATATTATCATTTATGAAAATTTCATAAACTATTATAAACTCCTAGATAAGTTTCTATATTATATGATTCATAAAAATTTTATAAATCAATTTATAATTCCAAAATTAATATGTTTTATTAAAATATGAATAGTAACCAACAGAAATATGAATATTAAAATTAAAAATTATTCATAAATATATTTATTTAAAAAATTAGAATAATTAGACACACATATTATATTATTAATAATTACACTTTATATATTTAATAAATTAAATTAATGTTTCATATACCATTTTTTATATTTATAAATACATTATTAATTATAAATTCCAATTATTAATGAATAAATTCAAAATAAATAAAATTGTACATAAATGATGATATATTTTGTAACATAATACACAAATGATTGTTAATTATTATTCACAATATTGTATTGTGAAATATCCATTATTGTATTCTATAAAATTACAAAAACTAAATACATATATATGCACATATATTATAAGAACAAGGTTTGTCATTTTGTTAAGGATCCATTATATTCCATCCATTATCATATTAAATCTTTAAATATGTAATATAATGAATTCCCTTGGAGGATATAAATGTTTTGAGGGTTATTTTGGGATGGTTTAGAGATCGAAAACCATATTTGGTGGTGCAAAAATGGTAGCACATGGTCCTCTCAAACCATGTAGGGTAGGCCCTATGATAAGATAAACCATGCAAGGCATGGCCAGAGAGGAGGATGAGGCTGCACTATTAGATTAAACCGTTAAATTTGGGTTGCATGACCATGTGACCGTGTCTCCAATATTGATAGTAGGATGTTTTATAGTTTGTATATTGTTAGTCAAACCCTGCGAGGTGACCATGGAGGGTTCCCCATATCTTTAGCTAATCATGCATGTTTGGAACACAGTTTTGAAACCATACACCTTAATTACACGGACCATTTTGGGGATGAATTTCAAAAAATCCCCTATTTAATCGATTAAAATATCCATACTTTATATTCTTCTACAATGGATAGATACCTCCCCTTGAGAGAACCTTTTGTTTCTTAATTTAGGATTTTCTTTGGACCCTCTGTCTGAGCTCCAATTCAAGATCTGTTGATCTCATTAGATCTGTATTGGTAATATCTCGATTATATTTTATACTTTCTTAGATTGTTTTGGTATAATTTGTGCTATTTAGGTGCAATCAAATTTTCCCTATTAATAGGTTCTTCATCTGTTCTTTTATTTTCTCAAAATCTAAGTTGAATCATGAGCTAATACTATATATGTTATCAACTATGAATCTAGGTTTGGTGGTATAATGGATTTCATTTAATGTTTAAGTATTTATATATGTCATTGTGCCAAACACCCTATTTTATGTATGTTCCTTGAAATTAATTTAATCCATTAGTATATAGGAATAGCTTATGTGATTAAAGAGGCTTGTTAATGATTGATTATAGGTTGAGTACATTGAAACAATATCTACCCCTTGAGTGTGTCTATTAATTAAATGAACCTTTATTATGGTTTATATAATTGGATACCTTTGTGGAGTGCATATTTACCTTTTATCATTAGATTTTAATATTGAATTGTCAATTATAATTGAAATGAGTTGTAATTGGAATGGTTATATAAATTGTTTTTAAATTAAGATATTCATTATATTTGGATTGATTTGCAATAGGGAATGGATTTCATGTCCCTATAACATTCTATATAAAATATTGTATATCATTTAAATGATTGAATTATCAAACTTCACATGTGAGTAATTTAGATGAAATACTTTTATGCCTATCAAAAGATTTGATACACCTTCTCAGGTGTGTTCAAAATGGAATTTCATTCGTATTGACATTTACATGGATTAAATATAAATTTTTAAATGATATTTAATTCCTATATGACATGGGTGATACATGTATTTAATGATGAATTCCAAGAATGGGCTCAATTGGATTGAACGATGATTTTTCCTCGGTGATACCTGGGCTCCTTATATAAATTTACAAGGACCAAATCATTTGGGTTGACCGTTATATATCAAGTGATACTTAGATTCCATAAGGATGTCTATGGAAAAAATCAAAGGGAATTTGATCATGTATTTAATGGGTGATACATAGTCTCCCTTAGTGGACCTCCGAGGGTAAACATTAATGGAATAGATGTTATACCACACATAGAGCGATTCATGTCTTCTTTTGAGGATCTATATGGATGGGCTTATAGGGTGTGTTTTTATATTATACCTTTAGCAATAACTGGATTCCAAATTAAGAATTCCCTTGATGCGATCATGTTGCTGAATTATTCATAAATGAAATAAGTTATACTACTCATCTACAAATCCAAAGAATAAGACTGGATTTAGTATTTTTTATACCATATGGATGGCCTCTTTTGGAATAATTGGTCATGATATCATAAGAGATCTTGGGATATGCACCAGGTTTTAAGAGTCATAAATTAAATAGAAATTAATCATTTAATGGACTTGTTTATAAAATGAGAAGCTGTTAATTATGAGATTTTAACATTATGTACTTCTTTTCTTATCACATTACTACTTGAAAATTGTTGTAATATATATTCAATGACTGAATAGAACTTGATTGTGGGTGGTTTCTTAATGGGATTTAGTCTCACACCCAATTTTTACCACATTTGGATACCCAAACAGACTATATAGTTGTAGTTGTGGATAAGGGTAAGAAAGATACTACATGTTCATTATTACTTATTAGGATTAAGGAAGCATGGGTCCAAGATGAGTCTTAGGGTGATAGATAGATGATTTTTTTTCTTTTTTTCTTTTTTTTATGTTTTATACAGATAATATTTATAAAAGTTTTGGAAGAATTATTAGAGACACTTGACATGTATCATCATTTTTTATATGAGTTGTATTCTGTAAGTGGCTATATATAAATCATCCACTATTTAATTTTTTTTCACGTTATTATAGATTTTTTATTAAATTTTATTTTATTTTTGCTATTCTACACTTAGATGAATTGGAAATAGTCTCCCCATAGACACACCTAGGACCTCTCTTCTAGTCGGCATCCTCTTGTGTTTTGGGATATGTGCTTGAGACTATGTGGCTAATCAGGATTGGGACACTGTTGAGTGTCATCCAAGTATATGATGTTTTAAGGTGTTATCAAAAAAATATTTCTTGATTTACGTTACAAGTTTGTGATGATAAAAATGGATAGGATAGAATATGAGTTTGGTAATGAGTTTTTCTTGGGAGTTGTTACCCCACGTATTTGAAAAATCAAAACAGACTCAAATGAGATTTGTTATTTTCTTGATTATTATTATTATAGTTGATATGGAACCAACATTGGGTGATGAAATTATATTATTATATTAATATTTAGTCGATTTTGGGGTCTATTATGATGCAACCTGATGATATGAGGTTATTCCATATTATACATCTTGTTAGGCATATTACAAGAATCACATGCCTAGCATTATGCCATGCCATTTAGGATGAATTAATTATTTAATGTTCCGGTGATAGCTATCATGGTAGATATACTTAATATTGTGTTATGTATTTTGAAACATGTTATGGTAGGATGTAGATGGATTCCATACTTTTGTTATAAATTAATATGTGCCCTCATGGATTTGAATTTGGTTTACAATTTGGATCAATGTATATAAAGTAAATGAGATATAAATTTGAAATGACTATAAAATTGAATGAAATTGAATATGTGAATTCAAATGAAAATGAATTGGAATATAAAATTGATTATAGGAACGATCATTACACAATCCAAATTTTGGTAGTGCTCATATGTAGTATCTCTTGCATATATATGATATGAATGTTTCCTAGAACCAACTCTTGGAATAGGAAGAGGGGTGTGTTCTCATATTGGAAGGCCTATACCTATCCTATTTCAGTTACTTTTCTTTTTGAGCTATAATAATTTTTAATAATATTGATTTTTGGTGTGCAATTAGATTTTTTAAATGTAGGTCACTGCAACCATTTATATCCATACACCAAGGGGGTGGTGATGAACACAATTTGAAGGGGGTGGGCCATGGGACACTAATTGATCTTCCTATAGTGCTTGTTACAGAACTGGTTTTATTAATAGCCATAGGCATTGAGGCATAGTTCCATTATGGATTGTTTCATTTCATATATACCATTCAAGGAGAACCATGACATTACTTGATTATATATGAGTGGACGTGTAAGATCTAGAAGCAGTATCTGCCCACATTTCCAGGGGATGACAGAACACTAGATGAAAATTCATTATTAGAGGTCATTATACCTATATTAGAGAATCTCAAGATTCATCTTAAAGGGATGGTAATGTTCACTATGTATATTCTATGTCATTATTCCAATATATGGTGGGATTTCATTACTCAGAAAGATTATCATCTGGTGACGAATTTCATGGATTTTCGTAATTCCTTTTATTACCACATTTATCATAGGATGTTAATGGATAATAGTGTCTTGGTGTTAAATCACCTAGAATAGCGAATGTTATCAGTTATAGAATATTCAGACTATTTTACTGAGATCCATCACTTCAAACCTACCGTGATGATTGATGAGTAATCTAATGCCTGTCGATTCAAGGATGGTCTCAGTTAAAACATCCAATCACATGTGAATATATTTCAACTTACGACAAATTATAAAATAGTTAATCTATCTCTTATCATATAAAATAACATGACAGAGGTTGGAGGTGAGATCTAGGATGGTTTAACAACTAAATCTGGTATTGTATTGACTAGTTGTATGAATAGTCTTCTGGAGCTTCAACATAATTATATTATAAGTCAGAGAACATAATCAGATATCCAGGTGAGGTACTACCAATTCTATGGGCTAGGACATATGTGGCTATAATGTGAGATGTACCTAGTCTATTGTATATTCTATGGAATTATGGTCATTTACAACACTTATATAGAGCATTTACACTAGGAAGTAGTAATATAGTGTCTCCCCCAACTCTATTTTTAAGAGCGAGGTTACAAGCTTCTCATTAAGAATGGAGGTGGAGTGCAACAAGACTATCAATATAAGGTGGTGGTCATGGACACTATAGTCAGACCCCAGTTTTATAGAGACTACAGAGCAGATCTGCTCCCGGTAGCTAGGTAGTACCATAGGGTTGCGGTTCATGCCATATATACATAGTGAAAAATATCCTTGATGAATAAGATCCCAAACCTTCTACTATCAGAGTTACTATTATATTAATATCTACATTACCTTTTTCACATTTTGAAATCGAATGTTCGCATAATTTTTTGTTGGTTCACATTGTAGAGAGCGTTGGGCTCAAAATTTATACATATGATAGTTTTATGATTCTAGAAACACTGTTGAGGATTAGAATGGGGGTTATACATTATTGTACGAATTCCCCCATAGATATTAGGGGGTGTAACTTCATATGGTTCCTCTTTATCCATGATATTACAAGTTTTTACATCATTATCAAGATGGATTGGTTGGCTCCATTTCATGATTTTGTTTATTACTATCATCAATGGGTGACTTTTAACATCTTTCTTGGGATGAGAGTTTAATCACAATGGTGAATTGGATATATAGTAATGTCTCATTGGAAACAGGCATAATTTGATAGGTGGGATGATATCCCATATTGTGAGTTTATATCTAGATGAACATGGACCTTTTTAGGAATATTTCCCTATAGTGTTTGACCATTTTATAAATGTTTTCACCAACAACCTTTTGGAAATAATCCAAGTATGAGTGGTAGATTTATCTATAAAGATTTTTCAAGGAGCAACACCGGTATCCATTACACATTATATAATGGCTACTACTAAGATGTAAAATCCCAAGAGGTAGAAAGAGGATTTAGTGGGAAATGGGTTAATCATACCCAATACATGTCAATGGGGTTCACTAGTTCTTTTTACAAAAACAAACAATTGTATCCTTAGACTATGTGTATTATCATAAATTAAACCAGTTGATGGTTAAAATATGATATTATCAAGGATAGATTCATAATATCTTTAAAAAACTCTGATGATCTTGGGTTTTCTTATAGACTAATTTGAGATCTGGTTATGATCAGGTGTGTGTTAGACCATCAGACATACATCACTTAGATTTTCATAGTAGGTTTGGTCTATATGAGTATATATTTATGTTATTTAGTATCATGAATGTTCCACCAAATATCTTTAAATTGATTAATTGAGTGTTTCATCATTATGTAGAATCAATGTGGGGGTTTTTGAGGAAGAAATCATGGTATATTATTACAATCGAAAAATACCAAACATCTTGAGATCGTATTTGATACAATGAAAGAGAATATGTTATATAATAATATCACAGTATTACACTATTGGATGAATTGTATTCACTTCTTGAGTCATGTCATCTTAGTTATAGGAGTATCATTTTACTCAAAAATTAAGATATAAGTAGTTTTTTGGGATCAACCTAATAATGTATTTGAGGTACCGAGTTTCTTTGGGATAGCTAGTTCCTATAAGTGTTTCATATAGGAAATATTATTCCTAGAAGCACCAATTATGTGATTTATTAATAAAGATGTTATTTTTAGGATAATGTTCCTATGACATGGCCTTTCATGAGATAAAAGGGTGATTTACCTCAGTGTTGATACAGAATATTATAGAACTATGAGGGAGTTACACTGGTTACTCTGATGCATTAGGTATCAGTATAGGAATAGATATTAAGCCAGAATATAAAGTCATGGTGTATAGGTCATTTAATATTAGTTTATATGAGGTTAATTACTTGATTCTTGATCTCAATCTAGTTGCAATTGTTCATGAATTGTGTTGTTAGAGGCAGTACTTACATAACGAGTGTTTTGTGGTTTACACTGACCAAAAAAGCCTAGTGTACATATTAACAAAATGTGATTTGAACCTAAGGTAGTATAGGTAGATTTAAGATTTATATTCATTCAATTTTGAGCTTGGTTACATTCTTGTTAATGGCAATATAGTGGTCGATGCACTAAGCATGAGGAATCATATACAAGCAGTTTAGCAAGCCAGTAAAAAGTGGTTGCGTATGGTTTAGTTATTTGAGATACAAGTGAAAGTGAATTATATACAAGATAAGAAATTTATATCATCATTATCTATTATTTATACCCTTATATATACAGTGTGGATGAGGAATCTATTAGACTCAAAAGGCTTAGTCTTATGGGAGACTATGACATATGAGGACCCCCAGCTCGTTGGATTGTATAAGATGATGGGATCTTGTGTATACATGGTTACATATGGGTTTCTTCACACATGTTTGAATTGACGATGTGATACATTAAGGCTTTATCATGGCTGTGCATCCTAGCATCACATAGATGTATCGGGATTAAAATCACCAATATCGATGGTCGAGTTCGAAAAGAGATTTTGCTAGTTTTTTCCAAAGGTGTTCCACATGTTAACAGTTGAAGGTGGAACACCAGAGACAATAAAAACTTTATAGCAGATTCCCATCCATAAGTGGAAGTGGGTTGATGATGTTCTGGATTTCTTGATAGGTTTACTATTGTTAGCATGAGGTAATGATATTTTATGGGGTTTTTTCATAGGCTCACAAAAGTCTCCCATTTCCTTATGATCAAGGAGACATTCAGTGTTAATAAGCATGGGAAATTTTATATCCTTGAGATAATATGACATCATGGGTTTCAAAATTCTATTATTTCAAATATAGACTCCTTTTTTACTTTTTTCTTGAAAGGTCTATAGAGAGTGTTGGGTATATAGGTTCTTCTAAGCACAACATACCACACCGATATAGATGGCCAGTCATAGTGCATGATTAAGGTGCTAGAGGATATGATGCAAGAATACATCCTAGATATTGGTGGATATTGGGAGATTCCTATACCATAAGTTGAATTCTTCTACAATAATAACATTCAAGATAATTTTTAGATAGGGCATGACATGGTTTTGTACGGTAGGTTGTGCGGAGCATGTAAGTTTCTAGCGCAGCGGAAGCATGTGATGGGCAATGTCCAACATTGATTTTTTCTTTTTTTAAAGATAAATCCAAGATCTACATTATTATAATAAGGTTATTCAATTGAATTAAATAAAATAATAAAGTCAAAATTTATCTCATTGGAACAAGAGAGATATGATCATCACATATTATTTATAATTAATTTAATTAAATATGAATTACATGGATGGAATTATTTCTTCATTGATGAATCTGGTAATAGATCTATGATACACCATGATTATTTTATATTCATAAAGTTTATATTACCTATATAGTTGATCAATACATGTTCCATGATTCTCGAGACATTGCTGAAGGGATCTATGGGTGATATTATGGAAGATCCTTGGGCTTGCATCATCTGTATTTGACATCAATTATAATTTCTTCCAAATCAATCTCTTGATATGGTCGAGGAATATTTATCTCTATTCTTGGGAGTGAAATTATAGAAGAGAGATCTCAAGGTATTGATATAATTATACAATTATATTTTTCCCAAACCCAAAAATGAATCATTATCAAGACAAAACAACATAACTTGGGTTATATAATACTATGGATAAAACAAAATAATTGCATAAGTGACTTTAATTATTTAGTTAATCATAGAGAAAACCCCATGTCAAATAATAATAATAATATTATTATTATTTCTCTAAATGAGTTTAACTTTAGAATTCAAATTAAAGATTATTTTTTCATATTATCTTCAACATTTTTTATTTTCTCAACACAAAACCAATATCCCATAATGTCATTCCTGCAAATATTTATTGGTCCATGAATAGTGACCATTTATTTGTTAAATAAATATCACTAACTTATTCACCAATGTTTCGGCCCTATTCGCATTGTGGCCCCTTTTTGGTAGGCGAGATGGTCCCACCAGAACTGGGTAGTATACACTTACTTGTATTATGAAGGAGGTGCCACAGTTGAGTGGTCCCTATGGGTAATTTTAGGGGGTAAAGTGTTGTTGAAGTCATCCAATGTCGGGTTTGATGTCCCCAAATTGTCTCCAATAGGATTTTTCACAGATCTAGAAACACCAAACGACCCTTTTATCCATGATTCATAGACCTACTTTTTAATGTTAGGTGCTCAATGGATGATTTGGCCAATGACACGTGTTGACTCACCTTGGCTAAAAGGAATAGAATTCAGTATCATAAGACCCTTTGGATGTATTATTTCATGTTTTTGAACTCTCTTATAGATTTAAATAATGTTTACATGTTTGTGAATTATTGGTTCATTCCCAAGTATGTGTCTATAGATTACTCCTAAGTTGCAAGATCAATCAAAAATATTCATGGGTTTGGAATCATCTGTATGTATATGAGGTTCCCTATTGATGATGAAATCTATTTGTATTTTAGGTACTTCTTCAATGTTACACATTTGTGGACACATAAGGGACTCTATGGTCTTTTTTCAAGACAACAACGAATCAACCCATATGTTAAGGTGCTATAGAAATTTATCGTCATCCAAGGAAACAAATACGATTTTGATTTTGGGGTCGAACCCATAAGATGGGATTCCTATGTATCCTCATTAGAGGAATTAGAGACAACATAGTTTATTGCCACATAAGTTGACACATCACCTTTTATGGTCTTGTGACGAGGACCAATCCATGTCGTTTAATGTCAAACAACAAGTACATATATCCAAAAGGTTCATAGTAAATCATTGGGGTGGGACTTATGATGAGGCATCCCAAGGTACACAGATTTGATGTACACTTTTGGTTAAAGGGTGACAATACTATGAAAATGGACCATAAAACATTAGGGCATGTTTCAATATCTGGTTTTGACCTCAGAGAGTCTTTATACGTATCCCATTGGGTTGGGAATCAAATCCTACATAGTTATGTATTTTGGGGAATATGCATTGAAGCTTCCCATAAATGAGGCATGATGCGGGGATTACATAGGTGGAGAAAGACACTTGTGAGTTGGAGTAAAGACTTATACATTAATGTATTCCTTGATGAATCGGGGGTCATGATTGGGGTCATCCTTTGAGGGGGGTCCCCTATGAGCTTAGGCCATAGACATATTTCCATTATATCCCTGTTATGCTGGGAATCAAAGGTCTCATAGTTCATTTAAAAATGTAGATTGTGTGGGTGTTGTGTTGATCACATGCCTATAAACCCACATGATCTATGATGGGTATGAGAAATAATATGATGTGAATTATTCCCCAAGCCACACATATTCTCTTCTTCACTGATTGATAAGGAGGAGGATGATGGAAGAAGAGGTCAGGGTGAGAGAACCACCTCCTATGATCAAAGGTGGATATATAAGGAGGGATTCCCTGTGATTTTCATATTGGGTATAATAATGTTTAAATTAATATAACATGGATGATGGAATCATATTTTAGTATTGAATTGTATGAAAAAATAGCATAAAATTTAATGTCATGTGTTAAGGATGAGTTGTAGTCATGTGGATAAGAAAAATTGGGTTCTTGTAGTTTTACCTCATACAATAAAGTGCAATTTTTATAAAAACAATTCATTAACTGAATGATAATCATGTGGGGATATTTCGACATGCCTCGAACATGAATGGGAAGGAATGTGTAAACAATTATTCAAGAGGATCATTGAACATGAGAAATAATACAAGTCATGGAAGCCATTATGGAATATAGTGGATGGAAAATCCCCTCATGATGATGAATTTTCCTCTGTTTAATAGGAAATTTATGTGGGAAACATATTCAATATCGCCAAGGAATTTTGTGCATTGTCAAACAAGGTTCCCTCGGGACACTGAACCTCCATTTCTGAGGGATGAGGATGTTTATGAAGATCCAAAATCACCTGGTACACAACTATTTAAAGTCATATAGCTTATAAATTGTCTTCTTAGTTTAATGTCGTGTTATAAGTACTAATACCATATAGTTAATGTCATTTTTTAGGATGATAACTCATAGATTAAGGTTATATAGTTGGGACCACTTGTTATAGAAACAATGATTAATTGGATGATAATCAGGTTGGGATGTTTTTACATGCCTCAATCATGAGAGGGAATGAAAGTGTAAACTTTGACTCTATGTATTCATAGATCCAGAGAAATTTAATAGGTCATCGAATCCAATATGGTGTACACACAGAGGAAAATCCACTCCTAATTAGTATTTTTCACAAGTTGATGGAAATTTTTTTGGGCGTCATATACGGAGCAGTTGGGGCACTATGCACATAGTAAATAAAAATTGTCCTCAGGACACTAACATTCCATTTCTGATGGATAAAGAGTTTTAAGAAGATTTAAAAATTTTTGGGACATAGTGTTTAATAAATTTAAAGGGTGTTTCTAAGAATGCAAGGAAAAAATATAGACCATGATTGTTTGTGGAGTTCTGGATCAACCTAATATAAGATGTAGGGGATGGGGTTTTAAGAGTGTCATGTAGAGCAGGTCAACTCATGGTATTGGAGGGATGGATATGAGGTTTCATAAACAGAAAATAGAATAGTTCATTAACTCGACCCAAAAAATTCACCGTGCCACTCTCCATTTTTCATGGGGGTCGGTGAAGGTAGTGAAGGGACCTCCCTAAAGTGTAGGAACTGTAGTTCAAGAGTGTTGCGGAGTGGAGTTGTGTGCTCCAGCACCTATGGTATGGACGGGTGGGAGTAAATAATTTTTTCAGTGTAGGAGTTACCACATATGATGGTCCATGTAAGAGATGTCCACATATGAGCATCCTGGTATGAGCATCCACGAGGGAGCTGGCTATGTAGGAGCCAACGGTATAGGAGTGTTTATATATCATTTAACATAAAGGGTCTTCCGTGAACTATTGTCCACATTGGGGGTCATTCACGAACTATTCCCCACAAACAGTCATCAGTGAATTATAGTATGCATATGGAGTATTCCTTGAACTATTTCACCCAAAGGGTCATCTGTGAACAATTTTACAAAATGGATCATCCAGGAATCATTTTCCTCCAAGGGTCATTTGCGAACCATTTCCCACAAAGGGTCATCTATGAACCATTTTCCACCAATGGCCATTTGAAAACTATTAATTTTACTCATTATCATGGTAATAAAATGACTATTCAATTCATTGAATGACACCGCCTCCACTTATGTTTGTCATAGGGTCTTGCACATATTGTTTGTGGGGTGGTGTTTCATGAAGGGTCACTGACTTATGGTTCACAGGATGGAGTCCGCAAACTATTTCGTGTGTGGGTGAGATTTCTCCTAGACCCTATATATTTTTATCCTTACTTCATCTCATTTTCCATCGGAGTGAGTGAGAGATTTTTGAATCCCTCTAGGGGTTTATTTGTAGAGGAGCTGATCAGACTATGTAGCATCTTTTACAGAAGCCCATGGTGGACTTAGTCAATGGTAGAAATCCTTTGCAGGTGCAAATGATGCCACCTAATCACATGAGATACTATGTTTGTGGGTAATGTTCCTTCACAAATAAGGAAATCACCACCTCCTTCTGCGAACATTTGAGTTCATGGATGCTTCACAAAATGGAATAATTTAATGCAGAGTGATGGTCCATGGGGGGATTTGTTCTTTGCAGCCACATCCCTTTGAAACATTATTCAATGTTCTTTCTGGATTTCCTTCTAGACGTTTCTGAGTTTTATGTAATTTTTTTCATCTTTACATTACAATTATCGGGACCCAAAAACCGATAAACAAATTCATATTAAATTCACAAAATAGAGAATAAATATTTATTAAATATTCCACTAACATTATATACCCTCGAATAACTAGAGATATAACAAATGTGATCAAGAAAACATGAAATATTGTTAAACCACATGTAGGAATATAAATTATTAAACCTGTTAACTTATGAATAGTAATATATTATTTCACTAAGATTATTGATACACTCAGTGTGTGCTCCTTTAGGCCTATTTCTCAATGAAATTAGGCTAGGTAGCCAAAAGTCTAAGGATAGAGTCTAGAAACATGCCAATGCACTGATAGGGAATAATGTTAATGATGGAATGAAAAAAAAACCTCATATGGATTCATACTATGTAATATAATCCATATATCACCACATATCAAATCAAGCATGTTCCCTAATGGTTTCATCATCCTATGTGCTCATTGTCTCCTTCATTGACATTCTTGAATAAGATATTTCTTATAGAACACCATGTCCATCGATTTATTTATTCTACATCATTTAAATCATAGGGACTGAGATATTTACATCCTTTAAAGAACAGAATGGATAAATCCGTTCTCATGTTATTCATTAATGAAATATTAATCATGACTTAACCAACATATCCTACCTTGCCGCGAACATCTGTCATCTTGGTTTTCTTCAATACATAAAAGTACGCGACTCGTAATAATCATTAAAAATAATATTAAAGTCTAAATACCAATACAAAAATCCACATATAGAAACATCCAATGAAATTTATAAATGTGGATTTCTTACTAGTGGGTCTCGTTCTCACAATATCCTACAAGATATTACCATGAACATACACCCTAAGAAGGCTCCTCAAAGAGCTATGTGTCTCCACCCCTATATCTAATATCATTTGTGTCCCTAAAATTATATCATAGGGATATGGATCAAATATTTAATAATAGTATCATATCACTTCTGTGTTCTTATAATAATGGCGAACTACTATGACATTTATGTGTGACAGCTACTATATTGGCATTATCATATACAATTTCATGTAGAAGAACAATCATGTGGTGATAATAAGATTATTATTATTCAATACTATGATACATGTTATGATAAATTACATAGATGTTGGTTCTAGGGAATGGACTCCAACATTATCCCACTAGCACTAGAGCCTCCTGCTAACATCCTTCAATTTGCTAGCTCTCATGTGATACTCATGCTTCTACTGAGATAGGAATTAGTCAAGGGGTTTTTTACATTATCTTTTATGTGTAATATTCTCACTAAAACTACACCCCTTTGATAAAAATACCACAATAGTTGATAGTTTAAGAGTACGTTCTTTTTTCCTTTTAGGTGACCTTGGCTCTTTTAAAAGTGTCTCCACTAAAGTATTATCACTATAAAATGTGATAGGATCATCACTACTTGGTACTACATCATGATCTTTAAAAAATATACAAATAAAAAAGGATTTATAGGCTGCATCAGAATCACTTATATAATCATAATCCACTATAAAATCAACAAAACCCGGATACTTTCAACTCTTACAACTCACAACTCCTCCATCGAGACATTAAAATTTTCTTGATTGTGACTTAATATCATTTGATCTATTTGAAAAATAGCATCATTATATCCCATAATTACTGGATCCTTATATTCTCCATACACCAGGAACATATCCTTAGTTTTTCTTAGACACATAAGGATAAAATTAACATAAATCCAATGATTTTCTCTGGGATTGGCTTGATATTTTCCTACCATGCTTAATGTATAGGAAAAATCATGTCCAATACATATTATGGCATAAATTATTGATCTTATCACTGAACCATATAGTATCTTACTCAATCTATCATTATAATGTTGTGTTTAAGGATATAATTTATTTTAAATATGTATACCATGTGACTTTATAACCAATCCACTCTTAGATTTTTTTTCATACGAAATCTATTTTGTATCTGTTCATCATATGTACTTTGATGCAGTCTAAGAATCCTCTTGGATATATCACCAATGATCATGATCCCAAGAATATAGGATTCTTCACCTAATTCATTCATAAATATATACTTGTTTAATAAGTACTTAAGAGACTGTAAGACTGCTATTTAATTTCCAATATGTAATATGTCCTCAACATATACTACTATGAGAATGACCACATTGCTAATAAATCTATGATAAACACATAGATGAAATTCATCCAAAATAAAATGAATTTATCTTATGGATTCGTCGAGTCAAATTTTCCAAGACCAAGATGTTTTCTTCAATCCATAAATTGATATCTATAACTTGAAAATATTTTTGGAATCACAATGATTCACAAACCCTACTGGTTGTGTCATATTGACATCTTCCTGATGGTTCCAATTGAGTAATGTGGTTTTTACATCCATCTTCTAAATTTCATAGTCATGGTAAGCCTTTATAAAAAGTATAAAACTAATGGAGTTAAACATGGAAATTAGTGAAAATGTTTCATCATAGTAACTTCTAGGACATTGTTTGAATCCATTATGAACTATCAATGATTCAAATGTATTTACTATACATTACATGTCCAATTTCCTCTTGAATTTCCATTTGAAAAAAACATTATTTACATCAAATGGAGCATCCACAATATAAAAAACATGGTTCTGATATGTGGAATCTATTTTTGAATTCATGGGTTCTGGCTATCTAGAATTGTTTGATCTCTTTATTGCCTTCGCCTATGACAGAGGTTGAACAATTTCAACCAATATCGAGTCACCATATGTTGTGACTGGAAAACCATATCTCTCTGGTTCTCTTAAATTTTTTATGCTCCTATATAGTACTTGTGTTTTAGGAACTACTTATTCCATGAAGACCGGTGGAATCGTTTCACATACCAACTCTTTTGTATCTTGATCATAACATTAACGATGTAAATCCTTCTCCCACTATCCATCCTGGGGATGTTCTCCCTCTCAAGAAAGATATATTTTATAGAAACAATCAATTTCTTGTATGAGGGATTTTTTAGGTAGTATACCTTTGTTTCCATGGGATATCCGATAAAAATATAATTTGTTACCTAGGGTGCTAGTTTTTTCTTAAGAAGGCCATAATAAAATCCTTAAAATCCAATACACATGTTTATGAAAAAATGGGTTTCCTTCCACTCCAATTCTAGATGATATTTCAATTTTCTACTTTAGTTGGTACTAGTATTAATGTGAATATCATAGTTGGTAATCAAAATCCCCAAAAAGATAATGGATATTCTATAAGAATCATCATTGACCTTACCATGTCAAACAAGATAGGGTTCCTCCTTTCATTGACACCATTACACTGTGGTGTGTTAGGTGGAGTGAGTTGATATTGAATCATTAACCACGTAAAAAGACATTGAACTCTTTGAAATGATATTCACCTCCTCGATCCTATCGAGGCTTTGTAATATTCTTACCGAGATGATTATCTACTTCATTATTCAATTATTTTAATATCTCAAAATAATAAAAGTTATACCTCATCACGAAGATATATTCATATCATCTCAAGTCATCAGTGAATGTTATGAAGTAAGAATACCCACCACTATCATCTACTAGAAATGCTCTATACCAATTAGTGTGTACTAATTATAGAAGATCTATAGCCTTTATACCCTATCCACTAAATGGTGGTTTATTAACTTTTCCTTAAAAACAAGCATATAATATTTGAAGTGGTTCTATCTCATAAGAGTCTAAAAACCCATCTTGACAGGGATTTATCAAATGCATCTCATATTCATGACCACGATAGTGGTGCTATAGTTGGGTGTTATAAGATTCATGTTAACTAGATTCAATATCAATTGAAAAAACGTTTTTTTTATAATTTAATACATAAATACCATTATTTAAATGTCACATACCATAACATATACTAACTTTATAATATAAAAATCATTAATTTCCAAAATTGAAAATAAACCCATCTATATCTAGGTATTAAATAGAAATTATGTGTTGGTAATTTTTAGTTACATGATAAAAATATATTAAAACAAAATTCATTCATGTTGGAAATTAAATGCGGTAGTAAAAAATGGTCAGAGAATCTTGCCTTACACCATTATGAGCTCGCAAATCCACCAATCCAATAATAATATTTCAAAATATACTTGGTTCCTTCGTTTGGATACATATTTTACTTCCACAAGCTATATCTAACACCCAATGTGTAGATAATGAAATATTAAACTCAATAATAAACAAAACTTTAGCATCCCCTTACTTATGTGTGAAATTACTCTTCCAGTGAATAAACATGCCGCATGAAAAAACATACTGCCACCTTTTTCGTTCCCTTACTCTAGATCATCCACTTCCTGGAAGGATGTTTCTCAATAGCTTTGGTCTATTTTATATATTGGGACCATTTTTGTTATTCATTATTTTCTTATTCACCATTAGGATAATTGGATTATCTTCCCCAGGTCCTTATCCACTTTGAGAATTAATGCATGTTGTTATGAGGTACTCTTATCATTATTACACATATTTTAGTTGAAAAAATATTAGAAAATGTCTCTATAACTAATGAATTTTTGAGGCCCACATGAAACTAATTTAATAATCTAATATATCATATTATTGAAAAATGAATTTCTCTAATAATATTGACTACATGAGTTCCAGTGTGAGAAGAATCTCTTATCTTAGTTGTAAACAAAGCATTGGAGATCTTGTACCTCTCTTTTATCACATTTTCTTTATAGTGATCCTGAAGGTGAAATATAATTTTTTATGCATCCATGTCCGCATGTTGCATCAAAATATCATTGGGAATGGATGATAATAGGATAAACTAAACATTTGTAAAATCATTTAGATGTTTCTCGTAGATATATTTCTCTTTATCACTTTCCTTATTAATAATCGCAACTATAAATGTTTTTTCCAGCATATAGAATTTCTTTTCATGGTGAAGTATAACACGTAAGAGACTTTTACACTCTTGGAATTTTTTTTGTGGGAATATTAACCTTCCCAAGTATGGATCAGTGTGATTTTTTTAATGTCGTTTTAATTATGTTTCTAAAAAATAATATGAGTATGACTTTAGTAGATTATCTAAAAACATTTATACAAATAAATAAATATTAAATTTATTAGTTTCCCACTATTATATCAAAACCCAATAGCCCACCATTAGTTTTAGATTATCATGATTCATGGTAATACTAGTGTCAATGATCCATATTCCACTTTTACTTATCACAACTATGGTTAGTCAATAAACATGAATGGGTTTTAGGTAGGAATTCTAAATTCCAACTAAATTAACTCGTAGTTCCTTAATCTATTGTATATACACCCCAATCCTAAAATCCTTAAATTATATTTCATCAACTATTTACTATTAGATAAAATAAGACATTCTTTGATAGCAAACGCTTAATGTGAACTATGTTATGTCAACACCAACTCCTCAAGTTAAAATTACACTATAATTGAAATCACAACATCATTGGATATTCAATCACATTGAACTATTTTTTTATTTTAACTGAAGTAGTGGAAGTATATACCATCTTAATAAATATTATTATGCGTTTTTAAGATTTTTTAATATGTTTCATATTATTATTATTATCCCATTAATGTAAATATTAAGTTTATTTACATAATTGATTAACCATATATTAGATTATATTTATGCATATTCCAATTTATTTTACTTTTATCTTTCATGCTTGTTAATTTCCATGATTTATGTGATCGCTAAAAAGAATATAAAATGATATAACCATGAATCTGAAAAAATAATAATAAAGCATTATGATCATTGTATTTTACTGATGGTTAGTTTATTTAACTGTAGATAAATTAACCATTTTCCAAGGGGAAACACCATGAATCATTTGTGTTAAAGCATTCAACCTTTACACCAATGTATCTCACTTAGATTGGTTTCAACCTAGCTCATAACATGAACCACATCGACTGGATTAAGATATCAATTCCTTACATATGCATTTAGTCATTTCTTGGTGAGGTAAAAAGGTTTTATATAAACAAAACTGTGGGAATACATGATGTATGTAATAAGAGGAGATAAGGAACACATGTCAACAGTTTAATTTAATAATTAATTAAATGATATCAATCACATATAATAATATGGTCTATTCTCATGATCATCAATAGGAATGCAACAAATTAATCATTTAATAAAACTAGAATTCAATTCTTTAATGTTTTAATTTAAGATAATTCTCACTCGAATCAATTAATTATAATAGTTAATAAATAAATTATTTTATCTTAGTTCTCAACAGAATATCCCTGAGATTATCAAAAATTATAATTCCAAACAAATTAAATAATTTTTTCTAAAATTAACTATGTAAAAAAATGTACCTTGGAGGAAATACAGTGAATACCCATCTGAGTCTACCATACATGTATTATACTCGTATACTGTTTACTCTTGGGACATATGGTATACACAACATATCATGTACTATCATCATGTGTAACATTAACTTAATGATTACATGAATTACATGATTTTTTGGATACATGATAGACTTCAATGCACGTAGAGTAAAAACTGTAATATGACTCATAAATGACTTGTAGTTAAGGATATTATGCATATATTAGTTAAATGTTTATATAAAAATATATTAAAAACCATCACATGGCATGTCCTATCAACTTAATAAACACATTCAGGAATATGTCTCATGGTTTACATAATACAATGAATAAAATATAAAACTACATAATTTAGTATAAAAACACGACATGCACATGTGAGCTACATGGCTTGTACATCTCTCACTTTCTATCTGAGGTACACCGATAGGAAATCAGGATGTATATTCTACATTGAAAAATGGATTATACAGCATGTCTAATGGGATACATGCCACGTGATTTAAAAATTATAGTCTCACATGTTTGGTAGGCTGTGTATTTAAATATATTCCCCATCTTTGATTAAAAGGCACTAAACACCATATACGCGTTCTACGTGGTGTGTAATTTGGATGATTGTGCACCAATCTCTCCTAAAAATCATGTTTTGTGAGATAATAAATACACAACATGTCATCAATTCGTACGATACAAAAAATTCTGAATTAATTCTAGGTTAATTGAACACAACTGCAAGGTGTGTGACTTTGGTTACACGGTGTGTACATTTCTTTTACCTAGCCAGAATCCATGTCACATCCAGATGATTTCGTTGAATTTATTTAATTAATAAAATAAATCAAAATGAGTAGATCTATATGAAACAAATAAGGAAGACTATTATCTCATTTTTTGGATTCAATGAACGATTAAACATGAGTTCAATAACTAAATTAAAATTCATAAATAAAAAAAAATTATATAATTATAAATAATTAAGGGACTGTTCTGATACCATTTGTAGGTTATGGGTGTAGAAGAAAAATTTGATGAGAGGTTCCCAACATTGGATTCTTTTCCAAGTTGAATATTTAGTACGAGATTTACACGATGATAAATGTTGTATTCAACAGAATTAAAACAAAGTAGAGAGACAACATGGATCACACCCGAACCAGAGAGAGAAGATCATCCAATATTATTTAAAATTAATTTTGATTAATAAGAATTACCTTGATTGAATATATCTTCATTTATGGATATTTTAAAAAATCTGCAATGAAAAATCATTGAATTATACAAATCAACTACAGATTCCCTCTTGCGGGGATCCACACATGTTTCGTAAATATCCATACATCAATGAATGAATCTCATAGTGCTAGCATGGCAGTTTCTTATACATTTTCCTCTACCACTGATATCTATGAGAATTGTTTCCAAGTCGTTATCCTTGATCAGGTGGAGTAATATTTCTCTTCGTTCATGGGAGTGATCTTGGAGAAGATAGATCTAAACAGTTTGAGGGAATTCTACACATCCATTGTGTCCAACCCAAAAAAATTAATTTTTCATAATAGAAAATAACATAACTAGATTTATATATCACTAGGGGTAATATAAAATAATTTATAAAGTTCCCAATATTATTTATTTAATCCTAGATGAAATCCCATCTCAAATAATAAAATTAATATTATTATTTCTCAACATGTTCTTTACTTGGAATAAAAATTAAATATTATCTAATCAAATAGTATTCAATATTTATTATTTTCTCACCAAACCCAAAATCCATATCATTCATTCTTGTATAGTTTTTGTCAAGTGTTGAATAATGACTACTTAATTATTAAATAAATATCATTATATTATTCACCAATAAATAAATATTAAATTCACAAAATTGAAAATAAATATTTATTAATTATTCTGTTCACATTATATTCTCTTGAAAATCTAGTGTTTGAATAAATGTGATCAATAAAGCATGAATAATTATCAAACCAAGTGTGGATATAATATTAATTCAACTTGTTATATAATAAATAATAATATCTTATTTAACTGAGAATCAGGATACACTTAGTGTGTAACCCTCTAGACCGCTTCCTTAGTGGCATTAGGTGAAGCATCCTCAAGTTCAATATTAAAATCTAGCAACATTCCATGGCACCCATAGAGAATGAATATAACACCGTAATGACATAATACCTCATATTAGACATATAGTGTAATGTAGTCTATTTGTCACAATATCCAAAATCAATCAGGTTGTATATTGGTGTCATCAACCTATGTGCTCGATGTCTCTTTCTTTGACTTTAAAAAAAATAACTTCCCTATAAAACACCATGTACATAGATTTATTTAGGCTACATAATTTCCATCAAAGGCCATAAGATATTAACATATTTTAATGAACAGAAGGGGTTAATCTTTTCTCAAATTATTCATTAATGTTATATTATTCATGACACACCCAATATATCCTACCTCACTAAAAACAACTTTCATCGTGATTTTCATCAATATCATAGAATGTATCTCAAAATAATCTTTATTAATAATTTTAAAGTCTAATGGAAAATAAACACATTCGTAGATTGGAACATCCAATGACACTTATAAATTTGGATTTCCTACCAGTGGTTCACATTCTCATAATATCCTTCTGAATAATACCAATGGCGTACCCCATGATAAAGTTTCTTAAAGTCCATTGAGTATCCACCCCTGCAATATTGTATCATTTTTGCCCCTCAAATAATCTCATTCAAATATATAACATATAATTAAGAATAGTGTCATAGAACTTTTGGGGTCTCATCATAGTGGGGAACTAATGTGACCTTTTAGTGAGATATCTACAATAGGGAGATTATCACATATTATATTATGAAAAAAACTCATGATGTGATAAGATATTTATTAATATTCAAAACTATTAATAAAATTCATTATAAATTACATAGATTTTTTTTATGGGGACAAAATCCAAAAGATCACATTTGTGTTGCTTAGAGATAGGATATGAATCTATGTTGGGACCTAATCTTATTCATGAGAAAATAGAGTATGTTTGGTAGATATGTAAATGTATGGATACTATATAGTCATTACAAAGATAATATTTTGATTTGAATAAATGACCTCTATAGTTTGAGTTTGGGGATCATGTATTCTAATGTGTTTAACCCAGGCTGGGACAAAGGATAATCACTAGATAGGTTAAGATTTCATCATGTTATTTTTGGCGGTTTGAGATCCAATACAGGGTTGGGATAGTAGCCTATCTCTTGAAATTACCTTAGAGGTACTAATCCTTGAATTTTGTGTTCCATGTATCTCAACTGTGATGTTACTATTCTGACCCATCGCATTCCTTTCATCCCTGGGAGGTTTAGTTATTGCTCAATGCATCCTTGTGGAGACTCCTATATGTGTTGTGGACCGTATTCAGAAGGATCTCTATGGTTAGAAGTTACATTAGTATGAGGGCTACGGTAGGATGGATGATTATAGGATCAAACCTATGAGTGGTAGGTTGATGTCTAATCAGAGTTCTCGGTGTTATTCAAATATTAAACATCACCACCCTTGGAAGGGAAATTTAGGGATGAGTTTTTAATGGGGAAATTAGTAAAAACATGGTTATTTTTTGAGGTATGGATACCTTAATATCCATCAATTATAAATTTAAATATTTTAATATGGCATATTATAAATGCCCTTGGATATCATAATGTATTTGGGGGTGTGTGGGGATAGTTCAGAGCACAGAACCCTTGTTTTGTGGTGAAATAAGCCATGCATGTAGTTAGTTCAAACCATGCAGGTCAAGCCACATTGTCTGATAAACCATATAAGCAATAATGAGAATATAGGAGGATCCGACATGGTTTGAGAAAACCATGTGATTTGACCCACACAAATAGGTAACCTGGCCTTCAATTTTTATAGTGGAGATTTTCATGGTTTCCACATGGTCATTCAAACTATTCAAGGTAATCGTGCGAAGTGACCCTTCTCTAAATCTAATCGTGTATGGTCAGAGCATGGTTTGGTAATTGTGCACCTAATCCATGTGATCTAGTGTTTTGGTTGATTTTAAAAAATTTATCGTCTATAATATTTTAAATAAACCATAATTTCATTTATTCTCAAACGAACAATGTTCTCCCCTTGAGAAATCCTTTTGACGCATAATGTAGGATTTTACACCGAATCATTGTTTATGAATCTATTAAATAATAGTTTTTATCTTAAGATCCATGTGAGTAAGATATAGATGCCGTTTAATTCATCCATCATTTTTTTGAAATAGTTTTTATTATTTAGGTCCAATATAATTCTAGTTATTAATAAGTTCTTCATATGTTCTTTGATTTTATCCCGATCCAAGTCAAATAAAAAAACCATAATCTATAATCTATCAATTATGGACCTACAATAGGTGGTATTGTTCCTTTAGTGTAATATAGAAGTGTTTATATTTGTTATTGTGTTATGTGCCTAATTCTTGAGCAGTTCATTGAAATGAATTAAATCTTTGAGTTGATATGTATAGCCAATGTGATTAAAGTTTAATGTTAATGATTGATTATAGGTTTAGAACCATTAAAATAAAAATTACCTTAGTAGTATTGATTAATTAAATGACACATTATGATGGTTTATGGAATTGGATTTCTTTTAGGTGTGACTATTTACCCTTATCATTAGATGTTAATATGTATTGGTCAATTATAATTAGAAAGAGTTATAATTGTAATGGGGATATGAATTATATTTGAATTTTGATATCAATTGTACTTGAATTTATTTAGAATAAGGAATAGATACCATGTAACTAGGATTTTCTAGTTAAATGATTTATTAAGCTTCAAATGATTGATATAAGGAATTGAGAACATGAATAATTAAGATGAAAACCTTCTAATATTAGCCCATGATTTGAGTCACATTTTGAGGGGTTTTTAATATGAAATGTTATTTGTATTGACCATGACATGGATTAAATTTCGTTGACTAAATTATATTGAATGATTATATTCCATGGGTGAAAGATGGATGCAATGAAAAATTTCATGAACATACTCTGTCTGAATGCACCTTTCTTGTTCTCATGTGATTCCAAGCCTCCTTGTAAGGTTTTCCAAGAAATAACTCATAAGAGCTTCGTATTATATGATAATTAACACTGGGATTCCATAAAGATTAATAAGGATGGAATCAATGGTAATTCGAATATATATGAAAAGGGTGGTACATTGGAACAGTTATTGGACCACCAAATATGTACTCAAATGGAAGAGATGTAATACCACACCTAGTGTGATAGAGGGATCTTGTGAGGATCACAATGGATAAGCTTTTAGGATGTTTGTTTGTTTTATACCTATTGTGATACCTAGATCATATATTATTAATTCCATGGAAGGGGATAGGTTAAGAAATGATTAATCAATGAAATGAGTTATACGATGTGTTTTCCAGTCCGAAACATACACATAGATTCAGTCTTGGTTATACCATATGGATGGTCGGTTTAGGAATTCATGATCATGTCATCATGGGGAATGTGAAGCTACATGCCAAGTCTCAGGATTTATAAATTAAATGTAATTGAATCATTGAATGGATTTTTTTATAAAATTATAACCTGGTAATTATAGGATGTTTACTTTCAATACTTATTTTCTTTTCATATTACTGTCTTCACATTGTTGTTATGTATTTTAAATGACTGAATAAAACATGATCATGGTTGGTTTCGTACTGGGATTTAGTCTCAAAACCAATTTGGTTCAACTATGGGTACCCAAAAATAGTATATTATTACATGTCTCGATAAAAAAAAGTTCTCTACTATAGTTTATTGATTAATTATTTAGATTAGGGAATCATGGGACTGATTTGAGGCTCAGGCTGCTAGGTGGATTCATTTCGGATATTTTAATTTTTGTTTCATGTATTGTTCACCAACTATGTATAAATGTTTTTTATTCTATTTTAGGGACACCTAATTTTTATTAACATTTTTATATGATATGACTTCTTGAATTTTTTATATACAAATCATCAATTTTTAACTATTTTTGGTTATTATAGATATTCTTCTATTGAAATTTAATTGTATTTCCCCAATGATATGCTCTGGTGATGGGGGAATATTCTCCCCAAAGGCACTCTTAGGACCTCATTGCTAGTCGGTAGACTATGGAATTTAGAGATATGTGGTTTAGGATATTTGGACAATGGGGATCGAGGAAATATTGATTGGAAATCGGGTCAAATATGTTACATATATATTATGGTAAAATATATGTCATGTTATATAATGTAATTGAATTTATTATTAGGTTATCATAAATCATAATAATGGGTATATTAAAATAACTACCCAGGTTGACCCATGAACATGTTTTTGATTATCATATAGGATCTCTTGAATTACCACATGTGTGTTTTTAAAATTAGTAATTTATTTTCACTCTTAAATTATTTTTTTATTTGATAAAAACCCTACATAGGGGTAGTGAATTAAAATAAGGTGATAACCAAGGGAAGAACATTGATAGGGTAACAACATAATGTTTGGTCAAAACCACTTAAATATTCAAATATCCATGTCCAACTCAACCAAAAAATCCCCACACTTGTTGGAAGGAAACCAATATTTCATCCCCATAAATCCTCAAAGATCCCTCCATTTTACAAAGCACATGTACTAAAATGAGGAACCACCAATTAGGCATGTAAGATGAGGGTTCTAAACCCCACTCTCTTAAAAATCCCACCAAAAATCTTATCACCATTTAGAACTAGGAGTAAGAATGATGGAAGATGACATGGCCTTGTGGTCACCATAATTTCCATAGTAAGTAGAACTGTGATTCCCAACTAATACAAAAAGAATAGAGATATTATGAATGATTGATAAAGGGGAGCACATGAGCCTCAACAAATTTGTTGAGGTCTCTCTAAGTGCATCCACTAGACCAAGATTTGACACCAGGCGGAGGCTTATTCTAAGGGTGTTATAGCAGCACTGTAGCAGGGGTACTATAAAAGGTATTGTAGTAGTAACTGTAACAGGTACTATTTAGTACTGTACTATACTATATCAACCAGAACCATTCACCTTGGGCCACAGGTTTGGGATTGGAGTCCATAAGGCATTCGGGCCTTCTAGGCCATCGAGTCAGTAAGGGTTTAGGGCCACCATTAATGCCTTCAGGCCCCCTCAAGGCCTTCAGGCCACCTCAAGGATTTTGGGCCACATGATCTATGAAGTTTCCCCAAACAAACTCTACAAAAATGAAGCATCCCCAGATGATGATTATGAGTATGTGTTCTCACCAATGTAGAACCAGTGGATTTTGAAGAATGAGAGGGTATGGCTATGCCATCGATGCTAGCCTATGCTTGTACAGGAAGCATGGCAAGAAGTCCATGTGAAGGTGGAGATCTATCATCATGATGCAGATGCTGGGGTGGGGCAGTTTTTTTGTAGTTATAGTCTGGTTGAATTCCCTAAGACCTTTAGGCCATGTAATGTTTCTCAAGCCTACATTCATTGTAATCTTTATGACTACAATCCTTTTAAGGGTTCCCCCTCATCCCATGAAAGGGGGGTTATCAAAAATAAACAAAAATGAAGGCCTTCGAGCCATTCGAGTGATTGATAAAGTTTAATACCACTTAAATAGTATGATCATTATGTTATATCATGTATATAGAATAGTTTCAAGGTGGGTTAATTTAAAATCATAAAAAATAATAATAAAATGTGGAATTATATGGATAAACAATATTAAAAATTTAAGCATAAATAACACCTATAGTGAATATGGAGAGTATAATTCATCTTTTAAAGATTATGATAAATAAAAATTAATATTAGTATAATCCATATTACAAATATACTATGTATACACATTACACCACTATAATCAATATGAGTTATCATATACAATAAATAAAAATCACTTTTTAAGGAGAATGATAACCTATCATATCCTTCCTTTATCTCCCACCCAAGGTACAACCAAACATAAACCCTAAATTTTTCACACCTAGCGGTACAGCTGAGAACTTCTTATTTTTTTGAGATAAGTCACATGAATTGATAATACATTTGATTTGGTAATCATAAAAAAAATTAACCTTTAAAGGAGTTATAAATCTATGTGAGATGGGTAATGATTTTGTTTTGGTTATAGTTCCCAACTCTTGTTGTGATTGTAAACATGGATGTCTGATATTTTCCCAATATTACTAATCTCTAGTTAAATTCATCGAAAAATAGTGATGATGGTTGTGTTTCTTTTGGAGGGTTCTTTCAATGGGGATGTTTCACGAGGTGTCATGTATTTTGTCATCTTAAGGCTCGAGGAAAGATATGTTGGGAATTATTGAAGTACCTAGATTGTTGAGTTGATCTATTAGGCTCCCTTTAAATATTGAAATTTTAAATTTTATTTTAAATTTTTGATTATTTTATTTTGTTATTTTTGGATTTTTTTCATTTTTTTGTTCCTCACATAACCAAAAAGTTATATATATTTAAAATATTAAAAATAATGGGTTACAGAGAGTTGAGTGATGACAACTACACACACACTTTCAATATAAATATGACTAATGTAAATTATATAAAATTATAATTAATAAAATTAATTATGTTTATGAAGTTTCTAGTTTAGAAATAGTAGATTCTATCATTAATAGTTAATGTAGAATTATCAATCTTGGTAAATATAATAAGGAATTGTATAGAATATAAATCTCTATAGAAAGAAACTATTTATTTTTTGAAAAAATTTGTTCCATGGTCATATAATGCATGTCAAAGCCCTTATCTCTATACTAATAAATTAAACATTCATTTCATTGAAAATACCCATTGAAAAATTTAAAAACAAATAATAATGATCTCAAATACCTGTAATATTAGTTTAATTAGAAAATTTTTTGTTATTTATATTATTGTTATTATTATTAATCTATTAATTCATCCACAAAATTCCATATGAAATTTTTTTCTTGAATACTCATTTATGTTTAATTGAATTATCCCTAAAAATTATCTTGGAAATATCTCCATACTAACATGCCTTTAATGACTTTTGAATAATTTATATTTCAACATTTGTCTTATTTTTAAATCATGAAATAACAGAGGCATTAGAAAATTAAAATATTAAAATATTAATTTTAAATATAAGTTTACAGAATATTTTTTTTAGATTGTATCATTTTGTATTATCATGTCACAAATCATGATGATTTAAATGTCATTTCTTGCATTAAAATTAAATAAAAAATGAATATGCATGTAATGCCAAAATTGTTATACAGGTAGTGTTTTCCAATATGCTACATTCAAGGAATGGCTCCCTATATCTTAGGAATTATAGTTATTCCAAAATATTCTATATTTCATTGAGTTAGAATAATTTGAGAGTTTTCCTATAAATTAAATTCTTTCAGTTGTAATGAATCTGACCGAGATGCGCAAATAGAACCCATGAGGGGAAGCTACTAGATCTTATGTGTGAATCCCTATAAAGTATAGGTTGTTGAGTAATGGAGATATCCTATAATAGAAGTGTAGAGACTATTAACTCTAATAATATCAAAATGGTTCATGCCAAATTCTATTGATAATTTTTCATGCCATGTCTATATTAAAGACATCACAACAACCTGTGAACATTAACATGGAGCCCCATAGGCGTGTAAAATTTATAATATTATACAATAAAAAATATACATGATGTAGTAAATAAATCATTAACATATAAAAAATATTAGTGAATCATATTGAAAAATCATTTAGAGGGAAAAACTATCCAGAAATTATATGAAAATAAGTAAACTTGGTGGCCATACATCAATAAATCAATTAACATACATGGATGATCAATAGGAGATGAAAATTAACTAAAACTAATTACAATAGCCTCCATCACAACCCACATCCATTATTGTCTCTCTATTTCCCCAACATCTTTTACCTTATAAACTTATATTTTTCCTAACACCATTAAATACATGTGTCTTGAAATAATATAGGGGAGTCTAACCATGTATATTGAACCCCATGTCATTTACACTGGTAGGGGGAGAGTCTAATGACCTGGTTAGTATCCCCAATGCATCGAAAAAACTGAATTATAATATTATCAAGTGTATTTTCAAGAAATATATATATAAGGTGTAGTCATGTTTGTGAAACACACCCAACCAGAAACATATCTTGCAATACACACACAATCATAAAATTTTGGTCATTCTATGGTAACTTGGACACCAATAAACCTAAACCTACATGCTTTCTCTCCATTTCATAAGGAAGAAGTCAGCCCATACCAAAACATGACCTTTACCCTAAGATGTAGATTAGATTGACAATATAAATTATTTGTCACCCACACATGACATACCAGGTGGGGATTTATCTAATCCTCAACCCACTACTTTAATGAATATAGAATGGTAATATACCTATAATTCTCAACCCATCCCCCCTCACTCGATGGAGGACTATAATTTATACATTAGGTCATATCAAGACCCAAATACTAGGGCAGTCCTCATCCCAAACCTACTAAGTCTTGGTCACTTAACTCATGACCAAATACAATTGGAGAAAAGTCCTCAACCATTTCATATTAAAGGAATTATATAATTCAAACACACCTACCCAATCCACTCTTTTCATGTTCCTCTATATAACAGTAAATGAAACTAGGAAATATCATCACACCAACACATACTATATTATTTAACGGAAGTCGCATCAATTATATAGTCTTTATTTCCAATAATAGTAAATTGGAAATGCATACCATCTCAAAACTCACTAACTCATACTCAGTAAACTAATCTATGAGGACCAATTCCCATGCATAAAACAACTACCATGGTCCTTCATACCCATCACCTCCACATAATGGATCAACTACATCAATTCAGAATAACCTTCCTATTTAATACTGAAATAGATTTATCATAGTTATACACACATAAAAACAATCATCTTTCACCAAAAAAATACCATATAGATACACAGATAACACCCATCCCCTTGCATCAAGCATAACAGAAGGGACATATAATTGAACCCCAGATTTATAAACACTAAACATCAACCACACTCAGTCAAAATTATTAAAGAAACTCACACTAAGTCCTCCTATATTTTTGTTAAATCCCATGTAATAAAACAATTATAAAACTATAAAGAACTAAATGACTATTAATGAAATTCCATTTATGAGTGAATAAATGGATTACTATGTATTGTAAATAGAGAAAACACCTATACCAAATTATTTATTTTAGAAACATTACAAAATATATTCAATTGGATTTAAAAGACTGTAAAGCACCATAACTATTGATAATAGATATTTTTTATAGTGACCATTATGATTGTAATATATGAAGGTTTATAATAAATACTAATTAGTAAAAAAATAAAAATTAATGGCCTCAATTAGTAAGATCTTACACTGTGAATTAAAAACATTGGAGCTTCTATGGAATATAAAATCACTAAAATTTGACATTGTCCAAGAAAAAGTTGATATTCAACAACTAAACCACATGTGACACTTTAGTGTATATGTTCATGCATATCTAGATCAAGAACCAAAAAATGTTCACTGAACTGGCCTAAGAAAGCACTACCATCATACATCTTAACATTTGGGAATAAACTGGTGTAATAAGAGTTGTTTTATATAGAACATAGTAATATGTATTTTTATATTTTTTTTAATGAAATAATGATTATATTTATCCAATTTTATTATTAATTTATAAATGATTATTTAATGTGTTTGAGGAAAATCAAAATTTGAAATGAATAAATTTAAATTATATTCTTGGGAAATAGCTACACTAAAATAAGAATCTCTTTTCCTAATTTAAATGATTTTTTTAAAAAATTTTATTTTATTAAAATACTCTTATTAAATAATATTTATTTATATAATAATGATTACATAAGTTGGAAAGGTCCGATATAATTTTTATAAGGGTCGGGAAGTTGTTATTATCGTAAACACTAGTATTTTCTCATAATTAGGGAATTTTTTAAAACTAAAAATTTTAATATTTAGAAGATTATTTAGATCACAAAAATACTATTTTTATAATATCATATTCAGATTATCAAGTGGTGAACTTGTAATTATTTTCTTATACCATCAAATTGTTATGTAAAAACAAAAAATGGTATAAATATATGATCATTATTATGAAATCATAATGGCCCAAAAGTGATCTAAAAAATACTGTAAATTAATTCCAAGAACAATATATATTTATTATTTAAAATAATATTTTTTATTATTATTTGATTAATTTTATAAAACCTTTATTAAACTTTAAAAACCATTATTATATTTTATTATTTATAAACGTGACTAATTTCCACATCCCCAACGATATTATTTTTATATTTTATGTTAATGGAATTATAAAAAATTAAATACCACTAACATTTTATATAAACAAGATTAAAAAACCATTGTAATGTTTTTTTAGTTATTTTATATTATAGATTCTAAAAATGATGTTTTTAAATTAATAAATAATTCACTTACCTTTTACATTAAATACCCACATAACCTCCACAATAATTCCCCAAAAACCCATTAAACCATGTTTTTGTAACCCTATACCTCAATAAATACCTCCAAAGGAGTTCCCAATATATTAAAAAGATCCTCCTAATCATTAGAAAATTACCAATTCAGGTAATGGATTCTCTCCTCCTCATTTTTATTCAAGCACATTGTTTATATTATTCCATTTCATTTTTAATTTTTCATGTTGTAATGTGTTTAAATTTTTTTACTATCCTTATTTTGTAAAAGTGTTGCAACACCACATTTGACACTCATTAGTACCTTCCAGTAATGATTATTGAAACCAGTTATGATTTTGATATTATCCAATGATTTTTCCATGCCAAAAATTTGTGCTATTAATACCCATACTCAATTAATCTCTTGGGTATTCTCCTTGATATATATCTCCTTTATTTATTGAGTAACTAGTACTCACCCATGAGAATACACAGGGATATAATCCAATGTTCTAAAAAAATATTCACTGCTCAAAATAAATATGACATTCATTTCTGAATAACATACACAATAATCTGTGACCCAATATTGAATAAGAAACGATGTAATAAATGACGCAGTACTTATGAAGATACAATATGTACTTAATTGGAAGAATGGAAATTATCCACTCTAACTGGTGAATTTTTTAGATGCAAAAAAAATCCTGTTATCATGTGTATAGTGGTATTAAATATGCATCTCCATGAACTGTTTTTGCATCCTAACTACGAATGTAGGAATCCTCTAGAAGAGGCACACATTTTATTTGGGTGCCCATTACACATTCTATTATAGATCGGTTCCTCATTTGTGAAATTATGCAGATTCATCTCAGAGTATATCTTCAAACTCTATCTTGAAATATTTGTAGAGGGAAGTAAACGAAGTAGGCTATATATTCATGAAAAAATGTATTTCTAGAGGAGCATCATTGTATGGTACTGTAACCAGATAAGAAAGTCCATTAGAGGAATAAAGATACCAGAAAAGTAGTCAAAAAAGAACTGAATAATGAAGCAAGAGTAAATACATGGAAGAGATAATATGAATTTATCCCATGCATGAATTTGGATTATATATAATAGTTAGATTATATTTTTGTTTGGTTAAGGATTTTTCAATAAATAAGGAGAGATAATTAGCAAGCAGTAGAAGTTATAAAAAATTAAAATTTAAAATCATAGATTTTTTTACCTGATTAAAGATTCAATGTATGACAGGGTGTATGGTAAACAAATTATTGAATATCAAGAGACATATCTCAACTTATATGAAATATGATAGACAAATTAACTGGGATACTACAAGTATACATGAATTAAATATGTACTAAATCTTGATGTCCCTTCCTACAAGATAATTTCAAATGAAATCTTCTTCAAAACCTATGGAACCCTGCATTGTAAAAGGCAGGAAGACATTTCTGCTAGTTGAACACTTATAGAACTAGTATTCCATATAGTAAACTCATAGTCCAAGAAAAATTAGTTGAGAAGAAGATCACCCCGAATAAGATTTTCTACTAGATGGAGACAAGAAAGGGAATCTACTGGTACCTATAACTCCCATATGAATTCTACGATAAAAAAGGATGGATCATAACAATATTGATATGTACAATTGATAATATAAATAATACACATATCATATCTCAATTTATCTACAAAATTACCTGATGAGTTCTTTTCCAGGTATGCATCATCAGATGATCCTAGATAATTGCACCATGAGTTTGGAATAGGCCACCCATAGTGATACTAATGGACAGTAATTATCATAGATGAAAGATTCAATGTAATACAAGGTTCATGGTTACAGAATCATTGAAAATCAAGAGATTTATCTCAACTGATATAAAATATGATGGGGAATTTAATAGGGATTACTATAAGTATTTTTGAATTAAATATGCACTGAATGTTGGTATCTCTGAATACAAGAGAATTGAAAGAAAAATCGGTTCCCAAACCTATGGATCCCTGTATATAAATTGTCAAGAAGACATTACAACTAGTTGGGCACATATAGAACCACTATTCCCTATAGTAAACTTAGAGTACAAGAAAATGTAGTTGAAAAGATGATAACCACCAATATGAATCTCTAGTAGATGTAGACATGCAAGGTAATCTACTGGTACCTCTAACTCCCAAATGAATTATACACTAAGAAAAGGATGGATCGTAAATATATTGATATATACAATTGATAATATAAATAATACACATACCATTCCTTAATTTATATACAACATTAACTGATTATTTCATTTCCAGGTATGCATCATCATATGGTCCTAGATGATGGAACCATGAGTTTGTAGTAGAAGTGCATAGAATAATGAGACACCATTTTAATAGTTGACAAAGAAAAAGAATAGAGTAAAAGTATATGAATTTTGAAATTTTGAGGAAGATTTGAATTCATTTTCAATTATGATCATAATAACTGTTATGCATGCAATGAAATAAAATATTAATGATAAATCCAAGATAAGGAAGTGGTTGTAATAGATGAAAAATAAATAGAATAGAGTAAAGTTATATGAATTTTTAAATTTTGAGGAAGATTTGAATTAATTTTTCAATTTTGATCACAATAACTGTTATGCAAGCACTTAAATAAAACGTTAAAGATAAATACATGATAAGGTAGTGGTTGTAATAATAAAAATAAGAAATGTGTGAATGCCTTCAATAATAATAAATTGAATGAGTAGAGTCATTCACCTGTGCTAAGCGGCTTCAAGAGAGAGACGCAAACAACTTGAGTAGACCACACAACATGAAATTGAATAAAAAAATTAGTTTAAGATAGATTTAATATTTATGTAGCATGAGAATTAATATCAAAATTTGATAAAAAGTTGAAGCTGTATACATAATAACTGAATATAAAATATGTAAACACATATTGTAGTGCATACGTTTTCTATAAAACAAAAAATTCGTTAATATATCATTTCCATCATCACTGCTTGTAATGCATGGTTCTGCAATGAGATGAAACATTTCATTGCTTAATGAATGATAAATATTGAAGAGAAAAAACACATTCCAATGACCCACTTCTCTGAAACACATGATACAATGCTCTAAAATACATGATATGATTCTCTTAAAAATGATCCAGTGATCTAATAAATCAAAAGATCCTCTGCTCAAACAAATTACAAGTTCTACAACCAAAAAATTGCATGAGCCACTGGTCAAAGAGAAGACATATTCCATTACTCTAAAAAATAATGTGATACTGAAATACAATACATGATATAGTACTGAATTAAAATAAATGATCCACTACCATAAAAAATGATACACTTCTCTAAAACATGTCATGTCAGATTTAGTATAAGTAACTATTAACAATTTTATGTTAAATTCATTATGACCAATATGAAAAAAATTCATGAAATAAAAGGTATATTTTTTACCTAGTTTTTTATAGCGATGATGAGTCATGGTGGTGAAATAAGTGCTAATAATCCTTAACCTTAGCGCATAAAAATCATGCTACATGTGTACCTACAGTTACAGTAATATTTAAAAATAAGAATACATGATGTGTATGAGTAACAGGGAAACACTTTAATAAAAAATCCATAAATATTTATAAAAAATCCGTTAAAGCACTAAGTATTAGAAATTGGAAAACACTATAATAAGAATTACAAAAATATCTATGTATGAAAAATATGAAAAAAGTTGCACGTAAATAATCTAGAATCAGTTATGTTTCAATAACTTGTAGGAAATTATATAATTTTGGGTGTCATCTAACTGAAGTGATATCTCAAATATATTAATTGACATGGTATGTGAAACAATTATGAAATGTCAATGGGGATGATGACATTTCCAACACCTTGGTTCCACAAAAAAACATTCCCCAACTCATGTTTTTCTAGGAGAAGAATCCAAATTCCTAGTATAATTTAGTTTTCATCCCCAAAATTCCAAGATTATCCACCTTTACTAAAATAGAAATAATAATTTGAACATAATTACAAGTCCCAAATAGATAAAGACATGATTCACTACGGCAACATTAAAATAATATCATAATCAAACATAATTTCAAACATATATCAAGTCAAGGTTTTTTAATATTATTGTTGAATTGAAGTATTTTATTCTAAAACATAAATAATGATTCCCTCAATTTGGTTTGACGTTATTTTCTAAAACATAGATAGTGATTACCTCTATTTGGATTACGTTTAGTTGGGAAATTAGGGGAAAGATAAATATACAAATCATTAGTGGATATGAAATATTATATAAATGAAAATGAAAATACCAAGTACATTCTACAATACAAACTCCACATTGAATACTAAAACAAAAGAAACATGTATTATAGAAAACTCAAAGTAGTGGACATAAGGTTCCTACAGTTAAAACAAAAGTATTTAGACTCTTACAATCCTTCCATTATGATGATTTGAAGTAATTAATGGAATTAACTACACCACAAACGAAACATGGCCACTCTTGACCCAATACAAAGGATAGAATCCAAATGAATAAGAAAACCATCTCCCAATGACAGCTAAAATCCACTGATGTGCATCTTGAAGACACCTCTATATATCACAGACTAGAATGGGATGCTCCCATATGCAAGGGTCGGTCAAGTTCTAGCTTAGTCCCTGGCCTAATATTTGATGATTTCCCCAAATCATTCTTCATACTATTTTTAGTATTTCATTAAGTACAAATATATTATAGAAATTCCCTTGATATCTTCATTTGCAGGTTGAGTCACTTGCAATATATAAATAAAAATAATCAATATTCATGTTAAAAAATTAAGTGCATTATTAGAAATAAATTTTACACAATTAATAAGGACACCCATTGATTGATCACCTAAAAATAATAATTTAGTATAAAATATATATTTGAAATATGTTGTTGATGATACCTATGAAAACAATGTATATTGAATTTTAATATGAACAAAGCTACCCAAATACATTAATTGAACAAAAGAATGTGTATTTTTGTTGATTAGAGTTCCACATTACAATACCATAGCTTGAGATTTAGCTCAAACTGATTACACAACTTAAAGTAAGTCAAATATTGGTTTTCAAAATTCAAAATTGATTTGATTTTGAAAGTGAACAAATCAAACCCACCCACTTAAACACTACTATGGGACATGAAATTAAAAACAAAAAACATATATAAGGAATTTATAAATATCTTAAAATAATAAATATAAATTATCAATAATTTATATATTAAAATATCAATATGTATACTAATCTCATTAAATACTGGATGGAACTCACAAGATGCTCAATATAGTTGAATTCATGTTGTTGTATAGCTTTATTATGTCGATCTCAGTTCCATCTCTACAAATATAAAGTGAAACTCGTAGACTGTCCAATAAGACTCATGAAGAATGTGATTATCTATAAGGCCCCAGCCTTAAACCTTACTTAATCTTGAGTTATTACAAGATTACACATTGAGGATCTTTTCAGGTTTAGAGTTTTAGAGAATTAGATCATGAAACTTGCATTACATTCCACATTTAAACAAAGTGGTTACATAAAAGACAGTATTCATTCTTCCCATCAACGGAAACATATTTAAAATATAACACGGATTCTTTCTTGACACATCCTTGACACTATCATCACATCATGTACCTTTCCCTTGACCTGTGAAAAACATTTCAAAAACTTGGGATGAGCATAAAATGCTCAGTAAGGGTTACAAAAAAAAATATGGAAAGGAAACATGAGTTCATATATACATGAGAATGAAATCATACTTTACCCATAAAACATATGCACTTTAACATACCTCATCAAACCATGAATAAATCATAGAAAACATAAGACATAAAGGTAACTTGAGGCATTCATAACATTCTTACGTAGGGAGTAACCCTCTTGGTTAAGTTTGGAATACCCATCAAAGTATATTCCCTAAATCTCTTCGGAGAAACCTTAACGTTTCACTCCTTCGCGTTACCCAATGCATTGGAGAGCTATATCGGGCTCACCCGCCCTTAGTTTATCACGGAACCACCCGTTCTTCATAACAATGCCCAAGAACCATAACATAATCATATCACATAAACATGAATAAAGTAAACATAACATTTCCACATTTCAATCACAATATAACATTTTAGGATATTGAAATAATGAATCCATTCAAAATGAAACCATTTCCAAAACCATTTAAAACATTTAATAAAGAGATTTTTGAATCAAAGTGTCCCATACCACCTTAAAGCTTTTAACATTTTAAACCATTACTATCCATATAAATAAATCCTTAAAACCATTTTGAAAACATGGATATTAATAAGAACAAATAATTAAAACATTTAAAATGATATTTTGGTTAAAGGGGTTTTACCAAAATTAGAGACACTTGAATACAATAATAGAGGAATAACATTTAGTCAGAACTTTATAATATCATGAGAATAAAAGGATTCATGATATAATACTCCAAAGGACAGTATATACACCATATAAGAGTGAATTGGTGCATAACAACAATGAACCCTCAATAGAAATGTCAAATGTGATGAAATCCCTTATAAAGAAGGTATCCATAAATTAAGGACAAATAAATCTCAAAAATATGTGTGAAAAATATATATACACCCAATATAAGTTGATATTAATTGTAAAACAATAAAAGTTCAATCACACATATTCAATGGATGACATATTCAATGACTACAAGTTGAACCCAAAGAAATCGAAATTGGGTTAAAAAGTTCCCTTGACAGCCTAACGTCATCACATCAAAATGAGTTGATGAGAGATAAAAAGTGTATCTCATCACTTGGACATAGAATTTACATCAATAAGGATGTATGAGAACATATCCCAACATAAAAATATGTAAATTAAAAGACCCAATAAAAGAAGTCTTTTAAAAAAGAGGAGGGTGAAAGGTTCCCTTACCGACTTGGGTATCTTTAAAAACATACACCCCATGAAAGAAAGACAATAGGTCATTGATGTAAATACCATAAACGAAAGTATATTTCACAAAGAGTAGAAAAATGGGCAGTACATACACCACTCAATGGAATTTGTGGCGAACGTATCATAAATCTCACGGGAATAAAAGTGAGATGAAAAATCCATTATGAAAACTCGGCAGCCTAACGGCGCGACATAAAACTTCCGAATATGGACTGATGAGATCAAATAGGGTATCTCATCACATTACAATAAAATGTACATCAAGAGGAATATAAAAGAACATCCCCCAACATTAAAAAGATGAGCCTAAAAGAAGTGACATAAAGGAGAGTACTTAAAAAGAAATAGAGAGGTTAGATCTCTTACGAAAGTTCGGCAGCCTAACGGCGCCACTCAAAACTTCAAAAATGGATTGATGAGAGAGAATATGGTCTCTCATCACATGAACATAAAAATTACAGTTTGAGTAATATAAAATAACATCCCAATCATAAGAAAGATGAGCTTAAAATAAATGACATAAAAGAGTGTACTTAAAAAGAAAGAGAGTTGTAGGATCCCTTACCTCGGGTCCGACTTGACTCGATCGTTCTTTAATCTCCTGAATAATAAACTTGAGTTAATTTATAATTCCTTAAGAACCTTTTTCAATTTCATTATTACTTTTATACCACTTATTATCATGTCATAAACATTATGTAATCATTTAAGTTAATAATATTTGTTTTGCCGATATTTGGTTCTTAAGTCGAAAGTGGACTTCTTACAATTACATGTTGTTCGTGTGGCCAAATGTTTATTATATCCATAATTGTATTAATTATGTAGATATCATATATTTAATATATATACAGTACATGCATGCATTTATAAAATTACATAATCATTTAGAGGTAAGAAATGAAATGCACCGTTCATGGAGACGGTAAGCCGTATGTACGCATGAACACTACTTTCATTTCTATTTCATATTTTATAGAATGGAATAATAATGATATAAGGTTATATTTTAATTCCAGTATAATATCATATATAATATCATATTTCCATCCTTTATACATCCCACATATGGTATTTAACGAATCAAATCACTTTGAGGGGGCGGTAGTCCGCACTTCCTTAAATGAAGATATCACGTATACCCATAATGGAATCCATAAAGGTAAGAAAAAAATAAAAAATACAGAAGCATAAATAAAACATAAACATATTATATATCATATATAAAAATAGTGACATCATAATGTCCACCTTTGAAGGTGTTAAATGAGTATTGAACAATCATCGTTTCGGGAGGCAGAATTTCACCATCCACGGAAACCGTATGTTCTTTAACCATTTGATGTAGTTGTGGGAGAGTGTAGCTCGAATAAATCTTATAACAAAATCCTAGTATATTTAAGATACTGGTGTTGTTACAAAAGAAGTAAATAAAAAGAGTTAATGGGGTTGGAGAAGCAAAATAAAACAAATGAACATGAGAGAATGAATTACCTTTAAAAGTGTAACTCCTTTTGATTTGAGCCTAAAGGCTTCCTTTGAAAGGATTCTGCCCAAAGGTAATCCTCTAGGGTGAGGAGAGGGATGTGGAGAGAGTAAATGGGAAGGTTTTGGCCGAGAAAAAGGCTTGAGGAGTGTGTTAAATGAGGTAGAGGTGGGGGCCTTTTATAAGAGGAGAGGAGGGGCACTTTTTGAAAGTAAAGAAATATTACTTTATTTGAAAATGTGTTTCGGTTTCCAAAGGCCCCACATTGATATAATTCATGGATAAGGTGATAAGGATTCTAAATCCACTCATCCAATAAGTTTTGGACATGTTTAGTTCATAGATTTTACATTATCTTTCCATTTTATTTAAATCGTCAAATAATGATGTCATCGCTGCATCATTATTATGTCATATATAATTTAATTTATTTAATGTTTAAAAATTATAAAAAAAAATACTATGATGTAGTAAATCTTTTTAGATTTCCAATGAATATTTATAATCAAAATGATGACTTGTATAACCCCACTTAAAAATTGTTTTAGTAAAACATATCATGTTTGTGTCAATTTTACTTTTACATTACATAAAATGTTATTTATGTCATTTCCCAACCAAAGTGGATACATGGGGTCCCCAAGTTGACCCATGGCTTGTCTTGGTCGGACATGATACAACCAATAGGTGTAGGACAAGTTTCATGGTGTTTTCACATTCTTATAATATCATTTTTACCTTAAACTACACTAATTACCTCTAATCGCGATTAAAAACATAATAAGTTACTATTCACCAAAAAATTATTTTAATCTCATTGAACCACACTTTACTTCTTAATGACAACCATGTATGTCGGATTTTTGAAAATCAAAACACAATGATGGAAAATTTTCATTTAAACGGAAAATCAGTTTTTATAAGTACCACTTAGTGGTTTCACTATTCATCAAAAATTGAAGTTTTTCAGAAAAATCCCAAAAATTCACCCTAACCTATATTTGATATTCTGAATTCAAAAATGATGTCCGTTTTACAAAATTCAAAACATATAAGTCACATTAATTAATTTAATAATTAATTCCTGCTGTCATGACAAATAGCGTGTTTTATGAAACAATAAGTATCAAAAGATTGACACTAGTTTAAGTCTGATTTCAAAGTGAAATTGATTCCAACGACCACTATTGGATTTAATGGTAAAAATATTTTCTAATTTCACTTTAAAACCAATTCAAAATATAATCTAATAATAAAAATAAATTAGATTAAAAAGTGGTTTTGAATTAAAATACAACATTTTACACTATTCATTAAAAAATGAACTTTATTGGAAAGATACCAAAAATTTACACAAAGTAAATTTTGATGTCCCGATTCTTAATAAGAGTTTTATTTGGTCCAAAATAATGTTTAAGAGTGAACAAAACTATATTTAATGATGGTTCTCCATCAAAAGGTGATAAGTGAACCTTTAGTGAAAACTAGGGCATATACGCCTAAAATTGAATTCTTTCCGTATTTTAAGCCTTCATCTTTTATTGTATAAATGTAAAAATATTTAAGAACATATATAATCATATTTTAGTTATTTCTATCCATTCCCACCATTACAATGGCTACATGTTAACTACAATTTAAAATAATATTATTTTATTATTAGAGTGCAACGTAAGATTCCCAAGAAACTCGTTGTTGCGTGTTGGGTACGCCATCGAGCATAGCGTCCCCTTTAAAGTCATATTAATATTTTATTCACAAATATGGATAAATATGAAAATGTCATATTCCTTATTTACCTGGGGTGTTACATCCTTCCCCCCTTTTGGGAATTGCGTCCTCGCAATTTTAAAATTGCGCTTGGAAACATCCTTGAACGTCCCACATCGGAACAAGAGTCGGTAAAACAATCACTTTATAATAAATAAAGATAAGCACAGATGTCACCCGAGTTAACCCATACTAGGATTCTACGTATGAAAATATGGACATGGAGGAGAAAACATAGGGTCATGTTCCGATGGAGAGTGATAGAAAACATGTTTAGGAGAAAGTTAACAATAAGAAAATCACAAACTTGTGATGGGTTAAATGGTGTTGGGTTCCCCAGTAGGAAAAGTTAATAGACAACATTTTTGTATTAAGTTACTTTTTATTGAGGAATTTATTCATAAGGAAGCATAATCACTTATCATGTTGACTTTCAACTTTTACTAGATTCCTTAGTCAAACTCATATTTTTTCCAAATGATGAGTATTTAGGGAGACTTTTTCGCATTAAGAGTACTATAATCACCTTCTAGAGAATCACCTAATCCCAAAAAGAGAACTATATACATCCCATGTATTTAGGCTTTAACCAAAACCAAAACCAAAAAGGTTAGTACAAGATCAGATAATCCAGAAAAGGATAACCCCTTATAAAAAGAAAATCTATTCTTAATCTCCAAAATTTGTCCAACAAAACCCAAAGTTCAACGAGGACCATCCGATAAACAATTTGTCCATAAAATTCTTCAAAGTAAACCAATATAAGATTGAAACAAAAATATTTGAAGGATTTAGTCACATAGTCTTCCAAGTTAAATCGTAACATTTATCTCCAAACAACATCAGTTGCTCCTAAAGTCTCACATTGAAAAGTAATTATCCTAATCACATATCCTCCAAAATCAACATACTCTTAATTCATAAAATCATATAACTAAAAAGAATCAGTCAAACTAACCAGGGACTTCACGTAGTCCAGTGGTAGGTGATAAATACCAGTCGCACTTTGGTTGTGGGTTCGATTCCCGCAGCATTGTCCGACGCGACAGGTTGTCACACGGTCTGCGTGTTGTCCTTTTTCCATAACTTTATAATTCTCAAATCATTACCCAAAAAGGGATAAAATCATCAAAAATATCCATAACATAATTTAACTTCAATTTTATCTCATGCCTTTCACTTCAATCATAACATATGGTAACCCATAATTACCTCAAAAGTAAGGATCATATAAACCCAAATGGTTCTTTATAACTATGTCCACAAAAGAAAAGATAACTATTACTTGAATAAAATTTGCCTATATTAAACATCAGGGTTACACATAATATAAAAAGTCTTCTAATGTAACCCCATCATCAAAAGAGACTTAATACTCTTAAGAATTTCACCCTAACTCTTGAAGCCCTTATATGTTGACATCTTACTCATTCAACATTCTTCATGATCCATTATCCATTCCATTCCAACTTATTCCGAAATACATCTTTCCTACAAACAAAATCATGAATCATATCCTAAGATTCCAAAATAAGAAAACAATAGTCATGAAATAGTACATACCTTTGATTGGTCATTGTCAGTTTCTTCATCCTCAATCGGAATGGCATTAGGTATTGGTAAACGAATATTGGTACGCTCTTGGTGACCCCATTCACGAAACTTCTTCATAGGACATGTGTTTTCATAATGACCATGCACACCACATTTAAAACATTCAATTGATCCCTCAGAAAGAACTTCTTTCCCTTTCCTCGAGTCAACTGGATGCTTCCTTTTTCCATGGCAGGTTCTTGCTTTATGACCTTCATTTCCACATCTATAGCATATTTCTGTCCGTTTGAAACATTTTCCTAGGTGTTTCTTTCCACATCTTTGACACATAGGTTTTTGAACACACTTACCTTTATGATTATTACCTGTAATTCCGTAGGGATTTGTTTCTTGCATATATGATGTCTTAGAGAAATGTCCAAGGTTTAGGTGGTCAATCATGACTCCAGATAGTTGGTTGAGGATAATCAAAAGAGTTCTCATTGCAGCTCCCATATCATTCAGTTGATTTCTCAAAAAACTGTCACAGTTTCCTTCACATCCACTGTTACTTTGGTGCCTGCTAGATCCAGCCATTTACTAAAACCAAAAAGGTCAGTGCGAGTATATCAAAAAAAACCATCATGTACTAATGAGTAAGATAGACAATAAGATATACTTACTCATTCACTTTATCTAAAACTAAGAATCTTTCTGAAATCCTAACCATTATGGTAATTTTCAATTATGCTTAAAGAATACCCTAACCTCTAAAGTTATCTAAACCGACCTTTGATACCAACTATAAGGCCCCAGCCTTAAACCTTACTTAATCTTGACTTATTACAAGATTACACATTGAGGATCTGTTCAGGTTTAGATTTTTAGAGAATTAGATCATGAAACTTGCATTACATTCCACATTTAAACAAAGTGGTTACATAAAAGACAATATTCATTCTTCCCATCAATGGAAACATATTTAAAATATAACACAGATTCGTTCTTGACACTTCCTTAACACTATCATCACATCATGTAACTTTCCCTTGACCTGTGAAAAACATTTAAAAAACATGGGATGAGCATAAAAAGCTCAGTAAGGGTTACAAAAAAAATATGGAAAGGAAACATGAGTTCATATATACATGAGAATGAAATCATACTTTACCCATAAAACATAGGCACTTTAACATACCTCATCAAACCATGAATAAATCATAGAAAACATAAGACATAAAGGTATCTTGAGGCATTCATAACATTCTTACGTAGGGAGTAACCCTCTTGGTTACGTTTGGAATACCCATCACAGTATATTCCCTAAATCTCTTTGGAGAAACTTTAACGTTTCACTCCTTCGCGTTACCCAATGCATTGGAGAGCTATATCGGGCTCACTCGCCCTTAGTTTATCACGGAATCACCCGTTCTTCATAACAATGCCCAAGAACCATAACATAATCGTATCACATAAACATGAATAAAGGAAACATAACATTTCCACATTTCAATCACAATATAACATTTTAGGATATTGAAATAATGAATCCATTCAAAATGAAACCATTTCCAAAACCATTTAAAACATTTAATAAAGAGATTTTTGAATCAAAGTGTCCCATACCACCTTGAAGCTTTTAACATTTTAAACCATTACTATCCATATAAATAAATCCTTAAAACCATTTTGAAAACATGGATATTAATAAGAAAAAATAATTAAAACATTTAAAACGATATTTTGGTTAAAGGGTTTTTACCAAAATTAGAGACACTTGAATACAATAATCGAGGAATAACATTTAGTCGGAACTTTATAATATCATGAGAATAAAAGTATTCATGATATAATACTCCAAAGGACAGTATATACACCATATAAGAGTGAATTGGTGCATAACAACAATGAACCCTCAATAGAAATGTCAAATGTGATGAAATCCCTTATAAAGAAGGTATCCTTAAATTAAGGACAAATAAATCTCAAAAATATGTGTGACAAATATATATACACCCAATATAAGTGGATATTAAGTGTAAAACAATAAAAGGTCAATCACACATATTCAATGGATGACATATTCAATGACTACAAGTTGAACCCAAAGAAATCGAAATTGGGTTAAAAAGTTCCCTTGACAGCCTAACGACATCACATCAAAATGAGTTGATGAGAGATAAAAAGTGTATCTCATCACTTGGACATAGAATTTAAATCAATAAGGATGTATGAGAACATATCCCAACATAAAAATATGTAAATTAAAAGACCCAATAAAAGAAGTCTTTTAAAAAAGAGGAGGGTGAAAGGTTCCCTTACCGACTTGGGTATCTTTCAAAACATACACCCCATAAAAGAAAGACAATAGGTCATTGATGTAAATACTCATAAACGAAAGTATATTTCACAAAGAGTAGAAAACTGGGCAGTACATACACCACTCAATGGAATTTGTGGCGAACGTAGCATAAATCTCACGGGAATAAAAGTGAGATGAAAAATCCCTTATGAAAACTCGGCAGCCTAACGGCGCGACATAAAACTTCCGAATATGGATTGATGAGATCAAATAGGGTATCTCATCACATTACAAAAAAATGTACAGAAAGAGGAATATAAAAGAACATCCCCCAACATTACAAAGATGCACCTAAAAGAAGTGACATAAAGGAGAGTACTTAAAAAGAAAGAGAGAGGTTAGATCTCTTACGAAAGTTCGGCAGCCTAACGGCGCCACTCAAAGCTTCCAAAATGGATTGATGAGAGAGAATATGGTCTCTCATCACATGAACATAAAAATTACAGTTGGATTAATATAAAATAACATCCCAATCATAAGAAAGATGAGCTTAAAATAAATGACATAAAAGAGTGTACTTAAAAAGAAAGAGAGTTGTAGGATCCCTTACCTCGGGTCCGACTTGACTCAATCGTTCTTTAATCTCCTGAATAATAAACTTGAGTTAATTTCTAATTCCGTAAGAACCTTTTTCAAGTTCATTATTACTTTTATACCACTTATTATCATGTCATAAACATTATGTAATCATTTATGTTAATAATATTTGTTTTGCCGATATTTGGTTCTTAAGTCGAAAGTGGACTTCTTACAATTACATGTTGTTCGTGTGGCCTAATGTTTATTATATCCAGAATTGTATTAATTATGTAGATATCATATATGTCATATATATCCAGTACATGCATGCATTTATAACATTACATAATCATTTAGAGGTAAGAAATGAAATGCACCGTTCATGGAGACGGTAAGCCGTACGTACGCATGAACGCTACTTTCATTTCTATTTCGTATTTTATAGAATGTAATGATAATGATATAAGGTTATATTATAATTCCAGTATAATATCATATATAATATCATATTTACATCCTTTATACATCCCACATATGGTATTTAACGAATCAAATCACTTTGTGGGGGCGGTAGTCCGCACTTCCTTAAATGAAGATATCGCGTATACCCATAATGGAAGCCATAAAGGTAAGACAAAAAATGAAAAATACAGAAGCATAAATAAAACATAAACATATTATATATCATATATAAAAATAGTGACATCATAATGGCCACCTTTGAAGGTGTTAAATGAGTATTGAACAATCATCGTTTCGGGAGGCAGAATTTCACCATCCACGGAAACTGTATGTTCTTTAACCATTTGATGTAGTTGTGTGAGAGTGTAGCTCGAATAAATCTTATAACAACATCCTAGTATATTTAAGATACTGGTTTTGTTACAAAAGAAGTAAATAAAAAGAGTTTATGGGGTTGGATAAGCAAAATAAAACAAATGAACATGAGAGAATGAATTACCTTTAAAAGTGTAACTCCTTTTGATTTGAGCCTAAAGGCTTCCTTTGAAAGGATTATGCCCAAAGGGAATCCTCTAGGGTGAGGAGAGGGATGTGGAGAGAGTAAATGGGCAGGGGTTGGCCGAGCCAAAGGCTTGAGGAGTGTGTTAAATGAGGTAGAGGTGGGGGCCTTTTATAAGAGGAGAGGAGGGGCACTTTTGGAAAGTAAAGAAATATTACTTTATTTGAAAATGTGTTTCAGTTTCCAAAGGTCCCACATTGATATAATTCATGTATAAGGTGATAAGGCTTCTAAATCCACTAATCAAATAAGTTTTGGACATGTTTAGTTCATAGATTTTACATTATCTTTCCATTTTATTTAAATCGTCAAATAATGATGTCATCGCTGCATCATTATTATGTCATATATAATTTAATTTATTTAATGTCTAAAAATTATAAAACAAAATACTATGATGTATTAAAGCTTTTTAGCTTTCCAATGAATATTTATAATCAAAAATATGACTTGTATAACCCCACTTAAAAATTGTTTTAGTAAAACATATCATGTTTGTGTCAATTTTACTTTTACATTAAATAAAATGTTATTTATGTCATTTCCCAACCAATGTGGATCCATGGGGTCCCCAAGTTGACCCATGGCTTTTCGTGGTCGGCCATGATACAACCAATAGGTGTAGGACAAGTGTCATGGTGTTTTCACATTCTTATAATATCATTTTTACCTTAAACTACACTAATTACCTCTAATCGCGATTAAAAACTTAATAAGTTACTATTCACCAAAAAATTATTTTAATCTCATTGAACCACACTTTACTTCTTAATGACAGCCATGTATGTAGGATTTTTGAAAATCAAAACACAATGATGGCAAATTTTCATTTAAACGGAAAATCAGTTTTTATAAGTACCACTTAGTGGTTTCACTATTCATCAAAAATTGAAGTTTTTCAGAAAAATCCCAAAAATTCACCCTAACCTATATTTGATATTCTGAATTCAAAAATGAAGTCCGTTTTAAAAAATTCAAAACATATAAGTCACATTAATTAATTTAATAATTAATTCCCGCTGTCATGACAAATAGCGTGTTTTATGAAACAATAAGTATCAAAAGATTGACACTAGTTTAAGTCTGATTTCAAAGTGAAATTGATTCCAACGACCACTATTGGATTTAATGGTAAAAATATTTTCTAATTTCACTTTAAAACCAATTCAAAATATAATCTAATCATATAAATAAATTAGATTAAAAAGTGGTTTTGAATTAAAATACAACATTTTACACTATTCATTAAAAAATGAACTTTATTGGAAAGATACCAAAAATTTACACAAAGTAAATTTTGATGTCCCGATTCTTAATAAGAGTTTTATTTGGTCCAAAATAATGTTTAAGAGTGAACAAAACTATATTTAATGACGGTTCTCCATCAAAAGGTGATAAGTGAACCTTTAGTGAAAACTAGGGCATATACGCCTAAAATTGAATTCTTTCTGTATTTTAACCCTTTATCTTTTATTGTATAAATGTAAAAATATTTAAGAACATATATAATCATATTTTAGTTATTTCTATCCATTCCCGCCATTACAACAGCTACATGTTAACTACCATTTAAAATAATATTATTTTATTATTAGAGTGCAACGTAAGATTCCCAAGAAACTCGTTGTTGCGTGTTGGGTACGCCATCGAGCATAGCGTCCCCTTTAAAGTCATATTAATATTTTATTCACAAATATGGATAAATATGAAAATGTCATATTCCTTATTTACCTGGGGTGTTACATTATCACAGTATCATTTATTGCTTGAGTTTTAAACAATATAAACTTATATACATCCTATCATGTTGAAGAGTTAGTTGGGAAAACAATACATGCATCATTCTAGAAACAATTAGACATGACCCAAAAATCTATTACTTTGCATCATACTACAGATCCATTGACTTGTCATATGAGAGGAATATCCCATAATGGAGACAAAAATCGCTGAATCAAAATATAATCATACTAAAATACTACCTTGTCAATATACATTGGATCCAATACGGAAAACATAATCGTATAAAAGCATTATAATCATCTGTTTCATATGTTTTTAGTCCAAAAACATAAATATAGAGTAGAGTAAATAGTGAAAACATATCACCTGCATTCATATGTTGGATGAAAGGGAGGTTAACTCCATGATTTTATGACAAATAACCTTCATTCATATAGTGTGTAAATGAAAATGAAAAATGATGCATGGTAGAGAGGTTAATTCAACAATTTTAAGAAAACACATCTGTTGTAGAGATCTAGAACTTATTATTGAAGGATTCCCTTGATCTCTTCATGAGAAGGTTGACTCACTAGAAATGTATAAATAAAAGTAATCAATATTCATCTTAAAAGATGAAGTGCATAATTAAAACATTATGAGATGAATATCGCATAATGGAGACAAAACTTGCTGGATCACAACATAATCATACTGAAATACTACCTTGTCAATATACATTGAGGTCAATAGTGAAAAAATAATCATATTAAAGCAACATAATTATCTGTTTCATATGTTTTTAGATCACAAATATCAATATACATTGTAGCGAATAGTGAAAATAGATTACATGCATTCATATGTTGGATGAAAGAGAGGTTAACTCCATGATTTGACGACCAATAACATGCATTCACATAGTGTGAACCTCCAAATACAAAATGATGCATGGTAGTAAGTATTAATAGTAATCACTCATTATGAGGGATTTATTGATAATTAGATATATAAAACACATACCCAACAATAATAGGTTCAACTAATGCATGGACACAATATCCTAAAACATTAAATTCAATCCCATCTTAATAACACATCCATTCAAATGATAATGACATGAGATAAAATTATCAAACATACTAATTATGAGGTGTGAACCAATGATCCAAAAATACCAAAAAATACTATAAACAATATGTTATAAAATGGAAATTGTAATATAAAAGCATTATAATCATCTGTTTCAAATGTTTTTATTCTACAGACATCAATATACAGTGGAATCAATAGTGAAAACATATCACCTGTATTCTATGTTGGATAAAAGAGTGGTTAACTCCATGATTTTACAACCAATAACCAACATTCATTTAGCGTGTAAATGAAAATGAGAAATGTTGCATAGTAGGGAGGTTATTTCCACAATTTTTGGAAAACATAGCTATTGTAGAGATCTGGAACTTATTAGTGCATGATTCCCTTGATCTATTCATGTGCAGGGTGAGTCACATACAATATATAAATAAAAATAATCATTATTCATCTTAAAAGATGAAGTGCATAATTGAAACATTATGAGATGAATATCCCATATTGGAGGCAAAACTCACGGAATCACAACATAATCATACTAAAATAACACCTTTTCAATATACATTGATGTCAATAGTGAAAACATAATCGTATTAAAACATTATAATTTTCTATTTCATATGTTTTTCATTCACAAAAATCAATATACAGTGAAGTGAATAGTGAAAACATATTACCTGCATTCATATATGGGATGAAAGAGAGGTTAACTCCCTGATTTTATGACCAATAACCTGTATTCACATAGTGTGTACAACTAAATAAAAAATGATGCATTGTAGTAAGTAGTAATAGTAATCACTCACTCTGAGGGATGTATTGATAATTAGATATTTAAAACACATACCCACCAATAATAGGTTCAACTAATGCATGGACACAAAATCCTGCAACATTAATTTCAATCCCATCTAAATAACACATCCATTCAAATTGTGATGATATGAGATAAAAATATCGAACATACTTACTATAAGGCATTCACCAATGATCCAAAATTACCTAAAAATACTATAAAGAATATTCTATAAAATGAAAATTGTAATATAATTGTAGGATTAAGAAACTTGATTACTGATATTACCTTCAAAACCAGTATGATTTACATGTCTTAAGGACATTAATGTAAGATATCCTGAACCATTCATGTAAAAGTAAGAATGAACAAATTCAATTTGATGAAAATGGCATAAAATAGATGAGGAGTAATTTAAAAATATGCACTAATGTATGATGTGATGATCCTTTGATGGAATATCGAAAAATTAAATGATTTAGCTACATGAAACAATGGGATAAAATGAACGATGGGCAATCAAATGGGTTTTACTTATGGTGCCAATGATTCAAAAAATGAGGATAGAACACATTTTGTGCAGATCTTGAACATTATTTCTTCTAAATACTGATACAGATATGTTAGTAACATATTGGGGACCCAAAAACTGATCTTTGAAATCCATAATATTGCATTAAATTATGGAATCATTATATCAATAGGGGTAAATAAATATCTAAAAATCAGAGCATAATCTAACAAATTTGTTGGGAACGAAAACATACCTGGTGCCGGAGGTGTCCAAAAATGGTTGAATCTGCATCAAGGTTAAATGTCCAGACGTCGGTGAAATATACGAATGAAGAGGAAGATTGATTTTTCAAGGAAATAGGAAGTGTTAGTGATGTTGAAGAGCTTCACGAATCATTTGTCTGTCATCCACAACAACGGTCGACAATGAAGAAACATTTGGACGATTTGCGGATGGTGGAACTGGGAGTAGATGAAAGAAACTAGGAACCCTATGAGAAGGTGACCGAACATGAAAACGGCTGGGTAGGGATTTTTTTGATAGAGGGTGGTCATAGATAGAGGAGGAGAACCTGGTTGATGATGTTGTGGAAACAAGAGGCTATGTGGGAGGTAGAGGTTGGAAGAGAAGATTTTCAGTGGGAACCCTAGGAGTCAGTGAGAGATGTTGTGAGCATGATCAAAATGGTTTTGAGGGATTGAGTAAATGAATGAGGTTGAGTAGGTGGAGTCAAAGAACTCGATGGTGAGGTAGCCAGTGGCGGTGTAGGTGGAGGCGGCACAGGTGGAGGTGAAGAAGAAGGAGTCGGCCACAACGAATGGGATGGAAGAGACAGAGAATGGGAAACCCTAATAGGGAGAGAAGAGATGAGGGAAACGCGGGTATTGGGAACATGTAGGTGGAGAATCGTGAAATGGGAGGGGAGAGGGAAATTTTTTAGGTGATGTGGATGCATATGCAGGTGACACGTTAGCCAGAAAAAAGCCTAATTTAGTATAGATAATAGATTCCATTCATATAACCTTTCTCCCTTATAATAGTACTACAATTGGTTAATGGATTCCCTATATTGTATGATATATTTTCCTCACAAATGCATGTACATCACTTGAATGTAATGGGTGGTCCTAGAATTATATTGGTCTCCAATTCATTTGGTATGTTTTTATCTCATGAGATTTCATGAATGTTTAATTGGAGGTTATCCTAGGAAGACTATGTTTTATTTCATAGTGGTTATCCTTAACATATTTCTATAATTTAATGTTTTATGCTTTCTCACATCCCAATGTCTTCTTAATGTTATAATCCTATATAATGATTTAATGTTCACGTTTATGATTCTCAACAATTTTATGTCACCCTGATATGCCTCTTGATTAAAATGTATTACATTCATCATGTTCCTCATTTATTATTCCCTTAATATTCTTTATAGATCACCCCTTTATTATTCACATTCAAAAGTTTTCATTTACAGTTTTAGAAGTGAAATAGAATTCTACGAGAATGTTATGTAGTTTTAAATAATTTAGTTATATCCATATTTCATGTAATTGTGTTATGTGTATAATTAACCATAGAAACTATGCCATTCTATCTTTTATAATTTTATTATGTGTGTCTGTATGTAATAAATCATGAATTATTGTGTATTAATGACATCGGTTTTTGTAGTTGGTATCTGAGTAATGTATTGTAATTTTCAAGGATTATGGTTATAAAATTATAGTAAGAGTAATTGGGATATTAGTAATTAAAAAAACATTACTACATTATTGTAATTTATATAGTATGTGGTTTCTATGAAACAAAATTCCTATCTAGATTCTGCATGAGGATATGGATCCAGAAGAGTTGTACCTAGGGGTAATAACATAAAAAATGGAATATTGGACATTAACGCATTCATAACCGAGTGAAAGAAAAGTATTCCTTCTAACACACCTCATTTGACACCCCCATGTGATATTATTGTAAACTCATTAAGCTTCTTATGAAATATTATGAATGGAAAAAAACTCCCATAAAATTTTATGTTAGGAAATTTATTAGGGACATCTAAGATAAAAACAATTAAATTTAATATCTAAGGAAGGTTTGTTATTTATTTTTCACCCCTATAATGTTCATAGTTTTCCTTTTACATGTTTAATGTTTTATATATTCTCATCCTCAGTTTTCCCCTTAGTCTAGTAAATATATGGAAATATGAGGAACCATGTCCACAACTAATGTGATAAGAAAAGTAAAAAATGATATGCCCAATCCAATTTGAGCAGGATATGAAGACTTCATAACAATACATACATAATAGACTAAATTTGTGAAGAAAATCATGAATCAGGTGGAATCCCCACATACCACTACAAAAGATCAAGTTTCAATTGAGAGCTTTTTGTGAAAAAAGGCCTCTAAAATTCATTTGATCTTATGATCCCTTAATCGTATAAGAATGGATAAACTCCATTGAAATTATCTTTTTTGTCCTTCAATCATCTTTGAATGTGAATATAGAGACAATTGTTTATCAATGGGGAAAAATAATAAATTGTGGACGTTGGTTAGAAATACACAGCTTAAGGAAGATATCGAATCGATGGAGTGTAATGTATTTTTAGAAAAAAATTATTAATATTTTCCTCACACTCTTTCACTAAAAATTGAGAGGGATTTCCTTAACATCATGAAAATCAACGATGAATCCATTAGGGAAAATGAGGTTATCTTTTTTAGTCATTCATGATACCCCTCTAAATTATTCATTGAACCCAAAATTATTGTTAACCATTTCATAGATGAGATAAACTAGTGTGTACAATAATATTTGACAATTGAATACTTTGAAAGAAATGAGAAAATTTTGCATTGTTGAAATAATATTGATATAGATATTGGTGAATATTATGGGTATCATCCATCAAGAGATATGATATAGATAATTGATTTTAGTTTTTCTAGTGTGATGGGTAAATTGTAAGGGAAAAATAAGTTCCAACATCCCACATTTCAAAAGGATTTTAAAAATAATCCTATAAATTATCTAATGGGAACAAGGAAATATGTTAGATAAAGGAAGGGACGGGACCTAGCTAGAAATTTTTTATAGGAGAAACCCACAAATTTTATAAAAGAAAATAACTCTCTACTCAACCCTCAAGATATAATCCAAAGTTTCAACTACAATGAATAAGGACAATATGAAAATAAATTCACTTTGCAAAGGGTTTTTTATGATAACCTGTTACAATATACCACAGGCCCTAGAGTGAGATAGATTTATTATCTTACCACAATAGTTGTGTTTTTTCTTGAAAATGATGCGGTTATAAGTATTTCAATTATTCATTCAGTTATAGTGAATTTACTATTTTATTATTGTTTCATGCATTCTTTTATATCATACAATATTAGTATAACTATTCAAAAACAACCTCAAAATATGGATGTATAGTTATCAATGAAAATATTAAATAGGTAAATTACTACTTCCAAATAATATGACTTCTTCCCTATCAATACATTTGGTACGAACATACTATAAAAACATTATATTCTCCCATTTTCAAAATTTTGTATAATTTCGAGTATGGATTGACTTTCCTTATATAGAGGAAACATAGATTTTTAAGAGAAGGAAATCACCATTCATATCATGAATCTCCCTCTTAATATGGACAAGAGAATTTAAGGTAATTAAGATAATTTGGTTTCAACGTATCAAGAATTTATATTATTTAATTATATGATAATTTATCTAGATCCAATTATTGAGACTAAGGAAAATATCATTCTTAATGATTTTTCCATTGTAAAGAAATATATCGATTTGTTTCCAAAATAATTTTCAATTGTTCTCCAAGATAAGATGTTGAGTTCTCAATTGATCTTATTCATGTAGCATTACAAATATCCAAGACTGTATATGGAATGGGAACTACTAAACATGAAGTGTAAAAGACAAAACAACCTGATAATTTGGTTATTGTTTTAATACGCCCAAGATCATCACTATGGGGTTTTTATGTCCTCTTTATAAAGAATAATTGTTCAATATTCCTTTGAATTCATCACAATGACCTCAACATGATCATAAAACATAAAAACAATCCTCTTATACTGACTGGTGAAGTATTCAATCATATTCATGGATTCTTGTAGTTTAATAAGATTGATATTTGGTCATCATACTAAAATGTGAGAGTGATAAAGATTATATACCTAAGGATTTTATTCATACAAAATACATGCATAATGAGTTCATTGTTATTCCATTTGTACACACTAATGGTATATCTATATTTATAGTCATAATTAATAAATTAAATAGGGATTCCCTCATTAAATTTATGGTGGTATTTATATAGGTTATTCTTATCTACACTAAAAGGAAGGTGGAACATTAAGGGCCTTTGAATGTTGTACTGAAGACCATACAAAATGAAAAGTAAAATGCAATTTATATTAAATGTGATTTTTTATGGATCATGTAACTTTTATGTAACATTTCATCATAAGCAAATAGATATCTATAGATCTATAAAAAATTAAGGTAACTAGAATATTTCAGAAACTAATATCTATGTTATAGATTTTTAGTAACCTTGGATTATCTTAGACTATAGTTTACTTATGATAAACATATTATTATTTTCAATCACATCAACCATTTTCTCTCATAATAAAGTTATTTTATTCAATAATGATAAATTGGAAAAGATCATTAAAGAGTCAAAGAATATGATAATCACTGTACCAATGCTCATATTACCCACCAGTGTGGAATGATGTCTGATCTACAGTGATCTGCCTAAAAAAGAATGGGGTTATTTACTCCTGAAAGATGAGAGAGTGAGTGTTTATTCATACTTTAAATTAAATATACATTTGTATAACTACCCAATGGTTGAAATATAATTAGTGTTAGTGATCATCACATTGATGATATTATGAAATTATCTATATGGGGGAAAGTATAAAATATAAATGTTTCATAAAAACTGAAGAATATATTCAAAAAATAGAATCTAAATATCCTCTAATAAAGGTTTTTATATCCAATAATTGATTATTAATTTTCAATCAATTAACTTCTTGGGAATTAAAAAAATTGAATGATGTTTTATATACGAAGGATCTGGAATCCCTATCCATGATGATGATTTAAAGGGTCCAATATTTTTTGGAAATGAAAAGTATGGAAATAGTTTTAATAAAAGGTTATTAATCCTATAATTATAAAATAATTTCACAACCATCCAACCTTGATAGGATCAATAAGTTCAAAAAATATTGATTGAAAGCTATATAAAATGATACAAAATATTCTAGAGAATAGCATTGCTAAATATGGACTCATAAGGTTTGAATGCCAGATAAGGAGAGGGTTGTCCGGTCTTCCAATGTTGTGGGTCCAAAATAGGTTGAAAAGGATTGGAGATGTAGTTCTGTGGAGGTGGTTACCACTGCCAGACCGAAGGAAATTAAAGGCCTAGATCCTCGGGCTAAACCTTTTACAACATTGAATAACAGGTTTGATGTCCTAGAAGAGAATAATGTGATGGAGAGTATGGAGGAGGAGGTCATTACAGTGGTCGGGGGTGATATTGTTCTTGTGGAGAAGAGGCAGGAGGATCACTTCGGGCAGGAATTGGTTGTAGATATGGTGGAAGATATTCTTGAGATAAATCTCACTATGAACTTTGTTGGGGGGGGGGATAAGACTCCAAAGGTACTTATTGTTGAGGGTAAGGGGAAGGAGGAAGCTGTTACGACTGGGGAGGAATTTCCCCTACAGGAGGGGCAACATCCCTTGTTGGAAAACATTTCTTTTGAACAGAGGCTGGAAAACATGGTTGGAATTCATGAACCTGGGTTGAAGGAATAGTCCGAGGTGGGAAAGGAGTGCTCTAGGGGAGGGAAGGAGAATTGGAGTACCCATGAAGGGCTTTTATTTAGAAATCTTGTTCAAGTGGGGAATCAAAAGGGGTCTGCTGGTGTTAGACCTTTATATACAATCACAACAAGGAGGCCCGGGAAAGATTACTCATATCGACCGAGTCCAATACGGACAAGATCTGCTTCCAAAATGAATATCCAAGTGGACTTTACGAACAAAATGGGTAGTGGGGTTAAGAAGGCTACATCAGTTATGACTAATCTGGACCGTCTTAGTAATAGTGTTCAAATCGCCAATTTTTGGAGAAATCTGGAATGGGAATCAGCAATGGGAGAAGATGAATCCTGTATGGGTTATGGGGATGACTATGGTTATTATAATGTTTACATCTGTGTTATCTTGCGATGTTTGTTGTTTTGGTTCCGTTGAACTTGTTTGGTGTTTTATGTTGGGTACCAGACACCCTTAAATTGGATTATATAAAAAAATGATTGGCATTGGTGTCATATTAAAACCAAACCTAAAAATTTATCTTTTGGATGATCTATCAAATTAATACCTCTAAATTAATCAAGGAATATCCCAAATCTACAGTGATATTATTAAAATCATCTATTTGGATAACATGAATTAGGATATGATCAAATTAATATCTCAAATCTTGGTATGAAAAAAATTCAAGTATGAATGACAGAAGTATAAGGTTATGATGAAAACATTTCCCATAATCTTATGGAAATTGAAAAACATAACCTGGGATACAATCATTGGAATCCCATGGATATATAAAGGTAATAACTCTATTTGGGTGGCATTTGATCATCTTATAAATTCAGTCCATTTAATTTATCTCAGGGAAGATTTATATCATGACTAACTTACTAATATATATATATATATAATATAATTGGTAATTCTTTATTTACCACTCTATAGTGTATATGATTGAGATTTGGGGTTTACCTCAAGGTTATGAATATTCCTTCATTAAGTGTTGGATAAAAATACGTGTATCAGTACTTTTTATCACCCTTAGAGTATGGTTAGTTTTATATTACCATTAAAGCACTATAGGATATACTAAGATCATTTTTAATGGATTTCCTAGGATGTTCGGATCAACATCATACGCTAGTGGAGTTATCATATAATAGAATTTTCTATTCTATCATTCAAATGAAACCATATGAGGATATATATTAGAAGAGGTTTTGGAATCCAATATTCTTAGATGAAGTTGTCAAGTGTAAATTCATCAGAACTAATCTTATCCAAGGGATATCATATGAGGTTATAACCATTGAACATCATGTGAAATCTAAACAAATTTGATAGAAAATATTTAAGAAAAATATTCAATGAGACTTGGAGTGTGAGGATGAATATAGTTTGTTCGTCAATATACAATCATGAATGAAATTAATGAGTTTTGGGGACTAGGGAATTATTATTCTAAGTTACATCGACCCCATTTACATCATTGACCACATCAGAGTAGGGGCCTATAAATAACAACTCTGAACTAACATAACAAATATACGCGATGTTTTCCTTTTATCCTTTTTGAAGAAATACATAACATGACCCTAAGATGTACTAGATCTTGAGGTGGTACCTTTAATAAATTATCATTTATATAAGGAGAATACGTTTATGATCATGGATCTTAAATACAATGGTCTATGAAACTAGACAAATCCCTTGGTGAAATTGTGGTGGGGGGAACAAAATGTTTGAGGTAGCAACATGGGAACCAGAGGAGGTCATGAAATATAATAACCCTTATATACTCATGTTTACAAAATGAAATTTCAATGGTGAAATTTATAAATTTGGGAATAATTTAATGACGCTAACATTTATAAAATAAATTCCCTTTTTTAATTAATAAATTATTTATTAGTAAATATAGCTATAGAAAAAATATTCTATACTTTAGTAATTTTAAGACCGTTAAAGAATATAGTCAACAATATTTAAATGAACATTAATCACCATAACCATCAATAATATAGTCATTATACAGTGACTGTTATTACTGTTCTATATCATGGAGTATGAAAAAGTCTAATTGACCCAAACGAAAGAAGTGATGGCCTCAACCAGTTAGATCATACCATAAAAGCCCATTTATTAGATCTTCTATTGGATATGGAATAAGTATGATTTTCATTTAACCATTCCCAATGCAATATAAAGTTACTAAACCTTGTGTGGAACCATTTAAGAGATAACACCATGCTTCTAAAGATAATTACCCAGATAATTTTTGTCGAACTTCCAAGGAAAGGACCACCTTCACACACCAAAAACATAGGGTGAATGCTGGTGTAAAAAAGTGTTATTTATCTAGATACGTGTAATATAAATTTTTATATTTTCTTTTTAATTATAAAATAATTATATTTATCACTTTTTATTATTAATTTATAGATTCGTATATAATTAGTTTGGTTAAAATTAGATTTTAACATGACAAAATCAAAATTGAATGTTTACAAAATATATACTCTCAATTAAGACTCTTTTTGTATATAATTTCATTATTTTCACAAACACATGTAATTTAAAAAAAATTTAAATAGATTTTATTTAAAAATAATTTAATATATAATTTAAGGATGTATAATGTATGTTTTATAAGGATAAAAAAATGACTAGTATCATAAAATCTAAAATTATCAACTAAATTGAGTTATTTATTTAAAATTGAAAACATTCATATTAAAAATGTTATTTTTACAAAAAAAATATATATTTTTGAAATCATCATGTCAAAATTATCCAATGGTGAATTTTTTATAATTTTCTCAAATAGCTGAATTTTTGGGTGAAATTTTAATATGGTATAAATATATTGTATATATTATGACATTATAAATTCAATTTTTTTTAATAATTTATATAAAATTAATCCATCAACAACTATATATTTATAATTTTAAATTATTAACTTTTTGAGATGTTTGATTAATTTTATAAACCCTTAATGAATTATCCAAACCCTATATTATATTTTAAAGTTCAAAATCAATTATTTACGATCATGAGTCACTTACACATAATCAATTATATTATTTTAAAATGATATATTATTGTAATTATTAAATTTTGGATATTAATCCTCTTTGGAAGAAACCATGGTAAAAACCCACTGTATGCTTAGTGGGTTTTATTATTTTATCATACAGATTCTGAAACATATGATTAGAAATTAATAACGAATTTCCCTATATTTTTTTTATAAATACCACCTAACCAACCAATACACTTCACCAAAAACCTATTGAGAATGATTTTATTCACCCTATCCCTCTCCAAATACCTCATATATTTTCTTAATATATTATGAGGCTCCTCATAAAATTTTAGAAGTTCCCTCTCAAGGTAAGGTATTTTCTCCTCCTCTTTATTCAAGATCTTTATTTGTATTATGCCAATTTATTTTCCATTTTTCATATTGGAATGTGATTTTACACATTCATTTTATCATCCTTATGATTTATATGAAATGTTACACCACCTTTCACCCTCATTAAACCCTTCCACACATCGTTATATTCACAAAATATACTAACAAAATTAGCCTTCAAATTATTAATGGGATTTTTTTGTAGGGAATACCCATCCAATTTTCTACTCAAGGGTACTCACCAATATATACATATCATTCATTGAGTTTTTAATTACATATGTTTTACCTAAACACATTAATCATGGTCGTAAATGTTATGAAAGGAGTAATTATGTTTTGTTCTATATAGGGAACACAAATGCATATACAAGATATGAATGTGTTGGGTGGGCCTATAATTATATAACCATATAATGTGTTGGGTATTTATTTTATCTCATTATATAAAAATTGTATAGAATGGGTTATTATATAGTTCCCTATTTTGTAATTTATTAAAATTTAGCCTTGAATTATGCTTAGGATTTCATATTTTATATTATTTCCACATTTCTATGTTTCCTTTATGTTATCATCTGATATCTTGCTTAAATATTATTATTCATGATTTTCACCACTTTTATATAACCTAGATATTTATCTTGACTAACATGTATTACATTCATCATTTTTTTCATTGGTTATTCCCTTACCATGATTTATTACAAACCCAATTTTTTTACATCCATAAGACATCCTGTGAAGTTTTAAAAGAGATATGGAAGTTTAAGTGCATGCCATAGAGTTTTAAAAAATGTTATTATATACCTATTTCATGTTATTATGATATTTATCTAATTACCCAGACACTATATTCCTTTGGATATTTTGGGATTTTATTATATGTTTATTTATATTATAAAGTAATAATTAACTCGTATTAAAGACATGGGATGTAATAAAACCCATAAATATTGAATTGTATGGGTTATCACCAATTTCCATCCCTTAGAAAAAATTTCATCAAAACATCCTTTAAAAAAACTTCCATCTATTTTTAAATTCCATCTATGTATGCATTAACAAATCACCATTTTCCATTAAGTGTATATTTAATTCCAATCCATTATAAAATATTTTTCAAAAAGTCAATCTATTTAAATTTTTAAAAACCAACACATGCCTCTATGTAGTCCTAAATAAGGGACACTAGATCCCATTTAACAAATGATCGACCATTAAACCTTTTAGCATGTTATATGATCCATGGTGATTATTATTTTGGTGGAATCCATTCCCAAAAATACAGGGAAACTCACACAAGTCACACAATATACTGGAAGTCAATATAAATAAGTCACAAAAATATAAAATCACCAAATAACAAAGTGACATAAATAAAATCAATCCCCCTACCTCATTAACGTCATTCTATTTAATATAGATATTGATCATCACTTATTAGGTTATAAAACCTATACATTAACTCTTGGAAACCTTTATCATGCACCTACAAAATGATTAATTAATTATAATCTAATATATTTAAATATGTAACCTAACAAAATTAATTATATAAATTTTAAATGATTTAGTATTTTTTTAAAAGTAGGCATAAAGCCTAAAATATCACCTTCAAATCCAATAAATCAATTAGAACTTATACCAAAATCCATTGATCTAATCATAAAAAATATAATCTATAAACTAAATAAAATTAATGTAATAATTAATTAAAACAAAAAAACCAATGTGGCATAAAATAATCCAAACTCATGAGACATTACAATAGTGTCAAAACTATTAGTGGTGAGGTGTGATCCACTCTTGATGTATCCCAATAACTAGGCCAAGAAAATCCTTTATTTTATAATACAAAATTTATGGAAAATGTCTCCCAAAATAACTACAAAATATAATTAAATCCACGTAATGAAATAATTCATGTCAAAAAATTTATTGTGACTTTTTTATGCTGTCCTAAGATGCCCTCTACTTGTAGCTCGTGAAATCCCCAATAAGTGGAATGATTTGGACATTATCTGTAAAATTGTTCCTCCTAAATCCTTATGAGATGAATAAAAATCTATGATAATAAATGGGTAATTAATTGTGAAAAAAATGGAGTGATATTAAACTAAAATGGTTTGATGAAACACTTTAAAATTGTTGGGATTGAAGGAACGAAGGTAAAGAGATGTGAGGGCCCATCTACCCCTCTACTTAGACATTTGAGTAAAATAAGCCTGATATGTTTCTAAAATTAAATCCCACTTAGTTTCATAAAAAAGGTAACACTTATTCATAAATTTAAGTCTATTGAGTTGGGTACCCATTTCCTCAATCCAAAAACCACATGGAATCATTCGTAGGTTCACACCATAAATGTATTTCTGCTAAAAATTCCAATATGTCGGGACTCTAGACCTTGTCGGAGGTCCTCCCAAACACATGATTTCTTACCTTAGCCTCAAAAAACATATGAGAAATATAGTTAGATACATTTAAATTATTAGGAACACCAAATTATTCATGATTCTAAAAAATAACCCTCTACTATATGATAAAATTCAAATTTCCTTGAGAATTTCAAACACATATATGTCAATACTAGAGCTAATGGATCTGTAAAAGGGAGAATGAGTGAATTAGATATCTTTTTTATTTTATGAGTTATTACATTTTTTACAAACCTATTAATACTGATAATGTTCATTATGCACTAAATTATTTCTCACATCCATACCAAATTATGTACTAAATATTAAAGTGAGAAGGACACATTGTTTATAAGGATTTATTAAATGGGAAAGTCCTTGAAAAAATTTCACCCCTCACACCACATGGATTTTTTTTTCTATCATCAATAATAATCTTACAAAGAGAACATATATTATGCTCTACACACATATATTATAGTCTCTGATTTGTTATACCCCAAACCATTAATGGTTATTCCCCTCAATCACTCCTTTGCTTCAATTAATTTTATCCATAGTTAACAAGATATAATTATTATTTATTTTTTCTTATACACCATGTAGAATAATGATCATCCTATATGTTACTACAAGATAATGTTTTCTTGTCTGCTCTCTCAAGAACTTCTTTAGTAGTTCTGATCTTGAGAGTCCTTCCAAATCAAGAGTGATCTGGATCTTCCTTAGCATTTGAATTCTTTGGGGTTCATAAAATTTCCCTCTTATTCAATATAACTTTACTTTGTGTCATTATATGGCCATGATATATATTTTAATTGGGTTATCAAAACAATATTTTATTTTGTATGAATTTTCTCCCAGTCCTTACAGGCAGACACACACACACACACATCTTCTTCACATTTTTACATATTTATACACAGGAATATTTATTATAGAAAGTTTTCATTTTAATTTGGAATCCCCTTTATCTATGGAGTCATAAATGATCTTCCATGAGATATACATAAAATTAACTATCAAATAATCCTTCTCTATGTCCATTTGAATTGAGTATTTATTTCATGGAAATTCGATACCAAATATAATAATTTAAACTCATTCAAAATCATCACATGAAGGCCTCGTGTTTCACTTACACTTCGACCTTCCAATATATTTGTGTAAATAATATCTTATGTTTTCTTAATATCTACCAAAATCTCAAATTGTTTGATTATGGATGTCTAAAAGAAAAGTTGTATGCCTAGCCAAATCATACACTATTTCTCATAGACTTTCTCTAGAAAATATTTATGTTGATTTTTTATGTTCAACATAATAATATTATGATCATTAAAAAATCATTAAAATTAATATTTACAATCTACATTAGCTCCTAAATCTCAAAACCAATGCCTTATGATAATGTTTTATGTTCAAGGACTTCATGATTTTCATACTCATCTCAAAATTTTATACATACTTCTCAAGAATACATGGATTCTCCCAAAAAAATACATCACTTCCTAAAATATCAAAAACCGCATCCAACATGACCAGTGTTCTTTAAATAAAAAAAACATTTCTTTATATTCATTAATTAATGTACAATAATTACCGTGTTAGGGGATAATTATATTATATTTATCTTTAAAATAATTTTATTCTTTACATGCTTAAATTAACACATCATAAAGATCCATTGTAAATCAGATCCTCTGTATCATCCTTTAATAACCAATAGTCCATAATAACAAGTGAATTTAATATAATCATAAATAAATACTTTTAGTGTCAATATCATAACTCAAACTCTATATTTTAAATTCATATGAAAATTTGGTGGAATCTTTTATAAATTTTAATCCTTCAAAATGGATACACTAACTATTCTATGTCATCTTTGTTGAAACACCCTGGGTCCAACAATCTATGTTTTCTAGTAATGATATCCCAACAATTATACTTTATTTCCATACAAGTTAGCATAAAAATAAAAAAACAGGGAAGAATGGGGGACCTATTAGTTTAATTATGGGGGAATTAAGGTTCAGGACTGGTTCTCAACATAGGTCATTCTTTCATTAAAATGTTTGCAACATTACACTTGTTATAATACTCAATTTGTTTTGTTATTTCTTCTTTTCTTGGATTTGGTTAGGGTTTCATACAATCATTTATCCTTTCAATTATTACTATAAGTTTTAAAATATTTTCCATGAACCACTAAATCTGAATTAATGTAATATTTTTATGAATTCAAATACCATTATATGTTGAAATCACTTTCATTATTAATGTTCTTCTTTTCACTCATGATCAATTGTATCTATCCTATGTAGAGTCGTAATTTTTCTTTTAGATCCCACTCAAAATAATTCATTTCTTATCTATAATCAACACATATTATTGATTTAGTTATTTTCCCAACATAATCAATGAGAGTGACATTATTATTTTAGTCTGTAGATGATTCATATTTCATATTCTTCCTTATAGTGATTCATTTTTTATTGATTAACCACTTGTTCAACTATTTATTTTTAGTTGTCTCACATTCCTCATCTGATTTGGATTATATAACCTCCTTATTTTGGTAATAATTAAAAATATCACCAGTATTATAAAATTATATAATATAGGCAGATTCATAAAATTTTCCATTCCATTTAACATTCATCAATATCATTGGTAAAATACAATCAAATAAATTAGTGTCTTTTTTATCCCTATAATCTATATCTTTATATTACAAATCCTCTTCTTCATCTGGATTTCCTTTTATCATGGATTCAAAATAAATTTAATATTTTTCCTTCTTTTTTAATGTTGGTACCTTTCATATCTCATTAGTTATTAGTATGTTTTATACCTTATCAATTTTTTTGTACTTTCTTTCATATAGGGATGATATTTTCTTATCCACCCTACCTGGAAAATTATTCATTTATTTTTTGAAAATATTCCAATCATATAAATTCTCATGAAACTATTAAATTCTTCTTAAAATCACATTTCCTTAGGTGAAATAGTTATTGGTATCATTGTTGTAAAATACTAACCTAGATGAACTTTTATACAACATCCTGATTGGTGGGTCACATGGCATCAAGCACATCCTCCTGTATGCTAGAGGTTGCCGACTAGAATCGAGTGTCTTAGGAGGTCATTGTGGGTAGCCTATACCCTCATATGAGTGGATAAATAGTGGTGTTATATTATATATATTTATAACAATATTTCAAGAAGTAAATATGTGAACAATAGATGTGGAAGAAAAATGATAATCTATTGAATAAGAATTGATAATGCCAGTCTAAAAAAATGAATTCATGACATGGTAATGATATATAAACGAAATCATTACACATTAAAACATTATTTAAAATATTATAAAAAAAATTCAAATGATATCAAATCCCCATGGGTGTTCTCTTTGAGCATCCCAATCTCAAGCTCATTCCTTGTCTCATAACTCCTATGTACAAGCAATACAACAATCAACCTAGATCATACAAATATAAGGTCTAGTTAGGTACCAAGGGTACCCAACCAAGGTTTGAGATATAAATCTGAGTTTTCTGGAATCCATAATGTCTATCCCAATCAAGATATTTAAACATTTACTAAAACAGTGTACAGGTATTGCAGAATTTAGTAAATAGAACTGAATAAATAAGTAATGACACATCTTGATTCCTAAGAGAAAACTGATGGCTATACCTATTTTTTCTTCTTAATGAAATAAGTTTTAACATGAAAATATATATATAATATATAGATCACAACATTCATGGTGTGAGACTACCTCTCACCCATACATGTATATACACATTGATCATAACTAGAATGAGGTAGTAATTCCTCCTTTACATAATAATTTATTTAGCTAACATAGAGTCAGAATGCCTCTAATCCATATTTGTTTATATAGATGGCATGGAGTAAGAATTCCACCCATACATAATAGTTTATATAGATGTAATGGGGTATGAATTACCCAACCCATAATCATATTTATATCGGGCATGTGGTAATAATTCCTCCCATCTATAATCAATTGTATAGCATGCATGGGGAAAGAATGCCTCCCATCTATAATCATTAATATAGACAGCTCGGTGGAAGAATTATTCCCATACTTAATCATTTACATAAATGACATGGGGTAAGAATGCATCCCTTCTATAATAATTTATATATCTTGAATGGGGTAATAATGGCTACCATCCATAATTTTTTATATAGCTGGAATGGGGTAATAATGTCTCTCATCAATAATCATTTAAATATTTGGCATCGGGTAAAAATTCCCCCCATCCATAATGGTTTATATAGGTAGAATTTGGTAATAATTTCTCCCATCTATAATCATTTATATAGATTAATATATAGTGTAATAATGACAATAATTTATAATATGAGCATAAGTCATTACATCTTATGTCATATCATCAAGACATTCCAAATAACAAGGCATGATGACAAATAAAGCATAACACATGGGGTCAAACCTCTCATGGTTTACCTTAATTATGTTTCATTATATCTATAATATTACAATTACAAAAGTTTCATTTCATATGGAATAATAAAAAACTTTAATGGTCCTATAATTCCAATATATCAACTCATTTAAAAACCATATAGTCAATTTCAAGGAGAAACTTTCTATTAGGTGAAAACTATCATACTCAAGTCATCGCACTCAATTTTCCAAAACATGGAAAAGTTAATTAGGGAACGATGGATATTGTCAATACAATTATAGGATACCACTATCTCAACTAATTTTTTCTAACCATTACAGATACCTTAACCGTTAAATTTAACTCATCAAGACATGGAAACTACATTTCAAGGGATCAAGTGTTGAAGAGAGGTGTTATAGAAATAACACAAAATCCCACTTGACAATTTCAACTAAAAACTGGCCAATAATCTAAATAGGAAATTTACTAACCAATGAAAAATAATAAGGAAATATAATTGATATAAAACAAGAAAGAATAAAAGTCTAACCTCTTTATTTTAACATGAAGACAGTGAACCTCTGTTTGAGGTATTTTATTACCAAAACATGACATTGTTATCAAACAAATAATTTATCCATTTTTAATAACTTCTTTAACTTCATCAAAGGATGAATTTAACTGAAAAATATACTGTATTAATTAAAATTAATGAATTTTGAAATAATTAAGTAATTAATACATTACTAAAAGTAAAGGGCATGGAAATGGATCCAACCTTAATGAGTATCCAAGCCATCCCTTGTCACTTGATAAATATATCATCAACCACTAGAAATTTCTCCACACATGAATGCATATACCTTCATATATATCCCTTAATCTAATGTATATATTCCCCACACCATGTAGGAATATGCACATTGAATATATATATATATATCTGTGTGTGTGTCCATGACTCTATGTGTGTTCTCCTTTAAATTTTATCAAAACCACTAAAAACAAATCTAGAGATCATTACCACCAAATAAACCAAAATTATATAGGGAAAGTCAAAACATTGGATTTAAAACTCACCCCAAAATGATGGTGGTGATCCCAATAAATCCTAATGGATTAAACTTCAGTGTATATTTCCATAATACGAATGATGTGGTCCCGAGAGACCCTACACACAACCAGTAATTGAAGGAAATGTGAAGCAACCAATTTAGCCAAAACCCTATGTTTTTCCTAGTGAGTGTTAGGGAAATGGGAGAAAAACAAAACGGTAGAGGAGAAGGATGATTATGGAGGAGAAGGCCATACCTTTAAGATCTGATGAAAAATTATGAAGAAATGGATGAAAATCACTGGTCTAAGAGGGATCTGGGAGGGGGGATCGAGTGTGGGACCAAGGGAGATCCCCTTTAAGGGTTCATCGCAATCCCGAGGGGGATATGTGAGAGAGTTGTTTTTACAATACAATTTTATTTTATTTTATTTTTAGTTCATTTAGCTTTTTAAAACAAAACCCCATGTGTGATATAGGTCACTCGATTTATAAAATCATGTGCCAACCATGTTCCCCATTCACTGGGAACTAGGGGCACCCTTCCCGGGTTGGCCGCAATGTTTTGAAATTTTACGCAAGTTGTGCGGTGAATATTTTTGAGGTAATTTAACTTCCACTACCCATGCCTCCTACTACACTATTTGGAAAAAAATGTATAACTTGTGTGATAATATCATTCCACCTATACCAAGCCGTATAGTTTCTTGTTATGGGATGCATGGTTTCAGACAAATCATGTTCCCTATACAGGTCCTTAAATATTTATTTTCTTAGTCTGGAACTCTGGAAACTCTTCAAGACATAAAAAGAACTTATTGGGCCTTCGATCAAGTCCACAAATATCATATTCAAATTTTCCAACCCTCATAACTTAATTATGAAACGTTGTTTTAAATTCATACCATCTAGTTAAAGAAATTTTCAAAAACCATTTCATTTTTATCTGGTTAAAAAATAGATCATTTCCAACTTCCCACCTTAGAAATTCTCATCCCCAAGAAGCCTCTGAGAAATATATAAACATCACCATATATACAAGGGATGTGAATTCTCATTTAAATCCTCAGGTTGTTATTTTGAATTCTCAACATCCCTTTATGTATTCGTTAAGAACATAGCACTTAAACCATTTTAACCTGAGTTGATGCTTATTTTCCAACTGAAACATTGAAATGGAACATAAATGAGTTCATTTATCTGGAGACATGATCACATCATAATCTCATTTTAAATCCTGATAAAGTTACTCCCCACATTAGTTTTTAGTGTTATAATGGAAAAATTCCAGGTCACAGCATCCCCACCATTGGAATTTCATTTCAAATCACACCGTTAAGATTTTTTATGATTCTCCTAGTGTCATTTGGAAATGGAAAAATGGTTCATTCCCCCATTTATTGTAAATACTATGTTAAAATGGATTTAATGAAAATACAAAATCAATACAATCCACACTAGTTTCCACTTGACTACATGATAGATACATTCCTTCACTGATTATTCATAAGAGATGGGGGAAACAATTCATACCACTCCATCCAACCATTCAAGACAGCTCTCAGATTAGACCATCAACACCGTACTATCTAAACTATGAATCCTCCTCCAATGAAATCTTGTTTTCACAATGAAAATTTCCACCGATGTACATACCCGGATTTAGATGAATTTCCTGACCAAACCACAATGGAAACCACGTATCCATCATGAAACACTAAAATAATTCCCCAAAACAAGCCCATCAACTTTTAAAACATATATGAAGTGTAAGATTGAAACGCTCTTAGTGTATCAAGGATGATTTCAATATAGGGAACATGATTATCTCTTGTAATAGTTCACTAAGAGGATAAATGTAGTTACAACAAGATTATTTGAACGACTACAATTTGACTTCCTTTAAATAAGGATCATATTCACTTGTCTATGCACCAACATTCCTAACTGGTCACAACCCCTTTTTCCACTTAATGAATTATAAGATCGTCCATTATTTGACCACAAAATTATTTCCAAGACCAATGTTGGTTCTCAAAGGATACATACCCAACCAACCTCATCGATGTCGGGCATCCAAAAAAGCACCAACATATTTTTAAAACTGTATGTCCTCAAGGGTACACATGAAAACCACACATTTTCTAATGGTTATCTTTTGTGGTTTCATACTACTTGGAAGGACATGGCTACCAGAACCTACATGAAGTTCTCCACCTCAAGAGTATCCTAGTCACAAGGGTAATTAATACTAGCCTCTCATAAGTTTTCAAGAACTAGATTCATCACAAAAAAACGTGTGATGCTCCTCTGATCTACTGTCACTACATCAAAGTGTACAATAAATCCAAAACAATGATATTGGGATGACAAACTCCCATGTATCTTGGAAACTCCATCCAGAGAATTGGGGCAAACTTGATTCCTCAACACTTAGGTCACTCAACTTGGATATCACCTGATATCATACTAAAAAACACAATAGATTTATTCCAGATTCGTATTTGCACATATGACCATTCACATTGACAATGGAATTCCAATTCATCAACTACCAAGGAAATTTAAGGGTCAACTACCTATTATGTGGCCTACCATGCCATAGGCATGAATAAACTGATGAAAAAATTCATGAGAAGATGCACAATCCCATAAAAAGTTCAGGAAAATCATGACCACCCATCTAAAAGAGGGTTTAATTGGATGGTGAATGTCCTAAAAGGTACAATGGCACCCGAACGGTACCGAGGGTCAAAAATATCACAACACTAGAATGTATTTTAAACTAAAGTATTATACCTATAACAACTTTCACCTTATGATGAATAAGCATCAACCCAAAATTTTGTTTTTCCAAAAAAGATATAGGATCAAGAACCTGTTATTTAGGACATTTATTAATAGGATAAAGCTGATGAAAAACACTCAGACTTCCATTCCAGGGAAATTCAAAGAGAATATCAAACTACACATATATTAAGGTTTTACCAAGGACACCACTACATGTTCCATTTCCAATCACTTTTATTTAATCACATTTAATATGTATTCATTAAAATATTTAATCAAACATCATGTACCTTTTATCCAATAAAAACTCAAGGTACCTGATTTTAACCAACGCCCCAAGGGAAAAAAAGGAAAGCATACCCAACATCCTCTAAAACATTAAACATTTATTAAAATCCCATCATTATTAATAAATATTATCATAAACTTCTTTTTAAAAAATTAGGCACCCTATAAGGGGCCCGTTGATCCAATTCACTTCATAACAAAATTAAGTAGCTTTTACATTTATAAGTACTTCACAAAGAATCATGCCATTATCGTACATATGGGCAGCCATTTTACACTTTGTGATATTCCCATACACTTTATTCATTTAAAATATGCTTCCATAAATATAAAAAAAACTCAATTCTGAATTCAACATGGTCAGACACAGTGATCCATTCATACGGGTGGCCACCTAAAAACCTGTAAAGTAACTGTTCACTTTATAGTTTAGAAATTTCCTCACATTATTCAACACCAGTTTAATTTATCAGTTTAATTTTAGTATAATTTTAATGTGGTGTGAATACATGGGTTACCTTTTCCAAGTTATAATGAAATCATACACCTTACAACTAAAAACTGGCTGAAATCATAATTTCAACCAACAATCATAGCCCATAAACCCAATTATAGATTAATAAAAAAACATTTTATTATAAAATTAACAGAAAGAAGAATGTGGTATCCACTTAATCGTGTCACACTATTTAGGTATGTGACTCTTGTGGCTCTTTTTATTTTAAAAGGACTTATATGCAATTTTAATTGATTAAAATTAAAAAATATCACTCTCGTGATTTATGATTTCTACTTTAAGTTCACATAAGGATAAAAGTATCTTAGAAATTAATTATAAAGTTTTTTTTTGAATATTGAAATCATTTTTATTGTGGAATTTATTTTGATATTTTACTGATGAAATAATTACATTAAATACATGCAAGGCCAAGACAGTCCTTGTGAAAATGGTAGAAATTTAAAGTAAATGAATTAAAAAATGAAAAGGATTTTTTTTGGATTTATTATGGTCTAAAATTAATTTTATAGTTTATATTAATGTATTATTTATTTTGAAATGTATTACATTTCAATCCCTTTTTCTAGAATGTTTTAAATGTAAATTATATGAATTGTTCATAAAATAAAATTAACAGTATTTTATGAAATAATTATTTTATTAATTAATTTAACATCCTAATAATACTTATATAGGAAATAAGGTAAAAAATAGTTATAAATTTCATCCCTTGTACATTTATAATCAAACTTTTACCATAGATGTAAATTTTTAATCCTTTTATATTGAAAATTTTGTTTCTGCAATTTTGGTTAAAAATGGTTAATGGAAGGGTTAATCCAAAAGATAAGGTTTAAAAACATATATAAACTTGTAAAATATTGTTTCATAGTTATATTAAGACCATATAATCTTTATATTCTAATATATATCAATTAATAACCATTTTAGATGATTTTTACATACATTATATTATAATATTTCATGTATTTACAAAAGTGTGCCACCTCATACATATAAAAGGATACCCCCTCTCATATACTCTACACATTTAAATATCATTCTTATCAGACATTTACTGAAACAATACCTTCGAAAAATCCATCCCCATGTTCAAGAGGTATAATTTTCCTACATAATTCCATCCTTAGAGGACATAAGGTGTAATGCAAAGGATTTTGTACAAAAAGGATGTATAATTTTTAACTGAATGTTTTAAATTTTTTTCTCATTATACGTCATTGAAAGATTATTGAAACTTGATGAAATTATAAAATCACTATATTCCATATAAATAAATGTTTTTATGCTAATTTAATAACATATATCCATCTCCTATTCCATCAAGTAGGAAATTAAACTATCATTCATTTATACAGAGGACTATCGCCTCACGAACTGATATAATTCAATTTACATAACCAAATCACATGGATAATTATAAATATGAAATTAATGTATATATTAATAAAATTATATATTGATAATATATAAAATATTTTCCTAACTTTTTTTCTATTGAAAAATAATAAAATTGTTCATGTAAACGTGTGGATTACCACCTCTGATTCATTTTTGTCACCACATCACATGGTTGGCATATATAAAATTATTTAAAGATATAATATTAAATTTATTATATAATAATCATTCAATAAAGGTAAAATTATAAATATCTTCTTTTCCTCATACTCTTTGATAAATGAAAATGTTATTCTTATGTACGTACATCTTACCATTTCCATGATTGTAATTTAATTCATTTTTCAGAAACAAATTTCATTGTTAGTTTTAAATGTACAATTCATGTATAAAAAATTATAATTATTTCTTTATATTTTGTTTGAATGTAGTGGAACAAATATAAATTTTAGCATGGCCAACATACTAATGATGTTTTGAAACTTTGAACCAAACATCCTCAAAACATTCACCATGGACATAACTGATTAAGAAATTTAATTTTCCATTATAATATATATAAAAAATGGTTATATGAAAAATTTATAAACTTTTAAAAGGTTATTATACAATAAAATAATTAATAGAATTTAATTATATAGGAGTTAATGTACATATATTAAAATTCATGACTCTAGGTAATGGACTGCATGCCAATTTCACTTCATTGAGGTATATTTTAATGTTATACACCTAATTTATTTTAAATTCTATATATACTACCATTTTTCATGTTATATAATTAAACCTTTATACATAATGGTATTTCAAAATTTAATAAACATTATTTTTACAAGGGGATTTGACTTGAATGTTAACAAATGGTAAGGGGTTTCTTAACACATTTTCTATTCATTGGGTAATACTTCTACATCATTGAATTTATTCTCCATGACTATGTAAAGTAATCTACAAATTGTTTCATTATATATATCCAATTTTATATATGGATCTAAATATGGGAATATAATAACTTCATTAATTAATTATCACTTTAAATGTTATGGTCTTTACAAGTGTTTTCTTTGTCTCAATCTCATTTTATTGAAAAATATTTCATGTCATGCACCATGATTTCATTGTGTGGTTTTCTTATGGAATCCTAAATGAATATTAATATATTAATTAAAACAATTATTTCTTCTTATCCTATAGTGATAAATGTGGTTTAATTTTTAGTTTTTAATTAATTTCATATTGATTAAATAAACAATACCAAAGATGTATGTAAGTGATACTGATCTTGTATCTTCTCTTATATCATGAATATTTCACTTCTATATACATGTTCTTCAATAAAAACTCAATAATTCTATTTTCTAAATATAAAATAAATTGTAAGGTTAGTTTATATGATCACTAACCTTTTTTTAAATGATTTTAAAAGATAATTTATTAATTTTTTTTACATGGGTAACTTTTGAATCACTTTACAGAACATTTAAAATAGTGTTTAATTTTAAAATTTAAGACATGAAAATATTTTCCTACCATCATTATCATTATTTTCTATGATTATTACTTTATAAGTTTCCTATTTTATTTTCAAATAAAATTATTCTTACAATAGTTGGTGAATTTTTAGTATTTGAATGTTATTTTTTAATTGTAAGGGTTATTTTCTTCAATAATTTTTTTAATGACCTATCTATAGAATTTATATTTAAAAACAGAAGACCATTTATTTTAATTATGATATAGTTTTTATATGTTTTAATAATACAATACTTATTCTTTCTCTGTATGTATTATTTTTAATTTAAATTGATTTTAATGGAACTTTTTTCTTTTCCATGGGTAAATGTAGTTCTAAAAGAACAATGGTTGTTGTTTTTTTAAATGAAATATTTTTAGTGTTGTGGTTATTTTATGGTCCTTGGAAATTTTTTATGATGAAATTTGAGCTCGATATACTTCATGATGTTGTTTGACCCTGATATATCTCCCAAATGCATTGGGTAAATAAAATCATTTAACCTATTATATGATTATCCTGAGATATTATTAGAATAAATTGTAAGGATATTCCATTTATAAGATTTATAGGAAAATTATGTTCCAATTTAGCAAAATGTTATCATTTTTCATTCATGACGTTGTAAAAAATCATTTACATAATTTTTTTTTTCACGTGTCTGATGATTTTTTAATTATATGAATCTTGTTTTAGGTTAAATATTTATTCCATGTCTCATGTTTTATGATCTGGGTTTTGTGGTTATAAATTCTATTATTTTTTTTCATGTACTTTGATGATGTTGTGATATAACTATGTACATCTTATTATCATTAATAATGTATAGTTGTTAAGGATTATGATCACCCTTACAAAGAATTTGAGATCATGTTTCTTATGTTTTATTTTTCCTAGGTTGTGAATCTCAGTTTGAGTATGATATGCAAAAGAATGATTCTATATGTGAATAAATTAGTTAGAGATTATTTTTATTTTTTTGAACCAATTGTTTGGTTATCAAAATTTCTATTTAATTGTTTTTACTAATACAATAAAAATCTAAACCTAAAATGATATTTGGTTTGAATGTGACCCAATATTTCATTTTTATGTTGTATAACATGGATGACTAATATTGGTTCATGTTTATTAGTTTTAATCTACTAATGTAATTACTATATTTTTAGTCGTAGATATAGAAGTGTGCAATCAGGGCTGTTATTGTTAGAATTAGAGGAATTTAATTATAAATTTGGAGATTACGATATTTTTAGGTGAGGTTATCTTAATATTTTGGGATAATATCAGGGATTTATATGTTTAAGGTTTATTATAAGTTAAAAGGTACAAAAACCATATTTTTAGGTTTAAAGTGATGAGATTTTAAATTTATTAATGATATTTTGGGGGTATGTTATATAGGGTTAAGTTATAAGTAAATCTCAGTTGTATCATATGGTTTAACATTATGGATTATTGGGAAAATTGTTATAAAATATTTTAGGATGTGAGATAATGTGTTTGATTTTACCATCAAGGTTAAAACATTCATTAATGTTACATTTATTGATGTAATTTGATAAGTAGCATGATTTATTGATGGTGTGATTAAAGTTAAAATATTGGTTATGTTGTTGAATTTTAGAGATCATTTTATTCTGCATATGAAGGTTAATACATTTTGTTTATGATCATAATTTATACATAAAATTTACTTTTTGGATAATATATAAAGATATGATGAATAAGTTGTTGTGCTTTTTGAATTGTATGATCCATTTAAAATATATTTTAGTTATTTAGAATTGAAAAAAACATCTTGAATACTGATTATTTGGAAAAAAAGATGATATTATGGTGGAAAAATATTTATGTATGAAATTAAAATTCTCATGTTATTATATTTCCTCATGTTTTTAGTCTATTTGGTAAATGAATTCTTCAAATCTGAGAAATGTATCTTAAAACAAAAATGTTATCTTATTACCTTCATTTCTGATGAATTGATGATATTTTTCACACCTCATTGGTTTATGGTTTTTTGATCATTGAATTTCTCGTGATTTTTTACTTTCTTGTTATCAATGATCATTTTCATTCTCTATCATTATTTAGAAATTTTATTTTCCCTCCATGTTCCTATTTTCACATCCCAATAATGATCTCTTATTTTGAAACCTAGTGAATTTTTATTCTGGGTGGCCTTTATATATATTTACCCCTCCTTTCAAAAGGATATTATATTGTCTATTTTTATGATTTCAGTTTTCAAACAAGTTTTTTTAATATTTAAAAGGTCTCCCGTTCATTTCATTTTGTTTTATCTTCCCCTCCTTGTATTTGATTTTTGAAAATGTTTTCAATCCCTTCTATAAGATATGCGATAAACTTGTTTGGATGCAATTTAAAAAAGGGAGAATAATATAACAAAATAGGTAATGTTAATGTAAATCATTTCTTTCTTCTTAATTTTAATTAAATTGGTTTAATAGATTAAAATTAATTATAATAATATTAGTTTTTTTAGAAAAAAAGGAAAAGGAAATATTTATAAAAAAATTGGGATTGCATTGATTATATAATTTTAGTTAAAACATTTAATTTCAAATAAAAAATTTAATTAATTTTTGAACTAATTATTTTCAAATTATCTTAGGTTATGTTTTTTAAATTTTTATAAAAATATTGATTTTTCAATAAATAATAATAAAGAACTAATTTTTATTAAAAACTTTATTCTTCCAAGTATTTAAAAAATACAATTATATCGTGGATTATTTTGAAATTTTAATTAGTTATTTTTTATTAAAAATAAACCAATATGTTTTATTTTAATGATATCATACTTCAATTTGACAAAAAAACACTTTTATACATAAAAAGTCATTTTTTTAATAACCAACTTTTCATCAAATTTTGATGCTTTACCTTTAAATTAAATTATTCCATTTTTTTGAATTAAATTTTATAAAATGGATCCCATATGTGGAATTATTTGTTTCAAATTTTGAAATAATTTCCCATTTATTTTTTGTCAATAGAAATAGTGACCATATTGAATATTTGTCACCTCAGTAGGGGGAAATCATGTAATTAAGGTTAAAAATAATATCATACGAACTAAAAAAGACATTAAAACATGCATTTAATCTTTTTTATGATTATTTTTACCATACTAATCTAAAATTTGATGTTATTGAGATTCTATAATATTATTCCATGAAAATAGACTATATATTATTTTATGTAATGAAAAATAAAAAATGTCACTCTCTTGCTTTTCAATTTTACTATATATTCACGATAGAAAAAAATTATGTTATGATAGAATAATAAATATTATTTTGAGAATAATGAATCTATTTTTATTATAAGATTTTTTTAATATTTTTTAAGAACTGATTTCTTTAAATGCTTATTCAATTCTGATATAGTTCTTGAGCAAGTAGTAGAAAATTAAAGTAAATTATTTTAAAAACATAAAACATAATTTTATTTTGATTACTTATAGTTTAAAATGATTTTTTTGCTAAAAATAATTTATTATTGATAGTTAAATGGATTGTATTATAATTCCCTTTTTTCAGGTTGTTTTCAATGTCAAATTATGTGAATAGTTTTGAAAATAAAATTAATTGTCTATTATATTAAATTATATACAAAAATATAATTATAATTATATAGAATTATCAAGATTATAATTTGTCTTAAATTTCATCCATTGTACATTTATAATAAATTTTTTAACTTATATATAAATATATAAATTCTTTTATTTAAAATGTTATTTCCATAGTTAAGGATTAAAACTGTTAATAGAATGGTCAATCCAAAAATATGATTTAATCTGATATCTAAAATTATAAAAATTTATTTATATTATTATATTAATATAAAATACTTCTAATATTCATATCCATATCATTCAGAAACTGTTTTTCATGAGTTATACACATATTATATTAATAACATTTCATGTATTTCCAAAACTGTCATTCCCCTCACATATAAATGGACACCCCCTCTCTTCTACTCTACACAATTAAAGAGAAGTTTTTCATATAAATTCCTAATTAACTTCCTAATATCCCAAAAATTTAATTTATGTCTTATTTTTCATATAATATTATACCTAGGGATTTTAAGGTGTAAATAAAATGAGGATTCTCGAATAAGATAAATAACTTTTAACTAGATGTTTAATTTTTATTTATTATTCTACCTAAATAAATTATTATTCAACCATTATGAAATAATAACATAAGTATATTTGATATAAAAATTTGGTATTATATAATTTTCATAACCTATATCCATCTTTACTTCAACAAATTGTAAAATAAAACCATTGTTCGTGTGTATGATGGACTACCTCCCCACGATCTGATGTAATTCATTTTCCTTCACCACCTCTCATGGATGGTTATAATGATGGATTTGATATAGATATATTTATTAATGATATTACTGAAATAATTATCATTTTTTAATATAATCTATCTAATATTTTCATACCTTTCCATCCATCTAAAGATGATAATGTCATTTGTACATATGGGTGGATTACCACCTCCATGGAGCATTGTGATTCATTATTCATCAACATATCACGTGGATGATATATATATGTTTTCTAAATATATATCATTATATTTATTATATAATCATAATTTTATAAATAAAAAATGAAACTTATCTTCATTCCCTCATTCCCTTTTTGAATAATAATGTTACTCATGCGTACGTATGACTTGTTGTCTCAATAATTATAACCAAAATCCATTTTCAACAAAAAAAATTCATGGTTGGTTTTCAAATGATAATTGATGTACATATATTACAATTATTTAAATATTATTATTATTTAGATAATTTAAAAAACATCCCTTTGGCTATATAAACATATCAAGGAAAGGTCTAGGGCTCGGGCATGCCTAAACCTATAAATTTATTAAGGAAAAATTAAAAAAGAGTACAACATCATGAATTCCAATAAAACATGCACATGTTGGAGAGGAAAACCCCAATCATGTCATCATAAACTATATTAGTATAATAATCTTGTGTTTTGAACGTCCACATCAAGGTTGATTCTAGAACCACCCTATTTAATAAGGGGTCCACCACTTGATTGGCCTCCCTAAAATCATGTGTGATATGCAGGTGTAGTTGAGAAAAAATCCTAATAAATTCAACACAATAAGGTAGGAGATTCTATAAAACATTCCTTGTTTTCCAATTCAGAGCAGCGACAACATTTTCGGAGTCCGATTAAATCTAAAAATCATGGCATTTATGATTCACTGTGTTCTTGGCTGCATAAATGATTTCCCATAGTTAAGCTTCATATGCAGTCTAGATTCAAATATAATGATGAAAGCATCCCTTAGTAAATCCATGATGTGTTCGAAAAGTATCTCCACATCCGAATGGTTCTAGCATGCCCAATGTCATATGATAAACATTCAATTTGATCCATGAATCAATAGGGGTATCCATCAAACAGATTTGAGTATAAGAGGTTCCTTTGACTTGCCTTCCAGTCCTAATCCCCAAAGGATATTCCAATCATAAATGTCATTTTGCATCACACCAACATGATTTTTTATAGTAGACTGAACCTGCTTGTTCATTAACTGGATGTTGGAACGAGTTTATGGAGTCTGCTGCTCAAATAGCCTAAGATTTCGAGCCCTCCAGATTACAACCAAAAATTGCTACAGTGGACACGAGTAGTAGGTGATGAATCTTAACACTCTTCCCAGTGACACAAATGATAGAAAATAACCCATACAACTATCTCTCAACACTGAAATTCTGCCCGAAAAAGACACATTCATACTCCCAAGGGGATCTTGAGAAGAGGCAGCCAAAGAAGAGATGTTGGGTGTCCTCACCAGCCCTCAGGCATAAGCAACAAACAGAGGCAACACACCTCCCATTCCTTCTCATCTAGTCACAAGAGGGAATCTTTCCCTTCCACAATTTCCAAAGCAGGATAAAGTGTAAGTGTTGAATAAATCTAACCATTGAATCATCAAACCATAATGGTATTCTATTTGATCAATCAGTTATTATCCTATAATAATCTTTGGGATATAAGTGTTCGTTGACACCATGATTCCAAAAAATCATGTCAACATCCATGAAGGTGACATTTTGAGAATCTAGAACCACCGATTTGGGAACAATGCTTAGTGTTCTATTTTGTTCAAGGAACTAAGAAATGGTCAGCTGCATATTCTTATATGGGATGGTCATTCCATTATGAAGGGTGTGGTCAAGCCAGTATGTATTCCTACAGTTCATATCAAAATGAATGCTCACAAGACATTAAATATTTTGCATGATGTATTTAAAGGAGAACCTAATTTAGGGCCAAAACGAGGACCCAAAGTGGTGCAGGTATCCATTCAAGAACATCTCCTTGATCCTAAAAATTAAAAATTCACAAGAGGGTTCAATGGTGAAAATGATATTCCATGTAAATTTTCCAATCATTTTGTCATTTAATACTCTTAGATCTTTTATTCCATGTCCCCCTAACTCAACAACAATAATACTCTCCTTCCAATAGATTATAACTAGATTTCTTTAAAACACAAACCTAGTCTGTACAAAATTCTGAATCATACCATATAGTTCCTCAGTGAGACCTTAAGGACATCTATATTAAGATAACGAGTACACAAAAATAGATGTAATGATTGAGTTCACAACGTACACTCTTACAGATTGGGACATGGAATTCCCCATCCATGTGGTCAACTGATTAATGATTATTGTGTTGATTCATCTATGAAAATTGATTTTCACATTACGCTAAAAGTGTGGCACTCCAAGATAAGTGAAAGGGAAGGATACCCTCCACACACTATGTTTCTTTACCACTCAGTGTTAGGGATCTTATCTCAATTTCCCTTCATTGAAGAATACATTAATGTCATACACATAATTTTATCTATACAGTGTATGTACTTCCCTTTAACATGTTATATAATTAATAAATAAAACGTCATGTTATTTTAATTTTCACCAAAATAAAATTAATTTGAGGTGATTTTAATTGAATGTTACCAAGTGGTAACATATTCTTAACTCAATTTCTATCCATTGTGTTATACTTATAAAATATTGGAATTGTTATTCAATGGATATGATTAAATCGATATATCAAATGATTTATTGTATAATTCTAATTTTTATGTTTATTTTCATATTTTATCATAATAAATTCATTGATTTATTTTCACTTCAAATTTTATGATCCTTCCAACGGTTTTCTTTGTCCCAATTTCATTTTTATTGAGATATATTACTTATCATGAACAATGATTTCCTTGTATGGTGTATATATTGCCTCATTAAAAAGTTATTTAATATTTCTACATGAAATTAATGGTATTTAGAAATTCATATCATACAATTTATTTCAATTACATTTTACTTAAATGCTACCGATGTTATACAGACTTTGTCACATCTCATTTCTTTTCAAGATTTATTATCTTCAAGGTTTGAATAAAAAAATTAATAGATCTTATTTTATTATAATTTTGTTATTAATCCGGTTTCTATGTTTAGTTTTCCTTTACTTCCTTATTTATTAGATAAAAATCAATCAATATGTCTGCAAGTGATAAAGATCTTATATCATTTTTTGATCGGGAATATTTTTATTCCATATCCATGTTTTTGTATTATGTTTTCATGAATGTTCTTTTTATAAATTTAAATTATTTTCTAAGGATATTTTAATTAAAATTTGAACTTATTTTAAATGGTTTCAAAAGGAAATTATTTTACATTTTTTACCATATTCACTTTTTACACTCTTTTCAATTTATTTAAATGGTTGTTTATTTATAATGATTATGATTTGATTGGATTTTATTACTCTCATTATAATTATTTTATATTAAATTTTATTTATAATTCTCTAATGTTATTTTTAATTAAAATTATTTTAACATTATTTTGTAATATATTTTATTTTATAATTTATTTTCCAGGATTAAATGGAATTTTCCTAAACAATATTTTTAATGATATTTTTTTGGTATTTATATTTATTGAGAACAAAAAATAATTATTTTATTTATGATGTAATGTGGATATTCTTTAATGATCCCATTATTAGTCATTCTATGGATAGATTTTTATTCTTTAAAATATATTGTCACATAACCTATTTTTTCCTCAAGTAAATCAAGATATGAAAGAACATTGGTTATTTTTATGATATAAATGAAATATATCAGGTGTTATGTTTATGTAGTTGTTGGTCAGAGTGGAAAAATAAAGAGTGGGGGAAGAATTGAGATTCTAATATTATAACATTTAAAAAAATTTCATTCAAAATACACAATTTCCTTGAATAATTAGAAGTTAACTAAAACTATAGAAACATATAATTTGATCCTACAAAAAATATATCAAAATCATTATCACAAATAAATTAAAATAATCATGTAATAATAGAAAATTTGAAACTAATTATCCTATATCAAACAATGTATATTAAACATAATATAATGTTAACTAACAATGTAATTTATGGGATTATCATTTAGAAAATAGGAACTTGTTTATCTTTAAAATGACAAAATTAAATAACAAAATCACATAACATAATTAATATAAGTGGTAATATCATAATATAGTACTTAATCCCATCCACATAGAAATAAATTACAGGAAATAAATTTATTAAATAAAAACCCAATTCAGAATATGGATCAAGCTTTACTAAACAACTAAACAATGATTTTATAGTATATACCAAAGCCTCTTCCATAGATATACATAAGAAAATTGGATTTAGGTTATAGAAGACATCTAACATAGTTCTTATTGGGATTATGGATGTAAAATAATTGAAGATAATGTCTATAAATCTCCAATACAAAGTAATAGAATGTGTTTATAAATAAATTGAGAAATAAATAATTCTCATATGCCCGGATAAAACCAAAAGAGGAAAGAATAGACAGTGTTTTAATTTTATATCACTTAGTCTAATTATATTTTATTTCTTAGAATTGCTTGAATTTTTATTTTAAAGGGATCAATTGTGTTTGTATAAAATGTGTAGAAAAATAAAGTGTCATGGAAGGCCTTGAATTTTTTTTGTAACCGGTCAACTCTGTACAGGCCAATAATAGTGAGAGATTTCCTTTATTAATTATGTTTTATAACACCTATTAACCACTTTATGTAACTCCTATCATGCACAAGGGGTTCCACTGAATTTTTATCCTTTTAGAAAATACAATTATCCATTTCATATAAATATTAGAGGTTTCAGAATCCATATACTTAGAGATAGATATGTGTAATCTGACTTGACTTTAGAACGTTTTTTGAGATGTTCAAAAATAATTATTACCAATTCCACATAACTTTGACTTGAATTGAGTTTCATAATGTATCAATTAGAAAAATTAAGATTGAACATAATTTTAAATAGTTTTGTAAAAGAAAAATTTCGAGATAATAGAAACACAGTGGTAATATCTATTGATGGTAGATTATTAATCTAGATATAAAGGTACCTCTTTGAGATAGCTAGTTTAACTAGTTGTAGTGTTATGTATTCTAGGTGGTTGGTGAAATAAATAGTGGTATTAGTAATCAGTAGTAATAGATCATGATAGTATAAATTCATTGTCGTAGATATAGTCGTTTGAAGTATTGTAAGGTGGTATCTTCTGGGAGTCATGAACATGAAATAATGGTAGCTTCACTAAGTAGTAGATGTTCCAACAGATGACGATTTCACCTAATGTTTGGTAGATTTCCACTATCGGTGTGTAGTATTGGTATGTTCAAGACATAGTCATTCTTTCTTTTTGGAAATATAATAGTAGACTATAATTGACAATAATCTTTTTAAAAACATAATGAACATGATTTGGGATCATTAATGTAATGAGGTTCTGGACTAAGCCAATAATGTCCGCCTTCTTCTAATCACAAATCATGACTTTCATAACCAATAATGACCATACAAAAATATTTAATAGATGAGTATACTGAGTACAATCATCTTAAGATTCGAATTGTATATGAAATTCATATTCATGATTCATTCCATCAACCTAACTCTTCTCCCCCATTTGGGATTATCAAAATGATAAAAAATTACACTAATGTAATGAAATGGGAGAAATATGATGAAAAATAGAGTATTTTCATTAAAAATTTTAGTTAATATAGTACACAAATTAAAGGTAATAAAAAATCAATCCATATCAATTTCTAATATGAGTATGAAGAAGAATCATCATCATGAATAGAGGTATGATCTACTGGGTCCTTTCTTTTTCTAGTAATTAGAGGAGAAAAAGTGGGGGCAGGTGGTGGTGTAGGATCCATGAACAGATCAATCATTAGATGAGTCATAGGATTAGTAGATGTATATCCAAAAGGACTAACAACATGGGAAGTGGTTTAAATGGGTACTAAAATGGGTGCATAAATATAGGCTATCATGGTAATTGCTAGAAAAATATAACACATATCTTGGAAGAATATAGAAATGGATTAATTAGCTAAAAAATGATGTAATAACCCTACCACAATGCTCTATTTCTTTGAAAACATATGTCTCTATACCATAAAATTATTGACCAGTGGTGTTAAAATCTTTTAATAATTAACTTTATATATGATGGCCCTGGTGAAATGTGGAATCCTTATATTCTCAACTACAATTTTAAACCGAGATTTAAGATCATTCTAGCTAAAAATCTTATAGAGATAAAACATGATGTTTTTAGTGATTGTATCTCTATCACTTATATCTTCATCAAATAATTCTATAACGGGCTTATAAATATTCTCACCATGGGATTTTATTTGACGATGTTAATCTAGATGTGGTGTAGAAGAACCATCCAAACCAATATACAAATATTCAATTATAATAGATGTGATCAACCCAACATCAATATATATTGGTGAAGAGGGAGGATGAGTTATGTAAGAAGAATCAAAACTAGTAGGAAAACATTCCATCTTCTCCAGAACATATATGTCTCTCTAAGTGAAACTAGATCTCATTTATCTTTTCCTACACAATGAATTGAAGGACATCCATCGATTTCAATATTTACAATATCTCAAAAAAGTATGGGTTGGATATGAACCACAACCATGGATACTATTAAATTGATATCATTTTTTACTAGATGTATATCATGATAGAAAGAGGAGCTGAGTAGTCCACTAAGATCAAAATGAAGATCTACATTTAAGGAATACATTTAGATAACTGGATAGATAATGTGAATAAAGAGGAGGTGAAGACAACTCCTGACCAGACAAGGATGAACCCTCATAACTAGTCTCCAAAGCAGGTACACAAGAAGGAAACAACATAAAATTCATTTCATTATAAATTATTTCCACCAATGATACATTAGGAAATTTTTCATAACTTCATATATAACATCCTCCATACTCTTGTGGAAAAACCTTGTTATCATCATTAACTCCATTAGAATTAGAGTATGTCAGTACTAACAGAATAAATCATGGGGATTTACCCCTTAGTCAGTGATTCAACCTCATCTTCATCAGAAGGGACTATATAAAATATATTTAAAGACTCTTAATTAGATGAATAATGTTGGAAAATGATATTACATTATCCACTATCAGAATTACTACAATCTAATACAATTATAAAAGGTTTTGATTGCACATCCTTTCTCTAACATCAAGATCATACTCATAGTGATCAACTAGCATAATAAATTATTTTAAATTCTCTGAGGTAAAACCTTCCAACTGAGAACTATTTGAAAAATCCATTTCTTCAGTTTCATATTCATACCAAAAAACATTCTCTATTAGAAATAGATATATGGGTACTATGAGTTTTGTATTATACATTTATAATACTAATAATTTTAGTATCCCTTTATTCTTCTATAAAAAATAGAAAGGACTCATCCACCACATTCATAGATCCCTTCCCATTAACTTCCTCACTAAAAATAACCTTATCTTCTTCACCAGAATAAAAATACACTACATCATATAGATCCATGTTAGGATCAACCGAATTTCATTATCTAAAAGGATTGTTTATAGGTTCGAATTTCTCACACAACATATCATTTTACATAACGAAACATTCCATATAAGGATTCTATTTTTTTAAATTCTTACATGAGACTTGAATCATTATAAATCCACCATAATTAATACATGTTATTCTCCTTATGTAAAGGGTCCCATATCTTCCAGTAGAGAAGTTATGATATTATCGTAGAAAAGAGTGAAATATATCAAGGCAGGCTTTCCTAGATCCATTATATATATCATTAAATACCTATAAATATTGTATTTGTATCCTCTTTTCAGAAGAAACTAAAAGGAATTGTATTCATATCAAATGATACAAAAATTCCACTTATTGGGACACAAAATATGTTGGATGAACTAAAAATGAAACCAAATTATCCATCCAACTAAAATACGATAGGTATTCTGTTAGTGAAATTCATAGTGATCTACAAAATAGAATCCTCAATAGAAAAATCACATGATTAATGGGAAAGGATCCTTGATAATTCTTATAGATTCCTTTAAACCTAACATTCATAAACATAGCCCGTTTTATTGAAGTGGTGACCATCTATTTTCTATCCCATATTTTTCATATAACATCCTTCTTAACTTAAAACCGATACTCAAAAAATATTTATAAATCCTGATTCAATGTAGGTTTGAATGGTATATCATACCATAAAAATAATTATAAGGCCCCAACCTTAAACCTTACTTAATATTGAATTAAATGAATAATTCACATTGAGGATCTTTTCAGGTTTAGAGTTTTAGAGAATTAGAACATAACTATTACATCTTAAAAGATTACAAAGTAGACACTTCAACTAAGTCTCCATAAAATAAAAACTCTTAAAAAGAAAGATGTATAGATTCCATGTTTTAGATAGCATGAAATTCCCTTGATCCCATCCTTGACCTTATTCCACTTTAAGTCCTGTGAAAAACATTTCGAAAAATTTGGGGTGAGCATAAAAAGCTCAGTAAGGGATACAAAAAGAATGAAAACTGTTAGTTTTTTCAAACATCAAGTAAACCATGTATACTATATCAAAGTAATACCTTCTCCTTCATTAAGTAGTAAAAAAAATCTTCACTGAATAAAGTATCATTACTTACCTTTTTGTAACCAAAGGATTACCATAAAACCCATATAAAGAACACATAGAATATATAAAGGTAACTTGGGACATAAACATACTTAAGTGGAATAACCATACGGTTGACTTCCACACATATCACTTAATGGAATAGCCATACGGCCAATTTCCATACATACTTAATGGAATAGCCATACGGCCGACTTCCATACCCAATGCATTGGAGGTTATAACGTAACCACCCGTCCTGGTATTCACGGCACCACCCGTCATATTGTTTATAACGTAACCACCCGTTAAAATTTCCAAGTACCAATATAAAATCATAAAACATAAAACCAATATAAAGGAAAGATAACATTTCCACATTTCAATCACAATATATCATAAATATATTGACATAATAGAATCCTTTATCAAAACCATTTTCAATACCAAAATACATAAAAGAGTATATGGTATTTATTTTATTTTAAAAACATTACGGCTTGTTGAGGAATCCAAAGACCAAATAATACTCGCGGTGGCGGAAAAAGTCATTGTCACCGCGTACGTTAAAAAAACATTCCTTTTTGTCGTTTAGTAAAACGCTTCGTAGAAAAAGATTCCTTTTGTATAAAAGTAAAAGTCAAAGGAGTTTATACACCGTATAAATTAATGTTGTGTATAAAATGAAATATTCCTCAATGAAAGGAGATTGAGACGAAGTCCCTTACAAAGATCATTTTTTTAATAAAATAGATCTATTATGTGTATTCACTATAATTACACATAAATAAAGTACAAATAAAAGATAGGACATAATAATATCATGACATAATTTGAAAGTAGGAGATTAAACCAAAGAATGGAAATTGGGTTAAGAAGTTCCCTTACCTTGGGTCCGACTTGACTCGATCGTTCTTTAACGTCCTGAATAACAAACTTGAGTTAATTTATACTTGATTAAGAACCTTTTTAAAGTTCATTATTCCTTTTATATCACTAATTTCCATGTTATAAACATTATGTAACCATTTAAGTTAATAATGTTTGTTTTGTCAATATTTGGTTCTTAAGTCGAAAGTTGACTTCTTACAATTACATGTTGTTCGTGTGGTCAAAAGTTCTTTATATCCAGAATGAAATTACTGATTTGGATATCATATATATCATATATATCCAGCATATACATGTATTTATAATATTATATAATCATTTAGAGGTAATAAATGAAATGCACCGTTCATGGAGACGGTAAGCCGTACGTACGCATGAACGCTACTTTCATTTCTTTGTCATATTAATGGAATTAAAACTAAATGAGAGGTATGTATATTTTAATTTCAGAATTATATTCATCACTTATATATATCATTAATTATATATATCCATTATATACATGTACTTTTAATAGTACATTACATTTGGGGATAAGAAATGAAATGCACCGTTCATGGAGACGGTAAACCGTACGTACGCATGAACGCTACTTTCATTTCTATCTCATACTTTAATGGGAAGAAATAATAATGATATAGAGGTATATTATAATTCCAGTATAACATCATATATAATAACTTTAAATCCATCCTTTACACGTCCCACATATGGCATTAAAGAATCACATCACTTTTAGGGGGCAGTAGTCCGCACTTCCTTAAATGAAGATATCGTGTTTACCCATAATGGAAACCATAAAGGTATGCCAAAAATGAAAAATACAGAAGATTAAAGAAAACATAAACATATTATATATCATATATAAAAATAGTGACATCATAATGGCCACCTTTGAAGGTGTTAAATGAGTGTTGAACAATCATCGTTTCGGGAGGCAGAATTTCGCCATCCACGGAAACCGTATGTTCTTTAACCATTTGATGCAGTTGTGTGAGAGTGTAGCTAAAATAAATATTATAAAAACATCCTAGTATATTGAAGATACTGGTTTTGTTACAAAAGAAGTAAATAAAAAGAGTTTAGAGGGTTGGAGAAGCAAAATAAAACAAATGAACAAGAGAGAACGAATTACCTTTAAAAGTGTAACTCCTTTTGATTTGAGCTTAAAGGCTTCCTTTGAAAGGATTCTTCCCAAAGGGAATCCTATAGGATGAGGAGAGGGATGTGGAGAGAGTAATTGGGCAGGGTTTGGCCGAGCCAAAGGCTTTAGGAGTGTGTGAAATGAGGTAGAGGTGGGGGCCTTTAATAAGAGGAGAGGAGGGGCACTTTTGGAATGTAAAGAAATATTACTTTATTTGAAAATGTGTTTCAGTCTTAAAAGGTCCCACATTGATATAATTCGTGGATAAGGTGATAAGGGTTCTTAATCCACTCATCCAATTGGTTTTGGACATGTGTAGGTTTTAGATTTTTCATTATCTTTCCATTTTATTTAAATCGTCAAATAATGATGTCATCGCTGCATCATTATTATGTCATAAATAATTTAATTTTTTTAATGTCTAAAAATTATAAAAAAAATACTATGATGTAGGAAATATTTTTATCTTTCCAATGACTATTTATAATCAAAATTTGTACTTGTATAACCCCACTCAAAAATAATTTTAGTAAAACAATTTATGTTAGTGTCATTTTCACGTTAACATTAAATAAAAATATATTAATGTAATTTTCCAACTAAAGTGGATCCATGGGGTCCCCAAGTTGGCCCATGGCTTGTCTTGGTCGGCCATGACTCACCCAATAGGTGTAGGACAAGTGTCATGGTGTTTTCACATTCTTATAATACCATTTTTAACTTAAACTACACTAATTACCTCTAATCGCGATTAATGAAAAAAAGTTACTATTCACCAAAAAAATTATTTTAATCTCATTGAACCACATTTTACTTCTTAATGACAACCATGTATGTCGGATTTTCAAAATTCAATACACATTAGTGGTAAACTTTCATTTAACTGAAAAATCAGTTTGCTTGATTACCACTTAGTGGTTTCACTATTCATCAAAAATTGAAGTTTTTCAGGAAATTACCAAAAATTCACCCTAAGCTATATTTGATATTCCGAATTCAAAAATGAAGTCCATTTTACAAAATTCAAAACATATAAGTCAAATTAATTAATTTAATAATTAATTCCCGCTGTCATGACAAATAGCGTGTTTTTTTGAAACAATAAGTATCAAAAGATTGACACCAGTTTAAGTCCAATTTCAAAGTGAAATTGATTCCAATGACCACCATTGGATTAACTGGTAAAAATATATTATAATTTCACTTCAAAACCAATTCAAAATATAATCTAATAATATTAAAAATTAGATTAAAAAGAGGTTTTGAATTAAAATACAACATTTTACAATATTCATAAAAAAATGAACTTTATTAGAAAGGTACCAAAAATTTACACAAAGTAAATTTTGATGTCCCGATTCTAAAGAAGAGTTATATTTGGTCCAAAATAAAGTATAAGAGTGATCAAAACTATATTTAATGATGGTTCACCATTAAAAGGTGATAAGTGAACCTTTAGTGAAAATTAGAGTATATATACCCGTAAAATTGAACTCTTTCCGTATTTTAAGCTTTTATCTTTTATTGGGTAAATGTATAAACATTTAAAAACATATCTAATCATATTTCAGTTATTTCTATCCATTCCCGCTAGTACAACGGCTACTTGTTAAATAACATTTAAAATAATATTATTTTATTACTAGTGTGCTACGTAAGTTTCAAAGAAACTCATCATTGCGTATCGGGTACGCTATCGAACATAGCAACCCCTTTAAAATAAAATTAATATTTAATTTGTAAATATTAATAAATATGAAAATTCTTTATTCTTTATTTACCTGGGATGTTACATCCTTCCCCCCTTTTGGGAATTGCGTCCTCGCAATTTTATTCACTTATCAAAATAAGTGGGGGTATTTATCCCTCATAGCATTTTCAGATTCCCACGTTGCCTATTCAATCACATGGTTTTTCCACAAAACCTTTACCTGATGAATCACCTTATTCTGTAACACTTGCTCCATGTGGTCAAGAATCTGGACCGGTTATTCCTCATAAGATAGGTTCTCTTCCAGCTAAACTACCTCTGGACTCAAAACATGAGATGGATCTGGCATATACTTTCTCAACATCGAAACGTGAAAAACATTGTGTACCTGAGATAAACTCGGAGGTAAAGCCACTCGGTATGCAACTGATCTAACTCTCTCCAGAATTTCGTATGGTCCAACCAACCATGGACTCAACTTTCCTTTCTTACCAAATCTCATCACACTTTTCCAAGGAGAAACCTTGAGAAAAACATGATCACCTACCTCGAAAGATAGATCCTTCCTCCGGTTATCCGCATAACTCTTCTGCCTGCTCTGAGCTGTTCTCATGTGCTTCTGAATCAGCTGAACTTTTTCTGCCATCTCTTCTACCAATTCTGGTCCCATCAACTTCCTTTCACCCACTTCATCCCAGAAAGTTGGAGTTCGACACCGCTTCCCATATAATGCCTCAAATAGTGGCATCTGTATACTGGAATGAAAGCTGTTATTATAAGAAAATTCAACCAAAGAAAGATGTTGGTCCCAACTTCCCTGATATTCCATAGAACAAGCTCGTAGCATATCCTCCAATGTCTGGATTGTTCGTTCTGACTGCCCATCTGATTGAGGATGAAAAGCTGTACTAAAATTTAATTCAGTACCCAACGACTTCTGAAGGCCTTTCCAAAATTTAAAAGTAAACCTGGGATCACGATCCGATACAATGGAGAGAGGAACTCCATGTAACCTGACTATCTCTTTAAGATACAGACAGGAAAGTTGATCAAGAGAGAAAGTATCTCGTATAGAAAGGAAATGAGCAGAATTGGTCAAGCGATCAACAATAACCCAGATTGCATTATTACCTCGAGATGTCCTCGGTAATCCAACAACAAAGTCCATGGATATGTTTTCCCATTTCCACTCTGGCACTGGTAAAGGCTGAAGCATCCCTGCCGCTCTGCTTTAACCTGTTGACATGTCAAACACTTCACAGTAAAATCAGCAATGTCTCTTTTCATTCCATCCCACCAGTAATACTCCCGCAGATCTCTGTACATCTTAGTACTGCCAGGATGAACTGAAAACAGGGAACTATGAGCCTCACATAACAACTCATTCTTCAACTGTGAATTACAAGGCACACATAACCTCTTCACAAACCTCAAAACACAAACACAAACTTATCCAAGAACTCATGGAAAATTTTATTCATAGGGTCCATGAATACAACAGGTGCATTGGTTAACCCAAAAGGCATAACTACAAATTCATATAGGCCATATCTAGTACGGAACGCAGTCTTCGGAACGTCTGCTTATTTTACTTTCAACTGATGGTACCCCGACCTCAAGTCAATCTTCGAAAAATACTGAGCTCCCTGGAGCTGATACCACTTCATTCGATGGCCCAACATCTGCTGAAGTTGTTGCAAAGGATTTTACCACCCCTTTCTACTTGTAGTCTAACTGCTTCCCATCACTCAAGCTTCTTGTCGGACACTCATCTTCATAATGACCCATTTCATTACACTTAAAACATCTTACCGTTGGCTTTTCATTTTCTGCTTGATCATCTTCCTTACAGTTACGAGCAATATTACCAGACTTACCACACCGAAAGCACTTACCAGACTTGGATAAACATTCTCCAGGATGCATTTTACCACACTTCTCACAGGATGGATATTTGGTTTTCTTACCTCCTTGCTTCTTTGATGAATTCTTCCCCTTTTCCTGCCAACTAGATCTCTTATTCTGTTGTTTTTCATAGAACACCTGATCATCGACAAACTCCATTTCCACCTTCTCCGTACATCGAACAAGTTTTTCATAACTTTTGAACTCACGAGAAGCTAAAGCCCTTCGATACTTCCGCTTTAACCCTGAGTAAAAATGGTTTATTTTACTATCAAGATCTCGTATGAAGTTTGGAGAATACCTTTCCAATCGAGTGAAATTTTCTTCATAAGTAGCCACTGAATCATCCTCCTACCTCAATTTTAGGAACTGTTTTTCCATCCTAAGATGAACCACCTTAGGAAAATATTTCTCAAGAAACATACCTTTGAATTCGTCCCAGTGAAGATCCTCAATCTCATCACTATCCCTTATATTTTTCACCATCGACCACCACTGATCAGCTTCACCTTCAAAACGGTAAATAACAAGACTAACCTTTTGAAGTTCTGAACACCCCATGACATCAAAAATCTTCTCCAATTCTTTAATCCACCCTTCAGCTTGCACAGGGTCAGATGATCCTCTAAATGATGGGGGATGTTGCCTCATGAAATGTTCCACCACTGACATGTTCCTCTGCGGTTGATCTGGCTGATCTCGTGCATGGATACCACCACCATTTATAGCCTGAGTCAACTATGCCATCACTGCAACAAACTGTTCAGTTCCGATTCCGACCATCTCAGGTTTCTGATTTGGAAGGTTATCTTCCTCCTGATGTCGTCCCAACATAGCTGCTTTGTTTCCTCTATGGAAAACCATTCTGAACACAGAAAAATCTTAGGCGAAGCAACATGGTATTCCGTAAATGCTATATCATATTATAATTTAACACTTTTTTAACTCCTAAAGTTGTCTAAACCGACCTTTGATACCAACTATAAGGCCCCAGCCTTAAACCTTACTTAATATTGAATTAAATGAATAATTCACATTGAGGATCTTTTCAGGTTTAGAGTTTTAGAGAATTAGAACATAACTATTACATCTTAAAAGATTACAAAGTAGCCACTTCTACTAAGTCTCCATAAAAAAAACTCTTAAAAAGAAAGATGTCTAGATTCCATGTTTTAGATAGCATGAAATTCCCTTGATCCCATCCTTGACCTTATTCCACTTTAAGTCCTGTGAAAAACATTTCGAAAAACTTGGGGTGAGCATAAAAAGCTCAGTAAGGGATACAAAAAGAATGAAAACTGTTAGTTTTTTCAAACATCAAGTAAACCATGTATACTATATCAAAGTAATACCTTCACCTTCATGAAGTAGTAAAAAAAAATCTTCACTGAATAAAGTATCATTACATACCTTTTTGTAACCAAAGGATTACCATAAAACCCATATAAAGAACACATAGAATATATAAAGGTAACTTGGGACATAAACATACTTAAGTGGAATAACCATACGGTTGACTTCCACACATATCACTTAATGGAATATCCATACAGCCAATTTCCATACATACTTAATGGAATAGCCATATGGCCGACTTCCATACCCAATGCATTGGAGGTTATAACGTAACCACCCGTCCTGGTATTCACGGCACCACCCGTCATATGGTTTATAATGTAACCACCCGATAAAATGTCCAAGTACCAATATAAAATCATAAAACATAAAACCAATATAAAGGAAAGATAACATTTCCACATTTCAATCACAATATATCATAAATATATTGACATAATAGAATCCTTTATCAAAACCATTTTCAATACCAAAATACATAAAAGAGTATATGGTATTTATTTTATTTTAAAAACATTACGGCTTGTTGAGGAAGCAAAAGACCAAATAATACTCGCAGCGGCGAAAAAAGTCATTGTCACCACGTACGTTAAAAAAAACATTCCTTTTTGTCGTTTAGTAAAACGCTTCGTAGAAAAAGATTCCTTTTGTATAAAAGTAAAAGTCAAAGGATTTTATACACCGTATAAAAGAATGTTGTGTATAAAATGAAATATGCCTCAATGAAAGGAGATTGAGACGAAGTCCCTTACAAAGATCATTTTTTTAATAAAATAGATCTATTATGTGTATTTACTATAATTACACATAAATAAAGTACAAATACAAGATAGGACATAGTAATATCATGACATAATTTGAAAGTATGAGATTAACCCAAAGAATGGAAATTGGGTTAAGAAGTTCCCTTACCTTGGGTCCGACTTGACTCGATCGTTCTTTAACGTCCTGAATAACAAACTTGAGTTAATTTATACTTGATTAAGAACCTTTTTAGAGTTCATTATTCATTTTATAGCACTTATTGCCATGTTATAAACATTATGTAACCATTTAAGTTAATAATGTTTGTTTTGTCAATATTTGGTTCTTAAGTCGAAAGTTGACTTCTTACAATTACATGTTGTTCGTGTGGTCAACAGTTCTTTATATCCAGAATGAAATTCCTGATTTGGATATCATATATATCATATATATCCAGCATATACATGTATTTATAATATTATATAATAATTTAGAGGTAAGAAATGAAATGCACCGTTCATGGAGACGGTAAGCCGTACGTACGCATGAACGCTACTTTCATTTTTTTGTCATATTAATGGAATTAAAACTAAATGAGAGGTATGTATATTTTAATTTCAGAATTATATTCATCACTTATATATATCATTAATTATATATATCCATTGTATACATGTACTTTTAATAGTACATTACATTTGGGGATAAGAAATGAAATGCACCGTTCATGGAGATGGTAAGCCGTACGTACGCATGAACACTACTTTCATTTCTATCTCATACTTTAATGGAAAGAAATAATAATGATATAGAGGTATATTATAATTCCAGTATAAAATCATATATAATAACTTTAAATCCATCCTTTACACATCCCACATATGGCATTAACGAATCACATCACTTTTAGGGGGCGGTAGTCCGCACTTCCTTAAATGAAGATATCGTGTTTACCCATAATGGAAACCATAAAGGTATGCCAAAAATGAAAAATACAGAAGATTAAAGAAAACATGAACATATTATATATCATATATAAAAATAGTGACATCATAATGGCCACCTTTGAAGGTGTTAAATGAGTGTTGAACAATCATCGTTTCGGGAGGCAGAATTTCGCCATCCACGGAAACCGTATGTTATTTAACCATTTCATGTAGTTGTGTGAGAGTGTAGCTAAAATAAATATTATAACAACATCCTAGTATATTTAAGATACTTGTGTTGTTACAAAAGAAGTAAATAAAAAGAGTTTAGAGGGTTGGAGAAGCAAAATAAAACAAATGAACAAAAGAGAATGAATTACCTTTAAAAGTGTAACTCCTTTTGATTTGAGCCTAAAGGCTTCCTTTGAAAGGATTCTGCCCAAAGGGAATCCTCTAGGATGAGGATAGGTATGTGGAGAGAGTAATTGGGCAGGTTTTGGCCGAGCCAAAGGCTTTAGGAGTGTGTGAAATGAGGTAGAGGTGGGGGCCTTTAATAAGAGGAGAGGAGGGTTACTTTTGGAAAGTAAAGAAATATTACTTTATTTGAAAATGTGTTTCGGTCTTAAAAGGTCCCACATTGATATAATTCGTGTATAAGGTGATAAGGGTTCGAAATCCACTCATCCAATTGGTTTTGGACATGTGTAGGTTTTAGATTTTTCATTATCTTTCCATTTTATTTAAATCGTCAAATAATGATGTCATCGCTGCATCATTATTATGTCATAAATAATTTAATTTATTTAATGTCTAAAAATTATAAAAAAAATACTATGATGTAGGAAATCTTTTTATATTTCCAATGACTATTTATAATAAAAATTTGTACTTGTATAACCCCACTAAAAAATTATTTTAGTAAAACAATTTATGTTAGTGTCATTTTCACTTTGACATTAAATAAAAATATATTAATGTAATTTTCCAACTAAAGTGGCTCCATGGGGTCCCCAAGTTGGCCCATGGCTTTTCTTGGTCTGCCATGAATCACCCAATAGGTGTAGTACAAGTTTCATGGTGTTTTCACATTCTTATAATACCATTTTTAACTTAAACTACACTAATTACCTCTAATCGCGATTAATGAAAAAAAGTTACTATTCACCAAAAAATTATTTTAATCTCATTGAACCACATTTTACTTCTTAATGACAACCATGTATGTCGGATTTTCAAAATTCAATACACATTAGTGGTAAACTTTCATTTAACTGAATAATCAGTTTGCTTGATTACCACTTAGTGGTTTCACTATTCATCAAAAATTGAAGTTTTTCAGAAAATTACCAAAAATTCACCCTAAGCTATATTTGATATTCCGAATTCAAAAATGAAGTCCATTTTACAAAATTCAAAACATATATGTAAAATTAATTAATTTAATAATTAATTCCCGCTGTCATGACAAATAGCGTGTTTTTTTGAAACAATAAGTATCAAAAGATTGACACCAGTTTATGTCCAATTTCAAAGTGAAATTGATTCCAATGACCAACATTGGATTAACTGGTAAAAATATATTCTAATTTCACTTCAAAACCAATTCAAAATATAATCTAATAATATTAAAAATTAGATTAAAAAGAGGTTTTGAATTAAAATACAACATTTTACACTATTCATAAAAAAAATGAACTTTATTAGAAAGGTACCAAAAATTTACACAAAGTAAATTTTGATGTCCCGATTCTAAAGAAGAGTTATATTTGGTCCAAAATAAAGTATAAGAGTGATCAAAACTATATTTAATAACGGTTCACCATTAAAAGGTGATAAGTGAACCTTTAGTGAAAATTAGAGTATATATACCCGTAAAATTGAACTCTTTCCGTATTTTAAGCTTTTATCTTTTATTGGGTAAATGTATAAACATTTAAAAACATATCTAATCATATTTCAGTTATTTCTATCCATTCCCGCCAGTACAACGGATACTTGTTAACTAACATTTAAAATAATATTATTTTATTACTAGTGTGCTACGTAAGTTTCAAAGAAACTCATCGTTGCGTATCGGGTACGCTATCGAACATAGCAACCCCTTTAAAATAAAATTATTATTTAATTTTTAAATATTAATAAATATGAAAATTCTTTATTCTTTATTTACCTGGGATGTTACATCCTTCCCCCCTTTTGGGATTTGTATCCTCGCAATTTTATTCACTTATCAAAATAAGTGGGGGTATTTATCCCTCATAGCATTTTCAGATTCCCACGTTGCCTCTTCAATCACATGGTTTTTCCACAAAACCTTTACCTGATGAATCACCTTATTCCGTAACACTTGCTCCCTGTGTTCAAGAATCTGGACCGGTTGTTCCTCATAAGATATGTTCTCTTCCAGCTAAACTACCTCTGGACTCAAAACATGAGATGGATCTGGCATATACTTTCTCAACATCGAAACGTGAAAAACATTGTGTACCTGAGATAAACTCGGAGGTAAAGCCACTCGGTATGCAACTGATCTAACTCTCTCCAGAATTTCGTATGGTCCAACCAACCATGGACTCAACTTTCCTTTCTTACCAAATCTCATCACACTTGTCCAAGGAGAAACCTTGAGAAAAACATGATCACCTACCTCGAAAGATAGATCCTTCCTCCGGTTATCCGCATAACTCTTCTGCCTGCTCTGAGCTGTTCTCATGTGCTTCTGAATCAGCTGAACTTTTTCTGCCATCTCTTCTACCAATTCTGGTCCCATCAACTTCCTTTCACCCACTTCATCCCAGAAAGTTGGAGTTCGACACCACTTCCCATATAATGTCTCAAATAGTGCCATCTGTATACTGGAATGAAAGATGTTATTATAAGAAAATTCAACCAAAGAAAGATGTTGGTCCCAACTTCCCTGATATTCCATAGAACAAGCTCGTAGCATATCCTCCAATGTCTGGATTGTTCGTTCTGACTGCCCATCTGATTGAGGATGAAAAGCTATACTAAAATTTAATTCAGTACCCAACGACTTTTGAAGGCCTTTCCAAAATTTAAAAGTAAACCTGGGATCACGATCCGATACAATGGAGAGATGAACTCCATGTAACCTGACTATCTCTTTAAGATACAGACAGGAAAGTTGATCAAGAGAGAAAGTATCTCTTATAGAAAGGAAATGAGCAGATTTGGTCAAGCGATCAACAATAACCTAGATTGCATTATTACCTCGAGATGTCCTCGGTAATCCCACAACAAAGTCCATGGATATGTTTTCCCATTTCCACTCTGGCACTGGTAAAGGCTGAAGCATCCCTGCCGCTCTGCTTTAACCTGTTGACATGTAAAACACTTCACAGTAAAATCAGCAATGTCTCTTTTCATTCCATCCCACCAGTAATACTCCCGCAGATCTCTGTACATCTTAGTACTGCCAGGATGAACTGAAAACAGGGAACTATGAGCCTCACATAACAACTCATTCTTCAACTGTGAATTACAAGGCACACATAACCTCTTCACAAACCTCAAAACACAAACGCAAACTTATCCAAGAACTCATGGAAAATTTTATTCATAAGGTCCATGAATACATCAGGTGCATTGGTTAACCCAAAAGGCATAACTACAAATTCATAATGGCCATATCTAGTACGGAACACAGTCTTCGGAACATCTGCTTCTATTACTTTCAACTGATGGTACCCCGACCTCAAGTCAATATTCGAAAAATACTGAGCTCCCTGGAGCTGATACCACTTCATTCGATGGACCAACATCTGCTAAAGTTGTTGCAAAGGATTTTACCACCCCTTTCTGCTTGTAGTCTAACTGCTTCCCATCACTCAAGCTCCTTGTCGGACACTCGTCTTCATAATGACCCATTTAATTACACTTAAAACATCGTACCGTTGGCTTTTCATTTCCTGCTTGACCATCTTCCTTACAGTTACGAGCAATATGACCAGATTTACCACACCGAAAGCACTTACCAGACTTGGATAAACATTCTCCAGGATGCATTTTACCACACTTCTCACAGGTTGGATATTTGGTTTTCTTACCTCCTTGCTTCTTTGATGAATTATTCCCCTTTTCCTGCCAACTAGTTCTCTTATTCTGTTGTTTTTCATAGAACACCTGATCATCGACAAACTCCATTTCCACCTTCTCCGTACATCGAACAAGTTTTTCATAACTTTTGAACTCACGAGAAGCTAAAGCCCTTCGATACTTTCGCTTTAAACCTGAGTAAAAACGGTTTATTTTACTATCAAGATCTTGTATGAAGTTTGGAGAATACCTTGCCAATCGAGTGAACTTTTCTTCATAAGTAGCCACTGAATCATCCTCCTGCCTCAATTCTAGGAACTGTTTTTCCATCCTAAGAAGAACCACCATAGGAAAATATTTCTCAAGAAACATACCTTTGAATTCGTCCCAGTGAAGATCCTCAATCTCATCACTATCCCGTATATTTTTCACCATCGACCACCACTGATCAGCTTCACCTTCAAAACGGTAAACAGCAAGACTAACCTTTTGATGTTCTGAACACCCCATGACATCAAAAATCTTCTCCAATGCTTTAATCCACCCTTCAGCTTGCACAGGGTCAGATGATCCTCTGAATGATGGGGGATGTTGCCTCATGAAATGTTCCACCACTGACATGTTCCTCTGCGGTTGATCTGGCTGATCTCGTGCATGGATACCACCACCATTTATAGCCTGAGTCAACTGTGCCATCACTGCAAAAAACTGTTCAGTTCCGATTCCGACCATCTCAGGTTGCTGATTTGGAAGGTTATCCTCCTCCTGATGTCGTCCCAACATAGCTTCTTTGTTTCCTCTAAGGAAAACCATTCTGAACACAGAAAAATCTTAGGCAAAGCAACATGGTAATCCGTAAATGCTATATCATATTATAATTTAACACTTTTCTAACTCCTAAAGTTGTCTAAACCGACCTTTGATACCAACTATAAGGCCCCAGCCTTAAACCTTACTTAATATTGAATTAAATGAATAATTCACATTGAGGATCTTTTCAGGTTTAGAGTTTTAGAGAATTAGAACATAACTATTACATCTTAAAATATTACAAAGTAGACACTTCTACTAAGTCTCCATAAAATAAAAACTCTTAAAAAGAAAGATGTCTAGATTCCATGTTTTAGATAGCATGAAATTCCCTTGATCCCATCCTTGACCTTATTCCACTTTAAGTCCTGTGAAAAACATTTCGAAAAACTTGGGGTGAGCATAAAAAGCTCAGTAAGGGATACAAAAAGAATGAAAACTGTTAGTTTTTTCAAACATCAAGTAAACCATGTATACTATATCAAAGTAATACCTTCACCTTCATGAAGTAGTAAAAAAAATCTTCACTGAATAAAGTATCATTACTTACCTTTTTGTAACCAAAGGATTACCATAAAACCCATATAAAGAACACATAGAATATATAAAGGTAACTTGGGACATAAACATACTTAAGTGGAATAACCATACGGTTGACTTCCACACATATCACTTAATGGAATAGCCATACAGCCAATTTCCATACATACTTAATGGAATAACCATACGGCCGACTTCCATACCCAATGCATTGGAGGTTATAACGTAACCACCCGTCCTGGTATTCACGGCACCACCCGTCATATGGTTTATAATGTAACCACCCGTTAAAATGTCCAAGTACCAATATAAAATCATAAAACATAAAACCAATATAAAGGAAAGATAACATTTCCACATTTCAATCACAATATATCATAAATATATTGACATAATAGAATCCTTTATCAAAACCATTTTCAATACCAAAATACATAAAAGAGTATATGGTATTTATTTTATTTTAAAAACATTACGGCTTGTTGAGGAAGCCAAAGACCAAATAATACTCGCGGCGGCGGAAAAATTCATTGTCACCGCGTACGTTAAAAAAACATTCCTTTTTGTCGTTTAGTAAAACGCTTCGTAGAAAAAGATTCCTTTTGTATAAAAGTAAAAGTCAAAGGAGTTTATACACCGTATAAAAGAATGTTGTGTATAAAATGAAATATGCCTCAATGAAAGGAGATTGAGACGAAGTCCCTTACAAAGATCATTTTTTTAATAAAATAGATCTATTATGTGTATTCACTATAATTACACATAAATAAAGTACAAATACAATATAGGACATAATAATATCATGACATAATTTGAAAGTAGGAGATTAACCCAAAGAATGGAAATTGGGTTAAGAAGTTCCCTTACCTTAGGTCCGACTTGACTCGATCGTTCTTTAACGTCCTGAATAACAAACTTGAGTTAATTTATTCTTGATTAAGAACCTTTTTAAAGTTCATTATTCCTTTTATATCACTTATTTCCATGTTATAAACATTATGTAACCATTTAAGTTAATAATGTTTGTTTTGTCAATATTTGGTTCTTAAGTCGAAAGTTGACTTCTTACAATTACATGTTGTTCGTGTGGTCAAAAGTTCTTTATATCCAGAATAAAATTCCTGATTTGGATATCATATATATCATATATATCCAGAATATACATGTATTTATAATATTACATAATCATTTAGAGGTAAGAAATGAAATGCACCGTTCATGGAGACGGTAAGTCGTACGTACGCATGAACGCTACTTTCATTTCTTTGTCATATTAATGGAATTAAAACTAAATGAGTGGTATGTATATTTTAATTTCAGAATTATATTCATCACTTAGATATATCATTAATTATATATATCCATTATATACATGTACTTTTAATAGTACATTACATTTGGGGATAAGAAATGAAATGCACCGTTCATGGAGACGGTAAGCCGTACGTACGCATGAACGCTACTTTCATTTCTATCTCATACTTTAATGAAAAGAATAGAGGTATATTATAATTCCAGTATAACATCATATATAATAACTTTAAATCCATCCTTTACGCGTCCCACATATGACATTAACGAATCAAATCACTTTTAGGGGGCGGTAGTCCGCACTTCCTTAAATGAAGATATCGTGTTTACCCATAATAGAAACCATAAAGGTATGCCAAAAATGAAAAATACATAAGATTAAAGAAAACATATTCATATTATATATCATATATAAAAATGGTGACATCATAATGGCCACCTTTGAAGGTGTTAAATGAGTTTTGAACAATCATCGTTTCGGGAGGCAGAATTTCGCCATCCACGGAAACCGTATGTTCTTTAACCATTTGATGTAGTTGTGTGAGAGTTTAGCTAAAATAAATATTATAAAAACATCCTAGTATATTTAAGATACTGGTTTTGTTACAAAAGAAGTAAATAAAAAGAGTTTAGAGGGTTGGAGAAGCAAAATAAAACAAATGAACAAGAGAGAATGAATTACCTTTAAAAGTGTAACTCCTTTTGATTTGAGCCTAAAGGCTTCCTTTGAAAGGATTCTGACCAAAGGGAATCCTCTAGGATGAGGAGAGGGATGTGGAGAGAGTAATTGGGCAGGGGTTGGCCGAGCCAAAGGCTTGAGGAGTGTGTGAAATGAGGTAGAGTTGGGGGCCTTTAATAAGAGGAGAGGAGGGGCACTTTTGGAAAGTAAAGAAATATTACTTTATTTGAAAATGTGTTTCGGTCTTAAAAGGTCCCACATTCATATAATTCGTGGATAAGGTGATAAGGGTTCGAAATAAACTCATCCAATTGGTTTTGGACATGTGTAGGTTTTAGATTTTTCATTATCTTTCCATTTTATTTAAATCGTCAAATAATGATGTCATCGCTGCATCATTATTATGTAATAACTAATTAAATTTATTTAATGTCTAAAAATTATAAAAAAAATACTATGATGTAGGAAATCTTTTTATCTTTCCAATTACTATTTATAATCAAAATTTTTACTTGTATAACCCCACTCAAAAATTATATTAGTAAAACAATTTACGTTAGTTTCATTTTCACTTTAACATTAAATAAAAATATATTAATGTCATTTTCCAACTAAAGTGGCTCCAGGGGGTACCCAAGTTGGCCCATGGCTTGTCTTGGTCGGCCATGACTCACCCAATAGGTGTAGGACAAGTGTCATGGTGTTTTCACATTCTTATAATACTATTTTTAACTTAAACTACACTAATTACCTCTAATCGCGATTAATGAAAAAAAGTTACTATTCACCAAAAAATTATTTTAATCTCATTGAACCACATTTTACTTCTTAATGAAAACCATGTATATCGGATTTTCAAAATTAAATACGCATTAGTGGTAAACTTTCATTTAACTGAAAAATCAGTTTGCTTGATTACCACTTAGTGGTTTCACTATTCATCAAAAATTGAAGTTTTTCAGAAAATTACCAAAAATTCACCCTAAGCTATATTTGATATTCCGAATTCAAAAATGAAGTCCATTTTACAAAATTCAAAACATATAAGTCAAATTAATTAATTTAATAATTAATTCCCGCTGTCATGACAAATATCGTGTATTTTTGAAACAATAAGTATCAAAAGATTGACACCAGTTTAAGTCCAATTTCAAAGTGAAATTGATTCCAATGACCACCATTGGATTAACTGGTAAAAATATATTCTAATTTCACTTCAAAACCAATTCAAAATATAATATAATAATATTAAAAATTAGATTAAAAAGAGGTTTTGAATTAAAATACAACATTTTACACTATTCATAAAAAAAATGAACTTTATTAGAAAGGTACCAAAAATTTTCACAAAGTAAATTTTGATGTCCCGATTCTAAATAAGAGTTATATTTGGTCCAAAATAAAGTATAAGAGTGATCAAAACTATATTTAATGACGGTTCACCATTAAAAGGTGATAAGTGAACCTTTAGTGAAAATTAGAGTATATATACCCGTAAAATTGAACTCTTTCCGTATTTTAAGCTTTTATCTTTTATTGGGTAAATGTATAAACATTTAAAAACATATCTAATCATATTTTAGTTTTTTCTATCCATTACCGCCAGTACAACGACTACTTGTTAACTGACATTTAAAATAATATTATTTTATTACTAGTGTGCTACGTAAGTTTCAAATAAACTCATCGTTGCGTATCAGGTACGCTATCGAACATAGCAACTCCTTTAAAATAAAATTAATATTTAATTTGTAAATATTAATAAATATGAAAATTCTTTATTTTTTATTTACCTGGGATGTTACAATAATTATTTTCATTCGTGGTCTGGAATCACATTCCATAAAAGTGACGTTCTTGAGGATAATGAAGCACCATAAATTTTATTCTCATAAAAAACAACTTGATAAAAATGTTGAGGATTTTTTTGTTTGAATAGATTACACGGTTCTCCTATAGATGTCATTAAAGAGGGAAAAAAAGTGATTCACCAGTAGGGTTCACTCTCACTATTTTCAGACAGGATCAAGGGATAGATGTTAAAGGTGAAGGGTTGGGGGTCAAGAGAGAAATAATTGTTTCCAAAGGGTAAACATGATAAAATGTTATAATTTATATTTTTATATTGGTATTTTTATCATCTATGAATTTAAGAATAAAATTTAAATAAAAATAATATTACTAATAAAAATTGAGTTAAATAATTACATTAATTAAAAATACAGAAGATATAAAATGTGGGATTTTTGTAGCTTAATAGTAGATCCCAACAGTATGATCCTAATGGTAGAAAAAAAAAATTATAATGTTAATAGTTGCTTCAAAAAGTTTCTTGAAAATAGTATCCTCTCATATTAGAATAATCATAATAGGAACTGAATGATACCTTTCCAAAGTAGAATACAAATATTACAACGCATTGGTAACATTAATATAGTGGCCAAGACTGTAACACCCTGAGATTTTATGAGATTTTTTTATGTCTTATGTCATATGAAACACCGATGGAATCCTTCACTACACACAACACTGGCTTGGCTTGCATTACATGCAATCACGACCTTCCCCGATGGCGTGTGTAGTACGCAATACCAGATTTCACTGAACAAAAATATGTTGTTATAATATTATTATGGACTAGCCGTTATGAATATTATTAACAAGAATTTGAAACTTATAACATTATTATTCATCTTAGACATTACTAGAACATAGTATGAGAACAAAATAATTTTTTGGGGTAAAATAAGTATTTTTCAAAAACATGTAGTTTTATCGCCTTTTGATGGTGCACCAACATTAAATCTTGTTTTTGACGTCTTTATAAGTTCAATTTGACAAAATAATATTCTTCTTTGGAATCGGTATATAAAAATTTACTTTGCATAAATTTTTCATATTATTACGATAACTTTCATATTTTAATGAATAGTAAAAGACACGCTATATTTTAATTTAAAACATATTTTTTCATCCCAATAATTTATATGGTTAGATTATATTTTTAATTTGTTTTAATGTGTAATTTAAATATATTTTTACCATTTAATCCAATGTCAGTCATTGGAACTAATTTCATTTTGAAATTGGACATAAACAAGTGTCGATCTTTTGATATTTAATGTTTCTTAAAAACACGCTATTTTTTTGAAAACAGAAATTAATTTTAAAATTAATTAATTCCAGTTATTTGTTTTTAATTTGAAAAAATAGACATCATTTTTGAATTGGGAATATTAAATATAACTTAGGCTGAATTTTTGGTATTTTTCTAAAAAACATAAATTTTTGATGAATAGTGAAACCACATAGTGGTAGTTAAAAAACAAACTCTTTCATTTAAATGAAAATTTACAACTTTTATATATAGTGATGGTTATTTAATGTGACTTTGTTGTGTAATGATGAATGATGATCGGTATATTTCATATGCTTTAAATCAATTAAAAATTCATGAGTATAATTATCTTATATATCATCTTGGTCTTTTATTAGTGGTTTTTTAATTTAAAAATTGAAGGATTCTTTTTTATGGGGTAAAATTTGAAATATATACGGACCATAAATTATAATTTATTTATTGACTAAAACTAATTTTTAAATAATAGAAAAAATATTTTTGGAACATATAATATACTATGATTTCATAATTCACTATCTTATAGGAAATGAAAACAAGGGATATGGTGCCTTGAGTTGGAAATATAAGGTATCATTAACCATTCTATATTTGGAACATTATTCTTTGGTTAATTATTTAGTGAATGTTGGCCTTGATTTTTTTCAGGAAGAAACTACCTTTCTTTTGGTTCAAGTTCGAATGCAGTCATCTTTGTTAAACATAATTAATCATGCTCAGAAACAATATCAAGATTTGAAATAAATGGGGGAGTTGTTCAATAAGGGTATGGTTTCAGAAATTAACGTTGGAATAGAATGTGTTATGATATTTATAAGGAGGATGTTCATGGAAAGTGATTCCTAGTTGAAGAAGAAATTATTTAGTGAAGGTGATAACTCTTTATTTCCCTTCATCAAGCTAGTACTAAGATTTAAGGGGACCATCAAGAATATTATCGGAGGGGTGAAATAAAGAAAATTATTGTTGATTTTACATTGAAATATTCTACTTAACAACAAGTTAAGTAATAGAAATCACACAATAAAGGTATTTATCATCCTTTTCCAATTCTTAAATATAAATGGGATAATATATCCCTAAATTATTTGGTGGTATTTTCAATTAAATACTAAGGTAATAATGTGATTTTAGTTACTCTTGATCATTTGAACAAATTTGCACATTTTCTTGTTATTTTTCGTACAATTTATTTTGCTAAAATTTATAAAATGTATCCCAAAGAAAGTCATATTACACAGGGTCTTTCTCTCCATTATATTTGATTGGGAATTTTAATTTACCTTTTTTTGAACGGACATCAGAAGTTGCTGGGTACTCAATTAAATTTTTGTAGAGCTTTTCAACCTCAACCATAAAAGTATGAGAAAATAATTCAAGATTTGGAAGATCTTATTTAGTCTACCTCTTTCTATTATCAGGGAACTTTGTATCAAAATCATTATTTGGTGGGATTTGTTTTAAAATAACAGTATCCATTTTTTATAGATATGGAACCCTTTAGGTATTATATTGAAAGTAGATTCAAACTCCATTGTGTTAGGATTTAGTTAGTGAAAGGAAGTTTAAGGGAACATATTTGGTCGAAGAGATTTTTGAGAAAGAAAATGTGATTCATCACTATATAATGGAATCTAAATGAACATAGAAACATTATACTGATAGTCTGAAGAAATATCTCTTGATTGATGTGTGAGATCTTGTTTTTCAAAAACCATCTCCTTGGAAAAGTGTAATGTATTTTAAAAAAGGATAATTAATTAAAAATTCTATAAACCATAAGAAATTTTTGAGAATTTTGGGTATTTTACTTACATGGTTTCAATTCAGATGATTTTTTCCTATGAAAAAGATGTGTTTCATATTTATTTTCTAAAAAAGTATGTACCTGATGTATCTTACTTTTTTAGACATGATGTGTCCCAATTATAGTTTAATATCTCTTATGAAGAAACACCAATGAATATTTTTTATCCTAGAGGTAAGCTATTGAAAAATAAGGTGGTTCAATATGGTTAGGTTTTGTGGATTAATCATAAGTCTGAAGAAGCAACATTGGAATTTGGAAAAACTATGCGGAAAAATACCCTCAATATTTAAGTAATTAATAAAATTACGATGATGGAATTCATTAAATAGAGGTACTATGAGACAAACTAGGTAATATTAATAATAAATGAATACTATGATTTATAGGTATTCATTTTATGGATTCATATTCATCATGGTTTAATATATATTTTTATATGATTTAGTAATTAAAATAGAAATAGTTTTATTTAAGTAAATTTGTTTTCATTGTATTATGTGGTTCTATTTATAAATTAAATTTTGGGATTTTCGAAAATAAAATTTTTAAAATAGTTATATTTTTTATATCAACATATCAAATATATCGTTTTGTGATTATTTTTTATTTTTTGTTAAATTGTTTTTAGTACAAATAGTGAAAACAATCAATTTTTTTAAAACAATCAGTTGTATTCAATTCTATAAATAGTAAAATTTTATTTCAGATTGGTTTTAAAGATAATGTACTCATATTTTATTAAAAATACAATTAATTCCATAGTAGTATGAATTCTACTTTAATTTGGTATAAAAAAAATTTAATGCTTAAAATGGGCATTTTTCTAAAAACGATTTCCACTATGGTTTCTATGTTCATATTAAAATTATATTCTTATACTTATACAAATTGAATATTAAAGATTTTATTTCATATTTGAATCAAGAGGATATAATAGGTATGTGTGGACATATTTATTTTTCCACATAATGAATAGTTACCATGGTAAAAATTAGTTACCACAATAAGGGGTAACATAGGTTAATTGAAGTAAAATCTATGAGATAAGGCCACATAATATCATAATAATTATCATTGGATTATGTTATTTATTATTTTATAACCTCTTATTAAATATTGTAATGTTTTATAGACACTTTCCAAACTATAATACTTTATATTATCTTAAAATACTGAATAATTATAGGAGTTCCACTCCCCTCATTTATAAAATGGAACCTTTCCTCTTCACTTTTCACACATTTGGAGCAAAACATCTTAGTCAATACCTACTAAAATACATTCCTAACTATACTTATTTTTTCCTTTACGTTTTTCAATCACCATATGAATAAATTAATAATTCTTAAGTGATAATTCTTGGGATTTTCGATAAAGAATAGCTACAATTCTTAACCGAGTCTTTCATATTTATTTCTTCATCTACCTCCATCAAATAATCATTAAATGTGAAAAAATAATAAAATAATTTTATTCCATACACTTAAATTTTTATATGATTATGTAATCATCATCTTTCGTCTCTTTTTCCATCCTATGATAAATCAAAACGATGGTTGCACATATGACAATATTCACTACAGTTTGGAGTTTCTCAGAATATAAGTGTATTCTGACCAGGAAGTGTTTTTTCTATATTATCTTCCTTTACAAGGAGAACAAATAAGGAGCAATCGGTTTAGTTCCATCTCCCTAAATCTAGTAATGGTCATCATCTATGATTGTGACTTCCAATTCCACCGTTTATCTATCACAAACACTAGAGTTCTAGTTGGGATTATATTTTTTGGTATGAACTAGATTTTGTGGAATCCTTGTATCTTATTGGATATTGTATCATGTGTACGTAATCCCATAAAGATGGATAGAATAAAAAAATGGTTATTTATGTTTTTTATTCAAGGATATTTGTAGAAATACGTCTCAATTATTTTTAGTGAACCAATTTATGCTTTCTATATCAAAAGAAGATAACAGTATGCATATTTTGTTTGAGGAATTTACTCTATTTTATATGGATTATATATTTATTTGAAATATTTTGAAAAACATTATTGATAATGACATATATTTATTAGTTTTTTATAATATCTAAAAAAACTAAAAATTATTTTTATCTGTCAAAAAATAAAGTACCATGTTAGAACCCCCACCTTCCATAATGAATGGAAAACAAATTAAAGCCATACTGCTAGCCATTTGAATGTTGTTGAAGTGCATGGGAGTTTATATGAAGATGATGATATTTTATATGGTCATTTATAATAAGATAATGTTATACAGAAGAGTGGAAATGTATAATATCAGCAGGTGGTTCCTCACTATATGTATGAGGGGATGCATTAAACTTGTGACTGGCCCTATGAATAGGTAGGTATGGGGATAGAATTTCATAATTCCTTCAAACATGCAATGTAGAAGTTGGAATAATCATTGGATAAATTTCCTCAATAATTTGGGGATACTGACTATATTCAGGGTCGAGATTCTCCTAAGACTCTAAGAGATGGAGATCAATGATGCAGACAATAGATATTAATGTTTGTGACTCCTTTACTATAGGTACTCATATCATAAAAGAACTTTAAAAAAATGGATTTCACAGATAAATGGTGGAAATTGGATATATATGTAGAATGATAAATCTAAAAATAAAATACCATATTATGATTCATCTAAAAATGTCAAGGTGGTAGAAAATTAATGATTTTCATCAGCCACTGTAGAGATGATAAGGCCATGGAATGACTATTCACATCTGAATCCCTTAATAAAAAATAGATCTATCTCAGGTGGGATAAAGCCTCAATGTAATTATTTTAGTCCATTATAAGACAATTTTAATTGGTATTATGATGAATATAATCATCTTATACTGATTTCGTATTTTCATCTTATCATTTCTTGATCTTGATTGAGAACAGATTGTTTTTTCTAACCCCATTCCTATCATCTTCCTTATCATTTTTTTTCTTTTAAATAATGATGTGTGGATATAAATTTTCAAAAATAATAATTAATTAATAGTAAAATTTTATCTACATTATTTATTTTTCATGCAATATAAAAATGAAATTTTTTATTTATACATACATAAAGCAAGTCATCTCCATAAAATTAAGCCATCAATTTTTATCACTACCATACATGGTTAGTTTTAAAATGGGATATAATGTATAAATATGATATTTATAAAATTTTCAATATTATACAGCTAATGTAATTATAATACCTTTGACCATGTTCAACACACAGATGTTGTTTTGTGGTTTTGAACTAAGCATCCTAAAAACAACAAATGTGAACTTAACCATTTTAGTAACTAAATAAATCATCATAATAAACGAATTAAAACGAATAATGATAATTGACCGATTAATTTGTTTTATGAATTAGGTAGAAAAATAATATAATACTCATAATGATATATATATATATATATATGAATTAAATGAGTCTAGACTTTAGGTAAGGTACTTTCTTTTAAAAATATTAATTTAAAGTATTCATTCCAACTAGTTTTATTTCCATGTGAAGGTTCTTTTGAATTATTAAATTATATTGTTATTTGTTCTTAAAAGGTTTCTGAAGGTCATTTGGATGATTTTTTTACTTTCATTAAAAAATAATAAGGGAGAATGTTTTCATCATTTTTTGTATGAGTTATTTTGTACTATCTAAAAAAATGTCAAAAAGACTGTTTTTAATGGATAAAATGTAACTGCCCTTACCCACTATCATATCCATGATTCCTTATCTATATTACTAGATAAGTTAAAATGGGGTTTAAAAGAATATCCTATTCCATCTCTTTTAATTTTTTTTCTTATTTATGAGATTTCAATAAAAAAGCGTATTTCTAATTATGATTATGCCAAAGTGGAATGTTCTATTCATATGGGATAAAATTGTCTCTTTAAGGGGTTTATGATGAAAATAATAGGATTAAAAAATTTAATTCATGATATAGTACATGATTATTGTATATAGTTACAATTATCCTGATATAGATTATGATTGTGAGTGATCCTGATATAGATCTCTGATACATTTTGTAATTATTTTGTCTTCAAAGGAGAAACATGAGGCAGATAACTGGGTTGGTTAAACCTATGGAATTTACAAGGATTTATTAATTTAGACATAGGTTAAAAATGTTTGAACATGGGTCATGAATATGATGCACTAAGATACCAATATTATTCATTCAAATAGTATTTTTATGGAAATAATTTGATTTCATTAAGTAAGAAAATTTTATGAACATTTAATGGGGAAAGGTTGTTTTAATGTGTCCGCACTTTCCATATGATTCCATGATGGGTTTTCCTCTACATATTAATGGGTTTCAATGATGTTTTGGTGAAAATGGTTATTTTATCACATCGATATGTTTTATTTGTGTGATTAATATTTTACTATGAAAAAGGAAAACATATTCATGGGCCATCACATTTTCACTGAACTATCAAGATTCAATTATTTTCATGTCCCTTTATTTCCTTTTTTTATCATCCCAATTATTCAAAAGTATTTCATAGGATCTAAGGATTAGTATAAATTTTTGTAATGATATTATTTTTTCAATGGTGTCCCAAATTAAATAAAGAAAATGTTTCTTGAATGAATCATGTGTGTAAACATAAATCCCTTTTTATGGAAGGAAATATACACTATGTGGATGTATCCATTTTGATATGTAATATTATTCATAATTATCTAAAAATCTACACCTAAAATATCATAAAAATGAAAAAAATTTGAAATCCATGCTATTAGACTCATAGTTATGGGTAGTTAAATTAACAGTTCATTATAGGGGTTTTTAATCAATGACAATTATTTTTAAAATATCATCTTCATTGAAATTAACCAATACCACAAGTTCAAATATAATCCACTATTTGTTCAATTTTATCCGTTACCCATATATGAAAAAAATGAAATAAGTGACAAGAAACTAATGATTTTAAGAAGGTTCTATCTTAATGTGGGTTACTACTCCTTATTATATTTAGGTCATGTTTAAGACATTGATGTTCACTATATAACACAACTGAATAGAATAGTTTATATCCTAAAAGTCTCTTATATCTCCAAACATGTATTAAAATATTCTATGTTTTTTATATTGGATCCTAGTAGTTTATAATGGGTCGTCCCAAAATCCCTAAACAAGATCTCTAAGCTTGTTTAGATGTCATTGCATCAACGAAATATGTTTCTCTTCCTCAAAAAAACCATCGAATTTTAGAAAATATTTTGAACCATTGGAATGCATGTCAATGTCTCTCCTAAACTCTTATCCTTATGATATAAAGATATCACAAAACATTAATATTTTCATATTTCTCATTTTTTTTAATCCTTGACATAGTAACATTATTTCAAATATTTTTTCTCTAATCAATCATATTCTATAATATGGATCTCTCATTAGAATTTTATTCTTACTTTTTTATCAATGAATATATGATTATATTTCTAAATATCATCAAATTATCTCTTTAATATATTGAATACTCTTTTTATAATATATTATCGTTTATCAATAATATATTTTTAAAATTTTTCTAGATTTTATATCCCACATAGCTTGAATATATTTTCCATATTCAGAAATGGTAATCTCCCTTGGTTTGTAATAGCACAATATTCTCCCCAATTCTCATTCAAAATAATTTATATGAATTGGTCGTTGAAAAATCTACATGATATATAGAATAATTATGGATTATTATTCGCTATGAAAACCAAAAAAAGATTAATCCACATTTTTATGCATGAATATAATTTTTATGTCACATTATTTCATCATAGTGTAACTATGTTACTTGATATTTATTCCATAATATATTATGACATAACCTACTCTTTATGTTATGAGTGACTGTAACTGAAAAAAATAAAATTCATATTGATTCTTCACTCATGAATTGTATTCCTGAAATGACCTTCTTCTACAAAAAAAAGTTCATTTTATCATCTTGAATCACAAACACATTGAATAACTATGATGTTTATTTCCTTATAGAATAGTCCCAACATCGACAGAGATAACATCCAATAGTATCCTTCCAAAAAAAATCACTTTTGTATATTTTTCAAACATATATACTTTTACACATCAAGACATTGAAAAATAGTTATAACCCTATTGGAATTTACTTTTTATCATTTCAACCTTTACAAATTCTGTAATGATATGTGATTTATATATTTTTTAGTTAGTACATGCTATATCACCTTACATATTACATCATAGAACTTTAAAATATCAAGAAAACACTTGATGTTACTTTCATTCATATAATAAGTTACTCATACAAAATTATTCAGACTCAATAATATTTAATTTTCCCAATAATATACGTCTCAGTTACTTTTACACACAGAATGCATTTTCCAATTTCATTCCCTAGTTATGGGTAAATGTTATGTATAAACCATAATTACTTATATGTATTCAATAACATTTCAATTTATTCTATTATTCTATAGATTTTTGTGTATGTATCTAAATTATATATAAGGGAATAATTTTATTTAGTATCCTATGGACACTCACACATCAATGCATGTTTCAAATTTCACCTGAAATAATCAACCTATATATTTCTTAAAATAGACCCATAACATTTTCTATCATCAATTGGGAATCTCTAATTACATCAAAACACTTCTAAACACTTTACATTAATTTATAAAATATCAAAATATATTTTAACCACTTTATCCTCATTAATAAATCCTAAAGTAGATAAACACCTAACTTTGATTGCATCCATGAAACTCCCCTATCTCATAAATATGAGATTCAGCTAAACCTTATAAAATATTAATCAATAGGATATTATTTATTAATATTCCATGAATGGATTATAATTCTTGAAGACATATATTCTCCCCACCTTAACAATATATAATATTTTCCTTTTATCAATCATGACCATATCTCTACGCTCTCAAAAATATATATAGTCCTCGATAGTGCTCTCAAAAACCATAAAACATGTCCTTATTTTATATAAGATCCACTATCTAATAATAATATGTAAATTTTATTGTCCTAAATATGTTTGTATAATAATTTCATGAAATATATTTAGTTTTATCTCCTTTGACATTCATCTACGATGGTGGAAATTCAGTCTCCTATTACCATCTATATATGAGTACCATGTTGGGATCATCATCATTAGAAAACTTTAGTACCAATTGACCTTCATTTCTATACACATATTTATAATAAATACAACCTCAACCACATCAATTCATTTTAGGTCTTCAATATTACCTATTAGATTTTTTTTTTCAATACCCAATTCAATTATTCAGTAAAATTTTTTCTCCCCCTTATTGAAAATAAATTAAAAGTTATAATTGTAAGGGAAATAACTCATCATATCTTGCTTCCTCTTAAATTTTCCTTCCAATTAAAATTTCTTCATCTCCCTTTGTATCTACCACTTTCTTGTATCCTGAATCATTTAAGAGAAAGGTTGCATCACATATATCTATGAAATAAGTAATCAATTAATCAAATCAATGTATGTGTGACATAGATTAGGGTAGAAAAATGTTCGATTTTCTTAAACATAGAAGCCATCTATAAACAATAACTCATGTGATACCAACTCATATATCTATTCATAGAGTCTTTTAAAATATATTTTAATGAAATTTCTAAACATATATCATTTTCAACTGTCACATAATAAATATTCAAGTGTAATAATGTATTCTACTCTTTTTATACATACACTCCACCATAATTAATCGATTTGACCTAATAAAATTTAGTGAGGTGGTTATTTTACCTCAATTTTACATTTTTCTAAAAATCTAAAAATGTTATATTCACATGAAATAATGAAATTCTTAATGTTTAATAATATTCTATCCCCTTTAAGGGATTAACATCATTATACATCACTATGGAAGTTCTTCATCAAGGGGAAACACAACTATATCTATCTTATATCACTTTAATTGATGAAAAGATTCATCTATAACTATATTATTAAAAACTCTCCAAGTTTTATAGATATCAAAACATTTATCTCCTCTACAAGAATCACCAGAAATTCATTTCATTTAAAAAACAAAATAATAGGGTATAAAGTAGAGGCACATTGCTACTTGGTGGGAGAAACAATGTATGGGTTTTATTCTCAACGAAAACACTTATTTCTATACAATGAAAGATTTAGAATAACAATTCATTCTTATAATTCATAATTTCATGGAATGAGTCTTAATAGGTTTCATGAACACCTTTCCTTTCTCAAATATATCCATATATTTGGTCTAATTATTAATATGATAAATCAAATCACATACCTTTCTTGATTCTTGTTTCATCTCCATTGGATTACCTATTTGGGTTGGAAACATTATCATAAAATATTCTAGGTTATATATAGGATTCTTCAACCTCACACACAGTATCTTGTGAGTTGTCATATTATCACACTTATAAAAAAGGTCATGAAATTTGGATCTTTCATGTGAATTTTATTTTTTACATTTAATACATAAACTGTCTTGTGGTTTCTTCAACCATCCCTTTTGACACAAACTACTTTGACTAAAATAGATGCACCTACTTCCAAATGTATGATACTAATTATTTCACGTTGTCTTTGTCACAAACCAGCATTGGTCCACCCAACCTGGAACTCGATCTAACTTGTAGTATATCATCATGCACAACTACCGATATTATAAGTCTACTAACAAGATGTGATGGCCTAAAAGGTTATCTTGTAGATACCAAGAACTCAGGGTAGAGTTAAATTACAGTATAAATAAATTAAACACATACACAATAGTGAATACAATATTTCATTTAAATGAATAAATGAAAAAAACTATAATAATGAGAATGTGGCATATAGGCTCAAGGAAAAAAATTAAAAATACCAATCACACACTAAGTCAAAAACAAAAATTGATTTAAATAAATACAAGGGGTTCTACATATACTCAAATCCAAACCACATACATGGTCTCTGTGATTGTTGAGCTGATCCATCTAAATCCAAATAACCCAAATGAGATGCTTTACTCAATCATTTAATACTAGGACTCTTCCCTATTCAATATCCCAAGATAACTTTGATAGAATACATAAGTTCTACATTCATGCCAAGATATCCATTAAGAGGGTAAGAAAACATATCAGTAGGATACCCCCAATGGAGTTCATATCATTATTTTCCTAACATGTGCATGAAACAAGTGATATTCCCATCCTAGATGAATAAGGATTACTAGAATAAAATTAAACAAAAGATATAAATTAAAAAAAGGATAAAAAGTGAAAAAATAAATTTTTGGATTTATCCTGAAATCTGAGGTAAATATAACCTCAATGTGGAATAATCCAAAGGAATTATAGAATGTGGATCGTGTAGCTGGAACATCAAGTGTTTTTATCTGATGAAGAAGAATCTAAAAAATTCTAATGCTTGGACAAACAAAAATGTTAGACCCTAGGATCCCTAACATGGTATCTATGAAAATTAATCACATAATTTGGGCTCTAGGTATCCAATGGTATGTTACAAACTAATGTTAGGAACTTCAATAACCATGGGAGAACCCTACCCATGTCTCAAAATCATCACCAATCTAATTGGGCTATGACCAAAATATTATCCGAATACTACCTCATGACACCCAAATTCAAAAACAGGGAATAGAGAGTGTAATAGACTAGATATTACACAACCCCTATCCATAGTGAAAAGAAAAAATGTGGGGGGATCACTCATCTAGATGGTCTATTACCACCATAGAACCACATAACAATAACTATCAAATATAGAAGAGAATATAAATTAATATTAGGGACAATTTCTATTTTAGTAATTTCTTAAAGGTATCCTCTCTCATATAGTCTTAAAAAAGATCACATTAAACCTCCAATCCCTGTCTCAAAACCCAGTTTAGCTAACACTAGAAATTTCCATGTAGTACAACTAAAACCATCATTCAATGACTTCAAATCCAAAAAATAAGAAGTGCCCTCCATGGTCCATAAAACCAGATCTCAGGAAGGACACCCTATAGGGGGGTCCCCATAAAAGACCCATCATTGGGCTAAGTAAACCAAATAGGGACCATAGCTTTCCCCCCAAACCCCAACCTATAGATTACTACACCAATTAGGGATACCTTAAATTTAACCTCGCTAATAAGGTATTTCCTCAAACATGTCCCACAAAACAATCTCAAACTCTAATCAACAACACCCAAATATAGCTAACAACCCACAATGCCATCTTATTCATAAATATCCTACCATTATTATCCTCAAGTGACCATATATAAACCCGAATAAACCAAATAATAATTCTCATTCAAGATAACATTGATTCTAAAACCCTGTATCCATCCATAGAAGCACATATGATGTGACCTAAAATCCCCAAACAAGGTGATCAAGTAGAAAACCCCCTCAACCAGGCATTACAGCTTACAACCCAACCCCCAAGAGTATTATAGATCAAAAACATCAAAGGAATCATCTTGGAAAACTATCATAGTCTAGAAAAACATTAAGGCATCCTCTTAAAACAATAAGTATTCATCAATCATGATCTATATGAAAACAAATCTCAGAATGGATTCATCTTATGTCTGAATATGAACCCATGGTAAAAAAACTGAATGTCTCTTTAAGGAAAAAGTACATGTTTTATACTTCTGACTACATAGATTGTACTCTCAAATGTTCAACTAGACCTGAACTTATACATGTCTAGGGCACACCTAGGGTCTGACCATGTACTAGAACACTCATAGGACATACATATGGATTGAGCCTACACTATTATATGACAGTGTCATACATGGGATCTGTTGATAGACTATTACACAGCCATGTACCTCTTACATTTTGTTTCTACCAAAGTACTTCACCACATGGGCATGTAATACTAAATGACTTGTGCACCGAGTACAAGATTTTTAGTCACAAAAATCCCCCTTCCCAGGTACTCAGCTACATGGCCAAGTACTACTACATGGTGTGTACTAAGAGTAAATTTCATGTAGTTTCAAAAAATTCATCTTCCTAAATACATAAACTCATTGCCAAGTACTAACACACAGTGTGTATTAAACTACAATATGTTTATTTATAAAAACTTTATATTCTAAAAATATGAAGAATAAAGGGCATGTTTTGTTGAAACCACAGACAATATGATCAGGATTTTCAAAAGGGAAACCCCTACAAACCACATGAAACATCCTAATTTCTATCAAAGAACACCAGATTGAGCCTCTAGGGGTCTCTAATAACCCCAAAGAAGATTAAAACTTTTAAAAAATAAATCTATGGTTATTTAATGTAAATCATTAAATGGTCCTGCATCCAGGTTGAAACTTCCAAATTTTTGAACTGATGTATGTTCTATAGTTTTCACATGATGATCCAGCTCCTCCTGTGCTCCACAATGACACCTCACTCCCCCTCTCTCCCTCCCCCTTAACCGCTAATTCTCCTTTCCATCCATGAAAAAGGAAAGACCAAATTTGTGTGTGTGTGTGTCAGGAGTTTATCTAAGATGAAAATGGGAATGAAGATAAAAGAAAATGAAACACTGAAAAATAGAAAAAAATAGAATTAGGAAAAAAAGGAAAAGGGGATCGGACCTGGGCCAAGAGCATGATGCAAGGTTTTGCCTCAACCAGATAAAACCCCCATTTTGGACTCAATAATAAATTTTTAATTAGAATATGATGCCTCAAACATAATGTATCATTGAAAAAAATAAGCATGGATATATAATAATTAATCAAATAAATAAATAATTTTTATTTCACCAAAATTTAAACTGCTTGAAAATCCACTAAACTTTTACCCTTGGGTAAAGAATTTATTATTTGACAGATGGAGTGCTCAAAAAATTATCTGAGATCAAATTATAGGATAAATTACCAATTTTCTACAAAAAAAATCTTGGTAGAAAAATTTGAAATTCCCAGATTTTTTTTCAAACCATTATAAAGTGGTTAAGGATAGTCTATGGTATTTTTCATGGTTGGGTAGTGATTCTTATAATTCCTAAATCAATTATTAGTATATCTCTTCATTATTTTGTGATTAATATTACCTAATAAGTTGAAATTGTGGTATATTATTTAAGGATTGTTGAAATAAATATGTACTTAGTTATTCTATGTATTTTAAAATGAAATAATAATTTATCCCATCTAAATAATGTTTAAGGGGTGATCGATATAAAGTTAGAATTCTCCCCATGGAGCCTAATAATTAATGTTGTGACCACAGAGCACTTCACCATTAATGAATCCCAAACAAAGAGAACCAATTAATGTAGGGATTGATTAAATTCATGAAACATGGATCATGATATGAAAAAAATATTGGATAATAATCTATATCTTGAGGACTAAAATTGTTTCATTCTAGGAGTTAATATAATGCATTCCTGGACTATATAAAATTCAAATCAAAGTTCATAAGTGTGTTTTGGGTGGAACTGATGGAATTTACACTATGATAATAAAACTATAAAATGGATAACACTAGTGGAATTCATAACCTTGATTCCAAACGTCCTATGAAAGATTTCAAAGTGTGTAATAATGATTCACATCATGAAACTCGATGTCATGAAGCAACCACATACTCAAATAATTTAGTATAATTCATCCACATGGAGAAATAGTGCAATATTGGTCTAGTCATCCTTTTTAAACACATATAATATTTTCCATTATTTTTGGAGAATTTTTTTATACAACATAGTTTATTTGGAAGTAACGTTATTGAAGAAGTTCAAACAGAGCCTAAAAAGAAGCCACAATATTTTGAATCGTTACTAAATCTACTATGTTATGGTGTACTTGGTCAATATTCATAGAATAAGATGTCTTATTCAATCCTATAAATATATTTATCCATGATATTTTTGGGGAGATTTATTATTCAAAAAATGAATTATCATGTCATTTTATAATGGTATATGCTATTCCACAACTCTATTGAGGTTTGATATATGAATGATAGTGTAGAAGGATTAACACCTAGATGCCGAATATAACATTGTGATGGTAGATTTCAATTTAAAGAATGATATGACCAATCGTGTGGGGATGCATATTTTTATTGAGCCTCTTAAAATTATCTAATTCCTTTGGATTTGTTTAATGATTTTTTTCATTCGTGTACTTTTATTAAATCTCTACATCAATTCATCTAAGGTAATCTCATTTTATATTTTTTCTTAATTTTGTTTCAATTTAAATTTCTAAGATGATTTCAAAGGATGATTTTTTTGGGATGGAACTATTTTCCATTAAGTGTGGATATTCACTTACATGTTGAGGGATTTAGAGTTGACGAAGTAGAGTGTTAATGCTTTATTAATCTCATTAATATAAGATCATGTCAATTATGATTTTTTTGGAACATATTATTGTCTTATCCCTTCACATGAATGTTATCAATAAGAGGGTCAAGGGAGGAGATCAAAATCTATTGAACTAATTATCTCAAAAAAAATAGTTTGCATAAATTTTATGCAATTATAGTTGAGCTAAATGCATTTAGAATTTATGGATTTCCTTGACTATGGGATTTACACCAGTTTAGATTGAATCAACTGATTTAAACAATAGAATATGGTAATCCATGGAATAAGTTTTATCTATTTAGACTGACAGGTTGATGAATTATAGAGGTATCATCATTTAGAACTAACTTTCATGTTCCCATAATTTAACCAATTGTGTTTAATCTATAATATCTGAGACTTTATTTAGCATAATCCTTTAAACAAATATGTTTTAGATTCAGTAATATAATTCAAAAACATTTATGACTCCCAATTTAATCTCTTCATGGGATAATATCAAACTTCTCTTACATCACACTCTTGTAGAAAGTGAAGGATTGGGTAGAATATAATTTTATAGACTAATGACTATGCATAGAAATATAATGATACGTTGATGGTATTTTTGTTTATGGAATAATATTCAGTGAGCGATGGTGAACATTGAAGTTTAAATTTTTTTATTGAATCATCATTTTCTTACCTAATTTTTTAATTTTTTTACATGAATGGATGTGTTATTTCTTTTATTGTGGGATAACTAGTGTATGAACTAAACTATAACCACTCAATCAATGAGCATGGATGTTTATGATACACTTATGTTTGGATCGAGGATCAATATTTACATTTTCCTTCACTATATAGATTTTATATAAGTTCTGTAAAATTATGCTTCACCAAACGAATTTATTACATATTTCATCCATATAAAATAGTATATGGAATAAAAAATGATTCCTAAAGAAAAATCCATCTTGAATTATGGATATATATATATATGGATTATCCTTGAGGATTATTATTCAACAACTTCAGATGAAAAAATTTGAGATCATTCCCATATTAATTTGGATGTCTAAAGTTCGAGGGTAGTATATCATATTACAAAGAAAAGACCCATACAATTGCCTCTCTAATTTTATTGAAATCCAAAACACATTTTCATAAAATTGTGTCTTTAGATATTATCATGATGTCGATGTTATAATTTTGACTTTTCTATAGAAAAAAATTATTGCATGAGGAGTAATCCATTTAGATTGATATTATTGTGGGATGAGATCTCCAAGAAGATCCGTGATAAATATTATCCTCCAATACAGACATGGAATCTTTTGAGCGATATGTAGAATTTTTCTATGATTAATGGGGAATCTTCTTGGGAGATCTTATATATGTTCACGAAATTTTTTAGATGGTTATTACACTATAGGGTTAACATGTACATATATCTATATACATTATAGTATGGATTATAGGTTGATGTTAGGCCTTGATGAATGACATAACTAATAGAGGATCATTGATGAAGACATAAACATTTAGTTGAGATAGCCTCGATGAACTCTCCCATCATTATACCATATTTCAATCAAATAGAGGACCACCAAATATAATATTTTGATAAGTGGATGATACCACCCATTTTTCATTCATGAAGAGGCCCTAACAATGAATATATAGACATTTCTTTTTCCCCCACATCATTCATTACAACCGACATCAACCATTGAGGTGTAGTCTTGTGAGATGTGTGGTGGTTCACATGATTACTGGGAGTGTTGAGAAATTTAAGAGGATAACTATTACCTTTATTGTAACGTCATCAGTTTAAAATATAAGCCAATTTTTTTTACAATATCTACAATTAGCCTGTACCATTGGATACTTGATAATAATAAAAATATGGATGAAATAAATAGAAAATAGGCTAATATTTCTCATGAAATCAAGGGAAACCCCAATATTCACCTTTTAAAACCCCATTGGCCATTATTACTATTTCTACCCCTAGTTCACATCAATAGCCATGCTAACAATAATACCATCAATAATAGAAACCTTGAAAACAACAACATGTCAAGTCACATCAATCTAATCATGACAATATGATTTATAGTTTTATCTAAAAAGTATATCAGTGTAATAAGACCCAATAATATGATATGATGAATCAAATTTCTACTATAAAAATCCTTGAGAATTAATTGTGGTATATTTTTTAGATTATCTCATTTCAATTAATTAGTACACAACATGTTGGCCCAGAAAAACATGCATGGGAAGGGTATAAAACATTAATCTTAGACATTGAATGAGATCTCAAATAATGGAAGACACGTCATACTGAGAAGAAAATGAAAATAAATAAAAAATATATGGGTAAAACGAAGGATTAATAGTAAAACCCTCAAAAATAAAGATATGGGAACAATGATAAGAATGGAGTAAGATATATTCGAGATATAAATTTAGACGAGAAGAAAGGAGGAGACACACCTCAATTTCACAACTTATAGAACTCCTGTCGCATTTCAAGAAAGGATGAGATAAGGTAAAGTAGTGTCTTATAAAAAAAATAAGTTATTTTAAACAGCTCCATATTTATATCCCTTTTAGGGTAGCCCTTTCAAAAATTCCATCATAATATTTTTTGTAAAAAATATTATCTAACAAGGGTAAATTGAATTATTTAATATTTATATCCCCTATTAAATGGTAATATATAATGGATCAAAGAAAACCCTCCTAAAAATATGATATACCTATGCAAGTTTTCCTTCTTGTGCACAATCTATTCTCACACTTTCTAAAACTCTCAATCTATCTTAGGTGACAGTGTTAATTTGTTGTTGATGAGTGTATTTCATAATTTGGGACTATAGAGAGTAAATAATACATGGGTATCACTATAATTCATTGAATACTTGATTAATTACCATCACACAATTATTGTGTATGTTCTTGTAAAATTAAGGAAAATTAATTTTTATGTGGATTTATTTATCATTGAGTTAGAGAAAGAATGATATATGACAATTATATTTGTGGATATTTCCTTTTCTCTAAGAATGTGTTGATTTATGTGAACCAAGGAAAGATTTTTTTTAAATTAGTAAGGAAAATATTTTATTCAATTTAGTAAGGGATGTTAAACAATAAAGAAATTCAAAAAAATTATAAGTTATTTTCACTAAGGAATAAATAAAAAGAGTGTGTTAACTATTTATTTTTCAAGAGAATTAATAAGTGGATGAATCATCACCACTAAGTCTATAAGTGGAAGAGGTGGATAAGATAAAATTCATCATTTATGAAATGGTATTCAATAAATATAAGTAACCTAAAGTTGAATACAACAACAATTTTGATTATTTGTAATTGACAAAACCATTTTCAATAGATTCATACATGAAGTTTATTCCATAAAATCCTAAATCCACTGACATTAGAGATAAATCCACATCCTTTTATTCTTTGATAATATATTTTGGGTAGCAAGAAAACCCTACTAGTATTAATTAATTCATATATAACTAATTATCATGAGTAAAAACTGCTTGTATTTTCTATAAATGAGAACCAAGATATCCCATGTGGTGTCACTAATATAAGGGAACCAACCCCATCATATGTATGGTAAATTTATTTTTATTGTATAGGGATATGTTGATATATAAACCATAGAAAATAATCACACCAACCATGAATTATGTGGTGAATAAGGAGGTAGTAAAGCTGTTGGATGCATGATTTATTATTCCAATCTCATATAGTGAATGGGTGAGTCCTCTACAAGTAGTGCATATTAAGGGAGGATTAAACATATAATATAATAATTAAAATAAGTTAAACACAAAAATAAAATTCATGTCCTTGATATTGTGTGTATTATAGTAGGATTAAAGGAGTCACTTGAAAATATCATTTCCACTTCCATTCAGTGTTTGGATGCTGGTGATATCATATGTGAATGAGTTTTATTATTTTTTCAATAGATATTACAGGTATAAAAAATCGTGTAATTCTCATCTAATTAATAAAAAACAACATTCGGTTCTCATATGGGCCTTTTTCCTATCTTCACATGTCATTGGGAATGGGTAATTTACTAAATAATTTCTTGTGATGCCCCTAACCTATATCACTATACAATATTCTGATCAGATTGGTTACACAGCCTCAAGAATGCCTCCACATATATGAGGGTCTTCCAATTTTGAGTGAGGGAGTATCAAGGTATTGTGGGGGACTATACCCTCTCATAAAATTATCAATAATATTGGAAATTATAAAAGTATCCTACATCCTAATATATAAATAAACATACAAACATGCACGATCCAATTAATGTATGCACATCCTAATTAATAATAAAATGAGTGTAGTGAAGATTTCAATATATTCGTACATAAAAACGATCCCTCATGGGTGTATCATATACAAAATAGTCCCATAGAAATCAAAATATAAAACTGATAGACTCCACCAAAAATGCTCTTGATTCTTGGCTCAATACCATTCTCCCGTACTCCACCCAAACTTAATAGATTATGCATCAATCATAGAGTTCCTAACCTTATCTTATCTATCAACCATGTGGCCATATCAAGTACCAATGATTGTAAAAAATGGGTGTGTGTATGACTTATTAGTCCACCAACAATAGAATCTAAAAACATATATATTAAGACTAAGTGCATACTACAATTCCAAGATGATAATTGGATTAAAGAAAAATAAATAAATACACAATACTGTCCACGATCGAGTTATATCTGGACACCTATGATAGCATATTCTAGCTAGAGTCGGTGATGAATCCTATGAACCTTAGTACCTTCTGGGGGAAATATTCTCATCACAAAAATATTGATACCACCTTGGGAAATATACCTATTTCATATCATGATAATATATCTGGAGAAATATAACTATCCCAAAACAAAAAAATACACCTAAAAAAATAAACCTTCCAATAACATGAAAGTCAGACCAAGGAAACACAATATATGGAACCATAGAAGAACCACCATAGGAGAAACCATCCTGGGAATATAATAGAGTCTCGCCTAGAAATAATATCCTAAAAATATATTTCATTTATCCACACAACATTTAATACATACCATTTTCCAAAACATAATTAAACTTTTATTAATTAAAACTCTATTTATGCAAAACCATTCCTGGTTTCACCTATCAATATAGGATTTTTGTTTTAATTGTTAACTTGTGATATATTATTCCATTATATCATCATTTCCAATTTCATTATTCACTAATACCCCAATTTAAAAGAAAAATATAACCATTTACAATTTCCAAAAATGTAATTCATTCCCCCATTCTTATTTCACCAATTAATTCATCGCATTAAATGTAAAACCCTTATAAAGAATCCTATTATGTTTTCATCCAATATAGAGTCATTATAAATTCAAAGGGTTGTTATTAAACTTAAAATTTCATGATTTAAACCTGTAACATAATTCTACCTTGAACATATGGTATGTCGGTTTGACCACACAACGAGATCACATTATAATTGAGAAGTAATTTAGTGATGTATTAAAGACAACTAATACTATTCTTGTTGAAAGATACTCAATCAACATCATCCATTTATTCATGATCAAATGAAAAGAATCATAAAATCAGAAAAACCCCCAAAACTAGCACATATATGGTGTAAGGTTGCATGATAGAAAAATAAAGTAAGAAAGTCAGAGAAAAAAAGATGAAATTACCTCTAGCTTATTATAAAAATATAGTAAAGTGATTCCATAAGTAAATAAGGGATAAAGAAACTTGTAAGGATGAAATAAAAATGGGAGGAATGAGGCATGCACATACTAGTTAATGGGTATATAACAACCCTACTCTTTATTACACACATAAACAGGATTCATTACATAAAAACACACTTATGAAAACTCTGAGGATATAGAGGTCTATTGTCATCAGAAATTAGGAACATTACATGAAAACTTAAGACATAAAATACAACATCTTTTTTGAAAACTTATTTTATATTACCACTGCATTCATTCATACATAGCATTGCATTAGATAACCTGAGGACATACATATGAAAATGGTGAGATATAAATCCTATTAAGGGGGTAAAATTGCATAAAATGAAGAGTGAAATACATGTTAGGAAATAGGAATATCAATAGATCATAATAGAAACTTGAAAATAAAGGCGTGGTATAGTGTGATTATCATAACGTAGAGATGTGGCAACAAAATGTAACTTTATATTAGAATGAGCCAAATATTATTTCCCATAGAGCATGAGTAAACCCTCATTTAACTTGAATAAATATGATTAAAACCTCATTGAACTTGAATTATCATTATTAAACCCTCATTACACATGGTGTATCATGATACAATTCTTTACCCAATGCATTGGAGCACTATTAGGGTGAACCCTTCTTAATCATTTAATTTTATGCCTAAGTGTGCCAAGAAGATCATAAAACACAGATTCATTAAAAATTAAATTTTATTCCATGAATAAGAGATGTGTAATAACTAAATGTAATTCCTAAATCAATAATAAGAAGTTCATAAAGGGGAATACCCTTGATAGATAAATGGGTATGGTTTTCACTTACAAGATTATTTTGGCATGGGAAATTTTGCTGTAACTTTGATATTATAAAGATTTGTAATAGAAATAGTTAAATGGTTCGATGATAAATAAAGGTGTATCTCATAATTTATACATGAAATTTATAGTATGGGGGTCATGGAATATAATATCCTAACATATTTAATGTAATTTTGATGCATAATATAAAATAATTGCTTGAATGTAATTGAGGAGAGAAAAATCCCTTATGGAATTTCATCATGGTAATGGGTGCACATGGGAGCCATTAATGAGGGAGAAAGTGTTCTCTCTCATTAAAACAAAATTAGGGCACTATAGTGGACATTGGAAACCATACCCCATAATTTTTAAATAAATGGGAAAAACAATATAAGGAAACATGGAAATAAGTAAAGATCGAAGGAATGTTAGGATCCCTTACTTGGAAGTGTGATCCCAAAGGGGTGGGAGAGGCTTGAGAGAGGCTTATAGGGAGATTGGGGCATCTTAGAAGAGTTATATAAAGAGGTGTAAAGATTTTGGTAGATATCCAAATGGTTTTAGTGAATAGGAATGGGAGATTGAGTTGATTTGTATAGAAATTGAGAGGAGGATTCCTCAATATTTCACAAAAATAGGTTTTGGAATCTATATAATTTAATATTCAAAACAGGAAACCATACCATTTTATTTTCCCATGGTTTTTTTATAAAGGGGAGTAGAAAAAATTATTTTATAAGTCCTATGGTAGAATGTATTAAACTATTAGTCTAGCTTATGTAGTGGTGAGTCGCACTCTCTAGAAAAACATTTTAAACTGTTAAAATATTTTATATGTCTTGGAGGGACCACTAAGGCATTGTAAAATTAATCATACAATTCTAAAATAACATTATTTTAATGGAAAAACATATATTTTATGAATAATAATTTTATAGTATTTTATTACATTACTATTGTGCCATTATGAAGTAATAAAACACATTATATATTTAAATGGAATTTAATTTTTACCCAAAATTTCGACTTTCTCCAAAATTTATGAAAAATTCACTGTTAGATAATTTCAATGTACTGAATCCAAAAATAATATTCATTTTATCTGAATAATTTTTTAAATATGTGAATTTTCACTTTTAAAATAAAAACTAACTTTTATTTATAATTCATGTGCTTTGACAAAAACAGCTTTCAGACCTTAAAAAAAATTACAATTATATAAAAAGAATATGAGGATTTATATTTAATAAAAAGTAATCCAGTATTAATATTGTATTAAAATATTATTTAATAAAAAATCAGTTAATTCATAAAAATATATTTCTTAATTGAATATTACCAGAAAATAATATTTGTGATTTAAAAACCATTTACAAAGTATCAATAAGAAAATTAATGTATATTCATTATTCAATAAAACATAATGAATATAATCATAGTACAAGGTTTAGGTAACATAACACCTTGAAACACCCACATAATACCTAAGGGTATGGGGCGCGATGGTGACAAACTCTTGGGGTGGCTCAGATAACATCGCTCGAGTGGTAATCTTTATTAACCTCCACTTCTACATTAAAATATTCCATTCAAGATTAATGTGTTGAAGCTCATATTGGGATTGGTCTAGAGTGAATCCCAGTTATGCTACCTTATTTCGAATCTCCAACAAATGGGCTTTGTATTGAATAATTCTACTATATGAGGTCATCGCTTCATTTATCTGAGTAAATTAGATTTCTTGGGGAACTATATTTATAATAATCATGTGATCATTATTCAACAAATATATTAGATTTAATAACATTTAATAATAGTATTTAGAAATCCAAAAACATAAAAACATGGAATTTCATATGTTTTATATAACCATTTCACATTATAAGACAATTCATTAAAAAAAGAAAAAATTTCATTAATAAAAGTTTGTGTCATTACCGGGTAACCCTTCATCTCATTATAATACCTATTTATTTATTTAGTCAACAAAAATAAAAAAACTCATCTGAGACATGGTTCAAAGAATGACCATGTGGCTCACCTTTTGAATCCATCGAGGATGAATGACCTTGTCACATTCTAAGATTTTTACACCATAAATCCTTTCCATCGCATAAATAATGTCTAGAGTCTAAATCTCCTTACATATAATCCCATTTGTTCTTCTTTATATGCTTCATGTCTATTTATGACACCCAAAACACATAAAATAATGGTAAATACATAACATTTTCTAAATATTTTATGAAATAGTATATTGAAAAAGGTTATGGTTTTACATTTCTATATTTGTATAACACATATCATTCATTAGTAGAAGAATAATACTTATAAATATTCATGGAGGATTTATTAGTTTATGGTCATTCATTTGAAGTATGTTTCATTAATTTACAGCTAATATAGAAACTAGGTGAGGAAAATTATTGGTACTAAATGGGTAGAAGTTCCACACCATGGTATAAAGAGAAATAATTCAGGGACACAAAATATTATTGAAGGTAATTAAAGTGTATCCGATAAAAATCAAATACATAAAATATTATCATGAAATAATAATTAGTAATGTGATATAAATATTTTGTTAACATGTGGGATTCAACTACCATTTTGTTATTTTTTAAAACAACTATTCCATTCAAAAATCATTTTTCAAGTAAATTTCCATTTTATTTTGATGATTCTTATAATGAGTCCCTTTTTAGTTTGAAGGAAAATATGATGGACATCCCAATAATACAATATCTATATTTAGAAAATTATTTTGAGCTTATGTGTGATGAAAGTTATGTCACATTGGGAGAGGTCCTGGGAAATTGGGTCAGTCACATATTTCATCCCATCAATTGTGTTACTCACACACCCAATGATGTAAAGATAAAGTATAACACTATAGAGAAGGAACATCCAGTTTTTGTTTTTATATTTGATAATTAAAGATATTATATTTTTCATTCTAAAGTAGTTGTTCAGACTAACCGTGAAATGTTAAGAAACTTATTGAAAAAAAGGAGTCCAATATAATACTTATTCAATGGATCATGATACTATATGATTTTCACTTTCTCATAAATGAAAATCATGTCTCAAGGAATGTGGTAGTTAACCAGCTATCAAGACTCTAGCTACCACATGGTGAAGAAGAGTATAACTATGATATTCTTGTTGAGTTTCTAGATGATACTCTATTTTATATTTATTTTTTGGATAAGAATATGTTCATTGATAGAGAAAATTACTTATACTATGAGAGTATTTACCCTTAATTATTTTAATAGTAAAATTTGTTTTTTTAAATCTATCTCCCAATTTTTTGGATGATTTTATGAATTTCAATCAATGGGGAGATAACTTTATATGATAGTGTGTTACAAAATTACAAATAGATTGAGTGATTGAAATTTTTTCAATCCTCACCTAAATTCATACATCATGGGAAAATAACAGTGTCCAAGATATTATATTGTGGAATATTTTGGCCAACACTTTATATAGATGGTTGGAAGTTTTTGAAAATATTTGATCCTTATTAAAGGACCAGAAAACTGAAAGAATATATAGGATATAGAAATAACTAATTCTTGGTGTTTAGGTATTTTATGTATACGACATAGATCTTATGTCCCCTTACTAATATTCATTGGGAACATATATATTCTACTATTTTTTGGATACATACTTAAATGGAAGGAAGTGGAAGAATCCTCAGTAAACATAAATACAATGTTCACGCTATTTTTATAGAATAAAAGTATTGCATTGTATAGAATTATATGATTTTTAATTTATTATTATGGTACTCACATAAATTGCTACTTTAATCCATAATTTCATAATATGTATGATGTTAGATACAACATTTATATCTTTATTTCACAAATTTATCTTTGATGAGATACACTAAAATTCATGATACCTATAAATTATATTATTACAAGTGATTTAAAGAAATTACACATCGTGTAAATTGTTGTGATGGATTTCAAAGACCCAAATCTAACATATCATTGATTTTTTATAGAATATATGAAATAAGACCCAACCCAGACCATATTTAGACCAATTATTAATGATTTACATTAATACGAGAGATTATCTAGAGATTATAAACATAGTGCTATCCAGGTTCCATTAAAAGCGATCTACAAGAACAAATGTTGTAGAAAAAAAGATGCATTGTGTAGGGACCTCCCTAAGTTCATCACCATTTTCATTATTATTTACTTTTATTTTCTCATTCCCTCTATTTCTCTCATCACTAGGATGAGTGTCTAAACCCTCATTGTTTTAGGTTTATGAAATAGATATGAGAATATGCGTTGGATTAATTTCATATTATTTTATTCATGAATTCTTCTTATCCACAATTCAATATTCTAGTTCAAATATATTTATTGTTATTTTATCAGGAACATTGATATTTGAATTAATGTGGAACATTAAAATTGTGCAACTAACAAACCTAAAGTAGGTAAGACCATTGTTGATATTTAGGGGAAATCATGTTTAAATATGGTGTTGAGACAAAATTTATTCAGTGAAACACAAAATTACTAGACTAATGTAAATTTGGGATTTCCACATCACAGAGGGGATACAATGACTATTGGATATTCATCCACTCCATGAACATTATTTTTCCTTCTTAATTCATCACTTTTTATTACATTTCAAATTATTTATTTTTCCTACCATAAAACAAAAAATAGATCAAATAATCCACATATTTTAAAATTCATAAATTAAATATAGAAATTAATAAATTTAATTACCACAAAATACATGAATGACAATAATAAAATCAAATACCCCCAAACATGAATTCATGATTATCATCAAGAATGAAATATCAACATATCACAAAGGATGTTCCCCTTACCATACATAAAATTTCAATTTCAATAAAATAATTAATCAAATTTAAAACAAAACTTTGAAGCATCACATAAGAAAATTATTCAACACATCAATTTTCAAAAAAAAAAAATCCACCAAGTATTTTACTTTTCTCCATTTAAATAACCTATTATTTTCAATCATCCATTTTCATTTTTTAATCCAATATTAATAAGAATGTCATTTTCCATTTACCTTGCTTTAATTTTTTCCACTCATCATCAAGGTATAATTATAAATATATTTAACAACATAAAGAGATACTTATATGACACCAATTGGTTTGAAAATATTTCTTATTGTTAGTAGATTTTAATTCAATCACCTAATATAGTTTTAATACTTTTCATACTAGGATATGAAGAATATCAATATATAAGAAAGAATAAATAATTACAGTTGGATTAATTGGAGGAGATAAGATGATATTCCTACCTAAATGACAATATTTAAGGAGAGGAGAAGACAATGGGATAGTATATGAATCACAAAAATAATCTTCACCCTTGGATAAAGGATACAGTCATTAACATATGTTTGAAATTATTTTTTGAAAAATTTAAGACATGGATTTCATGACCATTCATACTAGAAACATATTCTTATTTTGAGATGTGGAAATACAATGAGATAATGAGGAATCATTCAAAGTGAATAGACAAAATAAAAGGTGATGCATGGTGGAATTATAATAAATTTTTGTGCAATCATTGTTGTTTTATTGATGAAGTAGAATTGAAAGTCCATATTTGGACATTAAATGAAACACATATAGATAGGCAACCCATGAATGTTCTCTTGTAATCTTTCTGAATTCAAGTGAAATATAAAATTTCAAATAGAGTTAGAGACTCTAAAAAAACACTATTATTCTTTTCTGGATCATTACGGGGTTTGAATCCAAATAAGTTTAGTATTATGAGTGGTCATGGTAGGTCATAATATGATGATGAATATGATGTTGTGACTCTTATTAATTGAAATCATATTATGATGTGCAATTTCTTAAACTCTATAATGGAAAAATGGATGAAATTTGGATGGATTCTAAAGCTTCATCGAGTAACCATCGAATTATGTCCTAAGGATTTGAGTAATTTTTATAGACATGAATAAATTTTCCCTCTATGTGATAGAATGAACCACTTTATGACACATAATTAGAATAATGTATTAGTTTAGTCTAAAAAATGCAAATAAGGATTCACTTCAAAAATGAAATGTGTCAGGAAGTGGAATTTACTATATATATACCATAAAATTGATCGTATTTTGATTCATTCAATATTTATGAGGTGAAGTGATCTCCTCCACTATAAAATAGTTCAATAATTTTTAAATATTTTGTGATAACCCTAAATTCACATCATGGAACTTTATTTCACCTTTTCCTTAAGCCCCATTAATGGAAACCAATTATCTTTCTCATATCCCCACCATAGTCTAGCTCCCATGTAACAATCCAAAAAAACCTATTGTAGTGGTTTAGACATTTATCCCTGCATTATCTTCCCATGTATCATCTTTATATTACCTACAATTATCAACTATTCTCTCATCTTACAATATCCACCTTCTCTATATTTTAATTTCACCCAATAATAACTAGCCTACCTCTCAATATCCTTCATTCCCACCTCAAAATGCTTAGGTCCATCCCTCTATATCTTCATCTCCTCCACCATGACCCAAGTTAAACCCCTTTCTTGACAACCCAAGTCTAAGTGCCGACCTACCAAGATCTCATCTATGCCCTAAAAATGTTGATGAAACTCTACCCTATAACCATGTATTCACCATTACAATATCCCCATATATTCATCTTCTTCTTCATCCTTAGTTTATTCTACTTCCCAGCCTTTCATTAGGGGAGGATGACCTACTAATGTTTGTACACATTTTCTCATATTCACATACTAGATGATTTAGGAAATAAAATTCAAACACTAAATTAATCCCATCAGGAATAAAAAAATAGTATTCATGGAGGTTATTCATAAAATCAATTTGATGGTTGAGTTTTTTGAGTACCTTAAATACATGAACCTTTAGAACATTTTTTAGGTGAGGGGGATACATTTTGTGATATCTTTGAAAAATTATTTGGTACACTAGAGTTTAAAATTGATTAATGATTCATTCCAATTAGGCCGAATGTAATGGAGTTCCTCACTATGAGAGTTTGGGGTCAGGAAATCTGTATGAAGTGATACATTCTTTGCCTCTAAAGAACACATTAAATTTATCTTAGACACACAAAAAATTCATATAATAATTGGGTCAAGATAACTACTGTTTCTTAGAGTAATCATGACCCAAATATGACTAAGAAGATATATATTTAGAGTACAATACATAGGATTATACATAGGGGTCTAGCTCTTGTTTAATTAGATAATAGAGAATCTTAGAGAGTGTTTTGAGAATTTGAGGTGTTTCTATAGATCCCACTTTGTGTATGATTTGTATATTTTGTAAATGGTTGTAAATGGTGGTCAATAAAATATGAATATTTCATTGATTTCAATATGATGAAGAAGTTACAATGTTTACGGGGATTGGATAAAGTGATCATGTCTTATAATATGATGAAACACATAAATGGTTTGAAGATATTGTGTTTCAAAGGTGATATTTTTTAAAAAATATCTATTAATTAAATGAAATTGCATGTCAAACATAAATAATTCCTCTACTAACTCTGATGATTATTTAACAAGTTATAATTTCTATGTACTTGTGTCAATATTTTATGAAAACTATTCTTGTGATCACTTTAAGAAAATATAGGTATTTGTTTTCATGAATAATTATTTAATGAAGTTATTGTCAAAGATTATTTTATATTAATAAGAACCATGAAATATAATTATAATTACAAGAGGGTAATTTGAATATAAGGGAGTAGTTAAATGTATTTTCATTTTATACACATGAAATTATTCAAATTAATATTTTTTGTGTGATTTAAATAAAAATTAAGGACACCCCACAGACTATCTAGGCATAGGATCAACCTTCGTATTGTGGTACCCAAAGGTAAACCATACATAAGGGAGCTATCCTATGCCAGTTGATGGGTATAAGTGGTGATAATATAGTAGTATTTAATGTATGGTGTGTGTGGTCCCATGTATATGTTTTATAGGGTGTGCACCCATGTGAGGGTGTAGAGTTTGGGCAATTATGTCAGGGGATTGAATCCCATGGTGTGTGTTGTGTATACAGGTGCCGAACTCTGTGTCAGCTCAACTGGAAGTAGTCACCTGACTTTTTATTAAGTGGAGGTAGACTGAATGTTTTTTTAATGTTGGATGAAATCATGGGTATACTGTTCACCCATATTATAATTATATGGGCATAATTCATCCATCCAATCGGGTTCGTTCTAATGATCACAGATTCTATATATAGTCATCCTTATCCTCCTGACACATAAGGCAATTGACTCCATCCATTTGATGATAGTCCACCATTGATGATCATAAAATGACCTAATAATCATGTTTAGTGATTAAATAATGAAATATTGATCATTAGGCTGATACAATTTCCTGCTATGCTTTCTATTCAATGAAGATTTCAGAATAGTGGATTTAGATGAATGAAAATGAAGTGGTAGAGGGTGTTTTTTTCATCCATAGTATATGAAAAAGTACGATCATTGGAAGGATTATAGGATATTGTTTCATGTATGTGAGATGTTACAATATGAACAAATCATAAAAAATAAGACAATGAATATTGATGTAAATCATAATAGAATCCCAAATTTTAAAATATTTGAATTCCATGATCAATAGAGATATTGTTATCAGGATACATACAAGATATTTCTCAAACTTTATGTTAGTAGATACACAATCCTAAGGCATTGAACTTCTCCCTATATATACTAATGTAATGGGGGTGAAATTTTTTATTATGTTCTTGTATTTATATGATAAATTTTTTCTTTCATAAAATAGAGAATCTCTATAGTTCCTATTATGTGAATACAACAAGGTGATCTGTGAGACTACGTGGCTATTTGAAGAAAGTGAGTTATGTGATCCTCCTTGATTATAAGATGAAAACCAATGAACTTTTAATGTTAAGTATACCCTTAGACACGTGGCTTGTGTTAACACACTCTCATCCGGATTCTTGAAGATGAACTATTTTGTGAGCCAGTGCATGAGTGAATCCCTTTGAATAAGTTGCGTGAAAAATATTTAATGAAAGAGATCTGTGGATTCCCCACAAATTTTATACACACTCAAATGATTTCATGAATATTATGTTACATGTAGCATGTGTGCTTGCATGAAGCTCCTTGATGAGATCTAGAACACACTGTGATATATCATATATTTTTGTTCTACATGAAGTAGAATAAATAACACACAAATAGATTCATGAAAAAGTACATGCATGAAAAAACGTATACATATAATGGATAACCTATTTTGTTCAATGAATGAAGTTAATAAACCCTTGTGATTTAAATTTACATAAATAATCCAGTGAATTCTTTCATTTGATATATCACATACATGCATGATTCTTTATAACATTAAATATCAAATAATTATAATATATATATGTGAAAAGTATTTTCCTTGAAATAGGAAGTAGTTTCATGTTGTTTTACATGTTTGAATATAAGAAAAACAATAAATAGATTTTTATAGTGAAGTGTTCATACATGGTAATGAGTATGATAATTTATATATGAATTATAAACCTATATGCACATGAGAAGATAAATTTGTAATCTCTTGATCAAGGATTATTGTGTGTTGAGTTTTATAAGTTTTATAAGACTCATCAAAATTTATATACATGCACAAGATAATGTGACATGTTTAGTGTTGTGTAACTATTTTTTACTAACAATAATTTTTACTAATCGATTCTACACTCAATTGTTTGTATTTTGTATTGAGTAATTCATAGACATTTATTTTACAATACATTAATATCATTGATACTGAATAATAAAAAGAGTGTTCCTAACTATAAATTAAACATTTTTCAAGGTAGAATAATTATGGTGGTAATAATCTTAACTGAACATTCATTTTTTGATAATTATTAAAGAAGGTTGTGTTTCATTAATGAAAAAGAGAAAAATAACTAGTCTAGTCTATTTTTTAGGGAATAAAATGAAGTGGTGGTGACCAAGATAATAATTGAATGGTTATCATTTTATTTATAGAATATTCGTGAGATTATCCATCCAATAAACATTCATATTATTGTGAATGATTTTATAATAAGAAGAGATTTGGGACTATTTCCATGTAAGTAACAAGTGAAGAAGTGTAATTTCCCAGAAATATAGTAAAAATCCAAGAGGTCTCAATAAGTGTAGAAATTTCTTAGTGTTACAAATATTTAATAATGAGAAGGATGTCATCTAGAGGAATTATAAAGAATGATCCATAATACCTAAAACATACATTCTAAATTGATTATAGTGAATTCAAGTGAATGGTATTCTCTACATTTTTTAACTACATTTAGTGGATTATTTTCTACTGGTGTGATGGTTGTATTTTTTCCATACCATTCAAAGGACTAGATACTCTAATGTAGAAGAGAACATTTTAAAATCATTGTGTGATATTATTTACTTATTTCATATACATTCATGGGATAAAATAAGAATACTAAGAGAATCAAAATCCTAATAAGTCTAAAAGTTAAAATAGATAAAAATTTAAATTTATAAAAAGGTCCCAATACTGATTAACCCATAAGTTTTTCCATATCTCAAAGTGGACCTCTAAATTATTATTAGAGTGTAGGTTCACCACTATTAGATTATCTACATTACATTTTTTTGATGATTTGAGTGTCTTTCCAATGTTAATAATGATGGTTTGTTTTGGTGGAGTTTCATTTATTTCTATGAATAATTATAATTCAGAATTGACCGTGATAAATATAACATAGAAATATTAAAAAAATATTAAGAAGATATCCCTCTTGTCTACTGAATAGAATGTATTAGTATCTCTATCCCTTGGAAACAATAAAGCCATATAAGTCATGTAAAGTAAATAGAAGGTTGATTATGTATCCACCAATGAGATATGCAGTCTCTCTAACATAATTGATCAACATGTATATTTTCGTTCCTTTTAAAACACTTCTTTAGAAGATTCTAGAAGAAGTGGAAAAGACGATCAATATAAAACCCTTCAAAATATATCAGTTGATTTATTAAGAGATATACTGATTTTTTTCTCAAAAAATATCCCTTGATTATGGTTTATTTAAATGTATTCAAGATAATATTAGACATATTGAGGAAGAAACTGATATTAGGGGAAAGGTATTACACGAAAATAAATTATTAAATGTTTAAATCTCTCCCGGTATGCTTAAACCATTGATACATCAAATGGAAAACATGAAATATGTTCCATGAAATGGCTTAATAAAGATGAAGTGAAAGAGGAAGTTTAGAAGAATCCACAAGAAAATACCAATTCACCAGAATAAAAGTTTAATAATAGAACTGAGGTTAAGTGATTTTAATTATAATAACAATAGAATAAGATTAAGTAAATTCATAATTTGATTCCAAATAAATTTAAGTTTCATTAAGATGAAGTATAAATAATGACGAAGGATTTTGAATGGAATATAATTATTATTGATGATCATAAAATCATCCTCAATATGAAATATCTAGAATTGTATGTTCATTTTAAAAATCATGAGAAAAAAATAGAGTCTTTATAAAATATGGAGTCATATGATGCTACTACTCAATGGTCACTAGATGATACTATAGATAAAATTACTCTACTGTGTGATAAGAATATCAAGAAATTTTTTGATTATCTATATCATACAATTGTGAATAAATATTTACCATCAATACCAACTTGTAATAATTTGTCTAATCTTATTATCATGAATATTTAATCTTGTGAAACAAAATTTGTATATGTATGGATTAATAAATGTTATGAAAGGCCTACCACCCTAACTAGGGTGGATAGAAAAAATATTGTGGATATTGGTTCCCCATAATGAGAGCAAAAATTCATTTATAATAACTAACAACCTTATACAATAGATATTAATGAAAAATATATGTTTTTAAATGTTGGTGTTACAAATAATTTGGTAGTTGTGAATCTGATTGTTTGTACAATCCATCAAATGAAAAAAGCACAAAGGAAACCCATTTTAAGGGGGAACAATCTAGAGAGGAAGAATAAAATATCATAGCTTAAGAAAATAAATTTTTTGAAATCTTATTTGAAAAATATGAAAATATTTATGATGTATTAAATAGTAATTGTAAAAATGTTGGTACATTCTTATCTCAATATGTACCTAAATCTGATGAGAAAATAAGACTATAGAATATAGCATCGAGTGAAAAAAAATCCATCAGAAGAAATAAAAATTATGTTGTAAATAAAATTTTTACCAATAAGATTTAATTTAGTAATTTTAAGAAGTTGTTGGATTTCAAATCCAATAAATAGAAAAGACATTCATCCAAAAGAACTAATATGATGTTGACACTTAGAATAACCTATGAGGAAGATCCAAACATACAGTAATAGTTCCTAACGAATGATAGTCTTCTAGAAAGATTATTTGTAAAGAATTATGAAAATTTAATATGAATAAGATAGGAATAGTTCAAAAGGAAATGAAAAGATAATATATATTAATAATTATGTTCTATGTGTGGGGTGAAAAATGGTGGTCATATTGTTAGACATATTTTTTCAATTATTCCATCATATGAAGAATTATTTAAGAAGGTGAATGTTGCACTTGGGGATAAAAATAATATAAAATCTACTGAATAAATAAGTTTCACACAAAAAGTCATTTAATCCGTGATAATATCCACACAACCTCAATCAAAATTGAATATCAAAAGTTCCACTGTGACGAATAAAGTAAATGTTGAAACCTGGTTGTGAAAACCCTCTAGAACATTCTTCTCACATTGATAGAGAAATGATCATCCATATTACTCCCATAAATCGTTATGTATGTTATTTATGCTTGTAATTTATGGAATTTAGGTTTAAGTAAGTTATCAATGGAAGAACATAAGAATTAATAAGTTTTATCAATTATTAACTGTTAAGCTAAAGAAGTAACCATCCCTGAATGATTCCTCATTTGGTATTCAAATAAAACTACTGTAGAGGATAATATTTGATAAATTTGTAGATTGTAACACAATATTATTTATAACATGTATAAATAAGATATCAACCTTATTTAATCTTATATTAGATACTCTGAAGACTATGTATTAATGAAGATCATCCTTGTTGAAGTTGTTAATGTTTTCTAGGACAACCCTGATTTTTATTACACACTTAAGCATTATTTATTACATAAACTATTCACTTGATACAATATTGAAGATAAAGACGTATAGTGTCCTTGGGGCTTACGAACATTACATAACGACGTAAAAAATGAAACACAATATCTTTATTGAAAACTATGTTTACAAGACAACTACATTCCCTCGTAATTCGCATTGCATGGGATAGCCAAAGAACATGCATAAGAAAAGGGAAAGATATAAAGCCCATTAACAGAGTAAAAAATTCCCAACATTAAGAATAAAATATATGTTAGTCAATAGGCATATCTATGGATCATATAAGGAACATGAACATAAAGGCATTAAAAATCATCATTATCACAACATGGAAATGTGGTAAAAACACTTAAAATGGAATCAACATGAGGCAAGGCTCATTGAACATGGAGAATGAGTAAACCCTCATTTCACTTGAATTATTATGAGTAAACCCCCATTTCACATGACGTATCGTCATAGTAATCATTACCAAATTTATTGGAGCACTTTTAGGGCCCACCTTCCATAAGCATTTCATTTCAAGAATAAGTGTGCCACATAGATCATATAAAATTGATTCATTAAAGATCATAATCTATTCCATGGTAAAGGAATGTGGAATTCATACATGAAAATCAACAATAAATATGTGATCATGCATAAAGGTGAATACCCTTAATATGGAAATCAGAATGGTATTCACGACACAATGACTTTGGCTTGGAAAATCATGGTGCAATTCCAACAGCATAACGACATGACATAAGAACTCAAAAAACGGTTGTTGAGAGAGAAAGGGGATTATTATCATATGTACATGAAATGTAAAGTAATGGGGTCATATAGATACATTTCGAAACAAATTTATTGTAATTTAGATTAATAATGAAATAGAATTGCCTAAATGTAAATGGGAAAAGAGAAATTCATAGAGGAATTTCAACATTGAAACAAGTGTACATGAGAGGAATTAATGAGATAGAAATGGGTATATCATCATTAAAAAAAATAATGGGTAGTTTGGTAATGGTCATGAACCATACCCCAACATTTACAATATAAAATAAAAGAGAATAACAATATTAGGAAACATTGAAAAAAATGAGAAATGAAGGAATCCCTTACATGGAAGTGTGATCCCAATGGTCTGCGAGAGGCCTGAGAGAGTCATATTGAGAGATTGGGGAACCATTGAAGGATTTTATAGGGATGAAGGTAGATTTTGGAAAAAATCCAAATGATTTTATTGAAGAGGAAGTGGGATCTTGGGTGGGTTTAGATAGGAAACGAGAGGGAATTCTTTATTATTTAGGTTTTGGGCCCCACACATTAAATTTATCAAAACCACAAACCAGCCCATGGTTTCTGCCCATGGTTTTTCCTAAAGGGGAGTGGGAAAAAGTATTTTAAACGTCCAATTTCCTAACTTTATAAAATATTATTCTTTCTTATATGGAGGTGAGTCACACTCTCAAGTAAATCATTTTGAAAAGATAAAATGTTTTATATGTTTTGGATGGTCCACTAAGGATTTGTAAAATAAATCAAGTAAAACTAAAATCACATTATTGTAATGGTAACAAATATATTTTCTGAAGATAATATTTATATAATTTTTTTACATCACTATTGGGTAATTGTGATGTTATAAAATACATTATATATTTCAATGAAATTTAATTTCTACCAAAAAATTCAACTGTCTTAGAAAATTATGAAAAATTTACCTTTGGATAATTTCAATGTCCTGATTCCAAAAATAATATTCATTTTATAAAAATAATTTTTTAAATATGCTATTTTTACTTTTAATATAAATATAGACATTTATCGAAAATTCATGGGTTTTGATAAAAACGACTTTCAAAACTAAATAAACATAATTATTGTATTCATAAAAATTATATGATCATTTATATTTAATAAAAAGTAATTTAGTAATAATATTTTATTAAAATATTTTTAATTCAAGAAAAATCCATTAATCCATCAAAATAGATTTCTTAATTGAATATGAACTAAAAAATTCTATTTTTTTCTCATTTTTTTGTACAAAGTAACAATAATAATGTGAATTTATATTCTCTATAAAAAATGTACATAACCATAGTGATAGAGTCTTGTCACATAACCCCTAATAACACCTACATAATACCAAAGGGTAAGGTGTGAGATGGTGACAGACTCTTGGGGTGGCTTGGATAACATCACTCGGGTGGTAATCTCTATAAACTCCCACTTCTACCGTAGGCGGTTTTGAAGATCTTCTTGGGTTCATTCAAGAGTGAAGCCCAGTGAATCCACCACCTTTCCAAGCTCTGACAAATGTTCTTAGTATAGGGTAGTCTACTGGATTAGTCCATTACTTCCTTTGTCTCTCTAAATTGGATTTGTTAAAGCCATATATGTATACTAATCATGTGATCCCTGTTTAACAGCTATATTAGAAACAGTCACAATTTTTTATGGTATTTTAAAATATAGAAACATAATCCAATGAAAGGCATATGGTATATAAACATTTTACATAATAATACATATAATTTGATCAAGTCGAATTTCGATTTATAAAATATTGGTTCGTTACAATCCCCCCCCCCCCTTTAGAAATTTCACCTTCAAAATTTTCTTTTACATGCTATGACGAATATAAGTGAGGGTACTTCTCATTCATCTCTTCAATGAGGTCTTCAGTCTTTCCTATTAGCATTCCCTTTAGGTAAAAAGTGTCCATTCATCACAATGGTACTTTAGGGTTTTTTAAAAATCATATACTTCATTTTCCCATAAACTCCTCATCCATCCTGGATTATATTGATTGAAGCATCAATGTGTCATAAAAAAGGGTTTTCTTATATATAATTTTGATACATCATCATGAAAATGTTTTTTATAAAAAGGTATTACTTATTCATCTTCAAATATTTGAAAATACAGTTTTGGTATATCTGTTTTTGTATATCCCAAAAGATATAAATCTACAATTTGATACATAATGGTAGCTCAAGGGTCTCCCTCTTTTACAGCATCTAGAAAATCATTTATTGTGTTATAATTTTGAAATAATGTGAATAATTTGAAAAGTTGTTGATGTTACTTCCCATCCTTGTCATGGTAAATAATTTGAGAGTGGATGATTATCCAATAGATGGTATATCATCCATGAACGATTAGTGAAATTATAAAGGTATTGGATCCCTCATAAAGTTGTTTTCATGTAACCCAGATATTTGAAAATGATTCAATGTGATCTAGGCATGACTTCTAGATAATCGTTCCAATTAGTTCTTCAGGGAGAGAAATAAGAGTTGTTTATGATCATCCTCATTCCTTGTTTTATCTATGAAAAATAAAATATAATTAGGGGGATTGAATAAATTTCAAAAATAATGGAAAAACAACAGGACATAGAATGATAAACTTTTATCTAAAGATTTTATCATAAAATGTGATGCTGTATGATTTTATTTAGGTTATCCATGATCTATTTCAGAACATATATTCTTAGGGGAATTTTTTATTCCTTTAATAAAAGTTTTTACTAATATTATTAAATTACAAAAACATATCCCCCGGGAGTGTCGTAACAAAGAGTGTAGCAAGGCCCATTGTTGTTTTCTGTGATACCTTGTGTAAATCCCACATCTCATTATCAGAGTTTTCACTCATAGGTATATCTGTGCCAAAGCCTCCTCTACCTTCTCGTATCTAGACAGGGATGTTTTTTTAAAATAAAACACTTTCTCAATACTCACCAAAATCTAGGGATGTTTTTATTATTCTTAGTATTATCCATATGTCATTTACTAGGGGTTTGTAATCCTAATCCCCAAAAAACCTATACAATAATACCAACTATAACAAGCCCACTTTTTATTACACACTTAAACATGATTTATTACATAAAATCCTCACTTGATAAATCATGGAATGTCTAGAGGTATCGTGTCTTTGGGGCTTAGGAACATTACATAACAACTTAAAACATGAAATAAAACATCTTTTACATGACCTCTAGATTACCTATAAATAAACATTGCATGGGATAATAAGAGGACTTGAATAAGAAAATAGTGATAATGAAAGCCTAGTAAGGGAGTAAAAAAATTAATAACATTAAGAATACAATACATTTACGAAAGCAGGCATATCAAAAGTTCATTAAAGAAACATGAACATGGAGTCATGATAAAGCATGATTATCACAACCTAGAAATGTGGCAAGAACACTTAACATGGCATTAGCATGAGTCAAGGATCTTTGCACCTGAAAAACGAGTAAACCCTCATTACACTTGAATTATAATGAGTAAATCCTTATTTTAATTGACCTATCATGATAATAATCTTTACCAAATCCATTGGATCACTGTCAGGGTGCACCCTTAAACAATTCATTTCATGCATTAGTGTGCCACATTGATCATATAACAAGATTTCAGTAATGATAATAATTTATTACATGATAAAGGAATTCTAAATTCATACTTGAAACTCTATAATCAATATGTAAACATTCATAATGGTTAATAACCTTGATTGATAAATGGGCATGGTAATCACGACACAAGGACTTTGGCTTGGAAAATCGGGGTGCAATTTCTACAGCATAATGATGTGAAAAAAGAATTAATAAAAATGGGTAATGAGAGATAAAGTTGTTATTATTCATATTTATATGAAATTGAATTTAAATTTTTCATATCAATATATTTCCCAACAAATGTTATGAATTTAGACTCATAATACAATATATTTTCTTGAATGTAAACGAGAAGAGAGACATTCTTTACAAAATTTCAGCATGGTAATGAGTGTACATGGGAGGAATTAATGAGAGATAAAGGGGTATATCATCATTAAAACATAAAGTGAGTTGTATGGGGATGTTTGAAACGATACCCCAACATTTAAAATTGAAAATTGAAGTTTATAAAAATATTATGAAACTTGGATAAAATGAGAAGAGAAGGAATCCCTTACTTGGATATGTGATCCCAAAGGCTTGGGTGAGGCTTGAGAGTGGATTCTTGAGATATTGGAGAACATTGGTAGGATTATAGATAGGGTAGGGAAGAGTATTGGTGAACTAAAAAGACTTTTAGTGAATAGGAAGTGGGAGCATAGGTGGGTTTATATAGGAAAGGAGAGGGAATTCATTATTATTTAGGTTTTGGGCACCACACATTAAAGTAATAAAAACCAAAAACAATACAATGGTAATTTCCCATGGTTTATTTCCAAAGGGGATTGGAAAAAATTATTTTATTTTTTAAATAGCCTAACATCATAAAATAGTATGCTTTCTAATGCAGAAGTGAGTCACACTCTCAAATAAATTATTATAAAATGATAAATTGTTTTACAAGTCTTGGAGGGTCCACAAAAGCTTTTTAAAATAAATAAAATAAACCTAAAATAACATTATTTAAATGGTAAAACATATTTTGGTATAACATACCAATTATATTATTTTATTACGTCACTATTGGGTCATTATGATGTCATAACACACATTATATATTTAAACAGTATTTAATTTTTTCCCAAACAATTACACTGTCTAGGAAAATTATGAAAAATTCACTATCAGATAATTTCAAAGTACTGATTCCAAAAATAAAATTCATTATATCAAAATGACTTTCAAAACATAATATAAATCTCTATTGTATTCATAAAAATTATATGATCATTTATATTTAATAAAATTTAATATAGTAATAATATTTAATTAAAATTTTATTTAATTCAATAAATCCATTAATTCATTGAAATATATTTCTTAATTTAATATAAACTAAGAAATTATACTTTTTCTAAAAAACAATTTACAAAGTAACAATAATAAAATGAATTTATATTCTCTATAAAAATAATGTACATAATCATAGTGCAAGGGTTATGTCACATAACCCTTGGTAACACCTGCATAAGACCTAAGGGTAAGGAGTAAGATAGTGATACACTCTTGGGGTGGCTCAGATAATATTTCTCAGGTGGTAATCTCTCTTATCTTACACTTCTCCCATAGGTAGTTCCATTAAAGGTTTATGTGTTGAAGCTCAGCTTGGGCTTGGTCAAGGGAAAAGCCCAATGATGCCACATCCATTCCAAGCTCTAACAAATTGGATTTGTATGGGGAAATTCTATTGAATGAGTCCATCATGTCCTTTTTCTATATAAATTGGATTTGTTAAAGCCCTATATTAATACTAATCATGTAATCACTATTTGATAGCTATATTAGCAAATGTAAAAATTCATGAAAGTAATTTAAAATCCAAAAACATAAATCCAAATAAGTTCATATGTTACAATACCATTCTATATACTAATACATTGAATTAGATCAAGTGTAATTCCGATTAATAAAATATTGGTTCGTCACATTTTCAATGTATAAAGTCATTAGTTAACGATCAATTTTTGTGTATTCTCTATATTGGGAAATATTTAAATACATTATTTAAGAGATCTATCACCATTAATATTTTGAGAAATTATTCCTTGAGGTTAAGACAATTGAAGGAATATTATATTGCTACCAAAACCATTATTTTATTTGGTACAAAACTAATTAATATATAAATTTCCTGAAGATCATGTCATGGGAAACGGTATGAATCTCTTAATCTATCATCCTTGGTTATCATAAATAATAAAATTATTACAATATGGGCGTAATTGAATTAATCAAATCCATAAGAAATGTGTAAGTAATCTAATTTCCCCGAGGCCACTTATACTACTAGTTGTACATTAATTTTTTTGATCTATTTACTGAAGTGAGTGAAAATATTTTAGGACGGTCATTATTAAAATAGAATCATATATTATTTAATTATCGTTATACTATAATTTAATTGAAAACCCCAATAATATAAGTGTATGAGTTCTAATTTCATAGAATATCAAAATCATTTTTTAGTGGAAAACATTGTTATCTAAATTAAATCATCATGTATTGTAAACTAAGAAAAGATTAAGTAGACGTAGAGAGAAATGATGGATGAAAAATTTCTTTAGTAAGGATTGATACCCTTTTTCCAAAAGATTTTAATTTCTTGTCAATAAGGGATATATAAAGTGAAATGAAATTTTGGAAATGTGAAGGGGATATAAATGTATTAAAAAATTCATTTGGTAATCTATTTGAAGGTATTTATAGGTTCATTCATAAATAACATTGATGTTATTGAATACAAATACAAACAGGGAGTTTCAATTGACCACTTTGTGTACGAGTATTATTTTTTGTCAATATTTTTCAATAACGGACAATGAAATATGAAAATTTAATTTATTTCAAAATGATTAAGATATTTTAAAATTGATAAATCTTGGATTAAATGCTCATGTTATACAATGTGACAAAAAAATTAAATGGTATGAAAACATTGAGATTCAAAGGATTTGTTGGAATAATTTCAATGGATTCATTGTATGAAATTCGATTTATTTCTTGAATAATTATTCTAGTAACTATAATGATTTTTGAACTTATTTTATATTTAGAGAACATTTATCAATAGTGAGACTTTCCGTAAAACAATGAAGACTATGAGAAGAAAGTTTATTTTATGTTGAAGATTGCTTTATAATTGATATTACAAAAGGAAAAGAAGGGGAATTTAAAAATAATATACATTGAAGAAGTTCATGAAATATTTCACTATTGTATAATAACCATGAAACATCTCACATGAATAACAAGAATATAATAGTTTCCATAAATATTCATTGAAAAAAAAACAGTGGAAAATATTATCTTTCAGGAATGAGAACAGTGAAATATAATTATTATTTATTATGGGGTTATTTTAAGATTAGTTTGTGGTCAAATGGATTTTCATGTTCTACACTTATAATTATTCTAATTATTATTTTTCATAAGTTTTAACCTAAATGTATGTTCGAACCGATAACCATCTAAGAAAAGGCTCAACCATTGCATTTTCGGACTCGGAGGGTAACCAATCACCATGGAGATACCCCAGACCAGCTAATCAGTGGAAGAGGTAGGTGTGATGATGAATATTCCCAATTTATATGGGAAATACCATATATAAATCCCATAGAGTGTGTTCCCATGTGAGCTTGTAAAGGATAGTTGACTATGTACGTGGGATGAACCTTGTGGCATTAGTTGTGTATCTAGGTGCCGAATCCAGTTCCATCTTGATTGGATAATGTTTAGGGATTATTTATTATAAGGTGATAGAATAATTACTTCATCAATGTGGGATGTGAATTAGGTTAAACTATTCACATATATTAAAAATATATGGACATAACAAGATCGTTCGATCTGGTGCGATCCAATAATCATTAAATCTTAACGTAGTCATCTTCTTTCCTTAAAAAAGATCACTTCAACCCCAGACCTTCAATGATATACCACCATTTTTGATCAAACCATCCACCAATAATCTTGTTCGGTGATCCAGTCAAGAAATAATGATCCTTAGGTTGATAATAATTCATGCTAAAATTTTCATTCAAAGAATATTTCGAAGGAGAATATTTAATTAAATGAAAATGATGCTACAGAGGCCATTAGACACATCCACTATACATGAATTAGTTATATCATGTGATGGAGTGGAGGTTATTTTTTTATGCATATGAGGAGGATATACATTAACTCTCATATAAAATAATTATATGAATATTGGTGTATATCACAAAAGAACCCCAAATTTTGAGCTAATTAATTCTGGGATCTACATAAATATTATTATTAGGATACACATGACATATTTATTGGAATTTAATTCTATAGTTACATAAACCAAATATGGTGATAATTTCTATATAAATACCGATGGACTAAGGATGATATTCTTATTGTTATTTATGTATTTCATTCAGAACCCTTTTTTCCATATAACATAGCATCAATGTAGTAAATGTTATGTGAATAAGGAAATTTGATTCATGAGCCTCATTGGATACACAATAATTAGATGTTATCTGAACCTCCTTGGTTTCATGAAGAAGTAAAACACATATCATGTGTGAAGGATATCCAAAGACATGTGACTTGTGTTCACACGGTATCATCATGATTCTAAAAGATGAATTGTTCCATGACCCATTACATGAAGGATACAATCCCACAAATTTATGCGAAGAATAAATTATGGAAGAGATATATATATATGTTAGTCTTGTGTTATGCGCACTCATATGTTTTCATGAATAATTGGTTATGTGAAGATCTTGTGCTTGTGAAAATCATCTTGAATATGAGGAGACATAATGATATCACATATATTGTCACTATATGAAAATGAGAAGAAGTAACACACATACATGTTTCTTCATAGTTACTTATGTGAAGAGCCACAAACATCTAAAATCCAACCTTATTTGTTTAATGAAATAAGATAGTAAACCCATGTTCATTATACTCATGTGAAGAATATAGTGCATGCACGTATTAAATGTATCACATAGATTTACGATTTGGATAGTATATACAATATAAAATAATTACAGTATATATATTTGGTAGGATTTTTTATGGAAGAAGAAGTGGTTCTGCATAGATGAACTTGTGTAAAGATAAGAGACAGAAGAAGAAGAATTGAACAGTGAAGTGTGATGTAATGATCCAAACTGTTATGAATACAAATATCTTGATTTTAATTAAATTTCTTATTGATATAAGAAACCCATGAACTCTTTTTTTTAAATCCAATTGTATTTAAATGATCTTTGATCATCCTTACAATTGATAATATATCTGTTTAATTGTGATCACTTGTTGTGTATAAATATAGGGTTTCAAAAAATACATTTGGCATAAAAAAGGAAGTGATTGCCTGAACTAGCCAGATCGAACCCTATGAATCCCATTTATCAGAGCTTCTAAGGGAGATAGAATTTCTATCATTTTCCATAGACCAAACACAATCCATGATCCCACATCATAAGCATGAGAGAAAAAATTTATAGTAGATGTTCAAGCTCGTCGATATCACGTCCTAAACCATGTTAACCGAATGACCCCAGGAAAGCCCCACTATCTCACACCTTACTCTTAGTACAACTTCTGGTGTAATAATGGGAAATCTAAAATGACCCGAGAATTATGATTATGTGCATTATTATTTTTTGAATAATGAATATACTTTCTTTTTAATTTTGTTAATTTATAATGATTTTTAAAGCACAGATAGTGACTTTGGTTAATATTCAAATTCAATTAAGAATTATATTTTGATTAATTAATGGATTTTTTAAATAAAAAATATTTTAACAAAATAATTATATTACTTTTACTAAAAATAAACTATCATATTATTTTTATGAAGTCAATGGTAAAATATATTTAGGTTTGAAAAGTGTTTTTTTAAAACCCGTCGATTTTAAATAAATGTTTGTTTTTATTTTAAAACTAAAAATTCAAATATATAGAAAATTAGTTGGAAAAAATGAATATTATTTTTGGAATCAGGATTTTGAAATTATCTAAAGGTGAATTTTTCATAATTTTCTATCACATCCCATTTTTTAGGTAAAAATTAAATTCTGTATTAATATATATTATGTTTTATGACATCATAATGGCCAAATAGTGATGTAATAAAATAAAATAAATAATATCTTCACCAAATATATGTTTTTATATTAAATAATGTAATTTTAGTTTTATTTGATCTATTCTATAAATACTTAGGGAATCCTCCAAGACATATTAAATATTTTAAGATTTTAAAATCATTTCCTTGAAAGTGTTACCCACTTCCAGAAAAAAAGGGAAATTTTTTTATAACTTAGGCCCTTTGCCTTTTAAATTAATTCATACCACCACCCTTTTCTAGAAACCAAGGTAAAAATCCATTAGAAAAAACCGAAGGATGGTTTGTGGTTTTGAATATTATAGTGTGTAGGGTCCAAAACCAAAATTATAAAGTATTTCTCCACCTTTCCTATATAAAAACACACCCAAGAACCCATTCCTCTTCACTCAAGATATATAAAGGTTGAATTCACTCTTCCCATATACTTCCTAGAGTCCTTCTGCGGTGTACCAAAGCTCCCATTTAGCATCTCCCAGGCTTTCTGGGATCACATATCTAAGTTAGGGATCTTTCACCATCCTCTTTTATCAAGCATTATTTTCAAAATTTTATCTTTTAATTTCATTAATTACAGTGTTGGGATATTTTATTAAATATCCCCTTTACTTACCATTTTTTATATAAATTATTATATCCCCTTTCACTCACATTTATCCATCTTGTTAACCCTTTTGTACACCTGTTACCAAGCTGAATTTCCGTAAGGTATCCTCACCATTATCTATATCTTTCATTTCATGAACCTTGATTGAAGTAAGTATTTTCTAATTTCAATAGGTTATATTTTCCTCATTTTATATTCAATTCCCTACTTCCCATTTTATTTTATTTCAATAATTGATCATTTATCCTCCCTTATTTAGACCCATACCTATGCCATTACTATGATGAAATTCTGCAAGGGATTTATCTCTTCTCCTTTCCATTTCAAGCACAATATTTTTTTATGCATCTTAAATTAAATTTCATATATTGGGATATTATGTTTCATAATGTATCATCACTAAATTAATCAGGGATGGACCATTTTTACTTTATTATAGTCTAATTAATTAAGCAACCTGAGGTGCATGATTGTGTACCTCATTATAGGTCGCGAGTAGCTTTTTATTTAATTTAAATAATTACAGACGTTTCATGAAAAATTTCATGTCATTATTTGGTGCGATGTTTGGGTTTTAAATAATTAATTAAGGATTGGAAAAGAGTAATAAGATATTTAAATAAGATTTAAAAGAAAGGAAGAAAGGAAAAAAAGAAATTAGGAAATAAAATAATGAAGGGGTTATGGGAAAAGTGAAAATTAGTAAAATGGGGGATTCCTATTTTTTATTATTTTTATTATTTTCTTTTAAATTATTTTGTTTTATTTTATTTTTTTCTTTTATTTCCTTTTTTCTTTATCTTTTATTTTTCTCTTCTTTTTCTCTTCATTTATTTTTCTTTCTTTTCTCTCTTTTCTTTTTTGTCACTCCTCTCTCCCTCTCCCACTCATCACGTCGCACCCCTCAATCCCATCACACCAACCAGTAGCCACTTAGGAAGGCCACTTATCCTCCATATGACATTTTATTCCTTCACTGTCAGGTGAGAAGTAAACCTTATAGAATTTCTAACATTGCGTAAGTTGAATTGTCCAATTCCGTTGAGTATTCTATATACAGTTCATCGTGGAATATTCTTACCCTATTTTGGAGTTTTACTAAAATCCATCATTTTCATCCATTTAGGTCAAATCAAATCCTACCATGGAAGTTAGAGTCATCTATGACTAAAAGGTAGGGTACCTACTTGCTTTCCCTCCGTTTCGTTGCGATTTATAAAAAATGCACCGTCGTTTCGTTAGTCGGTGACTACCGACTTTGTGAAATTTAACCCATTTTAAATGATTTAATGGTTCTATTTAATTGTTTCAGCCTTAATATTTTTAAATTAATTTGTTTGAATTGTTTAAATAAGATCATACACTCTTTGGGTGTGCCGACATAGTCGGCGTATTTTTTATGTTAGCCGAGTTATTAAATTAATTAGTTGTGGGTATTGTGCAACCCCTTTTTATTTTTTTAAATGAATTAAAATGTTTTTTGAATTGTTGAAACAAATATAGGAACCACTTTTGGGATGATGACATGGTTGTTTTATTCTTCCATTATCCGAGTTTATTGTTTTATTTATTTACTGTTTTACGAAGTAAATTTTTATTATAATTAAATTAAATAAATAGTTTCTTGAACATGAAATTCAATTATTGGATAATTGGAACTTGTTTTCCTAAATTATTTATTATTTAAATATGTATTATCTACTAAGGTTGAAATGATATGTATATTTCCTTGAATGATTTTGTGTTGTAATGTTAAATTTAAGCATTGTGATGCATCAATGTATCTAGTTTGTTTTCAAGCCGCGACTTTATATGTTGATTATGTAATATCTACTACTATAAAAGTATAATTAAATTCAAGGTGGTGAAATGAGGTGGGTCACCTATTAAGGGCCAAGATTTGACCCTACGTTCCTAACGAGTTACCTCTTTGTGTTGGGGGGCGGTGTCGTTAGCTTTGCTGGACAGAGACATCCTCTTATTTATTAATACTTCTGAGTGATACTAGTTCCAAAAGGTCCCATTGAGACGGATCCATTAGAAATGTGGCTAAGAAAGCCTCAAATTACACTCAACCATTTTTTTTGAGATCAAGATAGACTCAGCATAAAGCCATGCCTCATGCGATACTTGGTCTTTCGAAAGTTTACATTGGACGAGCTTGGTGGAATTGGATAAAATGATGGATATTCCGTAGTGATACCTTCAGGACAGGCTCAAACTCTAACTCTCAACTTGAAAAGTAAATAATGATGCAATTAAGGTTTATGTTATTGCTAATGGAGTCTATTGAGAATTGAGATATTTTCCCAGATATGTGGAAGTGTGCCTGGTTGACACTGGACTTAAACCCCAAGTTAAAGCGCAAGCTTAGCGTACACTTTTTCATGGTTTTACCTTGATTTATGGGTTATATATATATATATATATATATATATATATATATCTGTGTGTGTGTGTGTGTGTTTGTGTATTTCTGTTGACAAGTATCCTTTTATACTACTAGCTTAGGCTGAAGTAGGTGACGCGACACAAGTGCCATTTAGGACCCAGGCCGACATATTTTTTTAATTGCACCATAATTAGTTTATTTGAATTTGTTATGTAATAAAACATTGAATTTTTTATATTTACAAGAAATGGAAAGGTTTAGACCCCATGGGTGCCGGCCTACTAGGATTTCACCTCACACCCAGCTCAGGTGTCGCCTACACCAGAGTAGATTACATGCTCGCTGGTATTGACAAGGGGAATCATGCTGCTTCTGATACTTGACTATTCAAAACTTATTAGGATGGAGACTGGGGTACATGATCAGGCCTTTATCATGATTCAGTTGCTACTTGTGTCTTTTATATTAGTTTACAGTGTGTTTGAGTTCTGTTTTCTGTACATTCTGTTTATACTAATATCATGGCATGACACTTTTTATGAGTTTCTGTACTTGGTTTTTATTATTCATTTACATTATTTTCATGATTTTGCTGTATTTTATTTAATCAAATGCTTACTCTACTTATGATTTGTTGTGGTTTACTTACGTTGTGATATTATCTGTTACCTATGAGGGCCTAGTCTCCCCCATGGACAAAAAACATTCCCTCACTGCTATTCGGCAGCGTCTGGATTTCGGGGAGATGTGTTTGAGGTTATGTGACACACTGGTCTGGTCACCATCATAGAGGTGAGCCGAGTCAGGGAGTTACAAAGTGGAATCAGAGGTGGTTTTCCTTTTTTTCTTACTGTTTGGGTTAGGCAGAAGACTAGGATATCGGGATTAGAGATGTATTGTGTGCTTGGAAGTTGCAAACCCATGAACAGGGAAAATCCCAAATTCCTGGGTTGGGATTGCAGTAATTGATTGTTCCAGTTACTGTTGATATGATTTCTCATTGGATGACTCACTTGTATTGCATTGTTATTTTACTTGTATTATTGAAATAATGTGTTTTCCATTACAGCCCGATGATACGATGGAAAAATATCTCATGCATCATGGTAGGCACTTTAGGTTTTAAATTCCATGCATATTACCATGCCATATCTACTTTCAGCGTGCATTTTCTTATTGCATGTGAGTGCTGCTTTACCAAGTGGTAGAATTTTGAATTGTTGGTTTATTAAATATAAGGTTGTGTTAGTCTGTTATTTTTTAGCCTGACTCAACCTAGGAGGGGGAAATAGAACTGTTTAGAAATCTTTTTTAGTTGTATCTTCTATATCAAAACCTATCTCTTGAGGTGGGTTGTCTATTTTTTAGTGCTTAGAAGTAGGCTATGTACGAAACCTCTGTTTCACCCTACTTGTTTTCTCACCTTATTTACTCCTAGTATAAGGGTGTGTTTGGCTGTCATAGACAAATGTCGCCCCGAAGTCTTTGTGCTATGTCTTAGGAGAGTGGCAATGAGCGCATTCCAGTGATGGTGGGCCCTAAACCACCAGTGGTTCCTCTCGTAGATCCTCCTGTGGCACTACCTCATGTCGATCTTCAAAGTAACCCAAAAGCTCAGTTCAAGAATAGTCTTCTAAGGTTTATGAAGTCAGTTTAAAATATTTCTATACATGCCCCGTCTATGGAAGACCTTACATGGGACATTCTACAGTAGCACCCTCCCACCTTCTCAGGGAGTGGCGGCCCTCATGCTGCAGAGTCATGGATAGAAGCAGTTTTTTCAATCATCAACCACCTTGAGACACCTCTAGGGAGAAGGGTCAAGATTTCAGGATACATGCTTTATGGCACATCCAAACGCTGGTGGGATGTTTTTTCTCAGGCTAAGAAGGCCACTAACATATCTTGGGCCTATTTACATGTAGCCTTGTACAATCACATTTCTTTTTGCTGACATTGATAGATGATCATGTGAGGGAGTTCATATATATTTAGTAGGAATCTATTACTGTGTTATAGTATTCTACTCATTTAGCAGAACACTAGTATTTTTCCCCATCTCTAACTGGTGACACAGAGACTACTATGATGCATTTTGAGGACAGACTTGTGTATACTATCCACTCATAGGTGAACGACTTTTGTTTGACCACTATTATAGAGATTTTGAATCACGCTCTGATCTCCAAGAAAAATGTTAAGGAAGCTAAACTACTGATCCAGGGCGATATAGTTCCATGACAGGGTGATGGATCTTCTAGAAGTAGGAATTGACTTTTTGAAAGTGTACGTGGGGAAAATCCTAGCCAAACAGCATGTCTTGATAGCATTGTCACGGGTTATTAGCGTGGCAGGGATGGTCACAAGAATCCATAGTGCAAGAGAGATCTGAAGGAGTGCTGAGATTGTGGCCAGACGGGTCACCTTCAACGTTTCTATCATTCCTTATTTTTAGCATCTTATGGTAGAGGATCCTCACCTGCACCTTCATCAGGTAGGGGATCTATACCTCCATAGAAGGCAGAAAGTTTTTTTTCCACCAATCGATCAGGCTAAGGAAATGGTGGAGGTCGTGGTCAAGGAAATCAAGTTCCAGACTATCAGCATCAACAGAGTGGACCTCCTCAGACCAACTAGGAAACATATTATGGTCCCGGCTCAGGTCCCATGTACGCAATGCAATTAGAACCATGTGAGTGGAGTGCAGGACCATCTATAGTGAGAGGTACTATTCTAGTAGCCTCTACCATAGTATCTGCTCCTTTTGATTCTGGTGCATCAGACTCCTTCATATCTTCTAATGTTGTTTAATGTCTTGGTTTTCCAATTTAGTACCTTTGCATCGTCATGTCTCTCAACACCCTTCTTGGGGTCAGGACAGAGGGCATTCACCACTGCCAGGAGCGCCCCCTCGAGATAGGTGGGTACCACTTTGTTTGAAATTTTTATATCCTCAATATTTCTTCCATTGAAGTAATTCTTGGTATGAACTGGATTTATCCATACCATGCCCAAGTGGATTTCTATCATTGTTGGGTGTCCTTCACTCCCCCTAAGAGCGACAAATATATTCACAAAGGAGAATGGAACCTGCAGGCAGACCGAGCTATGCCTAAATATGCAGGGTTGGGTAGAGTGACCCCTCAGTTGGCAAGTCTCTTCATGAGTGGTTAAGGAATGCAACTAGTTTAATTCCCTCTAGTGGTGGGTCTTTTCAGTGATGCCTTCCCTGATAATTTCTCTGGATTACCTTCTATGAGAGATGTGGAGTTCACTATTGATCTTGTGCCATGTGTGGGACTAGTGTTTATTCCTCCTCATAGGATGGCACCAATAGAGATATAGGAACTCAAAAAGAATCCTGACGACCTTGAGGCCAAGGGTTTCATTAGACCTAGCACTTCATCTTGGGGTTCACCTATCCTTTTTTCCAAGAAGGCAGATGGTACACTATTGTAATGCTTGGATTATCGTCAACTCAACCAGCTCACATTAAAGAATTGATATCCATTGCCTCATATAGATGATCTCTTTGACCAGCTCTGGGGAGAAACTGTTTTCAGCAAGATAGATCTGGGGGCAGTATATCACCAGGTGCATGTGTGACCATCTGACATACCATGTACATAATTCAAAAATAGGTATGGCTTGTATGAGTATCTGTTTAAGCCTTTCGGCCACAAGAATTCACTGACAGTCTTTATGGGCCTGATAAACCGGGTTTTTCATTTGTATATTTATTCATTTGTGGAAGTACTTATGGACGACATCTTAGTGTATTCACATTCCAAACATGGCCATGAAATCCATCTTGAGATCATGCTGAGTACATTGAGAGGGCACCAGCTATATGCTAAGCTCAGTAAATTCCACCTCCGGATTGATAAGGTACACCACTTGGGTCATATTATATCTAAAGAAGGGGTATCAGTTGACCTAGAAAAGGTGAGCGCCATGGTTTCATGTGAGCATCCCAAGGGTGTCTTTGACATCCATAGATTCTTAGGGATTGCAGGAGATTACAGGTGATTTATCTAGGATATCTCCTGCTTAGTAGTTCCTCTCACAGCCTTGACTATGAAAGGTGTACAATTAATCTAGTTAGAAACATTTGAAAATTACTTTGAGGAATTAAAAAAAAGACTGACCTCAGCCCCGATCCTGATTCTGCTTGAACCTGGTAAGAGCTATGCAGTTTATTCTGATGCTTCAAGAATTAGATTGGGTGGAGTTTTGATGTAGGGTGATCGAGTCATGGCTTATAGATCCCACCAGCTAAGACCTCACGAGAAGAACTATCCTACACATGACCTTGAGTTGTCATATATTGTTCATGTTCTACCTTTTTGGAGAAACTATTTCTTTTGTGAGAGAATCATTGTTTACATAGATTATATAATCTTGAAATATATCTCCACTCAACGAGACCTGAACTTAAGGCAATGCAGGTGGGTTGAATACTTGCAGTCATTTGATTTTGATCTTGCTTATACCCATGTTAATGGTAATGCTGTGGTGGAAAATTCAGGTCACAAGACACACACTCTGGTGGTGTAGGTAGCCAGTAGTTACTGAAAGATTATGGCCTGGTTTTTTAAGATGCATCTGGATGTTCAAGAGCAGAGTGGACAACCAGTTCTAGAATCTCTTACAATGACATCCTCTCTTTTAGAGAAAGTCCACAGGCAACAGTTTATTGAACATGTGGGTCTCAATTTTAGGTAAAGAGTTACAGGAGAGAACCCACCACCTAGTTGGGTTATTGATGGAAGTGAAACTCTCCATTATTGTGGCTGTGTGTGGGTACCTTCAGGTATACGGGAAGTGATGATGAAGGAATATCACACCTCTGTTTGGGCAGTTCATCCTGGGCTGACCAAGATTTATAGAGACATTTTTCGATAGTATTGGTGTCCTGGTATGAAAAATCAAATAGCAGGTTTCATCACTCAGTGCTCCACCTTCCAATAGGGGAAGGCAGAGCACCAGCGACCTTCTGGACTCCAACAACCTCTATCTATTCCTGAATGAAAATGGAATTCCATCACCATGGATATTCTTACAGGCATGCCAAGTTCTCCTCCACAAAGTGATGTAGTATGGGTGTTTATTGATAGGTTGAACAAGGTTTTGCACTTTTTACCTATCTGAGAGATCTTTATGATTAATGAGTTGGGTAGGTTGTATATCCCGGAAATTATGCGACTTCATAGTGTACCTCGTTCTATTTTCTTGGACAGGGATTCCCATTTTACTTCACGGTTATGGAAAGGGATTCAAAAGGCACTGGGCTCACAGGTACTTATGAGTTCTACATATCGCCCCCAGACCGATGGGAAATACGAGAGAGCTATAACTATGTTAGAGGATATGTTATTGGCTTGTATCCTTGATTTTGGAGGTTCCTGGGAGAAGCATTTTCCTCTGGTTGAGATTACCTATAATAAAATCTTCCATGTGACAATAAAAATGGATCTCTTTGAGGCTCTCTATGGAAGACCTTATCGTTCACCTTTATGATGGCTCGAAGTAGGTGAGGAAACATTATTGAGACCTCATCTCGTTCAGGAGAATTATGAGCAAGTTCAGTTGATTCAGAAGTATATGACTATAGCTCAGTCTTGGAAAAAGTCTTATACCGATCGTCACCCCAGAACTCTGGAGTTCGAGGTGGGACATCGAGTCTTTCTGTGTGTTTCTCCAAGGTTGGGACACAGGCGGATCAGGAGAGAGGGGAAGATATCACCGAGATATATCGGTCTATTCTAGATAATAGTGAGAGTTGGTCTCGTAGCCTACTAGTTACTACTACTTTAGAGATACAATGCCTTGTATGGAATTTTCCATGTATCTCATCTTTGATAACATCATCCAGACCCATCTCATTCTTTTGACGCTGACAACATCGAGCATGACGCTGATGCATCCTTTTTGGAGCATTTGATCCGTATTGTCGACTGTAGTAAGAAAGTCCTCCGAGGAAAGTCTGTCCCACTGCTGTGGGTGTTGTGGCAACACAGATGTGTTCAGGATGAGAACTGGGAGCGAGATATGGATGTACATGCATAGTGGCCGGAACTCTTCCGTGGCGACATTCCACTACCCTCAGAAAGGAAACTCAAGTACGAGTTGTCTTAAAGAGGAGAGGTTGTAATGTCCTGGCCTTAATCAGCTACAGATTGTTTTCACTTTATTGTTTTCTAATTAATTAAGTGACTCAGTTCACGCACCTACATACCTCACTGTAGGTCCCAGATAGCTTTTTATTTAATTTACATAATTTCAGACGTTTCATGAAAAATGTCACATTACGCTTTAGTGTGGTATTCAGGTTTTAAATAATTAATTAAGGATTAGAAAAGAGTAATAATATATTTAATGAGTATTTAAATGAAATCAAGAAAGGATGAAATGAAATTCTAAAATAAAATAAAGAGGGGTTTATGGGAAAAAATGAAAATAATTCAAATGGGGGATTCCCATTTTTAATTATTTTAATTATTTTCATTTCCATTATTTTGTTTTATTTTATCTTTTTATTTTATTTCCTTTTTCCCTCATCTTTTATTTCTCTATTATTTCTCTTTTCATTTATTTTTCTTTTATTTCTTTCTTTTCTTTTTTCCTCTCCTCTCTCCCTCTCCCACTCATCACGTCGCACCACTCAATCTTGTCACACCAACTAGTAGCCCCATCAGAAGGCCACTTATCCTCTGTCTGACAATTGATTCCTTCGTCGTCAGATGGCAATAAACCTTAGGTAAAGGCTAAAATTTCATAAGTGGAATCATTAAATTCTGTTGAGTATTCTGTGCGCATTTCATTATGGAAGATTCTTACCCTATTTTTGGGGTTTTCTAAAATCCTTTGTTTTGATTTTTTTTAGGCCAAATCGAAGCCTACTACAGATCTCAGAGTCATTTAGGACTACTAGGTAGGGTTCCTAATCTCTCTCACTCTATTTCGTTGTGATTTATAAAAAAACATCGTTGTGCCTTTATTCGGTGCCTACCAGCATTCTGAAATTTTACCCATTTTAAATACATTAATGGTTCTTTTTAATTTTTTCTACCTTAATAATCATAAATTAATATGTTTAAATGGTTACAATAAGATCTGTCACCTCTTTTGGTGTGCCGACAAAGTCGGCATATTTTTTCCATTAACCAGGTTATTAATTTAATTACCTGTGGGTATTAAACAACCCCTTTTTATTGTTTTTAAATTATATGAATAGTTGTTTGAATTATTTCAGCAAAGACGAACACCCCTTCGGGAATACCGACATGAGCGGTGTATTCTGTCGTTAGATGAGTTTATTGTTTGATTAATTTCATGTATTGTGAAGTAACTTTTTATTGTAATTAAATAAAATAAATAGTTGCATGAACATAAAATTCATTTGTTGGATCTTTGTCACTTGTTTTTCTGAACTGATTATTATTCAAATATTAATTATCCGCTAAGGATGATATTATATGTATAATGACTTGAAAATTGATGTGTTGTACTGTTAAATTTATTCCTAGTGATGCACGGGTGTATCTGGTTTGTTTTCAAATTGCGAATTTATACTTTGTTTATGTCTTATCAACTACTGTGAAAGAATTAATTAAATTCGGGGTGGGGAAATGAGTTATGTTTCATATTAAGGATCACGCTTAGATCCACCGTTCCTGGTGGGTTACCTCTATGTGTCGTGGGACGGTGTCATGGCTTTTCCAGACCAATATTTCCCCATACTTTCTAATAATTTTGAATGATACCTATTCCAAAATAGCCCGTCAGGATGGATCCACTGGAAATGTGGCTAAGCCAGCCTCAAATGACACTCAATCCCTTTTTGCAAGATTGCGACATACTCAAGTTAAATCCATGACTCGGGTGATATTTGTTCTATCGAAAGATTTCCTTGGAAGGGCTCGGTGGCATTGGCTAAATTGGTGGATGTTCCATAGCGATACCTTTGGGACAGGCTCGGACTCCAACTCTCAACATGAACCTTAATTAATGACGCTCTTAAGGTTTTTGTTATTGCTAGTTGAGTCTAGTGAGAATTGAGATGTTTCCCCAGATATGTGGAAGTGAGCCTGGTTGACACTGGACATGAACCCCAAGTTAAAGCAGAAGCTTGGGGTATACTTTTTCAAGGTGTTACCTTGCTTTTTGGGTTACATATATATATATATATACACACACACACATATATATATATATATATATGTGCGTGTTCGTGAATTTCTGCTGACAGGTACCCTTACAGACTACCAGCTTAGGCTGAAGCAGGTGACCAGACACGAGTTCCATTTGGTACATAAGCCAACTTATTTATTTCATTACACTGTAATTAATGTATTTGAAATAGTTATGTAATGTCACACTGCATTTTTATTTTTTCACAAAATGGTATGGTTTGGACATCGAGGGTGCCATACTACTATGATTTTATCTCACACCATGATCGAGCATCGTTAACACATGAGTAGATTATATGCCCATACATATTGAAAAGGGGAAGTGTGCTACTTCTGATGCTTAACAATTCATTACTGCTTAGGATGGAGACTGGGGTAGAGGATCAGGTCTTGCTCGCGATGCAGTTTCTACTTCTGTCTTTTGTTTTTGTTGACTATTGTTGATGCTTCATTCTGTCACAGATTCTAACAAATGAAACAGGGTAATACCTTAAGCATAAAGAGATTCATCCTTTGACAAAACATCAAAAATTGACACAAAGGCATAAAAAATGATTTCTTTAAGCATGGGTCGCACAAGTTTCACCATGGCCGTGCAAGTATATTTACGCACCACATATTGTTCGAGTGGTTGACTTAAATGCACTATTTTATTTTCGCCCAAGGTCCTCAATGGACTATAAATACCCCTTGTGCGCCCCCTTTTCAGGGACGAAAAATACAAAAGTAAGATTTAAGATCTCGGGGCCCTAGTATTTTCTTGAAGTCTTCCAAATACTTCTAAGGTAATTCCTTACCTATAATGGAGTATCTAAAGAGGGGGAACATGGCCTATGTATTGAAATTCATCAACACTTGTGCGTCTAAGTGTCTAACCCTTAAGGGAAATGGAAACATTTACGCACCACCTTATCCCTTAAACAAAACTTGTGCGGCACCCTTTTGGAAACCTTTAGGGATTATACTAAGGGCCTGAGCCAAGTCTCACCCAAGTATTACTCTATTGGTTAACCGTCGCCCATGTACACCCATGACGTGTAAGTATACTTGCGCGGCTAGGACATATGAGACCAAACTGGACTTGTGCGCATGCCTCTTCTTGGGTGCCCCTCCTACATATTTCACTTCTTTTCCTCAAATTCACCTCTCCTATTCAAGAATTATCCTTCAAAACCTTCTTCAAAGCCACTTATGGCATGGTTCCTTTGGTGTATTCCTTATGTGAAAGTAATTCTGTGGAACACATCTCAAAACCTTGTGATTTATATATCTTTATATCACTACGGTTAGAGGTTCCCTTCATCCAACATCATCCCTTATGATGAGTGAATCATTGATCTGGGCATCCTCCTTAGGAGTATGCCACAATCCTAAGTCAAATCCCCCTTAATCTGGGCATCCTCCTTAGGATTAATCCCCAAGTTAAGAATCTAAGTCTCCATAAAGAAAAACTACCTTTATTTCCCATTTTAATGGGTATCCTCTTTAGGAGTAATCCCCAAGCCCCCTTTAACTTTGGGCCTTCTTCTTAGGAGTATGTCCTAATCTATAAGTCCCTTTAACATTTGGCCTCCTTCTCCGGAGTAAAACCAATGTTACAAATTTCCTTAACCTGGGCCTCCTTTTTAGGAGTAAGCTCCAGTTATAAGTCCCCACTAATTTGGGCATCCTCTTCAGAAGTAAGCCCTAAGATAGAGTATCAATATCTCCATAAGGCATGAATGTATTTATGGACATTGTTCCTAGGTTTCTTTCTAGAAGTAAATCCTAGTCTTCACCTACATGGGCAGTCACACATACATTATCCCCATATCATTCATTGTGACCACAAATTTCGTGGCACAAACCATCAGGTTTTACTAATACCACTTGTTTCTCACACCGAGCTTGACTCACATGAGCTTAGAGTGTAAAAGTAATTATAACACTTCTTTTTGGGCTGTTCATCATATGTAAGCCTACAATTCTTAATTGAACTACATGGAAATTGAACTCTACTTTAAAATTAGAGTACGTAGGAAGCCTTTAGAAGGTTCAATAACATCACCCATTAATTCTCATCTATCCCATATGATGTTAAACTATATCTTAATTCCTAAATTATGTGGGTTATGATTCCTTTTCTAATAAGGATACATAGGTAGCCCATCTGCAGGTATGATCCCAACTCTAAAATAATCCATGTACTTCTGAATGACAATGAACTTCAAGTTCCCCACTGAGTGGCATGAAACCAAGTATAGTTATCATAATGACCAAGATATTTCTATATAATGTGTTTAAGGATACCATTGACTAAGAATCTCTAAATAAATATGGATGATTCTCTATCGATGAAGAACCTCAAATACATATAAAAGAATCTCTAAATCTCATACATATCAATCATTGATTTCATGATATAAAGGAAGGATCTTTTTCATACATGGTATGTTAATAAGGATTCACAAACATATCTTAAATCTATAAGAGACTCTCAGAGTAGGCAGTAATTCCCCCCAAAAAGGTGTGATAAGTCTGACCTCCCATCCTCTCAACCAATGCAAATTCTTAATCCTCATTAGTCCACAACTAATGGGCACCTACCTTTGGAAAGTAGGTCCAAATAGATATATAATAATTGGATTTTTCCATTTCAATGAAGAAACCCATTAAAAACCGATTAGAATTTTTTAACCATAAACAAACAAGGTCATCCCCATTTCGAGAGGAAACAAAAATGGTGAACCTGATGTGAATTCTTAACCAAGTTAAATGATGTTTTACTTATTTTTTAGGCCCCTATTTAATTCAATGTGAGGGATAACAAAGAAATCAATAACATATGTGCTCAGCCAAAATATGTAGTGGATGAACTTATCTTGATTATGTCTGTTATATCAAACACACACTCTTTTCCACGATCTCTTTGCAATACAGAAATGGCCTCTTTAAAATTCACACCTGTGAATGCCTCTACCGCTACTTCTGTTGTATCCTCATCCACTCTGAGGAAAACATCACCTACTCAGTGTCTTCAATGCTAGGTCTCAAATGCACTGGTTAAGGAATACTGTCAACACAGTACCATTTTTACTCTAGTGGCCACTCGACAAGACCTCTAAGTCAATAATTCACCCTGGTTGTCCGGACAGCTATGACTAGTGATCAAGAAACAGGTGGTGCCAACCACCGCATCTAACAGTTTCGGGTTGTTATCCCTGGAACACAATCACCAATCCCTCCCATATTATGGGGAGGTGAATGAAGAGGTCACTCAAGGCCTCGGTTCAAGAAGACAGGAGTCCTTCCCCTCGGCTCCCATCAACAATTGCTGCCAGACTTGTGTGGAAGTGCGCCGTCAACATGATGAGGGTATCACCTTTAGTGGTTCGGCTCATGTTCTTCAGACCCGAGCATGCAAGAGGAACCTCCAAAGGAAAAATATAGTCAACAGGGAGCAGGTTATTACTTCCTCCCCCTCTAGAGAATTCCATAAAGCCAACTTGATGGAAAACAATGAGCGGGCATATACCCCTGTCTGTTCTAATTCTGATGTCCAGTAGACTCATCTGGAAGCAACCCACTAATCCCACCATGAAATTAAAGTAGAGTATTATAGGTAGACATATACACCTGTTTATAACTCATCATCCAGTCAGCAGGCTCATCTGACTGCATCCAAATGAGCTCGCCAACCAAATATGGTGACCACCTGTAAATAAGAATATTCAACTTCTTACAATCAACAATTCTGTCAGCATTCTTGTATTACAGTATTAAAGAAAATTCATCAACCATACATGATGAATAATACACATCAGGCACATACACCTACCAATGTTCATCAAGCATGCCAACAGTCTCGTTTGGTAGCACCTGGAGAAGTCCGTCGGAAAGCTCCGACGTCAAATTTGGAGTAGACTCAAATCTATGCCCCCATGCATAAGTACTTTCAATATCTGATAACAAGAAAAGGAGGACAAGAGAAGGCACATACACCTACACCATACACTAAATGGACATATATTCATGTTTCAGTAGCTGAAGTCACCAATCACATTCTCACAATGGTGAAGTAGCAGAAGCAAATCCCTACCCATATTCTAGATGCTTGTCAGAATATTATAACAACTTCAGCAACATCACAGAGAATGAAACATAAATCTATCCCTATTAATATAGGGACTCATCAACAAGTCACTCTAGAGAAGATACACACCTCTATTCATGTCCAGGAGGGTCGTGGGGCATACTCCCTCATGTCATTTGGACAATCAAGCTGGGCACATACACTGAATTTGAATGGAGATAATCAGCCTAACCTGACCATTTCTCCTAAGAAGGCACATACACCTATCCACAATGACCACTTTTGTCAACAAGTGGTTCCCAAAGTGTGTAAAATGGAATCTAAGAAAAAGACTTGTTCAGCACAGTTGAGAAATCCTGATCCAATCTGTAATAAGGCCTTGCTCGATGCTGGAGTTCTTGAAGCCCTCAGAAAATTATCTATTGCCACTCCAAATTCTACACTCTTATTTCCCAATAGTGGGAATAATAATTCCGAAGGTCTTCATCAGACACTTACTCATGAACGATTTCTTCATGATAGTTTTGTTGATCTCAAAGTATCATCTTCAGATGAGAGCCACGATAACCCTCTATGTGGCTAAAAGATCATGGAGAAAAAGGTTTCATCTTTTGCTGTAACCCACCATGGTGGTCCTCCCCATGATGATGAATTTATCTGTGAAAGTCCTCTCCGCAGTAGTAATTCGCATTGCCTGTAAAATGATTCAATGGAAAATGCAGTAACGATAAATTCCTCTTATCTTGAGGCACTTTCAAGTGTGAATCCAGTCATATCTGATGCTTTACCACTAGAAGGTGAAATACTTTCTCAATCAAAAGATAGCCCGGGGCATAGGTCATTCTTCGAACCACCCCTGGGTCATTCATCTTCTAGTTTGATACATGAATTCTCTACCAATCTTTTGAATATGATAAAGAAACAAAAAAGAACCATCTTTGGTTTAAGCAAGTAATATAATCTTCATCTAATTATAAGGAGGAAGTGCTGAATATGAGAAAACAACTGGTGAAAGATGAAGTACCAGTCATGTTTTGGCCTTTGGCCGACTCTCAGAATAATATTCCAGAAATGTTGAGGGAAGATTGTATTCATGATATTAATCTCATCATATGGAAAATTATTTGTCAATTGAAAAAGAAAATATTATATTATTATGAATATGAAAATCATGTCAAGATAATAAATGGGTTACAATGCCAAATTGATTTGGCATCTCTCTCCATTACCTGATATCCAGAGGTTGAAAAGCAGCAGAGAGCCCTTCAACGTTCATGCCTTGGTGCACTAAAAATATTGTGCTAGTTAATTAGCAATTCCCTATATGGTATTCATATCATAGTATGGGGTGTTCATCGAGCACTACATTTCACTGTACTCTCCAATCATCAATGCCCGCAAAAAATGGACTCATGCAATGTTATTGAGCATGGCCGGCCAAAGCCAGTTGGTTTTGTTTGTAATCAAGGCTTACTCAGGAACATGCCTCAACTAGTTCTTCCCAAAGTCAGGCATACAAAGAACAAGTCATCGGATTACTCTTGCATCATGAAAATGAGAATATCAAACAGGATTCTCATTTAGAGAAGGCACATCATCAGGTAACAGAAGTATCAGAAATGATCCAACAGGAAGTTGAGCCAGGTGATTTCAGTGGATGTAGGTTTATGCATCTAGCCAATTTCCGGACTAAAGTCTGTAATATCATGAGATCTTTTAAGAAAGCCTCAAATGTAGTAGCTCAAGAACCACCCCAGATTTCCAGACTGGGGACACTTTTAGCTAAACCCTCAGAATCAACAAATAGGATTCGAGGAATTGAGTAGGAACAGCCCTAGTTCACCAGACTAGGGACTTTTTCAAATCCTCAATCTCTTCCTCAATGAAAGTCAGTATTCTCTCGATTAGGGAATAAGGCACAAGAGGAACACATAGTAGAATTATCAGGATATTACCTCCAAGTTACAGTTCATTAGGAAGTTCCTAAGGGGTCAACTCAACAAAAAGCAATGTCTCTTCAAAGACATGGAAGAAGACAGTATCGCATAAATGCCGATAGAATGGATGAAATGCATTATGCATCAATAAATGTAATCAATGCCATTTTTTCTAATCCTCATGATCATGAAGCTCGCTTAGAGGGATTAGATAAATAATATCCTGCTCAATAGGCTGTACACATAGAGGCAAATGAAGAAGGTGTGCGTACACAAAATCAAAGGCTTGCCCAGAATCTAGGTATTCCTTCAAATAGCCAAACTCCCCCTCTCTGAAAGGCATCCAACAAGAGGAAAGGGAAGAATCAGGTTACATTCCACCCTTCCTCTAGAGAAGGCCAATAACTCTCACTAGAATAAAGGTTCACACAATAAGAAGAAGAAATGATGAAATTAAGGAGTTTGAATACAGAACTACTTCAGGGTAGTCTTCCTCCTAAGTGTGATGGAGTCAGTCAGTCAAGGAAATTTGTTGCAGCTGCTGATATGGATCAAGAATATCCTCCTTTACCAGTACACCATCACAGGTCTAATCATATGGGTCATGTGCAAAAACAAGTGGTAGTGCCACCATCAGTTGTAGTACCAGTCACCACACCCGTCCAAACTCTAGTTATTGCACCTCATCAGGTCCAAGATCAACCAGAAGTTTCTCAAAAGCTAATAACTATCATAGAGTCATTAATAGCTCGGTTGGAAGCTAGGGAGGGAAAATGTGCACAAATTTAACCAGAAAAGAGAGCTTACCCTGAATGGGATGATGCAATTCCTCTACTGTAAAATTTTACAAGTACCACATTCCAAATATTTAATGGTTCGAGAGACCCATAACAACACATAACCCATTTTGTTTCTCTTTGTGATACTATGATGGGAACTCCTCAACAACAAGAAGAAGTTATGATCCGGTATTTTGTACAGTCATTATAAGGGCATGCCTTTGTCTGGTATACAAGCTTGATATCCCGGTCAATTACTGGGTGGGAGGGTCTCCGTCAACAATTTCTTCTTCAATTTAGCTCAACATTGCCAAAGACAACAATTTTTTATCTTAAAAATTGTAAGCAAAGGGAAAATGAAAGAGTCTCATATTTCATTACTTGATGTAAGGGATTAACATATTCATTAAGTTTACCACTCCCTCAAGAAGAATTGTTGCCAATCTGTGTGGGAAATTTGCATGATGAATTACGCACACCATTTATCCCTATGAAATATATAGGAGGGTTTCATGACCTTACTTTAATCTCTAAATAGATTGAGGAATCTCTTATAAAGACTAAGGATAAAACTCATGTAATTCCATCAATTCCAGGAATGAGAATGGGTAAAGAAAAGACTGCAATATTTATGCTTAAACAAGAACCTGTACCAGCTTCCACTTCAAAACATTCGTCATATCGAAGGGCTCCACCTCTTGAGCATCAACAACAATGGCTGCCACATCAAAATGATCAAAGAGATAAAAGACGGAAATAATTCAAGGAGTTGTAGAACAATGTTTATTTTTTCCGGAATGAACAAGTTCCTGGCTACTTCATCTCGGCTCTAGAAAACAATTTGGTTTAGTTACAAAGGCCCAAAAGGCCAAACAAGGAAGGAGATGAATTCCATTCAACTATTTCCCATTTCATCAGATGTTGGGGTATCCCATTCCGTAGTTTTTTCTCTTCAAAGACCTCCTACAAAATATGGTGGACTTGTGACAATTCAAATTGAATGGTTCTTCAACCCAGGTAGCATGTGTTACTACTAAAAACCTCGAGGAATAAGGTGAGTGGAAAGAAGTAAAAAAGAAAAAATGCGCAAAAATATGATGATTGGATGGTCAAGGAAACGATCAACTGAAATCATGCCATTTTTTCGAATACAATTGAAAAAACCAATTGTGTCTTCTGCAATGAATGCCACAAAAAACCCCCTTCATTAGGGAAAAAATCCTCAAAGAGTTGGCATAATTTGAAGAATGAAGAATAGTCAGAAGAAGATGAGTTCGTGTCAAATCATTAGTTGTCTTTGACTCTAGCAGATTTTATTCCTTCTACTTCAAAGTCACGGGCACCGCCCCACCAAACGGCACAACCTAAACTAGCTAATCAGGCATAATCTTCATCATATGAAGAGTTGATCTTTGGTTCTATTAATATTATTCATTTAACGGATCCATATGCCAATAACAGTTTTGATCTTGATGAGCCTAAGTTCCCTGTATCAAACAGAGTAATTAGAGGGAGTTCCAGAGGTCTAGGATACAGAGGAAGGCTTGGATATTCCAAAAACCACTATTTCAATCCAACCCCTGCTAGAACTGTATATACACCAGAAACTCACGACAGAGCCCTTCTGTGGGCTCAACAAGAACAAGCAAGTTCTTCTACACATGGAAGATTCAGTCCTGGAACAGTTATTTTGGATGATCGGTTGGAAGTTAAACCTTCTGCCTCTCAAAAAATAAATAGACCTAGTCGGTCTAATCTTCCAAAGCCAGGAGTATTTCCAACTCCTACACTGATACAAGAAGTATCTATTTCAAAATAATCAACTTCTATTGCACCTGCGAAACCACATTATCCTGTTGGGAAACACAGACCATTGGATCAAAATATTGATGTCTTGAAACATTTGTCCGAAGTACCATCCATGTTTTCAATTATGGATGCCTTGAATATATCAAAGGATATTAGGGAGGCACTCATTGAGGCTTTGTCAAGTCCTAAGGAATTTAAAACTGAAATTCTAGCGGCTAAAGTATACCATGTAGAGAATTGTCCTACAGAATGTCATTCAGTGATCTCTTTTACAGATGAAGATGAAGATGATGTTGTGCATGGACATATTAGACATTTGTATTTATATAGAATGGTCAATCATGTAGACATCCAAAGATCCTTCATTGATAATGGTTCAGGAGTCAACCTCATCCCTATTCGTACACTTCATCGATTGGGCCTTATCAAATCTGATCTATCTCCTTCTAATATGATGTTCCTAGGATATGATAAAAATGAACAAGAACCTTTTGGTGATATTACTCTAAGAACTCAGTTTGGGTACCTTGTATCCAATTCATATTTCATGATTTTTCATCATCACACAGCCTTCAACATTTTTCTTGGATGACCTTGGCTACATCAACATGTGGTCGTACCATCGTCATACCATCAGTGTCTCAAATATTGTTTCAATGGTCAAATTGGGACATTTTTTGGTGATAAATCACCATTCAAAACATGTGAATCTCAATACATTGTGGCAGAATTTTATCACATGGAGGAAATGGAGAAATCCACGATGAAGGAGGTCACTGAAATTAATGCTCCATATGGATTATAAAAGATCTCAGTAAACCCATTAATACTTGTGAGTACAGGTTATGTGTTTCTTATTAGTCATATTGACAGGATAGACACAAATCCAAATACTCCTATGGAAACTTCCATAATGTCAATTATGACAATCATGCCAGAAAAGATGGGAGATATTAGTGATTCACCAAGCAATGATGAAAGCTCAAATGGAGAAGTCTTCATTTCATTTGATGAAATCCATAAAGTCTCTACTTTATCAACCAGGCTAGAAGAAGTTATATCAATGTTAGAGATGAATGATGATGTCGATTATCAATCCATCATCTCCTATTTATTACCCAAGGAAGACCCTTCTTTATCAATAGTGTTAGAAATGGTAGCCTCTTCTTCAAGATATACAAATTTTAACATATCTCCTGATCATGGAAATTCTGCTTCATCATCTTCTATGCAAATAGAAATAGAAGAAATAACACGTGTTGAAGAAGAAGATGAAGATCTCAAAGATGCTCCTCTAGCATTTGATGATGGTATCTCTACTATTGTGTATGAACCCAGAGAAATAAATCTGGGTACAAAATAAGATCCACGCCCCACTTTAATTAGTGCGGCCATGACTCTTGAAGAGAAAGAAATGTATATTTCTTTTCTAAAGAAAAATCGAGATAAATTTGGTTGGAACTATATAGAAATGCTAGGGATTGATCCTGATGTTACTACTCGTCATTTGGGTTTTCCAGAAGAGCATTGAGGATTTAGGAAAGTTGCAAGAAGAACACACCCAACATATGCTTCCAAAATTGAATCTAAAGTTGATAAGCATATCAAATCTAACTTCATCAGAGAAGTTCAATATCCCAAAAGTTTGGAAAATATTTTCCATGTGAAAAATAAGAATGGAAAAATTAGAGTTTGCATGGATTTTAGAGATCTTTATCGACATTGTTCCAAGGATGATTTACCAGTTCCGATCACAGAACTCTTAATTGATACAATAACTGGCTGTAAAGAAATATCTTTCACGGATGGATATTCTGGGTATAATCAAATCTGAATGGCTCCAGAAGATGAAGAATCTACAGCCTTCAGAGCCACTTACGGTGTGTTTTTCTATCGGGTAATGCCCTTTGGCCTGAATTATGAAGGTGCAACATATCAACACTCCATGCACCGTATCTTCAAACCCATTTTTTGGAAATTTGTTGAATGTTATGTGGATGATTTGGTGGTTAAATCGAGACAATTTTCTAATCACTTGTCTTATTTGGAAATCATATTCCACAATCTTCAACAACACAATTTGAAGATAAACCCCTTAATATGTGCTTTTGGGGTAACCTCAGGAAAATTTATCATCTTTGTTGTACACCATCGTGGTATCGAAGTTGATCCTAAGAAGAAAAAATCAATCCTTGGTATGTCACCTCATCAGAATTTGAAATAATTGATAGGACATCAAGGACACTTGGCCTATATTTGGCATTTCATCGCCAATTTGGCAGGAAAATGTTTATCCTTCACAAAATTAATGAAGATAGGAGTCACCTACCAGTGGATTGAATATTGTCAAGAAGCATTTGATATTCTCAAAAAATATCTCTTGAGTCCATCGATATTAATGTCACTTGTTGAAGGAAGAACACTTATTTATTATGTGATATCTTTAGAGCGATCATTGGGTGCCTTCCTTTCCCAAAATAATGATGTCGGGAATGAAAACAGCCTTTACTATCACAGTCGAACTATGCTTGAGGCAGAAAACCGATATTCAAGTATTGAAAAGTGATGCCTGGTGTTAATATTTGAAGTTCATAAACTGATACACTACCGACAACATTGTGAGGTCTAATTGGTATCTCGCAATAACCCACTCAAATTTATCCTTAGTCGTCCAATGCTTACAGGATGTCTGGCAAGGTGGGAATTTATTTTTCAGCAGTTTTATATTCATTGTGTGTCTCAAAAGGCAATAAAGGACCAAGATCTGGATGATTTCCTTGCTGAACACCCTTCAGTATAAGATACATCTTTAGATGCTGAACTTCTTGATGGGAATTCTTCTCTATTCAAGAAAATCTTCAACCAAGGGAAATGTACTTTGATGGCACTTCCAGAAGTCCAACAGTTAAGAAAATGGAAGATCTAAAATTCAACAAAGTTGGGTTAGGAATTGTGCTTATTTCTCTAGAAAAGGTAGTGATAACCTATTATTTCTTATTGTTCGGAGGCAGTACAAATAATGAAGCATAATATTAATCTATCATTGTAGTCTTGGAGTTACCGCTTCAGGCACAAGTGAAACACATAAAGGTGAAAGGTGATTCAGACCGGATAATCAAACAAGTCAATGGGGATTATGCCATCAGAAAAGAAGATGTAATCCCTTTGGATGATTACGTCATATAGTTAATGGTGGAATTTCCTTCGTAACTGACATTTTCTTATGTCCCACGATCACAAAATGCTCAAGATGATGCATTGGATAACGTTTCAACTGCTCTGGTAGATCCAAATCGGGATTAAACAATCATCATTATTGCCCACCGTCGTGTAGTTTCACCTTATGATCAAATCATAACAGATGAAATCAATGAAATTAGTCCCATTTATGAACCATATGGTCATACTACAGGATGGATGACACCTATGAGGGAATACATTCAAAATGGAAAACTCCCACTTGATAGATCTAGTAAATTACAAGTCCGATGATGTGTGGTTAATTTTATACTTTATGATAGCCCAGATCACATAGAAACAATTCTCTACAAAAGAGGTTTTTATGGAATTATCTTCCGATGCATTGATGGTGAAGAGACAATGTCTGCATGAAATAAGTACATGAAGGAGTCTGTGGGGCCCACCAGTTTGGACATAGACTGTCTAAACAAATTCGAAGTCCTAGATACTTTTGGCCTACAAAGATACAACATTGTTTTGATTTCACTAATAAGTTTCATTCTTGCCAGGTATATTCCAACTTCATTCATCGACCCCCAGAGTTACTTCATATAGCTAAATACTCATTTCCATTTTCCACATGGGGAATGGATGTAGTAGGACCTCACCCTTCGGCTATGTCCAAGCAGTTTAAGTATATACTTACTTCTACTAACTTATTTTCCAAATGTTAAGAGGTAATACCTCTCAATGAAGTTAGTTCTAAAAGCATTGTTAGCTTCATCATGTCTAACATCATTACCAGAGTTGGTGTCCCTCATACCATTTTGACAGACAATGGAACAAACTTCTGTTCATATGAGGTAAGAAAGTTGTATCAAGAATACAACATCAAATCCAATCATTCCTCTTGGTATCATGCATCTACCAATGGCCAAATAGAGGCCTTCAATAAGACTCTTTAAAAAATAATACAAACGACAGTGGATAATGATATTAAATCATGGCCTTATAAACTTTTTCATGCTTTGTGGTCTTATCGAACCAGCACCCACACTGCTACGATGTCAACTCCATATTCACTGGTATATGGAACAGAAGCAGTATTACCCATTGAGGTTCAATTACCTTCACTCAGAGTAACCATTTATGATCAGTCATCTATAGATGAACAATCTCAAAAGTGATTGGATGAATTGGAAATATTAGATGAAAAAAATATTGTGCACCCTGCACCACTTAGAAGTCTATCAGAATCTAATAGATCGAGCATTCAATAAAAAAGTTTGTATTTGTTCATTCATTCAAGGATAATTGGTATTGATTCTCAGAACTCCAATGATGCCAGGAAAGAAACCTCCCATGCTTGAGCCAAATTGGGAAGGACCATAATCAATATATAAGGTATACTCCAATGGAGCTTATTCTTTAATCTCAATGGATGGAGAACTCATCACGACTCCAACCAATGCAAGATTCTTGAAGAAGTATTTTGTGTAACACAGTTACATTTACGTCCTAGCTACACGATGCTAAACTGTATGGAACCCTTTCATCCAATATGATGTTAAACTACGCACCTCTTTGTCCCACATGACGTTAAACTGTTAAAAAGTCCCTAATACGTCCAGCAAGACATTAAACTGCATAACCATCATCTTGGATACTTGACATTAAACTCAATAATTCAATGTCCTACATGACGTAAAATTGTATTTTCTTACATGATATTAAACTGTTCACATATTCATCCAACATGACGTAATACTAAAAAAGTCCCTTAATACGTCCTACATGACAGTAAACTATATTATTTCCCTGATACATGACTCTAAACTCTATAGCACCAATAATTCTCACTGTAAGACTTTAAACTGCATATTCCCCTCATCTGTCCAACATGACGTTAAATTGTGTTCCCCTCTCTATCGTCCAATATGACATTAAAATATTCACCTCAGATGCAAGATATTAAACTACCAAGCACCCCATGTCTGTGACTCATTTCATTTAAACTTTGAAACAGTCCCATTCACGTCATACATGACATTAAACTATGCATCGTTAGGGTTGTTGTTACCTATTGTTTCTCACACCGAGTATGACTCACATGAGCTTAGAGTAAGCTTCATCCATAACACACTCTCTGGGACACTAACCATGGGTAATTCCCAACACTATTTTTTGGGTTGTCCTCAAGTATAAATTGATCACCAATTAATTCTTTAGTTGAACTACGCAAACTTTGATCCTTTCATTCTAGGCTAGATATGTAGGAAAACTCCTGAGGTTCAAGCCCAAAACCAATTTCTTCATGTTGGTTCACCATCATCTAATATGATGTTGATTCGTGAAGCAACGCAAAACTAATCTCTTCACATTGGTTCACCTTCATCCCACATGAAGTTAAACCGTGTACATCCTATTTGTCACTGCTACATGACACTAAACTATGCAGCACCATTTTCCTTGTTATATGACGTTAATCTATATAGTTCCCAATTGTCCTCAGAGCAAGACATTAAACTGTGTATCCCTACATTCAAGCTACATAATGCTAAACTGTGCAGTGCCGGTCCATGCATATGACTTTAAACTATTACCACTTTTGTACTGTATGACAATAAACTACAACATTTTTTGACACCCTCACCTGAGAGGGAATCATTATTTACATTGATCTCCAATCATGTCATATTTCAAAGACTACGTCCCGGAACCGTTAATTTTGGGTTAAACTATCATTGCACTAATGTCCCCTTTCACCCATCACTTGTTCGAACAAAATCTGTACAAAGGGTATTTCATGAACTACGTACGGCTTGATTCCCATATTTATGGGATATGTAGGAACGTTTGAGCGTCCCTCAAATCCAGCCCCATGTCTTTGGGCCCAACCCAAAATTCCACTTTTAGTCCATTGGCTAAAAATTCCCCCTGTGAAAACATGAATGTGGTATGAAAACCCTGGTCTTCATTCACATCAGGTTTATAAAACACACAATGTGTATTCCTTATTATGTTTTGAGCTCTATGACACTAAAATAAGTTCTCATACACTCTCATCCCACATGACATTAAACTGTATTTCAAGAACTATGTATAGCTTTATTCTTATTCTTATAGGATACGCATTGAATACCATCTTTTCAATTCAGGACCCTGTCACAACATGATTATGGTTAGCATTGGTCTATGTATCTCTTTCATGCATTGGACAATGCCCATTTTGATCTGTCAAACTCTTAGCCATGAAGACTTCCAGATCTCCATAACCCTTTTCTTGACTTATGGTCACAAAATGTCTGATACCCAGGAATTCTTTTGTATGACTATGCAGCACATGCCCTTAGGCGGCCTTGCATAAATAGTTTACATAACGAACCTATCAGCCAAAAGATTATATTATTTGACTATTCATCCAATTCCCTTAGGTGGCCCTGCATAATTGAACCCCCTAACGGGTTTGTCAAATAGTGGTAACATTGTTCTTGGGGAGAAAAACGTTTTTTCCTTTATTGGTCTTATTGACAATATGTAAGGATTTTCAAAAATATCCATCCCTAATATATTTTTCCCATACTCTTTTTCATGATCTAAAAGTATTTTGGTCTATGGTTTTTATTTACCTACCCTACGTTTGGGTCAGACCTTCACAGGACTGACATTCTTTAGACTCTTTGAAAATATTGATTAGAAATATCCTCTCCATATTCAAGTACCTCACTCCATATAGCAGACTCTATGCTTTGTAAAATTTGAATCTCCATAAACATTCACTGGCTTTGTAGCAATAGAAAAGTAAAATTTCTTAGAGTTCTTTTTCCTAACTATACAGCACGTTCCCTTAGATGGACTTGCATAAGTTGTCTATATAATAGACATGTCATCCAAAAGATGTTATTATTTGACTATGCAGCCAATTCCCTTAAGTGGCCCTGTATAATTCAACCCCCTAATGGGTTTGTTAAATAATGGTAACTTCACTCTTAGGAAATACTTCCTCTAATGCCTTTTAGCACTTTTTTCATATCATTCCTCATATTCAAAATTTCTTATGTTATAGTTTACATATTTTCCCCCATACTTGAATATAAAAATATGTTTTCAGATAAATTATCAAGGAATTGAGTCAATTTTAATCCATTTGTTCAAAGCTATTCGACCTTAAAAAGTAGCCTTTTTATGTCGATGACTTTAAACTGCCAACAAAAGACAAGGGAACTCTGAACAAAAGTAGAGTCCCAACTCGCTAAACGTACATTTTTATGATTTAGTTAATATTGAGAAATTAAAAGTTTCAAAGTTTGTGGTGTTGTTTGTATCACCCTAGAAAAAATCAAACTATGCTTACTAGGCCCATTAGATTAGTTGAAAATTTAAAGCAAGTAACAAGAGAATGAATTCACAAATTATTGAAGATGAAATTGTATTACATTGATGAACAAGAGTTAGAAGGACATGCACAGATTGAATTCTCTTCTCGGATTACAAAAGGCTTTCAACATAACTCTTAATTTGATTTACGACATCCCGAGCTTCATCAGCAGCCACCTGGAATTCATTCTTTCAACTAGATACAATAAGAGATGTAGTGATACTAGCTCTTTATGGAACAATTATAAAAGAATGCTCTTGAGTGCGGTTTGAGGAAATTTTTTAATGTTCAAAAAGTAACTCTATTTATGTCCAAGAGACTTGGAAGATGGATACATGGATTTGAGAATTGAGCATTAGAAGTAAAGAGCCAGTTGGAGAGAGTACTCTTTTCAGATATTGTTTATAATGTCTTGATAGTCTTCTCTCCATCAACTGGTAGTGAAAAACATATCATCCCATGGTTTTCCATTTTCATATAAGCAAGGAAATTGCATGGAGGAAAAATATTAATGTTCAAACCATTGTTGTTGCGCTTAATGCACAGCATAACCGAAATAGAGGAGGATCAGTTCGACTGTATCTCGGGCATATAATACTTTTCATATTGAATGTTGACTCCTTGCAGATGACCATAGCCATACCGAGGCAGGTAAATACACCGTGGGAAAGTAAGATGATACTTATTTAAGTACTTGGTCAAATATAGGAGAGTGTTGTCGCATATAGTGTAATAATCATGTCCAACGATGTTCATCATGTCATCAATCTGCTTGCTAGCCAGCTCATTAGCCGTTCCAATTCTTCTAGGAGCCATTGAATATGCACAAAGTTCAAATGATTAATTCTTATGTAAGTTGTTTTTTCATAAAATTTGTGATGAAATTCAGAAAAAATTGCTAAGGAATTAAGGCGCGCAATTCCAATGTTGGCACGCAAGTTTAATTCTGTCGCACTAATATGGGCACGCAGGTATCACCGCACAAGTCCAAATACCTCTGTAGAAGTGTGACACAATGAAGAAATGAACCACTGATAAAATAACTTTCATGAACGAGATCCCACTTGTGTGACGAGAGTGAAGTGCTTTGAAATATGGGTGCTTTGCATAAGAGTGGCACCTGTATTTATAGGCAAGTCCACACCTCTGCACACCAAACCCTGGGAGTCTCGCACCTGTGCATCGCTACCTGCATGATCAACACCTGCGCGCCCAAATTTCCTTGGTTTTTTTCATTTACCTCAGAGTCAAATCCTCTTTCCTTTTTTGGATCCAACTCTGAGGGGGGACTTTTTTTGATGTTCCTTTCCATCACAGAGTCGAACTAATGAAATAGTGGAATACCTTAAGCACAAATAGATTCATCCTTTGAAGAAACGTCAAAAATTGACAAAGGCATGATCAAGGATTTCTTTAAGCATGGGTCTCGCATGTTTCACCATGGTCACACAAGTATACTTGTGTGCCACATATTGGTCACAAAGGTGACTTGCACACCCTATTTTATTTTTTCCCAAGGTCTTCAATGGACTATAAATACCCCTTATGGGCCCCCCATTTTGGGGACAAAAAATCCAAAAGTCAGATTTAAGCTCTCGACGCCCTAGTATTTGCTTGAAGTCTTCTAAACACTTCTAAGGTAATTTCTTATCTATAATAGAAGATCTAAAAATGGGGAACAAGGACTAAGTGTTAAAATTCATCAACACCAGCTCTCCTAAGTGTCTAACCCTTAAGGAAAACAACAACATTTGCACACCACCATATCCCTTCAACAAAACTTGTGTGCCACCCTTCTGGAAACCATTAGCGATAATACTAAGGGATTGTGCCATGTCTTGCACAAGTATTTCCCTATTGGTTAACTTTAGCCCAAATACACCCTTGTCGTGAAAGTATACTTGTGCGACCAGGGCATGCCCACCCAAACATGACTTGCACGCCTGCCTCTTCTTGGGTGCCCCTCCAGCATATTTCACTTGTTTTCCTCAAATTCACCTCTCCTCTTCAAGAACTATCCTTCAAAACCTTATTCAAAGCCACTTATGGCATGGTTCCTTTGGTGGATTCCTTATCTGAAAGGAATTCTGTGGAACACATATCAAAACATTGTGATTTATATATCTTTATATCACTACGGTTAGAGGATCCCTTCATCCAACATCATCCCTTATGATGAGTGAATCTTTGATCTGGGAATCCTCCTTAAGAGTATGCCACAATCATAAGTCATATCCCCCTTAATCTAGGAATCCTCCTTAGGAGTAATCCCCAAGTTAAGAATATAAGTCTATATAAAGAAAAACTCCTTTATGGACCCTTTTATTGGGCATCCACCTTAGGAGTAAGCCCCAACTGCCCTTTAACTTTGGGCCTCCTTCTCAAGAGTAAGTCCTAAGCTATAAGTCCCTTTACCTTTGGGCCTCCTTCTCAAGAGTAAACCCTATGTTACAAATTTCCTTAACTTGGGCCTCCCTTTGAGGTGTAATCCCTAGTCATTAGTCCCCCCTAATTTGGGAATCCTCCTCATAAGTAAGCCCCAAGTTAGAGTATCCAAATCTCCATAAATAATGAATTTCTTTATAGACCTTGTTACCAGGCATCTTTACAGAAGTAAATCCTAGTCTTCACATACTTGGGAAGTCACACGTACATAGGCCCCATATAATTCCTTGTGACCACATCTTTTATGGCACAAACCGTCAGGTTTTACTAATACCTCTTGTTTCTCACACCGAGCATGACTCACGTGAGCTTAGAGTGTAAAAGTAATTATGACACTTCTATTTGGTCCATTAATCATACGTATGCCTACAATTTCTAATTGATCTATGTTGAATTTGATCTCTTCTTTAAATGTAGTGTAAATAGAAATCCTTTCTATGGTTTAAGCACATCACCCATTAATTCCCATCTGTCCCACATGACGTTAAACTATATCTTAATTCCTGAACTACGTGGGTTCAGAATCCTTTTCTAACAAGGATATGTAGGTAGCGCATCTGTGGGTAAGATCCCAAATCTAAAATAATCCATGTCCTTCTAAATGAAAATAAACTTCCAGTGGCCAACTCAGTTTCTTTAAAACCAGTATGGTTATCATAATGACCAAGAGATTTCTGTATAATTTGTTGAAGGATACCATTAATGAAGAATATCTAAATAAATATGGATGATTATCTATAGATAAATAACCTCAAATATATATAAAAGATTCACCAAATCTCATACAAATCAATCCTTTATTGAAAGATCTAAAGGAAGGATCATTTTCATACTTGGTAAATTAATAAGGATTCATGAACATAACTTAAATATATAAGAGAGTCCCGGAGTAGGAAATAATTCCCCCAAAAAAGGTGTGATGAGTCTGAACTCACATTCTCTAGACCAGTACAAATTCTTAAGCCTCATTAGTCCACAACTAATTGGAATCTACCATCGGAAATTATGTCGAAATGGATATAGAATCATTGGATGTTTCTGGTTCTATAAATTACCCTGTTAGAAACCTATTGGAATGTTTGAACCCTAAACAAACAAGGTAATCCCCATTTCCATAGGAAACAACTGTGTGATTGAGTTCTATTTTCCATAATTTCATTTTAGACTCATATCATGTCATTACATTATTTTTTGAGTTTTCACACTTGTTTTTTATTATTCAGTTGGAATATTTACATTGCTCCTTCTATAGTTTATTTATTCACTTGCTTCCTCAACTTATTATTTTTTGTTTTTACCTCCACTATGATACTATATTTTACTATGAGGGAATAGTCCCCCCCACGGACACAAAAAGTTCCCTCGCTACTAGTCGGCAGCCTTTGGCATTCGGGGAGATGCACATGAGGTTATGTGAGACATCGATCTTGCCACAATCTTTGAGGTGAGCCAGGTCAGGGCATTACACGTAATCCCATAGCATTCCATTTTTTATAAATGATGATATTCCACTTTCTCTATCATCTATAATTTTTTTTAATATCCAGTTTATGATTTTATGCTCCAAAAATTTCATTGTGATTTTCCTTCCCAAAATAATCATTTAGTGTATACCATACCCATTACACTATCAATGGTATTCTCCTTTATGCACATATACACATTGATTGGGGTCTTACATATTTTTATTCCACATTCTTCGATTGTGGAGTAAATTAGGATGTTGAATGAATCCATGTTATAGGATCCATGTGGAATTCTTAAGAATGTTATTGAAATGTTTATATAGGGTGATCCTTGATAGTTCTCCAATAAATTGGGCAGTGTTTAGTATCATGAAACTTTATTTTGGGATATGGGTTCACATGATTCCTTCATAGGACTTTTTTCTATTATGTTGGGACAAGGTTTTACCCGATTCCTTTTTGTTAATGATATAGTGTTTTATGTTATTTCCAGATTTCTGCATAATGATAACTATTCTATATCATGAAATTGTGTTCATGTTTCTATAATGATCCTTTGATATTTCTATTACCTAACATGTATTTTATTCTTCATGTTATGAATTCTTTACTACATTACTTGGCTTTATAGATCATAATTCTCTTATGTATGTCCTCTGGTTATCCCATGAAATGATAAGTATGAAGGAATGTTGTGATCATGTAAAAGATGTTTTCAATAAAGATGTGTATTTCCTATTTTAAGTTCTTATGTAATTATCCTATGCCGTAAAAACACTATACCTCTAAATATTATGATTTTTATAAATTTCATGTTTTTCTAATAACTCATGTTTAAATATGAAATAAAGATGAGGGTCATTGTAGTTGGTATTAGAGTATGGTTTTGGGTATTTTTATTGGGATTAGAAAACTCTAGTAAAATCAGGTGGGATAAGACTAAGTATAACAAAATAATCCCTAAATTTTGTTGAGTATAGAGTAAATGGTTTATCATGAAAATACATCCATGTATGGATATGAAGCAGCAGAGGTGGGTCTGGTACTGATGTATCTAGAGGTAAAACCTGAAAACACCACATTGAGCTAGACTTGAACGAGAAATGATGAATGAACATGGGCTTAGATTCACTCTTAGTTCAACCCTCACAAGGGATAATTTTGTGTAAATTCATAATCATAGTAAAAACCAATATTAATAGAAAAAAAATTCCCCTAGGAATATAATATATGAATTAGATACTGGTGAACATAGTTCAAAGCTTGGAGATTTATAAGTTAAGGAGATAAATTTAATTTATATGTTATCCTGTTAATGTCATTGGATTCCCCTTTATGTGTTTAATAGTTTTAAATGTGTACTTGTAATGTTTACTTTTTTCTAGGCAATGGCCAGTAATAAGAGGAATCAAGATAACAACCAATACAAAGATAAATGTGGTTACTTCCCTAACGAATTGACCAATATGATGAGAGTAGTAATCACAAACATTATCATGATACACTCTTAGTTTACTCAAGTTTTGAATAAAAACCTAGATCAAGAGGAATATCCAACCCCCCCGAATAATGAACAAGTCATAATGGAGATCTTCCTCAGACAAATGCCTCATACTTTTAATGAATCATCTAATCCCTCAATCACTAATAAATGTATCAGCTCCATTATGAAGATACTCTAGATCCTTCCATATTTCTAACAAGAGAAGGTTCTTATGGCTACTTATCGCATGAAGGGTGAAGCTGATCAATAGTGGATATTGATAAAAAATATGAATCCTAAGGAAGAGATCTTGGTGATTTAATAAAAGGATTTGTAGAAAAATAAAATTTATAAATAATTTCCCCTCACCCTCCACATTAATATGGAAAGATATTTAATAGAACTGATGAAAATGGACAATGAATCTATAGGGGTGTGGGAGAAAAAATCAACATACCAGCATCATACACCTATTGTTTTTCATTACCTTCAAATGAAAGGGTCTCCCCTTTTTAGTGGGCTAAAACATAACCTACGGAAAGCACCATCAATTTGCTCCTATGAAATCTATGAGGATATTTTCCAATGTTCCCTAAAATACAAGATGGAAATCAGTGAATCCTAGGGGTATTATGGGGATAAAAAGTGGAAAGTTAAATTTAATTCTAGTTGTTCGATGGATAAATCCAATGGGGGTATAAAATTCCATCACCCCTCTTGTCAAAAGAGCTGAAAGATACAGCCTTGAAATTGATTGAAGGGGATGAGTAAATGATTTAGGTGAGGGAAGGAAGGGCCCCTAGTCAATGATTTCTAGTATGAAAAACCCGCTACTACAATAAGGTAATGGAACACTCCCCTCTATCATCAATGCATTATACATTGCTACAACAACACAAAACCATTGAACTTTGGGAACCAATGCCCAAAGCCAATGGTTTTGTGGGGGAGCCAACAACCTCCAGGGAAGAAAGAGAAATATTTTTCCATCACTACCATTGAAGTGAATCATTTAAATAAAGTGGTGAAAAGTATACTTGTTATTCATTCAAGAATAAAGAATTTACTTTTTGATTTCAGTTCAATGCATTATATTAAATCCTGAATATTTAGTAGAACAATCCAATAATCACAGCAATGAATGTATGATTAGATGTTAGTGAAAATGGAAAATGGGAAAATTATTTCATACCAAGAATATAACTTCTCCTCTATCATAGTTTGTGGATTGAGCTTTCCAGTGAACCTCATCATACTTTCCTTGGTGGAATTTGATGAAATTCATGGAATGGATTGGTTTTCTCTATATAGAACAAAAATAAATTGTTGCATGAGGGAAATCACTCTCCATATGGTGAATCAACCCCCATGATTCTATACAAGTACAAGGAAGAAGATAAATCTTATTTTGAACAATAATCTCAATAATGGATATTACTTCCCTATGAGAACACCTGTCTTTCTCATATGATTCGGCCTAAGGAAGGTACCTTCCTTGAATACATGCCTATTCTAAAGAGATTCACTGATGTGTTTCCCAAGGATTTTTCTAGTCTTCCTCCTATAAGAGATGATGAGTTTTACATTGATCTTATACCTAGGGAATTTCCAATATCCAAGACTACTTATAGAATGGGTGTTTTGGAGCTTGATGACTTAAAAAAACCACTATAGGAGAATATGGGAAAAGGGTTTATATGAACATGCGCTTCACCATTGGGTGCACCAGTCCACTACATCAATAATATGGATGTGTCAATGAAAATTTTCCTTGATTCTTGTAATCTCAAGAAAGTTATGATAAAGAACAAGTTTCATTTTCCACGAATTTATGACTTTTTTCGATCAGCTATGTGGAGCAAAATATTTTTCCAAGGTGGATCTACAGTCAAGATATAACTAGGTAAGGGTGAAAAGGTCGATATCTCCCAGACTACATTTTGTAGAATGTTTAAGCACTATGAATTAATATTAATTCATTTTGGACTCACTAATTCTTTATCAATCTTCATGGACTTGATGAATAGAGTCTTTAAATATTACCTTGCCAAATTTGTGGAAGTCCTTATAGATGATATTCTAATAGAATCTAAAACCATGTAGGAGAATGAGGATAATCTATGAACTGTACTATAAACCTTGCGAAAAGATAATTTCTATGAAAAATACATGATGTGTGAGTTATATCATAATGATATCTCATTCTTAGGGAATATCATCAAAATTATTGGGAAAAATTTGGAACCTTCCAAAACAAAATAATTTGAAGGATGGAAGAGTCTGAAATCTATGCTAGATATCCATATCTTCCTATGGTTGGCTAGATTTTATTGACAATTTGTTATAAATTTATCATGATTACCAAACCCTCATACCAAGATAACATGGAAGGGAGTAAAGTTTTCTTGGAATGATGAAGGTGGAGAATGTTTCATGGAGTTGAAGAAGAAGCTTATCACTGACCCTATGCTCACACTACACACAAGTGGGGATCTTTTTATAATATTTTTTTATTCTTAGAAGAATATAATGGGTTGAGCATTGATTTATAATGAATAGGTCATTGCATATTCATAAAGGTATTTGAAAAATCATTAAAGAAACTATCCCACGTATAATCTGGAGTTGGCAGTTGTGATATTTATGTTGAAAATATGGCATCATTATCTCTTTGGGGAGAAGTGTGAAATATATATAGATCTCCAAAGTCCCAAATATATATTTAAATGGAAGGATCTAAATATTTTCCAATGAAGATTGTTATAACTCATCATGGATTAAAACTACTCAATCCATTACCACCCTGGGAAAGTTAACGAGGTGGAGGATGATATAAGTAGAAAGGACACAACAATTTTATCACTGATGATAATTTAAAATAGTCAAATATTATTAAATTTTATGAAGACGAATAGGGAAATCATAATGAAGGGAATTTATTCAATCCTTTCTCAAATTATTTCTCAACTATCTCTTTTGCAATTGTTTAAAGATGCTAAAAAAGATGACGTAGAAATTCAGAAGAATGTGGAAACTATCAAAAAAGGGAAATACTCAGAGTCAAATGTTAATAAAGAATAAATTGTGAGATTTTGGTCATGACATTCTATTCCCTAAAATCTAGAGCTAAATAATGATCTTTTGGATGATGCACATAGTTCGAATTTCTCCATTCTCTTTGGAAACATGAAGATGTATCATGATCTTTAATAGTACTAATTGTTTGATAACATGAATAAGGATATTTATGAATATACATCAATGTTCTTGGTTTTTCATCAAGTGAAGGCTGGGAGGCAGAAGTATAAGGGGATTATGAAACCATTACTCATACCAATGTGGAAATGGAAAAACATCACCATGGACTTTTTCACTTGACTTCCAAAGACATCCAAACAAAAAAATATTATCTTGATTTTTGGGGATTTTTGTAAAAAAATAGAACACATCATTTCAATATGAGATGATTTCTCATTGGATAAATTAGCATGGATATACATTAGAGATATTCTAAGGCTGTATGGAGTTACACTATCGATTATGTACAATCGAGATACATGATTCACCTCTATGTTCTTGAAGTGTCTCCAATATGCTCAGAACATTGTGTTGAACTTTATCATGGCCTATCACCCTCAAACTAATGGCCAATATGAACAAACGATTAAAAACTGTACTATATGTTGAGATCCTGATCAATAAACATCAAACGAAGATGGGACCAACATCTTCATTTGGTGGAGTTCTATTAGAACAATAGTTTCAACTCAATAATACAAATGGATCCTTATGAAGTCCATTATGGGAAGAGGTGTAGAAGACCAACATGTTGGGATGATGTTGGTGAACAAACACTTCTTGTCCTAGAAATGGTCATTGAAATGGTGGAGAGGGTTAAGACCATCCAATAACACTTCAATGCAGCCTAGAGACGACAATAGAGATATACTGAAAACCAAAGATAAGACCTAGAGTTTGATGTTGGAGATTTGGTATTCATCTTAAAAATATCCTTGTGTGGGAGACATGAGATTTGTGAGAATTTAATGTTTAGTCTAACGAACATCGGCCGTTTTCAAATACTTTAGTGAAACAGGGAACTGTCTTATCGAATAACCCTCCCACCAAACCAAGGTCATGTACATGATGTATTAAATGTATCACTCTTAAATAAGTAAATACCAAACCCATAACATGTACTAAATCCAGAGTAGTACCATTGTAGAATTACCACTCCTATGAGAAGAATCCAATGAAGATCTTAGATCGTAGAGAATATGTTCTACTGAATATGGCAGTGCCCCTTGTCAAATTATTATGGGGGAAACCACTTGTTTAAAGAAGAGGTGTGGAAACTCTAGTAAGCTATGTGGAAGAGTTACCACAATCTTTTTTATTTTGGGAAAAAGAAATTTTGTGGGATAAAATTTTTAAGGGGGTGGTTGTAATGACCGAAACTGTTGTGAATAAAATTCCCTTACTTCAAATTAAATGTCTTATAAATATAGGAAACACATGAACTAATTAATTATTGTTATATTAAATTGTATTTAAATGACCATTGTGTATTCTTACCATTTATTATATATTTTTTTAATAGTGATAACATGAATAGTATAAATATATAGTTTTAACACATCCTTTTGACAAAAAAAAAGAAGTGAGGGACTCAACTAGTAGAATCAAACACCATGAAGTGCATTTATTAGAGATTCTAAGGGATATAGTATTTTTTATATTTTTCCTAGTCCATGTCCTACTAAGATCCATCAACATAATCTCGGGCGAAACCGTCTATGGGTGAAGTTCCAACTCATCAAGATCACGACCCAAACAGTGTTCACTGAACGACCCAATGTAACCCCACAATATCACACCTTCCTCTTAGGTCCTATGATAGTGTAATAAAGGGATATGTATCAAGACCCTATAATTTTATTATGTGAATTATTTTTTTATAAAATAATTAATATACTTTCATTTTTTTATTGTCACATTGTAAATGAATTTTAAATCACCAAAAGTATTTTTTGTTAATATTCAAAATCAATTAAGAAATCTACATTGATGAATTAATGTATTTTTTAATTTAAATTATATTTTAATAAAATTATTAAATTACTTATATTAAATATAAATGATCGTTACATTTTTAACAAGTCATTAGTAAATTTATTTAACGATTGAAAACTGTTTTTTCATAACCCATCAATTTTCAATAAATGTCTGTTTTTATTTTAAAACTGAAAATTAACATATTTAGAGAATTATTTACATAAAATAAATATTATTTATTAATTTTTTACATAAAAATTATAAAATGGTAAAGGATTATTAATTTTCTTTGATAATCAAATTTTTGCGTAAAAACTAAATACCGTATAAATATATGATCTCTTTTATAACATCATAATGACCCAATGGTAATGTTATAAAATACTATAAATGGCATATTCTTCGAATTATATGTCTTCCTGTAAAATAATTCAATTATAGGATTATTTAATCAATTTTATAAAGCCTTAGTGAATCCTCTAAGACATAAAAAATATTTTATTTATTTAAAATCATTTCATTGTATGTGTAACTCTCCTCCATATAATAAGGGAAATATTTTATTAATTTATACTCTTAATAATTTAAAATAATTCATACTAATCCCCTTTTTCTGAATCCATGGTCAAGAACCTTGTTATGGTTTTTTGTTTTGAATATTTTAGTGTCTAGGGTCCAAAACCAAAATAATAAATAACTCCCCCATCGTTCCAATATAACCCCCACCCATGAACCCATTCCTCATCACTAAATATATTTTAAGATATTACACAATCTACCCCCTACTCCCTAGAGTCCTCTAAATCCTCCCTTAACTCCCAAGAAGCCTCCCCCATGCAATTGGTGTCCCATATCCAATTAAGGGATCTTCCACCCTCCTCTTTTATCAAGCATTATTTTCATGTTATGTCTTTTAATTTCAATTATTCCTATATATGAATTGGTTTTTAAATATCCTAAATGATTCTAATTTTATGTACAAATGGTGATATCCTCTTTCAATCTCAATTTTCACTCTTATGAACTCATATGTATACCTGTTACCATGTCGATTTTTCGTAAGGGATCCTCACCCTTCTCTCTCCATTTCAATTCAATAACTTTTTTAAAGTTAGTTTCTTTAATATAAATTGGTTATATTTTCATAAATTTATAATCTATTCCATAATATCTACTTTATTTTATTTCAATAATGAATCATTTATCCTCCCCCGTTTAGACCCTCACCTACGCCCTTATTACACCAAAATTCCACAATGGATTTCTCCCTTTTCATTTCCATTTCAAGAATGTTAATTGTATAATGCATATTAAATTACAGTTAATAGGTTAGAATATTATGTTACATAATCCCATAACATTACATTACATGTATAATTGAGGAGAGACACCTATCTATCGCATCTACCCACATTATGAATTTCCACATGACGTCGTTATACTGCTGAAATTTCACAACAATTTTCCGTGACAAAAATCATCATGTATAGAATGAAATTCGAATTTATCTATCTAGGGTATTAATCTTTATGAAAATATAATTATTTATTTGATACTTATATGTATGTATTCTATATTCTTTTATCGTTGATTAAATGATGTTGTTGAATGAATCCATGTTATATGATATGTGTGGCACGCATAAGAATGAGATTGAATTTTTATAAAGGGTGAACCCTGATAGTGATCCAAAGTATTAGGTAATGTTTAGTACCATGATACATAATTTTGGGAAAGGGTTTTACATAATTATTTTATGTGACCTTTTTCCATGATGTAGATATAGGGTTGTACCTGGTTCATTTCTGTTAATGATGTCATGTTTTTTGTTGATGCCACATTTCCTTGTTATGATAACCATTCTATATTATGTCTTTATTTTCATCTTTCTCTTATAATCAATGGATATGTCTATTGCATAAATTATATTTTATTCTTCATGTTATGCCTTTTTTTACTCCCTTACCCTGCTTTATAGCGCACCCTTTTCTTATGTGTGTCATCATATTATCCCATGGAATTCTATGTACAAAGAAATCTTGTGGTCATGTCAAATAAGCTTTAAATAAAAATCTGTATTTCATGTTTCGTGTTGTTATTTAATGTTACTAGGACCCAAAGACACTATAACTCTTGATATTTTAGGTTTAATTATGTGAATATTTATGTAATAAGTCATGTTTTAATATGAAATAAATATCATGGGTCAATATATATGCACATGTGATAATGATTATGATAATACATGAATTATCTATAGAACTATATAAACATGGGAACATAAATTAAAAATATCTTGATCAAGGAATATTGTTTTTTGAGTTTTACAAGTTTTATTGAACCCATCAAAATGGTTATATATATATAAAATGATGAAAAATGTTTAGTTTAGTGTAACTAATGTTAACGAACAATCAATTTATCAAAATTAATGTCAATACTACACTCAAATATATATATTTTATATTAATGTATTCATAGATAGTCATTAAATACACATTCATATAATTGAGATTGAAAAATAGAATGATTGTGACTGGATATAAAATCAACAATATTCTAGGTAGAGTAATTGGGAATATACTAAGATGATCTGAATATTATTATTTTTCAATAATCCCAATGGAAGATTGTGATTGAAGTAAGAAAAAGAGAAGAAGAACCAATAAATTATGTTTTTCATTGAAGAAGAAGAATATGTGGGGACCAAATTAAAATCTAATGGATTATCATTTGTGTGGAAAAATAATTCTAGGATTATCTATCTACAGAACATTTATATTATTATGACTAGTTTTAGAAGAAGAAGAGTTGTTTTCCTACTACAGATTATGTAACAAGTTGAGAAGAAAAAGATAAAAGGAATGTGACATCCAATAGGTCTCAAGAGGTGGAACACTTTATTAGTGTTAGAAATATTTAACAATGAGGATGTTGTATTTAAAGTATGTACAAATAACTAGAAAAGATATATAAAACATGCAATCAAAATTGAATATAGTTCATTTTATGTGAAAGGATATTCTCTTCTTACTATAAAAACATTTGAAGGATTATTTTCTAGTGGTTATATGGTTTCATTATTTAGACACCACTCCATAGACTAGATACTCTCATAAAATTGTTATATGAATATGAAGTTCTATCCTTTATTGATTTTATAAACTTTAATTCGATAAGAAAATGATAATAAGAGAATAAAGATCCTAACAAGTCTAAGAGTTTAAGGGATAAAATTTTAAATTTGTAAAATTCTCCCAAAAATCACATCTCCCTTTTTAGCTTTGGGAATATCACAAAGTCGTCCTCTTAGTTTCTAAATTATACCATGTCTGAGGTGTCATAAATAAACATGGGTTGGAAGATTGATATTAATTTCTCTAGCCCAGTGAAAATGGATATAGATACTTTGATGGGTAGAAATTTTATTACCTTCATAAAAAAGAATTTGGGGATTTTTGAATCCTATCTTCCACTATCATCCTTGGTGGGATTACAAGTTATTAACCAGATCCTATTTTTTATGATGGGGCTATGAAATAAAGGGGAAGACATGTATCAATGTTTTGTTTAGTACCAATATTTTTTAAAGGAGTATAAGGCTCTATAGGACTAGTCCATTGATAAATATAAGACTAATTTATCCCTTAAACCTTTTAGAAATAAGAAAACCATTAGCATAGACCAGCCATTACAACTCCTTACTATTATGGATGTCTGTTTTCATGACTTTGGTGTTTCTATCTAGTTTTATATTGAGAAACATAGTGTTTTATTTCAATAGAGTGGAGGAAACTTCGTAAAATTTTGATTCATACATTTCGTCGTCCACATTATCCAACCCCAGTCCTATATCCTTCCACAGTTCCACAACAACATAGGAAACTGGTTATTTACATTACCTCTACCACCTCCCATGTTAATCCTTCTCAACTGGCAGACTGAGAATTCATTGATATATAAGAAGAAATTATAGATCTAGTTAACCAGAAGTCATTTTTATTAATAATAATTGAAAGGAAATGGTCCTATACAAAACACCAACAAAGGATTCCTTATTTATTGATCCATCTTCTATACTCAAAGACTAGTACACTTAAAATCAACACCCATATGATTCATTATTTGTGTAGACTCCATTTTAGGGAACCATTGAGGCATTGGATACTCTAAAAACATTAGTTTTATCATAAATATAGTACAGATATATTATATTTTTCACAAGAGTCTTATTATTTTCCACCATTCCGTATGTTTGGAATTTTTTGGCTATAAATAATTTGTCATGCCTCCATATATTCTCTTTCATTTTTAATATAATAATTATTTTATCTACCCTCCATGAAGGAGTACATAGATATATTTTTACCTACACATCATTATGAGATATATTAATTATTTTCCTTGAACTAATATTCTTCAAGTGTAGATTTTCAACTCCAAAAATCACCCAAAATTCCAAAAAAAATAAACCCTCTTTGGGTTTCCAACTCACTATGTCCTATATAAGGATATTATTTCATCAAGGATGTCTTTCTTTACGTTATTTCTTTTATTTTCTACTTTCATTGAGTTTTTAAATTTCATTCATTTATCCTTTTTATATAAAACATTGGGGAGACTCTTTGTTTTATTTGATTATGTTGAAGGGGGTATTTCTTGAGCATGCTTGATCCACTTGGCTTTTTTCATGGATTCATTAATCCAAAAGAAATTTTTCATTGTATATTTATATTGACATGATATTTATATAAAAATAATGGGAATAAATGTTAAAAAATTAGATCGATTTTAATGAAATTGAGTTTCATGTTTACTCATGGGTTGAAATCTAGTATTATTGTTTAATTAGACTTGACCATTGGTTTAAAATTGCATAAATGTTTCTTAATTTATAGAATAAAATCATAAATTTCTTGAGTGATTGTTTAATATTTTGAAATACCATTACTAGGAGGTATTCTAAGATCCTTTTCATATTATTTCAAATTATCTCTTCTTGATAAAACTTAGGACACCCATCACTACTAGAACTGTTTTGTTTTACAAAATTCCATTATCCAATTAAAACAACACTAATTAATTAAAAATAGTTAAAAAGTTAAACGGATTGGATATTACAATAATATATTTCATAATGGGAGGTAAATTCAAATGTAATATCATCCAACTAAGTGATATCGATGTTAGTGATTTTAATAGTGAGATCATCAACAACATATTTTGACTCTAGAGAGTCATGTGTGATAATGAAATTATGCCCATAAAGATATTCAATGAATTCCATTGATCGAGAAGTGAGTGTCCATGAAAGTTGAAAAGTACCATTTCAGATGGCTTGAATGATGGTTGTAGAGTCTATTTCAAGCCATAATTTATTTTATTCGTGGGATATTGAAAAAAAAAAGACAACATGTACGATTCGAAGAATTTCATCATCAATGGATAAAGTTGGAAAACATAATCCATAGAAGCAACAATGAATTTTTCGATTATGATCATGAAATATAGCGCCATAAATCGATGGTCTAGGATTCTTGTTCAAGGAAATATATGATTTAATTTCCATCCAATTATGTAAATTTGGTTTTAATAAGTCTTCAAGAGTTCAATCTTATGGATTAAAATTACCAGTAATGTAATGTATTATCAAAAATGTTAAATCGTTATTAGATTTATCATAGTAGCCACATTGAAAAATGTTATATTCCATTATTAGAATAATAACTACATAAAGAGAAGATAGGAAAATAATTTACATTCATAAATTTAATAGATTGTTTCTTATATATCATATTAATTGTTGTAGTTTTTCTACATCAATGTGAAATAGGTTCTTGAGCCTGGGTGATAGAAAAACTCTAGTATCAGAGTGTAATAGAAGACTTTCCAAATCCATGATTAGAAACAGAATCTCAAAGAGATCATGAACCACACTCTATAGTGATTCAACAATGTATCAGTAAAGGAAAATATGATCTATATTACCCTGATTATAATTTCACAAAAGGAACCTGGAGTGGAGAGACACAATGAATTTTGGTAAACAATCATCAGTAGGAACATTATAATGAACTAAATTCTAAATAAGTGTCAAGTATAAAGGTCTAATCATGGTTTTATTGAACAAAATAATCAAATCATAATAAATATTAAAGTTAGTATTTATAAAATCATATAACAAGGATATATTAATGATTCCATTCTTTAATGATTTTTGAATCAGGATATCCATCTGTGATGAAAATTTTTATTTATTGATGATTTCATTGAATTCACTTTGAAGGTGAATACATAGAGAAGCAATGAAATCCTATATAGAGATATATAATTCTAGTTTATTATCCATCTAATTAAAATTATCAATAAATGGGGAACTATTCATGTTTTCCATCATGAAATTAATTGAAGATATTTTTTCTTACAATCCATATTGAGTATTTAATGATTTTTAAGAAGATGTTTATGATCACTAACCAGATGTATGAGTACATGTAGAAATTGAATATTTAATTTAGCATTTCGAGGAACGTGGATCTAAGGAATTATAGTGTATTAAAATTAATGTTTTTGATGTTCTATGGGAACCAAACTTGAAGAGCCTCATTAAAAAAATTAATTTTTTTGATACCCATGACTTCAAAAGGTATGGATTTAACACATTTGTTTTCTAAGGACAAGTGATCATCTTCCATTCAAGCATGATTCCAGTCAAGAAAAAACTCTTAATAAAAGACATATGATTATTAATTAATTCTATGGTACATTTATAAGTCATGAACGAAAGAACTATTTTAGAGATAACATTATAATTTACAAGGGAAACCCTACCAGACATTGAGAAAACTTTTCATTTCTATGAAAAGAGTTGATTTTTAACCTAATAAACATGATTGGATAAGTGGATCACTTTTTTCCTCCCATGAAACAATGAAACACTAAGATAATTGAAATACTTGACCCCATATCTGATTCCCATTTCAATAATGATGAAGGTTTTTTTGTTGAGGGAGAACATTTTATCGAAGGAGAAAAAGGATATATCCCAACTGAAAATCTATCAAGAGACTCTTTAGAATTTTTAAAGAGTTTCCCTGAGGATATGGATGATCCATTTGTTTCCTTGTAAAATGTAATAATATAATCAGTATAAAGAAGGTGTCCAAGAACTATGAGGATCCTAGAAGCTTGAAAAGGTTAAATATTTTTTTATAAACCACTTGAGTGAGGATCTTGCTAAGGTAATGTTTGCAAATATATAAAAAATAGCAGGGATAGGGACACATTTTGATGCCTCATAAGATAATATAATGAATCCCTTAAGAGATCCATTAATTAGAAAAAAAATATGTGTTGACCCAAAGAGTGATTTAATACAGCCGAGGAATATGATATTGAAACCAAAACTCTATAAATATTTAAAGATTATATTCCAATACATGGGGTCAAAATATTTTTTCGTTGAATGATTTTGTGATGTTCTACCACCCCTTTAATATTTTATAGAGAAGATTGACACACTATGATATCATACCAATATAGTCCTGAATGAACATGCCTTTATCTAATCCAAAATGGTTATAGGTGATGATTTTTTAGATATAAGATCATGATTTTTTGAATGAAGTTTTCTAATAACCTTGTAGATAGTATTAACTAGAGAAATGAGCCTAAAAATTTGGATATCACAAGAATTCATAAACCTTGGAATCATAGTGAGAAATGGATCATTGGGGACCTCTAGTATGGTACCATTAATAAAAAATCAATATCCCCCTAAAAATATCATCATGTATAACATCCAAATACTTCTAGAAGAAAAAGTTGGTAAAACCCTTAGGGTCAGGTGTACAGTTGGGATTAATGATAAAAACAATATTTTTGACCTCAAATTTGAGAGGTATACTAGTGAGTATGATGTTGTGTTCGGGGATGTAAATGATGGGGATAATTTCATCAATAAAATCATTTTCAATTATAGGACTATTAAAAAGTTAGGAGTAATTGGAAACAATATGGTCCGTTAGGCACTAATTATTATTGATAATATCATCATCCACCTTCACAATGGGGGGGGGGTAGTATATAATTCTTGATCAGTCTATAGGGTGTTATAGAATTTTTATTTCCTATATCAATCATTTAGAAATTTAAGTATAGAGGATTCCTTTTGAATATTTTCTTTTATTGATAGAAAAAAATCATCTTAGAGGTAATTTCAATCTCCTAAGGTGAGTCAATGATGAAATCTAACTTAGTGGGTTTTCCTATATCCGTTGTAGAGAGACTTCACAGGTGAAAAAAATCTGTGTCAATGCAATTGAATATTCTCTTGCTCTACCTCTTGATATTTTATTTTAGAAGTTTAAATTTCATAATTTAATACATAAAATCATTACCACAATAGTTCATATTCCATAATTAATATATGTTCCTATCACAGTCAATGTGGGAGGCCCATGCAATATTGAATCTAAAAGTAAAGGGTATTTTCACATCCACAATAATGAAATTGAAAGGAATTTTCTGGATATTTGAATTATGTATGGGGTGGGTATTGTTGGAGATATAAAACCATTTACCAAGATCCACATCATTGGTAAAAGCTCTATCATGTTTTCCTGAAATCATTTTATAGATGTGTCTCTATAGCACCCCGAACACTTCATGGTAAGTTTCTCTTATATAAATTATAGTTATAGCCTATGTTTTATGAATTACAGAGCCTATATGGAACAAAATATGGTTACTTATAGGAGATATCGATAACCTATCTAGTAAACATAAATCTGCCAACTCTATGATTTGAATTTTTAAAATCTGTCATACATGCTTGTGTTCAAGATGATATTTAGAGTGTGATAGAATTAACTTATTTTTTGATGAATAGTAACCGACCATTATGAATAGTAACCTACCCTTTTTAATAGTTACTTACCCTTATGAATAGTAATATGAATCATATGAATGGTACCCATGCCCTTTAATTTATAAATGAATTTAGGCACCTTAAAAATGAAGATGAATATTTTAAGTGTGTATATTTTTTTATTAAATAATTATTTTAATTAAATATTTAATTAATCATATTTAGAAAATAATTTTTTAAAAATTTACTTCATTGTTGGATTCTACACATCAAAAAATGGTTATGGTGAATTTTTGGGATTGTTTTGAAATACTTGAATTTTTGATGAATAGTAAAATCCGATAATTCACAATAACTGCTAAATAAGGAATTTATTGATTCATTGATGATGATCCACTGATGTAAGTGCAATTGGTTAGAATTCACATTAATATATTACTGTTCCTGGTCATGGAATACTAACTATTAATTCTCTTGAGAGTAAATAATAAATTATTGATTATAATATCAAGAAAACTCCTCTCACCTCCACTAAATAAACCACCCCTCACCCCCTCTTCCTCCCACACCACTAAAGCTTCACGACATGTCTAAATTAGGCCAAATACTCTTCCCAATCCCTCTCCCCATGTACAAGCCCTTCTGGTCTCACCAAAAGGCCAAAAAAAGGCCTTAAAGAGATTCTCAAGGTGGAGTACTCAAGCGGTGAACCTTCCTTCTCTTTTCTTTCAATTTCTTTTACAAGTTCCATTCTTTTGTTCTCCCTTCTCACATCCCCTAATCCAAATTCTATGATAATTCCAGTACCTTACATGTACTGGATTGTAATTGTGTTAGCGGAATATTTCATCATAATCTCTCTTTTTCCCCTCTTTTTATACAATAAATGCAAACACCGTCTCAGATGTGTAAATTTATAGCACTCGAGGAAGATGGGTTTTCAATTTGAATTACTATATTCAATACCGGTCATGAAACCATATAAATGGATGAAACAAGTCATACTATATGTATTTTATCTTGATTAATGATCTGTAATATATACACATTCATAATATGGAATAATGATACAAAACAAGTTTATTGTGCACAAAACCGCCAAGCCAAATCCAAGCATTTATTTTAACTCATTTATAGATTCATCCTCCTGGTTTATAACCAGGAACATTATAAGAACATTTATATCTATTTAATGTCACCAATAATTTATATTAACAATTCTGGATGTTTAACCACATTTCAAATGAACTTCCATTAGTGAATACAAGTAATCAAATCATGAAACAATGTATGAAAATGCTTCTAAAAAATTGAATATCTTAAACCCATTAAAAAGGAAATTAATGAAATTAATAAGGTTATAATACATCAATTACATGTTTATAATATTATTTCATTATTAATTAATGTAGCTAAATTTTATTATTCAGGTCCTTAAGAACAAACAAGAACACCTTCAAGCATAAGGTAAGGGATTGCTTAACTGAATTTTCATTCATTGAGTTAATCATCTATTTCATTGTTTACATTTATCCAAGAATATGTGTGAATGACCTATTATTGTTTTATAATGTATATACACTTATATTTTTTGTATTTTTATTTGTCACACATAAATATTCCAATGATTTATCGTCACTCTAATGACACAATCTTTAAAAGGGATCCTTTATCCCACTTTCCTTCAAGAATATCCCTTATATTGTGCCCTTTTATTTTTAATTCCTAATGATGGGTTATGTTTTCACAACTCCCCCATACAGCCCTTGTGACATATAAATAATGGAATACCCCTTTACCTCTCATTAAGCCTCACAATAACACTCATTACCATGCCGAAATGTTTGTAGGGGGTTTCTCATCTCACATTCATTTCTGTGAGATTTTCATTGTTCGCCACTTATTTCTTTTATGTGGTATATTTGTAATGACATTTGATATATAATAAAATTACTCTCTTTATATTTATTTCATTAAATTAATCATTCGAGGGTTATTAGGTTCTGGTCATATGATTCAACTGATTACATTATGGTAAGAGACTTTGTCTCAACTACTATTTCTTTGTGACTAACTTTGTATTATGCACCTAATAATCCTTATGTGGAGTACATACTGCCCATTAGAGATAAATTTTCATTTGAAATTATTTTTATAATAAATAACCATAATCTCATATCATGGATATGCTTGTTTTCTAAACCGTATACCATTTTACATACAGTGTTTATTTTGAATGTTTTTTTAACTATGGATATATTGATGAATCTGTATACTCTACTCTATGCGGATATTGAAAAGGAATATTGATCTTCTGTTGAATCAATTTAAAAAGAAATATTTTGAAATGAAGTGGTGGGTGGGGCCCCGCTATAGTCCGTCGATGCATCGGTAGGTCTCATGAGACAAATCAGTTTGGCGAGAGACCCTTCGAGTTTGTTTCCAAAAATTTGACGGGTTTCTACATATAGAACTAAACCATTTTAACGATATTATGGTTTCATGTGTCAGATACATGATGTCCAATTAATAATCATTCTCTTTATTCATTATCAGTTATTATTATTATCCATGAGGTTTTCACTATGAAAATATCTATGGATACAGTTTCATTCTCATTTTTATAATGGCATTAGTTTCTCATTTATTCCCCATGCCATATAGATTATGTCAGATTTATTATGAGTCACTTATTATTGTACTCATTCTTACTCTATTTTTAATCCTTACTAAGTGTTTGGGATCACCCTTTTCATTGTTTTACTTTCAATAGGGGACAAAGAGGATATCGTTTATTGAGTTCTTGTGGATACAGTTTTTAGATTCGTTATGTATTGTATTTTGTAAACTTTTCCAATGTAATTTGAGTAACATATATGTATCTAGTTTCATCAATAATACTAAACATATCATTCCTTTGGGATTTTTATTCCTTCTAACCATGCCAATATCACAAGTAACACATCGGCTCTAGTTTAGAGGGGTCAGGGTGTTGCAGTTTGTATCAGACGGAGTTTAGTAGAAAACAAGGAAAATAGAGTAGGAAATATATAGTAGGGAACAAATCCCTAAGGTATTATTTGACGATAAACATACAAGAACTTCCTGATATTTTGGTAAGGAATATATTATGTGGATATTTAATAAATGCATCCTTGTCTATATACGAGCAGGTAGAGGCGGCTCTGGCATAGATGTATCGAAGGGTAAAACCCGAAAACACCGCTTTGAGCTAGACTCGAATGGGAACCGGTGCATGATAATGGGACTTATCACACTCTTGGTTATGGAAATTTGGGGGGATATGATCAGGATAATTCACATTTTCTTTACAAGCCATTATGAAGGAGTTTAATGTACATTTTTCCTCAATGAAATCATTTTTATATGATTATCTATGCATAGAATTTCAATTTATGTTGAGTGTTTTTTCTATTTTATATTCACAAACTAATCTAGTGTATCCCATTATTTAGAAATGGTGTCTAATGGAGGAAGGGGAATCAATACTCATGTGAAAGGTTGGGATCTCTGTTCTGAGAACGTCAACATAGTCAATGTTGGATCAGACCAGATCATGACCATATTGGGACAACATACATAGGTTGTAACGAATATCCATTCCACACCTGTGTTAGATCATTTCATGTGGAAGAAGCCCACATATTTTAGTGGGACTACTAACCCAATGGTTGCTAAGAAATGGATCAAGTCCCTTGAAAAGATATTCATGGCATTAAGATGCAATGAAAATGAAAAGGTTGTACTGGAAGTATATTGTCTCAAGGGCTATGATGATAAATATAGGTACTTGATTCATTATACCATGGTTGAAGAAGAAATATAAGATATAGAATATAGGACGTTTAAGGAAATATTCTTCAAAAAATAATTCCCTTGTGAGAAATGAACTGAAATGAACAAAAAATTCCTTAGCTTAAAACAAAGTAAAGAATTCAGTGTTGCAGAGTATAAGGATACTTTCACTAGGCTAGCCACATATGTCATAGATTATGTACATGAATCACAGACAAGATTAATAATTTATTTGAAGGTCTTAAGCTATGTCTTAAAAGGGCCCCAGCTTCCCAATAATTTCATCATATGATGAAATTGTATCATGTGCTATCAAAATAGAGAGGGAATTTTCTAGATCAAATTTTTTCAAAGGAAACCAATATAAGAATTGGTAATCTGATAAGAAAGGAAAAGGAGAAGCACCAAAGAAGAGAATGGTAACAAATCTATTCTCATTATTTGAGAACAGTTAAATGAATCATCTCGGGAAATGCTTGAATGGCATGGGAGTCTGCTATAACTATAGAGAAAAGGGTCATCGATCAGATGAATTAAATGGGAAGAAACAATTCAATGATATTTAATGCTCCAATTGCAGAGATATGGGACACTATAAAAATGAGTGTCCTAAGTGACAAAGAATCATGAATCAAAAAAATACAAGAGAACAAGGGAGAGCCTATGCGATTACAACTGCAAAGGTTTAAATTCCTACTGTTGTGGTGGAAGGTACTTTAATTGTTTCCCCAAACATAGCTAGCACTTTATTTGATTTTGGATCATCACATTCATTTATATCTTCTCAGTTCTACAAGAAAATTAGATAGGTCCAATTTGATTTAATAAGGGAGTTTTTAGTCAAAACTCACGGGATGTATCATTGCAACAAAGGCATGTCGACTAGTCCCCCTCCAGACATCAAAACGTGCTTTAGTTGCTAACCTTATCATCATACCAATGACTAAATTTGATATAATTCTCAATATGGATTGCCTATCGTATTATGATGAGAATATTTATTGTAAGAAGAAGGATGTTACAATTTTTTAAAATGGTGTAGAATCTCTTGTCCTTAGGGTAGAAACATTGCCACCTGATTCTTATCTATAACCACCTTCTGTATCTCTACTGAATGAAATACTTGGAGAGGATTATAAACCAATATTTATGGTCATGGAAATAAATCTTCAAATTGAATATGTGCACATAGTGCAAGAGTACATTGATGTATTTCCAGAGGATTTACCTGGACATCCTCTAGAGTGGGAAGTTGAGTTCTCTATTGATTTAATTCCTAATGCAAGACCTATATCAAAGAATCTATATAGAATGACCTCTGTGGAATTAGTAGAGCTAAAGGAAAAACTAGAGGATATGTGTGGAAAGGGATTAATTTGGCCTAATGTTTCTATATGGGAATCCCCTTTCCTCTTTTTGAAGAAGAAATATAGATCTATGATGATTTGCATTGATTACAGGGAAATCAATGCTATTATAATAAAGAACAAGTATCCTCTACCATGGATTGATGATTTATTTAATCAACTACATTGAGATCATTACTTTTCAAATATTGAGCTTTGATTCGGATATCATTAGTTGTGTATGAGGAAAGAAGATATTCTTATGATAGCATTTCGGAACAGGTATGGGCATTACGAGTTTACAATAATGCCTTTTGTATTAACAAATGCACCCTCTGTTTTCATGGATTTATAGAATTGGGTTTTCAAGGAATATCTTGATAATTTTGTTATGCTATTCATCTATGATATCCTCGTATATTCAAAAATCAATGAAGACCATGAGAATCACTTGTGGGTTATTCTAATAACTCTTAGAAGAGATTAATTATATGGGAAGTTAAAAAAGTGTGAATTCTTTCTTCATTCGGTTTATTTTCTAGGACATATTGTCTCTATATATAGAATCATAGTTGATCTTTTGAAGACAAATGAAATCCAAGATTTCCAAAAACCAACAAACATAACTGAGGTAAGTAGTTTTATTGTCTTAGCAGGTTACTATCTGCATTTTGTTTAGAATTTGGCCTGACTGGCTAACCCGCTAACCAAGCTCACACATAAAGGAGCTAAGTTTGTGTGGACAACATAATGTACAGAATGCTTCAGATAATTGAATAGAATATTGTTCAATGCTCCAATTTTGACTCTTCCATCTAAGTGATTGATTTTTAATATATAGTAATTCATCAATGAATGGAATGGGTTGCTTCCCTATGAAAAATCTGAAATTTATTTCTTATGCATCAAGAAAGTTGATGACATATGAGAAATATTTTCCAACTCATGATATTGAGTTAGCAGCTGTAATCATTTCTCTAAAAATTTTGAGGCATTATCTCTATGGAGAGATATGTGAGAGTTATATGGACCACAAGAGTTTTAAATAATTTTTCACACAAAAAGAACTCAACATGAGGCAAATAATATGGCTCGAGTTACTCAAAGATTATGATTATTCGATACACTACCACCCAGGAAAGGAAAATAAGGTGGAAAATGCATTAAACAGGAAAGATCATGGCCTTCTTACTCAAATGATAATTAATAGTGATCCTATATTTTTGGATCTACTAAATATGGATATGGAAATTTTTAAGGACGGGGAAACATCACTCCTATTTAAAATGATTGCCAAACCATCATTACTAGAGAAGATAAAAATCTGTCAATCTGATGATTAGAATCTGTATAAGAAATATAAAGCAGTTAAGGATGGGAGACTGGATGACTTCGTGTATGGAGAAGGAGTTCTGAAATTTGGAAATAGTTTATGTGTTTCATCAGCACCTGATCTAAAAAGGGAACTATTATACGATTCCCATAGCTCAAATTTCTCTGTACACCCGGGTAGAAACAAGATGTATAGAGTTCTAAAGGAATATTTTTGGTGGGATAATATGAAATGAGAAATTGATGAATACGTTTCATGGTGTCTAGTGTTTCACCAACTGAATTTAGAGAGACAACATCCCAAAGGAATGATGCAACCTCTACCTATTCCTAGGTGGAAGTGGGAAAACATTAGGATATATTTTGTCACTGGACTACCGAGAAAACATAAAAAAAATGATGAAATATGGGTAATTGTTGATCATCTCACAAAATCATCACATTTCCTTCCAAAAAGAGAGGATTTACCACTTGAGGTCTTGGCAAGACTTTATATTAATGAAGTTATAAGACTTCATGGTGCACCTCTATCGATTGTGTCTGATAGAGATCCCTGATTTAAATCAATATTTTGGGAAAGTCTCCAGAAGGATTTGAATACTGATCTTCGTATGAGTATTGTTTGTCACCCCAAACTGATGGATAGTCAGATAGGACTATTCAAACTTTAGAAGACATTTTTAGGTTATGCTCTCTTGACTTCCAAGGTATGTGGGATCAATACTTTATTTTGGTGGAAGTTTCCTACAATAATAGTTTCCATTCTAGTATTCAATTGGCTCCATATGAAGCATTATATGGAAAGAGATGTCGAACACCAACTGGTTGGGATGAAGTTGGTGAGAGGAAGTTTATAGGCCCATAACTTATTGAAGAGACCACGGTAAAGGTGAAGACAATATAATCCTATATTAATGCAGCCCAAAGTAGTCAGAATAGTTATGCTGACAATCAGATAAAGGATTTGGAATTACAGATGGGATATCATGTCTTTCTGAAAGTGTCTCCATAGAAGAGTGTCTTAAGGTTCGGTAAGAAAGGGAAACTGAGCCCCAGGTATATCGGAACATTTGAAATTCTGGAAAGAATCAGAGAAGTAGCTTACCCTTTAGAAATTCCTCCAAATCTCTCCAATGTACAAGATGTGTTCCATGTGTCATTTTTGAATAAATACATACCAAACCCAATGAATGTACTCACCTATGATGAAATTGAACTGGAACCTGATTTTTCATACAATGAAAAGCCTATTGTGATTCTTTACACAAGGGAGTAGTTGTTGAGAAATTAGACAAAACATCTAGTAAAGTTTCTTTAGATGAAACTAGAATATGGAGGAAGTAGCATGGGAACTAGAGGATTTCATGAAAAAAAACCAGCCACATCTTTTTGGTGGGATTCGTGCATAAAATTTTGAGAACGAAAGTTTTGAAGGAGGGAATAATATAGCACCCCAAACACTTCATGGTATGTTTCTCTTAAATACAATCTTGTTGTAGCCTATGTTTTATGTATTAATAATTATATATGGAATAAAACATGGTTACTTATATGATATATCCATAACCTACCCAGTAATCATAAATGTTCCAACTCTATGATTTGATGTTTAAAAATCTGACATACGTGGTTGTGTTTAAGATGATATTTAGAGTCTGATAGAATTAACATAATTTTCATTGAATTGTAACCTACCCTTATGAATTGTAACATATCATTATGAATATTAACTTACCCTTATGAATAGTAATATGACCCTTATGAATGGTACTCATTCCCTTGAATGTATAAATAAATTTAGGCACCATAAAAATGGAGATGAATATTTTATGTGTTTATATTTTTCAACTACATAATTATTTTAATTAAATATTTAATTATTCATTTTTAGAAAATTATTTTTGAAGAATTAATTACATTTTTTGATTCTACATGTAGAAAAATGCTTAGGGTGAATTTTTGGGATTTTTCTGAAATACTTGAATTTTTTATGAATAGTAAAATCCAATAATTCACAATAAATGGTAAATAAATAATTTATTGAGTCATTGATGATGATATGATGATGTAATTACAATTGGTTATAATTAATATGAATATATTCCTATTATTGGTCATGGAATACTCACTATTGGTTGTCTTGAGAGGAGATAATAAATTAATGATTATTATATCAAGAAAACTCTTCTCCCCTCCACTATATAAACCTCCCCTCACCCCCTCTTCCTCCCACACCACTAAAGCTTCAACACGTGCTTAAATTCTGAAAAATAATCTTTCCAAGACCTCTCCCCACGTCAAAGACCTTCTAGTATCACCAAAAGTCCAAAAAAAGGGCTTACAGAGATTCTCAAGGAGGAGTACTCAAGAGGTGAACCTTCCTTCTCTTTTATTTCAATTTCTTTTACAAGTTCCATCATTTTGTTCTTCCTTCTCACCTAACATCATCAAAATACCATGATAATTACATTACATTAAATATAATGTATTTTAATTGTTCTAATGTATTATTTCATCATAATCTCAATTTTTCTTCTCCTTTTATACAATAAATGCAAACACCATCCGACATGTGTAAATTTATCACACTAAAGGAAGACATGTTTCCAATTTTCATTACTATCATCAATACTGGTCCTGAAATGTTTTTAACAGTTGAACAAGGCCATAATATATTTATTTTATCTTCATTAATTATATGTAATCTTTACATGTTCATCATATGGAATGATAATAGAAAACAAGTTTATTGTGCACAAAACCGCCAAGCCAAATCCAAGCATTTATTTTGACTCATCGAATGAGTCATTCTCATGGTATATAACCAGAATCATTATAAGAAAATTTATATCTCCTTAATTTCAATAAAAATTTATATTAACAATTCTTTATTTATACGCAAATTTCAAATGAACTTCCATTAATGAATACAGGTAAACAAATCATGAAACCAAGTATGAAAATGCTTCTAAAACAATAAAATTGAATCTATTAAACCCATAAAAATTTCCATTAATGAAATTAATAAGGTAATAATATATCAATTAAATGTTTATGTTGTTCTGGAATTATTAATTAATGTATCTAAATTTGAATATTCAGGTCTTTAAGAAGAAACAGGAATGCCTTCGAGCGTAATGTAAAGGATTTCTTAACTCAATTTTCATTCTTTGAGTTAAACGTCTATTTAATTGGCTACATTGCTCCCAGAATATGTGTTAATGAACCATTATTTTTTTATACTATATATCCACTTATAATTTGTGGATTTTTATTTGTCACAAAAAAAATATTACATTGATTTATCGTCACTCTAATGACCCAATCTTTGTAAGGTATCCTCTCTCTCACTTTTGTTCAAGAATATCCCCTATGTTGTGCCCTTTTATTTTTAATTCCTAATTATTGGATATGTTTTTGTACCTCACCCATACTACCCTTATGACATATAAATAATTGAATGCTCCTTTACCACTCATTAATCCCTCACAATAACACTCGTTACCATGCCAAAATGCTTGTAAGTGGTTTCTCATCTCACATTTATTTATGTGAGATTTTCATTGTTCGCCACATATTTCTGGTATGTTGTATATGTGTAAGTCCATTTGATATAAAATAACATTATTATATTTATATTCATGTTATTAAATGATTCATTTGAGGGTTATTAAGTTCTGGTCATATGATTCGACCGATTACATAGTGGTTAGAGACTTCATCTCAACTACTAGTTCTTTGTGACTATCTTAGTATTGTGCACCTAATAATCCTTATATGGTGTACCTAATGACTATTTGAGATTGATTTTACTTTGAAATTATATTTATATTAAATATCCATAATCTCATATCATGGATATGTTTGTTGTCTAAATAGTATACCAATTTACATACGGTGTTTATTTTGAATGTTATTTTAATTATGGAAATATTGATGAATCTGTATACTCTACTCTATACGGAATTTGAAAAGGCATATTTCTCTTGTGTTTAATAAATGTATAAAAAATGATTTGTAAATACAGTAGTGGGTGCATCCCTCTATAGCCCCTCAATGCATCGGTAGGTCTCATGAGACAAATAATTTTGGTGACAAACCCTTCTAGTTTGTTTCCAAAAATCCTACAGGTTTCTAACCATAGAACTAAACAGTTTTATGGGTATTATGGTTTCATGTTATAGATACATTATGTCCAAATAATAATCATTATTTTTATTGATTATTAGTTATTATTATTATCCATGAGGTTTTCAATATGACAATATCTATGGAAGTAGTTTCATTCTCAGTTTCTTAATAGAAATAGTTTCCCATTTATTCTTCATGCCATTTTGATTATGCAAGAATCATTATGATTCACTTATTATTATACTCATGATTCCACTATTTTTAACCCTTTTTGAGTGTTTGATCTCACCCCTTTCCTTGATTACATTCAATGGGTGACAAAGAGGATATCGTTAATTGAGTTCTTGTGGATGTGGTTTTTAGTTTCATTATATATTGTATTTTGTAAACTTTTCCAATTTAATTTGTGTAACATATATTATCTAGATTCTTAAAGGATACTAAAATGAATGTTATTTAGGGATTTTCATTCCTTCCAACCATGTCAATATCACATGTAACTCACTGGCTCAAGTCTAGAGGGGTCGAGGTGTTGCAGTCTCCAATACCAATTATACTTATCACCAAACAGGTTAATCTCTTAGAGAAAATTTTCTTCCAGGAAATTACTGAATTCCATGAGTGATATTAAAAAGATCACAACCCCAAATTTTTCACTGAGGCATGTGATGGTGTTAATGTCTCCAAAAACAAACCATGGATCACTAATTATTACGTTAAGCATGTTAATATCCTTCCATAATTCTCTTCGATCCTAATACATATTCATGGAATAAATAAAGGAACATAACATGAGAGTATAAAAGTTTTTACCTCCAAAATTATCATAATTTTATCCATGATGTAGATAGAAACATCACCCAATGATGAGTGGGAAAAACCCATAGGGTTTCCACATGGACTAAACAAATATTAACACCAACCACCTAATAACCAATTTTCTCCAGGCTAGAAATTCAAGGATAAAATTTCTTCTTTGGCAAATAAATTCCTCTAATATTGTATTTAATATTATGGATATATTTATAAATGGAGTTAACTATTTTTTAATCATCCAATGTACTAAAATTTCATAATAAAATACTCATTTCTAATTGTATTTTGATTTAGAGTTTCCCTTATTTTACATTCTTTTTATTTATATTTATCTTGAGGAATTATTTTATCCATCATCCATTTTGGTGTGATTCCTAATTATATAATGGTACATATAACTCTCATAAAACATGTCAACAATAGTAGAAGGTGTAGTCATAGATTGGTCAGAAACATCCATTGAGATTCCCATAACGTTAAGAGAACCTATTAGAGGGTTATGAGAAACATCAGAAGAGGAAAGGAGGGATTCCATTTATTTCTCTCCTTTAAACATTTAACTCTAGAGATTGTTTTAATTAGATGAAACACAAAAAGGATAAGTGGAGTCCATAAATTGAGAATGTAATAAACCATTTGATGTAGTGACATCCTTGTAAGTGTCAAGTGCAGGGAAATCATAACCATTGAGTGGAATATGGTTAACATGGGATATTTCACCACCCTTTTCAGGCCGAATAATACCATCTAGGTGTAATATAGTAGGCTATAAATACTCATTATTTTCCAATAATTCCACTATTTATTATGAATTTTCAATTGTAACCTTAGTAATCACTAAAATTTCATTTTTTAGATCATTTCAACTAGAATCACACATCCTCAATTTTCAAATCCAGATGTGAGGACAAGGGAATCATTTTGATGTAATTAGAAGGAATGAAAAACATAATCCTTACCCAATAATGACACTTATTTATTATAATAAACTTGAGTTAATTTAGGAGTCAATGAAGTACCCCGGGTGTAGATCTTATCAATTTTAATAACCCCAATACATTCATGTTCAATTGAAAAAATCTGACCTATGATAGGGGTTAGGATTCAAAGAACATGAACTAACCTAATTTAAGTGTCATCCATTATAGATTTATCCCCATTATGAAAAGTAATTTCTTCTCCTCTTTTAGTTTTCTTAACTCCCTTTCATGATTTATCCCTGTTTGAGGTGGTATATTTGACTTTTTGGTTGATGACCCTATAATTAGCAATGGAGTGTCCAACCATTTTTTAAACATCATGAAAAGAAATATGATATTCGTACATTACTTTTAACACATAGTTTCTATCATTTTCAACTATATTTCACATTTTTTTCATCTATAATTCTTTATTTTATTCATTAAAAACGTGACTATAAAATTCCAGTTCACCATTAATGGTGTATTGATTTTTCTTATGTGGAGTACCCACACATTATACTAGATCAATAATAAACATGGGATTCCAAAAACCTGAGTTAAGACTATAGAGTCTAATAGAGATCTGCTTTGTTGCTAGCCTCGTGGAGAAAGGGTTAAAGCTAATTTCCTAATATGATAATACAAAGACACCAAGATTTTTTTGTATTAACCTAATTTTACAAGAACTATAAAGATTAATTTTTTTACAATAAAAATAACATGGAAATTTACTCAACTGTTCAAAACTTTCTTCTAGCAAGTTAGGACCAAGTGTTGAGAAATTGTGAACATATGGTCATTGTAACTCTATGGATTTCCTTTCATTGTGAGATACATATGACCAAGGATGGAAACTTTTTAGGGTCCAATATTTGATAGAGAGATTCTAGATCATCCACGAAAAAGAAAACACCATCATTTGATTTATTCATGGAAGTCGATTGTAAGAAATCCTACATAACAAGCCAGGGACAAAAAATAACACTTTTATTAATTTCACCACTATTTCATCAAGATAATGGTAACAATCCAATGATATGAACTATTTTTCAATGATGTTTATGATGGTGCCTTTGAAAGATTCTTTTTTGTGTAAAATGAATCAATGGTGTAGAAACAGATCAAGTGAACTGCTTGATCTATGAATCCATTTGGTCCCCATGTTCAAATAGAGCATTTCTACCCATATCCCTCTAAAAATAAAACATTCTTGTGTATTTTATAAAAAAATGATGATTTTCTGGTACATTTTGAATATTAAGGCCACCAATGGATTCTATGCGAGCCTATTTGATCTTGATACCTTCACTAAAGTTGATATTTTGTGAAACTCATAGAAACCATGTAATAACATATAAGATTCCACATTTAATTCCACTATTTTATTCTTATCCTTATTCATTAAGTGCATGTCCATGATTCTGAAATTTGATAATGAAAGATGGAATTGGGTATTTTATGGTGACTATATTTGATAATACCATAAATCAGCATGCAGGAGAAATTTATTTATTATGTGTAATCAAAGTCTGCTACTACTTTGATTCTACCACATTGATATATTATTAGTTTAAAAAATATTAAATAATAAAAGATGAAAAATGGATGAAATTAACCATGTGTGATACCTTTGATTGATTAATCAATAGAAACACCTTATCCCATGCTATGATAAGTGTAATTTATAGATTTATTAGGAGCTTCATATTGTTGATTAAGGTACTAGATTAGTATTATTTAAAAGGGTTTGGGGCCTACCCACACTCACATTTTACTAAATAATATATTGAATATACTTTTGAGGTAAAAATATGGCCACTGTAACAATATTTTGAATTATTTTTATATACCGATGATCAATTATAAAAAAATAAATGTGATAAATTCAGGGGAAGTTAAAGTTGTAATTATTATTTCATTAGATATTTACCTTGAATATCATGCTTTTTTCTTAAAAATGATAACCATTCTTTTCTAGACTTTGAGTGTTTTTTCACATCATAATCCATCAACCACAAGACATTCAAATAACATAACCTACCTAAATATTACTCATGATAATTGTGGTTTAATTAATAAGTGGAGATGTAGATTAATTGTGAGCCTATGGATGGTGTGTGTATAATTGAAATTGAGAATAACTCTAATTTTTATTTTTCTTGGGTGATGTGTGAAAATTTTCTAGAATTGTAAATTACAACATAAACATAGATTCTTAAGGAATGATTAGGAAATACTAATATAAGGAATGATTAATTTGATTGAAATATTAAGGTTGAGGTATGACTAGATGTATAGTATGAATAAGTTCTTTCAATTTCACGAGATTCAGTTAGTAGTTTTTTTACATTCATGGATGTTATATTTCCCTTAAAGATGTTTTTTTCCATTTGGAATCTTTAATGAGATTATTTTTTCTTGATGACAACAAATTTTTAATGTGTAGTGGGATTTGATACTTGTAATTATGGGATATATTTTTTGTTTTTTATCAGTAATTTCAACCTTAGTACTACCTAATATGGTGAAACACAGATGTTTTTTCTAAAAAATTGTTGATATGAAGAGCTGCTAAAACATTGGATGGTTTTTTAAGGGAAACAGTCATTCAGACAATGATTGGGTTGTTTATACTGTGACTGGGGTAAATTCATATTTTGAATAAAGGATTATTAGAATTGGGGATTTGACCATGGAGATTTTTCCTTGAAATAATCCCAATTTTATAGACCAGTCTGATCCGGACGTTGATTTGTTCCTTGAGACATGGATCCTGATGCGACCATGAAACATCAAAAAATTAGTTATTCCTCATATAATACATAAATTCATGCTAGTATATATTATAAATCATTATTGGGATACATAAAATTCATCTATGAGCTTATAAGTATGGTTAACCCCTCAATATTATAAATCACACCAAAACTATAAAATCCTGAAATGGATAACTTCATAGCACATCATAAGCATGATTTTAGAGGGGGTAAGGGTGATTCAAATTGCAATGTTAAAAGTCATTTGATGATCACAAAATCAATTAATTTTATATAATACATTTTTAGGGAACCAATAATCAAGGGTTTTTTATGAATCTATATGAAACAGATATGATTATTTTCTTTTTTATGGAATAAAAATTTATAATTCACCATGAATAAAGAAGTTGTACAATTATAAGAGTTAGAAAAGAGCCCAAGAAGAATCTGAATTATTTCATTTAATGAAAAGCACTATCATTCCACAACATACATAGTCAACATTGAAATAAGAAAACATATTTTCAGATCCCCCAAATATCTCATGATCTAATCTTAAGGGTATATTCAATGTTTGAGAAAATTAAATATTAGGTTATTCCATGAAAGTGTCGTTCATATCGTGACTCTTTCAATGGAAGAAATATAAATGTAAATTTTTTTCAATGATGAAGGATGGGTTCTCAAATTTCAATTTTCAATTCCAGACCTATATTTTCTATTTAAAATTAGGTTTGGTCTATTTTGAGGCAATCTATATTTTTTCTGAGCTATTTAACTTTAATTTCATTCATTTGTAGTTATTTGATATTGTGTTTCATTTTACAACTATTTCTAAAAAAATAAACATCAATTCTTGTAATTCTATTTCATTTCCTAGCATTCTCTTTTTTTTTAGATTATTCTTTCTAAAATCGCATCTTAAGTTGAATTTTTCATGTGTGATGGAATTATTCTATATAATGAATATACCTATGATACTAATTGAATAAGTACCTGAACCAGTGTTATACTACTATGATGTTCATTCCCAATCCCTATGAGTTTGAAAGTAGTTTCTAAGAATCCCAAATTACTACCTTCATAATGATTTCAACCTCAAAAAATTAATTATCTATATAAAAAATTTGTGGTATAATAAAATGAGGAATATAAGAATAACCAAAAATAAAAGGAAACATAATCCATGTGGAAAAAACATCTATACTACTTAGGGTGACTCATCCCATCCTGAATTTCTAGAGTTAGAAAGAAAGAGGTAATCCAACTGGAATGGACCCCAAGACCTAAAATATAAATAGGCATGTGCCACCCAATGCATTAGTTCTCCACCCATTAAAAATATTAAATATCATTCACTAATAAGGTTTTAAATAATATTTTAAATATAATATAAAATATTTTTTTAAAACAAAATGTTTTTATATAAAATCAAATTTTTGGTCTTTACCAACCTTAATAAATCACATTTTAAATGAAAAAAACTTTTTGGTAAATATGGTTTTGAAAATCCAGGTAAAATGAAGAACTATTATGTTTTCTCGAAAACCAAAAATCCCACTTCTCTAAAAAAAATTCAATTTTTTTTTAAAACTCATTCTAAAACCTTTAATTGAATATGAAACCCAAATATGAAAATAGAATCACATTCAAACTAATACCCATTCATTGATCACATTCATGGAAACATGAAATTGTAATTAATGAATAGGGTTCTAGAAATAAATCATTATCATGAAAAAACCCAAGAGAAGGAAATCACCTACAAGAAACCACCTATAAAATTATATTATTGTGGTGTATTATATAGGATATAACTATAATGATACTGGAATTGGTTCCTAGATTCAATTGTCTCATATGTTTCAAATGATAAGATATCTCATCGATAATTTCCCTTAGGGAGTTTTATGGACATACCAATACAGACCCCAAGAAAGTAGAAACTCTCCTAAGGAACTAGGTTACTATTACGTAATAGTCTAGCACAACATGTATAAGGACCTGACCATAAATATTACATAATATAGTTAATCTAACTAGAATGTACTCATTATGTTACCAAATATCCTTCTGACTATGTGTTTTAGGGAATTATTTCATAACTCATACTTTACAAGAACCAAAAAAGTGGATACTACTAAAACATTATCCAGTTTTCATAATAAATATTTTTTTAAAATAACATGAATTATTCTCATAAAAAATATCAAAATAATCATATTGGATTCTTTTCTCTTATTTATCCTTAAAAACCAATGAAATACATTTTAAAACATGGGATGAGGGAAATAGAAATCAGTAAGGGGAAAAATAATAAGGAATGAAACAATTAGTTCATGAATACGTATAAACATATGATGTAATTTTTACAATTATAGACTTATCACCCTAATGAAATCATATAATTACTTTATGAAAACATGATACTTCAATAAAATATAAAAAACATAAATTAAAATAAATATACCATTTATGAATATTGGGGAATTACTTACTTAAAATTGCAACCTTCATATATATTATATGATTTGTAACCCTCTTGGATACCATTTAATGTGACCATCAAGGTTACATTATTATGTAACCCTCATGTCTACCTTATAGTGTAACTATCATTGATACACTTGGAATTATAATTATGGTGAACTTCCAAAACAAAACTAACCAATGCATTAGAGGGAGATATATTTCCCTCCATTCAATATAAACAATTCCTAAGAACCTGAACTTTATCATAAAACAAGAATAATTTCACCATAAAAAATATATTTTGAATTTTTTAAAAATAGAAATATAAAAGAATATTTTTAAAGAAATTTTCTTTATAAATGTTAATTATAACATCTTTACACCCATTTATTAATTTTTTTTAATTGTTTTGGGTGCCTATATTTCATGGTTTTCATGGATAGTTCATTTTTTATTTTCCCATCGAATGCAAGAAAAACTACCGAAGTTGAAAGAAATGGTATTTATATGGTTCCAGTATCATAAATTATAACATATATCATTTTTTTCAATATGATGATGATTAATTTGATAAAACATTAATGAAAATTTTATTATTTATTTTGGTATTTTTTACAATTATCATGAACATATCTCATTTTATTTATTATCATGTTAATATATTGTTTCAAGAACTTTATATAAACCAAAATATGTATAATTCAATCTTTATTTGACCATAATAATGGTTTTATGACATGAATTGTAGGAGGTAATGGAAAATGAAAACATATCATCCCTGGTGACATTAAAGCAATGCATCATGGAAAATGTTTTCATTTTTTAGAAGAAGAGAAGAACATGAGAGGTTTCATGATGGATATTCCATTAACATACTAACAGTCCAGTATATATAATATATAAGATTTATCATATTACTTGTATGAGGGTAGGCGTGGAGAGAATAACTAATTTAAACAAATTGAAACAAAAATAAATGAAAATGAAATATGATTTTCCCTCTTGAATTCTTCTCCTTTAAAACAACATTAAGGAACATGGTTTTTGACTTTTGGTGAGACCAGAAGGTCTCAAACGTGGGAAAGGGGCTTGGGAATGGAATTTGGAAGGAATTAAACAAGTTACAAGTTTTTGAGGTGTAAGTAGACTACATGGTGAGATGTGGTATTTATAGTGGAGGAGAAAGGTTTTTTTGGATTTTTTTCATTAGATTATTATTTTTGATCAGGACTATGAATAGTTTGAGAAATATCCGAAAATATAATAAATTAATGAAGGGGATTATTATATTATGTTAATTACATCATTAATGTCTCAAGTAAAAGTTTATTTAACTTATAATGCATAGATATTGTAAATTACTATCTTTTACTTTTCAGCAAAAATTCAACTATTTCAGAAAAATCCCAAAAACCAAACCCAACCATTTATTATCTGTAGAATTCAAAAAACATCTTTGTTTTATGATAATTATTTTTGTAAATATAATATATTTATTTTTTAATTTAAACAGTTATTTATTAAAAAAATATTAATTTTAAAATTATAATCAATTTAATAAATTTTTTTACAATTAATTAAGGTTTCATAAAATTACCTTATAATCACAGGACAACAAAATATTAATTTATGAAACAATTTTAGGAAGACCAGTTTTTTTAAGTCATTATATTGATTATGAAATTGTAAATAAATATTTATGTCTCAAAAAAATATAGACACTTAGTTTGTCATTTTCAAAATATTTATTTATTTATTCCATGATCTAAATAAATCATATTTTCACTTATAAGATACATAAATTTTATTTATAAAAATATAAGTGAGGTTACTATTATACTAGTAAAGACTCCATAATTTCTATAAATACCACTTATTTTATTATAAATTCATTATAAATTTAAATATTTAATTCTAGAATGAAAAATAATTATTTATATGTACCTGGGTTGTTACATTCTCACAACCTTATGAAAATTGCACCCATGTAATTTTTGTTTACATATTATACAAGTGGGGATATATTTCTCTAACATCATTTTTAGATTCCCATTTTTCTTCTTCAACCATTTGGTTTCACCATAAAACCATAACTTGGTGAATTATTTTCTTCTGAAATAAATTCTCTTAATTATTAAGAATTTGAAAAGGTTTCTCTCTATAATAAAGGTTTTCTTCCATTCTGACTACTTATAGAATAAAAACATGAGATGAATCTAGAAGATACATTCTTAATATTGAAACATGAAAATCATTGTGTACCTGAGATAAAATCAGAGGCAAATCTACTCAGTATAAAACCAGTCCAACATTCACTAAGATTTCTAAAGTATTAATAAACCATGGACATAAATTTTATTTCTTACCAAAACACATAACAAATGTTCATGCATATAATTTAAGGAAAATATGATCACCTATCGTGAAATAAATTATTTCCTCCAATTATCTACCTAAATTACATTCCTTCTCCGAGCTGTCATCATGTGTTGCTGGATTATATTCACTTTCTCATATACTTCCTCTACTAATTTTAGTCCCAACAACATCCTTTCCTGAATTCATCGCAAAATAATGGAGTTTAAAACCAATTTCCATACAATTCTACAAATGGTTCCATATAAATTCTAAAATTAAATTGTTATTATAATAAAACTCAATTAAAGAATTTTTTTTATCATAACTTCATAGTAGTCCATTAAACAATATCGAAGCATATCCTCAAATGTCTATATTTTTTGGTTGGGTTATTCATAATATTGAGGATAAAATGATGTTCTAAAACTTAATTCAGTTCCCATTGACTCCTAAATCCATTTATAAAATTTATAAGAAAACTTGTGATAATGATTAGATATAACGGAGAGAAAAACACCATGTAACATGACTATCTTTTTGAGGTAAATTTGAGAAATGTGATCTAAATAAATAATTTCTCAAATATGATAGACATGAGTATATTTACTTAGTTGATCAATAATAACCTAAATATCATTATTCCATAGAGATTTCATTGTTATTCCCAACATTAAGTCCATGGATATATTATCCCATTTCCACTCTTGTATTAAAAAATCATGAAGTATCCCCTTTATTAGTTGTTACTCTGATTTAAACTTTTGAAAATTAAAACATTTCATGGTAAAATAATCAATATATCTATTCTTTTCATCTCACCAATAATACTATAAATGGTTTCTTTATATCTTATTAATGCAAGGATAAACTAGTAATTGAGAACTTTGAGATTTACATAACATTTTTTTCATTAGCTGGGAATCTGAAGGCACACATAATCTCTTTAAAAATATCAAATACACAATTTGTATCAATGTCAAATTCTAGTAACTTACCCTTTTCTCCAATTTTACCTTTTTCTCTAAATCATGATCTCTCTTCATCACTTGCTTAATACGGATTTGAAGGGATAGTTTCACTGACACTTGATAAAAAAACATATCAATTTCCTATAACTACACCATGGAGGATAAAATTCCTAAAATAATTAATCAAGGGGGCATGTTGAAAATATAACCTAGTTAATGTAGCAAGGTGCTTTCAACTCAAGTCATGATCGACTATTTTTTATTTCTATTATTTTTATTGATTATGAAATCAAAATCCTTTATTAGTTCGAGTAATATCTTATTCCTCTTTTTCAATTCCTTCAAAAAAATATGTAATTAAAAATTATATAATCAATGTATATTTCATATTTGGATCTATATAAATTATGCCTCGAAATTTTTAAATTTAAACCCATAAATACTAATTTCATGTAATGTGTGGGATAATATAACTCCTAGGGTTTCAGGTTTCATGAAACACAAGAAAAAAATTGGTCATTATAAATCAGAACAAATAACCATTCCACTCAATGAAAAATCACTATAGATTACAATATCAGCATTTTAGAACATATGGACAAAACTGAATCATTCACTAATCCTCCTTTCAATTTTTGAAAACAAACATCATAGTATTTTTTCCATATACATTTAAACCCTTTTGTGTTAACATACTTAACGGGCTAGATAACGTTGAATTGTTTTTAAAACCATTGACAATAGCCTTCAAATCCCAGAAAACTATGAATCTTAGTAACATTTGTAGGTATTGGCTATTTTTTGACCACTTTTTTGGAATAATCTACTTTCATTCTATCCCAAATAAACTATTTTATGAAGAAAGAAATCTATTTCTACCAAAAAAACATTTGGAAATTTTTATATATATCATATTTTCTTTGATAGTTTTTAGTATGATCCTTAAATTTTTTTCATGATCTTTATAAATTTATTAAACACAAAAATATTATTAATAAAAACAACAAAAAAATATCTCAACATTCAAGAATGATTATTTATAATATCTATAAATACAGCTGGGGCATTAGTCAAACCAAAGGTAATAATAAAAAACTCATAATTCCCATATCTACATTGAAAATTATTGTTAGGATGCCATCCTCCTTATCCATTATATTATAGTACCTATATCTCATTTTAAACTTGGAAAAATACTAATCACCCTGGAGCTGATGAAACATGTCATCGACCAAAAGAATTATGTACTTATTATTAATAGTAATGTTTTTCAATGACCTGTAATAAATGAAAATTATCATGTAACCATATTTAATGTTAATGAACAAGAAATTTGCACCCAAAGTTGATGTGAAAGGATAAATGAAACAATATCATGGAACTCATGAACTTCTTTTTCAATTCTATAAGTTCCACTTGAGTGATTAGATAATGGGGTCATGAGATAGGCATAATATCAAGAACTAAGTCGGTAATAAATTCTACGTCCCAATCATTTATAACACCATGAAACTCATTAGTAAAAACATACATGAATTCATTTACCACTGGAACATCATTATTCTAAACAGTTCCTTTGTTTTCGACAATATATGTAAGTTAAATTTAATTTCCATATTATAACAGTTTCTCAGCTTCCTAATATTTTATCAATGCTATGGATTCATTCTTGTATAAAAACTAAAATACTTTTTGAAAGAAACTTATATTTTACTATAATAAATATTATCATGATAAAAATAATGTCATTCCATACCCATAATAACATAAAACACTACTATGGGAAAAACAAAAGTGTTTTTTTTGGTAATTTTAGTCCATAGAATACAACTAGAATAATATTATAATGACATCTTCCTTAATATTTCCTCCTTGTATTTTTATTATAAGTCCAGAGTTAATTTCCTTAGGTGAAATTTATAATTTAAGATAATATTTCTCAGAAATAAATAAATGTTTAGACCTTGTATCAAAAAATACATTAGAAAAATATGAGTAAACAAACACAGTACCTAATACAACATCATTGGATGTACCAACATATATTGAAGTAGTTAGAAAGAATTTTAATTCACCTTTAAAATTATAATCTTGATGGTTATGATCATTCAGATTTTTATCTAGGCAGTTAGTTTCATAATTCCTTATCTCACCACATTTGAAAAACTCTATAGTTCTCTTATTAGAATTAATCATACAAACACTACGATATTTTTCTTTTCAATATGAGACTTTATATCCAAACTTCGCACATAGAAAACATTTCTCAAATTTTTCATGTCATTCCCCATGGTTCTTTTTACCACAGTTCCCATAAACAAGAAACTAGACTTTCTTAATTTCATATTTATTTGATTGATTTTTACCCATTTAATTCTATATTGATATTTTCATCTAATAGTTTATAAAGTACCCATAATCACATGAAAATATGAATTTCTACCTTATCATTGCTTCAGAAAAGTTTATCATAACATTTGAATTTATAGGAATCCAATTTCCTTTGATATTTTGAATTAAATCTTCAGTGAAAACAATTTATTTTATAATCAAGATCATGATTATATTTGAAGCATACCTTTGCAATCAGGTGACGTTTTATTAATACATGGAAATTGAATATTACTCTTTTGTTGGAATTCATGGAATTTATTTTCCATTCTATGTTAAACCACCTTATGAAAACATTTTTCAAGAAGAAAATTATTAAATTCATACCATTCCATGGCATCATTTTCTTTGTTATCCATAATATTATTTTTAATTGACCCCACTAGTCTGCTTAACCTTCAAAATAAAAAATCACAAGACTAACATTTTGATTAGATGAACACCACATGACATAGAATATATTCTCAATGAATTTAATCCACCATTAAGCCACCACAAGTTTAGAATATCTACAAAACGAAGGGAGTGTTTCCACATGAAATGTTCCACGGTCATCATGTTCCTATATGGAACCTCTAGTTCTTCTGTTACTTGGATTCCACTACAATTTTTTGTTTGCATAAACGAATCCATTACTGTCACAAACTACTCAGTTCTAATTCCCACTATTCTAGGGTGTGGATTCAAAAATATATCATCCTTTCAATGCATTACTACTTGATATTCTCTATTTCTAATGTGGAAAGCTATTTTGAACAAACATTTCTTTGATAAAGCAACATTGTTATATTTAAATTCTAATCATTAAAACATAACCATAACATAAAAATAATTTATTTTATTGCATTAAAATCATCCTAACCCCTTTTGTTATGTGATACCAACTATAAGGACCAAACCTTAAATGCGACAAAATCAAGTTAATATAACTACAATACAGATATTACATTACAGAAGAAATTTTCATCTTAAAGTTCTAGAGAAATAGTGTATAAAAAATACATGATAACCCACAAGAATAAAAATTTGATATTAACAAAATAGTATCCATTTTTCAATATAAAATAGTTTTTAATATAAAATTAATTTTTCTCATGAAAAATTATTTATAACATTCATCTTGAATTCTTTTTAATAACTAATCCTTAAACCCTGGGAATTTTTTTTATAACATTGGAGGAACACCAAAAACTGAGTAAGGGGAATGAAAAGAAGGAAATAAACCATTATTTCATGAATACATATAAACATTTGAAATAAATTTCACAAAGATATACTTATCACCCTTAAAGTATCATATACTTACTTTTTGAAAACATATGATTTCCATAAAACATAGAAAAAAAATAAACCATTTATGTAACATGAGGAATTAATTAGTTAAAATTGTCACCCTTCTTACTATAATATGATTTTTGACCCTTATGGATACCTTTCAATATATACCTCATGGATACCTTATGATGTTACCCTTCATGACTACCTTATTGTGTAACCAATTTCGCAACAATTGGAAAAACTGTCATGGTCAACTTCTAACATAAACATAACCAACAAATTGGAGGTAGATATAGGCACCAAAATTAATAATAAATAATTACAATGAACTAGAGCATTTTCATAAAACATGAATTCTTTCATCATAAAAAAATTCATTTTCAATTTTGTAAAAATTGATATATAAAAGAGGATTTTGAAAGAAAAGACCTTTACTTTGGGTTTTACATCTCTTAAATGTGTTTAATCATCCTGTATAATGGTTTAAAGAGTGTCACTAATTTCCTACATAATTATATTCATAATTATAATTCCGAATATGATCTTTTTATAACATATTTACACCTAATTATTAATTATATATTTTTATTTTCACTGTTTTGGGTGTATTTTTTACATTGTTTCTGTTGTTGGTTCACTATGGATTTTCTAGTCGAATGGCAGAAAAACTGAAAAATTGGAATGAAATGGTCGTAATATGTTTTTGAAATATTAATTTAAATCAAAAATTATTTTTCTCTAATATGAATATCATTATGATGATAAATCAATAATGTAAATGATTTAAATGATTTTTTAATTTTTTGGTGACCATCATGAACATATATATATTTATTTAATATCATCTATTTATATTCATTACAAAACTTTTTATTACTTATAATATGTATAATAAAATCATATTTATCAATAATAAGGCTTTTACGACTATCCTAGAAGGCGGTAAAAAAAATAGAATGCATCCCCCATGATAATGGAAAATCGACACATCAGGGATGACAATATCATTTTTTAGAATAAAAGAAGAATATGACAGTTTTGATGATGGGTATTAGATTAAAATAATACAATTATATTATATATTTGATACTAGAGTTATCATATCAGTTGTATGAGAGTATGTGATGAGATAATTAGAAAAAATATATATTGAAAAGAAAATAATATAAAATAAAAGATAATTTTCCCTCTTGAATACTTATCCTTGAAACCCTCCATAAAGAACAAGGTTTTATCCTTTTGGTGGGACTATAAGGTCTTGGACGTGGGAAAGAGTATTGTGAAGCTAATTGGGTTATAATGAAACAATATATAATACATTGAGTTTTGATGTGAAGAGTTGGTGTGGGGTGGTATTTATAGTGGAGGAGAGGGGAGTTTTTTTAATATTTTATACATTAGTTTATTATTTCACCTCATAAATATGAATAGATTGATCATTATCACTAAATATATTATAACAATTAAGGGTATATTTATATTATTTTTATTACATCACCAATGACTTAGGGAATATTGGATTTAACATATAATGTATATATATAATAAATTATCGTATTTCATTTTCCACCAAGACATTAACTATTTCAAAAAAATACAAAAAACATTCCCCATCCATTTTTCAACATGTTAAAACAAAAATTAAAATCAATTTTATGAAAATATATTTCTATATATGATAAATTATTTTTATTAATTAAAATAATTATTTATTCAAAATATAATAATTTTAAAATTTTAACTCTTTTTATAACTCTTTGAAAAGTTAATTAATGTCTCATAAAATTATTTTATTATCAAAAGAAACCAAAATATTAATTTAGTTATATAATTTGTAAATATAAATTTACTCTTAAATAATTATATGAATTATAAAATTGTAAATAAAACTTTATGGGTTACAAAAATTCAAAGACTTAATTGATCATTTTCAAAACATTTATTTTCTTGTTGCATGAAATAAATATATGATATTTTTTCTTATAAGATACACAAATTTTATTTATAGTCTCATAGGTGAGGTTAATATTCTACTTGTATAGATTTATTAATTTCTATAAATAACACTCATTTCATTATAAACTCATAATGAATTTAACTATTTTATTCAAGAATGAAAACAAATTATTTCATATTTACCTAGGTTGTTACAACATTTTTCTAAAGCATTGATTATTTATTCAAAGTTTCCATGACTTATATAATAGTGGAGGTTATAAAATAAAAAAAATAAAATAAATAGGTTGAAAAAATAACACTACCTTTCTTATGACGCCCTCACTTAGAACAACCCCAGTTTACTTCAGTCAAACATCACAATATAATAAATAACCCTCAACACATGAAAAAAATATAAGTTGAAACCCTATAAGAATAAAAAAACAAACCAACCATTTTAAATGTGCCATGTTGGCGTTTTTAATGAAATAGACTTTTGGTGTCAAGTCTTTTTCCACATTTCAATGTTTATTAATAAAATTAAACTTCAATCCCTGCATTTGATCCCACCCATGGAATCAATTTAGTACACAACCCCAATATTATAAAAATCCTCCAACACTTGAAATGATACTTCTTTATTCATCCCATGACCAAAATAAGGTCTAAACATTTATACACCCCATATTTTATTTAAATTAATTCTCTAAACATTTCATGAATATTTTTTATTTTAATTATTTCATGAAATTATAATAAAAAATCTCATTCCAAAAAATAATTGACATAGAAACCATTTGATGGTCTATTTAAACTAAAATATAAAAATACAATTTAAAAAAAATGATTTTGGACCCCCCCTAAACACTCTTAGAATTGGGTTGTAACACATTTCCTTAAATGAAGAACACTTAATTATGCTAAGAATAACCCTCTATAAACACTAAATAACCAAAACCCCAAGATTATATGAACTCAAACCGTAAATACACTTTATATAGTGACTAGTGTTCGAGGAAGATGTAAAATTGTAGGTAACATGAGAGATAAAATAAAATAAGAGGATACGTGGAAAAGAAGAGGGTTTACCTTGAAAAATATATCATAAATTGAATAAGGGAGACCAAAATTAGTGGTGTATTGAGGATTACCTCCCTATTTAGATACAAAATATTTGGACACAAGATTAGAATAATGATAGGGTTGTAGGACTGTTAAAACAAAGGTGGTATAATGAAAAATATCAAAACATTTGATGACTTTGAAGACCACATGGTCTGAGTGTATGGTTTTCTAACCATGCAACAAATTTTAGAGGATACTAGATGAACTCCGTCTTGTGTATGGGTTTTCTATATGGTTAGAGAAAACCATGAGGTATCCATTTTTAATTACCATGAATGATCAAATTTGACTAAAAATCAACTTGTGTGAGGAAACATTCATGTTGCGTATGGTTCATCCATACATATAGAAATAACTATTTAGTGACCAAGTGAACATACCCTTTAACAAAAGACAGGATTCATGGATCTCTTTGAAGCCGCTCATGGTTCAAAAAACCTTATAATAACCATTGAAATTGACTCTGGAAAATTGTAATACAAAAGATATAGATTCCTTAGTATTTATCTTAACTGTGTTCTAATCGTATACAGCCTATAAAATTTATAATATTTAAAAATTACATCTGGAAACTTTTGAAGACTCACAGGAACTCATAATAATTTATGATAATATAAAATTAAAAACAACAGTATCATATGGGTGTTAAATTATTTCCCACAATTCTACTTCTTTCCATTAGAATTTTTTTGGAGAGATATGAAGGAAACCGGAACCACCCAATATGACCCATCATCCAAAACCATGCAACAAAATTCATCAAAACTATAGTACCCAATCCCCCAATAAAATACCATGTATCCTAGTATATCTAAGACATATCCACCTACATAGAGTCCTAATAATAATGGAGATCATCTATGATTCTCCACACTATTTAGAATTCATTTAAATAGTGATATATAGGTACAATGCTCATATAAGAATAAAACCACCACTGAGATGAAAGAGTTTTACCAAAACCTGAGAAAAAAATGACCACCAACAACCACAATCTACCATTCATATGAAACATACCAAAACCCATTGATAGATATTCAACCTAGAAAGACATTTAATTGTCTATAAAATAATCTTATCACATCATTAAAGGATCTGCCAAAACATCTCTAATCCAAAATTGTAAAGTTTTATAGTCCTAATGGAACCCAAAAAGGGATAACATTGGTATAACCTCCTGAAAAATGACTAATAGGGATTTTTGGCCTTGAAAATCACACATGGAACACCCACATAAGGTTTAATTAACTAGGCCAATACTAAGAACTAGCTAGTGTGTGTTATAAATTAACACATCCACTATTATCATCATTGAAACCAAAACCCAAGGCCTTCCCCATGTCCACCCATAAGTAATATGTCTCAATATATGTAATGACCCAAACCATCTAAGTCTAGTACTTTTCCAAAAACACTATTCCACAAAAATGGTGTCACCTATCACAATGGAAGTGTGTTTGTGGAACCAATCATGGTGGAACTGTGAAGGTCACACCATTATGATGTATCACCAAATGGTGTCCCACAAATTGTTTTTTCCTTAGTTTGATGAGTTTTCCTAGTTCCTCCCCCGTAATGTTTCATTTGACGTAAAATTGTTTCTATAACCCCCTTAAAATCCATATAATGCACTTATATGATATATAAAATTCCCCATGAGCCGAGTGACCCTTGACTTACTAAAAAAGTGTGGATTTTCCCTTGGTGACCCACCATTTTCTCTATACTTTCCAGTTCCGCCCCTGTTACACATTTTCCTCAATTTAAAGGAAACCCTTTTACTCACAGTTGTTATGGCCACCTCTCCAATGAGAATTATTAAATGAAAATTAATTCTATCGTGTGTAACTACCCAACCACGTGGAGAAACCATGATCTGACTTTAATTTCATTCAATATTTCATATCTTGTTACTCCAGGATCTCATCTTTTTATCATACAAGGGTTCATTCTTCTTCTTAGATAGTCTCTTTACGTTCTTTGGTGCATTTAGAGTCTATTTCTTGAGGCTAGCAGGGTGCCTGTGATGGAATGTTTCCTTCTTGCTTTTGAAGACCTCGCGATTCCTCCCAAGAAATTCGTGCATCCCTTTTTCTTGGTGCGTGGATTAAAACATCAATCATTGATCATCCAGGTAGGGTTATTTCCTTTATATATTTACTATGTATCATGCGGGGTGGGTACGATAATATTCCTATGGGTATGGATGACACCAAACCCTAATGAAGATAATAAATGCTTTCAAATAATGGATGGTTGTGTTTTGCAATGTTGTCGTACAATTTTACCTTTGTGTATATGTTGTAAATTGTATGGGTTTATGTCCAAAGAAAATCAGGATCATTGGTGGTCCCTTATATATTGTAAATTGTATGGGCTCATGAATCCCTAATTCTTGGTGCGTGGATTAAAACTTCGATCATTGATCATCCAGGTAGGGTTTTTCCTTTCTCTCTTTACTATGTATCACGCTGGGTGGGTAAGATAATATTCATATGGGGATGTATGATGCCAAAACTTAATGAATATATTAAATGGTTTTAAATAATGTATGGGTGGGTTTTACAATGTTGTTGTACTATTTTACCTTTGCGCATATGTTGTAAATTGTATGGGATTATGTCCACGGAAAATAAGGGTCATTGGTGGTCCTTGATTTTCAGTCCCTTATGTAATTACCCAAATGTGGTTGTACTATTTTAAAAATGAACGCCATTTTTAAAATTTTCATTTCAAAATTTTATTATGATAAATTTTATTAATTTTTTATAAATAATTTATTTATTAGGTAATTACTGAAAATGATAATTTTACTAATACACAAACATTTAAGAAATTATATTTCAATAATTACATGAATGTTTATGAAATTATTTTTAAAATATAAAAATATAATATAAAATGTTAAACTATGTATTTCAAAATATATTGTTGATATATAAAACCCATGCTTCACATTTTATAAATTTTATTCATGTCTTGATGAAAACTATTTTTTTTGGCAATTGTAGTAAAACCGTTATATAGTTGAATTAAATTTTTATCCTTTTTAATGGTAGTAAAATATAATTTTAATAATATAAAAAAATAATGTATATATAATCATACATATTTCTAATTAAATCCTAAAAATAAATCTTTTGCTCAAAAATTCATTTTTTTCATAGATGAGTTTTTTCAAGTAAAATATGTTAATATTAAAATTAATTTTACAAACATTGTGAAATGTTATTTGATAAATGACATTTTATTTTTTTAATAAATATTTTAAAATTATCAGATAATTATAATTTGTTTTTTTTGGAATTAAATATAAAATACATTGTTAAAAATTAGTTACCTTAGTAAAAACAAAAAAAAATTAAATGTAAAAATGTAATATTAGATGACTTGAAAAAAAGTTTAAAAAATTTGTGGAAAAGTTTTGTTGATTCTTTTATAACATACCCTTTACCCCACTTTATTATTATCCAATTTGGATTCTCATTCCATGTGAAATATGCAATTAATTTATATTAAAGAGTTATATGTTCCAAAAATACACTTCTCTTCAATTATAAAAGGAACTACAACCAACTACTAGAATTTAGAGTTTTTATGACAACGTATTAGTGAAGGAGTCCCATAAATAATTATATTTTATTGAAAAAATTTAACTCTAATGAATGTTTATAGAAAATGGAATATAATTATCATTTTTTGGAAATGGTCGATCACAAATAACATTTATTTGTGATGAATAATCTTTCTATCAAAAATAGTCCCCACACAGGTTCTCAAATAAACATTTGTGATGGGTCTATTGCAAATGAAATTATTTTTGATAGATCTCGTTTCCATCACATGTATATTGGAAAAGGTTTTTTAAAAAACATAAATCTTAATGAATTCATATATCTACCAAAATATTTATTATTAAAAATTGAAAATAAAAAAAAATAATAACTAAAAATAAAAAAAATTCAAAATTTACAAATTTTTAAAAATAATGAAAATAAAAATTACATTAATACATTATTTTACACATAGTATATTTATCACCCCAAAATGAAAAATAGTAATGAAAACCACAGTTCATCAACTCATATGATCCTAGGGAGGAAACTCTATACCTACACCACATGCAAGCCATCACATTGAAAAAAATATCTGCTCATATATCAGTTGTTACAGCTCACACTCATCCTCCATTTCATTCTACATCCACTGTATCATATCATCCTAAGCTCTCAACCTCTCCATATACTATGAATCATATGATGATGACACTACAAGATCTACCTTTGAGAACAATGTTGACAACAAAGAAGTTCCATAATAACTCGTAGGTGTTATTTGTGAACCAATAATTGTTACCTAAACATTATCAACAATATATAAATTCACCTATATAAAAACCCCCTCAACGAAACCTAACTCACCAGTGACTTCTACATTGATCTTGGCCTGACTCTCTCATGATTGAGACCTCACAAACTCATAAATTTCCATCAAATATAATTATAAATTAGAATAAAAATAAAATTAATATCAGTAAAATTTTAAAAATGTATTATCCAAAATCTGGAAATATCTCTCACCAACAAGCTACCCAATATTGGGATTATTATACATCTTCTTATAAAAATTAAAATACATAATATATGAGTTATTATGAACCTTTATATTAAAAAAACATTCTAGATTTAAATTATATATATATTAAGTAATAATATTACTTACCATATGTTGTCGATGTATTCAATATTCATAACTCTGGACCCTATGTGTGACCTCCTTCCTCTCCCAGTTTTGACATCTAGAAGATTTTATCTTCTAAATTTTCTCTCCTAGACATTAGGAAAATACTCTATCCCATTATGGAGATAGGATATACTAAATTTTATGGGAGAAGTAAGACTTGTAAAAATAGTAGAACAACAACTATCCGGATCTCACGTTCTTCGGTTCTGTAAAAATTGAAGAAACTGTTCTTGCATAAAAATATCACATACCTCTCAGATAGGATCTATATCTATATCAGCAATCAAATACCATAAATTTTTTAAGAAAATTGAAATAAAAAATGTTAGTAATTAAATAAATTTAAAATAAAATATATTATTTTGTAACATACAATCTAGTTGTCGAACATCTACTGATGCATAAAGATGGGATCTAGGTCCCATGACAATAATTACTTTGAAAAATAATTTCATAGAATCACACTAGCCTACCCAATATCTAAATTTGAAAAACTATAAAAATTAAAACAAATAATAAGAATATTATTACCAATTTTAATGAAAAAAATGAACATAAAATTAATACATATAAAATATGAGCATACCTCCATAAATAAATACCAAAATCGTGATATGGATGTGTCTCTAGAACAATGTCTAAAATAGTCAATTGAGCATGAATAAACCCCCTGATATACTGTGTAACATCCTATATATCAGATGAATTAGGATAATCATTGGGAAGTGCAACACCAACAAGAGAAAAATATAGAGCATTGGGGGAATCTATAATTAACTGAAAATAATAATCTTACATATAATAACTAATTAAAATAGATACCAAAAATAATAAACTAATAAATTTCCGAATATAATAATTTTTCATATAAATAATTTTTAATTCTTATATCAAATATAAAAAAATAATAAATACTTGAATATAATAATTAATGTTAAATAAATACCATATCATAATTATTTTACATGTAAATATTTTATAATATTGTTATTAAATGTGAAAAATAATAAAAAACATATAGAGTATATTATCCTTACCCATAAATTATTTATAATATAAATATCAAATGACAATGAAAAAAATAATTACTGGAACTAATGAATGAATAGAATATATCATTGGGTCTAGATATCTATAAAAATCGTACCTTTAAATATTTGTTATTAAAAATGTAAAATCATAAAAACTAATTAAAACATAATTGTAATACAATTGTTTTCAAATTCTTCCTCTTCTTCATTAAGGAAATTTTCATTATCCTTATATTCAACATCATCAAATTACATATGACATTTAGTTTCATCAACCCTTTTTACTTCTTTAATATTATCAATATCATCTTCCCTTAACTGTGGGGTTCATCGTCAATATTTATATCTTACCGGGTAAGTGATTTGGTTGGGTATGTTTCATAAAAAAAATTCAATTTGTTGCATATCCACAAAATAATTTTCATATTCAATAAATTGATTTTCATGAGATTTAATTTTTATTAAACTCCACAAGGCATTCAAATATATTGAAACATCATTGTAATTTTCATAATAAATGTAATGTTCCATCATAAATGAATCACTTTATGTAATAATTATTTTATATTTAATATCAATGACTTCATTTAATAGATTAAATCACAAACCTCAATCAGTATCGAATCAATGATATTCATTAATTGTTACATAATTTGGTTCTAGATACCATAAATCAATTAGTTCATCCAAAATACCATTAATGTCAACATAATATTCTTTAAGATGATATAAAATCAAACAAATACAATTATTAATTAATTTACTTGATTCACCATATACTTGTTTATGGAATCTAAATATTTTAACCATATACCCATTATATGATTTTATCAATTTTTATGGAGAGATTTTGATCCCACATAATAGATTATCAATTTAACATTCATGTTGTGTTTCTTACTAAAAATAAATTTTATTATTAATAAGTGTCATTATAAAATTGATTTAATATTATATAAAATTAAACATAACTTACCAGTATTTGAAACCAATAGGAAAAATTCTATTGATGGAGTTCTTCATGAATAGTAGAGGTAATTTGTATAAATTCCTTTTTGATATGAGTCTCATGTAGTCGATAAAAAATAATGTAAATAAATATATCAATTATGATTTTTTAAATAATAAAAAATATTCATTACTATAATAATCATGTCATTTCATCACAATTCAGCAGAAGGTATGTATGACCTCAGTGTAGTTCTTCATCAGGAAGTAATCATTTAAAATAACCACCAAAACCAATCATAAACTGATTAAGAAATGACAATTGATAGTATGTGAAACCATCAAAAAATTTCTCATTACAACACATAGAGTTATTTTTGAAGGATATTTTGGATGAAAATAATATGTGAATTAATTTGAAACTTCCTCCTACAATTATGATTCTACAATTGACCCTTCAACTGATAATTTCTTACATACTTTAATATTTAATTTTTTCTATAAATCGCTACAATGGGTACATACATTTGAATTATATGGGCCATCCAAATTTAACATCATATGTAAATTTTAATATTAAATATTCCATTGGGAGAAAGAAGCATGATGGTAATATTTTTTCTAATTTACATGAAAATAAAACACTATGATTTTATATCATACTCAATTCATCATAATCCATTTTTTTTATAAAAAAACATTTTGAATGAAATATAAAACTTCATTAAGCACATCCCATAATTAATAATTCAATATCCCACTATAACCAATAATAAATAATCCTTCAATTATGACATTCCATTCATGATTATTTAACCTAATAATATGCCCATTTCTGACATTGTGATACAAATTAGAATCATGGACATTTGGTATCTTCGAATCACTAATCCATTAACATAATAATAAATGACTTCCTTTATAAAGAGTGTAATATAATCTTGTTTTAATTAATCTGTGTGATCTTTCTTATTTAAATAATTCAAGTTTGGGGCATATAAAATTCTAAGCTAGATCATACAAATCCTTTACATTATCTATGACCATACTAGGTGCCTCCAACATGGAATTAAATGGGTAATCAAAAAAACTATTTTCGTTTTTCATTACTTCTAACTTGTGATGATCCATTAAATCAGACCAATGTTGTAGATCACAAAAAAATACTCTTCTTTATCCAATTATGATCTCACATAAAACAATTTATTATGTTTTAATTTATGGTTGATCCAAAAGTAATAGGGGGAAATACAGAGATGATATAATTCACTTGAATAGCTGATAGGGATACTATAAATTCATCACTTTCAATTATACATTTTTCAAAAAAAAAATAATCCATATAAAAGGGTTACCCATAATAGTAAATCTCTTATGACAATCATAATAATGAGTCGTTATCCCATTTCCAAACATAAACTCTTTGTTCTCGGCCCTGTAGTATAGACATGATTTAATAACATGTTTATTTTATCCATATAACTTACCATAAGTAGAAAATTAACTGATCTTCTACATTAATGAACTCCCTAGTGTGAAATTTTGGTCAGAATTCATATCAAATAGAGTCAAACCATTATTCCATAATTAAATGATCAAATAAATTAATGAAATTAATTAAATATCAATATTCATATTTTAATGTATTTGAAATAATTTCACCAAATATATATTTGCATATATATTTATATAGTTCCTTTATCATCATTTGAGGAGGTATGTTGTACAAAATAATTAAAATAGTTCAACAAGAATATTGATTATCATAAGAACCAAATAGACCAAAACAATCAATTGAAAGACACAACCATATGTTAGAAGGTTCTAATGAAAAATGAAGAATCTGATCAATGATTTTTCATGAATCATCATCACATGGATGATTTATGATTTTACAGATTAAAATATTTTATTTATTCCCTTTTAGAAATGAAACTGTGTTCTGAGAGATAAATAAATGTTGTAAATGGGGTTAAATTGGAAAATACCGCAACAATTTCATCGGAAATCTGAAAATTATTTATTTTGGTTCTTTATACCTTTATTAAACATATGATTCAAAATTAAATTGTGATTTATAGTCACCATAATATAAAATGAAATTATTAGAAAACACATGAATCTTCTGATAAATAAGACCTACATTTCAGAATGGCCTCTTACATTCATAGATACATGAAGGTATTGTATTTATATTAGGAAATAATGAATTAACCAAATATAATATCTGATTGAAGAAAATATTACACATCCAAATATCTAATTTAATAAAAAAAAAATTTTAACGTCAAGATTTCTCATATAGCTTCCTAAATATAATTCCTCTTAAGTATATTTTAACATTTTGTGAAATTTAGATTTTTCGGATTCAAGATTTTGAATCTCATTTTGAGTTTCTATTTCCTGAGTAGATGTGAAAGTTTCAATATTTACTAAATTCGTATATGATGGGACCAAAACAAAAAAAAATTATATTTTATATTCATTTTTCGCACCATATTGATACAAAAAAACAATATTTTGAAAAGAAAAACACATTATAAGAAGTTCAACATTTTCAAACATTTTTAATATCATAAGATCACAATTCTTACATGGAAATATAACTATAACTTTTAAAAAATAAGAATTAAACCACTAAAATGATACAAATTCTTTAACATACTCAACATAGATAATATTTATACTAGTTTTACCAGGATTATTGTGATGATTTATCCAATCATGATCGCATAATAGAAACTGGTGTTTACTTATGGAGTAAATAGTTTTCTAAAAAACAATATAAATAAGAATAATTTTTAGTCATTGTCTCTGATTAAAAATTATTATTATATTTCCACACCTTGTAATGTTCTATGGAATTAGTTCAAATTGAGGCATGGAGTTAACACTAGATTCTGGGGCTTGTAGAGTTTTGACACTAAAAAAAGAAAAATGTTAAATATATTATATCACACACATTAGTTTTCCACAAAATAAGTGAATATATTTATAATAGTGTCTCATATGGGAAATTTGATACCACCATTAGGTGTGGGATATAGGGTTTATCCTAGGCACATCATAACGATTGTTTTTTTCAGGTTTTTGGATTCATTGCATGTGAGGGTCATTCATTTAATATTTTTATTATAATTTTTTTATAAAAAAATACTGTTTCTCCAAAAATATGTATTTTATAAGAAATTAGAGACCACTGATAGGTTCAGGATATGGGGTTTACCATGGACATGATAAAAAATTTATACACGTTAGGTGTATTATAAATTCTCATATGAGGGTAATTCATTTAATATTTTTATTATTATTTTTTACCAAAAAATAAATTATCTCATGAAAAAATGTATCATATATGAAATAGGATATCACTTTTATGCCTGAAAAGTTTTGTTCACCCAAGATTCTACATATCATTTGTCCATGTTTGGAGTTTTGGAACATCACATGTGATGATAATTAATTTACTATTATGATTATTATTATTATTATCTATAGTAAAATTAAAGCATCTATGTAATGATGTATCATTTTAAAAATATGTTACCACCATTAGTTTCAGGCTATGTTGTTTACCATAAGGGAAACAAAACATTTGTGTGTGTCTGTTGTTTGTTAATAACATATATAGAGGTAATGTTTTTAATATTTTTTTTGATAATATAGATATATATTTAAAATTATCAAAACAAACTAAATTTTACAAATATTTAATATTTAATAACTAAATATTAAAATAATTTAGTATTTAATAATTTTTTTAATTATTACACCAAATTTGATAATTATTGGGAATTTATAAAATTGTTAATAGTTGTTAAATTTTTTAAAAGTATATATCTAATACTGATTATTCATTAATTACAAACAATATTTATCAATAAATATGTTCTATTAGTGTCAATAAAGATCATTTTAATGAATCTTTACAATGATTATACATTAATAAATAGTTATCAAACCATTTATGAATCTCTGAAAAATTGCATGCCCTAAGATATCATTTATTAAACAATAATCATTATAGGTATATTTTTTTTAATATATACTATTTTTTCCATTAAAATATTATTTATAACAGATTTTTATAAAAAATATATTTTTCTTATAAAATTTTTTTTGTTCAATTATTTTCATTAAATTGATTTTCTCATCATTTTTATAAAATAATCACTTCCTATTCATTTCATATTATATATATATATTACAAGATATCATAATCAAATATATACATATAACTAATATTTAATTATGCATTTTTTAAAAAAATATACATATTAAAATTTTATATACATATAAAAATAGTATATTTAGATATAGACACACACACACAAACACATATATATCAAAAACCATACATGTTTTTTTATACATTTCAAAATGTATATTCAAATGTTAATTTATATATCTGTGTGTGTTTTTTTGCTTGTGTGTACAAAACTAAATTTACATGTTTTGAATAAAAAACTAATCATAATATAATAGTAAAACTTGGTATAACATCCCCTTCAAAATCCAAGAAATATAACAATACATCAAAAATCATATCACCATAACCATTTAATACAATTGACCTATAAAATATTTTTATATATAATCCATCAATATCAAATATAAAAATAAATATTTTCTGTAATCATTGTATGTCCAATAATAATATTAACTAATAAACTTACAATAATCCCCAAAAAACATAGAAATATATTATATTTAATACATAAATAATGTTTAAAATGTCTAAAATCAATTGAAATCAACTCGTGTAGAGCTAATGGAGACCCAAATATGGAATAATAAACTTATAATAACCATAAATATCAAATAAAACCTAATAATAAGATACATTTATTGACATATGGTGGGACAAAATTGATTTATGGAATTTTGAAATGAAACTCATACAAATAATAAAGGTGTAGAGAATCTATTAGAAATTACTTATGAAGGGAAAATTTCTAATGGTTTCATTGGAGGGGTTCGTGTTTGGACAGTTGTGTGGGTTGGAGAAAAGTGGTTGAGGATAATAAAGTGTCATGTGAGTTTAATAAAAAAAATTCTAAAAGAATAATTTTGATGAAATTTATCATGTTAAAAAAAATTATGATAAAATTTTGTGACTGATACTTAAATACGGCGTAAAAAAAGTGGAAAAATATTTTTGTGATACAAAAACATGTTCATCACTATTTGTCATCGCTAATAATACTCATTTGTAATGGAGCACAAGAACACCAAAAGTATTTATGATAGATACATATTTCCCACTGAAAATGTTTTTTTCAATGGAATACGATATTCATCTCAAATAACTCATTCTATGGGACTATTTTCAATGGGCGATGTATCTATCATAAATATTCCATCAAAAATATCATTTTTTCTTGTAGTGACCCACCCACCTATCGACACATCTAAATCCCCATAATATTTACCAAAACCCTACCGTGGTTTCTCTTAAACCCTATCCCCATGTACTTAATTATCTTATCTTTCCAAAAGACCAAGATATGGTTCCTTCAGGTAATGAACAAAAGAGAACATGAAAATAGAAAGGTAATATTTTCCTCCACATGCTATTAATTATTTTTTACTTCTACCACCGAAAACACTTCTATATATAAGGTTACTAATTCCAAAAATTTATTGAAATCATAGTATTATTTTTATTGTAATTAAACATCCATTTTATAACATTCTCTAAAGTCATTCATAAAAACCAAAATGTCATCATGTATGTGTGTGGGATACTACTTCCATGAAGGATGTGTCACATTTTTAATCATCACCTTACATAGATGGGTAAAAAAAAATTTAGAATGAAAATATGATATTTATAACATCTTAATGATTCTTAAATGATAAATTATTTTATTTTATCACTCCTTTATATTATATAAAATGGGAGTTTCAACTATATGTATGTGTAGACTATTACCTCTACTTGATGACATTCCTATTTTATTTTCCATATAGAATAAAATTAGTAGAATAAAATATATATTCAATACATAAATTTTCCATTTTATAATCCATTAATATTATGTAATTATAATATTATAAATTCCATAAGTGATAATAAAAATGAATGGTAATAAAATAATTCACCAGTAAAGTGTACATATCAAGGAACCATTCTGAATTTGTTTCTACTCATGGAACAACTATTTATCTATAAAAATTATGTTCTACAGGAATAATAAATTAACTTATAATCCAAAATTATTAATATTATGAAACTATTTTACCACCTTTAAATCCTGGTTAACATACAATAAACGTTTCAGAGAAATTTACCGAATAACATCAAGTAAACGACATAAGAGAAAATGATGTAATATATTGTTGACACATGATGATAAATACACAGTATAAAAATAAATATAGATAGTTAATTTCTTGGTGAATTTTTTAATAAAATTTATTAGAATATTCCAGAGGGTAAGTAAAAGTGCATTGCACTTTAAAATATAAGGTAAGGGTTTCCATCTCAATCATCATTTATTAAGGTGTGCATTAATATTTTTCACCAATATTAACATTTGTGATATAAATATAACCCTATTTTATGAAGAAAAAAAATTGTTTTGAATTACAAAATTTCACTTCATTTATTTAATTTACTTGTTGTGGGTTACGATAGATCTCTCCTTATAATGTATGGGGATTTTAGAACATATTTTTCCTTCTATATATATTGTATTTCTCCATGAGTTACATATTTTATATTAAATTTTGTACTATATCTATGATATTGAAGATCAGATTTTATCTGAATATTATATAATTATGTGTTCATAACATTATTTAAAAATAAAATATGTTCAGAATAGTTCCCTTCCTCTTAAATAAAGGCTTCCTCTCTTTTCCCATAATTTCCATTCCTTAAATTTTCTCTTCTTTTATCAGAAACCTGATTAATATTTATCTAATGTGAAATTAATATTTATATTATCTTATTTTCAAAATAAAGGTTTATTATAAATTTTTATATTGTGGGATTTCAAAAAAGGTCTTTGAAAACATAATATAGTATCTTTTATACCTCTTTCATGACATTTTGATTATGAATTATTATTTATTTTCACTATTTTATAAAATATTAACCTATTGTAACTATTTTATTTTTTATAACCCTTACATATATACCTTGTTAAATATAATTTTCATTGTTAAGGTTATATAATTATTTAGTTCCCATCAAAATTCATACAAAGTAAACTCGATTTATTGGAAAATTAAAATTTCTTGTTAAATATTGAGCATCAACCCTTGAATTTTTTTAAAACAAGAATATATTATTAAAAAAATCATTATTTTATGGAGAACCCTCTTTGTTTAAATATGGTTTTATATAAAAAAAATAAGGTATTTACTAATTTAGAAAAATTCATTATTAATTTCATAAAGATTTACCCAAGGGATAAATTTTTCTTATTTATTATTCTATATCTATCTCATGTAATCTATTACTGGAACTCAATGATCAAGACATGTGCTTCATTTTAAAATATAAAAATACAAATAATATAATTCCATCTTATATACAGAAATCATTATGATTTATCCACTGGATTTGTCTAAAAAAAATTGTAAAACCTACCCCCTTCTCAGGGGTTTGATAATGACTATGATTTATGTATGGTTAATATTATCCATGTATAATGAATATATATGTTTTTTATTTTCTTGATGGGTGATAATAGAATTATATATCCCTCTAATACATTGGGTAAATCATAATAACTTATGAAATGTTATGTAAGGGATTAGGGAGTGAACCTAATCTATCATGGGACTTTGTGCACATTATGATGATTTTCTTTAGAGTGAACCTTGGCTTATATTTATGATATCATGTATTATATTATTTCAAAATATTATATGATTTAGTGATCTTATGATTCCATTCCCATATTCTATATTTATATGATTATGATAATCCGTATTTATGATATAATGTTATCTATATTGACTTTCATGTTAAGGTTTATTGAGATGATTATTCCCTTATTGTGATCTATAGCTCAAACTTGTCATTTTTGTATTTTCCATAGGGAATAAAATATATGTGTATAAATTATATGGGATTCAGGAGTACTATGTGTATTTCTTTAATAAAGATGGTGTATTAATGTTTAAGATGATGTATTTATTTACCTAATATTCTAAATTCATAGTAACTATATATCCTCAATTCTTATTTGTTATAAAAGTAAGTTAATTTTTTTTTGAAATAAGATGTATTTAGGTCTTTATAATCTACGGGTGGTGTCACAAGAATATCTTGTAATTTTTTAAGAATAGGATGGAATAAAATTAGTGAAAACCATAGGGAGATGTCTATATGATAATCCTAATTATTTTATAATATCTTAAACTTTCATTAAATTAGATATTGGGTAGTTTTTAATGCAATTACACACCATTATGGATACAAAAAACTGTGTTCAGTATTTGGCAAAGTTTTACCAAAGGATAATGAGTCCAAAAAAGACATGTTGGGTATAAAATCAACTATAACCTAGTTCATGAAAAAGAGACTAACTGAACACCTAGATATATATTCCTAGGGGAAATTCATTGGTTGATTATGTACTATTTATGAACTACTATGTAATATTTATTTTCTAGTTAATTTGAGGGACTTGGTTGTGAATTATAAGATAAACTAACATTACGTAAGCAAAGATAAATTAAGTTTGATATAAGTTGAATTAAAGTAATTACAGGCTAACTTGATGATGTAAAAGTGTAATAGGATTTATGTATGAATTTATTTTATGTTATAATTCCCCAATGATGTTAAATATTCATCACTCATGTTATCCCTATTTGTTTTAGTAATGTATAGAACTAGAAATCATAGAGATAACCCTGGGTATGAGGGATAATGTGATGATTACCTCAATTATTAACACAGAAGATTAGGGTGGAGTCTCTTGAATGTTTAACATCATTGGGGAATTATTCCAAACCGACAATCACAAAAACATGGCAACATACATAACCATATATGAATTCTTTAGAAAAATAATTATTCCAAACCAAAAATTACAAAAGATGGAAAAATACATAACCCTAATTGAATTCTTGGGATACGTAATAGGAAATACAATAATTATTCCAAACCAATAATCACATAACTTGGAAACATACATAACCATATTTGAATTCTTGAGAACACCATAGAAGATATGGGTATAGTCTCGTAAATGTTTTGATAAAGTAGATGATGAAGGAAAGAATGCTCAATTTCCTTCATATAAAAATGGTGGAAAGAATAACGAAGGGTGTTGACTTAAAGGGACAATAAGATGAATTATTTTTGTAATAGGGTATCATCGAGCATAAAACTACTATAAGAAAATAAAGACTTCACTTAACAAGACTGAAATAAATAGATTTCATCCTAATGTTACATTTATAATTTAATGTCTAATATCTTGGAAACATGAGAATTATCCAAGTTGATTGTCTATTCCAAGGACTAACCAATATGATGATCGTCCCTAACCTCTAAGACCAAAAGGAAAATTTAAGTCCTATGAAAGAACAACTTGTGAATTGGATCCTAGTATTTAATGTACCTGTACCATCCAATCCAATGTTAAAGATGTATTATCACAATTGGATAAAAAGAAATATTATATATCTAAGAAGTTTTCAAAGATCATTAAATCACTACCCTAATGATTTTATTTTCAATGAAATATTCTAGTGTTATTATTGTTGTATTCTGTGTTGAATCTTATAAGAATTTGACTTACCAAAATCATTGTGAATCCCCCAACCTCTGCTCCCACATCTGATGTTCTTATACAAATACCAAATATATATACTTTGATACCTGATGTAAATGACTAGTTATAAACATCCAAATTTTCAAAATCATTATTTTTTACTAAATCTCTTACATCTGAAGGATATTTCTAGTTTTATATATTTTGAAAATTATGATAAATAATATACTACAAAAACCCATGTCTTTCTCAACTGATGTATATTTTTCCCAAAAATAATAGATACTACTTAATCCATAAAAAAATTTACCATATCCCATAAATTATTAATTTGATGATATAATTCTAAACATGCCATGTCTAAAAATTTTCTTTATAACCCATGGAAGTGGAAACATAATAAGAGGTGATATTAAACAATAAAAACATATCTCTACATCAATAATGGCATAAAAATGTTATAAATATTATAGAAATAATTGGTAATCAATATGAATCCATAATTATATATAAATTAGATCATAAAATATATTTAAATCGATGTTCCAAGATATTTTATAGAGTTAATATTTCATTTCATATCATTTATGTTTACTAACCATGAATATAAAATCAATGATGATCATGTTTCAATGATTGTTATGAAACAAAAGGTGTTTTTATTAGTTCAAGAGTTAGATGTTGGTATAATAATAATATAAAAAAACATTATTTTCATATTTATATCATATTACCTCATTAAATAAGTTCTCATTATCATACTTGACAAAAATGTATAGTATTTTTCATGTAGGTGGTTAAACAGACCTAAACATGAACATACCAGGATTAATTGATGATTATGAGATGGTTTATTTATAATTACACTATAACATAAAAATAATGATATTTTTTAGTTTTTTTAATGTGATAAATTAGAATTGTAAATAATTTTAAAAGGATAATAATATATGTAATGTAATTAATTTGAAAAAAGATTTCATTTTCCTCTTAATTTTCTCATTTTAAACTGTAAAATTAAGGATAATTATTTGATGATCATATCATTATGAGATTATATAATTTTTCAAAAAATGTTAATGATGTTATAAAATTCATATTTATTCATTAATTCTATCCTTATATGCTACCTTATAAAGAGGTGGAGGATAATGGAACATGCTTTATCATATAGGCGACAACTTGTAAAACACATGAATGATGAATGTGTTTTACATAATGGATGTAGTGTACGAATAAATAGTGATAATAATATTAACATAAGAACATTATAGTATATAAATTATTATAATAACATTATTTTTCTATGTTTATAATAATTTTTAAAGAATATAATTAAGATGGAAAACCAAGTAGTTGATAATGCTCAAATTAAGGACTTGGATTTCCCATAGAAGTATCCATGGAAATGAATGAATTATGATAAATAATTGTTATATGAATCTATTAAATGTGTAATATGGTTATAGTTGGTTATTTATGTAATATTTTCAAACATAAATTATAATTATAGGTCTATCTTAAAGTGGTGTGGATGTCACACATTTATAAGTGAATGAATAGTTATTTTTTAGAGTAAGCCTTACATTTTGAACAACATAAGGTTACTATTCAAGTGCAAGGGGACATAAAATTTTAAAAAGGGAATAAATTGATTTTGGTTCGAAACTCACCAAAAAAAATTTTATACAACATTAAGTGCTTTATGGCTTATTTTTAACTTTTTTTAGGTTACCCAAACAAACAGCTACAGTTGTAATAAATTTTTAAACCATAGTAATTTATTTTATGATAAATATTATGTTTTAAATTTATACATAATTGTATAATTACAACTTCAATTTTTAAAATAATTTTATCAAATATAATTTCGATTGGGGTGAAAATTTAATTTTAAAATAAATACACTTAACCATATTAAAACATTGTTTAAAGAAATTACATTTCAACAATTTTAATTAATCTAAATGGTAAAATTTTTCTAGATACTAATTATAATGACTTAAATTTAATTATTATAAAAAAATAAATGATAGGAATCTTAAAGGTCAATAAAAAACTGGATATCCCTTATAAATACATGATTTAAAGAAAATACTGAAAATAACATTTATATTAAGGAAATATTTTAATTAGGTGCAAAAAATTTTTACATAGGATTTATAGGATAAAAGTATATTTAAAAATGAATAATTTTATTTTTAAATTCCATATTTTAATACTTATAAGGTTCTATAAATTTATAGTCTATTTTTATATAATTTTAATGAAATATGAATTAAGAGTTCCGTGAAATAGTTTTTTTCAACTAAAAACTGACAGTTTCCAAAAATTTAAAAAAATCATACTGAGTCACTTTTTATATGAGTAATTAAAAAATGAATTTAATTTTTATGAATTTAGAGTTTCAAAATATATAAATTTATTTTTTAATAAAATCAAAAAATATAATTGAATACCCATTTTATTTGGAAAAATGAAATTTACAAATATTTACTATTATTATTCTTATTTTATACCATTTACCAACTAAATTTTTATTAACAAATTAATAATATCAATCAATATTTATCATTAATAATTTTTTTCACGAAATAGAAATGTGTATCACATGAAAGGCGTTTTTTTCAAAAAATCACTTTTATAACCCGCAAGTGATCTGGTTAGTAATTTTAGGTAAACAAAAAGAATTTAATCCCTATTAAAAGTGGGATTTGTTATTTATACACATATAATTCATAAATTATTACTATTAATTATTCCCATTTATTTAAATGATATATTTTAATAGACAAGCTTAATATATCAAGGTTTTGTTTTAGTCTGGTGTAGTGTATGGATCTAGGTATAGAATACCTTAACTTTTTTAACAGTAATAATCTTTTAGTATTTTGAGTTTTAATAGTATCCCCAAAAAATAAATTTGAACCCCTCAATTTTACTCCTAAGATTAGAGTAACTTCTATAAGTAACTCATAATTTATCATACACCGCAATAAAATGGTGGGTTTATTTATGATTTGGAATGTGATTTATCTATATGAAGATTCATTATAAGATATTTATAAATAGATCTAACATAATACTAATTTCACATAGAATTATAAAAAAAGGAATTTAACTCTAGATCAATAAGGAATAGATTCCCACAAACCCTGAAAATGAATGATATCATAATCATACAACTATGGGGTTTTATTTATAACTTGATATCAAGTAGTTTTGGAAAACATACATGATATTGGAGGTTAGAAATTTTGGAGTGATAACTCTTTATTATTAGTCAAAAATAATTTTCCTTATTCTCATAGTTTTTGGTGACTATATCCCTTGTTGTCCCTTAGATTGGTACATTGAGTTGTGTAATGACCAAATGTCTTCTGATTGAATAAATAAATTTTTTTCCTCTATGTTTTCCTTACACTTGTAATGGTGAAGAACTTATATGACACACTAATATAATTTTACCACCCCTTTAAGTTAATTACCCTTTGTTTCATTCCACATTTTCTTGATATAGAAAATTTAATTATTTTCTGTCACCATATTTACAATTTTATCTTTTATTAGACTACATATTTCTATTCCTTTCTGTGTTTAGGACTTCGACTATTTTTACATTGTTAATCGTATTTCTTGATGGTTGGTTTTCAATAATCAAAAGGTTTCTCACTCCATATCTCATTTTGATGGGTTATTCATTGGTTTATTTTTTGTATTTTCCCCCACACCCATGCTTATTTTTATCTCCATCCATTACTAAAACCAAAATAGTTAACATGAGTGGTGATCATTATAAGTTAATTATTAAAGGTTTCCATAAGAATAGTTAACATCAAGATATATAACTTTATAAAACTATCATGGTATCTTATAATTTTTACAAATCAAAATATATATATCTTGGTTAAACCTATATCACTCTGAATTTAACATGTATCATTATTTGATTAACCTGCATTGTATTAAGATTTATTATTTCATAATTATAAATTTAATCCATTAAATAGAGATCCTAAATTACCATAAAATTTCTTAAAATATTATAAACCCAATATTAATAGAAATATGTACTCATAAAATCCACATTTTCCTTCCTCAAAAAACATTTTTCATTCATAAAATCATGTACCCAGGTATGTACAAACCTAATTGATATATTCATCGGAAATATACCATCCCAAAAACCCTTTAGTCTTTAAAACATTAAAAAACAATGATACCAAGTATTCTTATAAAAATTACTTCAATATTTTACCCTTAAAGGATATTAACCACTAGTTTATAAGGTAAAAAACTAGTCATTATCTATAATAACCCAAAATAATATCATGGATAAATTTTTTATTAAATAATTAATCAACTCCAAGGCATTCCATACTTTCTAAATCAATTACATTAAAATCATTAAACCCTTAATTATATTTACATCGAGCATATATTATTCATAATAGTTATCCATACCACAATATTATATTCTCCTATAGTTTTCCCAATAAAAATCTAGTCGTAAGATCATTTTTCAAGGTTATTAAAACAATTTAATTCATTTTTCCAATCCTTTAAATAATAATAATATTATTAGTGATAATTACTTAGATGTTTCACAAAATTCTCAATAAAATTAATATTCTAGATAACACTCTAAAATATCATTCAGTTGAAAAAATTGATAAATATACCAAGAAAATATCAATCTCGCTACCTTAAGTTAAACTAGGAATGTTACATTTTCCATCATAATAAGTGTTTATTAAATTTTTTAACATTTTATGTATTATTACTTATTTATTTATGAGACAGAGTGGTTTATAGGTATATACCATTCTAAACTTCATTTATATGATCCTTTTTTAACCAAATACTACAAAACAAATTGTTATTATAATTGTCACGACCTGTCCTTGGGTCTCGTGCTGTGACTACCCCAAGCCCACCTTCCATAGGCCTGGGGCTGGCGACTAGAACTAAAGAAGAAAATCCCAAAGCTGGGAAGAAATTTCCTTTATGGAAGAAAACAAACACAACAGAGTATGCAACTATAAGTAAAACACTATGTAGAAATGGTAACAGGAGAAGTTCTGAAAGTAAAAGGGCCAGAAATTAAAGCCCAACAATAATGTACAACTGAAAAATAGACATACAGCTGAATGTAAAGGGTAGATCCTGGATCATCCTCTGGGGTTCCTACCTGAATGGTAGGTACAGATTGTCTCTTCAGCACTCCAAATCTATCAGACACTTCCGTGTGCCGACTCATCGAATGGTCCACCTCTGGGTACCATCTAGTCCTGGTTCCCTCTGCCTCCGTCAGGGTTGTCCGTTGTCTGCATCCAACCCAACGAGTTGTGAGCATCGCCCGTGCAGGGGTGAGTATTACGATACTCAGTAGGGGACCCCGAGACCCCTGAAGGTCTCCCAGTATCCACAAAGGATAAACCATCAAAAAAAGATACAATCCCAAAGCATGAACCAACCCTTACTTAGGTATATTCCCATACATATACCTATGTTATCAATCAATGTTCGGCTCCAACTCTCGATCCCAAGAACAAACCATTTTATAAAGTATGTAAAGTCACTCCCCATGATGATAATGGTTGAATGAAATGACTCCACTCACACAGGTAAACATCGTTTGAAGAAGGATAGAAATGATCAGATGTAGTCACTGATTCATCTAAACTGTCAGACACACACAGGATACAGGACAAGCTAAGCTGTCAGACCCACACAGGATACAAGACCAGCTATCTTATCTAAGATGTCGGATCCACATAGGATACATGACCAGCTATAATTCATCTGAGTTGTCAGACCCACACAGGATACAGGACCAGCTATTCTATCAGACCCACACAGGATATAGGAACAGATGTCAGAATTGTCGAACCCACGGAGGACCCCGGTATAGTAGTCATCATTGTCGAACCCACAGAGGATTCCGGTATAGAGTCATCTCAGTCGCTGCCAGCCCTAGGGTTCCCGCACACAACAATCTTGATTTCGGGTAGGTCCGCTTCTCAATACAAGAGCCGATACATAAACTATCACAATGTCATAAGTTGATGTATCCTGTAGTTCTGCCTCATCATGTAGAACTCATCGCGACAGATGGGGCGTCAATCGGACGCCCGGTCTGAGAGTTATTGGCATTTCTGTTCCAAAGGCCCGATTATATTTACACTCAATCCAAACCCGACCATTTTCAAAATTTTTAAGAAACTCTCTTAGACTATCCCATAATGATATACTCATCTTAAGGGTCTTAGTTCCACAGATGGCTCATCATTCGGACACACGGTTTAGGAGTTATTCGCAGTTAGGCTAAGACGGGCCCGGCCCATCAAGCCCAGTGGGCTGGCGGGTCGGCCTGACCCGGCTCGGTGGGTCTGACCCAACTGGGGGTTGGCCTGGTCCGGTGAGGTGCGGCCCACCTATGTACCCGGCCCGTGCTGTGGGCTGGTCCAGTTCGCCCGGTGGTGCTAAGCAGCGCCGCCTCCTCCTCTGCCTGGAAGACTGTTGCCGGCCAATTCTGTCCCGCGCACACGGCCCGCGCTGTGGGCCGTGGTTATCCCCTCACGGCGCCTATGGGATTCGGAGTTCCCCAGCCTAGCCAGCATGCAGCTAGCCAGTTTTCCCAACTGAGTGGCCCATGGATGCGGGCCACGTCCTCCTCCACACGACACCTACGGGTGCCACGGTTCTCCAGCGGGCCTGCAGGTCATCTCACGGAGAGGGAGGCCTGAGCGGCCACGGGTCCCTCCATGTGGTAGGCACAATAGTGTCATGGCCCACCCTAGCTGCAGCCTTCCTCCGGCGCCGTGCGACGGCACCGCGCCAATATGGCACCACAGCGGCCTGCTTGGCCATGACATTTCTTTGCGTGGTGCAACAGAGGCCCTTGCGTCGCTGGCCTCTTCCGTGATCCGCCTCTGTCATCAACACAATGAGAAAAACAACAAGGGGAGTGAGGTTCAGACCATGTTCATACGATCTGAGCCCTACTCATTACATTGTTAACATTCGACATCAAGAGCACAACACACTTTGAGGAAAGGATAGTATAACTCGTACATAAAAATAATCCAATTTCCCCTACCTCGTAATTGTCATTTTATGTTGAGAAGTCACAGAAGATAGACGTCATGGAAGACACACGTCATTCCGTTGACTTCAGGAGGGGATGACATTGTCGTTGGGGACGTTCATCGCATGCAGAGTCTTCCCTTTCTTTCCCCGGTTGGAATGTAAGGAGATGACATCATTGTTCTTCAGTGGGGAAGGACGTTCTTCATCGAGAGGATATCGTTCCTCTAAGAGTTCTCCCAAATCTCCACCAATTCTCCCATCAATGGAATAATATGCCAACCCCAACCATAATAATATAACACATATTATTATGCCCAGATAATGAATTAAATTTACATCAAATTAGAAGCACCAATTAATTAATTGAGAGAGTGAGTCAGCACATTAAGAGGAATGGTGGAAAGTGAAGAGTTTCCACAGGTTATAGAAATTCCATGGGTTAAAGAGGGTTAAGTGGGTTTAAGGGGGTTGATCTCATGTGGGCCCCACCCCATAATATCCTCCCCTGGGAGGTTATGTTGGTGTGGGCCCTAACTCCAACATCTCCTTGGTGGATCAATCAACCACTTACATAAAAATATGTTAGTCATATTTTTATTTAATTTATTTAAGAAACCCCCTAAATTAACTTCCTCTCTCGATAAAATGCAACTGCGGTAATGGTCTCCTTAAGCGAATATTGTCACTGCGAGTTCATCGATGTACTCAGATTTCAATTCTGAGCACCAGTTCAAAAGATATAAAATCACGCTCGTACGTTTACTGAACGTACCTGAATAAAACATCAGAAATTGATTCTAGGCACACCAGGCCTTGTAATCAAGTGCCGTTAGAAACTACAGACTCGTAAAATTCCTGTGTATTTTTAAAAAAAATCCACAAAATTATCAAGTCATTACATTCTCCCTACATCAGGGCTTTAAATCCACATAAGCTACAACACACACTAAGGGAACAAATCGGGATACTGAGCATGAATCTAAGCATCCTACTCCCATGTGCTCTCCTAGAGGTTCTCATACTGCCAGTGAATGCGCACCAGAGGAATTGACCACCCACTTAGGACCTGCTTCTATCGATCCTTGATCTCAACTGGGACCTCCATGAATTTCTCCCCATCATCGATGTCCAGCTCCCCCTGGTCGATGATGTGGGATGGGTTGTGCACGTATCTCCATAGCTGAGATACGTGGAAGACATCGTGCACCCAGTGCAACTGAGGTGGAAGGGCCAGGCGGTAAGCCACCTGGCCTACTCTGCCGAGGAATTGGAATGGTCCAATTAATCATGGAGACAACTTGTCACCTCGGCCAAATCTTCGCAGACATCATTGAGGTGAGACCTGTAGGAAGATGTGGTCACCATCCTCGAACTCCAGTGGTCTTCGTATCCTATCAGCATAAGACTTATGTCTGCTCTGTGCAGTCTTCATCTGCTTCTGGAAGATCTCCACCTTCTCCATCATAGTCTTCAACATCTCTGGTCCTACAAGTTTTGACTCCCCAAGGTTAGTCCAGCATAGAGGGGATCTGCAAGTTTGGTCATACAGTTCCTCATAAGGTTCCATCCTGATGGTGGAGTGGTAGTTGTTGTTATTCGCAAACTCTACCAAGGGAAAGTGATCCTCCCAGCTCTGACCAATGTCGAGGATGAATGTACAGAGCATGTCTTAGAGGGTCTAAATGGGTCTCTCAATCTGGCCATCCATCTGAGGATGGAAGGTGGTGCTCAAGCGAAGCTGCATCCTGAAATCCTCCTACAACCACTTCCAAAGATGGGAAGTGAAACGGGCATCTCGATCAGAAATGATCATCAATGGGACCCCATGAAATCATACGATCTCCTATATGTAGAGGTGTCCCAGGCTCTCTACTGATCCCTACTCTCTGATCGGTAGGAAGTGGGTCGTCTTGGTGATTCGGTCTATGATCACCTAGACAGAATTGCGTCCTCTGGATGTACGTGGAAGTACCGTCACAAAATCCATGGATATCCCATCCCACATCCTCTTTGGGACATTTAAGGGCCAAACCAAGCCTACTGAAACCTAGTTCTCTACCTTCACATGCTGTCAAGTGAGGCATCATGAGACGAACTCTCCTACTGACTTCATCATACCTGGCCACCAGTGCTATCTTTGGAGGTCCGGATACATCTTCTCTATTCTTGTATGTATCGCCAGAGGGGATGTGCGGAACTCCCTAAACACTTCCTCCTGAAGTGAAACTGGAACCACGGTTCATCTTCTAAATATATTGACGTGCTCTACACCTTCAGAAATCCCATTAGGTGCCTTCCTTGAGGATATCTAAGCACATCGCATCTCACAGTCAACATCCCCACGCTATGCCTCCCTGAATCGCTGAAGAAGTGGAGGAGTGACTGTGAGAGACTGTTGAAAAGCTGCTCAATCTCTATCCAAAAAGGATATCTGCAACGAGGCTATCTTCTCTGTCGCCTCTCTTAGCAGATGAATGCCTGATCTCATATTGGGAGAATCTGCTACAACATTCCAATTTCCATGAGTATAGACTATCCTGAATTCATAGTCCTGGATGAACTCAAGACATCGTCGTTGTCTCAGGTTCAGGTCCTTCTAAGAGAAGATGTACCTACGACTCTTATGGTCAGAGTAGACTTTAAAACGTTTGCCCATAAGATAGTGTGACCACATCATCCAGGAGAAGACCACTATTGCTAACTCCAGGTCATGGGAAGTGTAGTTCTTCTCATGATGTCTTGGCGAACAAGAACCATAAGCTATCACTGCTCACTCCTGCATTAGGACACACCCAAGTCCAGTCCCAGATGAATCAGAGTAAACTATGTACCCAACACCCTCCTCTAGTAGCCTCAAGATGGGCACACTAGTCAATCTCTGCCTCAACTTTTGAAGTCTCTGTTGGCATCTCTCTGACCACACGATGGGTTTCCCCTTCTTCTTCAATGCTAGAAGTGGTGTAACAACTCTGGAGATGTCTAGAACAAATCTTCAGTAGTACCCTGCCAGTCCCAGAAACTTCATACCTCTATCACACTACGGGTTGGTTCCCAAGAAAGTATTGCCTCGACCATCACTAGATCCACTACAACTCCAGCCTCAGAGATGACGTTCCCTAAAAAGTGAACCTCTCGAATCCGGAACTAGCACTTAGAGAGCGTACAATAAAGCAGGTGCTCTCAGAGTGTTTCCAGTACTACCAACAAATGGTAGACATGTTCCTCCTTAGTAGTCTAGTAGATCAGTATGTCGTCGATGAATACTACGACAAAGTGACCATGGAAAGGATGTAAGATCATGTTCATGAGACTCATGAACACTACTGAAGAGTTGGTAATGCCAAATGGAATAGCCAATAACTTGTAGTGCCCATAATGACATTTGAAGGCCGTCTTCTGCACATCCTCATCCCGAAATATGAGCTGATGATAGACTGACCAAATGTCTATCTTTGAGAACCATTGTCATCCCTTGAGCTGGTCAAAGAAGACTTCAATCATAGGGAGTGGGTACTTGTTCTTCGCAGTCACTTTGTTCAGGCAACGGTAGTCATCACACAGTCTCAAGCTCCCATCCTCCTTCTTGGAAAACAAAATCGGGGATGCCTAGGGTGAAACATAGGGTCAAATAAATCCCTTCACCTGCAAATCCTCAAGTTGTACCCGTAGCTCACAAAGATTGGCGGGATCTATCTAATATGATGGAGTAGATATCAGTGTCTTCCCAGGGTACAGGTCAATGTATACGTCTACCTCTCTGCAGGTAGATAGTCCTAGAATGTCGTTAGGGAAAACGTTCACACACTGATCCGCCAAAACAGGAAAACTCAGACTCCGCACATCAACCGCTTCGAGATGACACTTGCGAACTAATGTGTGATCGGTTGTCCCCTCCTCTTTGAAAGTCCATCATGTGCTACAATGTCTCCCTTCTCATTGTTGAAGGTGAACCTGGTCCCATCCATGTGGATACACCGCAATTTGGGCCTAATACAGTCAACTGTGGATAACCAGTCCATACCCAAGATGGCGTCGTAAGGCCTTGACGTCACTATGAGGAGATCCCAGCCGAAGCTCTCGCCACCTATAGTAAGCTCACACTCCCGGAACCAGTGCATAATCCTCATCTCTACTCCTGTATGAGACTCTAGCTGTAAGTATTGAGCCAATAGCTCCGTCGGAATCTCCAAGCTCCGAACGAGGGCAGTGGCAATAAAATAATGACTCACACATGTGTCTATGAGTACAACAGTAAGGGTGGAGAAGACATTGATAATACCTCAAATCATCTCAGGTGCACCATGGTCGTAGGCCTCAACATCCTAGAGTTGATTTCCCCTTTGTCCGCTAGCTCCCTATGGTCGGGGTGGACCTCCTGGTGGTGGTGGTAGAGCCTCGAAATGTCGTCCACCACCCACTGCTCGGCTAGCTCCTCTATCACATCTGCCTGCTCATGGTGGACCACCATGGTCAAACCTCTTCCCCTGCATGGGAGGTCCCTCTACTGTCCTCTGCTCATCTGTATGGAAAGTCGGGTAGTCTCGAGCCATGTGGACCTGCCCGCCGCATGCATAACAATGCCTACACCTCGTATAACTAACTCTGTCTTGTGTGCCTCATACAACCGAACTTGTATCCTGGGGGTCACCCACCTGATGGCCTGGTCTTCTTGGACCTCTACGAAAATTTCCTATTTCCGGCTGTAGAAGTCTCCGCTACATGTCGCCCTGTGGTGAGTCTCGCTACTGGTGACTGCTCTGTGAGAAAACTCTCCACTATAAGGGCATGGTAAATCACCCCCGCCTGTTTCGGGATGCTGAGGGGAATCCTCGAAGCCCTAATCTCATGCCTGAGTCCCGGATCGATGGTCTGGGCTCTAAAGAAGGGGTTGTGTACCATAACTGTGGAGTACCGTGAGGGGTCTATGAACCTCGCTGAGTACTAAGCTACTATTATGCTGCCCGGTTGCAGATGTAGTAACTCCTGAATCCACACCGCATTAAGGGTGGATGGAAAAAACTTTGAGAAAAAGAGACTCTCGAACTTTGTCCAGAGTAATGATTCCACATCATGCACCTGGAGAATCAGGCTCCACCACTTGCCTGTTTGTGCATGTAGGATACTCGCGGAAAGGATCACTATGAGGTCAGCTAGTGTCCCTACTAATATGAAAACTCTCATTACAGCCTCCATCCAATCCTAAACTACATGTGGGTTCGTATCTCCCCAAATCCTAGGCAGACTCTAGCACTGGATCTCATGAAACACACTCAGGTGGCATCCACTCTCTTCTGCTACAGCGGGTGGTATCAGTGGCCCAACGGGTAGTGGAATCGCTGGTACCTCCACTGTGATGGTGCCCTACACCGAGGCCTCATCGCTCGGTGGGCTACCATCTCGTATGTAACTCAGATTCCTAGCTGGCTACCTTCGTGGGGCAATCCTGAAAATAAACAGATACACCATGGTTAAAATAGTATACCTAGTGAGCTGACATAATGTAAAGACGATGAAAACTTTTTCAAAAGAAACACACATGCAATCATTGTTCTCATGCACTGAGTCGGTAATCAGAAGTTAGAGTCCTAGTGTATGGATATGTCGGCCGCCGCACCAACTCTGGTTTCCCTAAACTTATAACCACACCCAAAAAAGATAACACTATTGTCGTTAAAAAAATCAGAGCCCACGTTCTGTGGTAGAACTGACTCCTCAGATACCAATTTGTCACGACCCATCCTCTGGGCCCGTGCCATGACTACCCCAAGCCCGCCTTCCATAGGCTATGTGATGGTGACTAGTACCAATGGTGAAAATCCCAATGCTGGGAAGGCATTTCCTTTATGGAAGAAAACGAACACAATAGAGTATGAAACTGAAAGTAAAACAATTTGTAGAAATTGTATACAGGAGAAGTGATGAATGTAAAAGGGGCTAGAAATACAAGCCAAACAGTAAAGTACAACTGGAAAAGGGAAATACAACTGAATGTAAAGCGAAGCTCCTAATTGTCCTCTGGGTTTCCTACTTAAAGGGTAGGTACATATGATCTCCTAGACACTCCATGTCCGTCAGACTCCTCCTTGTGTCAGCTCGTCGAAAGGTCCACCTACGGGTACCATCGAGTCCTGGAACCCTCAGAAACAATTAGCATTGTCTGTCATCTACATCCAACACAATGAGGTGTGGGCATAGCCCGTGCAGGGGTGAGTATAGTGATACTTAGTAGGGGACCCCGAGACCCCTGAAGATCTCCCATAATCCACAATTCATAAACCACAGAAGAAATATACAATCACGAAGCATTAACCAACCCTTACTTAGGTATATGGCGATACATATACCTATGTTATCAATCACAGTTAGGCTCAAACTCTTGAGCCCAAGCACAAACCATTCCACAAAGGTAATAAAGTCAATCACCATGATGATAATGGTTGAAAGACATGACTCATATCACACAGGTAAACATCTTTTGTAGAGGGATAGAGATGATCAGATGTAGTCCCAGATTCATCTAAGCTATCGGACCCACACAGGATACAAGACCAGCTAAGCTACCATACCCACACAGGATAGAGGACCAGCTATCTCATCTATGTTGTCGGACCCACATGGGATACAAGACCAGATATAATCCATCTGAGATGATAGACCCACACAGGATACATGATCAGCTAAGCTGTCAGACCCACACAGGATATAGGACCAGTTATTCTGCCAGACCCACATAGGATACAAGAACATAAGTCAGAACTGTTTGACCCATGGAGGATTCCGGTACAGTATTTATCATTGTTTTACCCATAGAGGATTCCGATACAGAAGCCTTCTCAGTCGCAGCCAGCCCTAGGTTTCCCACACAAAGAAACCTCGATTCCAAGAGGGTCCGCTCCACGAGCCAAGAGTCGATACATCGACTATCAAAAAGTCCGGAGTTGTTGTATCTTGTAGTTTTGTCTCATCATAAAAAACTCATCATGATAGACTGCGCATCAATGGGACACTCAGTCTGAGTGTTATTGGAATTTCTGTTCTAGGGGACCTGTTGGATTTACGCACGATCCAAACCTTGACGTTTTTTAAAATTGTCTGGAACTCACATAGATTATCCCATATGGACCGCCTCATCATGAGGGTCCTAGTTTCACAGACGGCGTGTCATTCAGATGCACGGTTTAGGAGTTATTCACATTTAAGAAAAGATGAGCCCGACCCATCAAGCCCAGTGGGCTGGTGGGTTAGCCCGACCCGAATCGGCGGGTCTGACCCGGTTGGGGGTCGGCCCAACCCGGTAGAGCGCAGCCCCCCTGTAGACCCGGCCCGCACTGTGGGCCGGTCCTGTTCGCCCGGCGGTGCCACACGGCGCCGCCTCCTCCTCTGCTCGGCCGACCATAGCCGGCGAGTTCGGTCCGGCGCACGCGGCCCCCGCGGTGGGCCCCAATTCTCCCTTCATAGAGCTTGCGGGCGTAGCGGTTCTCTAGGACGGTCGGCATGCGGTTGGTCGGTTCGCCCTGCCAGGTGGCCCGCGGACACGGGCCACGTCCTCCTCCACACGGCACCTGCGGGTGTTGCGGTTCTCCAGCGAGCCGGCCGGATCAGTCGGTCGGTCATCCCGCGGAGAGGGCGGCCCGAGCGATCGCCAGTCCCTCCATGTGACCGGCACGATGGTGTCGCGCCCTCCATCACAACCCCCCCTAGCCATGACCTTCCTTCGGTGCGGTGCGATGGCACTGCGCCCATCCAGCTCCGCTGCGGCCGGCTTGGCCTCGACTTTTCTTTGCGTGGTGCGACGACGGCCCTTGCGCCACCGGCCTCTTTCGTGATCTGCCTTCATCATCAACACAATGAGAACAACAACAAGGGGCAGGAGGGTTGGACTATGTTCATGTAGTCCGAGCCCTCCTTGTTACATTTGTTAACATTCGGTATCAAGAGAAAAACACACGATGAGGAAAGTAGCGTATAACTCCTACATAAAAATAATCCAATTTCCCCTACCTCTTATTTGACATTGTATGTTGACGAGTTGCGGAAGACGGACGTCGTGGAAGACAGAAGACATTCTATTGACTTCAGGATGGGTGACGTTGTCATTGGCGACGTTCTTCATGGGTAGCATCTTCCCTTTCTTGCCCCAGTTGGAAAGGAAGGAGAATACATCGTCATTCTTCAGTGGAGATGGACATTCTTCGTCAAGAGGATATCGTTTCTCCAAGAGTTCTCCCGAAGCTCCACCAATTCTCCCAACAATGGAATAATATGACAACCCCAACCATAATAATATAAGACATATTAATATTCTCACATAATTAATTCAAGTTAATTCAAATTATAAGAGCCATTTAATCAATTACAAGTTTAGTTAATTAATTGAGAGCGTGAGTTAGCACATTAATAGGGGAGGTGTAAAGTGAAGAGTTTCCACAAGTTATGGGAATTCCAAGGGATAAAGACGGTTAATGGGGTTTAAGGGGTTGAACTCGTGTGGGCCCCACCACATAATATCCTCCCATGGGAGATTATGTCAGTGTGGGCCCCACCTCTTACTTCCCCTTTGATTATTAAACCACCACTTACATAAAAATATATCATTAATATTTTCATTAATTTAATTAAGAAACCCCAAAATTAACTTCTGCTCTCGATAAATCAATACTGTTGTAAATGTCTCCTTAAGTTAATACCTACGCTGTGAGTTCATTGGTGTCCTCAGACTTATATTTCGAGCATCGGTTCAAATGATATAAAATCATGCTCGAACGTTTACTGAACGTACCCAAAAAAAACTTTAGAAATTGATTCTGGGCACACCGGGCCTCAGAATCATGTGTCGTATAAAACTGTGGGCTCGTAAAATTCCCATGTATTTTAAAAAAAATCACGAATTTTCTAGGTCTTTACAATAATATATATATATATATATATAATCATTTATATAAATAGTTCTTCCTTAATGAAACCATTTCTTTAGCATATGAAACATTTAGATCAATTTTATTACTCTATTTTTTCATCCTTTGTTACACATAGTTAATTTTTTATTAGGTTATCTAATCTAATTAGTTAATATATTTCATAAATCCATCATAATAGTTCAAAAATAGAATGTTATTAAATAAAAAATATTCCCTATGAGTGTCTCTCTAGGTGTGTTTTCTTAGGACCACTCATCATGCATCAATGTGATGATTGAGTCAATCCTCTACCAACCCTTTTTTGTGAAATTAGCCATAGGTTATTTTTTTCAATAGATGCATCCACATTTTAGTGACCTAATGGGGATTTAGTACAAGGTAAACCAAATAATCATTACTTTACCAAAAACCCTGGATTTATTCCAATAATTTGTCTTCTTCCTATAGTTTTCACTGAATTTTTCTTATCCTGATACCCAAATAAAATATTCAATATTCTCTTATTATTAATTCTTATACTTAAAACAAAGGGTTATCTTTTATGATCAACCTTTACCTATCGATTCTTAAATAATCCTTAATAAAATTACCAATCTACAAATTAATCTTACCTGCCCTTTAATACCAACTATGACTCCCTATACCCACACATCCAGATCTAGTTCTCATAAAAACATACTTTACATAAAATCCATAACACTAGATATAAATAAATGAACATAACCATACATAATTATAAAATCAATACATATTATTGAATTTCTTACATCCAAATTAACTTTTCATGTTTAGATATTTACAGAATTATGATAAAACATAAACTAGAAAACCCATGTCTTTCTTAACCAATGTATATAATTTTATAATCATATGAGAAACAACTTAATCCATAGTAATCCTTGAACATTTCCCCTAAAATCTTTAACACATTTTATCCTTATAAACATGTCACATGTCATAACCTTTGGAAATGGAAATATAAGAATGGGTGATCTGAAATTCTTAGTAAGGGAAACATATTAATGAATAAATCATGGAATAAACATGGAATATATATTATGGAAGAAATATCTAAACAACGTGAAGTCATAAGGACGGTTCCTTACTCACCAAGATAGGAAACTCTCCTCTCTAGGGTTTTATTGATATCCAATGTGTCATAAACCTAATACACTCATTTCGATGGTGTATATTTTGATGGATTCCTTGTACTCAGGTTCTTCTTTAGTGAATTTGGAAGCCCCTTTGTTTTATATTATTATATGAACTTCTTTACACTTCCTTTATATACATTGAATCATTCATGGGAGTTCTGAATTATGATAATTATTTTCATCTTCTTTGATTACCTTAATCCCTCAATGTGGTCAAGACCTTGACTCTCCATGCTTAGGATAAGGGTTGCAGTGTGTTTTCATTGGCCATTGGACACCCCAGGCCGTGATATTTATGGTGGTGGATAGCCTTTCTCCAAGCAGTGATGTGTACGGTTTGGTGATGGAACGCTCACTGGAGATAGCCAGGTGAATGCCTTTTCATGGGGAGCTTCATGACTTTTTTTGTAGTTCAGGTATATGTGGGTTTTTCAATGGATTTGTTTTTTTTCATCTGGTTGGTTTTGAGTTATGGTTTAGCTTCATTGGAATATTTTTTATGATTGGATTTTTTTTTCTATTTATAGACATGATTTTGTTGGGATTTATATATTTTATTAGTCAGTTTGTATGATCAGGTAGCATACATCTTTGTGTGGTGTGGATTTTGACCTTTTCATTTGGTGTGGTGATTCTATTTTAGGTATTATGGTGTTGGTGACCTCAATTGAGGGATGGGGATGCAGGAACCCATTATCCATCCATAACTCCAATTAATTGGATTGATGGGTTCCCTCTATTTGTTTTTTCATTATGTTTTATTTCTATTTTTACATTGCATCCATTTGACAATGCAATAATTTTATTACAAGAATTATTAAGCGAGATGTGAAAAAGAGATATAGGTGTGCTGGAACATATCATTTGGTCCCAAATTTCATGTCTATACAGATGGGTAGGGTTCCCTTCCATCTTTTGTTGTCTAACATGTGGCAACATATTGGCTGGTGGTGGCACATCATATATGAGACAATTAATTGTTGCATTGTCTTGTAGGGGTGAAATGAGACTTATTAAATTTATATTATTTATATTTTTCATCCATTGGACACTCGGGACAATTTTTTCCTTCAAGACATGCTTTTATTTTGCAATTTTCCTTTGAATTTGTAATGGGTTCCCCCTTTTCCCATTTTTTTAAAGAGGTCTCACATTTAATTTTAAAAAATGGGGATTGACCCCAAACCTATTAAAAAATGAGTCCATAATCAACATTAAACCAAGAGAAAGATATATCCATGATAATAACATTAAACATAGATATACATAAAACTAATCCCATACGGATGAAATACATAATTCCAGACATAAAAAATTGTTTTCAAGACCTTATGCAATGAAATTTTACTTCTTATTGAGACAACAGTCTTAGTGTCTTTTGAAATAAAGAATACATACATTAAATACCCAAACATATTTTGAATAATGATCCCAATCAATAATTATAGGGTCTATATAGTTTTTTACACCACTCATCATGTATTGTTTCTAATTAATTTACCAAAAGAGTAAAAAACACATTTTATACCATTATCTAAGGAACCTCTTTCTCAATTAAACTTTCATATATATATACTGATAAATAAGTTAATAATATACATAAGTAACCTAAATTAGAAGAAAATAATCATTTATAATGAAAAAAATTCTCCATGTAAATTAAAGGGATAACATGAGCATGCCCTCATCTAGAGAAATAATTTGCACAGTTAAACATTACATAGTCATCTTTCTAATAATCAACAATATTAGAATAACATGATTTTGTACATCTATACTTTTCCCACTGTCAATATAATATCATAAATTATTGGTCAAATTTATCCAATTTTATTTATGTAAAATTTTATGTCCACACTATATAAAATAATGTCTATAAAACTATGATATTACCAGAATAACATGATAATAATCCATCTATAGAATGAAGGCGGATGGTTTCAAAAATTCATATCTCATAAAGTGAGAAATATTTGTTAAATGGTTTATGTAGAAGGAATTTATATCCATAGAAAAAAAATCATAGAGACAACATAATAAAATCAAATAGAAAAATTTACCTGGATTATATGAAATAATTTCATGCAATGACCATAGCTCAATAAATGAAAATTGTGTTCCCAAAAAACCTTTCTGTAATGGAAAAAACTAAATAGATAACCACATGAAAAATGAAAATTGATTTATATATTAAATAAAATGATATAAAATTAAATAAAATATATAAAATTAATGTTAAATTAAATTAATATAACACCAAACAAAATTAATATGGCCCATAACATGTAACATATCTCAGAGAATTATAATTGAGACCAAGAAAACCCTTACGGTTTGAGTAGAACTTTAATAAAAAAACCATGAAATAGATGCATTGTAATTGGACTTTCAAAAATATTATTAAAATATAATACATGATATGATATCTCTAATATGTAGTATAAACCCCCAAAAAATGAAATTAGGTTCATAATAACAAAAATATCTCAAAGAGAAACATTTGAAATGAACACCTAAAATTGTTTGGATCTATCATACAATTGCACAAAAAATCATTAAAAATTATATTAATTTCATTAAATACATACCCAAGATCCTTATTCATATCTATAACCATATATACTCAACATTTACAATCATTATATATATATAAATATTAGTTTTTCTTTACCCATTTTCATCATCGGGTTTAATTAATATTTATCTCTAAGTAGTAGTTTCAAAAAAGAGAAATTTGTCTCTATTATTTTTTTCAAATACATCACTATTAGATCATATGAGATATTATAGTGTATTTTCTATAAAAATTTATATTGGTATAATGTCATTTTATGTTAGTTGTTGTCATGAACTATGAAGATGAAATTTATGATGATCATGTTTTGGTGTTTCTTAAAGAATGAAATGTGTTTTATTAATTAATGAGTTAAATGTTGATATAACCTTACCAAAAAAATTATTTATATATTTATATAATATTAAAAAATCAAAATATTTATCATATTCATATGTGGCATAAATACACAATATTATTCTTGTAGGTGGTTAAACCAACCAAAACATGAACTTGCCATCATCAATTGATGATTGTGAGAAGATTTAGTAGCCACATCATTATAACAGGATAATAATGATATTTTTTGGTGTTTATTAGTATAATATATATTAATTTTAAATAAAAATAATGATAATATAATTAATATATAATAGTTTCTTTGAAAAGAGCGATTATTTTCCTATCAGTTCACTCATTTTCAATGATTGAGTTAATAACAATTGTTTGTTTTTCATATCCTTAATATTTTCTCAAAATTTTAATACCAAAACATTTTTTTTATCACCAAAATCATTTTTATAAATTAAATGTATCCATATATTTAACTTTTTAATGAAGTGAAGGAAAGTGAATCATGTTTCACCATGGAGTCAGTAGTACGCACACTGCCGAAACAATAGTTTTGTTTTACTTATTGGATGTGGAATATGAATAAACAATGAAAATGCACTTAATATAGAAAAAATAATGTATATAAATGATGATAATATCATTATATCTAAATTTATAGATTGAATTTGAAATAGTATAATTAATAAGATAGACTATGTAGTTGATGATACTCACATTGAGGACTTGAATTTTATTTGGATGTCTCTATGGAAATGATAGAATTATGAAAAATAATGGTGACATGAATACTTTTAAAAAGTTATAGGATTATATGATGTGATTAATTGAATATTATTAAGCATAAATTTGAAATATAGGTCTATATTAAAGAGGTGAAGATGTAACCATTTTATATGTGAATGAAAACGTAGTTGTGAGCTTAAACCATTCCCTTTAAATGATGTATGGTTGCTATGAAAGTGAAAAAGGATAAAAAATTAATAGTATAAGATATTAAAATGAGTGTTGGTCTAAAAATTCCAAAAACACACATTTTTTAAACAACATTTAATTTCATATGGATTTTTTCTATGTTTTTTCCTTTGAACCAAATATACTTTTCCAATTTAAATTAATTTTTTATTAATGGAAATTAATTTAATGACAAATAATAATATTTACCTTTTTAAATAATGTTATTATTCTAATTTCCAATATTCAATGAATTTTTAATGGATTGAAAAAATAATTTTAAAATTAAAATACTAAATCAAGTAATTTTTTTGAGAAATAAAATTTGTAAAATTACAATTTATTGATATGGTAATATAATATTTGAATATTTTTATAATGAAATATATTTAATTCTTTTGAAATAGATAAAGGATAGGATTCTTAAAGGGAAATAAAAAAACTAATCTCCCTTTTATATAAATGATTCAATGAAAATACTGAAAATAGTTCTTAAATTAATGTAATATTTTAATTAGTTTTTAAAAAATTTCCTTCAGAAATAAAAGATCAATTTTTTTTAAAAATAAGTAATTTTATTCCTAAAATTTATACTCCATTACTTAAATGGTTTTATAAATTTCCTGTTTATTATTATACAATGAAAAATCTATACCAATTAAAAGTCTCATGGAACCTATATTTGTCATCTAAAAATTGACATTTTCATAAAATGCTCGAAATTTCATACTAAGTGAAATTTGATATGAGGAATTAAAAAATAAATTTCATTTTTATTAATATCAAATTCAAAAATTTATAAATTCGACATTTGAATAAAATGATAAAATATACTTCAAAAAAATTAATTGAAAAATGACATTTTCAAATATTAAAATTTATTATTCTAATTTCATATAATTCAAAAACACAATTAGTGTTAAATAATTATTAATATAAAAAAATTATCATTATACATATGTTTTTTGAACTACAAACATGCACAGAATAAAAAGATTTTTTTTTGAATAATACATTTCTGAACAATAATTGATTTGGTTACTCGGTCGAGGTAAAATATTTGAATTCCATTCATATTAAGAGTAATATTATTTTTCTATATTTATATATATAATTCATTAATTAGTGACTCTTATTCATTCCTTATGATTCTAAAGCAAGGTTTTAATAGGCATACTTAATATATCATGGTTTTGTTTTAGTTCGGTTTAACGTATAAATCTATCTAGTTAACACATAGAATTATTTAAAGGTAATCAGTTATTATAATTTGAAGGTTTTTAAATCTTATTATATTTATTTTAGATGAATTTTACATTAATTTGGTTATTAATTGGTCCACTCCGCATATAAGAAAAATTATCTTGATTAAGGAAGCAAATTTCATATTAAAATATGGCATTCTATGAATGAGTGGATAATAATAAACACCCTATAGAGAAATATTATATAATGTGGGCCTTAATACCAACTAATTGTAGAATATTGGCCCAAATAAATGAACAAAAACTCAATATTAGGGATAATAATATTATAAGGAAAGATATATGTTTCCCAAGATTGTAAGATTGATATATCTCTATAAATTATGCCCCACGTAGTCTCTATAATTTAGATTCCCTTATATAACCTTTATTGGTAAGTGATCATTAAAATTTATAGGATTAAATTTATTTGCGTGGGGGAGAATGTAACACCAAATGTTTTAGGTTATTTTATTATTATTATTATTATTATTATTATTATTATTATTATTATTATTATTTATGTCTGTAATTTTAGAGAAGTTTTATCTAATCATTCAAAAGGATTGAAACACAATAAGAATATTTACCCAACCAGATATACACCAATACAAATACACATTATTCATTTAATAAGTTATAAATTGAAAAAAAAAACACACACAAAAATTTATTGTGCACTATGGATTATCATGATCCATGAATAAAGTACATCCATTAAAATTGGATAAATCATTAGGGGATAACAGATAAAAAGTATAAAATTTTCATGAATCAAAAATCTCAAGGATCATATTCAACCTTTAAGATAACCAATATCGAATGAAAACCTATAATGAAGAAGAAGACCAAAAAAGGATAAAGCATTATAAAAAATTTATAATATGGAATAAGAACTATGCATTGAAAAGTGAGAGTGGAATGAATGAATGATTTAGTATGTCTATATATAAAAATGAAATTTGGTTGTTAGAAATATGGTCAATGAAAATATTGTTGATAAAAATATTGTCATTGGTCATATATACAATACATATACACATGACATGTGTTTTCTTGTATTAAATTTAAAATAATTAAACTCTGAAAAATTAAAAATATGATATTATAATATTAAAAATATATATTAATATATTTATGCGTTATGAATAAATATTAATAATAATATTATGAAAATATGACATATTATATATATAAAAATTTTATAAAAATTTTAATATAAATGGAGTAATAAAAAAAATTATATTATAAATAATTATTTTCATTTTAATTTGTTAATGTTTATTTTGTATAAATGTTATATTTATTTTTATTCAAATCTCCATTTTTTCAAAAAAAATTGTTATATTAATATAATAAATAGACAAGTTTGAAAACATTATTATATTTGAACTAATATATTAACATGATATAAATTATAAATTTATTTGAAATAATATATATAAAACTCATTGTTTAAAAATGCACTTATTAAATAAAATATATTTTCATTATATATTTAATTTTTTTTTATAAAGAAATTTATATGTTTTAGAGATTTTATTATGTATAATGAAAATAATTATTTAATTCATAAATTCAAAATTTCCTAAAGATAACCTTTTATATTTTTTTCTAAAATTATTGATTTTTAGGTGTATGGTGAAAAATACTAATTTTTCTAATACTATCAATTTATGCCATTATTACAAAATAATTCAATGAATTTTTTTTGAAATAATTTTTAAAATAAATAATATATTACATGAAGTTATAAAAACTCTTATGAAATACTATTTTTTATATAAAACTCATGTTTATCATTTTAGAAGATTTATGTATTGCTTTAAATAAGACTGTTTTTATTCTATTTGATTTAATATAATTTAAACATTATATAATTAGGATTTTGTATAATTTTAATGTTAATTAAATTTTCATTGAGTAATAGAAACCATTTTAATGTCATATAATTAAAAATATTTATAATTTTATACAAAATAGAAATATTATTCTCTGAAATAATTTTTTTTTCTAAAAATGTGATTTTTTGGATTATATAAACTAATGTTAAAATTAATTTCTAATTAACATAGGGATATTTTTTGAAAAATTGCATTAAATATCTATAATTAGTAAGTAAAAATTATCTAATAAGGCTTACTTTATTTTTCGTCGTTTAAAAAATTATTTAAGTAAAAATTAGTTACCTTGGTTGAAACCAAAAAAGGTAAAAGTTAAAATAAAATAGTAAATGAGTAAAAATTATAAAAAAGAGAACGGAAAATTATTTTTGAGGATTTATATAACTTAATTATTTAAAAACAATATTATTTTCAACGTTGGTATCACATTCCGTGTGAACCATGTGATCCATTTATACTGACGACATATATGTGCAATAAATGATCTTCTCTTCAATTATAAAAGAAACCACCACCCCTTCTACCTATTAAAACTTCCAAATACCCATAGGATTGACCCATACTATAAAATATTGTCATTTAAACAATATTTCCACTTATTATAGTGTTTCACCTTTCCAATAAACCATGTTAATGTAAATTAATGTGGTGACTAAAGGAGTATAACTAAAGAGAGAGGTAGTATTTTTACTACACCTTCTTAATTATCTTTAACTTTTATAACCTCAAAGCACTTATATAAATTGAATTATTATTACACCACTATTATTTATATTCTTGTATTTTTTATACTAATGGGATATCTATTTTATACCTTCCTCTAAAATCGTTGAGAAAAATGAAAACATCATCATTCATGTGTGTGGACTACCGCCTCCATATAGTATGTGTTCAATTTTCAATAATTTAATTTCTTTGATGATTATTTTTTTACAAATATAATATTATATTTAAAACATTTTAATTATTTTAATATGATATTATATTTTATTTTCCACCTTCCATTTATTCTATTGAAATGAGAGTGTCGTAAATGTGTATGTGGGGAAAGCTGCTTCCACATTATTATTTTTCTCATTAATTTTCCATTAAAATTAACATGAGTAGATTAAAACATTTATATAATTTATAAAAATGTTATTTAACAGAAAATTAATATAATTTAATGATAATATTAGACATTATTAATGTGATATTAACACAAATTTGTTAGATTTATTTTAACCACAAAAAAGTGAATAAAAAAGTACCATTTATAATATGTGTCCATTCATAGAAATACAATTTTAGTATATAAATTATCTGGTTATGGAATAATAAATTAAATAATAATCAGAAATATTCAAATATTTGGAAATTATTTTCTAACACTCTGATCATAGTCAATGTTTCATGAATGTTTCTAAGAAATTGACCAAAGAACTTAATATATTCAACATAATCAAAAATGATCTAAAAAAATAGTGACACATGATGGTAATTATACTTATAAAAATAAATATATATAGATAAATTTTCTATTAATGGTTTTTATAAAAATAATTTTAGGATTCTAGAAGTTAAGTAGATGTATATAGCATTCCAGACATGAGGTAAGGGTTTCTATCTCAGTCACCCTTCAAAGATGTATTCTTTAATATTAAGCACAAATGATCATTTATGGGGTTTAGATACTCCCCCTTAATATTAAATATCAATTTTTTAATAAAAATAAAAACCTCCCTCAATTAATTATCTTTCTTATTGTTTGATAATATTCACATTTTCCCTAAATATAAGGGGCATTAATAACTCAATTTTATTTAATGAGATATAATGATTCTCCATAACATTCATATCTAGTTTCCTATATTATACCTTATTTATATCTTAGGAGATCAATTTTTAGTCAAATATTATTTACTTAAGTGCTATAATAGTTATAGAAAATGTACGTTTGTTAGGAATAAATACCATCCTTTAAATCTATAGTTTCTCCTCCTTGTTTATATTTTCCCTTCAATCCATTATTCTAATTTTTAATAAGAATCCCTATTAATTATTATCTCCTGAAAAATTTATATTTACAATTTATGATATTTAAAAGAACATTTTTTGCATTTCTTATGATGTGGGAATTCAATAATGTTTTTTTTTTGAAACATAAAAATGGATCTTCTCTACATTCTTATTCACTTATCATTTATACATTTTATTTATTTCATTCCATTTTATGAATAATTATTCTCATTTACATATTTTATTTCGGAATATATTTCCCTTTCATTTATACCTATTTATATATACTTTTTGTTTTTGGGGATACACAAATTTTTAGTTCCCATAAAACATTCAATTTTTATGTAAACCTAGTTTAAGATAACATTCCAATTTCTAGTCACATATCGATAATCACCATCATTAATTATTTTTAAAAAATACAGAGATTATGAAAAACAATATAATTTTATTGAGAAATTTCTTTGTTAAATTTTTTTTATATAAAATAATAATATATTTTATTATTCAAAAGGTTCCTTTACTTATTTCATAAAGTTTCACCAATTTTTGTGATTTTATTCTTTATTCTCCAAGACCATTCTTATAAAATATCTATATTAGAACTAAATTATTAAGAACTATATTTCATTTTCAAATATAAACATCCAAATGATTTAATTCTTTCTTATCATGGGAAATCCATATGATTTACCCTTTTCTTATTCCCTGAATCGTAATTATGAAATCCATTTCTTTCTAATGGAGTCGGTCATGGTTATGATTAATGTATTGTTTATTTTCTTCAGGTTGAACACATATGTATGATTTTTATTGTATGTATGGACATACAATTATTTATACCATAATTAATTGGGTAATTTTTTATATCTCATGAGATGTTTTGTATGGGAATCGAGAGTGAAGCTAATCCACCACGGGAAATTTACCACTTTTTTATGATGGTATTAGGAGTGAAACTTGAATTATGTATATGATGTTATTTATTATGTTATTGATACATATTCCATGACTCTATGATATTTTTACTCTATTTACTCATTCCAAGATTCCATGATAATGATCATCCTATTTCTGATATCATGTTATACCTCCTAACTCCCATTCTGTTCATTATTTCCTTATTAATTCCCTTATTGGGATTTATTTGTCAACTTTTTTCCTTATGTATTTTCCCTAGGCTATTATATGCTATTATTTATTGTTTATGGGATTTATTAGAACTATATGGGGTTTTTAATAAAGGTATTGCTTTTTATGATTAATACTATGTATTAATCTATCTAATATTCTAAAAAAATAAGGCCTCAAGATCCCTAGTTTGTTTTTGTTATAAAATGATATTAATAATTGGGAAATAAAGTGTATTTAATTATTAGTTCACTATAATATTGGTCACATATTACATATATTTCTTCTAAAATTAAAATTTGTTTTTAGTAGACCTTCTTGTTGATCATTCAATCTCTAATTTCTTCATCCTAAGTTATTTTTTCTTCTTTACTAAATTTATTTTTCTTGTAAAATCCCATTCTAGATAATTATATCACTAATAGGTGGTAGGGGTGAATCAGTGATAACTTTTTCTTGTATGTTTCCTTCAATTGAAACAACATTCAACTCCTGTTAAGTATTTTTTTCCTGACCAAAAACAAAAAAACACATCCATAGGAATAAAAGTATTTATAATGGTCACTATTCAATATGAATATCTATTTCCTTGTTATACTTTGGAAATAATCCAATACAACACAATCCACTATAAAATAATCATTTTGTGTGGAATGCAATGTTTATGATATAACCTTCCACTCATGTAGCACTATGAAAACAATCCAATAGTGTGTGTTCCCCTTCTACTATAAATCATGTAATAAAAATTTATTTTAAAATAACATGCTACAATACTTCTTTATCAATGATCATAAATATAAAATTTCAAAAAAACATCACTTTCTTAGCCAGAAGATAGTAAGAAACTCTTTGAATTCTTAATAAAACTTAGTATGATTTTCCCAGTTTAAATCTTCAAATCTGATTCTCCTAATCTGATTTTTCAATAATTAAAATATTACTCTATCATAATATTGTTAGTAAAATTCTAAATTTTTTCTTTATTAGCCTAGATAAAATCAATATGATTACTCAACTCCGATTATCCACATTGAAATGATTATCAGCTGAATATGACAAAAAGTAGAATATGATAATCAGTTGAATATTATGATCAACTAAATACATTAAAATATTATATTTTATCCTCTTACTAATGTCTATCACAACTTCTTCATCAAATATCAATCAAAAAAAAACTTCTTATATCTCTAGAAATTTTCAGATTCTATCCCTTCCATTCATTAATAGTACATCCTTCAGAAAAGAACAGAGTATTTTCACCTTTTATAGGTGACCTAAAATGGTTTCCCTGTAAATCATAAATTGTTTCATGTTGTACCAAATTAAAATTATTTTCATGTTTCTTGAAATTTTGGGTGCATCATGAATTCTTAAACATTTATAAAATATTCTCCTTTCCTATTGATCCTTATTGAGTCTTCTAAAAACTTCATCTCATTTCTAAATTTAGTATAAAAAACCAGCCCAATTATAATTTCTTTATTAGGATTATCTATACTAATTGTATGATGGAAGAAATTGATAGATTCATTCATCCATTCAAACCCTTGTCTGAGACCATTTCTCTATTCTTATTACATGATACAATAACATTTTTGTGCACCAAATGAGAGACAATCCTCCCATTATGATTTTGTTAGTAGAATCATCATGATGAATCCATATCAACTCCAATACGATGGCTCTTAACCTAATTTCTAAAACATTTTAAAAATAAAATCAGTGTTACTATTTATCTTCATAATATGAAACCCATTAAATCAATCCCTTGAATATTTATAGCATTTATATTTTGGTCTAACTAAAAACTAGTACCATAGGTTTCTCAAATTTTCCACAAATATTCACAACCTTCACATTTCAAGATTCCCCTTTCACAACATATCAAGTCATATCATTCATAATATTTCCAAAATAAGGTTTAATTTCAATTATGATTATAATCTACCTTATTAGGATGAATACTATTTTATTTCTTTCCCAATAAATAGCTAACTACATTGTTGATTAACCTCTATCATTTCATTTTGAATCAGCATCAACTCTGTCTGACCTTCTTTAGCATTGTTCTTGATGAGAACTATTCTACCTTTGATGAATACGTTGGTATGTTGAATAAAAAGGATAGCTATTCAGTAAATTTGACTTTAGTAACTTCCTTTATTCACAATATCATTCTTATATAATGACAGTTAATAAATTTGAGATTATCTTCAGTATCGTCTAGCTTCCATGGAATGTATTATAACTTCTTGTCATTTCATCATAAGATTTCGTTCATTCCCATCCCAAATGCGATTGTTGTGATTTTGATCAGACTAGATAAAATTGGTAATATCTCTTTCAATCCCCCTTTCACTCACCATGCATACATCATAGGTTTTGTAGAATATATATGATTTTTGAAAACTCTATAATCCCAAAAGAATCCACACGTTATTATAATAGTCTTGTAGTCATTGATTCCCCCTCATTATGACCTATTCTTCCATTCCTGACCTAAGAAGAATCTCATGATCCTTTTCATATGAAAAAAATGTCAATAAGATGGACTTTCTCAACCACTATGAGCCTGATTTTTTTGATTATGATGGTCAGTTTGAATTTCACCAAAACTAAGTGAATGATTTCTTTTATACTTAAACTTTTTTTTCTTCACAAACAATGTTCAAAAAAAATACAGCATCTAAATATTATCATCCTTATTAGATTCATCCTTAAAATATCTCCCTTTGGATTTTGTTTTCATCCAAGATTCCTAAATCACTAGACTTTGTGTCTTTAAAAAATGGATTTATTATAAACAATTCTATGCATGGGTGAGTAAACTCATTATAGGAAACAAAAATAATTGATATTAAACCCATGTTATCTAAAAGTAGTGATCAAGAAAATATTATCCATCTTTTTTTTCTCATATTTTAATCTTTCCTTGAATACATAAATTTTTCTTTTTACAACCACTCCATTTAAAATATTGAATATTTCACACACATACAAATTTGACTTCATATCTTACCCACAACACCTTATTTCTAAATGCTTCCATAAGAATAGATTGATGAAACAATTCTCCTACTTGATAGCACTATATAATGGTATGACTAGATAGGGGACAAAGACGAATACCTCTACCCTGATGTGGAAAAGGTTTATTGCACATGTTAAATTTCAATTTAGAAAAATCATCCTTTAATAATGGTTTTGTGAAAATGTCAGCAACTTCTTCCAATGTAGGAACATACTCCAGCTTCAATTAATTCTTATCCACATGCTCATTGATAAAATGATATTTTATATAAATATGTTTTGAATGAGAATGTTGAACTAGATTCCTGGTGATATTTTTTTTGACATTGATTATCACAACCCAAGAGAAAGGTTAAAATCACTTCTACAAGTATGTATTTTAATTGAAGATTCATCCACATATAATGGGTATCAGTTTGAGTCATAGAAACATACTTTTCTCCCACTATACTAAGAGTTACTGAATTTTTCTTCATTTTATACCAATGTTCCTAAGAAATAATACTCCACCAGATGTGGATATTTTATCATCAACATTTATTACCCAATCAATATTGGAATAACCAAATAAATAGATACTTTCTAAGGTGTCATACCTAATTCTAAAAAATGTTCCCTTCGATGTATCAGAGAATTAATTTTATATAAAATAAATTTGATTCTTTAAGAGAACTCTGAAATCATCCACACAAAGAAAAAATAAATAAATGATGTCGGGTCTTGAGGAATTCGAATACAAAAAACATCTAAAAAATATTCAAACTTCCATCTAATCATCTATATTTTCTTCTCCTTCTTTATCTAAATTTTCTTCCAATAAATTAGTGTGGAAATAGATTTTTATTTTTCCATGAAACACGTCTTAAGAAGTTATTCAGTGTACATTTCTTGTGAAATAAAAAAAAATTTCTTCAATTGAAATTTTTTTAACCATTGATAGTATTTTACTTCCCCAAGTGTGAACATATCAAAAAAAATTAATTTCATTAGAAAATATTTCACTGCTTCATTAATATTTTCCAACAAATCTAATGTAATCTGTATATAAAATTACATTGAGAGAAAACTCAAGGAATTATTTGATGTGAAGATTGATATATTATCTTCCTTTCTTAAAATTAATTTTTTTAAGAAAGCAAATAATTTGAAATCATGATCATAGAGATTATTTATTCCAATAAAAGGATTTTATTTTAAATAAAAAAACTTTACATTCATCTTTCCCAGTAAAAAATCCACAAGGTTGTTATGTGTAAACTTCCTCATCGAGGTATGCATTAAGAAATGTAGATATAAAATCCATTTGAATGATTTTGTAACTTTTTTGCGGACTAATAATAATATATATATTTTAATTGTTTATAACCTTGATAATAATGAAAAATATTCATCAAAATAAACACCTTCTATTTTTAAGTCACCTTTTCACAATAATCATTCTTTGATTCTTATTACTTCACCTTATTCATTCATCTTTTTCGAAAAAACCCACATTGTACCAATAACATTTTTATTATCTGTGTTAGGAATAAGTTATCATGTATCATCCTTTTATCTCTAATCCATCTCTTCATTCAATGCCTAAACCCATTCTGGATACTCAAAAGCTTCATTCACATCATTTAGATCGACTTTGGAAAATAAATAAGTATGTGTAATAGAAATTTTTATTCTTCTTGTTTGAACCTTTTGATGTTTATCGCCAATAATATTTTGAAAATACACTTTCATCCTCAACATATTTTGAGATTTTTGAGTTTCTTCCTCTTCACATGAAATAGATGAGTTTGATTCTTCTTCTAGAGTAGGATTACAATTTTCTGTATCATTATAATAATTGTTATGAAAAGTATCATATCCCACTAAACATCCTTATATTCATGAGTCTGTTTCTCTTCTTCATTATTTTCAGTAAATTTCATATCATAAGAATAAATAATTCATATTATCGTTTTATTTAAACAATTATATCCACTTCCTGTTGAAGTATAGATAATGAAAATTCCATCATAACCTTTTTGCTTAAACTCTTACCAAGTTTCCACCTTTCTACTTTGTAATACATTAACTCTAAAAAATTCCCAAGTTCTTAAAACATAGAGTTTTAAAAAAAACCAATTCATATAAAGTCATATCATATTCTGGCCTATAGAAAAATAGGTTTTAAATGTATATTGTATTACTCAAGGCTTGCCTCTAAAAGTAATGATAATTATCATGTTAAAGTAAAATAGATCTCCTCATTTCCACCAAAATTATATTATTTCATTCAGTAACCCCATTTATCTAGGGAGTGTATGGGGATCAATAATCATGCTAAATTCCATATATTCCAAGATAAATTTTAAATTCATCATTTTTTATTCACCTCCATTGTTAGTTCTTTGATTCGTCATTGAATACTTACATTCTTTCTCATCTTTCCTCCTAAAACTTTTAAATATTTTCAGAGAATCTAATTTTTGTTTCATATACATGACATGATTTATGTGATTAATGTTTTCAATGAATGTGATGAAATTTATATCTCAATTTTTTTATTGTTTTCTCATCATCATATATATATTATAATAGGAATGTTCCTGGGTTTTTTTGAAAAAATATCAATATTCTTATACATTGAATTTTTAGTATTTAGTTTACGAAAAATAGTGTAACACAAATTTATTTCTCTTGGAAAATCAGGAATGTATCGAACAATATTTAATTTGGATAACTTTTTCCTGTTTCATAGAAACATTTGTACCATATTATTATTCTACAATTGATTTTATTCCTCCATACTCAAATAACAATAGTTTTCTGTCTCACTAACATGAAATAGATTTCCCTTTATTTGTTATTATCATGTACCCATATTTCCATACATCTCACTTTTCACAATAAATACAACATTTCAGAATGTAATGTTTTTACCTTCATCACAAAATTTTGAAACACTCGGTAGGTTATGTTTCTTCCCATTAATATATAATTCTTTCTTGTATTTCCAATTTTATTTTCCAATTATAGTTGACCTGACACCTTTTATTCTTAATGATTCATCATTACTGAATCATATTGTTCCTTTAATGAAATCTTTTACTTTCTTAAAAAGATATCAAATAACTATTCATATGAGAAGAATACAAATTTTAAATAATCAAAGGTCATTCTTATTTTATAGTTTAAATGTGGTTCTATAATGACACTACTCTTTATTACACACTAAATCATGATTTATAACATAATATTTTTGTTGTGACAACTTTGAGGATTGAGAGGTCTAGTTTCATTAGAAATTAGGAACATTACATAACAAAAAAGAACAAAAAATATAGCATCTTTATTGAAAAATTCTTTTACATGATGAAAAAATTCATTCGTACTTAGAATTTCATGGGACAGCCTATGGAAATACATAAAAAAGGGTGAGCTATAAAGCCCCTTAAAGGAGTAAAAAAGGAATAATATTATTTTAAATGTCGTTAACACAATGTTTTTGTATTAGTGGGAATGAATAGAACTAAATACAATATGATTACACATTTTTGTTTAATTTTTTTACATTTATCCAGTAAAAGTTATTGGCTTAAATGTGAATTAATCTAATTTTAAGCATAAATACTCTAATACTCTTTAAAAGGTCGATTTACCACCTTTTGATGGAGAACCATATTTAAATATATTTTTGGACACTTTTATATTTTCTATTTGAACAAATAAATTATTATTTATAATCGTGACATCAAAATTTACTTTGGGTAAATTTTTGGTATTTTTCTGATAGAATTCCTTTTTTATGAATAGTGAAAAATACTGTATTTTAATTCGAAAGTTCCTTTTATTGATATTTATTTATATGGATAGATTATATATTTAATTGGTTTTAAAGTGTAATTATATTATGTTTTTATAATTTAATCCAATGTTGGTCATTGGAATTAATTTCACTTTAAAATTAGACATAAACAAGTATCAATCCTTTAATAGTTATTATTTTTTAAAAGCAATCTATTTATTTTAATAACGGGAATTAATTTTAAATTAATTAATCCAACTTCTATTTTTTGAATTTCGTAAAATAGACATCATTTTTTAATTTTGAATATCAAATATGTCCTAGGCAGAATATTTTGTAGTTTTTTGAAAAACATCAATTTTTGATGAATAGTGAAACCACTAGAGTAGTTTAATACTGAAATTTTTATTTAAATGAAAATTTACCACTTTTGTGAATTGAATTTTGAAAATCTGACATACATGGTAGTTATTTGTAAGAAAAATGTGGTTCAATAAGATGAAAATAATTTTTGGTGAATAGTAACGTTTTATTTTTATTTACCACTGTTAAAGGTAAATAAGGTAATTCTAGGTAAAATGAATATTATAATAGTACAAAATTGCCTTGACACTTGTCCTAACCCTATTGGTTGAGTCATTTTCAACCATTGGTATCCTTGTGTAGAATTGGGGACCCCACAAAGCCATATGTGAGTGATAATGAAACTTTATTTTAATTAACATAAAGTAAAGGTTAAAATGAAATAAACAAATATTTTTTAGTAAATTATTTTTTCCAAGGGGTTATATAATATATCATTTTGACTATAAATATTCATTGAAAATATAAAATTATTTCCTACATTATGGTATTTATTTTTTAATTTTTATACATCATATAAATTAAATTATTTATGACACAATAATGATGCAGTATTTACCTCATTAATAAATTATTTAAATAAATTAGATTATAAATATTAAAACAATATCCAAAACATGTCAAATTCTTTTTGGATGATTTTATTTCGAACATTAGTCATCTTATCTTTATCTTTAGGTAGTTTTGGATCTTTATAAACTGAATCTAATTTTATAATAAGATAATAATTTCAAACATTGTTAAAGAACCCCTCCTCCCATTGTAAATAGACAACACTTCTAACCCATTACTCACACCTCTAAAGCCTTTTGGTTCATCAAAAACCGGCCCAAATAATCTATTATGATCTCTCTCTTCCTCCAAGAAGCCATAACATAGGAAGAAGGCACTTCAAGAAGTCATTTGGGTTCAAATCAAAGGGAGTTACCCAAATTAAAGGTAACAGTTTCTCTTAACATATTTTATTTTATTTTTCTTCTACAACCTCTAAACTCTTTTTATTTCTTTATTTTATGAAAATACCAGTATCCTAAATATACTATTATGTTTTTATTAGAATTATTCGAACTACACATACACACACCTCCATCTAATGGGTGAAAAATATACTATTTCTGTTAATGGAAAACTAACGGCTCATGAAACGATAATTGTTCAATTATCCTCTACCACCACTCGTGGTGTCCATTAAGATGACAATATATTTATATATGATATACATTATTTTTATGTTTTCTTTATTCTTATGTATTTTTCTTTTATAACAAACCTTTATGGTTTCCATTATTGGTAAACACGATAATTTCATTTGCGGAAGTGCGGACTATTTCCCCCTCAAATTGATATGACTCGTTAATGCTATATGGTGGACATATAAAAGATGGAATTAATGAAATTATATATGATATTATACTGGAAGTATAATATACCTATGTTTCATTATGTTTTTATTCCATTAAAATAAGAAATATAAATGAATGTAGTGTTCATGCGTACGTACGACTTACCATCTCCATGAACGGTGCATTTCATTTCTTACTTCCAAATGATATTACTATTATAAATACATTTATATACTAGAAATATATATTGTGATTAAAATGTGGAATTTTTATATTTCCTTTAAGATTGTATTATGTGTTATGAATTTGTTTTGGTTCTTGGGAATTGTTATGTATATGGGTTGTTCCGTGATATACGTAGGGAGGGTGAGCTCGATATAGCTCTCTAATGCATACGGTAACTTTATGGAGGTAAACGGGAATGTTTCTCCTAATAGATTTATGGAATATACTATTATGGGTATTCAAAATGTAACTCCATATGTAGTTGTGATCGCTAAAATGTAAGTATGATTTGAATTCCACAATTTAAGATTATGATTTATGTTTTCTATTTGTTATTCATAAATCTTATGATTTCATGATTTATGTTAAGGATCTTATGTTATGTATGCAATAATGAAATTGTGTTTTCTTTCATTATTTTATAACACTTACTAATCTTTTCATTCTCATCCCATGTTTTGAAATATTTTTCAAAGTACCTCAATATGAATAGGGTCAAGGATGGGATCAAGGAAAATTCATGTTGTCTGAAACATGGGACTAGAGAAGAAATTTTTTTTTCGAGAGTTTTTATTTTATGAAAAAACAGAAACTGAGTAGAAGTGTCTACCTTGTAATTTTTGAGATGTAATGTATTAGTTATGACCTAATTCTCTAGAAATATAAACCTGAAAATATCCTCAATATGAATTATCAATTTAATTCATGATTATCTACTATTTAAGGTTGAGTCCTTATAGATTGGGTGGGTTTATACAAGAAAAGGGATAGAATTCTTTATTATTTAGGTTTTGGACATTACACATTAATCTAATCAAAACTACAAACCGTCCCATGGTTTTATCAAAAAAAAATTTGTTCCAAATTGGAGTTGAAAACAATATTTTATTATTATAATGGCCGAACTTATTAAAATATTATCCTTACTTTTGTGGAGGTGAGTCACACTCTCAAGGAAATGTTTTTAAAATGTTAAAATGTTTTATAAGTCTTGGAGAGTCCACTAAAGATTTTTAAAATAAATCAATCAAATCTATAATCACATTATTTTAATGTTAAAACATATATTGGCCGAAAATACCACTTATAGTATTTTATTACATCATTATTGAGTCATTATGATGTCATTAAACACATTACAAATTTAAACTGTATTTAATTTTTAATAAAACATTCGATTATGTCAAAAAATTATGATAAATTCACTATTAGATAATTTCGATGTCCTGATTCCAAAAATAATATTCATTTTATATAAATAGTTTTCTGAATATGTGGTTTTTTATTTTTAAAATAAAAATCGACATTTATCAAAAATTCACTTGTTTTGACAAAAACAGCTTTCAAACCACAATAAAAATTATAATTTTATTCATAAAAATAATATGACTACTTATGTTTTATAATTCTTTATTTAGAAAGAATATTTTATAAAATTAATATTTAATTCAATAATCCATTAATTCATCAAAACAGATTTCTTAATTGAATATTAACTAAAAATACTATTTTTGGTTTAAAAACTATTTACAATGTAACAAAAATAAAATGAATGTATATTCATTGTTCTATACAAAAATAAGGAAAATAATCATAGTTTTAGGGTATTGTTACAAAACCATATATAACACTTGTATAAGACCTAATGTTAAGGTATGTGATTGTGACAGGCTCTTGGGGAGGCTCAGATAACATCGCTCGAGTGGTAATCTCTATTAACTAACACTTCTCCCATAAGATGTTTTTTTCAAGAATAATGTGTTGATGGTTGGTTTGGGATTGATCAATAAAAAATCCTAGTGATGCTAGCTCCTTTCCACACTTTGACAAATGAGCTTCGTATGGAGAAATTCTACTAGATTAGGACATCACTTCCTTTGTTTGAGTAATTTGGATTTATAAAAGCCCTGTATTTATATTAGTCATGTGATCACTATTTGATGGCTATTTTATAAATGGTAAAAATTATTAATGGTATTTTGAAATCCAATAACATAAAATCAAGGATGTTAATATTTTACATAATCATTTTACATAATAAGTCAATTAATTATATCAAGATGAATTTTCAGTAATAAATGATTGGGTCATTACAATATTCACCCTTATGAAATGTTTCCCTCAAAATTTCCTTTTCCAACACTAAAATACTGGTGGGAAACATTTCCAAATCACAACCTATAGTTCCCATATTTCTTATTCAAACATGTGGTTTCTCCACAACACTTTCATGAGGGACATTGTCTTATTTCCGAGAACTTTTTCCCACAAATCTAAATCCTCATAGACTTATCTTCATAAGACAGGTCATCTACAATGGTACCACCTCTAGATTGAGTACATGGGATGTGTCAGGTATTTACTTCCTCAAGAGTGACACATGGAATACATAATGTACTTGAGATAGGATCGGTGGGAGTGTTAGTCGATAGGCCACTGCTCCAATGTGAACATAGATCACAAATGGGGAGTTGTACCTTTTACTAAGATTTACCTTAATCAAAAATCTCATTAATCTTTTCCACAGTGATATGCATAGAAATACCATGTCTCTGAAATCAAACTCTAGGTCTCATCGATAATTATCAAAAAAACACTTTTTTTGAATTTTAGAATCTTTAATGTGTTGTTGAATGGTCTTAACCTTCTCCACCATTTCTTCAACCATTTTTTGACCTAAGAATATTTTCTCCCAAACTTCATCCCAACAGGCTTGTGTTCTACACAACTTCTCATAATGGGGTTCATAAGGATCCATTTTTATGATTGAGTGGAAACTGTTATTGTAATATAACTCAACTAGAGGAAGATGTTGATCTTATACTCCATTAAAGTCCATTGAGACTTCTCTCTATATGTCCCCAAGTGTTTGGACAGTCAGCTAAGATTGGATATCAGTTTGATGATGATAAGTTGTACTAATGTTCATCTCAGTATTAAGATCATGTTGAAGACTCTTCTAGAACATAGAGGTGAATATTTGATCTTGATTGGATACAATAGATTGTAGTACTCCATGAATCCTTACCACTAATCTGATATATGTGTGTGTGTGGGTTCCAATTGATCTAATGAGAAATCCTCTCAAATTTCTATGAAGTGTGCAGTATTTGTAAGATAATCCACAACAACACAGATATCATTTCATCCTTTGGATGTCTTTGGAAGTCTAGTGACCAAGTCCATGGTGATGTTCTCCCAATTCCATGCTAGTATGGATAATGGTTGCATCATACACTTAGACATCTCCCTCTTAGCCTTAACTTTATAAAATGCAATGAACATTGATTTATACTCTGTGATCACATTCTTCAAGTTATACCGCTAATAATGATCTTGGATATTTCGATACATCTGTATTTTTTCTGGGTGAATATTGAAATTTGAACTATGTGCATCATCCAATAGTTAATTATTTAACTCTGAATTTGATGGAACATATAGTAATGTCCCAAATCTCACAATTCCTTCTTCATTAACATTGATCTACAGGGATTTCCCTTTCATAACATTTTCCACTTTCTTCTTAATTCTTACATCATCCATTTAAGCATCCTTTACCCTTTCCAAAAGATACATTTGAGCCATTATTTGTGAAATTATTGATGATGTTCCCCTCTCTATGATTCCCATATCCATCTTCATCAAATCTAAAAATATTGGATCTTGTTCAATTTTCATCAATGATAGAATATCTAGGTCCTTTCTACATAGAGAATCTTTCACATTTTTCACTTTCCTAGGGTGGTAATAGATTGATCTGTCATAGTTTTTTATCAGATCTAACCATGTTAATTGGTTCATGTTCAACACTTTCTTTATAAATATATACTTGAGTATTTTCAGATTCGTACATATTTCACACAGCCCAAGATCTTCTTCGAAGCATCACTGAATACCACAAATAGTTATCCACTTGTGGGTATTGTGAGCACGGGTTCAGTGATAAGCCTCCTTTTCAACTCCTTGAAGCTATCTTGACATTCATCACTCCAAGAAAACATCACTCCCTTATGAGTTAGCTTAGTAATATGGTTGGAAAATCATGATAAATTTTTCTCAAATTGATGATAATATCTAGCTAACACCAGGAGGGTATAGATATCTGTTACAGATGTTGGCCTCAACCATCTGTGAATTTCAGCTATCTTGGAAGGATCCATTGATATTCCATTACTTGTGATTATATGACTCTAGAATAAGACCTTATTCAACAATAACTCACACTTTTTGTAATTTTCATAGATCTTCTCTTTTCTCAAGGTCTCTAGTATAGTGCTTAGATGCTCTTCATACACCTCCTTGGTTTTGGAGTATATTAAGATACCGTCTATAAAGACTACCACAAATTTTTCAAGGTAATATCTAAATACTATATTCATCATGTACATGAATATTTTTAGAGCGTTAGTGAGTTTGATAAGAATTACTATAAATTCATAGTGCCCGTATCTTTTACAAAAAGAAGTCTTGGGGATAACTTCCTTCTTCACCCATACCTAGTAATATCCTGCCTATAGATCCACCATGGATAAATATTTTTCTCCATGTATCTGATCTAATATGTCATAAATTATTGGCATAGGATTCTTGTTCATTATCGTGATTTTTTTGAGCTCAGGATAATCAATGAAAAGGCACGTAGACCCATTCTTCATCTTGATGAAGAGGACTAGCGCACCCATGGTGAAGCACTTGGTTTTATAAACCCTTTATCTAGATTGTCATGTAGTTGTTTCTTCAACTCCTCAATGTCCACAAAAACCATTTTATATGGAGTCTTGGATATTGTAAATTCCCCAGGTATAAGATCATTTGAAAATTCAACAACTCATTTAGGAGTAAGACAAGGAAATTCCATGGGAAACAATTCAACAAATTCCCTCACAATAGGAATGTCTTCTGGGATGGTTCCTATAACGAACCATACTTTACATACATTGCTTTTACTTCAGAATTGAATCACACTTATTACAACATATAACAAAACCAAGAAAGGACCGTATAGGTATAGTGTCTTTAGAAACTGGGAAACATAAACAACTGGTTCATAAAGAATCTACTTTGCCTCCCATTTATTTCATCATATCTAGAGTCCCTTTTTGGAATATTATACTTAATAACCTTCTTCCTGACCTGGGGAAACAAAACATACAAAAGGGTGATCTCAAATGCTCAGTAAGGGTAAACAAAATAAATATCAATCACATCATATTCATAAGATCATAACATTTTAGAGATCTTAACCTGAAAAAGAGAGCATAATTTCATAACATGGGATAAATCATAGTAGTGAAATGAAATCCCAATAATCATAACTTAAAACATGAAACTTTGTGTCATACACACATAATCATAGAGAATCATATCTTATTAGTCAAGACTCATTTCCAAGACTATCTTAGTGGAAAAAGTTCATTTCTGAACTGAGTCACCCTCATTTCAGTCCTGTTTCACTGAACCGGTATAACCTACCATTCCATCCATGTCTATCTCATGAGATATAAAATCTTTACCCAATGCATTGGAGGGAGATATAGGTCACACCCATCTCATAATGATACCATTCTTATGTGTGCCACAAAATCATAAATCATACATCATTGCATAACCCATGTAGTAAAATGGGATTCTTAAACAACATGACATCATAAAACAATTCATATAAGATAAAGGAATTCATAAAAATATTTACATAACAACATAATCAAATCCATGTAATAATAGGGATATAAACAGAACCCTATATTATCTTAGATGGAAAATAATTTTGATAAAACACTTGAACTCCATTCTTGAGGAAAATATCCTTTCTAATTCAAAAACATTTTTCCTTTCTTAACATGTCATACAATTTTAAACTAAAATAAGTTGATTAAAAATAACCTTGAAAACTTGTAAAGTAAGATTCTTGGAAATATTGTTTTAAAAATCCATTCATGCCGTATAAGTTAAAAAAACATTCTTCTCCTACTTTTGTCGGAAAAGTCAAAAAGTACCTCGTATGAAAAACGACAAAAGATTCCTTTCATATCCTTTACTAAAAACTCACCGAAGGGTAAAATTGGATTTAAAAAATTCTAGGTGGATGGAAATAATATTAAATATTGAGGAAACATGGATGTGGATGATAAAATACACCCCAGTAAATGCCAAAGTATACACAATCTCGGATAAAAATGAGATTGTGATATTTTCTCTTACCTTAGGTCGGATATGCTTTGTACGTGTCCGAAACTCCTGTATAATGATTTAAATAATGTTATTGACTTATTGCAGAATCATACTTATTTTTATGATATCATATTTTGTCATATTCTTAGCGTCTTAGTAGTAATATTTCATTGCTACTTGTTATTCGGGTGTTTATAACTTTTTGTTCTTATGCGTGTTTTGTCGAATAAATTCTTATTCTTCTCTTTAGGTTATAGATACCTCATTTCCAGAATGGTATTATTGTAATATATATCATATTCATTCATTCAATTCATTTCATTTATATAATAATTATGAAATGAAGATCAAGTAGAACGAGTCGCATCACATCGTGGAGACGGTATTCCGTACGTACGCACGAGTGATGATATCGTTCCTATGATCTTGGAATTGTATTGGAGTGTATGTATACTATTTCAGAATCAGTATCACTTTATAATAGTCATATATAGTCATTATTTACACTATTATACCCATCAAAGTAAGGTGGTGGTGGAAAACAGATTACACAACGGCGTGGAGACGGTATTCCGTACGTACGCACGCGCGGTGATTTCTTTTTCCGTAGGATGGATAGATCGTGAAATAGGGTTTTTTCATACTTATAGTAACATATCAGTATATGAGTGATATTTATGTTATTACCTCATTATTAAACAACTAAATAAGAATATGTGGAAGAAGAAATAAAGATGAAAGAATCGGTAACGGACATTACCTCTTCTTTGAAGTGCTTATTTGAGGCCTCCTTTTAGGGAACTAAAATAGGTCTTTGAAGAAGACCAGAACCTCTAGGATGACTCTAGGGAAGTGTATAGGAGAATGTGGCAGGGTTTGGCCGAGGTTGAAGGCTCAAAGTGGTGTGAGGAAGAGAGGGAGGAGGTACCCTTTTATAAGGGAGGAGAGGGGAACCTTTGGAATAACTAAAAATATTATTTTATTATAAAGTCATGTTAGGTTTTAAATAGATCCAAATTGATTTATTTCTAGGATAAGGTGGATATGGGTAGAAATCGTATCATCCAATATAATTTAGACAAGTTTAGGTTCCTATTTTAACTTATCATGTAGATTTAACATTAAGTTCAATAATTTTACTTTTACTGTGTCTTCTTGTGTTCTTATACTATAAGGTTAATAAACTTACTATAAGCAGCCAAACAAACCCCAAGTTGCTTATTATTAATATATATAACATTATCTAAGTCATTTGGCCGAACCTTAGATTTTTAGGAATAAAATAACAATTACTAATATAATATTTTTTTTAAAAACTATTTTATGTCAATTTTGACACTATTTAGTAATTAATTTTTGTGAAAAATCATAACAGAATTATTAGACCGAAAAAATTTAATTAAATCAATACTAACATGTCATATTAATCTAGAAAATTATTGGAATTCATAAAAAGTGTCAAATTACATTTATTTTTGTGTTTATAACATCAATTATGTCAATATTTCATTAATAAGATAATTACTGCATCATCTTTGTGTCATAAATAAATTAAATTATTTAATGTCTAAAAATTACAAATAAAATACCATTATGTAGGAAATCTTTTTATATTTCTAATTAATATTTATAGTCGAATTTATCTTATGTATAACCCCATATTAAAAATTATTTACTTATTACACTTTGATTTTAACTATTTTAACCCTTCTTTAAATAAATTAATAATAAATTTCCTAATCTAATCCAAGTGGGCCTAAATGGTCATATTTTATTCCTAAGTTTGTTTTTGGTCGAATTACACTTATCCAATATAATTAGGACTTGTGTTAGGGTAATAATAATATCATTTTTACCCTTAATTACCCTATTTACTATTAACCGTGGTAAAAAAAAGTAAAAAGTTACTATTCACCAAAAAATTATTTTCATCTCATTGATCCACATTTTACTTACTGACATCAACCGTTTCTCTCGAATTTTCGAAATTCCACTCACAGAAGCGGTAAAATTAAGTTTTATGAAAAATTCAGTTTTTTAACTACCACTTAGTGGTTTCACTATTCATCAAAAATTGAAAGTTTTCAGAAAAATAACAAAATTTCACCCAAGCCTAATTTCGATATTCTGAATCCAAAAATGAAGTCCATTTTGAAAAATAAAATTTATAAAATTTCAAAAAGTGGTTATTACTATTCATAACGGCTAGTTTTAATAATATTTTAATAGCATATCATTGTTTAGTGAAACTCGGTATTGCGTACGACGCAAGCTATCGAGGAAGGCCGCGGTTGCGTGTAAAGCAAGCCAAGCTAGTGTTATGTGTAGTGAAAGATTCCTTTGATGATTTATATAACATAAAAACAAAATATTTCACATAAAAGTCTCGGGTGTTACATTCTACCCCCCTTAAAATGAATTTCGCCCTCAAAATTCGTCACTTTGTAACAAACAGATGAGGATACCTCTCCCTCATCATATCCTCAAGCTCCCATGTAGCTTCTTCTAATTGGTGTTTCCTCCATAAAACTTTCACCAATCGAGTGGTCTTGTTTTGTAGGACTTTTTCGCTATGATCCAGAATCTCTATCGGTTGTTCTTCATAAGAAAGATCTTGCTCCAGCGGTACAACTTCTGAGCTGAGTACATGTGAAGGATCATGTATGTACTTTCTCAGGAGAGATACATGGAACACATCGTGAACTTGAGAGAGATTCAGTGGAAGCTCCAATCAGTATGCTACCTTCCCAACATGATCCAGTATTTCGAAAGGACCGATATATCTAGGGCTCAACTTCCCCTTCTTTCCAAATCTCATGACCCTCTTCCAGGGAGATATTCGTAAGAACACTTTATCACCCACTTCAAACTCTAGGTCTTTTCTTCGGTTGTCGGCATAGCTTTTCTGTCGACTCTGAGCTGCTCTTATGTGTTGTTGAATAGATCTAACCTTTTCTGCCATTTCATCAACAAGATCGGGTCCTAATAGCTTTCTTTCCCCAACTTCATCCCAACAAGTTGGATTCCTACATTTCTTTCCATAGAGAGTTTCATAAGGAGCCATCTGAATACTGGAGTGAAAGCTATTATTATAAGAAAATTCCACCAAAGGTAGGTGTTGATCCCAACCACCTTTGAAATCCATAGAGCAAGCTCTCAACATATCTTCTAGAGTTTGAATTGTTCTCTCAGACTGACCGTCTGTCTGAGAATGATAAGCAGTGCTAAAACTCAACTCTATATCCAGAGTATGCTGAAGACTTCGCCAGAACTTCGAGTTAAATCTCAGATCCCGATACGATATAATAGAAAGTGGTACTCCATGCAATCTTACCACTTCCTTTACATATATCCTGGAAAGCTGATCCAGAGAGAAATCCTCTCTAATAGCAATGAAGTGTGCAGACTTTGTAAGATGATCAACTATGACCCAGATAGCATTATTGCCTTTGGATGTTTTAGGAAGTCCTGTGACAAAGTCCATAGTGATGTTTTCCCATTTCCATTCGGGTATGGGTAATGGTTGTAACATCCCCTTAGACTTCTATCTCTCAGCTTTAACTTGTTGACAAACCAAGCATCGAGAGACATATTCAGCAACATCTCTTTTCATGCCATCCCACCAGAAGTACTCCTTCAGGTCCCTATACATCTTCATGCTTCCAGGATGAATAGAGAATGATTAACTATGAGCCTCATCCAGCAACTCCTTCATTAATTCTGGGATAGGACCAACACAAAACCTATTCCTGAACTTTATTATCCCATCACAATCAAGGTTGAATTCAGGAACATTTCTCACCTTCTTTTGTAACTCGACATCTTATTTCTGTGCCTCTTTAATCTTCACATGTATATATTGTTGAACATTCATTTGAGAAAGATACGATTTTTCCCCATTCATTATAATTCCAAGATCCATCTTTTGTAAATCCATAAATATTGGTTCTTTTCTGATCCTCATCATGGATAAACTAGCATGGTCTTGTCGACTTAATGCATCTTCCACCTTGTTTTCTTTCCCAGGGTGGTAATGGATTGAGCAGTGGTAATCCTTAATCAGCTCCAACCATCTTCTTTGGCGCATATTCAGCTCCTTTTGTGTGAAAATATACTTTAAAATTTTATGATCAGTATAAATATCACACCTTTCTCCATAAAGGTAATTCCTCCAAATCTTTAATGCAAAGATTACCACAGCTAACTCCAAATCATGAGTTGGGTAATTTTGCTCATATATTTTCAACTGTTGTGAGGCATAAGCTATCACCATATAATTTTGCATAAGAACACACCCCCATCCCTTCTTGGATTCATCATTGTAGATCACAAACCTTTCTCCACTACAAGGCAGTGTGAGCACAGGTGCACTGGATAACCTTCTTTTCAACTCCTTGAAATTCTCTTCACATTCCTCCGTCCAAACAAACTTAACTCCTTTCTGAGTCAACTTGGTGAGTGGATTAGATATTCATGAAAAATCGTTCACAAAACGTCAATAATATCCAGCTAAACCAAGAAAACATCGGATCTCGGTTACTATTGTTGGTCTCGACCATCTTTCGATAACCTCTGTTTTTGATGGATCCATAGATATCCCCTCTTTTGAGATTATGTGACCCAAAAATGCAACATTTTGAATACAAAATTCACACTTGGTAAATTTGGAAAAAAGCTTCTCCTTTCTCAGGGTTTTCAATATAATTCTCAATTAATCTTCATGTTCTTCCTTGCTCTTTGAATAGACAAGAATATCATCTATAAAGACTACCACAAACTGATCAAGATAGTCTCTAAAGACTCTATTCATCAGATCCATGAAGATAGCAGGGGAATTAGTAAGACCAAATGGTATCACTATAAATTCATAGTGTCCATACCTTGTACAGAAAGCCATCTTTGGTATATCCTCCCTTTTGACCCTTAATTGATGATACCCTGAACGAAGATCAATCTTGGAAAAGTATTGAGCTCCGCGTAGTTGGTCAAATAGGTCATCAATGCGCGAGAGAGGATATTGGTTCTTGATAGTGATCTTGTTAAGTTCTCGATAATCAATGCAGAGTCTCATTGATCCATATTTCTTCTTAAGAAACAGAACATATGCTCCCCAAGGTGACACACTAGGGCATATGAACCCCTTATCAAGATTTTGTTGGAGTTTCTTCTTCAATTCCTGCAACTCAATTGGGGCCATTTTATAAGGTGTCTTTGAAATATGCAAAGCACCCAGTACGAGTTCTATTGAAAACTCAACTTCACGATTCGGTGGAAGACCTGGTAATTCCTTCGGAAAGACATCATCAAACTCCCGTACAATGGGCATATTCTTAATCGTGAGTTTCTCACCAACCATTTGAGATAAATAACCTTCATTTAGTGGAATCAATGCCCATAAAATGGAAGAAATTTCCACTGGACGGTTATGTTCATCCTTGCATCGATAGACGATCATAGATTGATCTGGAATATGAAATGTGACTTCCCTTCTTTGGAAATTGATATGAGCTCCATGTAGAGAAAGCCAATACATGCCAAGAATCATATCAAATTCCACTATAGGAAGGATCACAAGATTTGCAGGAAGCACTTTCCCACAAACTTCAATCGGAGAAGAATTATAAACTTTTGATGCGACTATTGTTCCAATAGGTGTTGTCACAGCTAACTCAACATCTAATTGTTGAGGTAATACGGTGATACCGTTAGACAATTCTTCAGAAATAAAGGAGTGGGTGGATCCAGAATCAAATAAAACATTTGCTACTTTAGAGTGGATGGTAAGTGTACCTTTCACCACATCATTATCGTACTCCACATCGCTGATAGAAATTTGAAGTGACTTTCCTTTGTCTTTAGCCTTAAGAGTTTGTTGACGTCGACCATCATCATCAACCCTTGGATTAGGGCATTTATTGGCATAATGTCCCATCTCCTTGCACTTGAAAAATTAAAGTGTTGTAGGGTCATTCTGTGTATCCCTTCCTTTGTTTTCATCATTAGACATCTTCTTCCCATCATTGTGGCATTCAAATGCCCGATGACCTTCCTTTCCACATTTGAAACATTTACTTGTCCCTTTAAGACAACTCCCTCCATGTTTCTTTCCACACTTTGAGCATAAGGGAAATCTCATCTTCTTTTCAATGTGCTCTTTAGATTTTCATTTGAATTCCATTTTCCTCTTCTTATCAAACCCATATGACTGATGGGTTACTCCAATCTCCATATCAACATTGAGATCACATCGAACGATTTCCTCATAGCTATTGAAGTCCCTTATGGCTAATGCCCTTCGAAGACTTGGTTTTAAGCAACTAAAGAATCGATCGATCTTACTCTCAGGTTGGATAATAACACCAGAAGCGTACCTTGCAAGAATTGTAAAATTTGCTTCATAGGTACCAACAGATTCATCATCCTTTTGCTTCAGTTCAAGAAACTCTTTCTCCATCTTTGTTCGGAGAATACGAGGGAAGTACTTATTGAAAAATAATTTCATGAACTCGTCCCATTCCATGGACTCAATTTCATCCCTTTGCCTCGTATTCTTAATAAGATTCCACCATTGATCAGCATCACCTTCCAAACGATACACTACTAAGATGACTTTATCATGCTCAGAACATTGAATAACTGAAAATCTCTTTTCAGTAGTACTAATCCATTGTTCAGCAACTAATGGATCAGTAGACCCACTGAATGAAGGTGGATGCTGTCTCATGAAGGATTCAATAGAATGTTGCGCCTTCCTTTGCTCGTTTGGAGGTCCTGTATGATTCATAGCTTGAGAAAGTTGTGTGAGCATGGCTACACGATTTTTCATTCCATCTCCCATAAAGTTTGGTTGCTCAGGGGGACAATCATTGCATTTCCCGTCGCATTCTGCATTAACACGGTTCCTTCAGGTTCCATCCATTGACTAAAACCAAGAAGAATAGTGTGAGCAACACTAATTATAATAGGAAAACCACATAATCAAGAATAAAATTTCACACTTAAGGTATTATCCTAGGTTATTCATGGCCATTTCTAAAACACTAAGATTGTGTTCTATGCTTAGACTTCTCCTTAGGGTTTTTACTAAGGCTTTCACATCCTAGTTTCCAAATGTTGACTATACCTTTCCTCTGATACCAACTATAACGACCCATACTTTACATACATTGTTTTTACGTCAGAATTGAAGCACACTTATTACAACATATAACAAAACCAAGAAAGGACCGTATAGGTATAGTGTCTTTAGAAACTGGGAAACATAAACAACTGGTTCATAAAGCATCTACTTTGCCTCCCATTTATTTCATCAGATCTAGAGTCCCTTTTTGGCATATTCTACTTAATAACCTTCTTCCTGACCTGGGGAAACAAAACATACAAAAGGGTGAGCTCAAATTCTCAGTAAGGGTAAACAAAATAAATATCAATCACATCATATTCATAAGATCATAACATTTTAGAGATCTTAACGTGCAAAAGAGAGCATAATTTCATAACATGGGATAAATCATAGTAGTGAAATGAAATACCAATAATCATAACTTAAAACACGAAACTTTGTGGAATACACACATAATCACATAGAATCATATCTTATTATTCAAGACTCATTTCCAAGACTATCTTAGTGTACAAAGTCCGTTTCTGAACCGAGTCACCCTCATTTCAATCCTGTTTCACTGAACCGGTATAACCTACCGTTCCAGCCATGTCTATATCATGAGATATAAAATCTTTACCCAATGCATTCGAGGGAGATATAGGTCTCACCCATCTCATAATGATACTATTCTTATGTGTGCCACAAAATCAAAAATCATACATCATTGCATAACCCATGTAGTAAAAATGGGATTCTTAAACAACAGGACATCATAAAACAATTCATATAAGATAAAGGAATTAATAAAAATATTTCCATCACAACATAATCAAATCCATGTAATAATAGGGATAGAAACAGAACCCTATATTATCTTAGATGGAAAATAATTTTTATAAAACACTTGAACTCCATTCTTGAGGAAAATATCCTTTCTACTTCAAAAACATTTTTCCTTTCTTAACATGTCATACAATTTTAAACTAAATGAAGTTGATTAAAAATAACCTTGAAAACTTGTAAAGGAAGATTCTTGGAAATATTGTTTTAAAAATCCATTCATGCCTTATAAGTTAAAAAAAACATTCTTCTCGTACTTTTGTCGAAAAAGTCAAAAAGTACCTCACACGAAAAACGAAAAAAGATTCCTTTCATATCCTTTACTAAAAAATCACCAAAGGGTAAAATTGGATTTAAAAAATTGTAGGTGGATGGAAATAATATTACATATTGAGGAAACATGGATATGGATGATAAAATACACCCCAGTAAATGCCAAAGTATAAACAATCTCGGATAAAAATGAGATTGTGATATTTTCCCTTACCTTAGGTCTGATATGATTTGTACGTGTCCGAACCTCCTGTATAAGGATTTAAATAATGTTATTGACTTATTCCAGAAACATACTTATTTTTATGATATCATATTTGGTCATAGTCTTATCTTCTTTGTAGTAATATTTCATTGTTACTTGTTATTCGGGTGTTTATAACTTTTTGTTCTTATGCGTGTTTTGTCGAATAAATTCTTATTCTTCTCTTTAGGTTATAGATACCTAATTTCCATAATGGTATTAGTGTAATATATATCATATTCATTCATTAAATTCATTTCATTTATATAATCATTTTGAAATGAAGATCATGTAGAACGAGTCGCATCACATCGTGGAGACGGTATTCCGTACGTACGCACGAGTGATGATATCGTTCCTATGATCGTGGAATTGTATTGGAGTGTATGTATACTATTTCAGAATCAGTATCACTTTATAATAGTCATATATAGTCATTATTTACACCATTATACCCATCCAAGTAAGCTGGTGGTGGAAAATTGATTACACCATGGTGTAGAGACGGCATTCCGTACGTACGCACGCACGGTGATTTCTTTTTCCGTAGGATGGATAGACGATGAAATAGGGTTGTTTCATACTTATAATAAAATATCCGCATATGAGTGATACTGATGTTATTACTTCATAATGAAACAACTAATGAAGAAGAAGTGGAAGAAGAAATAAAGATGAAAGAATAGGTAACAGACATTACCTCTTCTTTGATGTGCTTCTTTGAGACCTCCTTTTAGGGCACTAAAATAGGTCTTTGAAGAAGCCCAGAACCTCTAGGATGTCTCTAGGGAAGTGGAGAGGAGAAATTTTCAGGGTTTGGCCGAGCTTGAAGGCTCAAAGTGGTGTGAGGAAGAGAGGGAGGAGGTTCCCTTTTATAAGGGAGGAAAGGGGCACCTTTGGAATAACAAAAAATATTATTTTATTATAAAGTCATGTTCGGTTTTAAATAGCTCCAAATTGATTTATTTCGAGGCTAGGTTGGGGATGGATCTAAATCATCTCATCAAATAGAATTTAGACAAGTTTAGGTTCCTATTTTAACCTTATCATGTAGATTTAACGTTAAGTTAAATAAGTTTACTTTTATCGTGTCTTCTTGTGTTCTTATACTATAAGGTTAATAAACATACTATAAGTAGCCAAAAAAACCCCAAGTTGTTTATTATTAATATATATAACCTTATCTAAGTAATTTGGCCGAACCTTAGATTTTTAGGAATAATATAACAATTACTAATATAATATTTTTTTTAAAAACTATTTTATGTCAATTTTGACACTATTTAGTAATTAATTTTTGTGAAAATAATAACAGAATGATTAGTTCGAAAAAATTTAATTAAATCAATACTAACATGTCATATTAATATATAAAATTAGTTTAATTCATAAAAAGTGTAAAATTACATTTATTTTGGTGTTTATAACATCAATTATGTCAATATTTCATTAATAAGATAATTACTGCATCATCTTTGTGTCATAAATAAATTAAATTATTTAATCTCTAAAAATTAAAAATAAAATACCATTATGTAGAATATCTTATCATATTTATAATTAATATTTATAGTCGAATTTATATTATGTATAACCCCATATTAAAAATGATTTACTTATTACACTTTGATTTTAACTATTTTAACCCTTCTTTAAATAAATTAATAATAAATGTCCTAATCTAATCCAAGTGGGCCTAAATGGTCATATTTTATTCCTATGTTTGTTTTTGGTCGAATGAAACTTATTCAATAGAATTAGGACATGTGTTAGGGTAATAATAATATCATTTTTACCCTTAATTACCCTATTTACTTTTAATCATGGTAAAAAAAGTAAAAAGTTACTATTCACCAAAAAATTATTTTCATCTCATTGAACCACATTTTACTTACTGACATCGACCATGTCTCTCTGATTTTTGAAATTACACTCATAGAAGCTGTAAAATTATGTTTTATGAAAAATTCAGTTTTTTAACTACCACTTAGTGGTTTCACTATTCATCAAAAATTGAAAGTTTTCATAAAAATACCACAATTTCACCCTAGGATAATTTCAATATTCCAAATCCAAAAACGAAGTCCATTTTGAAAAATAAAATTTATAAAATTTCAAAAAGTGGTTATTACTATTCATAACGGCTAGTTTTAATAATATTTTAATAGCATATCATTGTTTAGTGAAACTCGTTATTGCGTACGACGCAAGCTATCGAGGAAGGTCGTCGTTGCGTGTAAAGCAAGCCAAGCTAGTGTTTTGTGTAGTGAAAGATTCCTTTGAGGATTTATATAACATAAAAACAAAATATTTTACTTAAAAGTCTCAGGTGTTACAGTTCCTTCCATAGACTCAATTATCTGATCATTATATGCATGCTCATGGGTCAGTAATATCCACTCTTGAGATGATGGTGCTAAAGAAGGTTTATCCTCCTCCTTGAAATTGTGTCGAATTGGTGGTTGATTCCCCATATGGATTTTTCGCCGTGATGGAAATTCATGTTGGATATATATAGGGAAATCTAATCCATGCCATGAATTGCATCAAATTCCACTAGAGTGAGTATGACAAGGTTCAATAAGAATTTTAATCCATGAATTTTGATAGGTGAGGAGTTATATTCATGGGTTTCAAGGATTTCACCATTTTTCATTCTTTCCAAAATCTATACTTCAATAATTATTGCTGAGGTTGTGACTATTATACTAACCTTTTGGGACATAAAATAATGCATAAAACCTAAATCAAATAACTATGTTCCATATTCTTGAATGAATAACCACAATACCTATCACCACCTCATTTTTAGGGTTGTCTTCGGCGTTAGTGATGGAAAAATATTTCTCTTGTTACCTAGGAGTTTATTGGTTTCCTCCAAATAACATTGGATTGGAGAATTGGTTTGAAAAGTGACCATTTTATTTTTAGTTAACGAAATGATCATTGTATTGATGTTTGAATGAAGAGGCCCTCTCCTATATCTCACTAGTGGGTTTTTCATTCCTATATTTAATAGGCAAGTTCCCTTGTCTTCCACACCTAAAGCATTTCCTCATCCCCTTCAGGCAATTTCTGGGGTGCTTATTTCTGCACCTTTGGAAAGTGGGGTGCTGGAATTTCTTAGCACCATTGGATTTATCCATCATACCACCAGAATAAAAGTCCATGTTATGCTTCTTATCCCCATGATACCCCTAAGATTCATCGATCTGAATTTAAACTTTTATGGAATATCGTACAATTTACTCATATCTCTCAAAGTCAAGGATCGCTAGGTCTTTTTGTATGATAGGTATAATCCCACTAATGAAGTTGTCAACCATGAATTTTGGGGGTAATGAAAAACTTATAAGTATATCATGAAATACTTGTGATGTTTTCCTCATACGCTCGCATGGATTCGTCATCTTTTTGTTTGAGGAAAATGATGCCCCTTTCCATAACAAGTTAGTGGATGTGAGGAAAATATTTATCAATTTTTTTTTCAAAAATCCTCTCATTCCAATGCCATGATCTCCTCTTCAGGCTTTTTATTTTTTATCAATTTCCACCATTGATCAAATTCACCCTTTATATGATAAGAATCTAGAAGAATCTTACCTTGTTTGCAACATTGATGGCTGGAGACGATCTTTTCAATGGATTTGATCCATCGTTCTGAAATTGAGTTATCAGATGATCCATAAAAAGTAGGTGGACTTGGTATCGTGAATCTCTCGATTGCATCTTGTTATTTCTTAGGGGGGTTGAACGTTCCTATTGAACAATGTTTCTATTCAAAACAATAGTTAAATGAGAGTGTATCATGACAATGTGTTTGATTCTTGCTCCCATCGGATTGACCATCTCACTAGAACAGTCATCACATTGATCTTGGCATCAGTTGTTAGCCTGGGTCCTCCAATTACAGGCCACTGGCTAGAATAAAATGTAAGTTATGGGTAACAAATACAGGGTAATCTAATAAAAAAAGGGATAACTTATAAATTACATTTATTTCCTTAACATATCTATGTTATCCATGACCTACTTCCCAACATATATTCATAGGGTCATTTCTTTTAATTCCCTTAATAATGGTTCATACTATGATTAGGAATTTAGCAAATCATATCCCCTGGGAGTGTCATAACCAAGAGTGTAGTAAGGCCCGTTTTCGTGCACCAGTTATCATTCAGGTCTATCTCAATGTTGTGTTTTCAGGTTTTACACCTAGAAACATCTCAGTAAGAGCCACCTCTAACTAATCGTATCTAGAGAGGGTTCTATTTGATTGATAAACCACTTACACAATACTCACCGAAATTTAGGGATGTTTTTATTATACATAGTTTTATCCCTAAGGCTTTCACTGGGGTTTTATAATCATAATCCAAAAAATAACTAAACCTATCTTATGATACCAACAATAACAACCTGTCCCTTTATTACACACTTAATCATGATTTATTACATAATATTTCACTTAAGAAAACTCTCAGGATCAAGAGGTCTAGTATCTTGGAAAATTGTGAACACCACATAATCAATTAGAACATAAAATACAACTTCTTTATTGAAAACATATTTTACAAAACCCCAACATTCATTCATACATAGCATTTTAGGAGACAACCTCAGGACATGCATAAGAAAAGGGTGATATATAAATCCTAATAAGGGAGTAAACAAGGTATAACACAAATAATATAGTACATGCAAGGAAATAGGTATATCAATGGATCATAAGAGAAACATGAACATAAAGGCATGATATAGCCTGATTATCATAACATGGAAATGTGACAACAACATTTAATATGATATTACCATGAGATCAGGCCCATTTCACATGGAGAAAGAGTAAACCCTCATTTAACACCAATTAGAATGAGTAAACCCTCATTTCACTTGACCTATCATGATACTATTCTTTACCCAATTCATTGGAGTGCTATTAGGACACACCATTCTTAATCACTTCATTTCATACATATGTGTGCTGCAAAGATCATACAACATAGATTCCTTAATAATCATAATTAATTAAAAAATAAATTAATTTTAAATTAGTTTATGAATATCTATACTAAATAAAAAATTTATCCTAAAGTTGGATAACCTTGATATGGAAATGGGCATGGTATTCACTACACAATGACTTTGGCTTTGAGAATCGGGGTGCAATTTCCGCAGTATCAAAGCGGGACATAAGAATTCATAAAAATGGTTTATGAGAGAGAAAGTTGTATCTCATCATATATATATATGTAATGGAATGTAATGGGGTTATATAGATACATGTCACAACATACATAATTAATTTTAGAATCATAATATAAAATAATTTCTTGAATTAAAATGAGAAGAGAGAAATTTATTATTAAATTTAAACATGGTTACAGATGTGAAATGAAGGAATTAACAATAGGGAAAGATGACTCTAATAATTCAATCATAATGAGATAGTATGGGGGAGTTTCAAATCATAACCTTACATTTTAAATTGAAAAAATGGAAAAACAATATAATTAAATTTGGACAGAAATGAGAAATCAAGAAATCCCTTACTTGGAAGTGTGATCCAAAGGCTTGAGACTGTCATAAGAGAGGATTTTTAGGAGCATGGAGTGCCTAGAGAAGATTCATGATAAAGGTGTGATGGGTTTGTTTTATCTCCAAATGTTTTGAGTGAAGAGAAGTGGGATCATGGGTGGGTTTATATATGAAAAGGAAGGGAATTCTTTATTATTTAGGTTTTGGACACTACCCATTAAACTAATCACAACCACAAACAATCACATGGTTTTTGCCCATGGTTTTTACCAAATTGGAGTGGAAAATATTATTTTATTATTAAATTTTCGAACTTATTAAAATATAATCCTAGATTATGTGGAGGTGAGTCACACCTTCAAGGAAATTATTTTAAAATGTTAAAATGTTTTATAAGTCTTGGAGTGTCCACTAAATCTTGGTAAAATATATAAATCAACTTAAAATCACATTATTTTAAAGTTAAAACATATATTGGCCGAAAATATAATTTATAGTATTTTATTACATCACTATTGGGTCATTATGATGTCTTAGAAGACATAATATATTAAAAAGTGTTTAATTTTAACCTAAAAAATTCGATTGTCTCGAAAAATTATGAAAACATCACTGTTGGATAATATCGACATCCTGATTCCAAAACTGATATTAATTTTACCTAAATAATTTTATAAATATTTGAATTTTTACTTTAAAAATAAAAACCGACATTTATCAAACATTTATGGGTTAGGACAAAAACAACATTCAAACATTATTAAAAATTACAATTGTATTCTAAAAAATTACATGATCATTTATATTTAATAAAACGTAATTTAGTAATAATATTTTATAAAAATTATATTTAATTAAAAAATCCATTAATTCATCAAAATAGATTTCATAATTAAATATTTTAAAAAACTAGTATTTGGGAATTAAAATCTATTTAAAATGTAACACTAATAAAATGAATGTATAATATTTATTACATAAAAAAATAATGTAGATAATCATAGTGCTAGGGTATAGTTACATAAAACCTTATAACACACAAATAATACCTATGGGTAATGTGTGAGATGGTGATAGACTCTTAGGAAGGATCAGATAACATCGCCCCAGTGGTAATATCTATAACCTTCACCTTCTCTGGTAGGCAGTTCTGTTCAAGATTAACGTATCGAAGCTCAACTTGGGCTTGGTAAAGAGAGATGTCCAGTGATGCTACCTCTTTTTCGAACTCTGACAAATGGGCTCCATTTGGAGAAAATCTACTTTATGAGGTGATCACTTCATTTGTCTGTGTAAATTTGATTTATTTAAGCCCTATATTTATACTAATCATGTTTTCAATGTTCAACAACTATATTTACAATGGAAAAATTTATAAAAGTATTTTGAAATCCAAAAACATAAGACCAAGGAAGTGCATATTTTATATAAAAATTTTACATATTAATCCATTTATTTCATCAATAAGAATTTTCATTAATAAAAGTTTGAATCGTTACAATATTCCCCCCTTATGAAATGTTTCACTCAAAATTTCCTTTTCCAACACTAAAACAGATGTGGGTAACACCCCCTCATCACATCCTCCATTTCCCAAATTGTTTCTTCAAACATGTGGTTTTTCCAAAAAACTTTCACATGGGGTATTATATTATTTCGTAGAACTTTTTCCCTACGATATAAGATCTTCATCATCTTATCTTCATATGATATATCATTCTTAAAGTATACAACCTGTAGATTTAGTACATGTGATGGGTCAGGTATTTACTTCTTCAAGAGTGAAACATGGAATACATCATGTACTTAAGATTGGTTTGGTGGGAGTTCTAGTCGATATGCCACTACTCCAATGCAATCAAGGATTCAAAAAGGCCAATGTACCTTGGAAAAAGCATTCCCTTCTCCCAAATCCCATAACTCTCTTCCATGGTGAAATAAAGAGGAATACCATGTCCCTAAAATCAAACTATAGGTCTCATCAATGAATATCAGCATAGATCTTTTATCTACTCTGAGCATTTTTAATGTGTTGCTGGATGGTCTTCCCCAACTGTATCCCAACATGTTGGTGTTCTGTAGCTCTTCCCATAAAGGGCTTCATAAGTATCCATTTGGATTCAAGAGTGAAAACTATTATTGTAGGATAACTCAACTAGAGGAATATTTTATCCCATCCTCCTTTTATATTATTTGAGCATGCTCTTTGCATGTACTCAAGTGTTTGGATAGTACTCTCTAATTAGCCATTAGTTTAAGGATGATAATACATACTAATGTTTAGCTCAATATTCATAGGATGTTGAAGACTCCACAAGAAATGGAGGTGAATATTAGATCTCAATCAGATACAATATATAGTGTTACTTCATGAAGCCTTACCACTTATCATATGTATATATATATGTGTTCCAATTTATCCAATGATAAATCTTATTTAATTGAAATGAAGAGTTCAATCTTCATAAGATGGTCCCCAACAACCCATATAGTATTATTTTTCTTGATGTCATTGGATGTCTGCTGAAAAATCCCATGGTGATGTTCCCTCATTTCCATGCTGGTTTGGGTAATGGTCGTATCATCCCATTAGACTTCTACCTCTCATCCTTCACTTTCTAACATACCAGGTACATTGATGCATACTCAACGATCTCCTTCTTCATGTTTCCCACCAATAATTCTCTCAAATATCTTGATACATCTTTCTGTTTCCTGTGAGAATAGAGAAATTTGAACTACGTGCATCATCCAAAAGGTCATTCTTTATCTTTGGATTTGATAGAACACATAGTCTTGTCCCAAATCTCACAATACATTCTTCATTAACATTGAATTATGAGGATTTACCTTTTCTGATAGTTTCCAGTTTCTTTTGAATCCCCAGATCATCCTTTTGAATTTCCTTTAACCTTTCAAAAAGAGATGGCTGAGCATTAATTTGTGAAAGGATTAATGATGTTCCTTTCTTTATGATTCCCATGTCTAACTTCATCAAATCTAAGAAGATTGGATCCTTTTAAAATCTCATCAATGATATACTGAATGGATCCTTTCTACATAGATAATCCTCCAGCTATTTCATTTTCCTAGGGTGGTAATGGATTGAGCAGTCATAGTCTTTGACCAGATCTAACTACCATTGTTGGGATATGTTCAACTCTTTCTTTTTGAGTATATACATGAGGCTTTTTGATCCATATTTATTTCACACTTCTCCCCAAAGAGGTAATGTCCAAATATTTTTAAACTAAAGATTACTGCATCCAACTCCATATCATGTGTTGGATAGTTTTTCTCATTAACTTTCAATTTCCTTAAATTATAGGAAATGACTTTTTCCTTGATCATCAACACATAGCCCATGACATTCTATGATGAATCACTGAATACCACAAAAATTTCACCACTTGTAGATAGTGGGAGAACATGTGCAGTGATAAACCCCATTTTCAACTCCATGAAGTTATATTCTCTTTCATCACTCCAAGAAAACATTACTCCATTCTGATTTAGCTTGGTAAGAGGGTTGAAAAATCTTGATACAATTCTCCCAAATTGAACATAATATCCAGCTAACCCTAAGAAGCTACAGATTTCCATTACTGATGTTGGTCTTGACATTCCATCAATTACATCTTCCTTGTAGGGATCCATAGATATCACATTACTTGTGATGATATGTCCCACGAATGAGTCCTCCTTAAATGAGAACTCAAAATTGTTTTTCCTTCCATAGAGCTTCTCCTTTCACAAGGTCTCTAGTACAGTGCTTAAGTGCTACTTATTCTCCACATTGGGTTTGGAGTATATTATAACATAATCAATATAGACTACCATAAATTTTTTTGGGTAATCTCTAAAGACACTATTCATTAAGTGTATGAATATAGTTGGAGCATTAGTGAGTTTGAATGGAATTACCAGGAATTCATAAGGCCCATATCTTGTTTGAAAATCAGTCTTGGGGATATCCTTCGTCTTCACCCTTACATGATAATATCCCAACTACAGATCCACCTTTGAGATGTATTATGCTCCATGGAGCTGATTGAACAATACATTTATTTGTGACTAAGGATACTTATTCTTTATTGTGATTTTATTGATCTCGCTATAATAAATGAAAAGGTTCATTTACCCATCCTTCTTCATGATAAAGAGGATAGGTGCACCCCATGGTAAAGAACATGGGCGTATAAACCCTTTATCTATATTCTCATGTAGTTGTTTTTTCAGCTCCTCATGCTCCACAACAACTATCCTATATGAGGTCTTGGTTACTCTTAATTCCCTAGGTATAAGATCAGTTGAGAATTTAAGATCTCTTCAAGGAGGAAGACAAAGTAATTTTGCAGGAAACACTTCAGAGAATTCCTTCAGAATATGCATGTATTCAAGGATGGTTGCTTCTTTAGACTCAATAATCTGATCAACATACAAATTATCATAGGTAAATAATATTCGCACTAGAGATGATGGTGCAAAAGAAGATTCATTCTCCTCCTTGCATTTGTATAGAATTAGTGGTCATTTCACTATATAGAGAGTGATTTCCCTCTCACAGAAATTTATGTAGTCTCTATATTGGGAAAGATAATGAATGCCAATAATTGCATCAAAATCTACCAGAGGGAGTATGATGAGGTTCAACAAGATTTCTAATCTAAAAATTGTGATAGGGGACGAGTTATATTCATGAGTTGAAAGGATTACCCCATTTTCTGTTCTCACCGACATCTCTACTTCCATGATTTGGGGTGATGTTGGGATTGTTCTATGAAACTTTCGAGATATAAAAGAATGTGGAGAACCAGAATCAAAAAGAATGTTCTCTATTAATGAATGAATAATTAGCGCATCTTTCACCACTTTGTTGTCGGGGTTCACTTTGGTGGTATTAATAGAAAAATCTCATCCTTGATGGCATGGAGGTTGTTGGTTCCCTCTGAAAACCCTTTGATTAGGGCACTAGTTTGCAATGTGCCCCGGTTCTTTGCTGTTAAAGAAACGAACATGGTGTTGAGGGTTGAATGAAGCATTCCACTTCTTTGTCACTTCAGCACGTTTTTCATACAGAATGTTAATATCTAGGTTCCCTTCTCTCCCACACCTAAATCATTTCTTTATCCCCTTTATGCAATTTTTGGGGTGCTTTTTTCCGCACCTTTGGAAATTGGGGTGTTGGAATTTCTTCGCTCCTTTGGTTTTATCCATTGGACCACCATAATTGAATTACACCTTAAACTTCTTATCCCCGTGATACCCCTGAGACTCTACTATCCCCATTTTGATATTGAGGTCACATCGGAAAAAAAGAAATTATGAAATAAAATAATAAAATAATTAATGGGTTACAGGAAAAATGAAAATAACTAAAATGTGGGATTCTCGTTTTAAATTATTTTTATTATTTTCCTTGACATTATTATTATTATTTATTTTTTTATTTTATGTCCTTTTTTCCTTATCTTTTCTTTTTCTCTTATTTTTCTCTTCTTTTATTTTTCTTTCTTTTCTCACTTATCATTTTTCCCCTCCTCTCTGCCTCTCCCACTCATCACGTTGCACCCCTCAATCCCATCACACCAACTAGTATCCCCTTTATAAGGCCAATTTTCCTCCATCTAAAATTTTATTCCTTCACTTTTAGGTGTGAAGTAAACCTTTAAGAATGTATAATGTTGCGCAAGTGGAATTGTTCAATTCCGTTGAGTATTCTATGCGCAGTTCGTCACAGAATATTCTTACCCTATTTTGGGGTTTTACTAAAATCCATTGTTCTCATCTATTTTAGCTAAAATCAAAGACAACTATGGATATTAGAGTCATCTATGACTACAAGGTACGATACCTACATTCTTTCCCTCTGTTTCATTGCGATTTATAAAAAACACATTGTTATGTCGTTAGTCGGTGCCTATAGACTTTGTGAAATTTTATCCATTTTAATTGCATTAATTGTTCTGTTTAATTGTTGTAGAATTAATAATTATAAACTAATTTGTTTGAATGTTTGCAACAAGATCATACACCCTTTGGGTGTGCCGACATAGTCGGTGTTTTTTTTCTATTAGCCGGGTTATTAATTTAATTAGTTGTTGGTATTGTGCAACCCCTTTTTATGGTTTTCAAATGAAATGAATAGTTGTTGTAATTATTGAAACAAATTTAGAAAACTCTTTGGGTATGATGACATGGTTGTTTTATTCTTCCATTAGTCTAGTTTATAGTATGATTTATTTAATGTGTTACGAAGTAAATTTTTATTGTAATTAAATTAAATAAATAGTTTCTTGAACATGAACTTCAATTTTTGGATCATTGGAACTTGTTTTTATAAATTTTTTATTATTTTAATATGAATTTTCCACTAAGGATGATATGATATGTATATTTCCTTGCAAATTTTTGTGTTGTACTGTTAAATTTATGATTTGTGATGCAATGGTGTATTTGGTTAGTTTTCAAGCCTTGACTTTATATGTTGATTATTTTATATCTACTACTATAAAACAGTAATTAAATTCAGGGTGGGGAAATGATTCGGGTCCCATACTAATGGCCATGCTTTGATCCTACGTTCCTAACGGGTTACCTCTATGTGCTGGGGGCGATGTCATTGGCTTTGCCAGACCGAGACTTCCTCAGATTTTCTAATAATTCTGAGTGATACTGATTCCAAAAGGGCCCATTGAGATGAATCCATTGGAAATGTGGCAATTCCAACTTTAATTGACACTCGACCCCTTTTTGTGAGATTGGGATGGAGTCAGGGTAAATCCATGCCTCATGTGATACATGGTCTTTCAAAAGATTACCTTGGACGGGCTCAGTGGCATTGGATAAATTGACAAATGTTCTGTAGTGATACCTTCAGGATGGGCTCAAACTTTAACTCTCAACTTGAAAACTAAATAATGATGCACATAAGGTTTATTTTATTTCTAATTGAGTTTGTTGAGAATTGAGATATTTCTCCGGATATGAGGAAGTGTGCCTGGTTGACACTGGACCTGAACCCCAATTTAATGCCCAAGCATGGGGTACACTTTTCATAGTTTTACCTTACTTTACGGGTTATATATATATGTGCGTGTGTATTTGTGTTTGTGTATTTCGGTTGAAATGTACCCTTTTATTCTACTAGATTAGGCTGAAGTATGTGACCTGGCATAGGTGCCATTTGGGACCCGGGCTAACTTATTTATTTTATTGCACTATAATTAATTTATTTGAATTGGTTAGGTAATGGAACACTGATTTTTTTTTTGCATGAAATGTAAAGGTTTAGACCCCATGGATGCCGACCTACTAGGATTTGACCTCACACCCTACTCGGGCGTCTCCTACACCAGAGTAGATTACATGCTCACTGGTATTGAAAAGGGAAAGCATGCTGCTTCCAATGCTTGACTGTTCAATACTTCCTAGGATGGATACTGGGGTAGAGGATCTGGCCTTGCACATGATGCAGTTGCTACTTATGTCTTTTCGTTTAGTTGACTGTGTGTTTGAGTTCTGTTTTCCGTACATTCATTTTAGAATAATATCATGGAATGACACTTTTTGTGAGTTTCCGCACTCGGTTTTTATTATACATTTGGATTACTTTCATGCTTTTGATACGGTTTATTTATTCACATGCTTCCGCTACTTGTTATTTTTTTTGGTTTACTTCTTTTGTGATATTATCTGTTACCAATGATGGCCTAGTCTCCCCCATGGACTAAAAAAGTGCCCTCGCTGCTAGTTGGAAGCCTCTGGCTGTTGGGGAGATACGCATGATGATATGTGACACACCGGTCTGGCCACCATCATAGAGGTGAGCCGAGTTGGTTGTTACAAAGTGGTATCAGAGGTGGTTTTTCCTTTTATCATACTGATTTGGTTAGGTAGGAGACTAGGATATAGGGATTGGGGATGTACTATGTGCTTAGATCTTGAAAACCCATGTATAGGGAAAATCTCAAATTCATGGGTTGGGAATGTTGTTATTGATTGTTCAAGTTAATGTTGATATGATTTCTCCTTGGATGACTCACTTGTATTGCGTTGTTGTTTTCCTAGTATTATTGAAATAATGGGTTTTCCATTACAGCCTGATGATACGATGGAAAAATATCTCATTCATCATGATAGGCACTATAGGTTTTAAATGACATGCATATTTCCATGCCATATCTACTTTCAGTGTGCATTTTATTATTGCATGTGATTGTTTTTATACCTAGTGGTAGAATTTTGAATTGTTGGTTTATTAAATAAAAGTTTGTGTTAGTCTGTTATATGTTATCCTGACTCAACCTAGGAGTGGGATGTAGAACTATTAATAAATCCTTTTTAGTTGTATCTTCTATATCAAAACCCAACTCTTGAGGTGGGTTGTCTATTGTTTAGTGCTTAGAGGTAGGCGATGTACCAAACCTATGTTTCACCCTAATTGTTTTCTCAAGTTCTTTACTACTTGTCTAAGGGTGTGTTTGGATATCAAATACAAATGTCACCTCGACGTCTTTTTGCAATGTCTTAGGAGAGTGGCAATGAGCGCATTCCAGGGATGGTGGGTCCTAAACCACCAGTGGTTCCTCTCATAGATCCTCCTATGGCACTACCTCCTGTTGATCTTCCGAGTAACCCTGAAGCTCAGTTCAGGGATAGTCTCCTAAGGTTTATGTAGTCGGTTTAGAATATTCCTAGACATGCCTTGTCTATAGAAGACCTTATGTGGGACATTCTGCAGCATCACCCTCCCACCTTCTTGGGGAGTGGTGGCCCTCATGCTGAAGAATCATGGATAGAATTAGTTTGGTCTATCATCGACCACCTTGAGACAATACTAGAGAGAAGGGTCAAGCTTGCAGACTACATGATTTGTGACACCGCCAAACACTGGTGGGATGTTGTTTCTCAGGATGAGCAGGCCACTGACATGGCTTGGGCCTATTTCCAAGTATCCTTCAGAAATCACATTTTTTCTGCAGACTCTGAGAGATGATCATGCGCTGGAGTTCATACATCTTAAGTAGGGATCTATGACTGTGTTAGATTATTCTACTCATTTCTCAGAACTTTAGCATTTTTCACCATCTCTGACTGGTGACGCATAGACTACTATGATGAATTTTGAGGACAGACTTGAGTATACTATCCACTCGCAAGTGATTGTCTTTTGTTTGACCACTGTTACAGAGATTGTGAATCAGGCTCTGATCTCCGAGTGAAATGCTAGGGAAGCTAAACTAGTGAGCTAGGTTGGTTTAGTTCTGACACAGGGTGACAGCTCTTCCGGTAGTAGGAATTGTTGTTTTTGAAAGTGTATGTGGGGGAAATCTTAGCCAAAAAGCACGTCTTGATAGATTTGTCACATGTTATTAGTGTGGCAGGGATGGTCACAAGAAGCCATATTGCACGAGAGATACGAAGGAGTGCCGAGCTTTTGGCAAGATGGGTCACATTAAGCATTTCTGCCATTTCTTCTCTTCAGCATCTAATGGTAGAGGATCTGCACCTGCACCTCCATCAGGTATGGGATCTATGACTCCACAGTAGGCTGAATTTTTTTTACCACTAGTCAATCAGGCTGAGGAAATGGTGGAGGTCGTGGTCAAGGAAATCATGTTCCAGACTCTCAACATCAGTAGAGTGGACCTACTAAGACCAACCGGGAATCATATCAGCATCCTGGCTTAGGTCAAATGTACGCAGTGTAATCAAAACCACATGAGCAGAGTGCAGGACCATCTACATTGAGAGGTACAATTCTAGTAGCCTCTACCATTGTTTTTGATCTTGTTGATTCCAGCGCATCACACTCTTTTATATCTGGAACTGTTGTTTAATGTCTTTGTTTTCAAATTGAGTACCTTTGTGGTGTCATGTCTCTTGACACCCTACATGGGGTCAGGATAGAGGGTGTTATCCACTGCTAGGAGAACCCCCTCGAGATAGGCGGGTACCATTTTTTTTGGAATTTTTATATCCTCATTATGTCTGGCATCGAAGTCATTCTTGGTATGAACTCGATTTCTCCATACCGTGCCCAGGTGGATTGAAATCATTTTAGGGTGTCCTTCACTTCCCCTGAGGGTGACACATATCTTCACAATGGAGAATGGAACCTGGAGGAAGACCGATCTAAGCCTAAATTTAAAGGGCTGGGTAGAGTGACCCCTTAGTTATAAAGTCTCTTCACGAGCGATTAGGGAATGAAACCAGTTGAATTACCTCCAGTGGTGGGTCTTTTTAGGGATGTCTTCCCTAATAATTTCCCTCTCTTACCTTCTATGAGAGACGTGGAGTTCACTATTTATCTCATGCCATGTGTGGCACTAGTGTCTATTCCTCCTTATAGAATGACGCCAACAGAGCTACCGGTACTCCAAAAGCTGCTTTAAGACCTTGAGGCCAAGGGTCTTATCAGACCTAGAACATCATCATGGGGTTCACCTATCCTTTTTTACATGAAGGAAGACGGTACCCTATGGTTATTCATGGATTATCGTCAACTCAACAAGCTGGAATTAAAGAAATGATATCCATTGACTCATATAGATGATCTCTTTCACTAGCTCCTGGGAGCAACTGTTTTCTGCAAGATTGATCTGTGGTCAGTATATCACCAGGTGCATGTGTGACCATCTGACATACCACGTACAACATTCCAAAATAGGTATGGCTTGTACGAGTATCTGTTTAAGACTTTCGGCCACATGAATTCACCGACAGTCTTCATGGCCCAAATGAACTGGGTTTTTCATCCATATATTGATTTCTTTGTGCAAGTCTTTTTGGACTACATATTAGTGTATTCACCTTCCATACATGACCATGAAACCCATCTTGAGATCATGCTGAGTACCCTGAGAGTGAACCAGCTATACGCTAAGCTCAGTAAATTCCACTTCTGGATTGATAAGGTACACTTCGTGGGTTATATTATATTAGAAGTAGTGGTATCAGTTGACCTAGAAATGGTGAGCGCCATGGTTTCATGTGAGCAGCCTAAGTGTGTCTTCGACATCAGCAGTTTCTTGGGGCTTTCTGGTGATTACAGGTGATTAATCCTGGATTTCTCCTGCTTAGTAGTGCCTTTCACGGGCTTGACTATGAAAGGTGTACAATTTATCTAGTCTGAAGCATATGAAAATCCATTTGAGTAATTAAAAGGAAGACTGAACTCAGCCACGATCCTGATTCTACCTGAACCTAGTAAGAGCGATGCAGTTTATTGTGATGATTCAATAATTAGACAGGGTGTAGTTTTGATGTATGGTGATCGAGTTCTGGCATATGGATCCCACCAGGTAAGACCTCACGAGCAGAACTATCCAACACATGACCTTGAGTTGGCACCAATGGTTCATGCTCTCTGTTGCGGTGAGAGATTCTTTGTTTACACAGATTACAAAATCTTGAAATATATCTCCACTCAATGAGACCTGAACTTAAGGCAATGAAGTTGGGTCAGATACATGTAGTCGTTTTATTTTGAGCTTGCTTATACCCCTGGTAAGGGTAATGCTATGGGGGATGCTTCAAGTAATAATACACACACTCCGTCCGTGTAGGTATCCAGTAGTGAGTGGTAGATGATGGATTTATTTTTAGAGATGAAATTGGAGGTTCCAGAGCTGAGTGGACAACCGGACCTAGAATCTCTTACAGTGACATCCTCTCTTCTAGAGAAAGTCCACAAGCAACATTTGATTGAACCTGTGGGTCTTGATTTGATGTTAAGAGTTACAGGAGAGAACCCACCACCTAGTTGGGTTATTGATGGTAGTGAAACTCTACATTACCGTGGCCATGTATGGGTACCTTCAGGTGTACAGGAAGAGCTGATGAAATAATCTCTCACCTCTGTCTGGGAAGTTCATCCTAGGCTGACCAAGATTTATAGAGACATGTGTTGATAGTATTGGTGTCCTGGTATAAAAAATCAAATAGCAGGTTTCATCACTCGGTGCTCCACCTTCCAACAGGTGAAGGCGGAGCACCAGTAGCCTACTGGACTCCTACAGCCTCTATCCATTCCTAAAAGAAAATGGAATGACCTCACCATGGATTTCGTTACAGGCATGCCAAGATCTCCTCTAGGCAGCGATGTAGTATGGGTGGTTGTCGATAGGTTGAAAAAGGTTACGCACTTCTTGCCTATCCAAGAGACCTTTATGATTGATGAGTTTGGAATGTTGTATATCCCGAAAATTGTGCGACTTCACTATGTACCTCATTCGGTTGTCTCGGACAGGGATGCCATATTTACTTCATAGTTCTAGAAAGGGTTTCAAAAGGAACTAGGCTCACAGGTACTTATGAGATCTACATATCACCCCCAGACCGATAGGAAATCAGAGAGAGCTATAACAGTGTTACAGGATATGATATTGGCTTCCATCCTTGATTTTGGAGGTTCCTGGGAGAAGTATTTTCCTCTGTTCAAGTTTACCCACAATAAAAGATTCCAAGCGACAATACAAATGGATCTATATGAGGCTCTATATGGTAGACCATATCATTCACCTTTATGATGGCTCAAAGTAGGTGAGGCAACTTTATTGGGTCCTCATCTCATTTAGGATACTTATGAGTATGTTTAGCTGATTCAGAAGCAAATGACTATATCTCAGTCCGGGAAAATTTCTTATACCAATCGTCGCCCCAGACCTCTGGAGTTTGCGATGGGACATCGAGTCTTTCTACATGTTTCTCCATGGTTTGGACACAGGGGGGTCAGGAGAGAGGGGAAGTTATCACCGAGATATGTCGAGCCATTCGAGATAGTAGAGTGAGTTGGGCTGGTAGCCTATCAGATACTACTACCTCATAGATACCATTCCATGCACGACGTTTTCCATGTATCTCAGCTTCGATAACATCATCCGGACCCATCTCATTCTTTTGACCCTGAAAACATCGAGCTTGACGCTAATGAATCCTTTGTGGAGAATTTTATTCGTATCGTCGACAGTATCAAGAAAGTCCTAAAAGGCAATCCAGTCCCACTGATCTAGGTATTGTGGCAACACAGTCATGTTCAAGATGATAACTGGGAGCGAGAGACAGATGTACATGCGCAGTGGCCAGAACTCTTCCCTGGAGACATTCAACTACCCTCAGAAGGGAAACTCAAGGTTGAGTTGTCGTAAATAGGGGAGGTTGTAATGTCTCAGCCTTAATCCAATACAGATCATTTTTACTTTATTTTACTCTAATTAATTAAGTGACCTGGGGCACATGCATGTGTACTTCACTGTTTGTCCCAGGTAGCTTTTTATTTAATTTTCATAATTGCAGACGTATCATGAAAATTGTCACATCGCGCTTTGGCGCGGTATTCAGGTTTTAAATAATTAATTAAGGACTGTAAAAAGAGTAATAAGAGATTTAAAGAATATTTAAAGAAATCATGAAAGGAAAAAATGAAATTCTGAAATAAAATAAAGAGGGTTTTATGGGAAAATTGAAAATAATTAAAATGGGGGATTCCTGTTTTTAATTATTTTAATTATTTTCATTTCCATTCTTTTTTTTATTTTATCATTTTTTTATTTCCTTTTTCCCTTATCATTTATTTTTCCCTTATTTCTCATTTCTTTTCTTTTTCTTTCATTTCTTTCATTTCGTTTTTCCTCTCCTCTCACCCTCTCCCACTCATCACGTCGCACCACTCAATCGAATCACACCAACTAGGTGTCCATTCAGAAGACCGCTTCTCCTCCATCCAACAATTGATTCCTTCTTCGTCAGGTGTAATTAAACCATAGGGAATGGATAACGTTTAATAAGTGGAATCATTCAATTATTTTGTGTATTTTGTGCGCAGTTCATTGGGGAAGATTCTTACCCTATTTTGGGGGTTTTCTAGAATCCTTCATTTTAATCCGTTTTGGGTCAAATTGAAGCCTACTGTATATCATAGAGTCATCTATGACTACAAGGTAGGGTTCCTAATCTCTCTCACTCTGTTTCGTTGCAATTTATAAAAAACACACCATTGTGCCATTAGTCGGTGCCTACCAGCTTTCTGAAATTTTACCCATTTTAATTACATTAATGGTTCTATTTATTTTTGTTGCATTAATCATCTTAAATTAATTTTTTTTAATGGTTACAACAAGATCTGGAACCTCTTTTGGGGTGCTGATAAAGTCAGGGTATTTTTTTCGTTAGCCGAGTTATTAATTTAATTACCTGCGGGTATTGTGCAACCCCTTTTTATTGTTTTTAAATTAAATGGATAGTTGTTTGAAATATTGCAGAAATGTTGGACACCCCTTTGGGCTTGCCGACATGAGCGGTGTATTCTGCTGTTAGCTGAGTTTATTGTTTGATTAATTTCATGTGTTGTGAAGTAACTTTTTATTTTAATTAAATTAAATAAATAGTTGCATGAACATGAAATTCCATTGTTGGATCATTGGAACTTGTTTTGATAAACTGTTTATTAATTAAATATTAATTATCTTCTAAGGTTGATGTGATATGTATATTTCCTTGCAATTTGTTGTGTCGTACTGTTAAATTTATTCCTTGTGATGCACAGGTGTATCTGGTTTGTTTTCAAGTTGGGACTTTATATACTGATTATGTCATATATACTTCTATGAAATTACTAATTAAATTCAATGTGGGGAAAAGAGGTAGGTCAGATATTAAGGATCACACTTAGATCCTCCGTTCTTGAAGGGTTACCTCTATGTGTCGGGGGACGGTGTCTTTGGCTTTGCCGGACAAAGATTTCCTCATACGTTCTAATACTTTTGAATGATACCGGTTCTAGAAGATCCCATTAGGATGGATCCATTGGTAATGTGGCTACGACAGCCTCATATGACACTCAATCCATTTTTTCAAGATTGGGACAGACTCAAGGTAAATGCATGACTTGGGCGATACTTGGTCTTTCAAAAGATTGCCTTGGGCGGGCTTAGTGGCATTGGTTAAATTGAAGGATGTTCCATAGACATACCTTCGGAATAGGCTAGGACTCCAACTCTCAACTTGAACCTTAAATAATGAATCTCTTAAGGTTTATGTTATTGCTATTTGAGTATATTGTGAATTGAGACATTTCCCCTAATATGTGGAAGTGTGCCTGGTTGACAATGGACTTGAACCCCAAGTTAAAGCACAAGCTTGGGGTATACTTTTTTCAGGTTTTACCTTGCTTTATGGGTTATATATATATATACACACGTGTTCATAAATTTATGTTGAAAGGTACCCTTTTAGACTTCTATCTTAGGCTGAAGCATGTGACTAGGCACAGGTTCCATTTCGTACCTGAGCCGACTTATTTATTTCATTTCACTCAAATTAATTTATTTGAAATGGTTATGTAATGTCACATTGCAATTTGTTTGCACAAAATGGAATGGTATAGACATAGTGGGAGCCAGCCTACTAGGATTTTATCTCACACCATGCTCGGGCATCGTCAATACCTGAGTAGATTACCTGATCACAGGTATTGACAAGGGTAAGTGTGTTTTTTCCAATGCTTGACAATACATTACTGCTTAGGATGGAGACTGGGGTAGATGATCGGGTCTTTCTCACAATGCAGTTACTCCTTCTGTCTTTTGTTTTTGTTGATGGTTGTTGACGCTCCTTTCCTTCATAGAGTCTAATGAATAAAATAGGGGATTACCTTCAGCACAAAGAGATTCATCCTTTGAAGAAACAAAAAAAATTTAAAAATTCATGAACAAGGATTTCATTTAGCGTGGGTCGCATAAGTTTCACCATGGTCGCGCAAGTATACTTGTGCGCCACATATTGGTCATGAACCCTATTTTAATTTCACCCAAGGTCCTCAATGTCCTATAAATACCCATTTAGGGCCCCCCATTTCAGGGATGAAAAATCCAAAAGTCATATTTAAGCTCTCGGTGCCCTAGTCTTTGTTTGATGTCTTCCGAACACTTCTAAGGTAATTTCTTACCTATAATAGAAGATCTAAAGAGGGGGAACATTGACTAAGTGTTGAAATTCATCAACACTTGCCTGCCTAAGTGTCTAACCCTAAAGGGAAATGGCCACACTTGCGTGTTGCCTTATCCCATCAACAACACTTGTGTGCTGCCCTTTTGGAAACCTTTAGGGATAATACTAAGGGCTTGAGCCAAGTCTCGCCCAAGTATTACCCTATTGGTTATCTTTAGAGAACCGAAGCTTAACGTACATATACATTACATTACTTTTGCGGAATAATTAGTACATAACAAAAACACACACACAAGGACTGTAATAGTTTAGTGTCTTTGGAAACTCGGAATATAATCTTCTAATCATGGTGAAAGATCTTCAAAATCTCCCATAAAGATATACTTTTTTTTACCTAAAACCTTTATTTATATCCTGGGGAAAAGAAAAAATAAAATGGTGAGCTCAAATGCTCAGTAAGGGTAAAAAAAGAAATATCCATCACATCATATTCATAAGAACATAACATTTTGGAAATCTTAACTTGCAAAAGAGAGCATAATTTCATAACATGGGATAAATCATATTAGTGAAATGAAATCCCAATAATCATAACTTAAAACATGAAACTTTGTGTCATACACACATAGAGAATCATTTCTTATTAGTCAAGATTCATTGCCAAGACTATCTTAGTGGACAAAGTCCATTTCTGAACCGAGTCACCCTCGTTTCAATCCTGTTTCACTGAACCGGTATAACCTACCATTCTAGCCATGTCTATCTCATGAGATATAAAATCTTTACCCAAAGCATTGTAGGGAGATATAGGTCCCACCCATCTCATAATGATACAATTCTTATGTGTGCCACAAAATCATAAACCATACATCATAGCATAACCCATGTAATAAAAATGGGATTCTTAAACAACATGACATCATAAAACAATTAATATAAGATAAAGGAATTCATAAAAATATTTCCATCACAACATAATCAAATCCATGTAATAATAGGGATAGAAACAGAACCCTTTATTATCTTAGATGGAAAATAATTTTGATAATACACTTGAACTTCATTCTTGAGGAAAATATCCTTTCTACTTCAAAAACATTTTCCTTTCTTAACATGTCTTACAATTTTAAACTAAAAGAAGTTGATTAAAAATAAACTTGAAAACTTGTAAAGGAAGCTTCTTGGAAATAATGTTTTAAAAATCCATTCATGCCGTATAAGTTAAAAAAACATTCTTCTCGTACTTTTGTCAGAAAAGTCAAAAAGTACCTCGTACGAAAAACGATAAAAGATTCTTTTCATATATTTTACTAAAAACTCACCGAAGGGGAAAATTGAATATAAACTATTGTAGAAGGATATACATATTACATATTGAGGAAACATTGATGTGGATGATAAAATACACCCTAGTAAATACCAAAGTATAAACAATCTCGGATAAAAATGAGATTGTGATATTTCCCTTACCTTAGGTCCGACTTGCTTTGTAAGTGTCTGAACCTCCTGTATAATGATTTAAATAATGTTATTGACTTATTCCAGAATCATACTTATTTTTATGATATCATATATGGTCATATTCTTAGCTTCTTAGTAGTAATATTTCATTGCTACTTGTTATTCGGGTGTTTATAACTTTTTGTTCTTATGCGTGTTTTGTGGAATAAATTCGTATTCTTATATTTAGGATATAGATACCTCATTTCCAGAATTTTATTAGTGTAATATATATCATATTAATTCATTCAATTCATTTATATAATCATTATGAAATTAAGATCATGTAGAACGAGTCGCATCACATCGTGGAGACGCTATTCTGTACGTACGCACGAGTGATGATATCGTTCCTATGATAGTGGAATTGTATTGGAGTGTATGTATACTATTTAAGAATTAATATAAATTTATAATAGTCATATATAGTCATTATTTACACCATTATACCCATCCAAGTAAGTTGGTGGTGGAAAATAGATTACACCACGGCGTGGAGACGGTATTCCGTACGTACGCACGCGCTGTGATTTATTTTTCCGTAGGATGGATAGATGGTGAAATAGGGTTGTTTCATACATATAATAACATTTCAGTATATGAGTTATAATTATGTTATTACTTCATAATTCAACAACTAAAGAAGAAGAAGTGGAAAAAGAAATAAAGATGAGAGAATCGGTAACAGACATTACCTCTTCTTTGAAGTGCTTCTTTGAGACCTTCTTTTAGGGCACTAAAATTGGTCTTTGAAGAAGACCAGGACCTCTAGGATGTCTCTAGGTAAGTGGATAGGAGAAAGTGGCTGGGGTTGGCTGAGCATGAAGGCTCAAAGTGGTGTGAGGAAGAGGGGGAGGATGTGTCCTTTTATAAGGGAGGAGAGGGGCACCTTTGGAATAACTAAAACTATTATTTTATTATAAAGTCATGTTCGGTTTTAAATAGCTCCAAAATGATATATATAGAAGATAAGGTGGGTATGGGTCTAAAGCCTCTCATCCAATAGAATTTAGACAAGTTTAGGTTCCTAGTTTAACCTTATCATTTAGATTTAACATTAAGTTAAATAATTTTACTTTTACCGTGTCTTCTTGTGTTCTTACACTATAAGGTTAATAAACATACTATAAGAATCCAAAAGAACCCAAAATTGTTTATTATTAATATATATAACCTTATCTAAGTCATTTGGCCTAACCCTAGATTTTTAGGAATAAAATAACAATTAATAATATAATATTTGTTTTAAAAACTATTTTATGTCAATTTTGACACTATTTAGTAATTGATTTTTGTGAAAATCATAACAGAATTATAAGTTCGAAAAAAGTTAATTAAATCAATACTAACATGTAATATTAACCTAGAAAATTAGTATAATTCATAAAAAGTCTCAAATTATATTTATTTGGGTATTTATAACATCAATTATGTCAATATTTCATTAATAAGATAATTACTGCATCATCGTTGTGTCAAAAATAAATTAAATTATTTAATGTCTAAAAATTAAAAATAAAATACCATTATGTAGGAAATATATTTAGATTCCTAATGAATATTTATAGTCTAATTTATCTTATGCATAACACTATATTAAAAAGGTTTTATTAAATAAACTTTGATTTTAACTCTTTTAACCCTTCATTAAATAAATTAATAATAAATGTCCTAATCTAATCCAAGTGGGCCTAAATGGTCATATTTTATTCCTAAGTTTGTTTTTGGTTGAATTACACTTATCCAATAGAATTAGGACATGTGTTAGGGTAATAATAATATCATTTTTACCCTTAATTACCCGATTTACTTTTAACCGTGGTAAATAAAAGTAAAAAGTTACTATTCACCAAAAATTATGTTCATCTCATTGAACCACATTTTACTTACTGACATCAACCGTGTCTGTCGGATTTTTGAAATTCCACTCACAGAAGCGGTAAAATTAAGTTTTATGAAAAATTCAGTTTTTTTAACTACCACTTAGTGGTTTCACTCTTCATCAAAAATTGAATGTTTTCATAAAAATACCAAAAATTAGGCCTAAGCTATATTTGATATTATGAACTCAAAAATTATTTCTATTTTACCAAATTTAAAACATATCAGTTGCATTAATTAATTTAAAAATTAATTCCCGTTGTCAAAACAAATAGCGTGTTCTTAAGAGATAATAACTATCAAAAGATTGACACTTGTTTATGTCTGGTTTAAATGTGAAATTACATCCAATGACCAGAATTGTATTAAATTGTAAAAATATATTCTAAATATACTTTAAAACCACTCAAATTAATAATTTATCACTATTAATTATTTCTATTAAAAAAGTTGTTTTTAATTATAATTTAGTAATTTTCACTATTCATCAGAATATGAAAGTTATCAAAAAAGTACCAAAATTTCACCTTAGGCTAAATTCGATACTTTGAATCCAAAAATGAAGTCCATTTTAAAAATAAAATATACAAAATTTCAAAAAGTGGTTATTACTATTCATAACGGCTAGTTTTAATAATATTTTATTAGCATATCGTTGTTTAGTGAAACTCGGTATTGCGTACTACACACGCTATCGAGGAAGGCCGCGATGGCGTGTAATTCAAGGCAAGTCAAGGATGCGTGTTGTGAAAGATCCTTTTGGTGTAGCGTACAACACAAGACATTAATGAAATTAAAAAGAATATTTTTTTATAAATTCTCGGGCTGTTACATTCTACCCCCCTTAAAATGAATTTCGCCCTCGAAATTCATCGGGGTTATAAATGGTTTACTACTCGAAAGTTTATTTAATAGAAACTCACATCGTAAAAAGGAATACCAAACCCAATCTTTATAAACAAAAGTATAAAACGTAACGGTTACCCAAATAAACTAATCACTGGGTTTCTACATAGGTGAAAATATGGATATGGAAGAGAAATCTAACCATCATGTTCTAATAGAGAGTGGTAGAGAACATGGATATGGAAAAACCAACAATCACAAATCAATAAATTTGTGATGATCTAAGGTACCATCTGATTAATCAGATATAAGAGCACTAGGACAACATTTTTGGTTTTCAAGATCATTTCCCTAAAGTTGAATAATTTGAATTAGAATAAATACTTACTTTATTTTGGTACAATATCACTGTTGTTCGTGGATTGAACAATTTCCACTTCATCTCTTAAATAAATGAAGTTGAATTTGTTATTCGTGAAGTGTTAGCAGATCATGTGATAGAATGACGGGTCATTCCATCTGTCTCAAACAAAAGGTTAGCAAAACTTATTAAATATAAGTCATTCTATAGTGAGATTAATCATATATGGTTCCTAAAATGGACTTATACTTCATATATCATACTGCTTAAAATAATATAACTAGTTTCTACTAAATAGGGACTTCCTGTAGGCCAGTGGTAGGCGATAAAGGCCAGTCGCACTTCAGTTGTGGGTTCGATTCCCACAACCTTGTCCGACGCGATGGGCTATCGCCCATCTTGCAAGTTGTCCTTTTTTCTCTAAAACTACATTACTATAACATCACATAAATAATATCAAAAAAAATTTCTATCCTTAAACAATACTAACTTATGGTTAACATAATCCATTCCAATCTCTAGGCTTATCTAAAATACTTCGGTCCAAGCTCATAGTATAATGAAAATGATAACTTGAAATGTCGTCAACCAAGCATGTGAATACCATCATTTATCCCCCATATATCTTGTTGGTCACATTCCAATCATGTGAATACCTTAATGATGTATTCTGTTGAAAAATGAATACCCATTAAACCTTAGTGAAAACATGAATTCTGTCAAAAGGTAACTCTTTCCACATACCAAAATCCAAAAATTCTATATACTCAAACCATGATATAACCTTATCCTTATATCAGTCATGAGCTCATGAATACTATCGAAAATTTAATTTTCTCCTTATCCCTTCATTATGTGCATATCATCTACATTCCAAAAATATCTGAATAACCTTTCATGGATACTGGTAACATTAATTATACACTTTCAAAACTCAAGGAAAGACAACAGTGTAACAATCCTCAGATGTCTCTTTATTCCATAGTACCATGAGATTACTTATACAACATTACACATTATAAACATGTAATCATTCCACTACATTCTTAAAACCATTAACCGAGCTTCAACAATTCTTTCATCTCACATATCATTTGTAGTCTCTTCATCATCTTCCACATAATTACTACCCATACGACCATACTGATTCTCTTCATGAGACTTTCCCTTAGGGAATTGGTTTGCATAATGCCCGTACATTCCACATTTAAAACATTTAACCATTGTTGATGTCATAGCAATACCATTATCCTCATACCTGGTGTTAACTGAACCTTTTCCTTTGCACTTACTGGATTTGTGTCCTTCTTTTCCACACCAAAAGCATCTTCTAGTTCCTTTGAATCATTCTCCATGATGCCTCTTCCCACATGATTTACATAGGGGAAATTGAACTTTATTTCCTCTATGATCATCATGAAACTCCATCTTTCTCTTATTAGCCGAGTCAGGAAACTTACCAAATTTTACTTTATTGATCATATTATGAGATTGCTGATTCGGCATAATAATGATGTTTGGACTTCCAAATCCCATTTCATTTGGTTTCTCATGAAGAATATCATTCCATTGTCCATCATATCCTCCATTATCGTGAATCATCTTGTTTCCAGCCATTTTCTAAAACCCAAAAAGAATAGTGTGAGAGGCAAAAATCATGCTAGGGAAAACAACATAATAAAGTGGGAGTACCCTCAATATCTAACATCTTAGGTTAAATTCTAAGATCGTTACCATAGTTCTAGGAATATATCCTATACGTATACTTATCCTTAGGGACATCCCTAGACATACCTTAGAAATATCTCTAGGGATCTCACTAACGTTCTCGCATCCTAGTTTCCAAAGGTTGACTAAACCTTTCCTATGATACTAACTGTAGAGACCCGAAGCTTAACGTACATATACATTACATTAGTTTTTCGGAATAATTAGTACATAACAAAAGCACACACACAAGGACCGTAATAGTTTAGTGTCTTTGGAAACTCGGAATATAATATTCTAATCGTGGTGAAAGATCTTCAAAATCTCCCATAAAGATCTCCTTTTTTACCTAAAACCTTTCTTTATATCCTGGGGAAAAGAAAACATAAAAGGGTGAGCTCAAATGCTCAGTAAGGGTAAACAAAATAAATATCAATCACATCATATTCATAAGAACATAACATTTTGGAAATCTTAACCTACAAAAGAGAGCATAATTTCATAACATGGGATAAATCATAGTAGTGAAATGAAATCCCAATAATCATAACTTAAAACATGAAACTTTGTGGCATACACACATAGGGAATCATTTCTTATTAGTCAAGACTCATTGCCAAGACTATCTTAGTGGACAAAGTCCATTTCTGAACCGAGTCACCCTCGTTTCAGTCTTGTTTCACTAAAATGGTATAACCTACCATTCCAGCCATGTCTATCTCATGAGATATAAAATCTTTACCCAAAGCATTGGAGGGAGATATAGGTCCCACCCATCTCATAATGATACCATTCATATGTGTTCCACAAAATCATAAAACATACATCATAGCATAACCCATGTAATAAAAATGGGATTCTTAAACAACATGACATCATAAAACAATTCATATAAGATAAAGGAATTCAGAAAAATATTTCCATTACAACATAATAAAATCCATGTAACAATAGGGATAGAAACAGAACCCTTTATTATCTTAGATGGAAAATAATTTTGATAAAACACCTGAACTCCATTCTTGAGGAAAATATCCTTTCTACTTCAAAAACATTTTCGTTTCTAAACATGTCTTACAATATTAAACTAATAGAATTTGATTAAAAATAAACTTGAAAACTTGTAAAGGAAGCTTCTTGGAAATAATGTTTTAAAAATCCATTCATGCCGTATAAGTTAAAAAAACATTCTTCTCGTACTTTTGTCAGAAAAGTAAAAAGTACCTCGTACGAAAAATGATAAAAGATTATTTTCATATCTTTTACTAAAAACTCACCGAAGGGTAAAATTGAATATAAACTATTTTAGAAGGATATACATATTACATATTGAGGAAACATTGAGGTGGATGATAAAATACACCCTATTAAATACCAAAGTATAAACAAACTCGGATAAAAATGAGATTGTGATATTTCCCTTACCTTAGGTCCGACTTGCTTTGTATGTGTCCGAACCTCCTGTATATTGATTTAAATAATGTTATTGACTTATTCCAGAATCATACTTATTTTTATGATATCATATATGGTCATATTCTTAGCTTCTTAGTAGTAATATTTCATTGCTACTTGTTATTCGGGTGTTTATAACTTTTTGTTCTTATGTGTTTTTTGTCGAATAAATTCATATTCATATATTTAGGTTATAGATACCTCATTTCCAGAATGTTATTAGTGTAATATATATCATATTCATTCATTCAATTCATTTATATAATCATTATGAAATGAAGATCATGTAGAACGAGTCGCATCACATCGTGGAGACGGTATTCCGTACGTACGCACGAGTGATGATATCGTTCCTATGATCGTGGAATTGTATTGGAGTGTATGTATACTATTACAGAATTAATATCAATTTAGAATAGTCATATATAGTCATTATTTACACCATTATACCCATCCAAGTAAGGTGGTGGTGGAAAATAGATTACACCACGGCGTGGAGACGGTATTCCGTACGTACGCACGCGCGGTGATTTCTTTTTCCGTAGGATGGATAGATGGTGAAATAGGGTTGTTTCATACTTATAATAACATATAAGTATATGATTGATACTGATGTTATTACTTCATAATGAAACAACTAAATAAGAATAAGTGGAAGAAGAAATAAAGATGAGAGAATCGGTAACGGACATTACCTCTTCTTTGAAGTGCTTCTTTGAGACCTTCTTTTAGGGCACTAAAATTGGTCTTTGAAGAAGACCAGGACCTCTAGGATGTCTCTAGGGAAGCGGAGAGGAGCAATTGGCAGGGGTTGGCCGAGATTGAAGGCTCAATGTGGTGTGAGGAAGAGGGGGAGGAGGTGTCCTTTTATAAGGGAGGAGAGGGGCACCTTTGGAATAACTAAAACTATTATTTTATTATAAAGTCATGTTCGGTTTTAAATAGCTAAAAATTGATATATTTAGAATCTAAGGTGGGTATGGGTCTAAATCCTCTCATCCAATAGAATTTAGACAAGTTTAGGTTCCTATTTTAACCTTATCATTTAGATTTAACATTAAGTTAAATAATTATACTTTTACCGTGTCTTCTTGTGTTCTTACACTATAAGGTTAATAAACATACTCTAAGAATCCAAACGAACCCCAAATTGTTTATTATTAATATATATAACCTTATCTAAGTCCTTTGGCCAAACCTTAGATTTTTAGGAATAAAATAACAATTAATAATATAATATTTGTTTTAAAAACTATTTTATGTCAATTTTGACACTATTTAGTAATTGATTTTTGTGAAAATCATAACAGAATGATAAGTTCGAAGAAAGTTAATTAAATCAATACTAACATGTCATATTAACCTATAAAATTATTACAATTTATAAAAAGTCTCAAATTATATTTATTTGGGTATTTATAACATCAATTATGTCAATATTTCATTAATAAGATAATTAATGCATCATCGTTGTGTCATAATTAAATTAAATTATTTAATGTCTAAAAATTACAAATAAAATACCATTATGTAGGAAATCTGTTTGGATTTCTAATGAATATTTATAGTCGAATTTATCTTAGGTATAACACTATATTAAAAATGTTTTATTAAATAAACTTTGATTTTAACTCTTTTAACCCTTCTTTAAATAAATTAATAATAAATGTCCTAATCTAATCCAAGTGGGCCTAAATGGTAATATTTTATTCCTATGTTTATTTTTGGTCGAATTAAACTTATCCAATACAATTAGGACATGTGTTAGGGTAATAATAATATCATTTTTACCCTTAATTACCCTATTTACTTTTAACCGTGGTAAATAAAAGTAAAAAGTTACTATTCACCAAAAATTATTTTCATCTCATTGAACCACATTTTACTTACTGACATCAACCGTGTCTCTCGGATTTTTGAAATTCCACTCACATAAGCGGTAAAATTATGTTTTATGAAAAATTCAGTTTTTTTAACTACCACTTAGTGGTTTCACTATTCATCAAAAATTGAATGTTTTCATAAAAATACCAAAAATTAGGCCTAAGCTATATTTGATATTATGAACTCAAAAATTATTTCTATTTTACCAAATTCAAAACATATTAGTTGCATTAATTAATTTAAAAATTAATTCCCGTCGTCAAAACAAATAGTGTGTTCTTAAGAGATAATAACTATCAAAAGATTGACACTTGTTTATGTCTGGTTTAAATGTGAAATTACATCCAATGACCAACATTGTATTAAATTGTAAAAATATATTCTAAATATACTTTAAAACCACTCAAATTAATAATTTATCACTATTAATTATTTTGATTAAAAAAGTTCTTTTTAATTATAATTTAGTAATTTTCACTATTCATCAGAATATGAAAGTTATCCAAAAAGTACCAAAATTTCACCTTAGGCTAAATTCGATACTCCGAATCCAAAAATGAAGTCCATTTTAAAAATAAAATTTACAAAATTTCAAAAAGTGGTTATTACTATTCATAACGGCTGGTTTTAATAATATTTTATTAGCATATCGTTGTTTAGTGAAACTCGGTATTGCGTACTACACACGCTATCGAGGAAGGTCGTGATTGCGTGTAATTCAAGGAAAGTCAAGGATGCATGTTGTGAAATCTCCTTTTGGTGTAGCGTACAACACAAGACATTAATGAAATTAAAAAGAATATTTTTTTTAAATTCTCGGGTTGTTACATTAACTATCTCCCAAGTACACCCATGCCGTGCACGTATACTTGCTTGACCAGGACTTGCGCACCCAAACAAAACTTGCACGCATGCCTCTTCTTGGGTGCCCCTCCTACCTATTTAACTTATTTTCTTCAAATTCACCTCTCCTCTTCAGGATTTAGCCATCAAAACCTTTTTCAAAGCCACTTATGTCATGGTTCCTTTGGTGGCTTCCTTATCTAAAAGGAATTATTTGGAACACCTCTCAAAACCATGTGATTTCTATAACTTTATATCACTACGGTTATAGGTTCCCTTCATCCAACCTCATCCCTTAATATGAGATAGTCATTGATCTGGTCATCTACTTTAGGAGTAATCCCCAATCATAAGTCAAATCCCCCTTAATCTGGGCATCCTCCTTAAGAGTAAACCCCAATTTAAGAATATAAATCTTCATAAAGAATATCTACCTTTATAGACCCTGTTAATGGGCATCCTCTTTAGGAGTAATCCCGATGTCCCCTTTAACTTTGGGCCTCCTTCTCAGGAGTAAGTCCTAAGATATAAGTCCATTTAACATTGGGCCTCTTTCTCAGGAGTAAACCCCAAGTTACAAATTCCCTTAACCTGGGCCTCCTTTTCAAGAGCAAGCCCCAGTCATAAGTCCCCCCTAATTTTGGAATCCTCCTCAGGAGTAAGCCCTAAGTTAGAGTATGGAAATATCCATAAAGCATGAATATCTTTATGGACCTTGTTCCTAGGCTTCTTTCCCAAGGTAAATCATAGCCTTCACCTACTTGGGAAGTCACACATACATAAGCCCCATATCATTCCTTGTGACCACATCTTTCATAGCACAAACCGTCAGGTTTTACTAATACATCTTGTTTCTCACACCAAGCATGACTCACGTGAGCTTAGAGTATAAAAGTAATTATGACACCTCTCTTTGGACCATTAATCATATGTAAGCCTATACTTATTAATTGAACTATGTGGACTTTGATCTCTTCTTTAAAAGTAGAGTACGTAGGAAGCCTTTCTAAGGATCAAGAACATCACCCATTAATTATCATCTACCCCATATGAAGTTAAACTATATCTTAATTCACGAACTATATGGGTTATGATTTCTTTTCAAACAAGGATATGTAGGTAGCCCATCTGCGGGTACGATTCCAACTCTAAAACAATCCATGTCCTTCTGAATGAAAATAAACTTTAAGTGCCCCACTGAGTGGATTTAAAACCAGTATGGTTATCATAATGGCCAAGATATTTATATATAATGTGTTGAAGGATACCATTGACTAAGAATCTATAAATAAATACAGATGATTCTCTATCGATGAAGAACCTGAAATACATATAAAAGATTCTCTAAATCTCATAATTATTAATCATTGATTTCAGGATCTATAGGAAAGGTTCATTTTCATACTTGGTAAATTAATAAGGATTCACGAACATAACATAAATCTATAAGAGAGTCCCAGGGTAGGAAATAATTCCCCCCAAAAAGCTGTGATGATTCTGACCTCCCATCCTCTCGACCAATGAAAATTCTTAAGCCTCATTAGTCCACAACTAATGGGAACCTACCTTAGGAAAGTAGGTACAAATGGATATAGGATCATTGGATGTTTCCGGTTCTGTGAATAAACCCATTAAAATTCAATTGGAATGTTTGAACCCTAAATAAACAAGGTTATCCCCATTTCTAGAGGAAACAAAAATGGTGATCACGACATGAATTCTTAACCAAGTTAAATGATGTTTTAATTATTTGTTAGGCCCCAATTTAATTCAATGTGAGGTCCAACAAACCAATAAATAACATATGTTATGATGCAAAATTTGTAGTGGGCAAAATTATCTTGATTATGTGTATTATATCTAATAGGAACTCTTTTCCAAGATCTCTATGCAATACACAAATGGTCTCTTTAAAATTCACACCTGTAAATGCCTCTACTGCTACTCTTACTGGATCCTCGTCCGCTGTGAGGACGACATCACCTACTCAAAATATTCAATGCTGGGTCTCAAATGCACTGGTTATGTAATACCATCAACACGGTACCATTCCTACTCAGGAGGCCACTCGACAAGACCTCCATGTCAATAATTCACCCTAGTTGTCCGGACATCGATGACCAGTGATCAAGAAATAGAAGGTGCCAACCACCGTATCCAACCATTTTGGGTTGTTATCCCTAGAACGCAATAAACAATCCCTCTCATATTAAGGGGAGGTGAATGAAAAGTTCAATCAAGGCCTTAGTTCAAGAAGACAAGAGTCCTTCCCAAGGGCTCCCATCAACAATGGCTGCCAGACTTGTGCAGTAGTGTGCCCTAAACATGATGAGGGTATCGCCATTATGGGTTCGGCTCAGGTTCTTCTTACTCGAGCACACAAGAAGAACTGCTAGAGGCGAAATATGGTCAACAGAGAGTATTATCTTATTTCTTCCCCCTCTGGAGAAGTCCATCAAGCCAACTTGATGGAAAACAATGAGAGGGAATATACACATGTCTGTTCTAATTTCACTGTCCAGTAGAATCATCTGGAAGAAACCCACCAATCCTTCCAACCAATTCTGGTGGAGTATTATAGGTTGGCATATACACCTGTTTATAACTCATCATCCAGTCAGTAGGCTCATCTGACTGCATACAAAGGAGCTCGCCAACCAAATATGGTGACCACCTGTAAATAGGAACATACACCTACTTACAATCAACAACTCTGTCAGCAGTCTCGTCTAACAGTATTGAATGAAATTAGGCAACCATACTTGAAAAACAATACACAGAGGGAACATACACCTGCCAATGTTCATCAAGCCTGCCAACTATCTCATTTGGTAGCACCTGGAGAAGTCAGTCCGAAAGCATAGACGACAATTGTAGAGCAAACTCAACTCTCTACCCCCACGCATAAGTACTGTCAATATCTATTGACAGGAAAAGGAGGATAGGATCAGCCACATACACCTACTCTAGACACAGAATGGACTTATATTACCATTCTTGTAGCAGAAGTCACCAAGCACATTCTTACAATGGTGAAGGAGCAGAAGCAAATCCCTGCCCATATTCTAGATGCCTGTCATAATATTATAACAACTTCAGCATCATCACAGGGAAAGAAACATAAATATATCCCTATCAATGGAGTGACTCATCAACAAGTCACTCTGGAGAAGATACACACCTCTGTTTCAGTTCAAGAGTGTCGTGGGGCATGCACCCTCATTTCATGTGGATAATCAAGCTGGCCACATACACCCAATTTGAATGGATATAATCTGTCTAACCTGACCATTTGTCCTAATCAGGCACATACACCTACCCATAATGACCAATTTTTTCAACAAGTGGTTCCCAATGTGTGTAAAAAGGCATCTATAAAAAATACCCGTTCAGAACAGTCGAGAAATCAAGAGCCAATATGTACTAAGGCCTTGCTCGATGTTGTAGTTCTTGAATCCCTCAGACAATTATCTATTTCAACTCAATATTATACTCTCTTATTTCCCAATAGTGGGATAAATAATTCATAAGGACATCATCAGACACTTCCTCATGAAGGATTTCTTCATGACAGTTCGGTCAATCTCGAAGTATCAACTTCAGATGAGATCCATGATAACCATCTGTGTGGCTAAAAGATCAAGGAGAAAAAGGTTTCACCTTTTGTTGTAACCCACCATGGTGGTCCTCCCCATGATGATGAATTTATCTGTGAAAGTCTTATCCATAGTAGTAATTCATATTTCCTCTAAAATTCTTCAAAGGAAAATGCAGTAACAAGAAAGCCCTCTTATCTTGGTGCACTTCCAAATGTGAAGCTCATCGTGTCTGATGATTTACCACTAGCAAGTGAAATACTTTCTAAATTAGAATATAGACGGGGGAATAGGTCATTCCTTGAACCACCCCTGGGTAATTCATCTTCTAGTCTGATAAATTAATTCTCTACCAATATTTTTGAATCTAATAAAGAAAGAAAGAAGCACCGGTTTTTGTCTAATCTAGTATAATAATCTTCATCGAATGATAAGGTGGAAGTTATGAATATGAGAAAACAACCAGTGAAAGGTGAAGTACCAGTCATGTTTTGGCCTTTGGCTGACTCTCAGTATAATATTCTAGAAATTTTGATGGAATATTGTATTTATGATATTCGTCTCAACATATGGAAAACTCTTTGTCAATTGAAAAATAAAATATTATCTTACGGTGAATATGAAAATCATGACAATATAATAGAAGTGTTACAATGACAAATTGATTTGGCATATCTCAGTTTCCCAATATCCAAAGGTTGAAAAGAAGTAGAGAGCCCTTCAGCGTTCATGCTTTGGCCCACTAAAAAGATTGATCCAGTTAATTTCCAATGCCACATCTGGTATTCAAATCAAGGGATGGGGTATTCATGGAGCACTACATTTCATTGTACTCTCCAATCAACAAAGACCGCCAAAAATAGTCTCATGCAATGTTATTGCCCATGGCCAGCTTCAACCAATTGGTTCTTGATATTATGATATCTATGCTTGCTTTATTTAGCATTTTATTATTGATTGAAATTTGTAATGAACATAAAGCTAGAATTAATTTTCAATTGTTTGGCTAAAGATAAAGAGGCATGTAAATGAATCTGGTTGTTGTTGTTGTTGTAATTTGATGTTAATAAAATTAATGTAATAAGATTGTTTAATCAGTATGTGATACATTAAAATTTAGGTTTCCCATAGTTAGAACCTTAAAATAATAACTTAATTATTTCCAAATGGATTAAATGAATTGTTTTTTGATAATAGATAATTCCTTGTAGGGTTCTGAGTTACACTCTCGCAAGATTAAGGGCTAAAGTCCAAGTTGATATGATGTTTGTTTTCATTCTGATTGTGTTGTGATGTGATCTTAGAAGGCTGTTGGGATATGTGGGGGTAGGGAGGCCTATTGGTAGTGGTAGTAGTTGATTCCTAGAGAGGTGATATGCATTGGTTTATACATGTGGTTGTAGAGGAGGACACTGTGTATGATTCAACTGATTGGATGTGAATGTTTGGATGCTTGCTGATTCTTGTTGATTGTATAACTTCTTTACTTCTTCTAATGCTCAAGGTAGGTGGTTTTATTACCCTACTTACAAAAAAGGGAGAATATGCACTGGGTATGACATGTGCTTTCTATGTTTAGCTTCCCATGGGATTATGGTTCTACGATCTTATTACATGTGGAAAATACTCGACGGGAAGTTCACCAACTCACCGTGTTGAGCCCCATGTGTTTAGTAGATTAGAATTCTTCTCTAGAATTCTTGGGAATATGGGAATGTTATGTTGTCAATAAATGATTGAATAAATGATGTTAACCCATAGGGTTGTCGCTTGCTGGGATGTAAGGCTGAGGTTGGAATTTTCTTAAAGGAATAGTGGACTTTGGGTGTGAAGCTAATGAAAAATAATGTGGAAATTATTAATGGTCAATTAATGATTATTGAAATTAATTAATGTAAACTGAAACAAAAAAAAAGAATTATGTAATGTAATAATTCTCTTTAAATGGTTGTGTTTTATTTTGATACCTAGTCATAGAAGTGGTAGTTGAGAGTCTGAGAGACGTTAGTTGTAGTTTAGTCTAATACTAGGTCATTCCTACAGTGTGGTTGTTAGATATATTATATTTTGTACATTTTGTTTTTCTATACACTAGTCCACCCCTCCGTAATGGGAACTGACACCCCATGGATTCTGATCCCTGGGGGTGTTTTCCTTATCATTTTGGTGGGAGGATGGATGGATGACTACCCCTTTTTGCCTCATTCTCTTCTCTTAGTAGTTACTTGTGTCGGTTGGCACAATGGTTAGTTTTCTCCATAAATATGTGTAGAGGTTTGTAATCGATTTTTTTATTCAAACACGTATATTTTGGATATAGTTCCTTATAGACTAATATAGGTGTCATTTTTATAGGCTGTAATGGATTGTGGATCCTTACTCTGTGTATGGGCTATAATAGCTTGAGGTATAATTCCCGACGTATGATACACATTATGCAATATGTGGTGTCTCCCTAAAACTACCTAGTAACTTTGATTTCATGGATGTGGTGGTTTTGTTGCATGAGATGCCTGCTGTGGTGCATAGCCCAGGTGTCTGCGGGCAAGAATTTTTGGAGAGAGATGGCTTTGGATGTGTGATGTTGGGAAAAGGCATCAAACCAGTGTGGAGGTAGTACTGGGGTACCCTTGATGTTACTTATTATATTATATACTCTTGTATGTGATATGTAGTGATTGAATCCATGGTGAGGTTTGGAACTTTGTATACTTGTTTAGGTGACGAGTTAGTTTCACTTGTTGTTCACTATGCTTCATCATGCATTCTTTACTTTTTTCACGAGAGGTTCTGGAGAGGATCCAAGTGAGTATACTATTATACTCATCCTAGGTATATGTAAACTATTTTTCTAATAACTTAGAGGAGGTTAGATATCTAGCTGGTTTCTACTAGCTTGGGGTTGTAGGAGCTTTTTGGGCTTGTGGTAGCTACTATTTTTACTTTCCTTTGATACTTGCATTTTTTTAATTTTGTTATAGTAGTTTTGCATCACATTACATATGTGTACTGGGGATTTCTTTTTTATTTTTTTGGAGTTTATTTTGGATAGTGTATGTCTTATCTCTCTCTTTCGCATGTGTTCTTATAGAGAGTAACGCCTCCCATTGGAGTGTTCATTGTAGGCTCGGTTCTAGTCGCCAACCTAGGGACAACTGGAGGCAGGACATGGGGTCATTATCTCTCTTCTCACATTTCCACCCCAAGATGGGTACATATTGTGGGGAGGGGTCATGATAGATTGGTATCAATGGTTTTGATGAGGGAAAGGATAGACTTTATTGTTAGGCATAGGTGAGGTTGCATGGGTTGGTTGGGAAACAATGTTCGTCATGTATAGAAAGTGATGTAAACACTAGAGTACGGCTGATACATAGGTGTTTAGGGCCCCCTGTGATCTGATGCATGGACCTATAAGTTTACAATGTCTAAAAAAATGATGTGATACTAGTTTTAAGGTAGCGAAATAGGAAAGTATCGTGCATCATTAATCCTTGTGCCTGTATTTGAATGGGTAGACCATGGGATAGTTTGACATAAAATTAATAAAAGAAACAAATTAATTTATTAATTTTGAGTCTTCTATATTCCAGGTTTAATAAATATAACTATTTTTTATTTTTTAGGTGTGCCTCCAGGTCTAAATTCTTGTGAGGTTCGCACAGAATATGTTCAGTTGGATATGCAAAAATATTATCATAGGGTAGTGGTTGATGATGAATACACATGGAAGAGGACACTCTGGGAGTTTCAGGACCCTAGTCTGAAGAAGTATGATGGATCAATTTCAGATGCATTCACGAGTTACTTTTTAGAGGAGTTTGAGATAGGCTTCAGTTTGATGAATACTCGTAAAGATCACTAGGTGTCTTTGGTTGTTTTGATGTTGTGTGGAGCAGCGAGGCATTGGTGGTTCTTGTTCCTCTGGGATCTCAAGGAGTCGACGATCTCATGGGAGAAGCTCTGAGACAAGTTTAGAGTCGAGATTCATTCTTTAACCAGAAAGGCATCCAATCAACACGAGCATCTTACCATTCGATAGGGGATCTCCAGTGTGTGAGAGTTTGGAATTTGTTTCAAGGAACATTTGCGATATTCTTTTGACCTATTGCAGGACGAGGAGGCTCGGGCGATCCATTTTGAGGAGGCTTTACATCCAGAGATCCAACGCCAGGTCACCCCATTTTCACTGAAAACATACATGGAGGTTCTTACAAGGGTAGAAGTCATTGAGAGGAAATTGGCGAGAACAAGATCGTCATGAGAGAAGAGTTATCATGATTCCTCACGAAGCTGAAATGTAGTATGGGGTTCTCAGTTTTCTGGGCAGAATAGTTTCAGTTCAGTCAGGGGTAGGTCCCAGCCCTTAGCATATCATTTCTATGGGGGTGGAATCTCTTAGGCCTATGTCAAGATAGAAGGCACTTGTTTTTCTTGTGGAGTGCATGGTCATCAGAAGTGAGAGTGACCGACATTTCAGAGAAGTAATCATGTACCAGGTGTTCTACTCTAGGTTCCTCTATTAAGGCAGTTCCATCTGAGGCTATAGCAGGAGGTTACACCAGCTTTTGATTAGCAAAGCATAGATAGGGCAGGAAGAGGACAACCCTGTGATGCTCCCTATCCTAAGAGAGCAATGTGGGGCCGTGGTGGTGGTTGTCATTAGGTTCAAATAGGTCATGGAGAAGGTCTTGGTCAGCTTCATGCTTTAGAACTTCTTACTCTAGGAGAGATAGACATCATTCGAGGTTCCCTTTTCTTTTTTTATACTTTGGTGTATTCCTTGTTTTATTCAAGAGTGACACACTCCTTCATATCACCTACCCTTTTCTATGATTTGGGACTTGAGGTGGAGAGGCTTCTAGTTCCCTTGGCATTGACTACACCAATTGGAGGTCGAGCTGACTTGTTTGAAGTATGTAGATAATGTGATCTAGTGATGGGGCATCACCACTCTTGGGAGATTTCCTATGTTTACAAGTACAACCATATGATGTCATCCTCGACCTAGATTGGCTATATTTGGTGTAGGATATCATGGATTTCATTAAGTGGAAGGTTGTGTTCTTCGATACGGATAGTGAGAAAGTGGAATATGTTGGTGAGAGACACCCTTGGATGGGTCAGAGGTGTGTTTCATCCTTATCATCCTTGATGGCTGAGATGATTCTGATTTATTATGAGGTTCATCAGTTGGTGTTTCCTAGGGTCATAGAAGAGTACTCTGATGTCCTTTCAGAAGAGGTTTTCGCATTACCCCCTCGACAAGAGATCAAGTTTGGGATCGATCTACAACCAGGTGTGTCTCATATCTCTATTTCTCTATATAGGATGTCCCCTTCTGAGTTATAAAAGCTACGTATACAGCTTGATGGTCTATTACAGTGTGGTTTTGTTCGGCCAAGTATGTCGTAGTGGGGCTCACTGATTTTTTTCGTGAAGATGGTTGATGGAAGTTTGAAGTTGTGTGTCGATTATCATCTCTTAAACAAAGTGAGAGTGAATAATCATGATCCTATTCTATGGATTGATGATTTATTCGATCACCTGAAGGGATCAAGATGGTTCTAAAATATCAAATTGAGGTCATGATATCATCAGATGTATGTTAAAGATGAGGATATCCCGAATACTACTTTCCATTATCTTTATGGGCATTACGAGTTCACTGAATTGCAATTTGGTGTGATGATTACTCTATCTATGTTCATTGTATTGATGAACGTGGTGTTCCATGGGTTCCAAGATAAGTTCATGGTTGTTTTCAATGATGACATCCTTGTGTATTTCATGTCTGTGGGGGATCATGTAGAGAATCTACATGCCATTTTGGGAGTTCTTCATCAACCTCATCTATTTTGGAAGTTGAAGAAGTGTGAGTTTTGGGCTTTAGAAATCATTTTCATGGGGAATGTTGTGTCCCAATAGCGATTAACTGTGGATCCATTGATGATAGAAGTAGTTGTGTCTTGGGTAGTCCCTATGAATGTGGAAGAGGTTAGAAGTTACCGTTGTCTTCCAGGCTACTTCAAGAGGTTCATAGCCGATTTCTAGCTATTTTTAAATCCTCTGAAATAATTGACTAGGAAGTATCAGGAATTCATATAGACTAATTAAGGTTAGGAAGACTTTGAGAATATAAAGAGAAGTTAGTAAGTGATCTAGTTCTTTGTCTTCTAGTAGAGGGAGTTCAGTTTGATGTTTTAGGTGATGCTTTGCATCTGAGGTTAAGATATGTTTTTATGTTGTAGAGATTGGTTGTATCTTATGGGTATTAGCAGTTGCATACCCATGAATGTAACAATTCCACACATTATCTTGAGTTGTTAGTTGTGGTGTTTTCTTTGATGTTTTGGATAGATTACTTCATCGGCGAGTGCTTTGTGGTTTTCAATGATCATAAGAGTCTGAGGTATGTTTTCCCCCAACATGACATGAACTTACGATATCATAGGTGGATGGATTTCTTATAGGAATAAGACATTGAAATATCAAATACTATTGGAAAGGGTAATGTTGTAGCTGATATACTGAGTAGGAAGTCACATAGTGATACAGTATGTGAATCTGGTGATTCCTGGAGAGATATGGAAGAACTTTTAGCATTACATATCATTATGGGAGAAGTTGCGGGAATAGGTTATATTTTCTAGATAACAGTGTAGTCATATCTGGTGTAGTGGGTGGAAGAGTCCCAATTGGGGGATCTTCAGGTTGAGGTCTAATGAGACAGAGTTGTTTCTGGTGAGGCCCTTGATGGTTGGTCTGAGGATAAACAACACCAAGTGTTGTATCACAAGAGGCTATTTGTTCCTTTGGTGATGTGCATGATGGTTCCCAAAGACATCCATAGTTATCATTTAGTGGTTCATCCTAGCCTGAAAAATATGTATCGAGCCTTGATGACTCAGTTTTGGTGACCGGGGTTGAAGCGTATCATTGTGGATTTTGTGTCTCAATGTTTGGTCTTCCAGAAGGTGATGGTCGTGTACCGCGTCCTCGGTGGTTTGATCCATCCATTAGATGTCCCCGAGTGGAATTGGGATGACATCTAAATGGATTTCTTCATTGGATACCCATGACTCAAGGAGTCTGTGATGGTATATGTGTAGTGGAAGACCATCTCACAAAATCGGGTCACTTCATAGCGATCAAGGAGTTGAGCCCGGTGAGTTCCTTAGCACAGAGGTATGTAGATGAGGAGGTGTAGTTTCATGGAGTTATGAGGCCCATTTTCATATAACATGATACATGGTTTACCTCACAAGTCAATAGAGGATTGCAGCATGCTTTTGGGACCCAGCTACTCTATATCACTGCCTTCCACCACCAGACAGAGGGGCAGACAGAGCGGACTATCCAGACAATGGAGGGAATGCTATGGGAACGTGTTCTAGATTTTTGGGGATCATAAGTATGACACTTACCTGTGGTAAATTGTTTCTACAAAAAAACTACAACTATACCATTATCATGGATCCATTAGACACTTTGTATAGAAGTTTATGTCATTCACATGTGTGTTCGTAAGAGATTGGTGAGGTAGGTGTTCTTTGGTCGGAGGTGGTGCATAGCACCACAAAGAAATTTCAGCATGTTTGTGAGAGGATGAAGACAGCACAGGATGAGATGAATTCATATTTTAATCATAGGAGGAGGATTTCGATTTCAAGGTCTGAGACCATGTTTCCTTAAATTTTTCCCCTTGTCATGGGAAGTGATGTTTTGGTCGCGAGAGTAATCTTTCTCCCTGGTGTGTTGGTCCTTTCAAGTTTTTGGATCGTGTTGGAGCCATGGAATATTAGATAGTACTTCCCCCAAAGATGATTTAGATACATGATGTTTTACATGTATCACAGCTCCATCATTATCTTCATGAAAAATCTCAAGTCATCGATTGGAGAGAGACCAAAGTTGATGATGATGCGACCTTCAAGGAGTGGCCAGTAAGGATCAAATACCACTAGGAAAAGGTTTTGTGTTGGAATTCTATTCCCATGGTTCGTTTATTGTGGAGACACAGTAGTGTTGAGGAGAGTACATGGGAGTGGGAGTCTCGGATGCATGTCTAATACCCAGAGCTATTTTAAGTCATTGTGTTAAGTTTTTATTTGATGATTCAATTTCTATACCATTGATGTGATGTTATAATTGACTTGTTTGGATATGGAATGTGTGATCCCTTGTTCTCTGGATGTTTGTGATGTGTCTAAATATGTGGGGAAGGGGGGGACCTCGCTCTTAATCATGATGCATTAATTTGGATGCAATGAAACCCTTGTGGGCGAGTCAGTACCACCCAATGTGGATAATATCCTAACATGTAGGAAGGAACTCCCTGACCCATGTGTTAGGAAAGTGTGATATTTGGGGTTTGTGTAGCTGTTTAAATGTGATAACTCTTTGGGGGAGTGCTCTTAGATGTTGAGGTTTTGTTCCAGCTTTCGAACAACTCAGGGTGGTTTTCCCCTGAGAGGTATCTTTCGGGGTGGTTGTTCAGACCCCTCTTTTCATATGGGTAGGTTTTGAATTCATGGGGACAATAATGTTTTGAGAGGTATCTAATTTAATTGACCAAACCTCTCTGTTATATTACTTTTCAAAAATCTGGTGGTAGAGGTCATCTAGGAGGTCTAGGTGAATTATTTCCAACACTTTACCAAGTTTCTAGTTCATGAACAATGTTTACAAAAAAATTGGTTATTTCCAACTACAGCCTTTCCAAAAAAAAAGCCTTCCAATAGCAGCCTTCCAATAATTTCCTTTTTCCTTTTCCAAATTTATACTTCATGAATAGTGTTTCAAGAACAATAGGCTATTTCCAACACTAGCCTTTCCAACAACAGCCTTCCAACATCAACCTTTTTCCTCTTCCATGTTTCTAGTTCATGAACAAAGTTTCCAGAATAGTATGATATTTCTAATAGCATCATTTTCAACAGAAGCCTTCCAACAGAAGCCTTCCAATAATATCCCTTTTCTTTTTCCATATTTCTATTTCATTAATAGTGTTTCCATAACAGTACACTATTTCCAACAGAATCCTTCCAAAAACCACCTTCCAACAGTAGCCTTTTTCCTTTTCTAAATTTCTAGTTCATGAACATTGTTTTAAGAATAGTAGGCTATTTCCAACAGAATCCTTTCCAATAGTAGCCTTCCAACAACAGTCGTTTTCCTTTTTCCGAATTTCTTGTTCATGAACAATGTTTCCAGCTCCCTATAGTTTCTCCCCTTTGACGTTTCCATTCAGCTAAAATGCATTTAAAGTCTTGTATTAAGGAATCCAGTGCCGATTCAAATTCCATAACTAATATATTAATTTTACTAAGGCTTTTGATGCTTAAACTTGGTCAAACCGAGTGGTTTAATGCAATCAGCTTTTAATGAAAAACTATAATATCTTAAACCTACTCTGTAAATCATCTAAAGCGAAGATATATCTTCCTCTCATGTTTTACCTTCTTGTTCCCTGGTTTAATATGCTCAATACTTTCTTTCTTCCCATAGGAGTGGTGTGATTGAACCTTAATCCTTATATTTTCCCCCTTGATGTTTTTTCCTATTGTATGTTCACCCTTTTTTGGTGAAAGTCGAAAGTGTCAACTCTTCATCGATTGTAGGAATGATATACCTCTGTTCTGGTGTTTTATTCAATCTTTGTCCTCATGTTTCTCCTTTCCATGTTATGGCATGTGATCTCCATGCTTCTAATGGATTTTTCTTTGCTGTCGGATGGTGTGGTTATGTCACGGCATCCTCAGGTGGATACATTTTTCACAAGGGAGGACATCGTAATCCGTTCTGTGGCTCATTCTCGTAAAAATAATATCATGAACCATTTGAGGTATGTGATTACTCATTTCACTATTTTGTTTTGTGAAAATGTTTATTTACCATGTTTTAACCCACTAAAACATAATAAAATTGACATATTAAATCTTTAACCATGATAAATAAATTTATATCGATCATATGTTATTGCCTCTTTTTTCCAAGATAATGTGATATCTATGCATTCTTAGTTCAGATTTTCATTCTTGATAAATATTGGTAATGAACGTAAAGCTAGAATTAATTGATAATTGTTTAGATAAAGATAAGTAGGCATGTAAATGAATGTTCTTGTTGTTGTTGTAATTTTATATTAATCAAATTGATAAAGTAAGAATGTTTAATCAATTTGTGATAGCTTACTGTTATGGTTTCCTACAATTGGAACCTTCAAATAATAATACAGTTTTTTCTAGATGAATGAAATGACTGGTCTTTAGATAATAGATAATTCCTTATAGGGTTATGAGTTACACTTTTTCTAGTATAAGGGATAAGAGACTAGTTGATATGATGTTTTTTTTACAGCTGCTTGTGTTGTAATGTGAGCCTAGAAGGATATTGTGATATATGGGGGTATAGACTCCAATTATTTGTGGTAGCAGTTGACACTTAGACTGGAGAGATGTACCTGTTTTTTCATGTGGGTGTTGGGTATGACACTGTTTATGATGAAATGGGTTGGATGCTAATTTTTGGATTCTTGCTAATCCTTTTGGGTTGTTTATCTTATTTACATTTCCCACGGCTCAAGGAAACTGGTTTTCTTAACCTCCTTCTAAAAGGGTTGAAGATGTGTGGGGTATGCCATGTGCTTTATGTGTTTAGCATCCCAAGGGAGGATGGGTTTGCGCTCTTTCTATAAGTGGAAAATACTCGATGGGTAGTTCATCTACTCACCATGTTGAGCCCATTCTGTTTAGAATCTTAGAATATTTTTATAGAATTATTGAGAATATAGGAATGTAATGTTGTTAACAAATGAATGAATAAATGATATTAACCCATGGGGTTTGAGCTTCCTAGGATGCAACGCTGTGGTTGATTTTTTTTTAATGGAGCTGTGGACTTTGGGTGTGACACTCATGAATTATAATGGGGAAATAGTTAATGGTTAATCAATGTTTAAATAATCAATTAATTTAAAGTGTAAATGAAAAAAAGGGAATTATGTAATGTAATAATTCTCTTTAAATGGTTTTGTGCTTATCGGATACCTAGTAATAAAAGTGGAAGTCGAGAGTCCGAGAGACGTTATCTGTAGGTGAGACTAAGAGTAGGTCATTCCCATAGTGTGGTTGAGAGTTATAGTATATTCTGTACTTTTTTGCTTCTTTACGATACTCTACCATGTCAGTTAGGGCAACAGAAACCCTGAGGATTTGGATCCCTAGGTGGAGTTTTCCCGAACATTTTGGTGGGAGGATGGATGATTGAATACCCCCTTTGGCTCTGCTCTCTTCTCTTGGTAGTTACTTGTGATGGAACAACAACGGTTATTTTTTCCTATATATGTGTGTAAAGGATTGTAATGGCCTGTGGTTATTCACACACATATATTCTAGATATAGTTTTCTTTGGACTACTATAGGTGTAAAGTTTATAGTTTTTAATGTCTTCAGGATCCTTACTTGGTGTATGGGATGTAATGGATTATGGTATAATGCCTGACGTATGATACATGTTATGTGAGCTGTAGTGGCTCCCGGAAACTACCTACTTACTTTCCTAGCATAGAAGTGTTGGTTTAGTGCACGAGAAGCATATTGTGGTGCTTCTCCTGGTGTCTATGGGAAATCCTTTTCAGATAGAGATGTCTTAGGATGTGTGATGTTGGGGAAAAGTGGAAAACTAGTGGGGACGTAGTAGCGGGGTACCCTTGATATTCTTTATTATATTATATACTCATGTATGTGATACATGGTGAGAGTATACATGGTGAGGATATAAACATAGTATACTTATTTAGGTGACGAGTTTGTTTCACTTTTTGTTCCCTGTGATTTAGCATGATTTCTTTACTTTTACATGAGAGGCTCCGGGGAGAATTCTAATGAGTATAATCTTATACTCACCCTATGTATATAAAAACTGTTTTTCAGGTCACTTGGATTTGGTTAGAGATCCAGCTAGTTTCTACAAGCTTGGGCTTGAAGGAGCTGTTCAGGCTTCTAGCTAATGCTATTCGGGCTTGAAGAAGCTATTCGGGCTTGGTATTTCTTTTACGATAAGCTTCCGACCTATTACCATATGAGGAGGATAGGTAGAGGCATTTTAAGGAGGCTTTGTCTCCAGAGATCCAGTGCTAGGTCACCCCGTTTATGCTGAAGACATATCTTGAGATGCGGGTGAGGGAAGAGGTCATTGAGAGGATAATGGATAGAGTTGGATCATCACGAGAGGAGAGTCATCTTGATTCCTCATGAAGTAGAGTTGTGGTTTTGGGTTCTTGGTTTTTAGGGAATAAGAGTTTTCGTTCAGCCGAGGGTAGGTCCCATCACTCAGTATCTCGTTTCTCTAGGGGTGGAGTCTCTTATGACTATGCCAAGGGATCATGCACTTGTTTTTATTGTGGAGGGAGAGGTCATCAGTAGTGAGATTTCCCTACCTTTCAGAATAGTCATCATGCACCAGATGTTCCACTCCAAGTTACTCTGTTGAGGAAGTTCCAACCGAGGCAGCAACAACATTTTACACTAGCTTTGGATTAGCAGAGGTTGGATGGTGCAGGAAGATGAGAGCCCTATGATGCTCCTCGTCCTTAGAGAGAAGAGTGAGGCCATGGTGGTGGTCTTCATCAGGGTCAGAGAGGTCATGGAGGAGGTCTTGGTTAGCTTCATTATTTAGCATTCCCTACATCAGGCGAGCCAGATGTATTTCCATGTACCCTTGGCTTGTTTTCTACTTTGGGAAATTCCTTGTTTGATTTAGGAGTGACACACTCTTTCATATTACCTATCCTTTTCCATGCTTTTGGACATGAGGTATAGAGGCTTCTAGTGCCCTTGGCGTTGACTACACAATTTGTAGGTCAAGTTTACTTGTTTGAAGTATGTAGAGATTTTGTGCTAGTGCTGGTGTAGCACTACTCTTGGGGAGGATTCCAATGTTTACAGATACAACAATATGATGTAATCCATGGCATGGATTGGTTGTATTCAGTGCAGGAAATCATGGAATTATTCGAGAGGTAGGTTGTGTTCTTTTATGTGGATGGAGATCCAGTTGTGTTTGTTGGTGAGGAAGACCCTCGGATTGGTTATAGGAATGTTCCATCCTTATCACCCTTGATGGGTGAGTTTATGATTAGTTCTTCAAAGGTTCATTAGTTGTCATTTCCTAGGGTCATGGAAGAGTACCGTGATGACTTTCTGAAAGAGGTTGTAGCATTACCCCCCGATGACGGATCAATTTTTGGATCGAGCTACACTAAGAGTGTATCCTATCTATATTTATCTATATAGGATGGACCTTTCTATGTTACGAGATCTATGTATTCAACTTTATGGTCTATTACAGTGCGGTTTTGTTCAGCCATGTGTGTCACCGTGGGGTCCACCACTTTTGTTCATGAAGAAGGATGACGACTGTATGCGGTTTTGTATCAATTATCATCACTTAACCATGGTTATAGTGAATAATCACAACCCTCTTCCATGGATTGATGATATATTCGATCAACTAAAGGGTTCACGTTGGTTCTAAAATATCTAATTTTGTTTAGGATATCATCATATGTGTGTGAAGGATGATTATATCCTAAAGACTACTTTCTGTTGTCGTCATGGGCATTACGAGTCTGTTGTAATGTCGTTCGGTGTGAGGAATGCTCCATCAGTGTTCATAGGATTAATGAAAGTGGTGTTCCATGAGTTCATGGATAAGTTCTTGGTGGTTTTCTTTGACACAATACTTGTCTAATCCACTTCTGAGGATGAGCACACTGAGCATCTACACGCTGTTTTGGGATTTCTTTTTCAACATCAGCTATTTGGGATGTTTTTCAAAGTATGATTTTTGGCCTTGAGAAGTCTGTTTCTTGGGGGATGTTGTGTCCCAGTAGGAATTAGTTGTGGATCCATCAATGATAGAATCAATTTTGTCTTGGTAATCACCCAAGACAGTGGAAGAGCGGTGAAGCTTCCACTGTCTCGCAGGATACTATAGGAGGTTTGTAGCCAATTTATCTCGGTTTGAGACTCCTTTGACATCATTGACGAGGAAGGATTGGGCGTTCAGGTGGAATGATCAATTTCAATAATCTTTAATGTATTTAAAGAAGAAGTTAGTATGTGCTCCACTTATTTGTCTTCTAGTAGAGGGAGTTCATTTTGATGTTTTCTTCGATGCTTCACATCTGGGGTTAGGCTATGTTCTGATGAAGTAGAGATTATTTTTTTTATGGGTATCGGTAGTTTCATCCCCATGAACATAACTATTCCACCCATGATGTTGAGTTTTATTCCCTAGTGGTTTCTCATAAGTTGTGGAGGCATTACCTCATTTTTCAGTGCCTTGTGGTTTTCACTTATCATAAGTGTCTAAGGTATGTTTCTCCCATCATGAATTGAACATATGGAAGCATTAGTGGATGTAGTTATTACTGGAATAAAAAATTGAAATATCTTATACCCCTAGAAATGGGAATATTATAGCAGTTGTGCTGATCTAGAAGTCACGTAGTGATGCAGCGCTTGAATCTGGGAATTCCAGGAGAGTTATGGAAAAAAATTTAGCATTACATATCGATATTGGAGAAGTTGAGGGAAGAGGTTGTATTTTCTAGATGAAGGGTTAGTCATCTCTGGTGCATCGGGTGGAAGAGTCCTAATTGGGTGATCTTGATGTAGAGGTTATGAGAGACTAAGTTGTTTTTCGTGAGGCCCCTGATGGTTGGTATGAGGATGAACAACACCACGTGTTGTATCATGGAAGCCTATTTTTTCCTTTGGAGATAGGTGGGATGGTTCTTAAAGAGTTCCATAGTTCACCTTTAGTGGTTCATCCTAGTATGAAAATGATATACTAAGCTTTTAGGAGTTAGTTAGGGTGTCCAAGGTTGAAGCTTGTAGTTGTAGAGTTTGTGTGTAGATGTTTTCTCTGTTAAAAGGTGAAGGCTAAGCACCATGTCCCTAGTGGTTTTCTCGGGCCTGTAGATGTCCCTGAGTGGAAGTGGGATGAAATCTCAATGGATTTAATTATAGGGATACCTAGGACTCAAGGAGGATATGAATTTATTAGGGTAGTAGTCGATTGGATGACGAAATCATCTCATTTCTTGGTGACCAAGGAGTCGGTCCCAATGAGTGCCTTAGCACAGAGGTACGTAGATGAGGTGGTGTTGTTGCATGGTGTTCCAAGGTCCATTGTCTCAGACCAGGATACACAGCTTACCTCATGATCCTGGAGGGGTTTGTAGCATGATTTTAGCACCCATCAATTCCTTAACACTTCCTTCCACCCCCATATGGATGGGAAGACAGATCAGGATATCTAGATATTGGAGGACATGCTACAGGAATGTGTTCTAGAATTTGGGGGATCCTGGGTACGCCACATACCTCTGGTAGAGTTTTCGTACAAAAAAATCTACCACTCTACCATTATCATGGAACTGTTTGAGGTATTGTGTGGAAGGACATTTTGATCACCCATGTGTTGGACAGAGGTTGGTGAGGTAGGTGTTTTGGGGCCGGTGGTGGCGCAGAGAACTACAGAGAAATTTCAGCTTGTGTGTGAGACGATAAAGATAGATCAGCACCAGAAGATGTCATATGTCAATCGTAGGTGGAGACCTTTAGAGTATGAAGTCAGGGAACATGTTTTATTAAAGGTTTCCCCTCATTGTAGGAAGCAATTCTTTGGTCGCGAGTGTGAGCTTTCTACCTAGTCTGTTGGTCCTTTCAAGGTTTTGGCTCTTTTTGGAGTTTGGGCATATCAGATAGCCCTTAACCAGTGGATGATTTGGATACATGATGTTTTCCATGTATCTCATCTCTTTCGTTTTCTTCATGATGACTCAAACATTGTCGATTAGAGTGATATCGATGATGATGATGATGAAACCTTCACGAATTAGCCGGTAGAGATCTAAGACTGGAAGGAGAAGCTGTTGTGTGGGCCTTTTATTCCCTTGGTTCGTGTCTTGTGGCGACATGGTGGTGTTGATGAGAGTACATAGGGGTGGGAGTACTAGATTGGTTTCCATTACCCAAATACGTTTTAAGTTGTTGGGATATGTTTTTCTTTGTTGCTTTCATTTTTGTACCATTTATGTGATTTTATGAATGAATTTTCTGGATATGGAATGTTTTTTACCTCCGTCCCTAGATGTGTGTGATGTGTGATAGTGTCAGGGGAAGGGAGGACCTAACTTCAAATCAGGATGGATTAATTTGGATGCGATTAAACCCATGTGGGCATGTTATTACCCCCCAAAGCAGATAATATCCTAATATGTAGGAAGGAACTCGCTGAACCTTGTGTCTGGATAGTGTTATATTTGGAGTTATTTTACCTGTTTAAATGTGATAACTTTTTGGGGAGTATTCCGGGATATCAATATTTTGTTCCATCTTTTGGACAACTCGGGGTTTCTTTCCCCTAAGAGGTGTCTTACGGGGTGGTTGTTCAGACCCCTCTTTTAATTTGGGTTGGTTTTGAGTTCTTGTAAATGTGAATGTTTTCAGAGGTATCTAAATTAATGGCCTAGAACTCTCGAGTCCATTACTTTTCTAAAATATGGTGTTATAAGTGTTCTAGGAGGTCAAGGTGAGTTATTCCAAATACTTTTCCAAATTTCTAGTTCATGAACAGTGTTTCTTGAATTGTAGGCTATTTCCAGCAGCATCCCTTACAATATTATCCTCTCAATATCACCCTTCAAAAACATCCTTTTTCCTTTTCCAAATTTCTAGTTCATGAACAGTGTTTACAACTCCCTAGATTTCCACCCCTTTTACGTTTCCTTACTTGTAAAATACATTTAAATCCACTTTTAAAGGACTCTAATGTACATTCAATGGTCGCAACTCCTATATTATTTTTTCTAAGGCTTGGGACTCCTTTACTTTTTCAAAAAGTGTGGTTTAATGTGATCCCATTTTAATGGAAAATCCAACATATCTTAACCCTACTCTGTAAAACTTATAAAGGGATGATATAACTTCCTCCCTTGTTTTACATTATAGTTCCCTAGTGCAAGACTCTATAACCTTTATTTCTTCCCATTGGGGAAGTGTAATTGAACCTTAATCCTCAAATCGTTCCCCCCTAGAGGTTTCTTCATGCTGCATGCACACCCCTTTTTTGGTTCAAGTAGAAAGTGTCGATCCTTCATCTATATAAGATATGATCTACCTATGTTATTGTGTTTTATTCATTACTTCTCATCAAATTTATCATTTCCATGATATGGCATGTGATCTCAATGTTTCTAATATATTTTTATTAGATTTCGGATGGTGTGGTCGTGTCGCGAAGTCCTCGGGTGGATACATTTGTTGTAACTCCCCGAACCTAGTTACCCAGAGTCGGTGCATTATTACACAACATTGGAATGATCAAAAGAAAGATCAAGTCTTGAAAGGCTGATCAGTTTAGTATCCTTAGAATAAATAGATACATTCATAAAGTTTACAATAAATCATAAAATAAAAAACAACAACAATATAGTCTCTATAGTCCACACTCTTATCCCCTCATACTGTCCCTGCAGGTCATTCATAAATTACTTCTTCACATTCTGGAAAAAATAAAACATATAAAGGGTTGAGATCAAATGACAAGTAAGGATAACAATACAGTGGAAACTTTCATAGATAAGCATAAACATTTAAGGCAATGTATAACTAAAACAAAAGCCTTTTAAAACTTGAACTTCAGCATAATATGGCAGAAATAAAATGAAATAATTCCATATACTTCTTCACATGAATATTCTACTAGACTAATAATCACATGCAATATCAATAACCACTTTCATAATGATGGAATGCATAATGCCAGGCTATCATGACCACAGAGCCAAGGCCTTGTGCCAAGACTACAAATAAGATTTTGTCAAGGCCTTGTGCCAAGACACTAGTTTGTCTCATGAGACCTATCGATGCATCGAGGAGCTATAGCAGGATCCACCCATCACATATTATGTCCAATACATTCCTCATATGAACAAGTTTAAACAAAACATAAACATTCATATTAAAACTAGCATACGAAATGTCAATACTTTTTCCATAAACCATGAATGGTATAAAAATAACACATCCGTAGTCAAAAAAATCAGAAAACCTTCAATACAATATGTATGTTTTTTATCATAATAATTCAACTTCAAATAAGTTTAAAATCCATCAAAGGATGTTGATATAGATGAAATCAAAACTCTTTTTAGAGAAATATCACTTCTGATTTTGAAATCATTTAAGAGTCACATAATTATAAAATAAAACATTTACTTTGAAAATTTTCTTATAAGTTTGTACGGGAAGCTTTGATGATTTTATAATGACGGAAAATAGCTGCACCCGCCATATAAGTTAAAAAAACATTCTTACCTTAATTCTGTAGAAAATGTTAAAAACCACCTTGTTTGGAAAACGACGGAAAGATTCCTTTTATAAACCTCTTATAAAAAGTCAAAAAATGGTATAAATGACTTTAACCCATATTCTTGTAAATATTAAAAATGTTTTGAAATACATTTTTGAGAAACATGGATGTGGATGATAAATAAATCCCAGTAGATTATTACGTATAAACAGCCTCGGATAATGAAGAGATTGTGAAATAAACCCTTTCCTTGTACTTTTCCTTGGTTGGGGGTAGGTTACCCTACTTTATAATGGTGAAATGATTTTTATTAAATTATACAATAATCATATACATTAATATGATATCATATATGATCTTTTATCATTGCTTTGTTAATAATATCTTAATATTATTGTCGTTTCGGGTGTTAACTTACTCATTTTCTTTTATATGTTTTGTTACATAAGCCATGTTTATTATGGATAGGTTGTATCTTATTCATATCCAGAATTATATCAATTCCTTAAACATTATTTTTAAATCATCAAATGATAATTATACTAGAATGGATACGATGGAGAATGAATCTAATCGCGTTCGTGGAGACAATAGTCCGTACGTATGCACGAGCGTCAATATCATTATTTTGATATTAAAATAATATATAATTGGTTAGTATATCTTATATAAAGAATCATTATCATGTTATATTTATTATTTACATGAATTACACGTCATTATTATACCCATCCAAATAATAATTTATTGAATAACAATTACACCACGACGTGGAGACGGTAAGTCGTACGTACGCACGTATGGTGGCATGTCATTCAAAGGATGGATAGAGTACTGAATATGGTTGTACCATATTTATAATAACATCACAATATATATAGGATACTGGAGTTATTATTTTATAATGGGAATAACAAAGAAAGAAGAATTTGAAGAAGAAAGGAACCTTCAAGAGGGTGGTGAAAACATTACCTCTTCTTCGGGTTCTTCCTTTTTATGTGATCAAAAGGGATCCATAGGTTGGTTTATGATCAATATAAGGCCTCTAGGTTGAATTCAGGGAAGTTTAGAGAGTATTTGGGAAGGTTTTGTCTGATAATAAAGGCTTTGAATGTGTGAATTAGTGAGAAGGGGGGTGCTCTTTTATAAGAGGGGAGAGGGGTGCCTTTGGAAAAGATAGAAATATTAATTTATAATAAATTCATATTCGATTTATAATGGCTCAAAAGTGGATTATTTAAATTTCAAGGTGGGTATAGGTCAAAAACCACTCATCCAATAGGATTTAGACAGGTTTAGGTTACTATATTACCTTATCATTAAGTATTAACTCTTAGTTAATTAGTTTCACTTTTACAATGTCTCTTTGTATTTTTATATTATATGGTTAATAAACATACTATATACATTCAAGAGACCCAAAAGTGGTCCATTAATGATACACCTATCATGATATAAGTCTCTTGTCCGGACCTTATTTTTTTAGGAATCTAATATCAATTAATAATATAATATTTGTTTTAAAAACTCTTTTATGTCAATTTTGACAATATTCAATAATTGATTTTTGTAAAAATAATAACTGAATGATTACTTCAAAAAAAGATAATTAAATCAATCCTAACATGTCATATTAACCACGAAAATTATTGGTATTTATAAAAAGTCTCAAATTACATTTATTTTGGTATTTATAATATCAATTATTTTAATTTTTCATTAATTAGGTAATTACTGCATCACCATTCTGTCATAAATAAATTAAATTATTTAATATATAAAAATTATAAATAAAATACCATTATATAGGAAATATTTTTAGCTTCTTAATTAATATTTATAGTCGAACTTCCAACATAAAAAACCCTATGTCAAAATTGTTTTTCAAGAAGATATATGCTTATGTCATTTTTGTATTTATTTTAACTTAATTAATATAAAGTATCATTATCACTTACAAGTGTCTCCATGGGGTCCCAAAATCGACCCAAAGATTCCCATGTTCGGACATGTATCAACAAATAAAGCTAAAACCCGTTTTATAGTAATTTATTATTATTATAATATAATTTTTTACCCTTATTTACCGGATTTACTCTTTAACCACAGTAAATAAAATATTTACCGTTGTAATTATTCAAAATGTCTAAAAATAAAATTTACCTATTTACACAATTTGGACATCTTGATTAAAAATATGGAATCCATTTTTCCAAATTCAAAACACATAAGTGGCAGAAATTAATTTAAAATTAATTCCCGTTGTTAAAACAAAAAGCTTGTTTTTAAGAGATAATAACTATCAAAAGATTGGCACTTGTTTATGTTCGGTTTAATTGTGAAATTATGTACAATGACCAACATTGTATATGGTAAAAATATATTTTAAATATATCTTAAAACCACTCAAATTCATAATTTATCACTATTAATTATTTCAATTAAAAAAATTTAAATAAAATTTATTAATGTTCACTATTCATGAAATTATAAATGTTATCCAAAAAGTTCAAAAATTTAGCCTTAGGCTAAATTCGATACTCCAAATCCAAAAATTAAGTCCATTTTGAGAGATAAAATTTATAAATTTCAAAAAGTGGGTATTACTATTAATAACGGCTAGTTTGATTGGTCGCGGTGTGTTTGAATCTCGAAGTTGCGTACAACACACACTACTGTATTATTTAAAGGGAAGCGTGCTGTGGAAGCTTGGGGTGTTACATTCTCCCCTCCTTCAAATAATTTCGTCCTCGAATTTTCTAGAATACTACAACATTAAAAGACTCTGGTGGTTCTTCATCATAAGTTCCTTGGGTTCCCACGTTGCATATTCCATCTTATGGTTTCTCCACAAAACCTTTACCAGACGAGTCGTCTGATTTCTTAGTACTTGTTCTCTCCTACCAAGAATGCTGATAGGCTCTTCGCAATAAGACAAATCGAGTTCCAGTTCTAATTCTTCATAGGTGAGTACATGCGTTGGGTCAGGCGTGTATTTCCTCAATAGTGATACGTGGAACACATCGTGAACTTTGTAAAGACTTGGCGGCATTGCCAAACAGTAAGCTACAACCCCAATTCATTCTTGAATTTCAAAAGGTCTTATGTACCTAGGACTCAATTTACCCTTCTTACCGAAATGTATAACTCCCTTCCATGAAGATACCTTCAAGAAAACATGATCTCCTACCCGAAATTCCAAATCCTTCCTTCGGTTATCGGCATAGCTCTTCGGCCTACTTTGAGCTACTTTGATGTGGTTTTGGATTACCTTTACCTTTTCCATTGTTTCCTCCACCAGTTTTGGGCCTACAAGTTTTCGTTCACAAACATCATCCCAACAGGATGGTGTGCGACATCTCTTTCCGTATAACGCTTCATATGGTGCCATCTGAATACTCTAATAGAAGCTATTGTTATAGGAAAATTCTAACAGAGGTAAATATTGATCCCACACACCCTGAAAGTCAAGAGAGCAAGATCTAAACATGTCTTCTAAGGTTTGAATAGTTTGTTCTAATTGTCCCTCAGTTTGAGGGTGGTAGGCAGCGCTCAATTGAAGTTCAGTATCTAGGGATTTCTGAAGACTCTTCCACAATCATGAAGTAAAATGGGAATCACAATCAGAAACAATCGATAGGGGTACTCCATGAAGTCTCAACACTTCATTAATATATAATATTTCTAGATTTTCTACTTGTATATCTTCTCTTATAGCAAGAAAATGTGTTTACTTAGTAAGACGACAAAAAATAACCCATATTGCATTGTTCCTTCTTGGAGTCTTTGGTAGCCCCATGACAAATTCCATCATAATATTGTCCCACTACCACTCATGTATGCGAAGAGGATGCATGACTCCTCCAGGCTGTTGCCTTCCAACTTTCAATTGTTGACAAACCATATATCTCGACACAAAATCAGCAATCTCCCTCTTCATGTTGTCCCACAAAAAATGTTCCTTCAAGTCTCTATACATTTTGGTGCTCCCATGGTGTATAGAGAAATTGGAACTATGAGCATCGCCCAACAATTCCCTTTTTAGATCAGGTATATTGGGAACACAAAGACTCTTCCCAAATTTCAAAATTCCATCTTCATACCCAAAGTCATTCAATCTCCCATCATTCACAGCTTTAATATTCTTTTTAAATTTTTCATCATCGGTCTGAGAACTCTTAATCCTTTCTAGTAAAGATAGTTTGGAAACCATTTGAAAAAGCACTGATGTTTCACCTTCCATGGTTATTCCCATGTCCATATTCACTAGATCCATGAAAATTGGATCCCTTTCAATTCTCATTTTGTTCAAAACTCCATGATCTTTTCTGCTCAAAGCATCTTCCACCTTATTTTACTTCCTTGGGAGGTAGTGTATCGTAAAATCATAATCCCTGAGTAATTCAAGCCATCTCCTTTTCCTCATGTTGAGTTATTTTTGTGAAAAAATATACTTCAAACTCTTGTGATCAGTATAAATCTCACATTTTTCACCATAGAGGTAGTGCCTCCATATCTTCAAAGAAAAGGTCATAGCTTCTAACTCGAGATCATGAGTAGGATAGTTTTGCTCATGAAATTTCAACTATCGTGATGCATAGGCAATAACCCTATCATTCATCATAAGGACACAACCAAGTCCTTTCTTCGATGCATCACTATAAATAACGAACCCATCATTCCTCTATGGTAGAGTCAATATAGGAGAATTGACTAATATTCTCTTCAGTTCTTCGAAACATTATTCACACTCTTTTGTCCAAACAAATTTAACCCCCTTACATGTGAGATTTGTTAATGGGTTAGCCAATCGGGAAAAATTCCGGATGAAACGTCGATAATAACCTTCTAAACCAATAAAATTGTGTACCTCAGTTATACTCGTAGGTTCTAGCCATTCTTGGATTGTCTTGGTCTTAGAAGGATCAACATAGATTCTATCTTTAGAGAAAATATGGCCAAGAAAAGAAATCTCCTGAAGCCATAATTCACACTTGCTAAACTTCCCATATAATTCATGTCTTCTCAAAGTCTTTAGGATAATGCACAAGTGATTTTCATGATCTTTGTAGCTTTTGGAGTATACCAAGATATCATTAATAAATACCACCACAAAATCATTGAGATATTCCTTGAAAACTCTATTGATTAGATCCATGAATACAGAGGGTACATTAGTCATCCCAAAAGGCATTATATTAAACTTGTAATGCACGTACCTTGTTCAAAATGCTATCTTCGGAATGTCTTCCTTCTTCACACACAACTGATGGTATCTAGATCGAAGGTCAATCCTTGAAAAGTATTGAGCTACATGTAGTTGGTCAAATAAATCATCAATGTGTGGTAGGGGATACTAGATCTTTATTGTTATAGCATTAATATCCTTGTAGTCGATAACTATCCTCATAGATCCATCTTTATTTTTATCAAAAATAATAGGGGCTCCCCATGGAGAAACACTAGGGTGAATAAATACCTTATTACTAAATTCCTCTAGTTATTTATTTAGTTCAACTAATTATACAGTGGCCATTCTCTAAGGGGTCTTCGATATAGGCCTTCATCCAGGAATTAAATCAATGGAAAACTCAACTTCTCATTCTGGAGGATGTCTAGGTAAATCTTCTATAAACACATCTACATATTCTTTCACAATAGGTACAACCTCTATTTGAATATTCCTTTCCTCACCCACAGTCATTTCATTCTCTTCCTCCCTAATAATTGAATTTAGTTGAGCTACTAGGGGTGGATCTAGATAAGAATTAGGTGGCGACGATTCTACTCTAAAGATATGGTTTTCCTTATCATCATCATAAAAAATCATAACCTCCTTTTTCTTACAATAAATCTTCACATCATGGTCCAAAATCCAATCCATACCATGGATTATATCAAACTAAGTCATAGGTATGGCAATGAGATCTGTGGATAAAGAACATTTATGTGCTCTAATAGGGGATGATTCACAAAACATTATTGCAATGATACTTCCCTTAGAAGTTTTAACTGACAACTCCCTTGTTAAATAAAATTGTAAATATCTAATTTTCATAGAAAACTGGGAAGATATGAAACAATGTGATGATCCAGAATCAAATAATGCATTTTCTAAACTTGAGGATACCATTAAATTACCTGCCACCACGTCTTTCGGAGCTTCTACCTCAGCAGTAGTGATAACATAAGCTTGGCCTTGATCCCTTGGAATTTTCTGAGGTATGTTCCCCTGATTCTTAGGACATTCATTTGAATATTGTCCCATCTCCCTACAATTGTAGCATTGGACATCGATAGCTTCCTTCTTCCCCTTGCAATCACGAGCTTGGTGGCCTTTTTCACCACACTTGTAATAGACTCCCATTCCTTTTAAGCAAGTACCGGGGTGTTTCTTCTAACATTTACTGTAGGTTGGATATTAAAATTTTCCCTTATTCCCCTTATTTCCATTCTCATATTGATCAGCAGATCTATTCTTCTATTACTTTGATTTAAAGTCATAAGACTTAGAGAATTCATTTTCTGTCTTGATAGCACATGAGACAATGTCTTCATATGACAAGAAGGATTGTGAGACTAATGATCGACGGAGAAATGTTTTTAACCCATTAAAGAAACGATCAATCATACTTCTTGGGTTACATATTTAATCTCCGACATACCTTACTAACCTTGTAAAGTTATTCTCATACTTTGCGACATTCTAATCTCCATTTTTCTCAGACTCAAAAATTTCCTTTCCATATTTGCTTGATGGTCACGAGTAAAGTATTTTTCTAAAAACAGATCTCTGAACTCCCTCCATTCCATATTTGATACTTCATCATCTTCCTTCGTGTTTTGAATCAATGACCACCATTGATTAGTATCTTCAGTGAGGCGGTAGAGTTACATGATAACTTTTTCCCTTTCACTACTCCCCAAAGCCTGAAATATTTTCTCTAGGGAATTTATCCACTGCTCAGCTACTAAGGTATTTGTACTACCATTGAAAATTGGTGGTTGTTGCCTCATGAAGCGATCTAACATTGATCCTCTAGGCTGTGTATCAGGGTGCTCCATACGGGTAAATTTATTATTCATAACCTGAGTGAGTTTCCCCAGTATGGTGATTAGCTGATTAGCACCAACTGCATCACCAACTCCACTATAATTATCTTGAGCAGGAGGAAAATACCTACACGGAGTTCGTGCATTGATATGGTTTTCATTTCTTCCACTAGGAACCATTTCTAAACAATGGCATAAACTTGATCAGTTTAGGAATCAAAAGACACGATTCCAGACTTATAAAACACTTAACATAAATTGAACTATTTATGGATATAATCCATAATCATAAAAATGTTTTCTTTGAGGAATTATATACTAATAAACCCTTCATAATGATTTTTAAATAAAATGAGAGTTATCCTAAGAATATCCCCCAGGAGTGTCGTAACCAAGAGTGCAGCAAGGCCTATTGTCGTGCACCAGTTCCCGTTAGAGTCTAGCTCAAAGTGGTGTTTTCAGGTTTTACCCCTAGGTACATCTGTGCCAGAGCCACCTCTACCTGCTCGTATCCAGATAGGGATGAATTGCTCGGAAAACTCACAAAATATCTACAATACCAAAATTATAGGAAGTTCTTCTATACTAATCCTCAAAGTCCATCTTAAATCTATGTGATCTAATCAGAGTTTCTCTAAATTGAGCTTCCAAGGTTTGTACTAAACTTCCTATGATACCAACTGTAACGCCCCGACCCCAGTTACCCAGAGTCAGTGCATTATTACATAACATTGACATGATCACAAGAAAGATCAAGTCTCAAAAGACCGATTAGTTTAGAAGCCTTGGAATAACTAGATACATTCATAAAGTTTATAATAGATAATAAAATGAGAAACTACAACAATATAGTCACCATATTCAATACTCTTATCCCCTCATACTATCCCTACAGGTCATTCATAAAATACTTCTTGACATCTAGGGAAAAATAAAACATAGAAAGGGGTGATCTCAAATGCCCAGTAAGTATAACAATATAGTAGAAACTTTCATAAATAACCATAAACATTTAAGGGAATGTATAACTAAAACAAAAGCCTTTTAAAACATGAAATTCAGCATAATATTGAATAAATAAAATTAAATAATATCATATACTTATTCACATGGATATTCTACTAGTATAATAATCACATGAAATATCAATAACCACTTTCATAATGATGGAATGAATAATGTCAGACTATCATAACCACATAGCCAAGTCTTCATGCCAAGACTACAAATACGATTTTGTCAAGGCCTTGTGACAAGACACTAGTTTGTCTCATGATACCTACTGATACATCTAGAAGCTATATCGGGCTCCAACCTTCACATATTAAGTCCAATTCATTCCTCATATGAACATGTTTAAACATAACATAAACATTCGTATTAAAACTAGCATAAGAAATGTCAATACTTTCTCCATAAACCATGAATGGTATAAAAATAACACTCCCACATTAAAACAAATCACAAAACCTTCAATACAATATATAAGTTTTGTATGATAATAAATCAACTTCTAATAAGCTTAAAGTCCATCAAAGGATGTTGACATAGATGAAATCAAAACTCTTTTTAGAGAAATACCTCTTCCGATTTTGAAATCATTAAGAGTCACATAATTATAAAATAAAACATTTACTTTGAAAATTTTGTTATAATATTGTAAGGGAAGTTTTGAAGATTTTATAATGGCAGAAAATAGCCACACCAGCCGTATAAGTTAAAAAACCTTCTTACCTTAATTCTGTCGAAAAGGATGAAAAACACCTTGTTTGGAAAACGATAGAAAGATTCCTTTATGAACCTCCTAAAAAAATTCAAACAAGGGTATAAATGACTTTAACCCATATACTTGTAAATAGTAAAAATGTTTTGAAATACATTTTTAAGAAACATGGATGTCGATGATAAAGAAATCCCTGTAGATTATTACGTATAAACAAGCCCGAATAATGATGAGAGTGAGAAATAAACCCTTACCTTGTACTTTTCCTTTGTTGGGGTAGTTTAACCTCCTGTATAATGGTTAAGTAATTGTTATTAAATTATAAAAGAATCATATACATTAATATGATATCATATATGATCATTTAACATTGCTTTGTTAATAATATCTTAATATTGTTTTCCTTTTGGGTATTAACATACTCATTTTCTTTTATATGTTTTGTTGCATAAGACATGTTTGTTATGGATAGGTTGTATCTTATTCATATTCATAATGATATCATGTCCTTAAAAATTATTTTTAAATCATCAAATGATAACTATACTTGAATGGATACGATGGAGAATGAATCTCATTGCGTTCGTGGAGACGGTAGTCCGTACGTACGCACGAACGACAATATCATTCTTTTTATATTAAAATAATATATAATTGGATGGTATATCATTTATAAATAATCATTATCATGTTATATTTATTATTTATATGAATTAAAAATCATTATTATATCCATCCAAATAATAATTTATTGAATAACAGTTACACCACGACGTGGAGACGGTAAGCCGCAACTACGCACTTATGGGGAAATGTCATTAAAAGGATGTATAGAATAGTGAATATGGTTGTAACATATTTATAATTACATCATAGTATATATAAGATGCTGGAGTTATTATTTTATAATGGGAGTAACAAATAATGATGAAGTCGAATAAGAAAGGAACTTGAAAGAGTGTGGTGAAAACAATACCTCTTCTTCAAGTGCTTCCTTTTGATTTGATCAAAAGGGCTCCTTAGGTTGGCTTTATGATTGAACTAAGGCCTTTAGGTTAAAGTGAGGAAAGTTTAGAGAGTATTTGGGCAGGGTTTTGCCGATCAAAAAGGCTTTGAATTTGTCAATTAGTGAGAAGTTGGAGTGCCCTTTTATAAGAGGGGTGAGGGGCACCTTTGGAAAATCTAGAAATATTATTTTATAATAAATTCATATTCGGTTTCTAATGGCTCCAAAGAGAATAATTTAATGGTTAAGGTGGGGATAAGTCTAAAAACACTCATCCAATATGATATAGACCAGTTTGGGTTTCTCTATTAACCTTATCATTAAGTATTAACTCTTAGTTAATTAGTTTCACTTTTACAATGTCTCTTTGTATTTTTATATTATATGGTTAATAAACTTACTATATACATCCAAGAGACACCCAAGTGGACCATTAATGATACACCTATCATTATATAAGTCTCTTGGCCGATCCTTAGATTTTTAAGAATTTAATATCAATTAATAATATAATATTTGTTTTAAAAACTCTTTTATGTCAATTTTGACACAATTCAATAATTGATTTTTTTTAAAATCATAACAGAATTATTACTTAGATAAAAGTTAATTAAATCGATCCTAACATGTCATATTAACCTATAAAATTATTGGTATTTATAAAAAGTCTCAAATTTCATTTCTTTGGGTATTTATAATAACAATTATTCTAATTTTCCATTAATTAGCTAATTACTACATCACCATTGTGTCATAAATAAATTTAATTATTTAATATACAAAAACTATAAATAAAATACCATTATGTAGGAAATATTTTTAGCTTTGTAATTAATATTTATAGTCGAATATAAAACATATAAAACCCTATGAATTTTGTTTTTTCGAAATGATATATGCTTATATCATTTTTGTATTTATTTTAACTTAATTAATATAAAGTGTCATTATCACTTACAAGTGGCTCAATGGGGTCCAAAAATCAACCCAAATATGACCTGGGTTGGACATGTATCAACCAATAAAGTTAGGACACATATTTGTGTAATTAATTATTATTATAATATTATTTTTTACCCTTATTTATCGGATTTACTCTTTAACCATAGTAAGTAAAATATCTACCGAAGTAATTATTCAAAATGTCTAAAAATAAAAGTTACCTATTTACAAAATTCAGACATCCTGATTCCAAATATGGAATCCATTTTTCCAAATTCAAAACACAGAAGTGGCCGAAATTAATTTAAAATTAATTCTTATTGTAAAAACAAAACTCGTGTTTTTAAGAGATAATAACTGTCAAAAGATTGACACTTGTTTATGTACAATTTAATTGTGAAATTAGGTCCAATGACCAACATTGTATTAAATGGTAAAAATATATTATAAATATACTTTAAATACACACAAATTCATAATTTTTCACCATTAATTATTTTGATTAAAAAAGTTGTTTTTAATTAAAATTTTGTGATTTTCACTATTCATCAAAATATAAATGTTATCCAAAAAGTTCCAAAAATTCACCTTAGGTTAAATTCAAAACTCCAAATTCAAAAATGAAGTCCATTTTGAGAGATAAAATTTATAAAATTTCAAAAAGTGGGTATTAGTATTCATAACGGGGAGTTTGATTGGTCGTGGTGTGTTGGAATCTCGAAGTTGCGTACAACACACGCTACTGTATTATTCAATGCGAAGCATACCATGGAAGCTTGGGGTGTTACATTTTTCTTGGTGGAGGAGTTCATAATACATTGTGTGGTAAGTTCTTGTATAAATAATGTCATGAACTATTTGAGGTAGGGAATTCTTTTCTTCTCTATTATTTTATGTTAAAATGTAGAGTTATCTTGTGTTATCCCACCAAATCACAATGGAATTGAAATATTAAATTTTTGAATTAGATAAATAAACTAATATTGATCACATGTTATTTCCACTTGTTTAGCGAGATACTGTGATATATATGCTTTCTTTGTTTAGATTTTCATTCTTCATAGAAATTGGTAATGATCTCAAAGCTGAAAATAATTGATAATTGTTTGGATAAAGATAAAGAGGAATGTAAATGAATATGGTAATTATTGTTGATGTAATTTGATGTTAATCAAATTCTTGCAGTAATCATGTTTAATTAGTTTATGATATCTTACTGTTTAGGATTCTCATAGTTTCAACCTGAAAATAAGAAATTGGTTATTTCCAGATGGATTAAATGATTGGTTGTTTGATAATAGAAAATGCCTCGTAGGGTTCTTAGTTACTCTCTTGCTAGCTTACGGTCTAAGATCCTAGTTGATAAGATGTTTGTTATCCTACTGCTTGTTTTGTGATATGTGGGGGAAGGGAGGCCAATTAGTTGAGGAAGCAGTTTATTCCTAGAGTGAAGATATGTATCAGTTTATGCATGTGGGTGTCAGGGAGGACACCGGGTATGATGAAATGGGTTGGATTTCAATGTTTGGAAGATTTCTAGTTCTTGTTGGTTGTTTATATTATTATCTTTCCACACTCCTCTAGGCAGCTAGTTTTCTTATCCTACATCCAAAAGGGGTGAAGATGCACATGGTATGCCACATTCTTTCCATGTTTAGTTTCCTGAGGGAGGATGGGTCTATGCTATTTCTATAGCTGTAAAATACATGATGGGTTGTTCACCTACTCACCATGTTGTTCCCCTTGTATTTAGTACCATATAATGTTTTTCTAGAATATATGGGAATATGGAAATGTAATTCTGTTAATAAATGATTGAATAAATGATGTCAACCAATGGGTTTAGAGCTTGTTAGGACGCAATGTTGTGGTTGTAAATTTTTAAAGGAATGGTGGACTTTGGGAGTGATTCTAATGAAATGTAATGTGGACATTGTTAATGGTTATTTAATGTTTAAAAAATTAATTAACTTAAAGTGTAACTAATAAAAAAATGAATGAATTAATGTAATAAGGATCTTGAAATGCTTCTGTACTTATATGATACATAGTCTTAGAATTGACATCCAGGAGTCCGAGAGACATTAGATGTAGTTGAATCTAAGACTAGGTCATGCCAATATTGTGGTAGTGTGATAAATTATATTATTTACTTTTTGTGTTTCTATACGCTACTCAATCGAATCAGTTAGGGAAACTAACACCGTGAGGATTCGGAGCCCATGGGGTGTTTTCCCCAACATTCTAGTGGGAGGAAAGATGAATGAGTACCCCCTATGGCCCCACTCTATTCTCTTGGTAGTTACATGTTTTGGGAAGCACACCAGTTATTTTACCCTATATATGTGTGTAGAGGGCTGTAATGGCTTGTGGTTATTCAGACACATATATTCTGGATATAGTTTCATATGAAATACTATATGTGTAACATGTATATGTTGTAATGTATTGAGGATCCTTACTCGGTGTATGGGTTATAATTTCTTGAGGTATGATGTCTGACATATGATACATGTTATGAGGGGTGTGGTGGATCCCGAAAACTACATGGTTACTTTGCTTGCGTGGAAATTGTAGTTTTTTTGCTTGTTGTGTTGCTTCATCTAGGTGTTAGTGAGAAAGCCATTTTGGAGAGAGATGGCATAGGATGTGCGACATTGGGGAAAAGCAACAATGTAGTGGGGAATTAGTAGTAGGGTACCCTTGATATTATTTATTATATTATTTACTCTTGTATGTGTTACTTGGTGAGAGTACCCATGGAGAGGTTGGGAACTTAGTATAAATGTTTAGGTGAAGACTTAGTTTCACTTGTTTCTCATAGTTCATTAGCACTCTTTCATTACTTTTTCACGAGAGGATCCAGGTAGGATCCTACTAAGTGTACTGTGATACTCATCCTATGTATATATAAACTATTTTTCAGGTCACTAGGAGTAGGTTGGAGATCAAGCTGGTTTCTACTAGATTGGGTTTGCCTGAGCTGTTGGGGTTTGTGGTTGCTGCTATTTTTACTTTTCTTTGGCACTAGCAGTTTTCCCCTTTCTAGTGTAGTAGTTTTTCAGGACATTACATATGTGTAATTGGGACTTATTTTTCTCTTCAAGTTAAGATAATTCTAAACATATCTTTTCCATCTATACCCTCTTCTATGTGGTATGTATTTCAGGTTTCCATACATTGTTTTTATTTCCATATTAATCTATCCCTCTACTATTTTATGAGTATTTTTTGAATGGTTTACCCATTTCTTATCTCTTTTTAATTATTTCTAAAACCATGTTTCATATTTTTTATTCTATAGAATTTTCGCCTCAAAATATCTCTTTTTTTCAGAACTTTTACTATGTTATTATATTTTAATTTAAATTAAATTATGTTGGGATATGTCATTCCATATCCAATTTAATAACCATATTATGTATGAATTTTTGGAGACCCATTTTCTATCATCAAAATATTTTATTAAATTTTAAGTGACATTGTTATGCTGCAAACTTTTTGTAATGGATTTCTCAACTTTTCATTTATTTTTAGATTCCTTTATTTTCTTTTTTCACCACATACCCTTATACAAGAGGCATAAATGATCCAGTATCTTACATATTCAGGATTTCATCATGTTTATGGAATATTTAACCTTATAGTTCTTCTCTCATCCTAGTTATTCATCAAATTAAAACATTGGCTGTGATGTGTCGTTTTAGAGACATCACGAACAATGTGATTTCAATTTCATTTACTTGCTTAAAGATTGGTCATGAAACCATTTTTATGGTAAAACTAGATTATAATTTATTTTTTATATCTTATATAAGGTTCTGGAATAATTTTTCACACATTTTATTAATTAATAACAAAAAATGAGTTCATTACAATCGAAGAATCGCCAAAATTACCTAAATGAATATCAATAATGTTTTGACATATGAATCAACATAATATCATAATTCAAAAGGATAAATTGTATAATATAAATTTATACAAATATTTAAATACAATTTCATTCCAATTCCGGAGTTTCACTTCCAATCGACAAGAATATCCATCCTGAACCGATCATGGAAATCATATAATGAACGCACCCAAATCAATGAAAAGAACATAATACTAACAATTAAAGGGTGAAATGATGTAATTAAATGATCATATAACGTGTTATAAAGATGAATATGTTTTTTAAGATATTAATAACACTATTTTAACCATTATATAGGAGGTTTAAATTATTTGATGTAAGAAAGACTTGAGTTAATTGAATTCTTAACCTAATTTCTATATTTTTGGGTTAAAATGATAATTCATTATTTATGTCGTATTAAATTATTTGTGTGATGGGTTTTTTATTATATTATGTTGAATTATATGTGTTTATAGTGTATTTATATATTCCTTCCACATTATTAAGTCTCACTTGAATTATATGATATTTGTATAGGGCTTCATCTAAATCTCCTTTTATCGAGGCATATCTTGTTGTCATGCACATTTATTAACATATAACGTATATATGCAACCCTTTGGAATATTTATTTCATGAATTATTAAATTATGATGATATTTAAAGTTCTTTTTAATTTTATTCCTAAATGATTTTTATTCAAGTATTTCTCATGTTGTAAGAGACTCTTTAACTAAGACATAATTTTAAAAGTTTTAAGGATTTATTATTCCAAATTGTTCTCATTATGTCCATGTTTTAAAAATGGTTTTAAGGATTTATTTTTATGGAAAAATATGTTTTAAAATTTTAATTTTATAATTCCTTTTAAAAGTTTCAAAGTGAAATGGGACACATTGATACAAAAAACTCCTTATGAAATGTTTTATATGGTTTTGTAAATAGATTGAATATTTCAATATCGGGAATTGATTCTTATCATTGATGAGTGAAATGTTAATAATTCCAATCTTTTATGTGGTATGATTATGTAATAGTACATGGAAATTTGACAGGTGGTTTCAAGATAAATCAAATATGAGTGATTTCGTGATAATCTTTGGGTGGGTAAGCCCAGGATAGTTCTCCAATGAATTGGGTAACGTGATGGAGGTAAACGATAAAGTTTCTCCAAATAGATTTAAGGAATATACTGTGATGGGTATTCCAAACACAACCTTGATGGTTACTCCCTATGTATTTCTGAAAGCAACAATTTATGTATGATATAGATGCCCTAAGTTAACTACATGCTTTATTTATTGTCCCTATGTTTTCACAAAGCATGTATATGATACTTTATGGGTAAGAACTATGTCTTCTGAAAATGTTTTTATATGTTTAAAAGTATTTATGGGAAAATAGTTCATATATTTATTTTTATATCCCTTACTGAGCATTTTTTATCATCCAAAATTTTTAAAATGTTATTCACTTGAATCCATAGAAGTTCAAAGGATACTTAAGGTGCTAATGTAGAAGAATATAGTTATTTATTTTAGCTATTAATTTTTGTAAACTCATATTAAATATATGTATGTTGTTGTCTAATTCTTCAGAACCTAGACCAGAAATGGTCCTCTGTTGTATAATGTATTGTGTATTTTTCATTTATCTGGTATAAAAAAATAACATGCCCAACATGTTTTAGTACTGAATCTGGAAGTGTATATTTAGGGCATTACAGTTTGCATCAGAGGAATGGTCTAGGCAACTTTGGATATTAGGTGTTGGAATTTTTGAAATAAATTACTGATAGAATTTACTTTTTAGCATATAGTTAATTATTTATACATAATAAAATAAGTTTTTCATAATTAATGATATGTATCTACATAATTGTAAGTACAATAAACAAATTGAGAGGGTACGATTCATTTAATGGATGGATAATGTAACATCCATATATTTTAAAAGGAAACACTATGTGATTAAATGAACTATTAAATAATATGGGAACTTTATAAAATAACTAATCTTTAAATATAATTTTTCCACTTCTATGATTTGAATTTTTGAGAAATGGTCATCTACTATTGTAATCAGTAAGTTATTTAGAGTCTGAGAGAACCAACTTGATTTTTTTGGTGAATAGTAACATACCCTTTTGAATAGTAACATACCTTTATGAATAAAAATGAATATAAAATTTGCCAAAAAATAGAAACATCACCCATGAACGTATAAATACAATTTAGACATCTTAAAAGTGAAAAGATAATCATAGTATAGATATTGGTATTTTTCATGTCATAAATATTTTAATTATAATTTTATGATTAATTTAATATTTTAAAAGGGAAATTTAATTTCATAAAATGTATTTAAATATAATTACTTTATTTTCTTATGGTTATATGATAATTTTATGGGGCCTTGATTAAATTTACAATATGTTAAAAATGACTTATATTTTTAATGTTTTTTTTGGAATAAAATATGGTTTTATTTAAAAATTAAATTAAAAATATTTAGAATATTATTTTCTAAAAATGGATTTCATTTTATAATTCTACATGTCAAAATATGATTAGGGTGAATTTTTGGGATTTTTGTAAAATAATTGAATTTTTCATGAATAGTAAAAATTGAATTCTGAGTTTTCAGTATGTTTAACGAAATCATAAGGATATAATAATTAATATAAAATGATCGTCTTATTTTTTACAGTAAAATATGATGTGGTGTTTCTTATGTTTCTAATACAATGGTCAAATACCAAGGACAAGCCCATGGTTTTACAAAAAACTTCTAATGAGGCGTCCCTTTAAATTAATAAAACACTCTCTCCCCTTTACTATAAATACACATTCATTCCTTCAATTTCATTCATTAAAAACTCACAATATTCTAATAAATGGTAATTTTAGCTCACTATAAGTCATCCCAAGGTGTCCTTAAGCCCCCAAGGTCCCAAACTTCATGTCTTATAAGTGACTCTACAAGGTATGAGAATTCTCAACATCTCTTTTCCATCCATGTTCTCTTTTATGTCATATGTATTTCAATATTCCATACAATGTTCTTATTTCGATATTATTATTTCCCTACCTTATTTTATGAGTCTTTTATTAGTGGTTAACCCATGTATCCTCTCTTTTTAATTTTTTCTAAAACCATGTTGCATAGCCATTATGCAGCCGAATTTTCATCTCAAAATCTCACTCTGTTTTAGTGACTCTTATTATGTTATTATCATTTAATTTAAATTGTTTGATGTTGGGATATGTCATTAAATTTTCCCTTTGCTTCCCATATTATGTATGAATTATTCGAGGACCATTTTCCCACATCAAAATATTTAATGAAATTTTAAGAAATGCTATTAGCCTACAAAATTTTCGTAAGGTATTTCTCAACTTTTCTTTTTTTTCAAGATTCCCTTATTTTCATTTTCTTTCCTCACATAATCTTCTCCAAGAGGCATGAATGATCTAGTGTCTTAAATATTCTGGATTTAATTATTTTTATGTATCATTCAGAATTATACTTCTTCTTCTCTCCCACTTATTTGACAAATTAAACCATCATCTGTGAGGTGTTGATTTACCAACATCATGGACGATGTGATTTAAATTTATTTTACATCCTTCAAGACTATTCAGGAAACTATTTTTATGGTTTAAAAAGATTATAATTTATGAATTATATTTTACATAAAACTCTGTAATAAATTTTTATACATTTTATTAATTTATAACACAAAATGAGTTCTTTACAATCAAAGAATCTCCAAAATGACCTAAATGAATATCAATAATGTTTTAACTTGTGAATCATCCTCATTTTAGAATTAAAAATGATAAATGGTATAATTGTTTTATATATAAATATTTAAATACTATTCCATTCAAATTCTTAGGTTTAACTTCCAATCTACATGAATATCTATCACGAACCGATCATGGAAAACATGTAAAGAACGCACCCAAATCCATGCAAAAAACAAAATGCTAACAATTAATGGGTGAAATGACACCATGAAATGATCATATAAGGTATTATAAAAATGAATATTTTTCTTTAATATTTTAATAAAAAAATTTAAAAATTCTATAGGAGGTTTAAATGAGTTCTATGTAAGACAAACCTGAGATTAGGGGATTCATAACCTGATTTCAATTCTTTGGGTAAAATTATACTTCATTATTTATGTGGTATTAAAATTGTTTCTATGATAGTTTTTGTTTATATTATGTTGAATTATGTGTATTTATATTCTATTCGTATATTCCATCCACTCTATTAATTCTCACATGAATTATATGATATTTTTAAGGGGCTTCATTTCAATCTTCTTTCATTGAGGAATATCTTGTTGTCATGCACCTTTATTATCCTTTAGTGTGTGTTTACAACCCTTTTACTATATATATCATGAATTATTATATTATCATGATATTTAAATTTCTGTTTAATTTTATTCCTAAATCATTTTTATTCAAGTATTTCTCAAGTGGAAAGAGACTCTTTAACAAAATCATCATTTTAAAAGTATTAATGATTTATTCTTCAAAATCATTCTCATCAATGTCTATCTTTTCAAAATGGTTTTAATAATTTATTTATATGGGAATATATTTTTTAATTTTTTTTGATTTTGAATGAATTTTAAATGCTTCAAAGTGTAATGGGACACTTTGATTCAAAAATATATTTATAAAACTTTCTATATGGTTTTGGAAATGGATTGAATATTTCAATATATTTAATTAATTTCATGTGATTGATCAGTGAAATATTGATAATTTCAATCTTTATGTGGTATGGATATGTAATGGTACTTGTACATTTGATGGGTGGTTTCATGATAAACAAAATATGGGTTGTTCTGTGATAAACCTCGGGTGAGTGAGCCTGTGATAGATCTCCAATGCATTGGGTAACATGACACAGGTAAACGATAAACTTTTTCCTAAGAGATTTAAGGAATATACTGTTATGGGTATTCCAAACATAACCATGAGGTTTAATCCCTATGTAGTTGTGAAAGCAACAATATATGTATGACTTGGAAGCCCTAAGTTACCTACATGTTTTATTTATGGTCTTTATGTTTTCACAAAGTATGTATATGATACATTGTGGGAAAGAAGTATGTATTGTGAAATTTTTGTATATGTTTAAAAATATATATATGCTAATGGTTCCATTCATTATTTTTATATCCCTTACTGAGCAATTTTTCTCATCTAAAAATTTGAAAATATTTTCCACAAGAATCCAAAGATGTTCAAAGGACATTTAAGGTGCTAATGCAGATGAATTCAATTCTTTATATTAGCTACTAATTTTTGTAAACTTTGATTCAATATATGTAAGTTGTCTAATTATCCATAACCCAGTTAGGAAAAGGTCCTCTGTTGTATAATGTACTGTGTATTTTATATTTATCTATTAGAAAACAAAATACACATAATGTTTTAGTACTGAATCTGAATGTGCCTATTCAGGGCATTACAGAACATCAATCAGATGCATGGTCTACCAAAAACTACTGAATATGTGGGCTATAAAATTTTGATTCCTTTTAAATAGTTGTTTCAGGGGTAAAAACCTACTGAATGACATTCAAATTCCATGGAATCTGAGGACAAAAATAATAGAGTGAATTTTGAAATGGTTTAGTATACATAACATGAATCGGAGTGGTCATTTTTCCAAGATGACTGAAAACACAGTTTTAGTGTCATAAAAACCCAAAACATGTGTTTATTGGTCTTATATATATATATAAATAATGGCCTCAGAATGACTTGAAATTATTAGAAAACCATATTATTATTATTTTTGATGTGTTTCTGTAAACATAACATTAGTTGGTTAGGCGGTCTACATAAAACGATAAAATAATCAGTTTAGATTTTTTATAAATGATTTGAAATTATTAAAATATTGTGGAAATAAAATAATTTCAATCTATTGTTCTATGATTTAATTGAAATATTTTATTTCATTTCAATTATTAGTTGAGATATTTTTTTCTAAAATAATTATTTTATTAAATCTTGTCATTTAATTTTACATGGAGATGGATTTGGAGCATAGAAGATGATGATACAAAGATATTTGTGGTTTTAGATATTTTGAAAAAAAAAATCATTTTGAAAATAGTGGTTTTTTAAATGAGGCTGCGAATTTTTTTAAAAAAAATTGAAACCAAAGGGACCGCCATTTGTTGGTCGCTATAGGTAATGCACAGTTGGACTATAAAGACCTCTATTTTAAAATCTCTATATCTTATGTCATGGTGGGTTATAGTGATGGACATTTGGTAACTAATATATCTCAATTTGATATCATCTATAGAAACCTCCTAATGGCAGTCAATATAAATGATCTTGGCCTTATTTATAGATTTTTCAATTTCTTGAACACAATCAACAACAACGACATGCCTTAAGAATTCGTTATTTGGTGGATGATAAGCCATCGCTATTGGGCTTTAGTAATGGTTTTTTTGGTCTCTAAAAACCCCTTTTCTACTAGAAGAATATATACACTCCATTCATCTAAATCCCCTATTCCTTCCGACTTGCTTCTCAAAATGGTCATGCTTGTTTGTGTTGCTTCTTCTGATGGCCTCTAAATGGAATTCACATGATCAGTCTTTATGTGAGGGGATCTTGTGTGATTTATGGAAATTATCTTGATAATATCAATTTTTCATATGATAATATATGCAAAATATTGATGATTCTTGTGGTTGTAAACTTCATGCAATGACTTCAGTGGTTGAATTCGCATGATCATGTTTCAAAATACCATCACATGATGGATTAATGAATGTCGAGTGTGGAAAAAATTTCTACTAGTGTAGAACAAGAACGTATGTTGTGCACAACCTTTCTATAAGAACATTGGGAGTTAAAAAGTTTTGAACAAGAACATCAAGTGCAGAAAACCACATCGTACTGATTGTATATTTTGGAAAGACTACTAGATATAATCAAAGGTACAGAGGATGCCTACTAAAGATAACCATTCACACCACTCCCATGATTATCACGCCACTTTATCTTCCTACCATGTAAACCATTGAAGCTTTCACTAGTTGGAAGGGAAGTGGCATAATAACAAACCATGTCATACATATCCATCTCTGGAATCATTTCTCTATCTATTATCTTTATATAGGTAGAAAGATTCAGTATAAATACATGTGATATGATATTTAATCATAGTCCATGTAGGCTATTCTGATCCATTAGCTGGTATTTCTATAATACCTATGGATAAGCACAATCCAGCTAATAAATTAATTAGTTTACTCATATACAGAAATATATCCATGATTTTAAGAGATGAAATCTAGATACTTCGATGACAATAATGAATCTTGACAGAAAATCATAAGAAAAGAGTCATGAAACCCTTACAATCCATTCCCACATGTTTATCCACTTGTACCATGGAATCCCACCATCGCTTTCGGTGACCATCTAGTCAGAATGTCATAAAATTTACATTTACATTTTCAGGTGTATCAAGGAAATTAAATATCTTATCAATATTTTTCAACCATTGTTCCATCTCTTAGACATCACATGTAACTTTAATGTATGATGGCTTCTTGTGTAATAAATCCATGATCAATACCTTTCCCCTCTAGCTCCAGGATATACCTAAACATATTTATTCTATAGGATTATTACATATTGGGCTATGATACGATAATCCTACATGATATCCTGGATAAGATTCTCATATAGAGGTAGAATCACTTGATAATCATCTATTGTACCCTCCTAAGGAACTCGTGGAAGAAATCTCATAGGCATACAATTGTACAATAAAATAGAAGAAGTGATCAGTATAAAAAGATAATATCATTTATAACACAAAAACCTTAATCCAAAAAAACTAATATTAAGAGAAAAACTCAACATTAGAGACACACATCCCAACATCCCAAGGTATCTTGTGTCTCGTTATGGATATACCTGGCCAAGAACTCACTAAAAACCACCTATCAATTTATAATAGTTATATCTCTAGTCTATTAAATATTCCAAGATATGTGATCTTGAGATCTAATAGGCCAATGATATCAAACTATGAAAAACTAACCTGGATACTCTAAAAAACTGATACTTGGCCCGACGAATCACATACTTGAAGGGAGTTCTTGATCCTCATGTGACGTCGGCAAGCACCTAGGAATTAAACAACAAGTAAAGTGAATGATTTCATCCAACCTAAAATAAATGAAATGACTTAAATATACCTACTAGTAAGAAACATCTGTTGAGAAAATAATAAATATATATATTTAGTAACTAAAAGAAAACAATATAAGTGATACAACCCAAAAGTACCTAAATAGTCTCCAAGGTAAATGTCCAATATCAAAGGAAAATTAAAACCTAAATGGCCACTCCATGTGATAGCATGGAAAAAATACCACCATCTAACCACTGATAACCCATAAATAGATGATATAAACATTACCCGGTCACTGTGGTGCCTTTCATATACCTCCTTTGAAAGACATAAGAAGTTCCACACACTATCCAAGGGGTGTGCATGCTATAAGATAAATAGTCTCAACAGGATCCCACTGGGGTGTTCTATAAAAATTCTTTATATAAATATTTGAACATACTCAACTTCATGAAAATAAGAAATGATTAATTGTTCAACAATTTATATATCAAAATCTTGGTTAATAAATCCCCCTTTTCTATATTTCTAAATAATCATGGTAAAATAGTTTCAAAGAATATCATATACATAAAAATAGTAAAATCATGTATCACATACCATATCAAATCCAATAAAAAAAATAATAGGTAAATCATGCTTGAGGTCACTACAGGTAAGTCTAGCTTGGACACTCTACCAAGACAAAAACAATCACTCACATTTAGTCTATATACATACGCATAGAATCTAAAGAGAATTAGAGGAACACAAAAAGTGAAACCTCTAATAGGTCTAAGAAGTTCCAAAAACAATAATCCTATAGAGAATACAGACACCCCATGAGTGAACCCAACGATAGTAATAACAGGCGAGGCCAATTACCACGCATTCCAACTAAGTATCCAAGGCTTCCCATGTGCTAATGTTTCTAACCCATTTAATAAAAAACCATACACTGAAAAGCATTTGATAAATTCTTTTCATAATGCAATGAAAATACCTTTTCCTTTTACAAAAACAATGGTAAAACCATCTTTTCACAAATACGAGTTTCTAGACACACAAATCAGTCATTCTAATTCATTTATAAAACCATTTATAAACCATAGGAACACAACTAATCATACATATACTAGATATGAAACCACATACATCAAACCCAGGTCACGGATGACAGTGATAACATCTACCAACATATAAAAATATAAATAAAAAAATAGAGGCCCTAGAATCAGCGAATACATCACATAGTCAATTAAACAAGAAATGTTGCCAGCATAGAATATAAAGCATTTCCTACAATAGGGAACTCACACACCGCACCACAAACAACAAAAAGGTCAACCTATATGGGAAGATCAAACAACACATTAGGAAAGGAAAAATAAAAATTATCATCACAAGGAAAATAGATCTTAAGATGTAGTGAAACAGTACTGTTATGACCAATAGCAATAAAAAAGTAGAAATACCAAATATGGGGAGAGATGAAACAAAACCATAATGATGATCAGTTTCCAAATGAAATCCCGAAGTTGAAAGTATCCAAAAGAAATTTCTAGTATATATCCTAGGTTTTGAGAGAGAATCCTTCATATTGAATGAAAATAAAATCATGCAGGCAGTGTTGCTAAAACCACCGAACCCGATCCTTACAAGATGTAGAACCCTTTCACAAGGTGAATTTCATGATTTTTACGATATGTTGACAAATGCATCGACTTGGGTTAATTTAAAACTAATGGAACCTCTTCAGGACATGAATCCGTTTTAGGACATGTAAAAATTTCCTGACTTTGACTAGTTCACAACATCATCTCAGAAATATATTCACATCGTGTAACCCATTCATGATGTGAAATCATTCATTAGGTAGATTCTACAGAAACACTCCAAAAAGGTCTCTTGGGTCAACCTATACCAAAAAGGATATCCCCTTAAGAGATTTTTCATAGTCATACCCAGACTCCATTAATTGCAACAAAAATAAAACCCTAAAATTTTGAAGTTTTCTCTATAAAACTCTCTTCATCCTCATAAATCCCAAAGCGGACTTATATTTAGAGGGAAAATAAGAATAGATATGAAAGATACTTGAAAGATGGTAACAATATGTTACGGTATTTTTTGTATTATCATAATCTAATGACTTATTTCTATTACATATATGATTTAAATGTGTAAGAATGTTAGTTATAGAATCTTTTTGATGCATACATAAATCCTTCAAAATCATGGTGATATATATAAAGAAATGTTTCCTTTACTTAGTTTTTACCCACATGTGTAACTTCACGAAATTTCCATATTTCATGAGTACCTTTAAAAATTAAAAATATATCAAATTCATTATCATTTAATCCATATTTTAAAATATTTAGGGATTTTCCATCAATATCAAAATCCACAATGTCATTGGGAGTCCATTTGTCAGCAGAATCTTTGGTGGGAGTATATCCATGAATAACTGATTTACTATCTAGATATCAAATGAATTTAAGAAATTTAGACATTCTAATTTCAAAATAACCATAATCACTCTATTAATATATGGGGATATTATTATATAATTTTTTTCTAGAGTACCTAGAAAATTTGAGGTACAGTCCATTGTTAATTGATTTTCCCTAAAAAAATTAATATTTAAAAATCAATGTAGGAATAAATACCAATTGTTGTTCAGTGAAAATATGGAAAGAGGGGTTGAATTTCCATTTAAAACATTTGTAAAATCAAAAACTAAACTAGGTATAATAAAAAAAATTATATAAATAAACTAAAATTAAATGTGTAATTGTTTAAAAAATTATAAAATAAAAGGGATGGCCAAACACTTTTATAAATGAATAAATATAAAACCATATATGGGTCCATTTGTCTACTCCTCTCAATATATTTGAGAGTTTTTGGATTATACCCATGGGTTTAGTGGTATCCAATAAACCCATTATAATGGTAATACCCTTAATTTTTTAAGGTTGTAGACAAAACATTATATCCCAATATTTTTGATGCTTGTAGAATGAAATCCATTTATAACACATGGGTTTTTTGGTTTTACTATGAATCACAATCACCTAAAGTTTTAGTTCTTGTATCAAGAAACCTTATTTGCACATAATTTTATGGTTTTGTGAACCAAACCCCTCAGACTTAAATGGTAGTGAGCACCAAATCTCACTCACATAAGTATGTGAGCACCAAACCCCCTCATTCTCAATTTGAGTGAGCACCCAATAATTTAAAAATGAACATATTTTCTACATTTATGAACGTTGAATATCACATTCAATCCTCCCGAAAGAATACAATAAGTAGAGATTATAGGAAGAGATCAAATAATATATTATAGATATTTAAAATGATCTTCAAGGAAACCATAGCATTCCATGAACCCAAGTGGGTGTATGTATCACCTCTAATGGACTTAAGACTATTTCAGAACCAACGATGGTTGGAATGAGCCATTCAGATTCAAATTATTGTGTCATGGTCCAGTAAAAATGGTTATTTGTTTTCCCTATTGGGAAACCACTAGATTGTTAATGGGTGTCACTAACATTCCCAAGGTACTTGGATAGATCCAAAATTATACCTATCTCCAAACATGAATCTCGTTTGGTCCACTAGTTAGCTGCTAGTACCATAATTAGTTTCTCTACATCCCTTCTGATCCCTAAATTTGGTCCAAAAACTCCCTTGAAGAATTTTTAAAATAAAAAACACTAAAATATATAAAATAAAATGTTTAGACACACATATATGTGTTTTTTATCATTAAAACCACTTGAGGGAATGAGTTAAAACACTAAAGAACTCATTCAAATCTTTATGAAGAAACCTATCAAGGTGTGGGTCAATCTATATCTTATTTTATGTTCCATCACTTCTATTATGATAATCATATTGATTCCCAATTATTAATGACGAATTTTGTTTTTGAGAATTCATTTAATATACATATAATTCCCAAATAATGAGAGACCATCATTGTATCTCATTAATCACATCCAGGAACTTTTAAGTACACCCGTTATGCTACCAAAATAATCCCTTGACTTTCTATGCCATAATTTTGGGTTATGAATACCCAATACCTTTTAAAATCAAGGGTATTAACCTATATGGAACGATAATTTATTTAATTAAAAATATATTATATAAACCAAGAATTACATTAACATGGTATTAAAATGTGAAAATATATCATTATATTAAATAAATAATAAGGAACACCTAAATCTATACAATAAGTAGGGTGTTCCCTAAAAATGATCAAATGAATTGTACAATGCTTTCATATCATGAGATAAAATATATGGTATAAGAGATGTTAACATAAGATCTATAATATATGATGTCTTTATGGTTATCCTAAAAATATTCTTATGATGTCACTTTTTTATTTTGTTGCAACTTTCTAATTATTCCATAATTTTATGATGTTATTTTCTCATTCCTTTATTACATGTGAGTTTGTATGATTCAGAAGTCTTTATGATATCATGATATACTTCTTGAAAAAATATTGTATCATTTAGCATCATATTATGAATTTATTATTCCTTTACTAGACCTTATAACTCACCCATTCTTTTTTTGTATGTCCCCAAGTTATCCTATGTACTATTAAGGGTTTACTTGAGTCTAAGAGAAATTTATCGAGTTTTTAATGATGATATTGTATTTTATTTTATCTTAATGGCTATTTATCTAATTTCCCAAACACACTATGGCTTATTATTATCTATGAATTTATTATATGAATTAGTAAGTAAAAAAATCACAAAATAAAATTTATTAAGAATATGGTTTGTTATAGTTAGTATCAAAGAAAAGTCTAGTTTATTGGGATTTATATTATAAAGAATTAGGGAAAGCCAAAGGGATACGTTTATGTAATGTAGGCCATCATTAAATTTTATTAAAGTATCGTGTGAGTGGTTTTTAAGGAACGAACCCTCTATCTAGATACTATAAGTGGATGAGACTCCTCCACAAATGTCTCTAGTAATAATAACCCCAAAGAAAACATTTGGTATTAACTCGACTTGTACCTATCACACAACAAATAGTCCTTGTTTTACCGCATGTTTGAAACTCCTAGGGGATATGATTTGGTAAATTCAAAATCCAATTATAAACCATTATGAAAGACTAGAACACATAGTTAGTTAAGAAAACATAATTGGAAAAGTACTATGGAATACCTAGATAAAAACCTAAAGACTCATATGTTAAGATATACATGTCATTTATAAAATATTATTTCTAAGTACAGAGTTTCCCTTTATATATGATTCTTATTTTAATTATTCTCATCTCTAATTTTCCTTTATTTCATATAATGGATAGAAATAGTAGGAATAATTTCAAAAACAAATTCTTTTGGAAAAATGATGATTTACCAAATCATAGGCCAAATATTATTGTAGTGGAGTCGAGAAGATCATGGAATTATTTGCACAGTAGACTCAAGTTATGAGTAATAATGTGAATCATTTCAAACACCATCATTCCCATAAGAAAAATCATGTCACATTAGACTCATTTATGTAAAAAAGTACTTCAACTTTTGGTGGATCTTCTAAACCCCTAACTAGGTAGAAATATATTAAATCTATTGAGAATATATTATATAGCCTAAAATTCTATGAAAATGAGAATTTTGTACCATCTATTTATCATATAGAGGTATAATTTGAAAAATTATTAACACTAATCAAAAATTAAAATCCCAAATAAGAAATTTAATCCACTGAATGAGATGGATTAAAGAAGATATTTTTCAATAAATATTTTCCTTTCACTATCCATCTTAAAATGGAGATGTAATTCCTTGGACATAAGAAAATATTTTCTTAATATATAGGGTATTATTACAAAAACTTCAAAATCATTTCGTGATATGCCTCAAATGGTTTCATGAGTATAGAGAGTATGGTTAACCAATACTTCAGTGGGTTAATGTTAAGCCTTCAAAAAACATTGGTGATTCGAGATATCGAAATCTGTGAGTAAATTTTATGATTTTCCATTAGAATTGAGATGGAAGTTGGTGATTTTCAATGGCCTAGATGAACTGTATACACAAAGTGGAGAATGAAGTTTCACTCTAGAGGATCATCATATAATACTCATGGTGGATAGATAATCAAATATCCCACATTTCACATGTGTGGGTATAAACATTTTAGAATCAACCTTATTATTTTAAGAAGGTGTTTCAAGTGTGTATGTGAACAGAATAAAGCTAGTGAATGCTGAAATTAGACGATGAATCCCAATGATGGTATTGAGGAAAATAAGTTTTCAATCGATCCATAGACCATGGTCTAATTTTTCAACTATAAGGAACATATGAACTATGAGAAAAAATGACCTAAGACAAGGTTTCCTTATGATAAATGTTGAAAAAACCACTAAATCTAATAGAGTATGGGAAGACATATGTTGTCACTATTTTAGGCAGATCCTGATAATGAAGTTATAAAAGGTACACAGGTTATTCACTAAAAAATAGAGAACATATTATTTTATTATTGTTCTACACATTATTTCACATATTGTATGTTCAATAAAACTACTCAAACACCAACTAAATACTTAGTGGTGGATTAGATCAGTCATGTATTCTATGATATGTACTAGGATATATGTTTCCTATGCATTGACTGGTGGTAATAAGATGTCAAGCTAATCTAGGTGACTACCATTGGATGGCAGTCAAGACTATCCTTAAGTATCTATGGCTTACAAAGGATATGTTCCGGGTATATTGAGGAGATGATGAACTGACCATCAACAGATATATAGATTCTAGTTTTCAAACTGATCAAGAAGACATGAAGTCACAAAAGGGATACATATTCACCTTAAATAGAGGTGTTGTGGGAAAGAAGATAACAAAGAAGGTTGTGTTCGTAGATTCTATTGTGGAGTATAAGTATATTAAAAACTTTGAGGTAGCTGAGGAACTAGTATGAATGCACAACTTCATCCTCTATATTTATGTATAACCTATAAGTAAATAGTCTATCACACTGTATTGTGATAACACAACAGTAGTGGCTCTTGAAAAAGTGCCAAGTTTTCATTAGTGGATGAAGAACATAATTTAGAAATATTATCTATTGAGGGATATTTATTAGATAGGTGAGGTTAAAGTGTGCATTATTTCCCTCAAATACAATGTGTATAACCCCTTAACTAATACCTTGACATAGAAGAAACATTATTTTATTGTGAGGTCTATAAGACTGAAATCCATAGGAAGTTTCCTCTAGTCTAAGTGGGAGTTTGTTTGAGTTAGTGTCATATGACCAACTAATTTTACTTTTATTACATGTATATTTAATGTAATTAATTTTAATTAAAAATATGATTACGTATTGAACATTTTTATGAATGAATTTAATGTAACAATTACTTAGAGTAATTTTATCATTGATAAAGTAATATTAGTTCCCCGCTATGTTGATAACCATAAAGTTTTATATCAATATTTATAATATAGTTATATAGTTAGAAAATGTAATATGATTCGAAAAAAATTATATAGACTATCTAGTTTGAGTACTCATAATTATATGCGGCCTTTTCTCTTTAAGTATACACTTGGTAATATCCAAGATGAGAGGTTTTGAGAACAAACTCACCATTAAGAATTTTTCATGTATTGGGGTCAGTATATATTATTGTCTATGAGTGTGTGTAATAGCCCTTATAATTTAATATTATCATTAATTCATGTCATTAATAATGCACTATGATTTACTAATGAAATTTTTTTCCATATATTCCAAATAATTATGGTATGTTGGGTAAATCATGACTGACATGTCATTAATGGAAATGCTTAGGAAGGACATTACCTTCCATTTTTATGGAAGATAATACATCAAACCTTTGATTGGAATATAATTTTCACTCATAATTCCATGGTCTTGGTGTAACGATGTGTTTAATTTAGATATTTAGATAAAGTCATATAAATCATATAGTTTGGTGACAGAGATGTGAAACTTTATTGATGACATATTATGATAAAGGGATTATATTATACAATGAGCATTCATTTTTGGTTGTCTTTATTACGACATTATGTTCTTTCTATTGGGTGCCTTGACCAATTACTAAAGAGTAATATTGGACTACAGGCATGATCACTTGATGACAATGAGAAATAATACTTGTGGGTCACACACTATGTGTTTATTTTGATATTGATTAAATTATATTTTAATTTAATTTATGGAATAAATATTATTCTCAAGATTGAGGAATAGTTTGATTCATGTTATATTGATTTCAATAATTAAATAAATATTTATTCATTGACATTTAAATAAGAATATATTTTTATATTTTGTAGAATATTTTTTAAATATTTATTCACCTATATGTGATTGAAATATTTATTTATATATAAAATAATTATTCAGGTTTTCAATAAATACCAATGAGCTTTAATTGACTAAGACCGCATCTGTTGATAAAATAATTATTTGCAAGAAGGTAAATATTATTTATCAATTTACATCAGTTTCCACATAAAAAAAAAATAATATTATTATTAATAATATAAATGGGGTTTATTAATTATTCTAAATGTTATTTAATATATGTCATGTAATTAAATAACATTTTAACCTAAAAAGTTTCTTTAGAAATAGATGGTTATGTCTATTGTGTATTGCATTCAAGATTGAGAATAGGTAATGGTTGAAAAAAATGAATTCTCTCTTGACTCTTTATCTCTCCCTCTTAATAATAAGTATCAGAAGATATATTTCTTCAAGATCAAATAATGAGAGATCAAGAAAAAAACAAGACATTCAATTCACATTGTTATCTCCCAGAGAGCGAGTGTTGTTGCATGGATATCATTGGAGGACCTATGGATAACCACTAGAGGTATTCTATCCTTAGATCCTCATAGTGCTACAAAATAAATCTAAAAGGGTATTTTTATATTATTAGCATTCATCAATTGATAATGTTTCTAAGACATGGTATTTGTTTCTTCATATATTAAATAATGTAATTATAAATTTTATATAAAATATCCTTTCTCAAGGTTTCATAAAATGATTATTAAAATAAATATTAATATATTTCCCGCAACCACATGCTTCTGCTGCACCCGTGTCCAACAAAAATAACTTCCCAACTTTTATCCCAACATCTTAGAGTCCTTATTTTTTAATAGAATACATTCTAGGAATACTTTTGGCATAATCTTAAATAGGTGGTATATTAAGACGATAAATTCCTAACTATGTGTTTTTTAATTTATTCTTCCAACAATATAAAATATTATTCAAATATGATAGTATGATAAAACCATTATCTCCTACATAATGAGATGTTATTTTATTAATGTAATAACAATAATACATATCCTCTTTTATAATATGGGATATTAAATCATCTTTTTTGTGTATATAATACTACCACCTTGCGAACTGATGTCATTTGTTTTCCATTATCACCTCTAATGACTTGTTGTAATGATGTATTTATAGTCTATATAAAATATTTTTAACATATATAAAATCATGGAGTTATTATGTCACATAAAACTTCTTACATTCCATTTCATGGGGGTTATGATAATGTTTCTCCTGTGTATGGTGGACTACCGCCTCACGAAGTGATGTGATTCATTTGTCAAATAATCATTTAATGGAAGGTAATAAGGATAATGAATAAGAATATATGTGATATAAATAAAATAATAAATTTATTGATGATATATTTATCATTATAAAGATATACTATATTATTTTACTTATTACACTGAAAAATAATAACGTTGTTCATGGATATGTGGGCTACCACCTCCATGAAGTGATGTGATGATTTTTTAACACTAGATGAAATGAATGGTATATATAAGTATATTCAGAAAAAAAATATGATTTTTATTATATTATTATCATTATGTAAAGATAAAATATTTTATAACTTTTTTCAACAATGATCATTAGAAAATGGGAGCGTTACTTGTGCCTATGTGCAACCTACCATGTCAATGATCATAACATAGTTCATTTCTCAGAAACATATTTCTCTTATCACATTTAATTTATTTGATAGATATTTCATATTCAAAATTTTGAATTTTTTGGTGTACATACATCCCATTTTACATGTAATAAAATGAATACTTCATACATCGGGGAATTGTACATTCCAATTTCAATTATTTCATTCAAGGGGAACTGACATGAAATTTACCATGTGGTAATGAATTAACTAACTCAATTTCATTTCAATAGGTTATAATAATTATTCATGGACATTATTATTTAATGATTATATGTGTAATTATCATTTATTATATTATCTTCTATTTACACTTATTTAATGATGTTTATATTTTATACCTACAATGAGTTCATTGATTAATTCTCAATTTTGAGAGAATAATATTTTGTACATGTTATTCACCTAAAATTCCATTTATTTGACACATACATTTATGATGTGTACCTATATCAATTTTTTACATCTATATACTACCCTTTGAAAATTTATATCACGAAAATTCTAATTTTCATGATATTTAAAGTGTCAGTTGATGTAATGCATTCATGGGGCTTATGGTTGAAGAGTTACCAAAGTAGAAAATCCATTATGTTACAACCTCATTTATTTCAGAATTGTTTATGCTTAAGTTTATTTTTGAGGAAATAATATGATATTATTTATTTAACCACGTATATTTTAATATATTCTATTTATAAATGTGATTCAAAAGATTATTTTCTGTTTCCTATCGTCATTATTAAAGAAAAATCTAGAATGTAATCTATAATCTATATAGATCATGTATTTTTCTTTTAGATCGTCAATATTTCCCTTCCATATCTGAGTTTTCCATAATGTTTTCAAAATTGTCCTTTTTTAAAAATAAATGATTTCCTAGATCCTTTTTACAAAAAAATACCATTTTAAAATGGTTTTAAAATTAATTTATTAATGTTTTCCAAATAGATAATTTTAACTATTTTTTCAAATTATTTATAGAGGAATGATTATTTTTAAAATTTATAACATGAAAGGATTTTCATGCCAACATTTTCTTTATTTTAAATGAAGTTTCCTTTATATTTTTATAATGTTTTTTTCAAATAAAATAATTTCCAAAATATTTTGTCAATTTTTAGTTTTTAAAAGTTATTTTATTGATGAATATGTTATTTTCAAAAACAAATCTTCGAGATATTTTCATTGTATTTCCATTAATCAATGTTACTAACTGGTGTTGTTACTTATTCTATAATGAGGATATTGTTTAATGATACCATACCCATTCTTTCTCTAGATGTATTCTGATTTATTTTAAAGAGATAGCTATATTCCCAACTTCTTTTCCATAGGTTAATCATGTTGTTATAGAACCTATTTCTTTTCCATAGGACAATCATGTTTCAAAGAATCTTTTTTTGAACCCATTTCGTTTCCATCAATTAATCATGTTCCAAAGAGGTTTTTATCTAACTCGTTTACTTTCCAAATATTAATCAACGTATAAAAGTAATAATGATTGTTTTCATGCGTTTTATGATGAAACACAAAATATACTTACATTATTTATGGTTATTGGATATTTTTTTATGATTCTTGTTCCTCAATAGAACTAGATGAACCCGATATATCTTATACGATGGGTATTCCTAGATAGCGCTCAAACACACTGGGTAATGATTATGTTATTTTGAAAAAAAAGGATATTGAACATATGGTCATTCCATTTCTAAGGGTTATATAACTATTCTAGAAAGATGATGTCCCAAGATACCAATATGATTTCATTAATCTTTTTATGGTTATAAATGGTTAACTTGATATCACATAGCTCATGATTAGTGATTCTAATGACTCTTTCCTTTTTGAAAGCTTTATGACATTTTTCATGTTTAATAATCTATGTATTAATTTTTATAAATATACTTTTACAATATCATACCCTTATTATCTTTTAATATTCACTTATGACATTTAATTTTTAAAGCATATGTTTACCGTTATAGTGCATTTCAGTGAACCCTCATTAGTTTTTTTCCAAATGCTATAAATAATTATGTAGAATTATTATTTTTTAGAATGTTTTTATATGGATGATGATTATAAATTAATTTGAAATAATAAAATATGGGTTATGTTGGATAAAGGATCATTTAAAGGCATGTGTGTTGTTTTTAAAGAGATTTTTTCTATTGTCTTAAAATTTAAACCTAGAAGGTCCTTGAGAATGTATGTGATCTGATTTTCCCTTCTGATGTAGTATGTTTTTCATGGTACAAACTGGGTCACCTACATCAGTATAAAAGATATAAATGTAATTTTCATGATTTTAGAACCATATCTAGGTGTGTGGGTTCGAGGATGTTATAGATATTATCAAAGGAATAGTGTCGATATCTTTGCATACTATGATTGTTTCAAGTGAGGTTATCTTAATATATATGGATTCCGTAATACGATTATAATATTAAGGATGATCATAATTTTAAAATCTTATAAACCCCTTTGAGGTTTTAATAGATGACATCTTAATGGGATTTATGATTTTTTAGGAGACATTTTAGTAGGATACAGAATATGTAATGGTTTTGTTCAACGTGGAGTATAGAATTTAATTTTTTGGCAAATAAATATTAAGGTATTTATAAACTTTAGAGATTATATGATATTTTATATGGAGGTAATTTTTGAAAAAAATGTTTTATTGTATAAATAATCACGAGATTAAAATAGATTTGGTGAATAAGTGATTAATGTTTTCTGAAAAAAAAATATCAGTATATATTTTATCCTGAAAGATAAAAGGTATTATATAACTTTTTTGGTTAAAACAAAATTTAATGGTGAGTTTATTTAGGAATAATTTATTTTCAACTTTCAATGTTACTGGTGCATTTTGGAAATTAATTTATTATTTAATCATGTGATGGTTTACTCACTTTGGTAAATATATTAACATATGTTAAACATTTTTTTTGATTTATTTATAAATTCAGGTGAAATATCGTGATTATTCTTTTTTATGGTTATATGGTCCTTTAAAATTAAATTTTAGTGAATAAGAAATGAAAAATTCATTTTGAATACTAATTGTTTGAAAAAAAAAGATGAGATTGTTGTTTGAATTGGCTAAAGGATGAAATTAAACTAGTAATGTAGGTATATTTCACTATGATTTTATTCTTCATAGGGAACTAATTCCTCAAATATTTTAAATGCTTCTTGAAACAACAAAATATATATTAGTACCTTCATTTTGTTATGAATCGATGATCTTTTCACTCCTTGTGGATTTATGGATTTGAGATCCTTAACTTTTTATTGATCATTCACCATCATATGGTCAAAGATCTCTATCACTATTCGTAATTATTTATTATTTTTTTATTATTCTAATTCATTACATAGCACCTATGATATCATATTTTTTAACATAGTATGTTTTATTCTAGATTGAATTTTTATATTTTTCTCCTCTTATTAAGAGGCTTTTTTATTAACCTTTTTTATAATACGGGTTTCTAGAAAAAATGTATTTGCTAATTTCTAACCATTTATTACCATGATAATGGTCAAATTTCAAGGATTAAGTTTAAAATGGTGGGTATCATGTAACAATTTTATATTTTAGAAATGACAAATATGTTCGATAGCATATTCGATATGCAACACTGAACATAAAAAGGATTGTAAAATATAAAATTGTTATAACTTAGGTGTTAAATTAACATGTATGTAGTGTATAAACTAATTTATGATATATACATACATATTATTCTGAATATATATTATTGATAAATGTTTTTTAAATAATTAATCAATTTCTTGTAAAGTAATTTTATTGTTTAAAAATATGTATTCTTGAAAATGATTTTTATTGATTTTCATGAAAATATATTATAATTAATTTTTGGGAATTTTATAAAATTCATTTTATAAAATTAAATTCATTATTAAATTTTTTTTATCAAAATTTACATTTGGTTAATGATTTGGAATTTTCAAAAACAATTAATTTTTCAGTGAATAGTAAAAAATAAATTTTTTTAAAAAAATTTCATTTCTCTTCAAAAAATATAGAAATTTAAAATTCCAGTTAAGTTTTGAATATTATTTAGATTACCACAATTTTTATTTGGTAATATTTATTTCACTAAATTTATTTATCATTAAATTCATATTGGATTTTAGTATAAGTTTGTCTTGGGGTTTAAAAATATATTTTTTTTAAAATTATTAATGTGTATAATGTTTCTCCATTATAATTAATTAAAAAAATAAATTTATAAATATTAATTTATATTCTGGTGATAATTATTATTAGTCAAAGGTTTAATATAAAATCTTATATTCCTTGAAGAATACACCTTTTGAAAACCTACTTTTTTATCGAGTCTATGGGTTTAATTATAATATTAATTTTGTCACTATAGTGAATTGAATTTAGTTAAATGGATTATATATTTTTAATAATCATAATTAATAATTTCTTGTAAGGTTGAATTATTTTTTTACTATAATTAATAGCGAAAACATTCAAAATTAATTATCATGATTGGGTAAATAAGACTTTATCGGCAGATAAACTAAAAAGACAAGGGTCAAAATGACATGAAAACTTATATGAAAAACATTTTAAGTCCATATTGAGAACTTATCATTTACATTTCTTGATGATACACATTTTTTACCCTTTTTCATGTGAAAGGAGTGGGTACACTTTGTTTTCAAAAATTACAGGTGCCCCACTCACTTCACTTATTAAAGGCCACCCCATCTCGTCTCTTCTCCCCACCGTAAAACATTTTATATCAAAAAATACCTGCCCAAATAACTTTTCAACGTCCATAAACACATATTAAAAACTTTTTATTGTTCATAAATCCATTATATTAATACTTTAGGTATAATCTAGAAGAGGCGGTCTGAGAATATGTAACATTCTTAACTATACTTTTTTGTTTTTTTGTTCTCTTATATTTCCTTATAAAATTTTTATGCTGTTATTATATGATAAAAAATTATATCCTACATACTGAAATGTTTTTATTTTAAATAAATAACGTACATCTAATTCATCTTCATTCAAATTGGATACTAAATCATCATTTGTGTGTACACCGAACTACAGCATCGTGAACCAATGACATTCATTTTCCCTCATTGCCTTTCTTGACTTGTTTTAAATATGGATTTAAGTATATATATATATAGATGATATTTTTAAAATATTTATTCTAATATAGTTATTATATCACATATAAATTCTTACTTTCCATTTTTTGGGGGATACTACAAAGTCACTTGTGTGTACGACGGCTTATCACCTCACGAAGTGATTTGATTCATTATTCACTAATGTTGTAAATGGATAATAATAAAGATAATGTTAATTAATAAATTTGATCTAAATAAAATAATAATTATATTCACAAAATATTTATCGTTATGAAAAGATAGCATATAATTTTATTTATTACACTATTAACTGAAAACGTCATCCGTGGATGTGTGGACTACCTTCTCCATGAACTGATGTGATTATTTTTTTCATAACTAAATCACATATGTGTTATATATATGTATATTAAAATAAATAATATTTTATTTCATATATTATGATTATCCAATACATATAAACTAATTCAAACCATCCTTCCTTAATGATCTTTGAAAAATGGAAACATCACTCATGCATATGTGTGGCCTACAGTCTCCATGATCATAATGTAGTTAATTTTTCATCGCCATATTTCATGATTGGTTAAAAAAAGTATAACCTATGTATTAATTTGATAATTATTTCATTATTAATATTCTTTGGATGTTGAAATAAATACTTCTTTTACCACAGTCAATACACCAAATCCATTTTTAATTGTTTGCCTAACTAGGTGTTGGCACCAAAATATTGCACGAAAGGGATGGATGAAAAAGAAGGCTGGAAGGCTGCCTCGTGAAGCACCGCCGCAAAGCACCGCCGCGAAGCACCGCGGGAAGCGAGGTCTCGTGAAGCTCCAGAGGCGGTAACTCTCCGCGAACACATTTGACATTCGTGAGCCCGCCGCGAAGCTCCAGAGGCGGTAACTCTCCACGAACGCATTTGACGTTTGCGAGCCCGCCGCGAAGCTCCAGAGGCGGTAACTCTCCACGGACGCCGTTGACGTTCGCGAGCGCGCCGCGAAGCACCTGAGGCGGCGTGCAAGTCATGCTTCACGGCGCCCCTTCCCTATAAATAATTGACTCCCCCTGAGTCCCGAGTACCGAAAATCCGACCTTTAGGCTTCTCCTCTCCCGAATCGTGAAGCCCTCTTTGCCCTAGGAATCATGAGATCCCCGAGGTACTTCTACTTCATGAGACGCCTCTACTTTGTCTCATTTTGAGCCCCTCTTCCGAGAGGGATGACCTTCGCAAAGATCCAGGGCATTTGTGAAGGAAGGGGATTCCCAAGGGAACCCGGGCAGCCGCGGAGCACTTATGCTTCGCGAAACACCCAACCCATACTAGTGATCCCTATGCGAAGGCAGGATCGCTTCACATCGCAAAGCGCACTGCTTCGCAGGACCCTGCTTCGCGAGGCACCCCTTCTTCGCGAGGCAGTGCTCCGCGAACACTGTTCCACATTACGAAGCACCTTCTACTCACACCTACGCCCCATGTTAAGGCCAAGGAACTCTTCTTCGCGAAGCACACTCCTTTGCTTAGCAATTCCTCTTCCCGTGCGACCCTCCAGGTTTGCACGATCTGATTTCAAAGTCCCATGGACAATACCACTCGTAGCATTTCTTCACCTAATGCTTCTTCACATAGCCATGCTAACATGGACCCCTTGATGGTTCGTTCCACAACCCCCCTTGACCATGGCCTTACTGGTGCCTTCCCTTCCCCAAGGACCAGAGGTTACCGGTTATGTAAGTCCTAGGGGTGCGGAGTGAACCCATCTCATCCGAGCTGCAGGACGTTAAACTACCAAGCACCACGTCCTCAACACATGATGTTAAACTGTGACCCGACCTCGTGCCTCTCACGAAGGGTCCCCCCAGCTCGAACATTTTTTACGCCACTCGTCTCCACGGGAGTGGAATCACCCATCCACAAGGGGTGATATCCTCCTTATTGGAGTGGCGTATGTTCTCAGGAGAAGGGTGACCCTAGTTCCCCAACGGATGGTTGCACCTCTGCATCTCCATACTTCCCCACTACCAAGGTCAGTGGAGGGCGTGATAGGGAACGAGGCACCTCCCATCATTGATCCCAAATCCCTCTTTCGCTGCGCTTTGTCGCACTATGGGCCTCCATACTAGAGTAAGTCCTAGCACCATGGGCCGCCTAACGCGTAAGACCCTCTTCGATTCTCACAGACGCATCCTTCGCAACGTGATCGTCAGGTCCTTGCAACCTCTTGTTTCTCACACCGAGCATGACTCACATGGGCTTAGAGTGAGCACCGACCCTGACCCCCACCCATAGCGAACTACGAGGACTTTGATCCATGTCAAGGCATGGTACGTAGGAAGCCTCCATGAGGTTCAAGCCACATTGCTCGGTCGTTCATTCACGTCGAGTTTCACCCTCGTCCAGGATGATGTTAAACTGTATGCCCCCTTGTCCAGTATGACATTAAACTGTACACCCATTCCCATCCGAACTACGAGGACTTTGATCCATGTCAAGGCATGGTACGTAGGAAGCCTTCCAAAGGTTCAAGCCCACTACTCATAGGACCAAGGTCCACCTTTACGTCTGTTCTCCGTCAAAGCCCCATTTGAACTATGAGGTCTTTGATCCATGTCAAGGCATGGTACGTAGGAAGCCTCCCTAAGGTTCAAGCCCACCCATCATTTATTCACGTCAGGTCTCATCCCCGTCCAGCATGACGTTAAACCGCATCTCGGTCCGACGGCAAGCCGTTGTGACTCATCCACCCCAAACTATGAGGACTTTGATCCGTGTCAAGGCATGGTACGTAGGAAGCCTTCATGAGGTTCAAGCCCACCACAAGTGGACCCCCGGGTGCACCTTCATGTCGGTTCGCCGACGAAGCCCCTTCCGAACTACGAGGATTTTGATGCATGTCAAGGCATGGTACGTAGGAAGCCTCTACGAGGTTCAAACCCACCATCCAGTCATTCCAACCTCATTCACGTCAGTTCACCCCCGTCCCGCATGATGTTAAACTGTATTCCATCAATCCCTTGAACTACGAGGACTTTGATCCATGTCAAGGCATGGTACGTAGGAAACCTTCCCAAGGTTCAAGCCCACCACTAGTGGACCCACAGGTCTACCTTCATGTTGGTTTACCGATGAAACCCTTTGAACTACGAAGTCTTTGATCCATGTCAAGGCATGGTACGTAGGAAGCCTCCCCGAGGTTCAAGCCCATCTCTCATCGGACCAAGGTCCACCTTCACGTCGGTATGCTGACGATGCTCATCGGACCAAGGTCCACCTTCACGTCGGTACGTTGATGATGCTCATCGGACCAAGGTCCACCTTCACATCGGTACGCTGACGATGCCCATCGGACCAAGGTTCACCTTCACGTCAGTATGCTGACGATGCCCATCGGACCAAGGTCCACCTTCACGTCGGTACGCTGACGATGCCCATCGGACCAAGGTCCACCTTCACGTCGGTTCGCTAACGCATCGGACCAAGGTCCACCTTCATGTTGGTTCGCTGATGGCGTCCATCGGACCAAGGTCCGCCTTCACGTTGGTTCGCCGGCGCCATCCCGAACTACGTGGACATTGATTCCCTACCACGGGGATACGTAGGAAGCCTCTTCAAGGCTCAAGCCCAACTTCACCTTCGCCCCTTTGATGGTCCCATTTCACTCCCCCTCCACTCCATTCATCCACCTATCACCCATCCCGATTCTTGCCTGGACCGTCATATCTCGGTGAGACCATGTCGGTCTGCTCCTCTTCACAGCTGCCCATGGGATGGCCCCGGTATCGGCATCCCTTCAAGGGAAATCCCTCAATCTGATCTATCCTAGCTAATGCTCCGGTTGGGTTGATCCGTCTCTTCTGGACGTTAAACTCGCAGCATACCCTGTGTTAAACACGGGAAGCTGAGGAAAACCTCAGATATGTGTCTATGACATATAATTCCCCGCGCTCGATGTGTGATGCCTCAGGCTTCCACGCCCTCGAGAAGCCCTATGACCAGGGATAATAGACAGACATGCCAGGTTCCCCAGCATCCAGACACGCTACTGATGCCTCAACGTGACTACTCCCCCGACTGAAGGTTGCTACCCTGACCAGACCCTTTGGAATGTCCTGACAGAAGCAGTGTAATTAACCGGCGTCCATGGAAACATGGAACTGGGAATAGTTTCACGAACTACGTATGAAATATATGAGGGAGACCTGGACTAGGTGACGAGTTCTGAGGAGGAATCCACAGAAGGAAGAACCGACATCCCATCATCCCATTTCGATCAAAGAGCAGACGTCCCTGAATAAGGAGCGAATGCTGCCCACCTTTGGAAAGGGGGAATCCTGGGCAACAAGCACCGCGCGTCCTCCTCCTCCGTAGACGGAGGCGCGCGCGCCCCGGCGAAAGCGTCGGAAACAGAAATGGTGAACCCGACATGAAAGTCTTCTCCTCAATGTGGAGATTAGTAGCATTCGAGACACCGGTAGATTGACATGTCACCGGATCTAGATATCTGCCACCTGGTCTCACCAAGAAAATAGCGCGCCTGTCATGAAACTCACAGGAAGTCGGGGCAGTAGAACGTGGGGCACTCCGTTCTTCAGAGTGTTGGCATGGATCCTTCTTACAGACATGGAATAGAAGGATGTTGGGGCACTGGGTGTCAATCCTTTTCCCTCTCAGTGTTGATGAGTTGATCCCTTCATTTCTCAGGAACCAGGTTGTTGTTACAGATACACGATCACCGCCCGCTAGCCTGCGCAGGGGCAGGGGCAACATCGCCACAGCCACCCCACATGGTGCAGCTACCGCCACGACGGCCTCCACATCGCGGAATACGGGGCGTCCACGTCCCCTTTCCCCATCAGAGGTCATCCAGCGAAGGGTGATCAACAACCTCATGCGTAGGTACGAGGATGAAGGGGTCATCCCAACTAGGGATATGGCCCACTTGGACCTGGAGACATCCAGGCCTCGCCGCCGGCGTCGCCCTAACAGGCCGCGCAGGGAGCCCCTACTCCCCACCCCAACGTTCAACCGTTTCTGGAGCCTGTCCCCAGAATGCCTTGACGACTCCTCACCTTACGTCGAAGAGGCGGGCGCCGTCCGGCTCAGCCCGCTCAGGGTCCTGACCCAAGGGCTCCAGGCGAGAGCTCCCACCCGGCTACGTCAGGCCGCCGCCCGTCTCCGCTGGAAGAGCAGGCAGCCCGTGCCCCTGCACCACCTGCACCAGCTCGCCTGACCCAATGTCAGTTCCGGTCCCGAGCTGAGGACGCTCACCCAGGCGCGTCGACGTCGACATCTACAGTGGCCTGAGCCATCACCGACGTGCATTATGAAGCCCCCGCATACACTTAGCAGGGGCACTCTTTCACCCAACCAGAATCGAGATCCCAACCGCCCCGCGGGCAGGCTAGGTTGGCTCTCCGGGTTGCAGTCCTAAGTGGTGATCGCCGCGAACTAACCCGCGGTGATGTCACCCCGTATGGAGGTCCTCCCCGTACTACTACTCCACAAAGCGTGGGCCTTCCCCACACCGAAGTTTGTCATGGAGGCATGCCTCGTGCTACCCCGATCCCGAAGGAAGACCTGCCCCGCGGCAGTGATGCTCGGCGTGGAAACCTTTCCCGCGCCGACTATACCGGGTATGGAGTCCATCCTCCTGCCCCCGACCGCCAACCTGAAGGCACCGTCCATCTTTTCCTTCTCCAACACGGGGGTCCTCCCTATGTCCTCTCTGCAACCGGCAAAGGTACTCCTCGCCCCAGCAACTCGAGGAGTGAAGGTCAGCCTCGCTCCGCCCACATCGACCATGGAGGTCCTCCCCATGCTCCTGCCGATTCCAATAGAGGCTCCGCCCACATGGGTGTTGTTCACAGAGGTCCTACCCACGTACCCTTCGACATTTTCCCTGGTGCCCCTCGCACCTCAGCTATCTCGAGTGGGGGCCCTCTCCGCCATGGCGCCAGCGCCGTCCTGAGGCTGCCTGATAGTGATCAACCTTGTCCCGAAGATCCACCTCGGGGCAGGAGAGCAGGTCGTCGCCGCCACAAGAAGAGTCCTGGGAAAGCCCGGGTGGAGATCAAACCTGCTCGCTTCTCCGACTCGGAGGCGGAATGCGACTTAGCAGTGGAACCTTCTCCCCGCTCCTCCATATCAAGGACCGGGGCAGGAACCAGACGCGTTAGCCTCATTCTCCCAGAATATGAGGTCCACCATATCCACGTCTCTCTCCACAGGTACATCCAGGAGGATGAAATCTTGGGAATTCAGCAGGTCTCGACTACGCAATCATCTCCATCGTCACCGGAAGCGCCCTCTACCTCTACCAGAGATCATATAGAGCTGTTTTCGGGGCCAGCGGTGGTAGAACGACGACATGACCGGTCACCGGTAGCTGCGATTCTTGTGCCGGAAGCTATGGCTACCAGCCCATCGTACCGTGACATCGTGGCCAGGTCACCTCGCTCTTCAGAGGATGGCCCGGAATTCGGTGGCCAGTCAGCTCGTTCGCCGTATTCTCCGCCGCCGAGTTTTTTATCCCAGAGGTCCGCCTCGGTACCGCTACCGATCCCTCAGCCGCCCCCGGTTGATGAGTCCGAACCCAGGAGCTTCTGGAGTATTCTTGCAGCGGATTTCTTCCCGGAGAAGTTCTGGCCGATGGCGGCGCTGAACTTTCGCGTACCAGAGTCCCTTACCCCAGAAGAAGTGGGGTGTTTCTGTCGAACCCTATGGGAGACACACTTCCGCCTCCATTACGAATGGGTGGTGTACCCCAGAAGTCGAGAGCACTTTGAAGAAATCGGCGAGCAGTGCCGCCTGATCGATGCGGCCACACTCCTTGTGGCCCAGCACCCCGAGTCGCCAGGCCGTCAGAGCGCCCTTCAACGGAAATGTGCTCAGAGTTTTAAAGCACTCTGCAGGATCGTCAGGGAAGCTACCCCCCATGTGCAATTCCATGGTTGGGGACACTATGCCGCTCTCCTTTTCAACCCTATCCGACGACAGCCCGATTCGCTATGTGACATCGAGGACATGCCCCCGACAGGGGTCGCGGTCCACATGGCCGACATTGTGGACAAGGAAGACGAGCTTGAACTCCTTGATGGAGACTTCCCCCCCGAGGGCGTACCGCCACTACTGGACCCATTAGGGAGGGTTACCCGTCAGCAGAAGAACCTTCTAGGCCTCCCCGTACCCACCGAGTCGCTGGTACTCGGTCGAAATGCCGGCAAGGGTAAAGAGCACGTCGGAACTGTCAAGCACTCCGACCCGTCTGCCTCTGTGCAGAAAACGGACGAAGATCCCGAGATGGCAACGTTACGCCAACTGCTTGCTGAGCAGAAGAGGCTGGTTAACGAACTGTTGGCTGAGCGCGCCGCAGAGCGGCGACCTGACTATGGTAATCCCAGGCCGGGGCAGGAACAATTTCCCCCCGGTGAGATGCCTCCGGGCATTCCTGATCATGCTACTACCGCAGACAGGGCAGAAGCCGGAACGTATGGCAAGAGGGCGCGATACATTTCCCCACCCCCCCCCCCCCCGAGCGACAGGGAAATCTGAAGAACCCGGCCCGGGTTCCCCAATCGCCCCGCAGGTCATTCCGCCAGTTGATCCACAAGCGGCCGAAGCCGTCTACCATGTTGAAGAACCTGGAAATTCACTTGTGGTTAGGGATCCCCGTCAAGACAGGGACCCCCATCCGAATGATCTTATTGCGGCACTCACAGCCCACCTCGAAGCGCTGGAAACGCGGCAGGTGGCGGTCCCACCGGATAGCAAGCCGTATCCCGCATGGGTAGATGATATGCCTGCACCCCCGGGTTTTCGGAACCCCACTTTCTCGCCCTTCAAGGGGACAGGGGACCCGCCAGAACACTTGGCACATTTTTCTTCCAGGTGTGGCCCCATGTTGGGGACCCCGGCTCAGCAAGAAGACGCCAAACTCTGATGTTTTGTACAGACATTGGAAGGTCCAACATTCATCTGGTATAGCCAGCTTTCTATCGAATCAGTGACCGGTTGGGAGGATCTTCACCGGCAATTCTTATACCACTTCAACTCCACCACGCGGAAGACCAGCATTGCAGACCTCTTCAAGTGCAAGAAAAGGCCTGATGAGCGGGTTGCAGATTTCATCACCCGGTGGAAGGGACTTACGTAATCCCTCGATATGCCACTAACTCAGGAGCAATTACTGACGATGTGTGTGGGGAACGTCAAGACAGAGCTGGTACCCTCCCTGATTACCCAGAACTACCCTGTAGGGTTTAGATATTTCTCAGATAAGGTTCAGCACCTTGAGGAAGCCCTGCAACAGGCTAGTCAGGCACGTTTGTTTCCACCTATGATCCCAGCCAGGAGAACCGCCAGGGCTGAACCCGCCGTGGTGGCCCAAATAGAAGCCCCGAGGAAGCTGGAGTTACTGCCGGCGGCACCATCCCCGCAACCCCGCAGAGGTCCTCCACCTCAAGCACAGGCTCCTTCCCAGCAGTGACCGCCTCAGAACTGACAGGTTCCCCCGCGCAATGCGCCACCGCCACCTAGGTGAGACAATCAGGCGCCGCCTCCTCGGCAGGCCCCTCCGGCCCCTCATCAGGGCTAGGTCCCCAGGGCCCCCTATCTGGAAAAAAGGCACCAGACATATTCGTTCAATGAAAATCAGGTCCCTGGCTACTTTCGAAGTGCTCTAGAGCTAGGGATTGTGCGCCTGCCTGAGTGCAGAAGGCCGGCAGAGGCGAATCTCACCGATCACCCCAACTACTGCCCATACCATCAGATTCTGTGGCACACCCTCAAGCAATGCTATGTTTTTAAAGACTGGCTTCAAGACCAGGTCAACAACAACATAGTCAAGTTGGGTCCAGCACCAGCGCAAGTGGCGGGTGTCTTTGTAGGATCAGAGATCGGCAGCGACAGCGAAGGCGAGTGGCAGCAGGTCCACAGCCGCGGATCCCGGAAATACGACGACTGGATGGTTCTAAAAACCGTTGTCCATGCCCATGGTATCATCCGGGCATGAATGAAGCAGTTGGAACCTTCAGAAGAAGCAGCCGGTGCCTCCGCATTGTCTTCACAGTCGACCTCTTCCCAAAAGGGCAAGAAGCGGCGACGCAAGAAGAAGCAACGCACACCTCCAGTGTCATCATCATCCCGCACTCTCGGAGACATTATGCCCCCTAAAATGGGGATTCCTCCAAGAATCCGCCCAGCGGTGGACGACTCCTCGAGCGACAGCCAGGGGTACGCTTCGGTTAACACCGTGGAGATGGTAAAGCCCTATATGACCCCCGATGAGGGGGAACGCCAGGCGAACCTCCCCAATGTTTCCAGCCGACGTCAACGTCATCGGAATCGCAACCGCGCCGGTCATTGAGGTACGTCAGCGGGCACTTTTGGCCAAGCCGTGCACGCTACTGAGACTAGGCAGCAGGCTCAATGTAGAGCTCAGCACGTGCAACCCCATCTAACGCTCTCGGCTCTACCTCCACCGCCGTTCGTGCTACTAGATCGGGGAGAGCTGCCTCGTTCGTATCACAGTCAGTCTTGCCCAGCTACAGGCCAGCCTCCGCTGTCCAATCCTATTCCGACGACTACTCTCTAGGCTTCTACTAGTAGGCAGCAAGATATGCCAAGTACTAGCTGATCGCCGGTTCAACCGGCAGGACCCGCTATGCCTCCAAATGCCGACCGACCTCCTGTAAGCAGAGGTTCGCATTTGGAACGAAAGTATGATGTCCTCAAGCACCTAGTGGGCATTCCGGCAAGGCTCTCCATCCTTGAGGCCCTACGCCTATCATCCGAAATGCGCGAGGCACTTGCCGAGGCCCTAAGGAGCCCCCTCCAGTTTGACACGGAGGTAGCAGCTGCAAAATCCTTCCATACCGAGACGATTGAAAACGCCGAATGTCAGGCGGTTATCTCGTTCTCCGGTGAAGATGAGGACCCTTTTATACATGGGAACATTCACCCGTTGTACATCACTGGCCACTTCAATGGAGTGGAAGTCCGCTGCTGCCTCGTTGACACGGGTTCCGGAATCAATCTAATTCCGACCCGGACGTTGCGAAAGCTAGGTCTATCTAAAGGTGATTTATCTCTCTCTGACCTCCGAATCCAGTGGTACGACAGGACCGAGCAAACCCCAGTTGGCAAGATCTGTCTGAAGACTCAGTTCAGTGGCATAATTTCCAGCACTGATTTCATGGTCATCTCTGAGGACACCGCCTACAATGCATTGATGGGTAGGCCATGGCTCCATCTGCATGCAGCGGTCCCTTCGTCATATCACCAGTGCCTCAAATACTCACTCAACGGTCGAGTAGGCGTGCTCCAAGGAGATGTGTCCCTTTTCTCTTCTTGTGAGGCCCGCTATCTTGATGCGGGTTATTACAAAAGTAAGGATAAACAGATCCTAGTAAGTGAGGATGAACCCGCCCTGGTCACAAGTGATCCCTGGGCAAGCAAGGATGACGCCTACGTCCTCCCGATCCACCGGTTGGAGGCCACGACCCCCGACATGGGGCAATGTTTTGTTATTTCGGGTACACAGGGAAGGCATGTTCCCGTGTCCAAGAGACGATAGAAAATCACCTCGTACTCCTACATCAACCAGGCTCAGGTGATCCCGGAACCTCCTACCCCTGTACGGTACCAGAATGTCAAGCTTATGACAACGGCGGTACGTCATACGTGTCTCTTCCGCCGGGCTGGAATCCACCGACTCAGGCCGACACGTCACCACTACTTTGATATCATCAAACGTGGCCCCTTAGGCCGAAGGCCATATGGGATAGGATCGACTGCCTTCATTGTTATGGTCTCAATGGAAAGTGAGTCTCTCGATGTGATGACCACTGCTGCCCGAGCCGGCACCAGCTGCCCCTCGGATTCTGATAGCCCAGAAGTATCTCCCGTCTCGGGAAGTTTCCCCACGGGTGGGGAGGAAGACCTGGAGGATGCTCCCCCCGCCTTTGAAGAAGGCGTCTCTACCACGGTTGATGAATTGGTACAGGTGAACCTTGGTAGCAAGGCAGATCTGAGACCAACATTGATCAGTGTAGCTGTGTCCCTCGAGGAGCGGCAGCAGTACGTAGACTTCCTCAAACAATACCGTGACGTGTTTGCCTGGAGTTACAACGAGATTCCGGGACTAGATCCCCAGGTATTTGTTCACCGTCAGGGCCTCCTAGCAAAACATCGTGGGTTTAAGTAGCCCCCCAGGAAAATGCACCCTTCTCATGGTGCTATGGTTCAGGTCAAGGTTGACAAGCTTATCAAAACCAACTTCATTAAGGAAGTCCAGTACCCCAAGTGGCTTGACAACATTGTGCCAGTCAGGAAGAAGAATGGGCAGATCAGAGTCTGCATCGACTTCCGTGATCTCAATCGCCACTGCCCAAAGGATGACTTCCCACTCCCGGTGACCGAGTTATTGATTGACGCCACGACCGGGTTCCAAGCCCTCTCTTTCATGGATGGATAATCCGGGTACAACCAGATCTGGATGGCCCCCAAAGACGAGGAGTCCGCTGCCTTCAGGGCTCCCCAAGGTACCTTTTTCTACCAGGTTATGCCATTCGGTTTGAAGAATGCAGGTGCCACTTATCAGAGGGCCATGCACCGCATATTCAAACCGATCCTCGGGACATTGGTGGAATGCTACGTGGATGACCTCGTAGTCAAATCATGTCAGCACTAGGACTATCTCAAAGACCTTGAGAAAGTGTTCAGTTTCCTCCGTTCCCGTCACCTGAAGATGAACCCGTTAAAGTGTGCCTTCAGGGTCACCTCTGGGAAGTTTCTAGGCTTTGTTGTCAGATACCGAGGTATCGAGATCGACCCGGAGAAGATCAAGGCCATCAGCCAAATGCCTCCCCCGAGCAACATTCGGGAGCTTCGGGGCCTTCAAGGCCAATTAGCCTATATACGCCGATTCATCGCGAATCTGGCCGGCAAGTGTATGCCATTTTCTCGGCTCATGAAGAAGGGCACCGCCTACGAATGGGATGAGGAGTGTCGGACCGCCTTCGAGGAAATCAAGCAGTATCTACTACAACCTCCGATCTTGATGCCACCAGTCTCCAGAAAGCTGCTGGTCCTTTATGTGACCGCCCTGAAGAGATCCCTCGGTGCGCTGCTCACCCAGAAGAATAACGAGGGTACTGAGAACAGTCTCCACTATCTCAGTCGCATGCTTCTCGATACGGAGGTCAGATACTCCCCTATCAAAAAGTGCTACCTTGCGCTCGTCTTCGCCGTCTAGAAGTTACGAGATTACCTGCAGCACCATGAGGTGCAATTGGTCTCCCGGGTAGACCCACTGAAGTACATCCTGAACCGCCCCATGCTGACTGGCCGACTAGCATGGTGGGAAGTGATTCTCCAGCAGTTTGATATCAGGTTTGTACCTCAGAAGGCCGTTAAGGTACATGAGTTGGCATAATTTTTAGCTGCCCATACAACCTCCGCGGACCAATCCATGGACCTGGATTTCCCTGATGAGACGATCCTCTCAGTCGATCATGCTGTCCCGTGTTGGCAAATGCATTTCGACGACGCCTCCCGAAGCCCCACTGGTAGGAGGCTCAACGATCCCAACCTCAACAGAGTGGGCCTGGGTATTGTCTTTATTACCCCGGCGCAGGTCATCCTACCATACTCGTTCCTGTTGTCAGAAGGTTTCACAAACAATGAGGCAGAGTACCAGGCTCTCATCACCGGCCTCGAGTTGGCCCTTGAGATCCATGTGCCCCATCTTCATGTGAAGGGAGATTCCAAGATAGTAATGAAATAGTTTAATGGAGACTACGTCGTCAGGAAGCCAGAGCTTGCACCGTTGCTGGAGTACACCCTCCGCCTAATGGCCCAGTTCTCTTCTCGACCAGAGGTTACCCATGTCCCACAGTCGCAGAATGGCCAAGAAAACGCCATGGCTGGCTTAGCCGCATCGCTCGCAGAACCCGAGCAAGATTATTTAATCATACATGTGGCACACCGGAGAGTCATTTCCCCCGTCACCCAAGAGGACAATGACGGCCTGCGGGTAGGTCATCTCACCACCGGACCCTCCACGTCATGGGTCCCAGGTTCGTCAGACACAGTGGTTGAAGCCACTCCCGACTGGAGGGCACCTTTTGTTGAGTATCTCCAAAATGGTCGCCTCCCGGATGACCGGGCCGAGCGCGAGCGAATCTGACGCCGCGCGTTGCAATTTACACTCCAGAGCGGACCTAGTCTTGAACAGATCCTCTATAAGCGGAGTTTTGATGGTGTCCTCCTCCGTTGCATCCAAGGAGTAGAGATACCTCAAGTTATTCAAGAGGTTCACGCCGGTTCCTGTGGCGCCCATCAAGCTGGGCCGAAGCTGTTCCAACAAATCTGGAGGTTGGGGTACTTCTGGACCTCTATGATCCACGATTGTATTGGATATTCCAAGAGATTCCATGCGTGCCAAGTTCACGCCATCTTCCTGCATCGGCCACCGGAGCCCCTCCACCCCACGAAGTACTCTTGGCCATTTGTGGTATGGGGACTTGATGTAGTGGGACCGTATCCACTGACAACAGCCCGCCAGTGTAGGTTCATCCTGACTGCTACAGATTTCTTCTCCCAGTGGGCAGAGGCAGTTCCTCTCCAAGAGGTCAAGGCCCATTCTATCGTTGACTTTCTGTGCTCCAACATTATCCACTAGTTTGGGGTCCCTCACGCCGTCCTCACCGATAATGGCACCAACTTCCGAGCGGCTGAACTGAAGAAATTGTACACCATGTACGATATCCGGTCGAACCATACCTCCCACTACTACGCGCAGGCAAATGGACAGATCGAGGCGTTTAACAAAACCCTCTCTAACATTCTGCAGAAGATGGTTGGTCAGAACAAGAAAAGTTGGCCGGACAAGCTCCCCAACGCCCTCTGGGCTTACCGGACGATGACTCACAACTCTACCCAGGTGACCCCATATTCTCTGGTGTATGGAGTTGAGGCCATCCTACCTATTGAGATCCAACTGGCATCGTTACGCACTGCAGTTTATGATCACCATACATCAGATGAGGTAGCTGAGATCCGTCTAGCTGAATTGGAGGCACTGGACGAGAACCGACTTCGTGCCCTGCACAATCTGGAAAGGCATCAGGATAAGATAGTGGGGGACTTTAATAAGAAGGTTCGTCTCCGCTCTTTCCTACAGGGCGACCTGGTACTCGCCCTTCGAGCGCCAATGATTCCCGGTAGGAAACCGCCCAAGTTAGAACCCAAATGGGAAGGGACTTATATCATCCATAAGGTTTTCCCCAATGGAGCATACTCCTTGGTGACCACAGATGGAGAGCGTATAACCCCTCCCACGAATTCCAAGTTCCTTAAGCGGTACTTTGCCTAGGGAAAAAGGGTACTGCACGACCCTAAACTGCAAGTTGGTCCTGCACGACCTTAAACTGCATCTTCGTCCTGCAAGATGATAAACTGTGAAACGGTCCCGCATGATCTTAAACAACACATTATGGTCCAACATGACCCTAAAATATAAAGTCCTGAACGACCTTAAACTGCATCTTCATCCTGCAAGACGATAAATTGTGAAACGGTCCCGCATGACCTTAAACTGCACATTATGGTCCAACATGACACTAAACTGTAAAGTCCTGCACGACCTTAAACTGCTTTTTCATCCTGCAAGACAATAAACTACAAAATAGTCTGAGCTCTATGACTTTAAACTAAGATCTCCCCCTTCCTTACTGCAAGATGTTAAACTTCAAGCCAGTCAAGCTTTCCTGACCGAGGCTCAGCCTCGGGCCCCTTGGCCTCCTCGGGCCCCTGGCCCCCCGTCTTCACCGCGAGACATTAAACCACAAGCTGGTCAGGTCTCCCTGACCGTGGTCCGGCCCCAGGCCCCTTGGTTTTTTCCCTGACATACCCTCTTGTGGGATTGTATGGTATAGTATGGGATTACGTCCTCATTCATGTCGGATTACTTTCCGTACCGTACATATCCCCAAATGAGATGCTCCTCGTCCCGCATGATATTAAACTACATTTCAACAACTACGTGTGGCTTGATTCCCATCTTGATGGGATACGTAGGAACGCTCAGACGCCTCATCTTGAGCCCAGTCCCAAGCTTTTCTCTTCTACTATCCCCCCCTGGGAATAGTTTCCTTGGAGGATCTTTGTGTATCCAGGGAGTAGGATTTCTTAGCCCCTCTCAAACAACCCCGCTCACACAAGGATTGTAAGGGTCGCACCATGTGCCCACTCCCGTTCTTCTATTCCCCCCACGTCCTCACTGCATGACGCTAAACTGCATGGCCTTCAAGAAATACGTATGGATTGATTCCCATCGTAATGGGATACGTAGGAACGCTCGGACATTTCGTCTGTTGGCCCAGCCCAAAAGCCAAAATCTTCCTCTCGGGTCAAGATAAGGCAGGGTTCACACTTTTTCCCCAACTCACATCGAGCAAGCCTCGGCCCGGCTACACATCCCCCTGGAGATGTTTGCCTCTTTCGCGGATGGATACAGCTATACTTCATCCACTCCTTGACTGGGATTCCATCATTTTTCACACCCAGAGGGACCCCCAAGAATGGCCTGGATACAATGCCCAAGGGCACTCCTACCGTTATGGGACAACGCCCCCGAGGGTTTTCAAGCAACAAGCCGATACAAGTCCCTCATTGCGAATTTGGTCAGCGGTCGATGCTCATTTGTTGCTCTCATATCGGGTCACCATAGGAACGATGTGTTTCTAACGTGGTCAACAGTGTCCTGGATCTTCAGGTCCACCCCGAGATGTCCCAGACATCGAGTGCAGTGATTCGTTTTGCCCCATCCCAAAGTGACAAACTTCCCCCCGGGTGGTGCTAGCAATCGGGCCCATGACCCCGATTCCCCATAGGGGTGTACGATGTAGTGTAGGACTACATCCTCATTCACACCGGGATCATGTACCATGCCGTACGCCTTCCCTTACGAGGCCCAACCTCAGGCCCCTTGGCCTCCCCGGGTCCCCGACCCCCGTCCTCATGTAAGACCTTAAACTGCAAACCAGTCAGGCCTTCCTGACTGATGCCTGAACTTAGGTTCCTTGGCCTTCTCGGGGCCCCCGGCCCAGGTCCCCTCTTACCCAGGGTGTACGGTGTGATGTAGGACAACGTCCTCATTCACATCGGGATCATGTACCATGCCATACGCCCTCCCTTTACGAGGCCCAGCCTCAGGCCCCTTGGCCTTCTCGGGTCCCCGACCCTCGTCCTCATTGCAAGACATTAAACTACAAGTAGGTCAGGCCTTCCTGACCAATGCCAAACCATCAGGCCCCTTGGCCTTTCCGGGCCACGGCCCAGGTCCTATCTTATAGGATTGTATGCTGTGGTGTAGGACTACATCCTCATTCACGTCGGCTTCTTCGCCATACCGTACACCTCCCTTGTTTAGGGGTATATTACTCCCCTCCTCGTCCCGTATGACGTTAAACTACATTTGGAGAACTACGTGTGGCTTGATTCCCATCCTCATGGGATTTGTAGGACCACCTGAATGTCTAGGATTCGGGTCCAGCCCCATCCCTCGGGAATCTTCATCCCATCTTGGCCCCTTGGCATACCCTCCCTCCATGAGGGGATTATATGGTGTGGTGTGGGATTATGTCCTCGTTCGCGTCGGTCTCGTAATGAGCACGCCATTTACCTCTCCCTACTGAGCTATCTCGTCAATCCCTTTTCGGCGGTTCACCAATGTGCTTAAGAGTACTCTGGTTTATTACCCAGAATGCCAATCTTTACTCGGACACGTCTGCACCCGCTCTCCAGGCTTTGTGTATCCCTGCATCAGGGATTCCATCATTTTTCACACCCAGAGGGACCCCCAAGAACGGCCTGGATACTATGCACAAGGGCTCTCCTAGCATTACGGGCCAACACCCCTGAGGGTTTCAAACAACAAATCGATAAAATCCCGCGTCGTGAATATGGTCAGCGGTCGATGCTCGTTTGTTATTCCCGCCTCAGGCTAACTCGATATGGACGCTGTGTTTCCACCATGGTTAATAGTTTTCCTCTCTCGCCACGCCAACCCATTAGGCCCAAAATGTCGGGTGCACAATTCACACCCTTTATCACTTCACCGTGTCCGAGTGGAGTCTCGGAACTTTTGGTACTTTTCCTCCGGGCACGTCTGCATGTTGGGGGGAACAAGCCGTGTCAAAGGTGTCCTTCGGGACTCTACCAACTCCTGTTTGACTCGCCCCAAGTATTCCGATAAGGATTCCCCCCCTTGTTTCCCACACCGAGTTTAACTCATGTGGGCTTAGGGATCGGGTTGACATCTGTGCTTACTCACGAAGTTGTCACCATCCACGGTCCGAGCTCTAAGACCATAAACTAAGATTCTCATCTGGAACTACGTTCAACTTGATTCCCATCTCAATGGGATACGTAGGACCGCCCAGACCCCTTGTCTTTGGGTCCAGCTTGACTTCAGCTAATCCACCCCTCTAGTCCTGCCTTCAAGACCCCGACTATGGGACCGCATGGCATAGTGCGGGATTATGTCCTCATTCACGTCGGGTTTGCAATAGCTACACCACGCGCACCCTCGTTCTGAGAGTTAGCCCTCATATTCCTTGTCCGGCATGACATTAAAAGGCACCCTTCAGAACTACGTTTCGCTTGATTCCCATCTTTATGGGATACGTAGGACCACCTGAATGTCTAGGCTTCGGGTCCAGCCCCACCTCTTACAGATCTTCTGATCTCCCGGTCACCTAGGCCACTTGGCCTATCCCTCTACAGGAGGGGGATATGTAGGTATGATACAAGGTTTTGGGCACCATGCCCCCCTTCTCCTAGGAACCCACCATCTCTTGGTTACCCTCAAGTTGAGTCCCTCGACTCCGAGCAGTGATTCACCCATGTGTTAGGAGTACTCTGGTCTAGGACCAAGAGTGTCAGATTCAACTTGATCAAGTTCCTTCCACTTGTCAAGCTTCGTGTTCCCCTCCATTCAGGCTTCCATTACCTTTCACACCCGGAGGGACCCCTAGGAACGGCCTGGATACTACGCCCAAGGGCTCTCCTACCGTTACGGGCCAACGCCCCCGAGGGTTTTGGACAACAAATTGATAAAATACCACATTGCGAATACGTTCAGCGGTCAATGCTCATTTGTTTGTCCCCATTTCAGGATAACGCGATAGGATGCTGTGTTGCGAACATGGTCAGCAGTAATCCTCTGTTGTAACGCCAGCCCCTTCAGTCCTTGAATGTTGGTTGCATGATTCACATCATTTTCCACCCCATCATGTCCAGGTGGAATATCGACACTTTTGGCACTATCCCTCAGTGCACCTTTGCATGTCAGGGGGACAAAGCTGCAATATGGCATCCTTCGGGGCTCCCGTGGTCTGAGATCTAAGACCATAAACTAAGATCCATCCGGGACTACGTCCAGCTTTATTCCCATCCTAATGGGATACGTAGGACCGCCCAGACGCCTTGTCAGGTCCAGCCCATTTAGGGAGCCAGTTTCCCCCCTGTTTCACCCCTTACCTTTATATAGGCCCCTCGACCTAAGGTCTCCCTCTTAGAATAGTGTAAAATTTGATGTGGGATCATGTCTCCGTCAATTGTGTTTTATGACACTGCGCACATTTCCCGCCTAGCATCTTCTCTGCTACATCTGCGCTGCATGACGATAAAATGCATGCATGGTCCTATCATATGACCCTAAACTGTGACATTATCGTCCTGGCCGCATGATGAAAAACGACACTACATTGTGGTGACCTCGTTGTAGAGTACATCACGTTGGGTATTGGTCACGGGCCATGCCATTTTTCAACGCACATCACGGCTTGATCCTTGTGGTGACACCACAACCTACTACTCTAGGCCTGTCGCTTCACAAAAAAAAACCCATTCACCTTAAAAAACAAACAAGGCTTATCAAATTCCGCTTCTTTTAGTGTAAGGGCTACGGCCGCACTCCCCCTTTTTCCCCTGGCACTGGTACCTTACCGTGCCACCTTTTAGAACTACGTATGGCTTGATTCTCATCCTTATGAGATACGTAGGAGCGCCCGGGCAATTCCCCGCTGGCCCAGCCTAACCTGTGTGTTCGGTCCCTCGACTCGAGCACTTCTCCAGAGAATGCATGGAAAGTAGGGCTTAGGTCCTCATTCACATCGGGTTTTGTAACCGCCTTTCCATGTATCCCCTGCTCCCCTTACCCATCCATGGTACGAATTCTACGACCCTAAACTAAGATCTCCCAATGGGAAAGGAATTTTCTCCCTCTATCTAATACGTCTCATTGTCGTATTCAGATGTGTTTCGACAAAGAGCCCGAAGTGTGGGATTTTCATACGGACATTCCCCTCGTCCCATGACCAAGCTTCGTGAACTTGATATTTGGATCCTCATACTCCTCCACATCCAAAAGGACCCTCGGATGACATGGATACTAGGCTTAAGGGCTCTCCATGAATGCTGGACCTAAGGGCCCTCCAATCATTTCGGGCCAACATCCCTACGGATATTTGACGACATTTGCGACATGGTCCCATGTTTCGAACATGGTCAACGGTCAACCCTCATTTGTCTATCCCCATTTCAGGCTAACGCGACAGGATGCTGTGTTGCAAACATGGTCACCAGTTATCCTCCATCGTCACGCCGCCATCATCGTGATATGAATCTCGAGCGCTATGATTCACACATTTCCACTTCCTCATGTTCAAGTGGAATTCCATCATACTCAGCTTTTTCTATTCACACATCTAGGTGCACTAAATGATCGTGTTAGCATCATTGGGCTGGTATTCATTGAGCGTCCCTTTTCCCTAACCTGCCCCTTTCTGTGTCGGGAAATTCCCACCATTACTGCTTGTTTCCCACACCGAGCACGACTCACGTGGGCTTAGTAGTTTTGGCAGGATGTGTACCAACACAGTCGGGCTGCTCCTCATCCCGCATGACGTTAAACTAAGCTTTCAGAACTACGTATGGCTTGATTCCCATCCACATGGGGTACGTAGGAATGCCTGACCACTCTACTTCGGGCCCAGCCCAATCCTCACTCTTGGTCCCTCGACCTGAAAAGTTTCCTCCGGGGGTATGTGGTATGATTCAGACTCCATGTCCTCATTCATGTTGGTTTCTTATATACCGCGCCACACGCTCCTCGGGATCTTCCCTTTTATTCCATGTCCTATCGTATAACGTTAAACTACAGGAGTGCATGTCTCCTCAATGCATGACACTAAACTGCGGTTCTACCCTGAACAAGTTCAGGATCCCCATTGTTAATCATGGGATGCACCAGAGCCTCTACCAGAGGTGATTTCCCCTACCAGTGTTGGTCTATGACTGCAATGTGTTTCTAGAACTACGTACGGCTTGATTCCCATCATCATGGGATACGTAGAGACACCCAGGCATTTCACCTAGGGTCCAGCCCTAGAAATCGCAAAATCCTGTTCCTCCCCATTTCCAACCCTCTGGCATGAACCCTCGGGGGGAACTATGTAGCTGCAATTTTACCCTGAACAAGTTCAGGATGCCCCAAGATCCCATTGGGAAGTGACAGGCCCCCTCGCCAAAGAGGCCCTGTCCTAAAGAAGGAATGATCCATGATCAAACCAATGCGCCCATATGGCGTACTCCCACCATGGTGGTTCAATTACATGAGTGTTGGATTATGTTCAGACAAACCATCACTCCATATTCCATGCTTTGCGTGCCCCTTATTCGGACCCTCGTCCTCTTTCATGTCTAAAGGAACCCCCTAACGGCCTGGTCTCATGCCGCATCGGCTCACCTACCATCCTGGGCCAACGTTCCGGAAGACCGGTCATGTTTGGAAGGACCCCCTAACAGTATGGATGTTTGACCTATGGTCCGCCAACTGTCCTGGGCCAACGTCCCGAAGGATTGATCGACAACATTTGTGACATGGTCCCGTGTTTCGAACATGGTCAACGGTCGACCCTCATTTGTTATCCCCGTTACAGGCTAACGCAGTAAGGATACCGATTCTTCTCCAAGGGTAATGGTTGTCCCTTATTGTCACGCCATCCCCACAGTGTTCCGAGTCTTGGGTATCGTGATTCACGCTTCCCATTTTCATCTGTTTGGACCGATTTCAGCGCCCCAGGCATTGTCTCGTTCGTGCATAAGAGCACGCTGAAGAAACGGTAATTCGGCTATCCTGAAAGTTCCTTCTCCGATCAAGCCTCTCCCATCTTTCGATAATCTGGACCAGTAATCCGAATCCTGGAGCATGGTCCCCATTCCTATGATAGGTGGGATGAGGGGGAAACTACCTCTTGTTTCTCACATCGGGCTCGACCCACGTGGGCCTGGGGAATTGTCGCCGAACGTACCACAAACATTGTAGGGATGTAACAAGACAATTCAAATAGTGTAAATCATGCGCGCTATGGCATTCAAAACAAAGGAATGAAATTGAAGCACGAAAGTACCAATAAAAGGGTTTTGGGTTTGTTACAATACCCAGGGGTCCATTCCCCCCATGGACGGGTTGACCCCGTCAAAAGAGCGTTGCAGCTCCGCCACCCATTGGATTGTGGCATCCCAGGCTTACTGCCACTTCCTTAGCTCCCGCTCCTCCTCAGCAGTGGCGGGGCGCAGTTTGTCAGTCTTGGCTTTGGCCCTCTCTACGTCAGCTTGAACGGCAGCCATCTTTCCAGAGGTCTGCCTCATATGCTCCTCTGCCTCTCCCAGCTAGGCCTTCAACCGTGATACCAGCTCGGATTGTGCATCAAGAGAGGCTGAAAGCTCGTCTTCCCGGGTCTACATCTGTTGGACCTCGCCTTCAGCCTCCTGGAGCTTCTTGATGCTGGTCGCCTTCCTCCGCTGCCAGCCCAAGTTGAGCCTACGATCATGCTCCCGGATCTTCTCAGCCATAAGATCTCGGATGAGCGCGTGAGGACGTTGGGCATACACACCCCCAGCACATAGTTCGCGCAACCGCGAGCAGCGTCTATCCATTTCGGCCAGCCATTGCGCTTGGGGGGTGTCCTTGATAAAGCGTGTGATCAGCTTCCACGACCGGCGGCGGGCTATGTTGTTGTCTTCCTCGTCGGAGGCCATTTCGTCCCAGTCTGCGCGATTGGCAGGCTCGTAGACGGGATACACCCGCAATAAATCCTCAGCAGGATCAACATATGGTGTTGAATCCGGTACGACACCTGACGCCGATGTAGGCGTGACAAGGCTGGGACCGACCGGTTGATCCTCTTCCTCGGAGTCCACCCCAATGACCTCGAGCACGGCCCTGCTGGTGTTCCCCCCAGTGATGGTGTGCGTCACAGCTTGAGGAGATGGGGGAACTATCGTCACCATCACTGGCATGCCCCTAAGAGGGACACCACCAGACATCCTGACCAGTCTTGCCGCGGCGGCCCAAGCTAGTCGGAGAACTGCACGACAGAGAGGGACACAAATGTTAGTTGGCCAGCATGGTCTACATATGACGACAGGGGAACCGGTATAGGAGACTTACAGAGATCGACCTCCTGGCGCTGCTCTTGAGCCGGTATTGATGGGACCCCGAGGCGAGGCCCTCCGTATACTGTTGGAAGGTCCGGAGATTCCGGGAGAGCCTCCCCGGGTGCTCTGGTCCCACCAGACGCGGAACTGGATGCAGCCATAGGCACAGGTTCTGAAGGTCCCACATCATCACCTGCTGAGGGGCGGGAACGAGGCCTGCGAACAAGTTCCTCCTGCATGGATCAAACATTGGTGAGAAGTTCATAGCGACCAAAGGACGGATCATAGGGAAAGAAGTTCGGAATTCTACCTCGAGAGCCTCAGTGAATTCTTTGGAATTTGAGCCTCGATCTTCGACCTCGCCCTCCTCCAACGGGCTCCCTCACCGTGGGCCCCCTTCGCGTAGCTGCATCGCGAACCACCGACAATTTTGGCGATTTTCCCTCAGCTTTTGACCCTTCACCCTCTGCGACTCCAAGTCCGAGGGGGGGCATTTGTTGGTGCCAAAATATTGCACGAAAGGGATGGACGAAAAGGAAGGCCGGTGGGCTGCCTCGTGAAGCACCGCCGCGAAGCACCGCGGGCAGCGCAGTCTCGCGAAGTTCCAGAGGTGGTAACTCTCCATGAACGCATTTGACGTTCATGATCCCACCACGAAGATCCAGAGGTGGTAACTCTCCACGAATTCATTTGACGTTCGCGAGCCCGCCGCGAAGCTCTAGGGGCGTTAACTCTCCGCGGACGCTGATGACGTTCGCGAGCGCGCCGCGAAGCACCTGAGGCGGCGGGAAAGTCCTGCGTCGCGGTGCCCCTTCCCTATAAATACTGGACTCCCCCTCAGTCTCGAGGAAGGACAATCCGACCTTTCGTCTTCTCCTCTCCGGAATCGCAAATCCCTCTTTGCCCTGGGAATCATGAGCTCCGCGAGGTACTTCTACTTCGCGAGACGCCTCTGCTTTGTCTCTTTTTGAGCCCCTCTTCCGAGAGGGATGCCCTTCGCGAAGCTCGAGGGCATTCGCGAAGGAAGGGGATTCCCAATGGAACCCGGGAAGCTGCGGAGCACTTATGCTTCGCGAAACACCCAACCCATACTAGTGATCCCTATGCTAAGGCAGGATCACTTCACATCACGAAGCACACTGCTTCACAGGACCCTGCTTCGTGAGGCACCCCTTCTTCGCGAGGCAGTGCTCTGCGAACACTGTTCCACTTCACGAAGCACCTTACACTCACACCTACGCCCCATGCTAAGGCCAAGTCACTCCGCATCGCGAAGCACACTCCTTTTCTTAGCAATTCCTCTTCCTGTGCGACCCTCTAGGTTTGCACGATGTGATTTCAAAGTCCCATGGACAATACCGCTCGTAGCATTGCTTCTCCTAATGCTTCTTCGCATAATCACGCTAACGGTTATTGCTTCTTCGCATAGCCACAGTAATGTGGACCCCTTGATGGTTGTTTCGCACAGATTTCGGGGATGACCTCCTGGACGGGAGATTCAAACGTTTCGATCGGTTTCTAGCGGGTTTGTTCGTAGAACTGGAAACATCCATTGATTCCACATCCGTTTGGACCTACTTTCCAAAGGTAGGCGCTCATTAGCTTGTGGACTAATGAGGCTTAGGAATTTGAATTGGTCGAGAGGATGGGAGGTCGGACTCATCACACCTTTTTGAGGGGAATTATTGTCTACTCCGGGACTCTCTTTATAGATTTAAGTTATGTTCGTGAATCCTGATTACATTACCATATATAAAATGAGGTTTCCTTTAGTTTTAACAATCAATGATTAAATATGCAAGAAATTTAGAGAATATTTTATATGTATTCGAGGTTCTTCATCAATAGAGAATCATCTATATCTCTTTAGAGATTCTTGGTCAATGGTATCCTTCAAAACATTTATATAAAAGTCTCTTGGTCATTATGATGACCAGGATGGTTTCAAAGCCACTCAGTGGGACACTTGAAGTTTATCGTCATTCAGAAGGACATGGATTATTTCAAAGTTGGGATCGAACCCATAAATGGGCTACCTACGTATCCTTTGTTTTGGAAAAGGAATCAGAACCCACGTAGTTCGAGTAATGGAGTATGATGTTTATGATTGATGGCTCAAAGAAGAATTTCATAATTACTTTTACACTCTAAGCTCACGTGAGTCATGCTCGGTGTGATAAACAACAAGTATTGGTAAAAATTAGACAATTGTACCATGAAAGATGCAATCATAAGAAATTGTTTGGGGCTTATGTATGTATGACTGCCCAAATAGATGAAGGTTTAGGATTTACTTTTAGAGAGAAAATCCAGGAACAGGGTCCATAAAGGTATATGTTCTTTATGGAGATTTGAATACTCTAACTTGGGACTTATTCCTGAAAAGGAAACCCAAATTAGGAGAGGATTGATAATTGGGTTTTACTCCTGAGAAGGAACCCCATATCAAACGTAATTTAGGACTGATTAAGAGAAATTTGGGGTTTACTCCTGAAGAGGATGCCCATAATTATGACTGAGTCTTATTCCTGAAAAGGAGGCCCAAGTTAGGGGACTTGGGGCTTACTCCTGAAAAGGAAGCCCAAGATTATGACTGGGACTTATTCCTGAAAAGGAGGCCCAGGTTAGGGGACTTGGGGCTTACTCCTGAAAAGGAAGCCCAAGATTATGACTGAGTCTTATTCCTGAAAAGGAGACCCAGGTTAGGGGACTTGGGGCTTACTCCTAAAAAGGAAGCACAAGATTATGACTGAGTCTTATTCCTAAAAAGGAGACCCAGGTTAGGGATTAAGGTTTGGGGCTTACTCCTGAGAAGGATGCCCATATTTGAGATTGGGGCTTACTCCTAAGAAGGATGCCCAAAATTAGAGGACTTGGGGCTTACTCCTGAGGAGGATGCCCAGATTAAAGGACTTATAACTGGGGATTATTCCTGAAAAGGAGACCCAGGTTAAGGATTCTCTCATCTTAAAGGATGAGGTTTAATGAACGAACTCTCAATCTTTGGTGACATAAAGATGTATAAATCACTAGGTTTTGAGAGATATTCCACCGAATTCCTTTCAGATAAGGAATTAAAATCAAGAAATCATGCCATAAATGGCTTTGAAGAGTATCTTGAAGACTGAATCTTGAATAAGAAAGGTGAAATGGCTTAAGAGGGAAAAAATGGGCAAGATGGGCACCCAGAAAGGTAGGGGCGCGCATGTCTTGAAAGGCGCGCAAGTCATGCGTGGGCGCGCAAGTATTGGTCGCGCAGGTGTACCATGCACGACACATGGTGTACTTGCGCGATTTTCAATCAGAATTGAAATACTTGAGCGACTCTTTATTAAACCCTTTAGAATCCCCTTGAGGTTCTTCCAGATAAGGGACGCTCAAATTCTATTGGAGGAATAAGGTGGTGCCCAAGTGTGATCAGTTCTTTTAAGGGCTGGCCATTCAGGCGTGCAAGTGTTGATGAGTTTCAACACTTAGGCCTTCCTCCCTCTCTTTAGATATTCCGTTCTAGGTAATAAATTACCTTAGAAGTGTTCCGGAAGCTTTGAGAAGAGACTTGGGCGTCGGGAGCTTCAATCCGAGTTTCTGAAAAAAAAAATCCTCTCTAATGGGGGGCCCACAAGGTCTATTTATAGGCAGGAGAAGACCCCAGGCGGTTACCGGGCGGTTACCACTTAGGTCGCACAAGTCACTTGCGTGACAGTGAGATAACTTGCGCAGTGCAGTTGCTTTTGATCCTGTGTTCATGCCTTTGTCGATTTTTGATGTTTTCTTCAAAGGATGAATCACTTTGAGCTCAGATATTCCCCTTTTCCGATCTTTAGATTCTGTGACGAAAGGAGCATCAACAAAAGTCCCCCCTCAGAGTTGGATCCGGAAAGAAATGAGGATTTGACTCTGAGGAAATTGAATACATTCAAAGGAAAAGGGGGCGCGCAAGTCTTCAGGGCACAGAGGGTAGCACGCAAGTGTGATGGAACTTGACTTTTATTCAGAGTTCCTTTGTCTTTTGTGGGCAGTTTAAAGTCATGCATGCCGGACATAAAGGGGATAATGTTTAAGGTCGAAATATCTTTGACCAAAAATGGGTCAAAATTGATTCAATTCCTTGACAATTTATCTGAAAACATATTACCATACTCATGTATGAGGGAAAATATGTAAACTATGACTTAAGAATATTTGAATCTGAGGAATGATATGAAAAAGAGCTAAAAGGCATTATAAGAAGTAGTTTCCAAGAATGAAGTTACTATTATTTAACAAAACCCGTTAGGGGGTTGAAATATGCAGGGCCACCTAAGGGCATTGGCTGCATGGTTAAATAAATAGCATCTTTCGGCTGACAAGTCTGTGATGTGGACTGTTTATGCAAGGCCACCTATGGGCACGTACTGCATAGTCAGGCGAAAGAACTCTTAGAAATTTACTTTCCTAGTGCTAAAAGCCAGTGAATGTTTATGGAGATTCAAATTTTCTAAAGTATAGAGTTTGTTTTATGGAAAGAGGGACTTGAATATGGAGAAGATATTTCCAGACAAGTTTATCGAAGAACTGGGTGAATATCACTACCACGAAGGTCTGACCCAAACGTAGGGAAGAAGAATAAACCATAGACATGAATACTTTCAGATCATGAAAAAGGATATGGGACAAATATGTTAAGGATGGATATTTTTTGCGGATCCCTACATACTATCGTTTATGACAAATAAGGACAAAAGAGGCATTCTTCCCAAGAATGAAGTTACCATCATTTAACAAACCCATTAGGGGGTTGAATTATGCAGGGCCACCTAAGGGAATTTGCTGCATAGTTAAATAAAATAGTATCTTTCGGCTGACAAGTCTGTTATGTGGACTGTTTATGCAAGGCCACCTATGGGCACGTGCTGCATAGTCAGGCAAAAGAATTCTCAGAAGTTTGAAATTTTTGTGACTAGAAGTCATGAAAAGGGTTATGAAGATCTGAAAATATTTAAGGTTAGGATTATAACACATAAAGATGGGTATTGTCTAATGTATATAGAGATACATAGGTCAATGATAACCATAATCATGTTGTGGCTGGGTCCTGAATTGAAATTTTGGACTTCACTACGTATCTCATAAGAATGAGAATCAAGCCATACGTAGTTCTTGAAATGCAGTTTAACGTCTTACAGGACGAAAGTATGAGAAATCTTAATTTAGGGTCATAGAATTCGGACCATAATAATGAATACACAGTGTGTGTTTTCATGACGATTTTTCAGCCAAGGGACTGAAAGTGAAATTTTGGGTTAGGCCCAAAAGACTTGGGGCTGGATTCGAGGGATACTCAAACGGTCCTACGTATCCCATAAGGATGGGAATCAAGCCCACGTAGTTCTAGAACTACCCTTTGTACAAATTTGGTTCGTACATAAGAAGGGTGAAAGGGGACTTTAGTGCAATGATGGTTTAACCTGAGATAAAAAATTTAGGCATTACCATGTATGCACGTAGTCTTTTTGAAATGAAACATGATTGAAAAATCAATGTCAATAATAGTTCTCTCTCAAGTGAGGAGATCAAAGAATATTGTAGTTTATTGTCGTACTAGACAAAAGTGTTGTATAGTTTAACGTCATATAACAAGGACGAAAGTGAATCAATGTAAAGATATTGATTCCAGGGGTGGTTTCACGAATCAACATCATATGAGATGGTGGTGAACCGATGTGAAGAGATTATTTTTGGGCTTGAACCTTGGGAGGCTGCCTACATACCCAGCCTGGAGGGCAAGGATCAATGTCCATGTAGTTAAATTAAAGAATGAATTAATGATCAAGTTGTTCTTGGGGACAACGATCTAATTAAAATGTTGTTTGGACTTACACATGGTTAGGGGCCCAAAGAGAGTGTTATGGTTGAGGTTTTCTCTAAGCTCACGTGAGTCATACTCGGTGTGAGAAACAAGAGGTAATAACAACCTTAACGATGCACAGTTTAATGTCATGTAGGAAATATTCAGTGACTATGCAGTTTAAAGTCTTGCAGTTAGGACTATTGGTGCTACACAGTTTAGTGTCATGTAGCAGGGACAAAATAACAGTTTAATGTCATGTAGGACATATCAAGGACTTTCTGTACAGTTTAGCGTCATGTAGTTAGGACGATGGGGACAATACAGTTTAACGTCATATTGGACGAAAGGGGGATTGTGCAGTTTATTGTCATGCAGTAAGGACAAAAGAGTGTACCATTTTAACGTCATGTCAGATGAAAGTGAGAATAGTTTAAGGTCATATGCATGGACCGTGAATGGTGCAGTTTAATGTCATACTGGACCTTTGAGATTATATAGTTTAACGTCTTTCCGGACGTAAGGTAATTTTATACAGTTTAGCGTCATGTAGTTAGGACGTCACAGTTTAACGTCTTGCTGGACGTAATGGATTTGCAAATAGTTTATGGTCATATACATGGACCAGGGATGATGCAATTTAAGGTCATGCTGGACGGTTTAGGGAACTTTTTCACAGTTTAATGTCGTGTGGGACGAAGTTGCAGTTTAAAGTCATACTAGACCATTGCTGTATAGTTTAACGTCATATAGCAAGGACGAACTGGTGCTGCACATTTTAGTGTCATGTTGCTGGGAAATATTCTTTTCTACAGTTTAATGTCATGTTAGACGAAAAAAATGAAACTTTTTAACAGTTTAATGTCATGTAGGACAATTCAAGTAACTGTTACAGTTTAACATCATGTTGGACAATAGAACATTTATACAGTTTAACGTCATGTTGGACGATAGAACATTGTTGTACAGTTTAAATTCATGTAGCTAGGACTAAGGTGAACCAATATGAGGATATCAGTTCTGGGGACTTTTTACAGTTTATCGTCATGCTGGATGATGAAAGTGCCACACAGTTTAATGTCATGTTGCTAGGACACAATATAGTTTAATGTCATCTCGGGCAAAATATAGGAACTTATGTACAGTTTAACGTCATGTAGATAGGACATAATACAGTTTAGTGTCATGTAGGACATAATATGAACCAATGTGACTATTTTGGCTCTGGGAACAATATTTTGTGTTTATACAAAATAATTCTTCAGAAATCTGGCATTAGTTGGAGTCGTGATGTGTTCTCCATCCATTGAGATTACAGAATATGCTCCATTGGAGTAGACCTTATGTATTCAATAAGGTCCTTCCCATTTTGGTTCAAGATTGGGAGGCTTCTTTCCTGGTATCATTGGTGCTCTGAGAACCAATACCTATTCTCCCTGAATGAATGAACGAAGACGAACTTTTTTGTTAAAAGCTCGTGATATTCGATTCTGATATATTTCCAAGTGGTGAAAAGTGCACAATCTTTTCTCATATAACTGTTCCAATTCATTCAACCGCTTTTGGTATTGCTCATCTGTATATAACTGATCACAAATGGCTATTCTGAGTGAGGGCAATTGAACTTCAATTGGAAAGACTGCTTCTGTTCCATATACCAATGAATATGGAGTTGACCGCGTTGCATTGCGAGTGGTAGTCCTATAAACCCATAAAGCATGAAAGAGTTTATCAGGCCATGACCTCTTATCTTTATCCACCATCTTTTGCAGTATATTTGAAAGAGTCTTGTTGAAGGCTTCTATCTAGCCATTAGCTGCCGCATAATATCGAGATGAATGGTTGGACTTAATGTTGTATTCTTGATACAATTTCTTTACCTCAGAAGAACAGAAGTTGGTGCCGTTGTCTGTCAATATGGTATGAGGGACACCAAATCTAGTAATGATGTTAGACTTGATGAAGCTAACAATGCATTTAGAACTGACTTCTTTGAGAGGTACTGCCTCTACCCATTTGGAAAAGAAATCAGTAGCAGTAAGAATGTACTTAAACTGCTTGGCCGTAGCTGAAGGGTAAGGTCCCACCACATCCATTCCCCATGTGGAAAATGGCCATGAGTATTTAGTTGTATGAAGCAACTCTTGAGGTTTATGAATGAATTTGGCGTATACTTGGCATGAATGACACTTCTTGGTGAAAGTAACACAATCTTGTATCATTGAAGGCCAAAAGTATCCAAGCCTTCGAATTTGATCAGACAGTCTATGTCCAGACTGGTGGGCAGCACAGACTCCTGCATACACTTCTTTTATGACAGCCATTATCTCTTCACCATCAACACATCTGAAGAGAACTCCATCAAAACCACATTTGTATAGAATTTTCTAGAGGTGGTTTGGGCTATCATAAAGAGTAAAATTGACCACACGTCGCCGGATTTGTTCTTTCTCGGCTCTATCAGGTGGAAGTGTTCCATTTTGAAGGTATTCCCTGATAGGTGAAATCCATCCTGTAGTATGACCATACGGTTCAGGAATGGGACTAATTTCATTAATTTCCTCTATTCTGACTTGAACATAAGGTAAAATTGCACGACGGTGGGCAATACAGATGGTTGTCTCATCCCAATTTAGATCTGCTAAATCTGTGGCTATATTAGCCAGTGCATCAGCTTGAGCATTTTGTGATCTTGGGACATAAGAAAATGTCGTTTCTGAAGGGAATTCCGACATTAACTCTCTGACGTAATCATATAAAGGGATTAATTCTTCTTTTCTGATGGCATAATCCCCATTGACTTGTTTGATTACCAGGTCTGAATCACCTTTCACCTTTAAGTGATTCACTTGTTCTTGAAGCGCTAACTCCAAGCCTGTAATGAGAGCTTGGTATTCAGCTTCATTATTAGTACCACCTTCCCACAATAGAAAGGAATAAGGTAACAATGCCTTATCTGGAGAAATGAGCACAATTCCTAAACCAACTTTGTTTAATTTAGGATTTTCCATTTTCTTCCCCGTTGGACTTCTAGAAGCACCATCAAAATACATTTCCCATGTTTGAGGACTCTCTTGAATAGAGAAAACTTCCTCATCAGGGAGTTCGATATCTGAATACGTGTATTCCACTAAAGGATGTTCAGCCAGGAAATCAGCCAGAGCTTGGCCCTTAATTGCCTTTTGAGACACATACTGAATGTCGAACTACTGTAGAATAACCGCCCACCTTGCCAGACATCCTGTAAGCATTGGAAGACTAAGGATGAATTTGAGCAGATTATTACGAGATACCAATTAGACCTCATGATGTTGCAGGTAGTTTCTCAGTTTCTGAACTGCAAAGATTAATGCTAGGCAGCACTTTTCAGTACTTGAATACCGGGTTTCTGCTTCAAGCATAGTTCTACTGAGATAGTAGAGACTATTTTCATTCCCAGCATCATTCTTTTGAGCGAGAAAGGCACCCAATGATCGCTCTAAAGCTGTCACATAGAGGATAAGTGGTCTACCCTCAACAGGTGGCATGAGTACTGGTGGACTCAAGAGTTATTTTTTGAGAACATCAAATGCTTCTTGACATTCTTCAGTCCACTGGTAAGTGACTCCTTTCTTCAATAATTTGGTAAAGGGTAAACTTTTGCCTTCCAAATTGGCGATGAAACGCCGAATATAGGCTAAGTGTCCTTGAAGTCCTCTTAATTCTTTCAAATTATGAGGAGGTGACATACCAAGGATTGATTTGGTCTTCTCAGGATCGGCTTCAATACCACGATGGCGTACAACAAAGCTGAGGAATTTTCCTGAGGTTACCCCAAAAGCACATTTTAAGGGGTTCATCTTCAAATTATGTTGTCGAAGCTTGTGGAATATGACATCCAAATCAGCCAAGTGATTAGAACGTTGTTTGGATTTAACCACCAAATCATCTATATAGAATTCAACAAACTTCCCTAAAAGAGGTTTGAAGATACGATGCATGGCGCGTTGATATGTTGCACCTGAATTCTTTAAACCAAAGGGCATTACCCGGTAACAAAACACACCTTGAGGAGCTCTGAAGGCTGTATATTCCTCATCTTCTGGGGCCATTCGAATCTGATTATATCCGGAATATCCATCCATGAAAGAAAGTACTTCATATCCAGCCATCTCATCAATTAAGTGTTCTGTAATCGGAACTGGGAAATCATCTTTAGGACAATACCGATTAAGATCTCTAAAATCGAGGCAAACCCTAATTTGTCCGTTCTTTTTCTTTACTAGGACAATATTAGCCAACCACTTGGGATATTGAACTTCTCTGACGAAGTTGGCTTTGATCAGCTTATCCACTTCAGCTTCAATTTTGGAAGCATAGGTTGGGTGTGTTCTTCTCATGGCTTGCTTAAAACCTCGATGTTCTTTTGGTAAACCCAAATGATGAGTAGAAACATCAGTATCAAGACCAGGCATTTCTGTATAATTCCATGAAAAAATATCTTTATTTTGCTTTAGAAAAGAAATATACATCTCTTTCTCTTCAAGGGTCATGGCTGCACTAATTAAAGTGGGGCATGGATCTTTCTCTGTACCCAGATTTACTTCTCTGAGTTCATCCACAGTGGTAGAGATACCCTTTTCAAATGCTGGAGGAGCATCTCTAAGATCTTCCTCTTCCTCTTCATCATGTGTTATTTCTTCCGTTTCTACTTGCAAAGTAGATGAAAAAACGAAATTTTCATGATCATAAGAGATGTCAAAATTTTCACATTTTGAAGAAGAAGCTTCCATTTCCGACCCTATTGATGATAAAGGGTCTTCTTTGGGAAATAAAGAGGAGATTATGGATTGAGAATCGACATCATTATTCACCTCTGGTGTTGCTATAAATTCTTCTAGCCTGATTAGCGAAGTATAGACTTGTTGGACTTCAGCAGATGAAATGAAAATGTCACCACTTATGCTTTCATCACTGCTTGGTAGGTTACCAATTTCTCCCATGTTGTCTGGCTCGATCTCCGTAATTGACATTATGGATCTTTCCATAAGAGTATTTTGATTTGGGCCTATTTTGTCAATTTGACTGATAGGTAACACATAATCTGTACTCACATGTGAAAATGGATTTATTGGAATTTTCTCCAAACCATATGGAGCATTAACTTTGGTAATTTCCTTCATTGTAGATTTTTCTATTCCCTTCATGTGATAAAATTCCGCCTCAATGTATTGAGACTCACATGTCTTGAATGGGGCCTTATCACCAAACAATGTTCCAACTTGACCATCGAAATAGTATTTGAGACATTGATGGTATTATGAAAAAATAGCTACATGCTGATGTAGCCAGGGTCTTCCAAGCAAGATATTGAAAGATGAGTCTTGATCAACAATCATGAAATCTGAATTGGATACAAGATCTCCAAACTGAGTTCTGAGTGTAACTTTTCCTAGTGGTTCTTTTTCATTTTTATCATATCCTTGTAACATCATGGTAGAAAGAGATAAATCAGATTCCGTGAGGCCCAATCGACGAAGTGTATGAATGGGCATGAGGTTGACTCCTGAACCATTGTCAATGAAAGCTCTTCGAACATCTACACCATTGACTTTTCCAGATAAGTACAAAGGTTTTATGTGTCCATGCACAACATCATCTTCATCTTTATCAATAAAAGATATCACTGCATGGAATTCTGCAGAATTATTCTCTATGTGATAGATTTCAGCTGCAGCAATTTCAGCTTCAAACTCCTGAGGACTTGACAAAGCTTCGATGAGTGCTTCCCGAAGATCTTTTGACAGATTCAAAGCATCCAAAATTGATAACTTGGCTGGTACATGGGCCAAGTGTTTCAATATATCATACTTTTTATCTAGAGGTCTGCGTTTCCCAATAGAAATATGCGGCTTAGCAGGTACCTTAGAAGCATATGCTTTGGAAGCTGATGCATCTTGTATTGAAGTTGACAACATCCTTGGTTTTGGAAGATTAGACTGATTAGATCCATTTACTTGCTGAGATAAAGAAGATTGAACCTTTAATAGGTCTTCCAAAATAACTGTGCCAAAACTGAGTTGGCCATTGGCAGAAGAACTTGCTTGTTCTTTTTGAGCTCGCTGAAGGGCTCTACCATGAGTTTCTAATGCATATACAGTGCTAGCAGGGGTAAAATTAGAGTAGTGGCTTCGGAAAGATCCACGTCTTCCCCTGTATCCTGAACCTCTAGAACTTCCTCGGATTCCCTTATTTGATACAGGGAATTCAGGCTCATCAAGACTGGAATATGGATCTGTTAATTGAATCATATTAACAGAACCAAAGATTAACTCTTCGTCTGATAAAGACTCTGCCTGGTTAGCCTGTTTAGGCTGTGCCGTTTGGTGGGACGGTGCCCATGGCTTTGAAGTAGATGGCATGAAATCTGCCAGAGTCAAAGACAATTTAGGCTTTGATACATACTCATCTTCTCCTGACTCCTCTTTCTTCTTTGAATTGCGCTACCCTTTTGAGGATTTGTCTTTTGATGGAGGCTTTACTGCATCTTTTGTAGGATACACAATTGGCTTCTTCTATTGTGTTCGCAAAATGGAATGGGTCCGATTGAATGTCTTTCTGACCATCCAATCATCATATTTTTTCGCAGTTTTGCTTTTGACTTCCTGCCACTCGCCTCCTTCCTCTATATCTGTAGCGGTAATACACGCTACATGAGCTGAAGAACCCTTCAATTTGACTTGTCCCAAGTCGACCATCTTTTGTAGGAGGTCTTTAAAGTCAAAACACTCCTGGATGGGATGCCCCAACATTTGATGAAAGGGACAATAATTGTGACAGTCTTCATATCCTTCCTTGTTTGGCCTCTTGGGCACTGGTAATTGAACCAAATTATTTCCCAGAGCTGAAATGAAGTAACCAGGAACATGCTCACTTCGGAAAGAGTATGTTTTACTATTCAAATCCTCAAATTGTTTTCGTCGTTGATCTCTTTGATCATTTGGACGAAAAAGCCTTTGTTGTTGGCGTTCAGGAGGTGGAGCCCTTCGAGAAGATGAAGGTTTTGAAGTAGAAATAGGTACAGGTGCTTGTTTAAGCATAACTGTAGCAGTTTCCGCTTTACCCATTCTCCTTCCTGGAGCTGATGGAATTATACGAGATTTAACCTTAGCCTGTATAAGGGAATCTTCAATCTATTGAGCGATTGAAGTAAGGTCTCGAAACCCTCCTGTGTATTTCACAGGGATCAATGGCGTGCATAATTCGTCACGCAAATTTGCCACACAGATTGGCAACAATTCCTCCTGAGGGAGTGCTAAACTCAGGGAATACGTTAATCCCTTCCAACGAGCAATGAAATCAGAGACTCTTTTATTCTTCCTTTGCTTACAGTTTGTAAGATCGAAAACTGTCATTTTTGGCAATGTTGAGCTAAGCTGAAGAAGGAATTTTTGACGAAGATCCTCCCATCCGATGACTGACCGGGATTGCAATCTTGTATACCAGAAAAAAGCTGGTCCTTGCAAGGTTCGCACAAAGAATCTGAGTTTCACTGCTTCTTGCTGCTCTGGAGTTCCCATCATAGGATCACAACAAGACACGTAATGCATCAAATGTTGTTCAGGGTCGCCTGATCCATTGAATGTAGGGAAAACAGGGTTTCCAAAACTGGATGGAGGAGAAATTGAATCTACCCATTCAGGGTAAATTTTCTTTTTTAGGTTGAACTTGCGCCTGTTTCCCTTCCATAGTTTCTAACCGAGCTGTTAATGACTCAATAGTAGTTATTAACTTTTTAGAAACATCAGGTTGAACTTGGTTTTGGGTAGGTTCAATTAATGGAGCTTGGACAGACGTGGTGGTTGGTGCTGCAACTAATGGTAGTGCTGCCAACCGTTGTTGCGTTTGACCCGTAGGATTTGACCTCTGAGGGTGTACTGATAAAGGAGGATATTCCTGATCCATCTCAGTAGTTACAAAAAATTCCTTCAGCTGCCGGACTTCAGCATTCTGAAGAAGAAGACTACTCTGAAGTAGTTCTGCATTCAACCTTCTTAATTCTTTCATTTCTTCCTCCTGTTGTGCAAACCTTTTCTCTAATGAGAGCGATTGACCTCCTTCAGAGGAAGGGTGAGAAGTAACTTGATTCTTTCCTTTCCTCTTATTGGATCCCTTTCGGAGAGGGGGAAGTGGGTTACTTGAAGGAATACCCAGATTTTGGGTAAGCCTTTGATTACATGTGTGCACACCTTCTTCATTTAGGTCTGTGTGCGCAACCTCTTGAGTAGGAACCTCTTCGTCTAATCCCTCTGATTGAGCCTCATCTGGTGAATCAGCAGCAACGACATTGATGACATTAATGGATGCATATTGCATAGAATCCTTTCTATCAGCATTTCTGTTATATTGTCTTCTTCCATGTCCATGATGAGACATGGAATTCCGTTGACTTGATCCCTCAGGAACTTCTTGGAGAACCGTCACTTGGAGAGAATCTCCTGATAGCTTGGCTCTTCATTCCTCTTGAGGCTTATTCCCTAATCGAGAGAATACTGACTTTCTCTGAGGGAGGGATTGAGGATTTGAAAAAGTCCCCAGTCCGGTAGACTGGGGATGTTCCGGCTGCTTCCGCTCAACTCCTCGAATCCCATTTGTTGACTCTGAGGGTTGGGTTAGAGAAGTCCCCAGTCTGACAAGCTGGGGTGTCTCTTGACATGCTATGTCTGAGATCTTCTTAAAATCTCTCTTGATCTCACGAATCTTAGTTTGGTAATTAGCTGGATGCATTAACATGTATCCACTTTTATCACCTGGTTCAACAGACCGTTGGATGATTTCCGAAACTTCTGTCATTTGATGACGTGTTTGCTCCAGATGAGAGGCTTGTGAAATATTCTTGCCTGCTTGATGTAGGAGCAATTCAACAACTTGTTCTCTATATACTTGATTTTGAGGGGAACTAGTTGAAGCCTGTTCTTGAGCAAGCTTTTGATTATGAACAAATCCCATTGACTGTGGCCGGCCATGGGAAATAACATTGCATGAGACCATTTTCGGTGGGCTTTGCTGACTGGAAAGCACTGTGAAATGTAGTGCTCCGTGAACACCCCATCCTCTGATATGAACATCAGATGGAGCATTGGCAATTAACTGACGCAATTTTCTTAGTGCGCCAAGGCATGAACGTTGAAGGGTTCTCTGTTTCTTTTCAGCCTCCGGATACCGAGAGATTGATAGAGATGCCAAATCAATCTGGCGTTGTAACCCTTCTATTATCTTAATATGATTTTCATAATCACCGTAAGATAATACTTTCTTCTTCAATTGAAAAAGAGTCATCCATATGTTGAGACGAATATCATGGATTCCATCATCCGTCAACATCTTTGGAATGTCGTACTGGGAGTCAGCCAAAGGCCAAAACATGACTGGTACTTCACCTTTTGCCAGTTTTTTCCTCATGTTCACCATTTCCTCTTTATCATTAAATGATGATTCTTCTACCTATTTTGACCAGAGTTGGTGTTTCCTTGTTGCTTCAGCGGATTCAACAAGATTGGTAGAGAGATCATTAATCAAACTAGAAGATGCATGACTTAGGGGTGGTTCAGAGAATGACCTACACCCTGGGCTATCTTCTGATTGAGAAAGAATTTCACTTGTTAGAGATAAAGCATCAGACATGACTGGTTTCGCATTTGCAAGTGCCTCAAGATAAGAGGGATTTATCGGCACTACATTATCCACTGGAGTATTTTCCAGGCAATGTGAATCACTACTACGGAGAGGAATTTCGCAGTGAAGTTCATCATCATGGGGAGGACCACCATAATGGGTTATAGCAAAAGATGAAATCTCTTACTCCTTGGTCTTCTGACCACACAGAGGGTTCCTGTGGCTCTAATCTGAAGAAGAAACTTCAAGATTGACCGAACTTTCATGAAGCAAGCCTTCATGAGGAAGTGTCTGTTGAAGACCTTCAAAATTAATGTTCCCGTTATTGGGAACTAAGGGAGTATAATCTTGAATTCTGACAGATAAATGTCTGAGGGCTTCAAGAACTCCAGCATCGAGCAAGGCCTTATTGCAGATTGGCCTTTGATCTCCTGACTGTGCTGGGCGGATCTTTTTCTTAGATGCCTTCTTACTCACTTTAGAAACCACTTGTTGATGAAAGTGGTTACTCTGAGAAGGTGTATGTGCCTGATCAGGAAAGATGGTCAGGTTAGGCTGACGATCTCTACTCAAATCAGGTGTATGTGCCTGACTTGGTTGTCTGTATGATATGGGGGAGTATGCCCCATAACCCTCTTGGACTGGAACAGATGTGTGTGTCTATTCCGGAGTGAATCGTTGATGTGTCACTCCACTGCTAGGGATAGATTTATGTGTCTATCCCTGTGATGATGCTGAAGCTGTTATGATATCCTGGCAAGCATCCAGAATATGAGCAGGAATTTGCTTCTTCTCTTTCACCATTGACAAAATATGTTTGGTGACTTTAGCCGCCGGAACGGGGATATACGTCCATTCCAGGCTTGGAGTAGGTGTATGTGCCTACTCCTGTCCTCCTTTTCCTGTCAGTGAATCCTGACAGTACTCAAGTGTGGAGGCAGAGAGTTGAGTATGCCTCCTGTTTGTCGTCGGGGCTTTCCAACTGACTTCTCCGTGCGCTACCAAGCGAGACTGTTGGTAGGATTGATTAGTATTAGCAGGTGTATGTGCCTGCTGATTACACTTCTCCAAACGCGGTTGACGAGATCCATCATATGTAGTCAGACGAGCCTACTGACTAACTGGTGATGTATAAGCAGGTGTATGTTCCTGCCTATGGTACTCCGCCGGAATTGCCTGGCGGGATTGGCGTGATGCTGCCAGACGAGTCTGCTGGACAGCGGAATTAAAACGGACAGGTGATTGTGCCTGCTCGTTATTTTCCACCAAGTTAGGTTGGTGGACTTTTCCGGAGATGGCAGGGATGACAACCTGCCTATTGTTAACCAGATTCCGTCTCTGGCGGTTCATCATGCCTGCTCGGGTTCGAGGAACCTGAGCGGAATGCCTGGATTCGGTACCCTCATCATGTTGAGGGCGCACTACCACACGAGTCTGGCGGCGATTGTTGATGGGAGCCCTCGGGAAAGACTCCTGTATTTTTGAAATAAGGCCCTGAGGGACCTGCTCATTCACTTCCTCAGAGTAAGGGAGTGAATGGAAATTGTGTTCCGGGGATAACGACCCGAAACAGTTGGAGACGGTAGTCAGCACCACCTGCTTCTTGATCGTTGGCCGCCGTTGTCCGGATGACCAGGTAGAGTTGTTAACATGGAGGGCTTGACGAGCGGCCTCCAGAGTTGGGATAGTATCATTGCGACGGTACTCCTTAACAAGTGCATTAGAAACCCAATGTTGAAGACGCTGAGTTGGTGATGTCATCCTCAGAGCGGACGACATTCCAGCAGGAGTAGCAACATTGGTTTTCACAGCAGCAGACCTCATAGTAGAGGTGTTCAAAGCAGCAGTATTCACAGGGGTGAATTTAAGGAAAGCCATTTTGCAGAAGATCGTGAGAAAAGAGTGCATGTTCCATATAACAGACATAGTCAAGATGAATCCGGCCACTGCATCTTTTGGATGAGCACATGTCAATGATTGATTTGTTGGCCCAAGGGGCCTAACAAATAAGAATAACATCACTTTAACTTGGTTAAGGATTCACGTCGGGTTCACCATTTTTTGTTTTGCACGGATTTCGTGGATGACCTCCTGGACGGGAGATTCAAACGTTCCGATCAGTTTCTAACGGGTTTGTTCGTAGAACCAGAAACATCCAATGATTCCAAATCCATTTGGACCTACTTTCCAAAGGTAGGCGCTCATTAGCTTGTGGACTAATGAGGCTTAGGAATTTGCATTGGTCGAGAGGATGGGAGGTCGGACTCATCACACCTTTTTGAGGGGAATTATTGTCTACTCCGGGACTCTCTTTATAGATTTAAGTTATGTTCGTGAATCCTTATTACATTACCAAATATAAAGTGAGCTTTCCTTTAGTTTTAACAATTAATGATTAAATATGCAAGAAATTTAAAGAATCTTTTATATGTATTCGAGGTTCTTCATCAATAGAGAATCATCTATATCTGTTTAGAGATTCTTGGTCAATGGTATCCTTCAAAACATTTATATAAAAGTATCTTGGTCATTATGATGACCAGGCTGGTTTCAAAGCCACTTAGTGGGACACTTGAAGTTTATCGTCATTCAGAAGGACATGGATTATTTCAAAGTTGGGATCGAACCCATAAATGGGCTACCTACGTATCCTTTGTTTTGGAAAAGGAATCAGAACCCACGTAGTTCGAGTAATGGAGTATGATGTTTATGATTGATGGATCAAAGAAGAATGTCATAATTACTTTTACACTCTAAGCTCATGTGAGTCATGCTCGGTGTGAGAAACAAGAGGTATTGGTAAAAATTAGACAATTGTTCCATGAAAGATGCAATCATAAGAAATTGTTTGGGGCTTATGTATGTATGACTGCCCAAATAGATGAAGGTTTAGGATTTACTTTTAGAGAGAAAATCCAGGAACAGGGTCCATAAAGGTATATGTGCTTTATGGAGATTTGAATACTCTAACTTGGGACTTATTCCTGAAAAGGAAACCCAAATTAGGAGAGGATTGATAATTGGGTTTTACTCCTGAGAAGGAACCCCATATCAAACGTAATTTAGGACTGTTTAAGAGAAATTTGGGGTTTACTCCTGAAGAGGATGCCCATAATTAGGACTGAGTCTTATTCCTGAAAAGGAGGCCCAGGTTAGGGGACTTGGGGCTTACTCCTGAAAAGGAAGCCCAAGATTATGACTGGGACTTATTCCTGAAAAGGATGCCCAGGTTAGGGGACTTGGGGCTTACTCCTGAAAAGGAAGCCCAAGATTATGACTGAGTCTTATTCCTGAAAAGGAGACCCAGGTTAGGGGACTTGGGGCTTACTCCTAAAAAGGAAGCCCAAGATTATGACTGAGTCTTATTCCTGAAAAGGAGACCCAGGTTAGCAATTAGGGTTTGGGGCTTACTCTTGAGAAGGATGCCCATAATTGAGATTGGGGCTTACTCCTAAGAAGGATGCCCAAAATTAGAGGACTTGGGGCTTACTCCTGAGGAGGATGCCCAGATTAAAGGACTTATAACTGGGGATTATTCCTGAAAAGGAGACCCAGGTTAAGGATCCTCTCATCTTAAAGGATGAGGTTTAATGAACGAACTCTCAATCTTTGGTGACATAAATATGTATAAATCACTAGGTTTTGAGAGATATTCCACCGAATTCATTTCAGATAAGGAAGTCAAATCAAGAAATCATGCCATAAATGGCTTTGAAGAGTATCTTGAAGACTGAATCTTGAATAAGAAAGGTGAAATGGCTTAAGAGGGAAAAAATGGGCAAGATGGGCACCCAGAAAGGTAGGGGCGCGCAAGTCTTGAAAGGCACACAAGTCTTGCGTGGGTGCGCAAGTATTGGTCGCGCAGGTATACCTTGCACAACACATGGTGTACTTGCGCGATTTTCAATCAGAATTGAAATACTTGAGCGACTCTTTATTAAACCCTTTAGAATCCCCTTGAGGTTCTTCCAGATAAGGGACGCGCCAATTCTATTGGAGGAATAAGGCGGCGCGCAAGTGTGATCAGTTCCCTTAAGGGCTGGCCATTCAGGCGCGCAAGTGTTGATGAGTTTCAACACTTAGGTCTTCCTCCCTCTCTTTAGATCTTCCGTTCTAGGTAAAAAATTACCTTTATATGTTCCGGAAGCTTTAAGAAGAGACTTGGGCATCGGGAGCTTCAATCTGAGTTTCTGGAAAAAAAATCCTCTCGAATGGGGGGCCCACAGGGTCTATTTATAGGCCGAAGAAGACCCCGGGCGGTTACCGGACGGTTACCACTTAGGCCGCGCAAGTCACTTGCGTGGTGCAGTTGCTTTTGATCCTGTGTTCATGCCTTTGTCGATTTTTGATGTTTTCTTCAAAGGATGAATCACTTTGAGCTCAGATATTCCCCTTTTCCGATCTTTAGATTCTGTGACGAAAGGAGCGTCAACAATGGTTCATTCCACAACCCCCCTTGACCATGGACTTACTGGTGCCTTCCCTTCCACAAGGACCAGAGGGTACCGGTTATGTAAGTCCTTGGGGTGCGGAGTGAACCCACCTCGTCCGAGCTGCAGGACGTTAAACTACCAAGCACCACGTCCTCAACACATGATGTTAAACTATGACCCGACCTCGTGCCTCTCACGAAGGGTCCCCCCAGCTCGAACATTTTTTACGCCCCTCGTCTCCAGGGGAGTGGAATCACCCATCCACAAGGGGTGATATCCTCCTTATTAGAGTGGCGTATGTTCTTAGGAGAAGGGTGACCCTAGTTCCCCTACGGATGGCTTCACCTCTGCATCTCCGTACTTCCGCACTACCAAGGTCAGTGGTGGGCGTGATAGGGAACGAGGCACCTCCCATCATTGGTCCCAAATCCCTCTTTCGCTGCGCTTTGTCGCACTATAGGCCTCCATCCTGGAGTAAGTCCCAGAACCATGGACCGCCTAACGCGTAAGCCCCTCTTCGCTTCTCACGGACGCATCCTTCGCGACTTGATCGTCAGGTCCTTGCAACCTCTTGTTTCTCACACCAAGCATGTCTCACGTGGGCTTAGAGTGAGCACCGACCCTGACCCCCACCCATAGAGAACTACGAGGAATTTCATCCATGTCAAGGCATGGTACGTAGGAAGCCTCCATGAGGTTCAAGCCACATTGCTCGGTCGTTCATTCATGTCGAGTTTCGCCCTCGTCCAGCATGACGTTAAACTGTATGCCCCCCTTGTCCAGTATGACATTAAACTGCACACCCATTCCCATCCGAACTACAAGGACTTTGATCCATGTCAAGCCATGGTACGTAGGAAGTCTTCCAAAGGTTCAAGCCCACCACTCATAGGACCAAGGTCCACCTTTACGTCGGTTCGCCGACAAAACCCCATTTGAACTACGAGGTATTTGATCCATGTCAAGGCATGGTACGTAGGAAGCCTCCCTGAGGTTCAAGCCCACCCATCATTTATTCACGTCAGGTCTCATCCCTGTCCAGCATGACGTTAAACCGCATCCCGGTTTGACGGCAAGCCGTTGTGACTCATCCGCCCCAAACTATGAGGACATTGATCCATGTCAAGGCATGGTACGTAGGAAGCCTTCACGAGGTTCAAGCCCACCACAAGTGGACCCCCCCGGGTCCTCCTTCATGTCGGTTCGCCGACGAAGCCCCTTCCGAACTACGAGGATTTTGATCCATGTCAAGGCATGGTACATAGGAAGCCTCTACGAGGTTCAAACCCACCATCAGGTTGTTCCGACCTCATTCACGTCGGTTCACCCCCGTCCTGCATGACGTTAAATTGTATTCCATCAATCCCTTGAACTATAAGGACTTTGATCCATGTCAAGGCATGGTACGTAGGAAACCTTCCCAAGGTTCAAGCCCACCACTAGTATACCCACGGGTCTACTTTCACGTCGGTTTACCGATGAAACCCTTTGAACTACGAAGTCTTTGATCCATGTCAAGGCATGGTACATTGGAAGCCTCCCCGAGGTTCAAGCCCATCTCTCATCAGACCAAGGTCCACCTTCACGTCGGTACGCTGACGATGCTCATCGGACCAAGGTCCACCTTCACGTCGGTACGCTGACAATGCTCATCAGACCAAGGTCCACCTTCACGTCGGTATGCTGATGATGCCCATCGGACCAAGGTCCACCTTCACGTCGGTATGCTGACGATGCCCATCGGACCAAGGTCCACCTTCACGTCGGTACGCTGACGACGCCCATCGGACCAAGGTCCACCTTCACGTCGGTTCGCTGACGCATCAGACCAAGGTACACCTTCACGTTGGTTCTCCGGCACCATCCCGAACTACGCGGACTTTGATTCCCTACCACGGGGATATGTAGGAAGCTTCTTCAAGGCTCAAGCCCAACTTCACCGTCGCCCCTAAAATGGTCCTATTTCACTCCCCCTCCACTCCATTCATCCACCTATCACCCATCCCGATTCTTGCCCGAACCTTCATATCTCGGTGAGACCATGTCAGTCTGCTCCTCTTCAGAGCCGCCCATGGGATGACCCCAGTATCGGCATCCCTTCAAAGGAAATCCCTCAATCCGATCTATCCTAGATAATGCTCCGGTTGGGTTGATCCGTCTCTTCTGGACGTTAAACTCGCGGCATACCCTATGCTAAACACGGGAAGCTGAGGAAAACCTCAGATATGTGTCTATGACATATAATTCCCCGTGCTCGATGTGGGATGCTTCGGGCTTCCACGCCCTCGAGAAGCCCTGTGACCAGGGATAATAGATAGACATGCCAGGTTCCCCAGCATCCAGACACGCTACTGATGCCTCAACGTGACTACTCCCCCGACTGAAGGTTGCCGCCCTAACCGGACCCTTTGGAATGTCCCGACAGAAGCAGTGTAATTAACCGGAGTCCATGGAAACATGGCACTGGGAAGAGTTTCACGAACTACGTATGAAATATATGAGGGAGACCCGGACTAGGTGATGAGTTCTGAGGAGGAATCCACAGAAGGAAGAACCGACATCCCATCGTCCCGTTTCGATCAAAGATCAGACATCCCTGAATAAGGAGTGAATGCCGCCCGCCTTTGGAAAGTGGGAATGCGGGGCAACAAGCACCGCGCGTCCTCCTCCTCCGTGGATGGATGCGCGTGCGCCCTGGCGAAAGCGTCAGAAACACTAGGTAAAATACCCTAACAGGGGGTATGAATCTGGGTTTGAAACACTAAAAAAAGCCCCATCATGCCTTGTTTATTCATTAAAAAAAACTCTTATCTCCCTTTATCATAGAAATGTATGAATAGAAATTAAAGCATACACGAGACACACTAATTTTACCTGGTTCACCCTCACTGGGCTATGTCAATGGAGTATACACCAACAATGATTTGATGTAACTAATCCACTAAGTCTCGGTAAAAAAATAAGGTTTGGGATAGATAAATTCTTTTCCCAGTCTCAATACCATTACAATGTTTTGGGAAAACTCATTATATCTACTAGTTTACAACCATTAATAATTTTAATATTACTAATCTATCAAATAATGTGTGCTCACTTATTCATCAAATGATTATCTATTTGATTACATGAATCAATATGTTTTACACACCCTTTAGTGAATCATTAAGTTCTTATTTCATCCACTTGATGAATATCATTTCACCACATATTTTTTGGGAAATCTTTTCTTGTTCAAAAATATTTTTCTTTTGTAAAATGTTTATATGAAATGTGTTCAAATTTAAAACCTTGCACACAACATTTACGTTTGTCACAGAACTTCTTCTTTCACACAAAATTTTCACTTTTCATGCAACTTCCTTCATAATGTAGACACAAGTCCTTTTCTAGATGAATATAATAAATGATTTTTTGTTTCACAAAAATCATTTCCTTTTAACTGTTACACTTTGTGAAAAAAAACTTATGTGATTTAGAGACCATATTTTCTCTAAGGGTTAAGCTATTTAAATAAGAGGGTAAGCCACTTATTTATAGACCTATCCAACCATACACACACTCTAAGACCACATGAGAAATTCTCAATATGAGAAAAAATAGTATAAATAAAGTTTTATAAATCAATCACTTCATTACCAAAACCACACAACTCGTTTCATCACAAACCAAATTGGTTATGATATATATCCTTTGATCATTCATCTTTTGAATCGTCAGATTTAAAGGTCCCCATAGTTTTTTCTCCCCTAAAGAGCATATCAACCTATCATAATTAAGTAGTTTTTCCCACTTTTATATCCACAATTTCATCCCCATTTTTCATTGAACCCAAATGCTACTCTAATGTGGTCTACAAAAAGATAAAGAACACAAATCATTACATTAAGGAACAAATCAGCATACCTCGGGGGAGGGGGTTCCACATCCTCACTTATTCCAGTTTGGGGCGTCAAACAAACTCTAAGATCCAATTTATGACACTCAATCTCTTCTTTGGTTAAAAACTTTATCAGAATTTCCATAAACTATACTTCTATAGGAACATTTTCTAACTAGAAATTCCCATGCTCAACCATCTACATGATAATATGATACTTGATTTCAATGTTCGTCTTTCCATGAGTGATAGAGTAGATTTTTTATAAGGTTATATAGAACTTGAATTATCATAATGGATTCAAGTCAGAGACTTCACATCAACTCTCATATCATCAAGATACTACTTCACCCACAATAAAGGAATGAAATATTGAGTAGCCACAATATATTCATATTTTTTATTTCTCAATAAAAAATAATATTTTTTCTCTATTAGATAATAAATACACAATCCTATATGATAGAATACATCACCAGATGTTGATTTTCTATAATCTACTGAACCTTCCCAGTATGATATTTATATCTAAGTATGTACATCTAAGATTTTTCATTTTATAGAAAACTTATATGCATTGTTTTATTGATTTAATAATGTATTCTTTTCACTGAAATTAAGTGAATTTATTTTGGATTAGTTTGACATCACATTGCTTGGAATGTGGTAAAAACAATATCAGGTCTTATTGTTGTTAATTATAATAGACTTCCAAAGATATTCTTATATACTATGAGATTAAATATATTTTCTTCACTATCTCATGATAGTTCTATCTCGGTAGCCAACAAAGTCATCATCTCCTTGGAATTATCTATTCCAAATCATATCAAAACCTCATTGGCATATTTGGGTTTAAAAATGAATGTATAATTCCATCCTTATGTCACTTGTAAACCAAGGAAAAAGGTCTATTCCCCAATAAATGACATTTTAAACTCACCTTTCATAAATTATAAGAAAAATTTTCACTGCACTTCTTCTTATCCACCTAAGATTATGTCTTAAAAATACACCAACACCACCATCCTTTTTTACTATCATTATTGATAAAGAAATTGTAATCAAATCCACCATGATAAAATATGAGATTCTTCAAAAAACTAATAAATCATTGAAAATTATTCTCTCAATGCTTATTTCAACCCATATAAAAACATTATATTCCACAAAACATTTTTATCATATTTATGAATGATAAAACCATATAGATGCTGGATATACACAACTTGTTATTCTAGAAACCCATTTAGAAATACTAACTTGAGGTCCATCTTGAGCACTTTAAACATTATTTTCACTTTAATGGAAAATAATAATTTTATCGTTTTTATCCTTGTAACAGTTGAAATTTTTTCTTCAACATAGATACCCTCTATATGATATTACCCTTTGAAAACTGCTCATTATTTTTTTGAATCATTATACTATATTTATTCACCTTATCATAAGAGACCCTTTTGGTCCTAATGAAATTACTATCTATTGGTCTTTAAACAATCCCCCATGTCTGGTTCATCACAATTTGTTCTATATCTTTATTCATATAATGAACCTAGTTTTCCTCTCAAACTACTTCCTTAAAACATTTAGGCTCTACCTAAAAAATGAAATAAGTCTGCTGTAATGATTTCATTTATCTTGTTTGAACTAGTGCTTCCAGATCACCAATGTTATCATGTATTTATTTTTCAAATTGATTCTTTGGTTATTGTGTAGATATAGATTTGACTTCCTCTTTCCCATCATCAGAATATTCTTTTGAACTATAATTTTCCAATTCAACTCCCATTGAGTTTCTTACCTCCTCATCACTTTTATCAGGGATTTTTTTCACTTTTTTGTTGAATGTTATGTTCAATTTCTACTCTGGTAACATTATTTTTTTCAACTAACATTCCAAGGCACTTATTTAAAAATTTATATGCTTTTATTTTTCATGAATATCCATGAAATATCCCCTTTTCATGACATTATTCAAATTTCTCATGTTTCTCCTCATTGAGATTAAAACATTTACTTCCAGATATTTGAAATTATTTGAATACTGGATTATTCCCATTACAAAAACTGATATAAATTCTTTTCATTTTTTAGATATAAAAGATTCCAATTGGATATGTAGACTAATGTTAATACTACTTCCTTCCATAATTTCTTTGGAAAGTCCATTTAAATAAGCATTTTTTGGCCTAGTTGTTTAAAATATGATTTCCCCTCTCACTTACTATAATTTTTTTGATGACTTCTCACTACTAAAACCTGATTCAATATCAAATGTTTTATGATATAACATTCTTCTTTGATTTTTGTGAATTCTGTTCCATTACAATTCTGAAACTTTAGAATCTTCTATTAATGAATCCTTTCAGATTACCTCTTATACTATTTTATGAAATTGAATACATCAGAATTATAGGAAATGAAAAATATCAATTCCATCATGATAAAATAGTTAATTAAAATAACATAATACCTCTTCTCATCAATTGTTCTTAACAAGATAGGTCTACCTTCATCTGTAGGCACCAATTTTAGAAATTAGGTGGATTTTTTTTTCTTTTTACTTGTATTCATTTGAGATAATATTCCTTTTTTTACAAGAATCTCATGTATGAATATTATCACATGATAAATTATGGAGATCTCGATCTGCATCACACTGGTCAAGATTTTCCAAGTATAGTTGGAATAGATGGATAAAAAATTTATTCTACAATCTATTTATTTCCTCTATAGATAAAAAATGATCTTATATTCTTCACTAATAATATGGTAAATATTCCCCAAATTTATTTTTATATGAAGAAAAAATGCACCATTTCTTCCTTTAATGATACACATATTCTTATTAAATATTATATCATGCCCTAATTCACTTAGTTAACTAACACTACCCATGTTGTGACTGATACTTTCAATAACTAGGACATAAACATGTGTCGTTTCTTTACCCCCAAATTTGGATTTTCCATGGGGAATAATATCACAGCCTTCATCGTTTACTAATTTGAAAACACCTTCCTTGTCATACTTGTAACACCCCAAGATTTCATTGTACATTATCTCCTCAATAAATTCAATAACTTGCGTTATACGCAACACTGAGTTCAAGCACACAACCACTTTCCAAACTAGTCATTCAAAAAGCAGTTACAAATTTCATTAATTGAATTTTAAATATTATATACTCTATATAATTTTAACATCCATATTATGTGTTTCTTAGATATAATATAATAATAAATTCATTTTTTCAGATAAAAGGAGTATTTTTTTAAAAATGTAATTTTACTGCCTTTTAATGGAGAACCCTTTTTAAAAAAAATATTTGACACTTTTATATTTTGAATTTAATGAAATTAAATTCTTCTTTATAATTGGGACTTAAAAATTTAGTATTTATAATTTTTTTTACTTTTCTGAAAACATTCATATTTTGATGAGTAGTTAAAAATACAATGTTTTAACTAAAAACAACTTTTTAATCAAAATAATTTATAGGGTTAAATTATAAATTTGAATGGTTTTTAATTATAATTAGATTATATTTTTATCATTTAATATAATTTTGGTCATTGGATTTAATATCACTTTTAATCTAGACATAAACAAGTGTTAATCTTTTGACAGTTACTATTTCTTTAAAAGTCGCTTTTTTGTTTTGACAATAGGAATAAATACTAAATTAATTTCGTCCACTAATGTGTTTTGAATTTATAAAAATAGATTAACTTTTTAGAATCACGAGGTATTAATTTTTTAAATAGGTAACATTTATTTTAAGATATTATGAATAATTACATCCATAAATATTTTATTTACCTTGATTAATGGGTAAATCTAGTAAATAAGGGTAAACAAATAATATTATAATAATATTCAATTACCCTAACACATGTGATAACCCTATTTTATGATACATTTCCAACTATGGTCATCCTTTGGTAGATTTTGGGATCACATAGAGCCACCTGAGAGTGATAATGAGACTTTATATTAATTAATTTAAAGTAAAGACAAAAATGACATAAACATGTATCTTTTAGTAAAACAATTTTCACAAGGTGTTATATAAGTTATAATTTCCACTAGAAATATTAATTATAAATATAAAATGTTTCCTACATAATGGTATTTTATTTATAATTTTTAGACATTAAATAATTAAATTTATTTATGACACAATGATGATACAGTAATTACCTTATTAATGAAAGAATTAAATAAATGGTATTATAGATATTAAAATAAATAAAATTTCAACATTTTAATGACATAAACAAATTTTATAGGTGAATATGACTTGTTATTATTGATTTAATTTATCTTTTTTGAAGTAATCATGTTGCTATGACTTTTACAAAAGAAAAATACTAAATTGTGTCAAAACTGACATAAATGAGTTTTTTAAAAAAATATTATATTATTAAATTATATAATATCTTAAAAACACTAAGGTTAGGCCAAAGAGCTTAAATAATAATATATATGTCATTAATGAACCACTTTAGGTTCTCTTAAAAGTTTATAGTATGTTTATTAATCATGTTGTGTAAGGATACAAGAAGACACGATAAAAGTTAAACTAATTAACTAAGAGTTAAATCTAAAGGATAAGGTTAACATGGTGAACTAAAAACCTTATAAAACCTATATTTTGAGTGGGTTTCGACCCATCCACCCCATATCCTAGAAATAAATCATTTTTTAGCAATTAAAACCCGAAAATTATTTTATTATAAAATAGCATTTCAAGCATTTCTTAAAGAGACCCTCACCTCTATTATAAAAGGGAACTTACTATTATCATAATTGCACACCTCCAAAGTCATTTGGATCGGAAAAAAACTGTTAAAATACCTTAAAAACTTCCCTAAATTTAACCTAGATTCCTTAATTTTACTAGAAAGCCAACCTAAGGAGCCCTTTTGATCAACTCAAAAGGAAACACCCGAAGAAGTGATAATAATTTCACCACCCTCTTTCAAGTTCTTTTCTTTTTCCAATTCCACTTTATTTGTTGTACCCATACCAAAATATTAACTCCAATACCATAAACATAATTTGATTTCATTATAAATATGGTACAACCATATTCTTTATTCTATCCATCAAATAAATGACAAAGTCACCAAACGTGCGTACGTACGACTTACCGTCTCCACGTCGTGGTGTAGTTTGTTATTCAAAAACTTCATTATTTGTATGGGTATAATAATGAGTATAACTAATTTAAATAATAAATATAACTTTTTAATGATTCTTTATATATGATATACCATCCAATTACAAACAATTTCACCATCAGTATAATGATATTGTCACTCTTGCGTACGTACGGATTACCGTCTCTATGAACGCGATGAGATTCATTCCCCATCTTGACCATTAAAGAATAATTTTCATTTTATTATTAAAAATAATTTTTAATAACATAATATAATTCTGGATATGAATCAAATAAATTCTATCCATAACAAACATGGCTTACGTAACCAAGAATATAAATGAAAACTGATCAATTAACACCCAAAAAGATGATACTAATAAAATATTATTATCAAATCTATATTTGACAATCACATATGATATCATATTTATTTTTTTGGTTATTGTATAATTTAATAACAATTATTTAACTATTATACAGGAGTTTAGCATGTCCTCGACTAAGGATAATTACATTGTAAGGGTTAATTTCACAATCTCTTTATTATCGAAGGTTGTTTTTACATAAGTATCTACGAGGAAATATTTATTATCCATGTCCATGTTTCATAAAAGAGTTTTAAAAGGGATTATTTTTAGTGTATTTTTACTAAAACATCATTTTAAAAGTTATAAAAGTTTATTCTTTTAAATATTTCTTATTAAAGTCCACGTATTAAAAATGGTTTTAAGGATTTATTTATATAGACATTAATGTTTTAAAATTATAATTCCTTTAAAAAGATTCAAAGTGGTATGGGACACTTTGATTTCAAAAAGTATTTTAAACAACTTCTTGATAAATAGTGATACTTTTAAATGTTTTCAAAAAAAGGGGGATATTTCTCTCAAATAGTTTTGATGATTATTTTAATCTATGTCAATATCCTTCATTATTATCGATTGAGGTTAATTTATTATAATAAAATCTTCCATATGGTGTTGAATGAGTTATGTTGGACTGTGGATGTGCTATTTTTATACCATTCATGGTTTGTGGTTAAAGTATTGAAATTTCGTATGCTAGTTTTAATACGAATGTTATGATTATGTTTCACCCTTTCATATGAGGAATGCATTGGACGTAGTAAGTGAAGGGTTGTGCCTGCTATATCTCCTTGATGCATCGGTTGGTCTCATGAGATAATCTAGTGTCTTAGAACAGGGCCTTGAAAAAATATTATTTTAGTCTGGTCACAAGGCCTTGGCTATGTGGTTATGATGTCTGGCATTATACATTCCATCATTAGGAAATTGTCTATTAATTTTACATGTGATTATTCAACTAGTAGAATATCCATGTGAATAAGCAAATTTCATTATTTGTTTTATCTATTCCATATTATGATGAAGTTTATGTTTAAGGCTTTTGTTCTAGTCTTATACATTGCCTTAAATGTTTATTCTTATTTATGACAGTTTCCACTATATTTTTATTCTTACTGGCCATATGATCTCATCCATTTTATTGTTTTATTTTCCCTAGGATTCCAAGAAGTGTATTATGATTGATAAGCAGGGTTAAACATGGGGATTAATAGAATTTTTAAAGGATCATTTATGTTGTGTTTTATTTACTAATGTGTAATGTAAAGTTCATGTATGTAATCTATTTTCCAAGTCTGCTAAACTGATCAGTATTTCGAGACATGATTCTATGTAATCATTCCAATGTATTAAAATAATGCACAAAATCTAGGCTTCTTGGTTTGGGGTGTTATATATGGTATCAGAGGAAGTTTAGAAACAACCCGGGAAATAGATTTAGACAAACTCTAATTAGATAAAATTACCTTAAGATAGAATTTTATGATTATTATAGAAAAAATTCCTTGAAAAAGTATATATTTTTTGTATTTTCCAAGCCATACATCCATGTTTAGATATGTGCGGTTAGAGGCGGATCTGGCACAGATGTACCTAGGAGTAAAAATTCTAACAAGGAGTTTCACTCTTGACCAGAGGTATCCTTGTACACAACAATGGGCCATACTGCACTCTTGGTTACGACACACCCAGTGGATATTCTTAGGGTAATTCAAATTTTCATTACAAACCATTATGAATGATTTAAGAGTAAATAATCCCTCAAAGAAAACATTTTATGATTATAGATTATATGTAAAATCATTTCAATTTACGTTAGGTATTTTACATGTTTGGATTTTTGCATTGAGATTCATAAACTAACCCATTGTAATTCGTTGTTTAGAAATGGATCCTAGTAGAAGGAATGAGAATTCATGCAATACGCATGATTGAAAGCTTAAGAAGTATCATATATTTTATGTTATTAAGCCAATATTTAAAAAGGAAATAGTCTCCCATGTATTCTCATCATATGAAGAAATAATATCAAGTGATAATAAGATAAGTAAATAATTCTATGAGCCCTATGACATTGAAGGGAAGAAAGAGGAGAAAAGTATGGGGGAGAGAAAGATAGAAAAAAGGAAGAGGGGAAAGAAGTATTTTCCCATATGTGATAATTATAGAAAGAATCACCTTGGTTATGCTTGAACAGAATGGGTGTGGGTTATAAGTGTGGATAAAAAGGACACCAAGTATGTGATAGTAAGGTTAAGAAAAAGTTTTCAAATATACAATGCTTCACCTGCAAGGAGTTGGGACAATACGCGAATCAATCTCCAAATCATCAGAGTATACCCCAAACGATGCTATTAGATAACAATCAAGTTATGATACTATCGAAGATGAAGAGGAATGATTAGTGATCTTATGTTGTTATTAATGTATTGTGTCATTTGAGTATGGTATTAATGATGTACATGTTATAAGCATTATTTGGTATATAAGGATTGTACTATAGAACAATTTCATTATGGACATGAGATTGTGTGGAACCAAGAAAAGTTACTCAATAACAGGTTAAATTGTTTGGAAAATATATGGCTGAGAGGAAGATAAACCATAATATGGTTCTGATACTGAGGTAGTGATTTTGAAATAATATATGATTAATTTGGATAAATTATATTGGATATTCTTAACTACCTTGAAAATAATTATTTATTTGTATATTCCATCACTGTTGGAGTTTACTACATATTTGGATATAAGAAGTATATCTAGTATTCAATAAGGAATAAGGTAGCATGAATGTAATAAATATCGTTTTATGGTAATTTAGGGTGTTACTATGTTCTAAAAGAATACATGATGAAGTTATCCACATGTTATTATGTGGAAAAAAGAATCGTCATTATGTTTACCTTCCATAGAAATTTTGGACACTGAATTTAGACAGAAGTATTTTGTTTAGGTATAAAGGTTTGAATGGATTAAGTTTGACATTATATACTATTAATATGGTTAAAGAATTTTTTAGGATTATTTTTGGATTTTTATAAAAAAAACTGGGAGGTCAGGTGACAACCTATCACGTCCGGCATGGACGTGATACTTGAACTTGCAACTGAAAAGAAACAAGGGTGCATCACCTATCACTGGCCGACGTGATGTCCTAGTTTGTATAATGTAGTTTTTTTAAATATTCTGACAAATAAATTACAAATTAATTACATTCTGAACCCTATATGATTAGGATAAATAGAATATTTTTTAATTCTTTTATCTTTTGGAGTGAAAGATGAGTTAGTTTTAGGAATTAGTTGATTGATAAAACTCTATTTTTCAAGCATATATATATATATATATATCTTATTATATGAAGAAGTTAATTCTTAAACATTAGTTATGAGATCTTAAAACCAAAAATGTGTTATCCTAATACCTTATGTTTTTTTGAACCGATGATATTTTAAATCATAATAGATTTATGGCTTTGAGGCCCTCAGTTTTACACTTGTTTGTGATTGATGACCTCAATCACTCTATATAAATATTTAAATTGTTCCTCTAATTATGTTTCTCTAATTTCCATCAATGTTCTCCTAATAGATATCATAATTTGTTGGTGTCTTTTTCAATTCTATTTCCCTCTTATTAAGACTAAATTTTATTAACCAAATTTCCGATTTGGGTTTTCCACGATGGTATTTTTCTATTTATAACCATTTATTTTTTATGAACAATTTCAAATTGATAGGACATAATTTATTGATGGAGGGGAACATGTAAAACCCCAATATTTCATAGTATGTTATCTCTTTAAAGAGATTCAATAACTTGCGTTGTACACAACCCTGAGTCTGAGCACACCACGACTTACCAAACCAGTCATTCAAAAATCAATTATGAATATTATTAACTTCATTTTAAATCTTATATACTCTATATAATTTTAACATCCATATTATGTGTTTTTTAGACATAATATAAGAACAAATCCATTTTTCAGATAATAGGAGTATTTTGCAAAAAATGTAATTTTATCATCATTTAATAGAGAACCATTTTCAAAACAAATATTTGACATTTTATATATTAAATTTAATGAAAATATATTTTTTTTATAATCAAGACATAAAAATTTAGTTTTTATAATTTTATGGTACTTTTCTGATCACTTTTATATTTTGATGAATAGTGAAAATACAACGTTTTATTGGAAAAAAACTTTTTTAATTGAAATAATTTATAGTGTTAAATTATAAATTGGAATGGTTTTTAAGTATCATTAGATAATATTTTTTTCATTTAATATAATTTACGTCATTGGATGTAATTTTAATTTTAATTTGGATATAAAAAAGTGTCAATATTTTGAAAGTTATTATTTCATAAAAACACGCTTTTTGTTTTCACAATGGGAATTATTATTAAAATAATTTATGCCACTTATGTGTTTTGAATTTATAAAAATAGATTCCATATTTTGAATCAGGAGGTCCAAATTGGGTAAATGTGTAACTTTTATTTTTATACATTATGAACAATTTACATTGGTAAATATTTTATTTACCCTGATTAAAGGGTAAATACGGTAAATAAGGGCAAACGAATAATATTATAATAAAATTAAAATACCCTAGGAAATGTCATAACCCTATTGGTTGATAAATTTCCAACCATGGTCATCACGGAGTTGATTTTGGGACTACATGGAGCTACATGAGAGTGATAATGACGCATTTTATTAAATAATTTAAAGTAAAGACAAAAAAATACATAAACATATATGTTTTAGTAAAACTACTTTTACAAAGTGTTATATATGATATAATTTCGAATATAAATATTCATTAGAGAGATAAAACGATTTCATACATATTTATATTTTATTTATAATTTTTAGACACTATCTAATTAAATTTATTTATGACACAATGATGATGCAGTAATTACCTTATTAATTAAAGAATAAAATAAATGGTATTATAAATATTAAAATAAATATAATTTCAAAGTTTTTATGACATCCATGGATTTTATAGACGAATATGACATGTTATTTTTGATTAAATGTGTCTTTTTTGATGTAATCATGTTTTTATGACTTTCAGAAAATCCGAATACTATATAGTGTCAAAATTGACACAAATGAGTATTTAAAACAAATATTATATTATTAAATTATATAATATTACTAAAAATATAAGGTCTAGAAAAAAAGGCTTAAATAATATTATATATGTCATTAATTAACCTCTTTTTTTCTCTTGGATGTTTAGAGTATGTTTATTTACCATATAGTTTAATAATACAAGAAGACACAGTAAAAGATAAACAATTTAACAAAGAGTTAAATATAAACGATAAGGTTAATATGGTGACATAAACCTTTCTAAAACCTATTGGTTGAGTGGTTTTCGATCCATAACAACCTTATTATAGAAATAAATTATTTTTATCCATTATAAACTGAAATGGATTTTATTATAAAATATTATTTCCAGCTTTTCCTAAAGTGACCTTACCTCACCTATAAAAGGGCACCACCCCTTCTCTTACTTTCACACATCCAAATCCATTTGGCTCAGAAAAAACCTGCCAAAATACCTTTCCTACTTCCCTCAATTCAACCTAGAGTCCTTAGTTTTACTATAATGACAACCTAGGGATTTTATTTGACCAACTCAAAAGGAACCACCCGAAGAAGAGGTAATAAAATCACTACCCTCTTTCAAGTTTTTTCTTGTTCCACTTCCTATTTCTTTGTTGTTTACAAACCAATATAATAAATCCAATAACTTATACATATTTTTATGTTATTATAAATATTGTACAACCATATTCATTATTCTACCCATCCTATAAATGACATAGTCTCCATACGTTTGTACGTACAGCTTACCGTCTCCACGTCGTGGTGTAGTTTGTCATTCAAACACTTCATTATTTGGATGGGTATAATAATGAGTATAAATAATTTAAATAATAATTTTAATATCTTAATTATTATTTATATATAATATCGAGTCCAATTAACTATGATTTCACCATCAATATAATGATACTGTCACTCATGCGTACGTACAGATTACCGTCTCCAAGAACGTGATTAGATTCATTCCCCATCGTAATAATTTAAGAATAATTTTCCTTTTTTGATTCAAAATAATGTTTAAGAAACTAATATAATTCTTAATATGAATAAAATACATCCTATCAATAACAAACATGGCTTATATAACAAAGAATATAAAGTAAAACAGATCAATTAACACCTGAAACGATGATACTACTAAAATATTATTAAAAAATCAATATTAGAAGATAATATATGATATCATATTTATATATATGGTTCTTGTGTAATTTAATAACAATTATTAAACTATTATATAGGAGTTTAATGTACCCTCGACCAAGGAAAAGTACAAGGTATGGGTTGATTTTACAATCTCTTTATTATCCGAGTCTGTTTTTACATATGTATATACTGGGAAATATTTATTATCCATGTCCATGTTTTTTAAAAGAGTTTTCACAGGGATTATTTTTAAAGACTTTTTACTAAGAAATCATTTTAAATGATTTAAAAATTTAGTCATCTAAACCGTTCTAATTAATGTCCATGTTTTAAAATTGGTTTTAAGGATTTATTTATATAGACATTAATATTTTAAAATTAAAATTCATTTTAAAAGATTCAACGTGGTATGTGACACTTTGATTCAAACATCTATTTTAAACATCTTCTTGATAAATTGTGATAATTTTAATTATTTTCAAAAAAATGGGTTGTATTTTAATAAAATAATTTTGATGAATATTTTCATCTATGTCAATATCCTTAATTATTCACGATTAAAGTTAATTTATTATAATACAATCTTTCATATTGTATTGAATGGGTTATGTTTGACTGTGGATGTTCTATTTTTATACCACTCATGGTTTATAGTTAAATTATTGACATTTCGTATGCTTGTTTTAATAAGAATGTGTAGATTATGTTCCTTCCATTCATATGAGGAATGCACTGGACTTAGTAAGTGATGGGTGGTGATCGTTATAGCTCCTCGATGCATCAGTAGGTTTCAAGAGACAAACATGTGTCTTGGCACAGGCCATTGACAAAATCTTATTTTTAGTCTTTCCATAAGGCCTTGACTATGTGGTTATAATTTCTAGTATTATGCATTCCATCATTATGAAATTGGATATTGATATTACATGTGATTATTCGACTAGTAGAATATCCATGTGAATAAGTAAATGAAATAATTTGATTTATCTTTGCCATATTATAATGAAGTTTATTTTTAAAAGGCTTGTATTTTATTCCTATACATTTCCTTAAATGTTTATTATTATTTATGATAGTATTCGCTATATTGTTATCCTTACTGAGCATTTTAGCTCTCCCTTTTCTATGTTTTGTTTTTCCTAGGATTCCAAGAAGTGCATTATGATTGATAAGCATGGGTTAAGATGGGGGATTAATGGAATTCTCAAAGGATCATTTATGTTGTGTTTTATTTTATAATGTGTAATGTAACATTCATGTATTTAATCTATTTTCCAAAAAATCTAAACTGATCGGCCTTTCGAGACTTCATTCCTTGCACTCATGCCAATGTATTAAAATAATGCACCGACTCTGGGCTTATGTGGTCAGGGCGTTACAATAATTTATGCCTATAATAGGATCCTTGTTACCATCCTTATAGGATGTGCATCAACTATGAAGGATCCGCACAGTATAATGATCTGATGTTGTAAGTGAAAAGTCCAAAACCATTGCCTACTCAACACTTTTTTTAATCTATGTTTTTGACTTCATACCCCATATGGATTGATAATCTTGATCTTAAATAGATTATGATGGACTTGCATTATCTTTCAATGCTTACAATCAATTTTTCTTTTTCATCTAATTTGATGAAACATTTAGTGGTTTCTTACGACAACATTTATTCTACTTCAGAACATTCCTCTATATTTTTTAGTAGAAATATATATCTATGTGTATAAATCCTCCACACCTTAAATAGTAACATTGGAATGACATCATAGAATACAGTGATATATATGGCTACCTCTATTGGTCTCATTCTCGTTGATACATACTGTCTATGAAACAGAAATTTTATGAGTGTCTCATATTCCAACTAAAATAATATCAAATGTGGAGTTGATTCATGTGTTTCAATACAAAACTAATGGTTTTCTATTGGGTTCTATGAATCATCTAGTTTTAATTCATACTCAAATCAATATTTAATATCAGATTAGGTGTTTATGGTATGAATAAAACTATTACTAATTTCTATTTCAGATCATGCACCATACCAGCCTTAACATGTGAATTTGACTTTTACTTACTTTATGCTAGAACTATATGCTTCAATTAGTTCTTTTATGTTTCTTAAATGACCTTATTTATAGATTTCATACAAGGAGTGATGAGTTTTTATTTATCCTCAAATTTAAATCATATTATAATGACTTCTCCTTCAATTTATTCGATAGGTATGATTTGATACTTCACTGTGTCATTCAAAACATCAATCACATTTTTCTATTCCTCAAGTTTGAGCATGTAATGATGAAATATTTCAGAGATCTTTTACATTAAATAATTAATGTTTTAAATTTCTCGTCCATCTCATAATTTTCTTCTTCTTGATGTGGTGTAAAAATTTTGGCATCAAGAACAACTCTATTGGAATTCTTCATTTTTGTTCTACAAACATCTATCTCCTCGAGAGCCTCTTCTAATTATTCCTACATATCAACACTTCGTTCAACTAATGATTCTTTATTTTCACATTCTTCCCTTTTTTGGGAACTACTAACAACCACCAACATTGCATTTTCTCTACAATCATTATAGTTTTCCATATCTTCAACATCAAATTATTCTGAGCATTCATTTTCTTGTGAAATTATATTCTTCTTTTTTGAGAAATTTCATTTAAATTTTTTATTACCATTCACATAAGATGGATACTTATTCATGGGAATTTAAACTTCATCCTTATCATCTTCTTGAAACATTTTGGGGAATCTTATTATAGGATGTCCGACTTTTCTAAATTATATGATACAAGTGAATGTTTCCCTTCAAACTTACTTTTTCCTATTTTTATATTTGAGGTAAGGAATGATATCACCTCATCCATCTCTTCTTCTTCTTATCCATCTTCGATGGTGTTTTTATACATGGCCTTTAATGTTACCTCTACGGACTACTCCTTTTTCACAGACTCATTATAACTATTTCTTATCTCATATAAAATAAGAGTATTTTTAAATCTATCCAACATTACCTATTTTTTATCATTATATTCTAATATAGAGAATTTAGGATTTAACCAAGGTGAAATTCTTATAAATATGCTATTTAAAATGTTTAAATATTCAATAATATCTCTAAGACCACACATGTCTTCCACAGAAACATTCACACTGTCATAGAATGTATCAATACACTCATTCCAGTTCATTCTAAGATCCTCATACTTGTACCATAGAACCTATATTCTCTGATTTTTTTTATCCCCCATAAATATTTAGAATATTTTACCCCATATAATGTGATAACATACAGAACATCACCTTCCCTTATATTTAATTGGATAGGTATCTCCCAAAATCATTGATTCCTTTCACTTTAGCATCTAATTCCTTTTGATAAACATCCGAAAATGAATCACTATCAAAACTAGATGAAATAAAATGAATTAATACTAAAAAGACATATATTTATAAAGATAAAAAGTAGTGTTTAATCGATTATTATGTAATTGAAAATTGTTTCCATCAAAGATCTGAATTCCTTTATAATTGAAAACCTCCACTAAAACTATTGAGAGATAAAAAACTGATATTACGTATTTCTTTGAAACCAATTGTTATCCCAACTAGGATAAATACCCTAAGAGTGCGTTGAATCATGGTATTATAGATTAGGAAAACTTCCCCTTTAGATCATATTTCATCATAAAAAAAATTTCTCCCTCGTTATCTTAGAAATGTTTAAACAGAAACGAAAGTATTCATGAGATGTAATAATTTTACATGGTTCATGCTCAATGGGATATTTCCAAGGTGAATAAAAAGATAATGTTTTGATGTATCAAATCCACTCAGGATCATTGGTAAAATAAGTTTCAGGCTAGATGAATTTTACACCAACACAAACTATTTTTATAATGATCAGAGCATGCATACTCTCCCTCCAAATTTATAATTATTCACATTTTAAATATCGTTACTCCAATAATGTATTCTCACTTCTCTTAATGATGATTCTATTTTATCCTCACTTGAATCAATATTTTTTACAAATCATTTGGTGAATATTTAATCTATACTTTCATCTACATGACGAGTACCATTTTACTAGAGGTTTACTAGGAAATCCAATCTGGTTCACACAACATTAACTTTTGCATAACCTTTATATGAATTTTACACAAATCAACCACCATGTTTGAAATATTTATGTTTTCCCTGGAACCTCTGCTTTTGTGAAACATTTACACTTTTATTATAACTCCTTTGTTCATGCAGACACAAGTCATTTCCTATGTTCAACTAATAAATTAGTCAGTGTTTTGGGCAACTCTTTTTTCTCCCAGCTTTTGTTCATTAGATGGAACTATTACATGATTCAGTGCCTTTATTTTATCTAATGGTTGGTCAATTAAATTTATGGTGGTATATGCCTATTTATAGACTTGGATGACCCTATATGAAATACAATTATTTCTTATCCTCTGTGCGGGCAACTTTTACTCGAGCATAGAACTTCTCATTTTAATTTCATATTTGGTGGGAAACTCTCTTTCATGGGAATGCACATCTCTATTTCTGGAGTTATGAAATACCACGTTTAATTCACTTTTATAACTATCACAAAATTATTCCCTTTACCAAATTTTTTTTGGTGTCCCAGAATAATTACCTGCGTGTAACATCAGGAAACATATTCAACCTTGCACACAAATTTTTAAATTTATTTAAAAACAATTTCATTTCCAAAAATTCCATTTTCTATCATACAAATTCTGGATAATAAATTTGGAAAACACTTGGAAACAGCAACACCTAATATACAAAATTTTTTGTACCACCACCAGAGAATCCATTCCTTTTTCTTCAAAATTTATCAACATACCTTGTTAGAAATACTTTTCAAGCTCCACGACTGACCTTAAAAACCCACTTTTTCAACAAACATAATCAACAAAAAAACATAGCAATGATTCTTTGATGGATTTGTTTTCCTACATTAATCAATAAATCGAATGTCCTGAAAACATCCAATTTTGAATTTACAGATTAATTATTTTAAGATGTATTTAAAAATAAATAATAATAAATAATTTTATTTTAAGGTATTAAACCTGAAATTGGTTCTTAAAAAATCAAATAATTGTTATAATGTTATTGTATAGGTGTTAAAGGACTCACATGGAAAGTCTTGGCTCAAGGTATTCATTCTCTCATTTCACTTTTGATTCCTGTGAGACATATACCATATTCCAAACATTTATTAATGAGCAGTGTTTATAATACCAATTTTATATTTAATAAAATGAATCCTTCATACATAAATTTGTTTTAAGTTTCTATTTCAATTTTTTCATTCATGTGGAATTGAATTGAAATTTACCATGTTGTAAATAATTTTGTAATTAATTTTTTTCATTGGGTTATAATACTTGTTTGCTAAGATTTTTATGTCGTGATTATGAGTGTAAATTTTTTTATTATCTTATTTTGTATTTAAAATTTTTTTAGTGGTTAAATTCGATACCCATATTCAGTTCATCGATAAATTTTAAAATACAATGGTCTGATTTTTTTAAGGATTATTCGTCTCAAATTCAGTTTCTTTAGGACATATATTTAAGATATGCACATATATTCATTTTTTAGGGGAATATACTTCCATTTAAAATGTTATATTAGGAAACTCCTTATGTTCAAGATATTTAATATATAATTTGATGTTGATATTTCATGGGGCTAACGATTGAAGAGTTTCCAAAGTGGAAATGGATTTAGGTTACAATATGATCTATTTTCGGATTGTATATATTCAAATTTTGTTTTTAGAAAATAATATGATCTTATTTTTATTGAAACACATTAATTTTTTTTTCTAATAGTTATGAATTTGGTTCACATTTTTAATTTCTATTTTATCTCTTATTTAATTAAAATACATCAAAAAATTCTTTTGTAACTACAACTAATCTTGTACTTTCTTTTATATATGATATCTTTCTCTCCCATATCCATTATTTTTAAAATGTTTTAAAAATAAAATTTTATAAAAATAAATTAGTTATAAATCCATTTTCCATGATCTTTTATCATCTTTTAATATGTATTAAAAAACAATTCTTATTTTTATCCAAATGGGTCACTTTTGACTCCCTTTTTTAAAAGGTTTTGAAAATAATGATATTTTTTAACATTTATAACATGAATATACTTTCCCACCATCATGTTTATTGTTTTAATTGAATTTTAGTTTATATTTTTCCAATATTGTTTTCACAAAAATGGTCATTCAAAATATTTTATGATTTTTTTGTTTTAAAAATTTATTTTCCAAATAAAAATGATAATTTCCTCAAAAATGTTTTTGTTGATCTATTAATGGTACTTACATTCATAAATGTAAACACCAATTATTTTTACTTATGATCTAATGGGGATATTTTATAACGATTACATCCTCATTCTTTATTTTTTTTTTATTATGATTTTTTCAAATAGACTATTATGGAACCCTTTTCCATTCTATGAGTTAATCATGTTCTTATAGAACACATTTTCTCCTTGAGTTAATCATGTTTCAATTAGATTATTGTGGGAATAGTTTATTTTCAATGGTTAAACCATGATTTAATGATTTTATTGATGGAACATGTTTTCTTGTCCTATTATAATCATTTTATGAAATGAATACTGAATTTTGTATGAGTTTTATGATAAAACACAAGCTCTATATACTTTATTTGTCGTTCTTTGAAATTTTTATAAAATTTCGATCACCCAAATATCACCAGGTGAGACTGATATAAATTATATGATGGGTGGACCTTGATAACCCTCCAATGCATTAGGTTATGATTATGATCTCTAGATTTTGAATATGGTCATATGGTTATTCAATTTGTAAGGGCTATGTAAGTGTTCTATGAAGATGATGTTCCAAGATTCCAATAAAATTTCATTTTTCTTTCTATGGTTTTAAATGTTTTATTTGAAAATAATTTAAATAATGTGAATCATGATTATTTATTCCATTGACTCTTTCATTTTTGAAATCCTTATGCCATGTTTTCATGATTCCTGATCCACATATTGATGGGTATCGACATTTTTATGATATGGTCATGCACTTTGATTATTTCATCATACCCTTGTTCTATTTTTATTCTCACTTATGAAATTAAACTTTTAATGCATCTGATTACCCTTACTGGGAATTTGAGATCACCCTTATTATGTTTCATTTTCAATATTTTATCATGAAGGATTTTTAATTATTTATATTTAGAAGTGTTTTATATGGATGATGATTATGGCTTAATGTGAAATTAGAAAATCTATTTTAAGTAAGATAAATGATCATTTAAATACATGGGTATCGTTTATGTGATATTTTTTCATAATTATCTATAACCTTAAACCTAAATGTTCCATGAGAATTTTAGTTATACAATTTTTCCTTTTGATGTTGTATATTTTAGATGGAAAAAATGGGTATCGTTCATTGATATCAAATCTATAACTGTACTTTTCCTGATTTTAGAAGTAGATCCATGACTGTATATTTGGGGATGTTATAAATTGAATTTCATTAGTGAGTATAATAGGAGCATGAAGGTTTTCTGAAATAATCATAATTCATTAGCATGATATTAGAGTAATCATACCCATTAAAATTAGGATCATTAAATATGTGACAAATTATAAAGAATTCACATATTACAAGAGTGGTGTAAGTAAAACGTTATGGGTTATTTTGAAAAAAAATCCATGATCAACTTATTATTATTACTATATGAAATTATAAATAAAATGTGTCGATAATCTAGAACATCATTTTCATTTCACTCCTATAAAGGGAATAACCCTCCAGGTAAATTCCAATAACATTTTATGATAAACCTATAACTAGATAACTATATTCCTTTACCCAATGAATTAAAGTGAAATATTGGGATCTCCCATAAATATAAGCTATATCTGGCTCACCCATAATCCTTAACAATGTGTAACAACCATAAAATATTCATAAAACAAGAATTCTATCATTTTTCAATAGGACAATAACCATTTTTATTTCTTGTCATGATGTTCCTATGGAAAAGAAATGGACTTCTTTAAAATGTGTTTGAAATAATAGGAATATATTAATATAAATAATAAGAAGAAATTATGAAAAAATATTCCCAATAAATCACAATTAGCATCAAAAGATGTTATCAAAGATGAAATATTTTTTTAAAAGGTTATTACAATATTTTATTAATAAAATACCATTTTATTTTCGAATAAATTAATTAAAATATAAAAATATCCATAATATTATTGAAAAAATTCCATTGAAAATAATAATTGAATCATATTAAAAAAATTCAAATAATATAGTGGTTGTGACAACTATAATTAATTTTCATGTCATATTCATTAAAACAATTATTTTGTTCACACCATCCGAAAAAAGAACCTTTTTTAGAAAATAGATAGAATATTTTTTAATCTTTTTATAAAATGTAAAACAAGATTAAAAATGAATAAAAAATATCACTAGATAATATTCAAAAAATTATTAAAATCATTTTATTAAACCTGAATATTTATGAATAAATTGATCAAAGAGTTGTAATAAGGTCACCTTTTTCTTAAAAACAATTTATGATCCATTTTGAATACAAAAAAGTGTAAAATGGAACTAAAAATAACAATTATATAAATTACTAGATTATAGAAAAAATAAATGGTTTTATAAAATAATTATCACAAATTTCATCAATGGAAATTCAAGCATAAGAAAAAAAGAATAAAATGAGTTTGAAACATAAATACATACAGCTTTGGTATCTTTTGAATCGTAATCCCCATGAAATAATAACATTAAATGAAAATTAAATTATCATAAAAAACAAGGATAATAATGATATAACATGTCAATGGGATATATATAACCCTCATAAAAGTAGCTAAATGTATAACATAAACACACATCCCAGTGATTGTTTTTTATGAGTAGCCCTTATAGATATCATATCATTGAGTTGAAAAATAACTAATGGTGGGATTATATGTAACAAAGGTAAATACAAAAAAATAGATGCAAATAAAACAAAAATTGATAATTTTCATTCCACATGTAATCTTGTAAAAAAATATTCAATGAACTATTGATATAATGTAGTGAATTGAAATTGAGTTATGAAATCCCTCACCACTTAGTAACATTCAGGTCCAATCCCATTGGATGAAATAATATCAATTGCATCATTAAACACCATGAAATATGAATTATGAATTATATTAAATGTAAAATTTTATTATATACACCATATAAATTAAAATAGGCATATAACATAAAAACATACCTCAATGATGGGAAATTGAGACTAAATAACATACCACTAGGTAATTTTCAAGTAAAATCCCCTTGGATGAACTTATTTGAATTATAATATTAAATACAATTATGTATTTAATATTATGATATGACATTTAAAATGGTATTAAATATACCATATAAATGGAAATATTTTTATAACTTTAAAACAGGCCTCAATAAAATGAAATTGAGATGAAATCTCTTAACTTGAGCCTAACTTGTACCATATGACATTTAAATCCTATATTATAAACTTATATATATTATTAACATGTTTAAGATCATTTTACAGTTTTTTACCTTATCATTAAATAATTATTTTTCATTTATATCAATGAAATGTTTTATTACTTAATCAATTATGTCCCTGTCATGTGTTTTGAAGACGTTGAGTTCATAGTATCAAAATTTCCTCTGTTTTTTTCCTTTGTCAAAAATGTAATTATTACATAATATATATAATAATATTATTTAAATAATTAAAAAAATTTACATTAATTATACTTTTAAAATCATATATTAGATATGTTTAGGAAAAAATAATTATGTTACAATCTTGGAGAGAGTGGGTTGTACGTGCACATGAGTAACGTTCCCACGTTTGGATGAACACGAGGAAATATATTAGATATTAATTCATATTTATATTTTTATTTTCATATATTAAATATCATATTCCATATTTAATTACACTTATATATATCTTCCATGTGATATGGTGATGAGAAATTAATTACATCGCTTGGTAATCCCCACATACGCACGAACTACATTATTAATGTTCAATAGATGGAAGTGTAATAAAATAGATTATATCATATATTTATAGAATTATAATTATTTAAATAATATCATATATATACATTAAATCCATAATTATAACCATCATTGAGAGTCCATGATGGAAAATGAATTACATCAGTTCGCGGGGTGGTAGTATACACTACACACGTGTGATGGTTTCATTTCCCATTTAACAGAGGTAGTCATTTATATAAGTTATAAAATTAATGTAATTACATAAATGTATATTTTATATATTTATATTACTATTTTTGTGTGATTGGAAAATATTTTAAAGAGGTATAATAAGAAATAAAACTAAATCATTCAGTAAAGGTTATACCTCTTTATAGGATCCTCATTTTCATTACACCTTAATCCTAATCATGTTAGTATTCTTCCCAATCTAATATATATATAACATGGGTAGGGATTTCCTGATGGGTTTTTGTGGAGGTATTAGATGAGATATAGTGATCAAATTTCAATAGGAAGATAGGATAGGAAGTATCCTTTTATAAGTGAAGGGAGGGTCACTTTTGGAATTTCCTATCATATTAAATTAATATAAATTAAATTTTATAGAGAAGTGGAACAAAATTTATATATTTATAATATAGGAATTTTATTAGGTTAAATATTACCCTATAATAAAATTTTAATGATTTTTATTAATTTTTTTAAACTTATCTCTTTGTTTTAATTCTCATGTTAACCCATTTGATGATTACCGTGCAATCTATGATTTTTACTCTTTAGGGGTCAATAAAGATACTATAAAAGGGAAAATGTCACATAAATGTATGGTGGATGATATTTTAAACCATATCTTGTTATATTTTATAAATATAGGATTTTAATTAACATTAAATCATTCAATAAATTACTTATTAATGTAAAATGTCATTAATGTCAATTTTTTGAACTATTTAATTAATTTGACTTGAATATCATCAAGATAATGTTGGAATTAGAATATATACTATTAAGAAATCTTTGATGTGTTATATTTATCTATATAATCCTTGGTGGAACAATAAATCACCCAAAAAATACTTTTAGAGTTTTCTAAATCATTTTCCTCTTTTTTCTAAAACTTGCACATGAATTGTGTCAGCATTTCATAGAGATTTAAGGTAATTATTTATCACTAAAAGTTAAACAAAATTACCATCATTATAATTATTTAAATTTATAAAAATAGACTTTAATATTTATTATAAACTTATGTTTATCCCTATGAGAACTTATAATATAAATAGAATGGAAAAGGGTGACATTTTTAATATTTCGTTACATGAAATAATATATAAGTGATTTTCAAAGAAAAAAGGAACTGAATTTCCCTAAAATTACATATTGGATGAGAATGGAAAAAACGACCAATAAAATATATTAAAGTCAGTTTTTGGGTTATTCGAGACCTTAATATATTTTTTTTAACCATAATTATATTATTTACCCATATCGACTTGACAGATATTTACTTCGGTTACTATTCATTATGAAAAAAAAGAATTATTTACCAATTTTTAACTTGTTAATTCAAAATATGGGATCAATTTTTCAAGATTAAACTATAGAATTGGAATAAATAAATATTAATATGAATTCCTAAAATGCAATAATTTTTGTAACACCCCGACCCCAGTTACCCAGAGTCGGTGCATTATTTTAATACATTGGCATGATTACAAGGAATCAAGTCTGGAAGGACTGATCAGTTTAACATTATTGGAAAATAGATTACATACATGAACGTCACATTTCAATTTCAAACATAAAATACATCATAGATAGTTTTTTAAGAATTCAATTATTACCTTTCGCATAACCCTCCATATCAACCATAATACACATCTTGGAATCCTGGGAAAATAAAACATAAGAAGGGGTGATCTCAGATGCTCAGTAAGGGTAAATAATTTAGAGGAAGCCATAAACATTTAAGGCAATATGTATGATAAAAATAACAGCATTTTTAAACATATTATTGACCATAATATAGAAAAATTATATCAAACATCACCATATAAATATGCACATGGATAATATACTAGTCTAATAGTCACATGTAATAACTAATTTCATAATGAGGGAATTCCTAATGTCAGACATCATTACGATATTTTCAAGGCCTTGTGCCAAGGCTCCAAATAAAAATTTTGTCATTTCCTTTTTCTAAGACCCTATTTTTTTCATGAGACCTACCGATCCATTGAGGAGCTATAGCGGGAACCACCCGTCACATACTATGTCCACTTCATTCTTCATATGAAAAAGTTGAAATATAACATAAACATTTTTCTTAAAACTAGCATACGAAATGTCAATACATTAACCACAAACCATAAATGGTAAAAAAAAATAGACCATTCACAGTGACACATATCATAACTCCTTCAATATAATAAGGATGATTGTATTATAATAAATCAACCTCAAAAAATAATAATGTCCAGTAAAGGATGCTAACATAGTTGAAAATGATCAGTAAAGCTTTTCGAGAGAAATGTCCCTTTTGTGAAATCATTTAGATGTCACACATTTATAAAGGATGTAATTTAAAATATATTTTTCAATCAGAGTGTCCCATAAAAAATTCAAACTTGGGAAAGGAATTATCATTTCAAAACATTTATGTCCATATAAATTAATCCTTAAAATCATTTTGAATACATGGAAATTATTTAAAAGGATTTAAGAAGATAAATATTTAAGACAATTAAAAAGATGATATAGATAAATAGAACCTCCCATAAAACCATAAAATATTTCTTTTAAAATAAATTTAATGAAATATGGGTTTCAATGTTAAATATATCCCAATAAATACTTACATATGAAAAATCTCAGAGACTAATGAGATTGAGGAAATAACCCTTACCTTCCACTTTCCTTCAGTCAAGGGTACGTTTAACCTTATATATAATGACCATAGTATGTTATTAAATTATAACAGGACAATATTAGTATTTATTGTATCACACATGTTTCATTTATTACTTTATACTACCTATTTATTAATGATTTCCAAGTTAAATTAACATTTTGGGAAATAATCACTTTCTTTATCACACCTGTTTTAACTTGTCATTCTTGATCTTATCATTTAGATCATGATTTATATACATCCAGAATATAACACATGATTTATATATCATATACATTTAGAATATAAATATGTGTAATATATAGATATATGAAATGGAGAACATCGTTTATGGAGACGGTAATCCGTACGTACGCATAAATGCTAATTCCATTTTCACATCGTATTGAAATGATGTAAATGAATAAGATATATGTATGTAAAAACACACACACACACACACACACACACACACACATATATATATATATATTAATTAGAATTATTATTTCATATGTTACATATTTATTAATAGTATATATTTTTATAATCATTGTTTAATGTTGAATGTGGAAATGAATCTCATTGCGTTGTAGAGATGATAATCCGTACATACACACGAGAAACAATATCATTATATTAATGGTGAAATAATATGTAATTGGATGTTATATCATATATAAATATTAATTAACATATTATATTTATTATTTACAACAATTATACTCATAATTATACCCATCCAAATAATGAAGTGTTTGAATAAAAAACTACACCACGACGTGGAGACGGTAAGCCAAACGCACACACGTATGGTGACTGTGTCATTTATAGGATTGATAGAGTACCGAATACGGTTGTACCAAATTTATAAAAACATTACAGTATGTATTAGGTACTAGAGTTATTATTTTGGTATGGAAACAATAAAAAAGAGAAAATGGAAGAAGAAAAGAACTTGAAAAAGGATGGTGAAATTATTAGCATTTCTTCAGGTGTTTCCTTTTGAGTTGATAAAAAGGTATCCTTATGTTGGTTTTCTGAACAAGTTAAGGAATCTAGGTTGATTTTAGAGAACTTGGTAGGATATTTGGGAAAGGTTTTGCCGAGCCAAATGGCTTTGGAGGTGTGATTTTGAGAGAAGGGGAAGTACCCTTTTATAAGAGAGGAGAGGGTCACTTTAGGAAAAGCTTGAAATATTATTTTATAATAAAATAATTTGCGGATTCTAATGGATAAAAAGGATTTATTTCATGGATGCAGTAGGGATGGGTTAAAAAACACTCAAACAATAGGTTTTAGATAGGTTTAAGTCACCATATAAACCTTATCTTTTAGATTTAACTCTTAGTTAAATAGTTTAACTTTTACTTGGTCTTCTTGCATTCTTACACAATATGGTTAATAAACTTACTCTAAACTTCCAATAAAATCTCAATTTGTTCAATAATACCAATTATTTGATTCATTCATTAATAAGGAAATTATTTCATCATTATTCTGTCATAAATAAATATAAATATTTAATGTTGAAAATTTATAAATAAAATACCATTATTTAGGAAATATATTTATCTTTCTAATAAATATTTATAGTCACAATGATAACTTATATTACACCTTGTAAAAAGTTTTTTACTAAAAGATATATGTTTATGTTGTTTTTTACTTTACTTTGAATTAATTAATATAATGAGTCATTATAAGTCTCAAGTGGCTCCAAGTGGTCTCAAAATAGACCCAAGGATGCCCATGGTTGTGCATGTATAAAAAAATGTGAATATGACACATTTTAGGGTAATTTAATATTATTAAAATAATATTTTTTTACCCTTATTCACCAGATTTACCCTTTAACTATGGTAAATAAAATATTTACTGAAATAAATATTCATAATGTCTAAAAATAAAATTTTCCTATTTAAAATATTTGGAAAATTTAATTCCAAATATGAAATCCATTTTTCCAAATTCGAAACACATAAATGGCAAAAATTGATTAAAAATTATACCTATCAAAACAAAAAGCATGTTTTTATGAAATAATACCTATCAAAAGATTAACACTTGTCTATGTTCAGTTTAAATGTGAAGTTACATCCAATGAACTAAATTATATAAAATGATAAAAATATAATCTAATAATACTTTAAAAACGCATTAATGTATAATTTAACACTCTAAATTATTTCAATTTAAAAAGTAGTTTTTAATTAAAATATAGTATTTTTCACTATTTATCAAAATATGAAAGTTATCAGAAAAGTACCTAGAAATTTATCCAAACTAAATTTTTATGTCCCTATTCTAAAGAATAATTTCATTTCATTAAATTTATTATTTAATAGTGTCAAATATTGGTTTAAAAAAATTCCCATTAAAAAGCTGTAAAATTTTATTTTTTGAAAATTACTTCTTTTATTTGTAAAAAATGAATTTGTTATTATATTATGCCTAATAAACACATAATATGGATTATAAAATTAAATGGAGTATATAAAATTCAAAATTCAGTTACACTATTCATAACCACTTTTTGAAAGACTAGTTTGGTAAGTCGTGGTGCACTCGAACTCAATGTTTCATGTAATGCAAGTTATTGAATTTCTGTGAAGATATAACGTACTATGAAATCATTGATTGTTGCAATTTTTATTATAAAAATCCTTTTTGAAGCCCAAAATTGAACTTATAAAAAATCATGAATAATGATGATGAAAATATAATTAATTAGATTATAAAAAATTCAGTAAGTCAAAATTTTATTTTATATTAAATTTAAATTGTAATGGGGCTTTTAAATGAAAACAGATGACAATTTTACAAAATTCAGTATTTTTCACTATTTACTGAAAAATCAATCTTTGAAAACTCTCAAAAATTCAAAAAAAATATTTTTTTGATACAAATATTTACAAAATGATATTATATTTATCAAATAATTTTTCTAAAATTATTAAAAAATTATTATAATATACGATCCAAATAAATAAATAAACCCCATTTTGAAGAAAAGATGTTCTTAAGAAAAAAACATTACTATAAATTTAGTTCTCATTTCCTATGAATTAATGACTGAATCTTTATTGAGTAGAAAATATATATATATATATATATATCATAATTCAGTTACTCCTATCCATATCAGTCAATTCAATGACTTGGTTATATCATCCATTTTTAAATAAAAATATTCCATGGTATGTTTAATCTCAATGTTCCATGTTGTGTATACTATAGAACATAATGTTATTTTAATCCTTTTTAGGTGTAACCCTCATGATCCCTATAATTATCTACATTATCAGAAGCCACCAAAACATTAGGTACATGATGAGAAATGATATCATCATTAAGTACATGATATATAGCTTTATCAATAACTCCATTCTACCCTTGATCATTTTCTTCCATAACATTATCTTCATTAACATGTTCATCTTGAACCACTACAGATCTAAAAAATATTGAGGGTAAATCATTATGGATTCATTTCCATTCCCTCCTTCTTTTGATAATAAACTCATTATCCATTTTATAATTTTGGTAATTTCATGTAGGAACACCAGAATTTTGGAATAAAGCTCCTCCAACAATAGTTGTATCCCGAAAGAAATTCTCTCCATTATCTCGATCAAGGTTCTGTCACGACCCGTCCTCGGGGCCCGTGCCATGACTAATTGGTATCAGAGAAGTTGGTTCTACCACAGAACTTATAACTCTGATATTTTCTTTCTGTGAAGCAATAGTGTTAAGGGTATCGAGTGTGGTCTTCAGTTCAGGGAGTCCAGTGTTGGTGTGGGTGGCCGACATATCCATACACCAGGACCCTGACAACTGATTTCCAACTTTGTGAACGAAAACACAGAATGCATGTGTGTTTCCAGATGTTTTTAAAAGTCAGCTCAAACCAGGTCATATCACCAGGTATAATAGTTTGACTGTGTCACGTTGTCTCTTTCAGGATGCCTTTCCACGGACGACCAGCTAGAGCCCAGAGGGATGTGCGTACTGACTACCTGCCGAGCAACGAGGCTTCGGTACAGGGCCCTCTTGCAGATGAGGCACCATTGGAGGAACCAACGGTACTACCATGCGTTGGGCCACCGATGCCACCAGCCCCAGTAGTAGGCGATGCACGCCACTTGAGCGTGCTGCATGAGGTCCAGGGCCAGAGGCCACCCAGGTTCCGGGGAGAGATGGACCCGCAGGCGGCTGAGGATTGGCTAGAGGGAGTGGAGAGACTCTTCAGGCTAGTGGGGACGGCAGTAGACTTCATGGTGATCTTTGCTTCCAGCCTTCTTCAGGAAGCAGCAGGCAGTTGGTGGAGCCACTTGTTCGGGTTTTGCGACGGGATGACCTTCACATGGGAAGACATCAAGACCTTCTTCAGGGTGGAGTTTGTGCCAGTAGCACTACACCCCGAGCGTGTACAAGATCTTCTGCCTTTGCCGCATGGTTTTCGATCAGTAGCCGAGTCATCTGTGGGCAGTAGACAGATGATGAAGAAGTCCAAGAGGACCAGAGCCAGCCGTACGAGGAGCAGGAAGTGTTATGAATGCGACAGGAAGGGTCACCTGGCACGTGATTGTCCGAATCCTCGCACAGTCGATCCGCAGGCATTGGAGGGTCCACCGAGGCAGAAGCAACGACCAGTTATTGGGCAACAGCCGAGTAGTGGACAAGGCAGTAGAGCTCCCGGAGCAGGTGGACAGGAGCTGAACTAGTGGATACCACCCTTGTACTTCTAGTTCCATATTTCTGTTGTATTCGTGTCTTTGTACTATGAGATGAAATAATAAAAAGACACTTATCTTTGTGATTTTTGCTTTCCTATCCTTTTGTTTGGTTGATATTGAGAGGTCACGGTTAAAATTGTTGACTTGACCCTCACATTCGAGGATTCTACTTGAGGAGACCAACTGACCTCACACTGATGTCGACAGCGTGACTCGACCCTTAGAGGTGAGAGTGACGGTTGGATCTCTTGGTAGTTACGTCGAGGCCTTACGACGTCATCCATGGCATGAATGCATCATTCATGTAAGGATTGACTTTATTAGGCAATGGGTGTGGTTCATCCAGGGGATGAAACCAAGTTTCTCTTTTCGGAAAAGGATAAATTTATCATCTCTTGCAGATCATAGGAAAATAAGGTACATATCATCCAGGAGCGGATGAATACTGCACAGTGCATTAAGAAACAGGAAACCAGCGCCATTCTTAGAGACTCGAGCGTGTTAAATATTTCAAGAAGAGGAAGCTTTAAGGAGAGATGAGTCTGCAAATCCGCAGACGTGGAGGCAGAGCTAGGAGAGCAGCATGAGGTGGTTTACATCTTAACATGCTACAACCACCCGCCTCAGTTATCCCCGCCAGGCTCAGGGAGCTGGAGGGCGGAGGAAGAGTGCGGCTGCATGCGGTCAAGAAGTGTGACCAAATGGCTCTAAAAATGATTCAAGGGACAGTCTGTGTCCACTACTAGCTGCTGTAGTAACAGACGTCGATATGAATCATTCCTTGCTTTCAAAAATCTTGTCCCAGACCTAGAGTTTCCGGTAAGCCGTGGACTTGACCCTCACGTCTGGAGATACCTTGGGAGGAGACTCGATAATCACACTTACGCCGATGGTGTGGTCAGACCCTCGAGGAGAGAGTTTCAGTTGGAATCTCTTGGTGGAATTGTTGAGGCCTTACGACGTTGGTTTGAGTACGGACCGGGCAATCACAGTTCATACACAAATTGACGGTGTTAGGAAAAAAGGTTGTCCTTTAACTACGATGTCGGGATGGGTTTCCCTTGGTCAGTGAAAAGGAAACCCCAGGCAGCATAGGATAAACTCAAGCACATGAGGGTGTGACCGATCACTCTTGAGTCGGTCAACCTTACCCTCATGGACGAAGTCGTTTTGAGTTTCAGTTCTAACAGGAATTGGAGACCTCTAGAGTTCGAGGACGACGATCATGTCCTTGTACGAGTCTCACCTCGACGAGGTTTACAGAGATATGGCCATGGCAGCAAGTTATCTCAGAGGTCCAGCTGATCTTCTTAGGTCCTCAGCTGGGTAGGCATAGTGGTTTACTACTTGACCCAATCCACCTCAGTTGCACCTGGTGCATGATGTTTTCAACGTATCTTAACTGAGGAGATACGTGCTCAACCTTTCACATATCATCGACCATGGGGAGATGGACTTTGGCGATGGGGTGACTTTCACAGAGGTTCCAATAGGAATCAAGGATCCACAGGAGCAAATCCTTTGAGGATGGTCAATTCCTTGGGTGCACCTTCACTGGCAGTACGGGAGTCTCTAGGTAAGCACATGGGAGCGGAAGGCTCGGATGCGTGATCAATACCGCTTTTGTGACCCGTGTTTGTGTTAAAGTTTTACGGGGATGTAAATCCCTAAGGTGGGAGTAATGTAAAGACCCGGAAATTTCAAGGAAATTTTAGTTCTAATTTTCATTGGAATTTTACAAGAACACAGTTTCTGACAGTGCCTGATTCCAAGGCCCGGTGTGCCCGGAATCATTTTCCGAAGTTTAGCTCAGGTACGTTCAGTGAACGAATGATCGGGTTTTTCTAACATTTGAATTGGTGCTCGGAATCGAATTCGGAGGGCATCAATGGAATCCTAGGACCAGAAATTTCTTAGGAACACCTTTTCCAGAGTTGTGTATGCTCAGGTGTGGTTTTTAATTTTTGGGTTTAATTTAATAAATAAAATAAAGTGGTGCGGAAACTTTATTTTATTTCACTTAAATCTACGTAAAGCCACTTAAGGTATGTTAATAGGATAAGGTGGAACCCAAAATATCCTACCCTCTTGGTAGGAAATTTGTGAGGTGGGGCCCGCATGAGCCCCACTGTTTCTTTCCTCCTAGGTAATGCACCCGCAACCCCCTCTTAATTGTAAGTCAACCATGCATTTTTCTGGTTAAGAAACGCCTCATTACATTGGGAGGTTAAATTGTTACAATTAATTCATTGAATTAATTGTTCATTTCATTTCTTTTGAATTTCAAACATGTCATGTGCGTTAATAAAATAAGATAACTCTTATTTTGTTTCTGTTGGAACTTGTGGCCTGGAGAGGATTTGGAGGAAAGCGTTCATCTTCGACGATGAACGCGAAAAATGTGAAGAACGTGAAGAACACACTAATCTCCGATGAAGAACGCCAAACCCTCAGAGATCGACGATGTGACGTCGTGTACCACGACGTCAAAGACGCTTCTTCCGCGACGCTCCTTCCATGACGTTTCTTTCGCGACGATCCTTCTCTTCCATGAAGAACTCACGTTAGACGACAACGTTGAGGTAGGGAAATTTATTTTGTGTTCTCTTATCTTTTGAGAAAATAATGACGAGTGCAGAATAACCATTTCCAGGTTGATTCGCGGATCGTTCGTTCATGCAGGTTGATGTTGAGGTTTATTGATTTTGCCGTGAATTATTTCTTTATCGTACGTCGACATCTATTTGATGGCCGCTTCCTATCATTATAATGTGAGGAGGTAGGACTGCACAAACATGGCCGACCCTCCGCCCCCATATTGTTGATTATGTTGCAGTTCGGATGATGGCGACACGGTGCGACGACATCGCGCGGGAACCTGGAGTGTTGAGGAAAGGATGCGCGGCGCCGTCGCCCCGCACCATCGAGGCCGAATAAAAGTGTGGTCGTATTTGGGACCGCAAAGGTGAACGGAATACTCCGCATTTTGTTCTTTTGACATGCGGATGGACGGGCTTTGACGGAATGGGCCGCAGAGATGATTTGATGTTTCTGCAGTGAAGAACGGGACCCGGGATGAGCATCGGCGCAGGCGGATTTGAAAACGGACCACCAGAGAAACTCCTGTGGCCCGCGGACACCACCGGCAGTGCGGGCGTCGGCGTGGAGGCCGGAGGTGGCGGTGCCCCGGTGCGCCGCCTCGAGAAACCGCCACGGCTGAAGCCGCGTCGGCGAGCTAATGGATCCCGTTGCCGCGTGGGATCCAGGGGGGGACGCGGCAGGCGCCGCGTCCGCGGAGCCTCGGCTCGCTGGCCGAGCCAGCGAGCCACCCGGCCGAGCCGGCCGGGCCGGGTCGAGTCACGCCGACCGGGCGGGGTCGTACCCAGACGGGTCGGACCCAGACCCGGGTCGGGTCGACCCGGGGGGGTTGGGCCAGGCCGGTCCAGGCCCAGACTCCCCGCTTTCGGAACTTTTTTGATCTTTCACCCGTATCTTGGGGTAAGGACCTCTGATCGACTCACCGTCAGTTGCGTAGCGATCCTAGGATTGAGACGGTCGTGTCAGTATATTACACTCATGGTTTCGGAAAACTTTGGGTTCGGCCGGGTTGGTTCGCACACGAAACCAACCGGGCCCTCGGAGCGGAAACATGTATGTCTTGAGCTCCGGACGTCTGATTGACATGCCGTCCACTTCGTTGGATTCCTCTTGATGAGACCGAACGTTTGGTCTACTCCACTTGAGGTTTGGACGCCGTCGGAGTGTGGTCGGGTTGGTTCGCTCACGAAACCAACCGGGCCCCGGGAACGAAAAAGTCAATAACTCACAGACCGGGCGTCCGATTGACGCGTTGTCTGTCTCATTGATTTCCTCTTGATGAGACAGAACTTTTGGCATACTTCGCCTGTGTTTTTGGGTGCAGTTGGATAGTGGCCGGGTTGGATTGTACCCGAAATCCAACCGGGCCCCTGGAACGGAAAAGCTGACATCTTTCAGACCGGACATCCGTTTGATGAACCGTCAGCGGCGTTGGTGATCACGTTTATAAACGGTCCCTATGAGAATAACCTATGAGAGTTTGGGGTAAAGTTGAGATACGGCCGGGTTGGTTTGCTCACGAAACTAACCGGGCCCCTGGGATGAAAAGGCTAATAACTCACAGACCGGGTGTTCGATTGACGCGCCGTCTGTTGCGTTGAGACCCCTATGACGAGGCGGTACTTTGAGATACTTCTTCATGGGACTTTGAGATACTTGGAGTATCGACCTGTAGCTTGTGGAGCGGACCCTCCTAGAGACGACCGTGCCGAGTACGGAGATCTTGTAGCCGGCTGAAACCTGACGACTGCTTGACCGATTCGACTTGGAGTGAGTCGACTAGCCCAGTGGACAAAGCACTACTTTTTTGGGTGCAGACCCATGGTGGATGGAGCACTACATGTGTGACAGTGCAGACCCGCGGTACTCGCTCAGAGAGTACCTCTGCAGGCTACTAGGGGGTGTGCACTACTGTGTTTGGGTGGCATACCCTGGCGGGAAGCACTACTGTGTTTGGGTGGCTGGCCCGCGGTACTCGACAGGAGGAGTACCTCAGCAGTCTTAGGTTAGTGAGCAGTACCTCAGAGTCGTGACAGGACCACTGTACACTCCAGAGACGGGGCTCTTCTGCAGTTACGGTTTCAATAATGAAAATCCTAGTTTGAGCAGAGTCTTTAATCTTTGTGTATACCTCATGTTTTAGATGGGTCACTTGATAACAAAGGTGTATGTATGGGCATATACCTGGGTAGTGGTAATCCATTGATTTCATAATCTTTGTGTTTTCTTATGATTGATATGGGTTACTTGATAACTTAGGTATATGTATGAGAATATACCTAAGTAGATGTTATCTATTGAGATTTTCTTTGTGGTTGTCCATGTTGGTTTTAGTGAGTCCTTGAGGGTCTCGAGGTCCCTACTGAATATTATTATACTCACCCCTACACGGGCTGTGCCCGCACCTCGTTGTGTTGGTTGCAGATGAAGAGTCAGTACCCGGAGGTGGGCCACACGACGAGTCAGTACCCGGAGGTGGGCCACACGACGAGTCAGTACCCGGAGGTGGACCACACGACGAGTCAGTATCCGGATGTGGACTTCACGACGAGACGAAACACAGAGGAGGTTGATGGGAGAGAGCGTTCTGGAGGTTATCTGTACCTACCCTTCAAGTATGATCCGTGGTGGACGATCCAGGAGCTGCACCATCTGTACCTACCCTTCATGTAGGATCCGTGGAGGATGACCCAGGAGCCGCTTCCATTCTTCCAGCTGTTGTCTTTTTCTGTTGTACTTTTGTTCAGTTGTAGTGGTACATTCAGTTGGGTTTGTATTCTAGCCCATTTACTTTTCAGCACTTTCTTTTGTACATAGTGTTTTACTTCCGCTTATACTCTATGGTGTTTTGTTTACTTTTATAAAGGAAATGCCTTCCCAGTTATCGGGATTTACGCCTTTGGTGCTACTCGTCAGCCCATGACCTATGGAAGGCGGGCTTGGGGTAGTCACGGAACGGGCCCCGAGGATGGATCGTGACAAATAAAACGAGGGGGGGGGGTCTGGGCCTGGACCGACCTAGCCCAACCCCCCTAGGTCGGCCCGACCCGGTTCCGGGTCCGACCCGGCCGGGCGCCGCCCAGCCCGGCTGGTGCGGCCTGGCCCGGTGCGGCCGGCCCGGCTCAGCGCTAGACAGGCGGCCGCGCAAAGGGGCGCAACCCCCTTGGATGAAGCCGCGACCCCCGCGCGGGGGCCACTCCCTGTCAAAAAACGCGGTGCGATGCCACGTCCCGGTGGTCCCGCTGGGCGGCAGGACTAGCCGCCGGCGTGGTGTGCCGGTGGAGTCTTTTGTGGACCACCGAACGTGCATCGGTGGTCTGTTTTGCTCGCCGCCTTCTCCAACGGTCCTCCCTGGATCGGACCTTCACTGCATTGCCTTAAAAATTAACTTGGGGCCCCGATTGTCGTCATCCGTCAATCCGCGCTCAACGTTCAATAATCAAACCGCGGCCTCTTCGGGGTTTTCTGGCACGGCGTGATGGCGCCGCGGCTTGTTCGACTTCAAAGGCGCAGCGTGACGGCACCACGCTTTTTCGCCCATTCTCAAAGTTTCCGCGCGGTGCAACCGAACCGCGCCACCTTTCACGTGCTGCAACAAATTCAAACAAACATGGGAGGAGGTGGGTCGGCCGTGTTCATGCGGTCCAACCTCCTCCCGTTATTACGATAACAGGCCGCCTAATTGAAACCAAGAATGGTGACAGATGAGATCACGATCAACAATAAAAATAAACCCCCACAACTTCCCACAACAATTTCTTCCCAACCAACAAGGAATAACATTCGCGGATCAACTAGATAATAAGTTGATCTGTGTTCTTTGTTTTCCTTAGAATGAATGAAATGAGGGAATAAAATCATTCTCAAATTAATTCCCTACCTCAATCGTTGTCGTCGAACGAGATTTGTCACGACCCGTCCTCGGGGCCCGTGCCGTGACTACCCCAAGACCGCCTTCCATAGGCCAGGGGCTGGCAACTAGCACCAAAGGCATAAATCCCGATAACTGGGAAGGAATTTCCTTTATAAAAGTAAACAAAACACCACAGAGTATAAGCAGAAGTAAAACACCAAGTACAAAAGAATGTGCTGAAAAGTAAATGGGCAAGAATACAAACCCAACTGAAAGTACCGATAAAACTGAACAAAAGTACAATAGAAAAAGACAATAGCTGGAATAATGGAAGCGGCTCCTGGGTCATCCTCCTCGGATCTTACCTGAAGGGTAGGTATAGATGGCGCAGCTCTTGGATCGTCCACCACGGATCCTACTTGAAGGGTAGGTACATATAACCTCCACAACGCTCTTGCCCGTCAACCTCCTCCATTTGTCTTCTCGTCATGAAGTCCACCTCCGGATACTAACTCATCGTGTGGTCCACCACCGGGTACTGACTCATCGTGTGGCCCGCCTCCGGGTATTGACTCGTCGTGTGGCCCACCTCCGGGTACTGACTCGTCGTCTGCAACCAACACAACGAGGTGCGGGCATAGCCCGTGTAGGGGTGAGTATAACGATACTCATTAGGGACCCCGAGACCCTCAAGGTCTCACTAAAACCAACATGGATAACAACAAAGAATATCTCAATAGATAACCTCTAATTTGGTATATTCTCATACATATACCTAAGTTATCATGTAACCCATCTCAGTCATGAGAAAATACAAAGATTATGAAATCAACAGATAACCAAACCCAGGTATATGCCCATACATACACCTAAGTAATCAAGTGACCCATCTCAAACATGAGGTTTACACAAAGATCAAAGACTCAGCTCAATCTAGGATTTTTATTATCGAAACTGTAACTGCTGAAGAGCCTCGTCTCTAGAGTGTACAGTGCTCCTGTCACGACTCCGAGGTACTACTCACTAACCTAAGACTGCTGAGGTACTTCTCCTGTCGAGTACTACAGGTCAGCCACCCAAACACAGTAGTGTTTCCCGCCAGGGTATGCCACCCAAACATAGTAGTGCACACCCCCTAGTAGCCTGTTGAGGTACTCTCCAGACGAGTACCGCAGGTCTGCACTGTCACACAGGTAGTGCTCCGTCCGCCATGGGTCTTCACCCAAACAAAGTAGTGCTCCGTCCACTGGGCTAGTCGACTCACTCCAAGTCGAGTCGTTCAAGCAGTCGTCAGGTCTCATCCGGCTACACAGTCTCCGTACTCCGCATGCTCGTCTCTGGGAGGGTCTTCTCCACGAGCTACAGGTCGATACTCCAAGTATCTCAAAGTCCCACAAAGAAGTATCTCAAAGGACCGCCTCATCATAGGAGTCTCAACACAACAGACGGCGCGTCAATCAGAAGCCTGGTCTGTGAGTTACTAGCGTTTTCGTCCCAGGGGACCGGTTGGTTTCGTGTGCGAACCAACCCAGCTGTATCTCAACTGTACCCTGAACTCTCATAGGGTATACTCATAGGGACCGTTTCTCCACATGATCACCAATGCCACTGACGGTTCGTCAAACGGACGCCCGGTCTGAAAGTTATCAGCTTTTCCATTAGGGGACCAGTTTGATTTTGGGTACAATCCAATCCGGCCACTATCCAACTGCATCCAAAACTCAGGCGAAGTAAGCCAAAAGTTCCATCTCATCAAAATGAATTCAATGAGACAAACGGCACATCAATCGGACGCCCAGTCTGTGAGTTGTTGGCTTTTTTGTTCCAGGGGCCCGGTTGGTTTCATGAGCAAACCAACCCGACCACACTCTGACGACATCCAAACCTCGAGCATAGTAATCCAAAAGTTCCGTCTCATCAAGAGGAATTCAACGAGACAGACGGAACGTCAATCTGATGCCCGATCTGTGAGTTATTGGCTTTTTTGTTCTAAGGGCCCGGTTGGTTTCGTGAGCGAACCAACCCGACCACACTCTAACTACATCCAAACCTTGAGTGGAGTAATCCAAAAGTTTTGTCTCACCAAAAGAATCCAACAATGTCGATGGCACGTCAATCGGACGTCCGAAGCTCAAGATATAAGAGTTTCCGCTCCGAGGGACCGGTTGGTTTCGTATCCGAACCAACCCGGCTGAACCCAAAGTTCTCCAAAACCTTGAATATTATATACCGAAACGACTGTCTCGATCCAAGGGTCGCATTTCCACTGACGGTGCATCGATCGGAGGTCCGCATCCCATGATATGGGCGAAAGAATGAAAGAGGTCCAAAAATGGGGGGGTCTAGGCCCGGACTAACCCAGCCCAACCCCCCTGGGTCGGCCCGAACCGGGCCGACCCAACCCGGCGGGGGCGCGGCCCGGCCCGGCTGGCACGGCCCGGCCCGGTGCGGCCGGCCCGGCTCGGCGCTGGGCGAGCGGCCGCACAACCCCCTTGGACGAAGCTGTGGCCCCCGCTCGGGGGTCACTCCCTGTCAACGGACGCGGTGCGATGCCGCGTCCCTCTGGTCCCGCGTGGCAAAGAAATATTTCATGGAAAAATCAATAAACCTCAACATCAACCTGCATGAACGAACAATCCACGAATCAACCTGAAAATGGTTGGTCCACGCTCTTCGTTCTTTTCTCAAAAGATAAGAGAACACCAAATAAATCTCCCTAGCTCAACGTTGTCGTTGAACGTGAGTTCGTCGCGGAAGAGAAGGATCGTCGGGGAAGAAACGTCGTAGAAGGAGCATCGTGGAAGAAGCATCATGGACGTCGCGGTACACGGCGTCACGTCGTCGATCTCCGAGGGTTTGACATTCTTCGTCGGAGACCGGTGCGTTCTTCGCGTTCTTCATCGAAGAAGAACGCTTTCCTCCAAATCCTCTCCACGCCACAAGTTCCAACAGAGAAAAAATAAGAGTGATCTTATTTTATTAACGCACATGACACGTTTGAAATTCAAAAGAAATGAAACAAACAATTAATTCAATGAATTAATTGTAACAATTTAACCACCCAATTTAATGAGGCGTTTCTTAACCAGAAAAACGCACGGTTGGCTTACAATTAAGAGGGGGTTGCAGGTGCGTTACTTAGGAGGAAAGAAACGGTGGGGCTCATGTGGGCCCCACCTCACAAATTTCCTACCAAGAGGGTAGGATATTTTGGGTTCCACCCTATCCTCTTAACTTATCTTAGGTGGCTTTAAGTGGCTTTACGTGAAATAAAATAAAGTTGTCGCACCACTTTATTTTATTTGTTAACTTAACCCCAAAAATTAAAAACCACACCTGAGCAAACGCAACTCCGGAAAAGGTGTTCCTAAGCAATTACCGGCACTGCAATTCCATCGGTGCCCTCAGAATTCGATTCCGAGCACCGATTCAAAATTTAGAAAAACCCGCTCGTTCGTTCACTGAACGTACCTGAGCTAAACTTCAGAAAATGATTCCGGGCACACCGGGCCTCGGAATCTGGCACCGTCAGAAACTGCATTCTTGTAAAATTTCAAAGAAAATTTGTAAAAAAAATTCCCTTGAAATTTTCGGGTCTTTATAGGTTCATTATGTGTTCTTCTTCTCTTCTATTGGGAATTAAAATCCAAAATTAGATGTTTTAGAAATAATCAATATTCTTCAGAATTCCTAATCCATATGTATTCAACCCATGGCACTTTTACACTATCACATAACTTAACTTTACTTATATTCTTTGACACAAGTGAGTTTGAATTCCTTCAATGTTATAAAATATCCATATTCTTTTACTTTCATGACACATATATCTGATAATGTATATTAGAGGATTGAATTTATTCTTTATCAAACTAAGGAAGGAAAAGTAGATGTTGGGATACAACACTTTTTTCAAACTAACCATTCCTCTCAGAAATACTATTTTAGATAAAAATCAATAGAGCCTTTCTATTTTCCTCTATGTATTTTATAGGCTAATTGCCAATAATTAGATCTCAAAATAGTGATTCCAAAATCTTAGTAGGTCATACATCATAAAAACTAAATAGAGATGTATTAAAGCTAAGGTATCTTTCATATGGTTAGTGAAAAAAATTCATTTAACTTATTCAATTATATTTTTAATGAATTCGCATTTGTAATTGAGACCATAAAATATTAAAAATCACAAAAATAGAACTCAATATTTTCATAGAATTTTGATACATCCTTTTCATAGAAGAACTCATTCCTTTTCTTTTCAAAATAAAACCCTTATCAGTGGATGTTAAAAATTACCTTGGAGCATGTATCTGTAATTAAAAAATAAAAATTAATAACATTTCCACATTTAACCTTATGAAAATAACTTTGGTCTCTTTATGATTCTGGATTCAACCTCTTCATATCTTCTATACATCCCCATTTTCACTGATTAGGTGTTGTTTAAATCTTGAAGGATATGTTTTAGATCAAGAAGAATTCATATTTGAGAAACAAATATATACTAAAGGTTTTCAAAAGCATCAGTCAAGAATAAAAATATCTCTTACAAAAAATTTGGATAGTTAGAGACAGTGATATAGTAAATATAAATTAAATACATTTTTAAATTGAGTGTGACTTCTTGTAACTTTTTAATGTAAATAATAATATGAAAAAATAAAATTATAATGTTATTTGAGAAAATACATCATTATTAATATTAATTTATATTTAATCTGAAGATAAGATAAATTAAAACACTTAGTCAAAGATATAAAATTATCAATAAAAATTCACATTTTATAAATTAAATTAATTTTCCTGGTGAAGTCTTTATAAATATATATATATAAGTTGATATTATATGATTTTGAAATATGTAAAGACATCACCATTTTTGAGTGATTCCTTAAGAAATTATTCATTAATACTAAATTTTACTTTCTATAACAAATTATTGATTTTATGGAAATGTTTATAGTTGAATTGTGTCACATTTAATTTCAAAATGACAAAAATTGAATATAAATTATGTTGAGGTGTGTGTAATCCATAACACATGTCCATAATAACTTCCAACTACAATATATTCTATATTAACGGTTGATAATGAAACATATTGTTTCTTTTTAAAGACTTTGAAACTAAATATTTCCTTATAAACAGGACAATTCTAGATTAACACTTTTATATAATCAACATCCATGAAACTCTATATTATAATACTAAATTAACCCAATTTAATATGTTACTGGAAAATTTCGAGATAAAGAAATTTTTTCATTTAAATACCATAAAACTATTTTTGGTGGACATAAAATGATATTTTTTCAGTTTAAATTAAAATAATTATAATGATATACCAAAAATATTACTCCTTAAGATTTTAAAAAGAATAAAATTATGTTCGATAGTGTAAATGACTTTCAACACTGAGCATAAATTACACACGAAGTATATAACACTTTTCACCATGTTGTTAGAATTGCGACTATGAACAATATTAAAAAAATTATAAAAATATAGTTCACACATGTAGATATAATGAATAATTTTGTGACCAATTAATTAGAAATGAAAATAAATCCATTTTGAAAATAAAATAAATTGTTTTTATGAAAAACTATTTTAATGCGCATAAGTTTTTTTACTAATAAATTAAAAAAATCACACTTTTTGGATTATATTAATAAAATTTAAATATAATTTATTTAATCTATGGTTCAAAATTCATTTTATGTTTTTTCTAGAAAAGAGAAAAAATAAATCCAGTTTTACACAAAAAACTGTATTTTAAAAAAATATTGTGTTTCTTTTTTATGGTGAACTTATTTAATAAATAACTTTTTTCACTTTTATATAATTTATTTGATAAAATAAAATTCTTTTTTTATATTTTTAAAATAAAATTATCTTATGTTTACTTTTTGGTATTTTTTTAAAGGATTCAGTTTTTTGTGAATAGTGAAAATAAAGAGTTTCGAAATAAGTTATATCTTTTTTTAAAATAAGAAATTTGAAATACTCACTATATTTTTAATATGAATTAAATTAAAATATTTATTATTTAGTTATATTTTATCCACTTAATTACATTTCAGTCAACTTTACTTTGGTGTTTAGCATTATTTATTTTAGTTTGAAAATGGGTTTTTCTAGAAACTATTTTAAAATACTTTATGTTTTTAATTTTTAATCAATTAAAATAATCCCTAATTGGAAATGTTTTAAATAAAATTTATAGTTTTTATATCATAAAATATTAATTTATTTTCATAAAATGATTATTATTAGTCATATATTGAATATAGAATCATCTATTTTCTAAAAAATACACTTCTTAATAACCTGATGTCTCGTCGTGCCTACAAGATTAATATGAAAATAAATTTTGCCACTTCTATGAATTAAATGTGTTGAAATGTATTGAATATTTATAATAATAATTACTTATAGTTTATAATAATACATATCTAATTTTTTACAATAATGATTTGTGAAAATAGATAAAATTAATCACGGCGATTAAGGTAAAATGAGTTTACTAATGAATTACAATTTTAACATAATTGGAAAAATGGCCTAGAAACGTTTCCAACATCCACTAGATGGAAATATTATGACCATATCCCATTTATTATCTATAATTGACCATTATCGAGTATTTTTGAAATGAAAAATGTGCGTGGAATTCACTTTTCTAAAAAAATACTAATGTGCCACTCACTTCACTTATATAAGGCCACCCCTTTCCTCCTTCTTAGAACCTCTCAAGTCATTTTACCTAGAAACAAATAGCCAAATAACATCCATAATTCCCTAAAATCATCCTTGAAACATTATTTTTTCATAAATCCAAACATGGAATGATTTATTGAAAACCTAAGGAGGACACTTAAAGAAGAGGTAATACTCTTCAATGGCCATATTTATTTTATTTATTTTTACATCTCCTTAGATTTTTATTAAAAAATTATCATATAATATACTCAGTATCTTACATATACTTCTATATTTTTATAATATGTTCATTACCTACAACCATCCCCACTTCCATAGAGTGGGTTATGATATCATCATTCATGGGTATAGTAGACTACCTCCTCACGAAATGATGTCATGAATTTATCCATTACCACCTATGATGGTTTTATTATTTATCATATTTATAATATAAATATACCTCTTGAGACATTTTATCATATTTACCTTTTTCAATTAAATACCATAGGGGATATGATAACATTTCTCACGTATGCGATGGCTCACCACCTCGTGAAGTGATGTGATTAATTTTCCCTAACGTGTTACAGTTATGACATATTCAACATTAGGGAAATAAAATATATCATTTTATTTGTTACCTTTTCACTCACTGGAAAAATGATATCTTAATTCGTGGAAGTGTGGGCTACCACCTCCTTGAAAAAAAGTAATTTCATTTTTTCATCAACACATCACAAGAATGATATATAAAAGTATTTATAATTAAATAATATTTTATTAATGGTATATTGATAATTAATATAAGTTATAATATTAATTAACTTGTTTCCTTGATGATAATTAAAAAATTTAAACTTTACTCATGCATACTTAGGTCCTACTGTCTCCATGATTGTAATATACTTTATTTTTCTTTGCCATCTTTCAAAAATGGTTTTAAAATAATAATTTATGTATAAATAAAATAATTATTTCATTATTCTTATTCTAGAGATGATATAACTATATAATATTCACAATAACCAGACAAATTTTACTAGAAAAAAAAGAGAAAACATGATAATTATCTCCTATAACAATGAAAATAAGAAAATATTATTAATGTATTGGTGATAAGATGACCTTAAAGGATCATATATGATGTTTTATATAATAATATTGATCTATGATAAGTTAAAAACATGTTTAAAATCACTATACATGAGTTTAACGCATGTTCAATCAAAAGGAAGTGTCTGGTAAGGGTTTTCCTTATCTCACATTCATTTTTGTGAGATATATGCAATATCCACCACTTCTTTTTATTGTGTAGTGTATTTAGTACCCATTAATTTACTATATGATTATAATACAAAAATATATGGGGATTTAAACATACATTTTAGTACCTTCCTGTCATGGGGTTTATAGATTCAATTTTACCAAATTTTTATGGGACTTCATCCTAATTTTATTTCTGTGTCAAATTTTGTTTTTAATTTATAACCCTATATTATTTTAAAAGTTGTATATACATCCCCCTTGACATGTAATATCATAAATTTTTCTATTCTCATTATATTTAAGGTTTTTTTAAGGTTATTATTTAATATATTTTATGACTCAATTGTTTCCCAAGTGATAAGTGGATTTTCTTTGAAAACAAATTTATCTTAATGTTTCCTTCAAAATCATCATTTTCCATGTCCATGTATTTTAAATGATTTTGTGAATGTTTTTATATATACATGAAATATTTATAAATTAATTTTATGTCTCTTTCACTTTATTTCAATGGTTTCCAAAAAGTATTATTGTCATCTATTTTATATGGAATTTGTGGAAAAATTAAAAATAAAATGTTCTATTCTTAACAAATAAATAGAGGATTGATTTTCTGCTACTATAACTATTATTTTATTTCTAGATTATTTTGGAAGATTTTGTGCTTTTTTAAAATAATAAACATTTCTATTCTTTTAGGTATTTTGGTATTAAAAATTATTTTGTTAAATAAGATGTAATTTTTAATTAAAAATGGGTTTTTAACATAAAATCGTATTTTGATATCCAAAGGTGAATTTTCTATGAGTTTTAAAGAGTTTTTAAAAAGTGAAATCATAAAAATGCTTTATTTATGCTGTGGTACGTAGGAATTATACATGAGAAATGGGTGAACCTGGATTTGATCAGTTGATCACATTATAATATATAGGATGGGGAGGTAAAGATAGTAGTGGGAGATCCCATTTAAGCTTATATGATGGGGTAGCCTAGACAGTAATGGATGAAACTATTATTGCTTAAAAGATGAGTTCTCTCAGATATCACTCCAATACATTTGGTAGTGTACCTTGTCTACAATGGAATGAAAGAGGGAGTTACCTGAGTATTTATCTTATGGATATAACTAGGCTATACATATTTTGAACATGGGTTTAACTTGATTTATGATGAAAAATGTTCCATGATACCCACAAATTTTTGTTATGCCTATTCTGGGTTTGTAATGTTTCATTTTGGTCAGTAGTGACATCACATCGCTCATGATTATTGTTTTTTATGAATCTTTCCTTTTCCATATTTTCATAGATGAAAATCTAGGTATTCATGGGTATGAGTTCTATTATAATAATCTCATGCGCTCTGATTATGTTATCATACCCTTATTCTCTTCTTATGCCAACTAATGACTTTAAATTGTTAATTCTTACATTTATTAATATAGAGAAATTGATCTCACAATTTTTATGTCTCATATTACATAATTTATAAATAATGTGGTATTTAATTATTCTTATAAGTGATTTAAAAATGATGATACAGATGACCTATTATTAAATAATAAAAGTTGGGTATAATGGGAGAATATTTTCATCTTTTTGAACCAGTTTTGTAAGAATTAATGTTGATATGATTTGGTACAAATTAAATGATATTTTAAAACTAAAAGTTCCTAGATAATGTCAATGATACATTTACTTTGGACTTTTAAGGTTTTTTATATTGAAAATTGGTTCATCTTCTTCGGTATCAAATTCTAAAATGTATAGTTTCTGAATTCAGACCCGAATCTGGGAGTGTGGGTGTTGGATTGTTCTTATTGGTATCAGAGTAAGGTTTAAATAAATTTTGAGAACAATATATTTTAATGTGATATTAACTTAAGAGTTATAGATACTATCATAGGTCTATAATCTTAATTATGATCATATGTTCAATGTCTTAGACACCTAATTGAGTTTTTAAGTGATGAGATCATAAAGTTATTAATGACATTTTATTTGAAATTTTATGAAGTTAAATTATTTTTAAAGATATGGTTTAACATGAACTATGAATTTAACATTTTTGAAATGAGATTTATGGTACTGATAAACATTAGGTTTTAATATGATCTAAGATTTTGAGAATACATGTTTTATCATATATATAACCACATGATTGAAAAGTCATTAATTGAATAAGTGATTAATGTAACATCAAAATAATATCACTAATTTTTTTTGGGATTGAAATATTAAAGATATGAGATAAACCTTGAGGTTAAAAAACTCTTTAAATGTTTAGGTTATTGAGTTTATTTGGGATATAGGGTTATGAAATAATTTACCATCAACTTTGGTTATTACTGTTGAATTTTAAGAGGATTGTTCAATCAAATAAAGGATTATTAATTTTGGGAAATATATTACCATGTACTAAACATTTTGGTTTTGGTTAATTTTAAATGATATTAGTTATAGATTATTATACCTTTAATTTTTATTAGGTATTTATAATTTTATTTATGTGCTTCATGCATGAAGAATTCATATTGAATAAACATCTTTTGGAGAAAAAGATATGGTTGTGGTTGAAATTAAATTATAGGATGAAATTATAATCATCAAGTAAATATATTTACATATTATATTAGTATATTTGGTAATAAAATTCCTAAAATCTATCAAAAATATCATGAAACAAAAAATATTCTTAGTACGTTCAATTATAATGAATCGATGGTCTTTTCAATCATCATAGATTTATGGTTTTGAGGTCCTTAACATTAAATTTACCATTTAATTACTTGAGATCAATGACCTCAATAACGCTCTAAAATTATTTATTATTGTCTTCTATTTCCAACTATGTTATTCTATTTAAAAAATATGTATGTGTTATTCTATATGACCTTTATGATTTCATTTCTCTCTTTTTAAGAGGAAATTTTATTGACCCTTTTCAAAATGTGGGTTTACAAGAATTGTTTTTCAAATTTCCATCCTATTATTGATGATATAAATTTTAAAATAAGAGGATTTAATTTATTAATAGGAAGCTGTAACACCCCAATATTTTAAAATATGAAAATTATGCTCGATAGCGTAAATAACATGCTACATCGAGGATAAAAGACTCTGAAAATATTTAACCCTTACCACTCTGAAATTGGAATGGTGGGTCTGAACTGGGTTTTATTAATTATGAAGATATGGTTTACACATGGATATATAATTAATTATTTGTTTACTAATTAATTATAAATTAAAATAAATCCCTTTAGAAAATAAAGTAAAATATTTTTCTAAAAAACTATTTAAATTAGAATAAGTGTGTTTTATATAAATAAATTAAACAAATAAATATTTCTAGATTATATTAATTAAATTTTTATATAATTTATTAAATTTAATTTTTAACATTCATCCTCTATATTTTCTAGGAAAGAGAAAAAATAAATCGAATTTTGTGCTCAAAATTGTATTTTTTAAGTAGTTTTTTCACCTTTTTATAGTGTAATTATTTTACAAATAATTTGTTAAAATTTCTATAAGTTTATTTCTAAAAATTAAATTCATTTTTAAATCAAAATTCCAAAATTATCTTAGGGTAAATGTTCGGTATTTTTCTGAAAATATGTAATTCATGGTGAATAGTAAAAAATATCCTTTTTGTAAAAAGAAATTTATTTTTAAAAAATTAAGTACTTAAAAGTATCAATAGCCATTGAATATGTTTTAAAGGAAAATAATTTTTATTTATTTATATTTAATAAACTTAATTAATTTTTAATTAAGTTTATTGTTTTCTACAAGTTTTTTTGGTTTAGAAACATGTTTTTCTAAAAACTATTTAAAAATGCATAATGTTTCTCATTTTTAATAAATTAAGAAAATACCTAATGTGGAATGTTTTAAATTAATTTTATAAATTATTTTTATGTATATATTAATTTTTTCCATTAAACTATTTTTATTAGTCATATATTTAATATAGAATCATCTTTTTTTAAAAAATAACTCTTCTCAAAAACTCGAAGTCTCACCGCGTATACAGAGTTAATATTAAATTAATATTTTATAATTATTTTCATTTAATTATTAAAAATGGATGAAATATTTATAATAATTATAATTTTTAATTTCTAATAAGTCTTACTTTTTTACCAAAATTATTAGCGAAAACAGAAAAAATTAATCATAAAGATGAAGGAAGAAATGAGTTTATTGAGAAATTAAACATTAATCTTAAAGGACCAAATAACCTAAAATATTATTCAAATAATATTATATATATATATGTCAAATATATTCATTTTATACTTTATAATTGACCATTATTAGGTCTTGGTGACATAAAACATGTGTTAGAATTCACTCTTTAAAAACAATCAAGTGTGTCACCCACATCACTTATAAAATACCTCCTCCTCCCATCCATCTTCACACCAATAAATACATTTGGCTCAGAAAATACCTAAAATCCTAATTTTGTGAATAAATCTAACTTTAGAAGTTGTTAGTAAAACCCGAGGAGGACACCCGATGAAGAGGTAATATTCTTCAATGAGTGTCTTTATTTTATTTATTTTTCCATCTCTTTAAATTTTAATTAACAAATTATCATATAATAACCTCAATTTCTTCCATATACATAGATTTTATTTATTATTATGAAATTACCTATAACCATCTCCACTTCTATCAAATGGATAATAAAACCATCATTCGTGTGTATGGTGGAATACCACCTTACAAAATGGTGTCATTCATTTTTCTATTACCATATATCATGGTTGGGTATAATGATGGATATAAATGTTATATATTATACTGTTGACCTAATTATACCTTTTTTGTCATTATATCATGTATAACTTTTTTACATTCTATAACATCGAGGAGACTATAACATCACTCATGTGTATGGTTGACTGATGCCTCCCAAAGCAAGGTAATTTGATTTCCCTAACACATTTCTTGGAAGGTTATAAGGGTAATAATAATGAATATATGTGATATAAAAGACGTAATTATTTTATTAATTAAATACTTATTATTATTTAAATATAATATATCATTTTAATTGTACCTTTACACTCACTGAAAAAAATTATAACGTCATTTTTAGACATTGGACGACCACCTCCTTGATACGATGTGATTCTTTTTTTCATCACCACAACCAAATAATGATATATATTATTTTAAATAATTAAAATATATAGTACTTATGATATCATAAAAACAATTCTAGAAATATAAAATATTACTTACCTTCTTTTAATAATGATCATTGAAAATTAAAATGTTACACATTCGTACGTACAACCTACCGTCTCCATGATCCTAACGTGCATAATTTTTCATAACCATATATCATGATTGTTTTAAAAATAAAAATTAATTTAATATATGATAATTAATTCATCATTATTTTTCGGGATATTATGTTACTATATTATATGCACAATAACTAAAACATCCATAAGAAAACATGAATGAGAAAACAAGGAAATTAGTACCTAAAACAATGATAATAATAAAATATATATTACCAATGGGTGATAATAATTTATAAAATGATAATATATGATCATATAAATATTAAAAGTTTTCCTTAATTATATAATGAACTTTTTAAAGCTATTATACATGAGGTCAGATCATGTTCAACCAAAAAAGAATGAGGTAATGGGTTTTATCATCTCATTTTTAAACTGGGAGATATATACCTTATTCACCAATTATCTCTATTGTGTGGTTTATATACTTTATCTGGATGTATTGTATTATTCTCATTATATTTTTTAGGGGAATTTAATTATTCATTTTATTATGTCCCTTTCATGGGTTATACTCTTTTAATGTTACTAAATCGGTAAGGGACTTAGTCTCAATTTACATTCATTAGGTAATTTTTTAATGTTATAAACCTATATTCTCTTATATTGTTGATATACAGACCACTTAACATGATACATCATGAATTTATTGGGTCAAATTATATTTAATGTTTTTTAATGTTATTATTTAATTGATTTTACTACTCTTGTGTTTCCCAAGTGATAATGGTCTTCCCTTTGTAAAAACATATCTTCTAATGTTTTCCATCAAAAAATTCCTTTTTTATGTCCACGTATTTAAAATTATTTAATAAATTTTTTATGGACTTAAAATAGTTTTAAATTAATTTTTATTTCTCTTTTTGATTATTTCAATAGTTTTCAAAAATTAATATTTTTACATGTTTTATGTGAAACATTTTGAAAAATGAAATAAAAAGAATGTTCTATTCTTAACACACATAGTGAAAATTACTTTTCTTCCACAATGACCATTATTTTATTTCTAGATTCTTTGGAAATATTCCATGTTTTCATCAAAAAAATCATTTTCCATTTTTTTATATTTTTGTATAGAATTTTTTTTCAAATGAAAAAGGTTTTTTTGTATTAAAAATGGGTTTTTAAAAGAAACTGGTATTTTGATATCAAAAATTTATTTGTTTATAAGTTTAAAATCTTTTTTCAAAAGTGAATTCATTAAAAAACTTATTCATGTTATGGTATATGATAATTTTTCAACATAAATAGGTGTACCTATATAGAACTTTGTGGGCCTATTACAACTTATTAGATGGGGCATCCCATATAAAATAGAGTGAACCTATTACAACTTATATGATGAGGCATCCAAGATGGATTCGGGTAATCCCATTATAGATTAAATAATGTGTGTTCCAAAATAGTTCTCCAATGCATTGGGTAATGTAAACTCTCTTGAGAGGTAAGAAGTATATAGTTAACAAATGTTTTCTCCTAGGGATTTAACACAGATCTATTTATTTATGACATGATTTTAACCTAGGTTATGAAGAATAATTTTCCAATATACGAAAACATTTTTGATAGGGTTGATATGGGTTTATAATGTTTCTTTTGTTCAATATTGATATCACATGGATCATTATTATTGATTTTGATGACTCTTTCATTTTCCATATTTTCATATTTGAAAGTCTATGTGTTTATGGCTATGATTTATTTCATGATTCTCTAATGCACTAAGATTATCTAATCTTACCATTATTATCTTCTCATGCACACTAATAAAATTCATTTTTAATGCTTGTGTAATCCCTTATTGATCATTTAATCTCATTGTTCTTAGGTTTCATTTTCTATAGGTTGAAAATGTTGAGGTTGAATAAATTATTTATATAAGGTATTGTACAATGATGATGTTGATGACCTAATGTGAAATAAAAAAAACTGGGTATCATGGTAGATGATGTTTACCTAGATGAGCCAATTGATTATGAATACAAGTTGATATGAGTTTTCCCTAATTATATAACACTATAAATATAAAACTTCATGTAGATTTTAAGTGGTCTACTATTTTATTTTGATGTTTTATGTTTTGGGTTGAGAAAATTGGTTCTACTTCTTCTCTATTAAAATCATTAATGTAAATTTTTTGAATTAAGATATGGATATAGGAGTGTGGGTGATTTGTTGTTATAGTTTGTATCATTGAATGGTTTAAATGACATGTTAGATTATAATTTTTTTCATGTGAGGTTATATTGGGAGTTATGAATACCATCATAGGTCAACAAGCTTAAGTATGATCATAATTTCAAAGTCTTAGACACCCCCATTAAGGTTTTAAGTTATGAGACTATAAGGTGATTAATGATTTTTTTTTTGAAGTTTCAATAGTTTGAATTATTTTTTAAAATATATTATAACATGAAATATGCATTTACATTTTTTTGTATATGATATTTAAGTTATTAGAAAACATTAGGGTTTATATGATCTTGGATTATGAGAATGCATATTTTATCGCATAGATAACCACAATATTGAAAACTATTTTAGTGACTAAATGGTTAATGTTACTTTAGAATAAGATCACCATATTTTTAGTGATAGAAATTTGAAATGCATGATATTTAATTTTAGGTTAAAACAATATTTAATTTTGAGGTTATTGAGTTTAATCGGGATATAGTTTTATGGAATTATTTTGTTTCAAATTTGGGTATTACTGTTGAATTTTGAAGATTATTAGATTATATAAAGGTTTATTCCTATTGTTAAATATATTAACATCTGATATCTATTTTGGTTTTGGCTAATGATTAAATATGGATGTAATATATTTTATTTTATAGGTATGATGGTTTTAAAATTTGATTTTAGTGCTTCAGGCATGACGAATTCCTCATAAATACACATTTTTTTAGCAAAGGAATAGGTTATGGTGGAAATTTAATTAATGGATAAAATTATACCCATTATGTTCATATATTTCCATATTATCTTATTCTATATGGTAATAAAATTACTCATGACTAGGAAAGTTATATTGAAACAAAAATATTATCCTAGTACCTTCAATTTTGATAAACTGGTAGTCTTTTCGATCATCAATGATATACAGTTTTGAGGCCCTAAACATTTCATTGATCATTCAATTTCTCTTGATAAATGATATCAACAAATATAAATAAATAATTACAATTTATTTCTATTCCCACTTATGTTTTCATTTTTTTAAACCTAGGTATGTGTTAATCCATATAACCTTTGTGATTCCAATTCTCTCTTATTATGAAGAAATTTTACTTGCCCTTTTTTATGATGCAGGTTGAAAATAAGAGTATTTTCCAATGAACATCATTTTATATTTGAAATAAACATTAAATTTTAGGGATTCTATTTATTAAAAGGTATATAATGTAAACCCCTTAAATTTTAAAGGAAATAAATTATGACAATCGAGTAAACGATATGAAACACCTTTCTTAGATGACATGTGGAATATGAAAACCATATCACCTAGCCATAAAAATGGAGTCTATGAATAGGATTAACTAAATTATTAAAATATGTTTTACTCATATATATATATAATTAATTCTTTTTTTACTAATTAATTATAAATGAAAATAAAATACTTTTTAAAAAAAGTAAATATTTTTCTAAAAAATATTCTAATGCACACAAGTTATTTTATACCAATAATTTTTTTAAAAAAAACTATTATTGTATTATGGTATTTATAATTATATATAATATATTCAATATGGCTTTTAACATTCATACTATGTTTTTTCTAGACAAGATATTTAATTAAATATCATTTCGCCCTTAAAACTGTAATTAAAAAGAAAATGGTTTTGTCTCTTTTTTGTAGTGAAATTATTTTAAAACTAATTTCTGTAAATTTTATAATTTTATTTTATAAAATAAAAATAATTTTAGGAATTGGAATACCAAAATTATATTAGGTTAATTTTTTTATTTTTATGAAAAGATTCAATTTTCAATAAATGGTCAAAAATACCAATTTTTTAAAAACTTATTCATATTTATAATTTAACTAATTTAAAAGTATAAAAAAATACTCAATATAATTTCAAGTAATATAAGTAATATTTAATTATATTTAATATAATTAATTACATTTTAATCTCTATTATTTTGGTTTTTAGTATATATTTTATCTTTTAAATCATGTTTTTAAGAACTGTTTTAAAATGAATAATGTTTATCATTTTTAATAGATTAAAATATTAAAAAATGGGGATTGTTTAAAATAAAATTTATATATTATACATCATATAATATTAATTTATTTTCCTACAACTACTCTAAATATTCATAGATTTAATATTGAATCATCCTTTTTTAAACACTCTTCTTAAAAACATATTGTCTAACCACAATTGTGGAATAAAATTTAAATTAATTTTATTTTCATTTATGTTAATTAAATTCAAAAAATTGATTCCATATTTGAAATATGAATAGTTTATAATTTCAAATAAGTCCAATATAATATTTTACAAAACTGATTAGCAAAAACAGTTAAAATTAATCACAATGGTTTAGATAAAAATTAGTTTCCCAAGGGATTAAACATTAAACATAAGGAGAAAAAGATCTAGAAATACGTAAAATACCCATTTATGGCCATATCTAGAACTTAACCTTTCTATTATTGATAATGGATCATTAATAGGGCATAGTTAAATGATAAAACAATGGTAGAATTCCTTCTTTTAAAAAACATAGCAATGTTCCACTCACCTCACTTATAAAATTCCACCACTATCCACCTCATTCACACCTTTCAAGCCATTTTTATTATCCAATACACGAACAAATAACTTAACTCCCATCATCATAGAATCTGTTTTTATGAAATCTCACCTAGGAATGCATTAGTTAAAACCTAAAGAGGATGTCCGAATAAGAGGTAATCTTCTTCAACTAGTGTGTTTATTTTATTTATTTATCGACATCCTTTAATTTTTATTAAACCATAATCATATACAAAAATTGTATATTCTATATACTGGTATGTTTTTATATTAATATCATGACCTACATCCATCTCTAATCCATCAAATGGGTTACAAAATTAGTATCCATGTGTATGATGGATTACCTTATCAGGAAATGATGTTATTTGTTTTCCATTATCACCTATAATGGTTGGGTATGATGATGGATATAAAGTTCATATATGATATTTATAACATCATTATAACTATTTATCCATTATATAATGTATTCCTATTTAAATTCCATATCGTAGGTGATATAATATTGTTCCTCGTGTGGATGGTTGACTACCACCTCACAAAGCGATGTGATTCGTTTTCACAGACATGTTACATATATGGTGATAAGTGTAACGATAATGAATATATGTAATATAAATGAAAAAATTATAATATTAATTACATATTTATATTTATTTAATTATAATATATCATTTTATTTTTAACCTTTTCGCTCATTGAAAAAATGATAATGTCGTTCAATGACTTGTGGACTACCACCTCCTCAAAGAGATGTGATTATTTTTTCATCACCATATCATAATAATGATATATATTTTTATATATAATTATGTTATATGTTATTTATGATATAATTATAATTATTATAATTTATAATATCACGTACCTTCTTTCTATAATGATCATTGTAAATGGAAACATTGCTCATGTGTACGTACGACCTACCGTCTCCATGATCACAACGTTCTTCATTTTTCTTAAACCTATTTCATGATTAGTTTTAAAAGAATAGTTGTTATATAAAAAAGATAATTATATTATTATTATTATTATAGAGATGATATAACTATATTATATGCACATGAACTGTAAATTTCATTACAATACAAGAATGAGAAAATAAGGCAATTAGCACATGAAATAACTAAAATAATAAGATACTATTAACAAATAGATGACAAGAGGTTTTAAAAGGATAATATATGATGTTATAAAAGTTAATAATGATTTTTATTAGTTAATTAGATGTCTAAAATCACAATATAGTAGGTCAAATGATGTTAAAACCAAAGGAAGTTTGATGTGAGGTATTTTATCTTCTTACTTTTCATTCCATGAGATATATGTCATCTTCAGCACAATTTTTTTTGGTGGTGTATATAATGACTATGAATGTATTTTATGATTCACATCCTTAAATTTATAGGTATTTATAGATCCACTTGAGTATCTCCCTTTCAGGTAGTTTATGGTTTCAAAGTTACAAAAGTGGTAAGGGACTTCATCTCAATTTTCTTTTATTGAGGCATTTTTTAAATGTTATAGACCTATATTCTTTTGTAAGGTGTTTATACAACCCCGTTGAAATTATATATAAATAATTAATCTATTATCATTATATATAATGTTTTTTAGTTTTATTCTTAAATAGTGTTGACAACTTAAGTATTTTCCAAGTGATAAGGGACTTTTCACTGAAAAAGATTATCTTTTAATGTTTTCCTTCAAAATATTCATTTTTCATGAAAATTTATTTAAAATGATTTTGTGATGTTTTTTATATGGATGTAAAAGATTTAAAAATTACACATTATTTCAATTTTACTTTATTTAAATGGTTTTAAATGGAATATTGTTACATGTTTTATATGAAACATTTTGACAAATGATGAATGTAATGGTCTATTCAGAATGTAGACGATGATAATGAATTTTCCACTTCCATGTATATTTTTTAATTTCTAGACTATTTGGAAGAATTTCATGTCTTTTCAATGATAACCCTTTTACCCTTTATTATTTCATATTTTGGTATTGAAATTTGTTTTTCAAAATTAAATTTTATTTTGGAACTTAATATGGGTCTTTAAAAGAAAATAGTATTTTGATATCCAAATGTGATTGGTTTATGAATTTAAAAGTGTTTTTAAAAAGTAAAAGCATAAAAAATTATTTTTGTTATAGGACATGATAATTATATATGAGAAAGGGTTGTTCCTGTATAGCTCCAAGTTAGCCCGTTACAATGTATATGATAGGGCAACCCAAATAGCAACATGTGAGCCTGTTATAGCTTATAAGATAGGGTGGCCTTGATAGTATCAGGTGGACCCATTAGAATATAAAATATCTATGTTACCAGATAATACACCAATTCCTTGGTTAATGTACCTTCTCCTGAGAGGAAATAAGTATCGAGTGACCTGAGGATTTATCTTATAGAATTAACTATACTCATGTTTTTTATGACATGTGTTTAACATGATTTATGAAGAAAAATGGTATAAGATACAAAAACATTTATGTTATTCTTGATATAGGATTATAATGTTTCTTATGGTCAATATTGATATCACACGGTTCGTGATTATTGATTCCGATGAATCTTTCATTTTCTATGTTTTCATATTTTATGATCTAAGTTTTCATGGTTATGAGTTCTTTTAGGATTCGCTCATGCACTCTAATTATGTCATCATAACCTTATTCTCTTATTATCCTCACTGATGACTTTACATTGTTAATTCGTATGTTTTCCTTTATTGAGCATTTGATATCACCCTTCTTTAATTCCACTTCAATAGGTTATAAGATTAAGGTTATACAAATTAGGTCTACAAGGGATTTCATAAGAATAATATTGATGAAAAAATGTGAAATAATCAAAGTTGGGTATAATTGGAGATGATTTTCATCTTTATGAAATAGTCATTTATGAATCTATGTTGATATGATTTTATTCTAATTCTATCAAATTCTAAAACTAAAATTTCCTAAATAATTTAAGTGATCCAATATTGATTTTGTTGTCTTATGTTTTGGATGATGAATATTGGTTCACCTTCTTCAGTATCAAATCCAGAAATGTAGAGTTGATGAATTCAACAACCAATCTAAAATTGTAGGTGTTGGGATGTTATAAATAACCTGATATCCTCTATACTTATAGTTACATAATATAATTATTCAATTGTTTCCCTATACATCTATTTTTCAACTTTTTTACCAACTTCATCCAAATTGATTTTGACAATATATCTTATAAGAGTTTAATAAGTCTTACTGATTTCAATTCTAAATATTTTTAAAAAATAATAATTTTATTTAAATTGATATAAAAAATTTTCAAAATATTTTTTACATAGGTTATAAATATCTGGCATGAATATCTTTGATACATGGTTTTTTACATTGGTTTTAAAATAACCGACATAAAAAATACAGATAGTACATTTTTTATGTTGGTTATTTTGTTAGCCGATGCCAAAAATATCGCGAATTCATTTTTTACGTCTGTTATTTTATAACTGATATAAAAAACCATAGCGCGGCATTTTTTACGTCAGTTATTTAATAACCAACGTAAAAAACGAGGTATCTATGAATTTTTTACATCGGTTATAAAATAACCGAAGTAAAAAAAGGCGGAATCTGGGGCCTTTTTGATGTCGGTTATTAAATAACCGATGTAAAAACCCAACCCACTGAATTTTTCATATCAGTTATAATATAACCGACGTATAAAATTGTGTTTTCAGATTTGTTTTTACGTCATTTTTAGAACAATCGACGTAAAAACCCAACACACGGCCTTTTTTACGTCAGTTATAAAATAACTAACTTAAAAACTGTGTTATCTGATACATTTATAATGTAGTTTATTATAATAACCGACATTATAAATGTAATAAAAATATTTTATAATGTGGGTTATTAAATAAACGACGTTATAAAACATTTAAAAAATTAACATGCCCCGTGGATTGTCTTTGCTGATTTTTTGATCGACCGACCGGTTACTCGTCTCTCTCGCGCGGAAAACCCTAATCGACTCTTCGATCTCATTTCGTTAAACTCTTTTTTCCATCATTTTTTATCATCTTTACTCTCCTCGGATCTATCATCTCCACTCACAACACTCAGGTAAGCCTCCCACGACATTATTTTGTTTTTTTTTTCGACAGTCTATATTTACGTTTTGCGATTTTTTTGTTTAAACTAGGTAAGATTCTTCGATTTTGAACCCTATTACCTCATTTTTCCATCATCATCTTATTTATTATAACCAGATCTATTAGATCTACTGGAATTATTAAAGTAAACCTCACCTACTTCTATTTTTTTTGTTTTTATTTTGTGGATGCCCGACCTTGATGGTAATTTTTGTTGTCATTGAAAACTAATGATCTCATTCACGTATATTACTGCAATTTATATGTTAGTAATTGTGATACACCCATTCTGTATACCAGTGTGATTTATTTTATAAGTATATATGGTTTTTCATGGTGGAATGTTTGTTTTGGATCCTTGGTTTTTTCTATTTTGGGTATCACTATTTGTAGTTCCACAATCTATTTACGTCGCTTATTTTCGTGGACTATTATAAGTCTTCATATGCTATTAAAACCCGATTCATTGTACAATAGAGTATTTTATACTAGTAGGAGATACAGTTCATGGTTCTCATTTTGTATAATGGCATGATACCAAAACTAGTAGCTTGAGGTTAAAATCCCTAGATATGCAAAAACTAGTAGATTGCGGTTAAAATCTCATGGTTTTGGGGGGCTGTCAAGAGGGTTGGTGGCTGTCCAGGGGGTTGGGGCCTGTCTAGAGGGTTGGGGGCTATCCAGGGTGTCCATAGAGGTTGGGGGGAGGTCAGTCCAGGGGTGTGGGGGGGGGGGGTCCAAGGGGTTGGGGTGTCGAAGGGGGTGGGGGTTGTCCAAGGGGGTGGGTGGGCGGGGAGGGGTCGGTCCAAGGGGTGGGGGCCTGTCCAGAGGGTTTGGGGGGTTTTACGGGGGTGGGGGCTGTCTAGAGGGTTGGGGGTGTCTAGGGGGTGTCCAAGGGGGGTAGGGGTGGGGGTGATTTCCTGGAGGGGTGGGGGGGTGCTGTCTAGAGGGGTGGGGGCCGTCCAAAGAGGTGGGTGCTATCCTAGGGGGTGGTAGTGTCCAGGGGGTGTCTAGGGGGTGGGTTCGTGTTCAGAGGGTTTGGGGGGCTGTCCAAAGGGTTGGGGATTTCCATGGTGGTGGTGGGGGGGGGGGGCAGTCCAGGGGTGTGGGGGGGGGGGGGGTCCAATGGAGTGGGGTGTCAAAGGGGGTGGGGGCTGTCCAAGGGGGTGGGGCTGTCCAAGGGGGTGTGTGGGTGGGGTTGTCCAAGGGGGTGAGGGCCTATCTAGAGGGTTTGGGGGGTTGTCTGGGGGGCTTTCCAAAGGGCTGGGGGTGTCCAAGGGGTTAGGGGGTGGGGGTGGTGTCCAAGAGTGGTAGTGGGTGTTGTCTAGAGGGGTGGGGGCTGTCCAATGGGTGGGGGATGTCTAGAGGGTTGTGTGGCTTTCTAAAGGGTTGGGGTAGTCCAGGGAGAGTCCAAGGGGGTAGGGGTGGGGGTGCTGTCCAGGAGGGGTGGGGGTGCTGTCTAGAGGGGTGTGGAGTGTTGTCTAGAGGGGTGGGGGCTGTCCAAGGGGTGGAGGGCTGTCCAGAGGGGTGGGGGCTGTCCAAGGGGGTGGTGGTGTCCATGGGGTGTCCAAGGGGGTGGGTTGGTGTTCAAAGGGTTCACGGTGCTGTCCAGAGGGTTGGGGGTGTCCAGGGTGTCCATGTAGGTGGGGGGGGGGGGGGGTTGTCCAGGGGTGTGTGTGTGGGGGGGGGGGGGTCCAAGGGGTGGGGTGTCGAATGGGGGGGGGGTTGTCCAAGGGGATGGGTGGTGTGGGGAGTTGTCCAATGGTGTGGGGGCCTGTCCAGAAGGTTTGTGGGGTTATACGAGTGGTAGGGGGCTGTCCAGAGGGTTTGGGGTGTGATGGTGGGTGTCCAAGGGGGTAGGGGGTGGGGGTGGTGTCTAGGAGGAGTGGGGGTGCTGTCTAGAGGGGGGGGGGGTTGTCTAGGATGTGGGGGGTTTTCTATTGGGTTGGGGGATGTCCATAGGGTTGGGGGATGTCCAGGGGGTGTCGAAGGGGGTTGGGGGTTGTGTCCATGAGGGGTGGGGGTGCTGTCTAGATGGGTGGGGTGCTGTCTAGAGGGTTGGGGATGTCCAGTGGGTGTGGGGATGTCTAGAGGGGTGGGGGTGTGCAAGGGGGTGGTGGTGTCCAGGGGGTGTCCATGGGGGTGGGTGTGGTGTTCAGAGGGTTCAGGGGTTTTCCAGATGTTTGGGGTGTCTAGGGTGTCCATGGAGGTGGGTGGGAGGGTCCAAGTGGGTGTGGGTGTCTAAGGGGGTTGGGTCTGTCCATGTGGGTGGGGGCCTATCCATAGGGTTTTGGGGTTGATAGGGGGGCTATCCAGAGGGATGGGTGGTGTCCAGGTGGTTGTCTAAAGGGGTTGGAGGTGGGTGGTGGTGTCTAGGTGGGGTGGGGATGTCCAGGAGGGGTGGGGGTGGGGGGGGGGGGCTGTCCAAGGGTGTGGTGTTGTCCAGGGGGTGCCCACGGGGGTGGGGGTGGTTTCCAGGGGTGGGGGGCTATCCAAAGGGGTGGTGGTGTCCAGGGGGTGTTCAATGGGGTGGGGGATAAGTGTCAGTTGGTATTGACTACTACATCGTAGTTTGCGACATTATGACATGATGATTGTATTGTTTCATGGATATTGGTGTTGCAATATGATTCTATTTGGTTATATATATTTTGACCAGTTATTGACTATGAGAAAGTTATGGGTTATGGGGGAGACCATGTCGTGGTTCTCAAATATGTGTAGTTATCCTGATCCCATTGTGCCGTGATGATTGGGTTTACATTGTGATTTTCTCCATTTGAGTTTTTATTTTAAATTTGATTTCATTCTTAGGGTTACTTCATTTTATACAATTTTTTATCAACCGTTCGAGGCCCCATTCTTTTCTTTGATTAAATGGAATTTAAAACTATTATATCTCACTATATTTTCTTTTTAAAATCATATTCAAGCATATTTTTTTCAATACACATTGATTTGTTTTATATTTCAACATTGTTTTCCATTCAAATTATAATTTTTTTCATATAAAAATACATTTGTCTTATCTTAAAAAGATGTATAATTTTGATATTTTTTATAGGTAATAATGAGTCGAAATTGGATTATGCCACATCGAATGACCAATGAATATGAGGAAGGTATTGATGCCTTTTTGGAATCTGCTATACGAAATGTTCCAAGTAGTGACATATTTTCTGTCCATTCCTAAAATGTTTTAATATGATGAAGTTGAAAAGTAGAGAAATAAAATATCATCTGATTTTTCATGGTTTTAATCCGATTTATAGCCCTTGGATTTGGCATGGTGAAACTTGACAAAATGTCACTGATGATGATGATTCGAAAGATGGTAACTCCGATGGAATTGAAGAAATGATTCGCAATATTATAGCAGAACAAATCAAGATAGAACTGACAGTTTCACATCTATATGGTGATTTTGAAAAACCATTATGTCCTGGTTGTACAGGTTTTACGGTTTTATCGGCGGTGTTAAGATTGATTAACCTGAAGGCGAAACATGAATGGAGTGACAGAAGTTTTACAGAGCTTCTACAATTGATGAAAGATTTTCGTCCAAAACATAACGTTCTTCCAGATTCACATTATAAGGCCAAGAAAATATTATGTCCGATTGTATTGGGATACAAGAAAATACATGCATTTCCGAATGACTATATTATATATAATAAAGAATATGAATTTTTGTTAGAGTGTCATAAATGTGGGACATCACAGTATAAGGTGAAAGAAAAATCACAGGCTGATGTAGAGATTACAAAGTTCCCTTCAAATCTATTTTTGTATCTTCCTATAATTCATCGATTCAAATTTTTATTTGCTAATTCACATGATTCAAAAATATTAAGATGGAATGTAGATGATAGGTCATGTGATGGAAGAATACATCATCCAGCTAATTGTCCACAATGGAATAAAATTGATGAGCAGTATTCTACATTTGGAAATGAAATTAGAAATCTCAGACTAGGGTCGTGCACAGATAGAGTGAATCCATACCGAACCCTCAGTAGCACACATAGTTCATGGCCTGTTTTATTGGTAATTTAAAACCTCTCTCATAAAGTTTGTATGAAGCGCAAATATTTCATGTTGAGTATAATGATCTCTAGTACGAAGCACCACGACAATGATATTGATGTTTACTTGTCACAATTGATTGATGATTTGAATCTTTTATGGGCTAATGGTATTATAGTGTATAATTCTTATAAAAGTTAATATTTCCAACTACATTCAGTGCTTTTGTTCACTATAAATGACTTCACATCATATGAAAATATTTCTGGATATAGTGTTAAAGGGCATAAAGCATGTCCAATTTGCGAACAACAGACGTCACATTGATAATTGCATCATGGGAGGAAAACAGTGTACATGGGTCATCGAAAGTTTTTTCCTATAGATCACCCATATAGAAGACTTAAAAAGGAATTCAATGGCTTACAATAATTTTATATTGATCCAAAACCATTATCACCTGATATTTATTTTGGGAGGGTGAAAAACTTTGATGTGACATTGGGAAAGACATAGAAATCTGGTAATGATAAAAATATTTGGAAGAAACGGTCAATATTTTTTGGGCTACCATATTAGAGATATCCTAAAGTTAAACATAATATTGATATCATGCATGAGGAGAAGAATATCTGTTATTTTTTGATTGGAACATTGTTAGATATTAACGGAAAGACAAAAGATTAGTTGAATGCAATATTAGACTTACTATCAATGGGAATACATTTGGAGTTAGCTCCCACTCTTAAAGGAAGATGAACATTTCTTCCCCCGGCTTGTCATAAATTATCGTAGAGGGAGAAAATTATCTTTCGTCAGTGTCTTCATGATATCGAAGTGCCTTAAGGGTATTCTTCAAATGTAAAAACTTTTGTCTTCATGAAGGACTTCATGTTGATAGGTATGAAATCACATGATTGTCACGTCATGATGAAACAAATTATACCAGTTGCATTGTGTGGAATATTTCCCATCCGTGTCAGAAGGACTATAATGATGTTGTGTTATATTTTCAATTCAATTTGTAATAAGGCGATTCATGTGAATGGTTTGAACATTTTGGAAAAGGATGCATTTTTTATATTTTTTCAATTGGAAATGTATTTTACACCAACTTTTTTTGATATAATGGTGCATTTAATGATTCATCTGGTTTGATAAATAATGCTTTGTGGGCATGTATATCTTCATTGGATGTTTCCTTTTGAAAGGTATATGAAAATATTAAAGGTGTATGTTAAGAATCCATATCGAACTGAAGCCTCCAATATTGAAAATTATATTTCTGAGGAGGTTGTAGAGTTTTGTATGAGCTACTTGGCTGCGACGCAACACATAGTTTTTCCTCCATCTCACCATGAGCGAGTTAATAATGTGGGAAAGGTGATTCATGGCTTGAAAGTCAAATCATTGTCAGCTAAACAGTTCAATAAGTTAGAATCATACATCTTGAATAACATAGTTGATGCTCAACTGTATATCACATTGTATATTAATGAGTTGAAACAATGTCATCCAAATAAGAAAGAAATGTGGATTTTGAATGAGCACAACATAACATTTTTGTCATGGTTTAAAAAGACCATGCTTGGTATATTAGATATATCAGAGTCATTAAAATGGATAGTGGGTGGTCCATGTTTAAATGTGATAACTTTTTATGGTTATGACATTAATTGTTATATATTTCATACGAAATCTTAGGACAATAGAAGTGTGGTTCATAATAGCGGTGTTTTGGTGTTTTCAGATGCAATGCATTTTTCGAGTGCTAAGGAAAAAACCCAATTTCTGCATCATGTGCATATTATGGAGTGGTTGAAGAGATATGAGAGGTTGATTAATTTAAAATTAATGTTCTTATTTTTAACTGTAAATTGTTTATCAGTAACAACAATGTCATACACGATGAATTTGGAAGGACACATGTTAATCTGAATAGATTGGAAAACACAGCTGATTCTTTTATAATGGAAACACATGCAACAAAAAATTTCTATGTAGTAGATCAATAAGATATACAGTGGGTTGTTTTTTTACAAGGGAAAAAAATATGTTGGTGAGGATGAACTTGATGAAGATGCTGATTTATGTGAGATCCCTACTTCTATGGAATAATTAACAGAACATAATGATGAGCTTGTTGAAGACATGGTGTGTGCCATAAGGAATGATCACAGTGAAGGAATTTGGGAAAACAATCCATTTTTAAATTCCTAAAATTACAAGTAACATATTTTTATTTCTTGTTTAATTTTTTTCATATAAAATGTTAGATATTGTATGTTTTTTTCTTTATTAAAACATTTATTAAAAATAGATAAGTATAAGTTTTTGTTTGTTTAATGTTTGTTTAGTTTACTTTATCATGTTTACCATTACATGAATTATTTATCTATTATTTTTGTTCAGTGACAATTACTTTACCATGTTCACTAAGTTTACTAGGTTTACCATGTTTACCATGTTTACCATCTTTACCATCTTTACCATCTTTACCATTGTTACACATGCTCACCATATTAACAATTTTTATTATTACATAACTTAGTAAAATATTGTATTTTATTATTACAGTAGTATAAAAATATTTGAATTTGTATATTTGTGAACTAATGTTTGTCTTTTGATTTGAAGGATAATGAAATATCATTCAGTTGATCAAACACATGATTCTAGAGATGATCATATTAGTTATACCTCTGGGGAGGAACATTCACATTCTCCTCTTTATGTTCCCCAATCTTCCTCATGTGCTCCTATTACGACAAAGAGTTCAAGAGTTGGTGAACATGGGTGCACACGTTTAACAAAATTAGAACTTTCCCATACACCGGATTCGGGGATACTCATTGATTTTGATGATGAAGATATTCCTAGAGGTCCAAATGAAAATTATTTAAAGAGTTTTGTATCAACTCAGGTTAAGATCAAAATAATCATTTTGTATGATAATTGGAGATGTGTGGATAAAGTTATAATCTCTCAGTTGTGGGATACGATTTTTGTAAGATCTTTTACTATTGTTTGACTATTATTTAAATGTTTCTAGTATATATAATATTTTTAACCTCTTCTTCATCAGATGACATTTGATATTCCTGACACTGGAGGAGTCAAGAAGAAATTCTTATCGATGGCTACCAGGAGATGGAGGGATTTCAAATCAACTCTCTAATCTGATTTAATTTTTGATCATAGAATTATTGACAATCCATGTCGTATATATCCTTTTATAGATGAAGACATATGGATGCATTTTGTTGAAAGAAGAAGAAAAGAGTCATTTTTTGTAAGGGAAATGTAAACTTTTATAAGCTTTCTTATATAAATTATTTTGTTAATGTTTTGTTAATGATTTGTTATTCTTAACTTACAAAAAACAAGGAAAGATTATCAGGAGATCCAATATAAAAATGTATACCCTCATAGTTTATCTTAGGCAGGGTATGCATTTTTGGAAGAACTAATGATGGCAGAAAAATTTCCAAAACTAAGAGATGAGACTTCAAGCTCTAGAGAGGTGGCCCCACAATCTCCTCCATCAAGACATGAAAAATGGAAGAGAGATCGGATGGGAAAAAAAGGGAAATATCTTTTAGAAGAATCGAAAATCATAGCTGAGAGGATTCTAAGATATCTATTTTATTTATTTAGTTAACTATTTTCTTCATATAATTTCAATCATTACAAAAATGTTCAATTAATTAATACAGGACTCTCTTGAGGAGAAAACCTCATAGGGGAATTTACAACTACTGGGAGGCAAGATGTTTTATCTTTAGCACTGGGAAATCTTGAACATCCTGGTCGTGTAAGAGGATATCTGACAGGTGTATCAGTAAGAAAAGTGTTGCCCCATTCTTCAACTTCTAACGTTGAGGGTGTTTTAAAAAAATATAATCCTTGGAGGATGAGGATCATAATATTAATGCGACGATGGGGGAAATGATTAAAGCATCGATAAACTCTATGTTTGCAGACATGAAAATACAATTTCAGACTACAGCTCCCACTCCTCCACCTCCTCCTGTAGACCCCATTATTTATCCTCCACCTCTTGCAGTGGCTCCCCCTCCCCCACTTCAGCCTGCGGACCCCATTTTTTATCCTACTCCTCCACCGCAGTTGCGTACGTATTTCAAGTTGGATGTTGATGATCCTCAACATCATATAGTTGCATATGGGTTGGTATATTGTATAGGAGATACAGTTCATCATCAACAATTAGAGGTAGAGAATCAGAGGGTCACTATACAGGATATTATAGATAGATCACCTCGAGTACCATTACCTAAAGATGAGGTGATGATAGGTGGACATAGTATCAGCCATTTATTAATTTGGCTATCTAGACTTCTTTGACTCATTACCATAGAGGCATGAATGATATATCTTTTATTTTTTTTATTAATGTTGTTTTATCATTTGAAAACTAATATATTTTTTTTATTTTTATAGGAATACTTAAAAGGTAAAGAAATACTATATAGACAACAACAATGACAAATGGATATGACATCAGATACAGATTCTAGTAGTCTTGACAGATTTTCAAGATATTCAAATTTGTTGGCGGGTCATTATGAGTTTCCAATGGAAGCTCATGTTTGTGGACGTGCAATAAATTTGTGGATTATGAAAACTAATATCATGGAGCTTGTTGCTGGAGATAAGTTGGACATCAACGTGCTGAAAATGTTTTCCATGTACGTCTTAACACCTTTTCCCTGCGTTATATTTATTAAAAATGTCTACTTATGTCTGTTTTGTATTAGGTATCTTTATAACATTTTTGCATGGAATGAGCTGATAGATGTATATGGATTCATGGACCAGCAATTGATTTCCCCTAAAGCATGTGCATTGGATGAGGAACAAAGAAGGCTTTATATTGCTAAAAGACTTGAACAGAATATAGTCACACAATGTTGGATGATGCCTTTTTCTAAGAGGTATGAAACACAACTCTCTCAAAAATTTCATTATCTTTTAACATAAAAAACCACTAACCTTAAATTTTATTTTATCTCTGATCATTAGATGTTAGGGGTTTTTTTCCCAAGGGAGAAAACACTTTATTGGATATGCTCTATCCATGATGATGTGTGGGAATGTTTTATGAATATATTGGAAAAGAATTTTTCAATTTCTCAACAGTTTTATATATTATAATGAATTTTAAAATTACCCCATTTGTATTATTTTCAAACAGGGCATATGGGTCTACATTCATAAAAACACAAAGAAAAGGAGTGCAAAGATCAAATATGTAAATGTGAAGGTAAATATCGATTTATAATTTGTACTTTTTGATTTATTACATAAAAATAATATATTGAATTTATACTCATTCAAAAAGAATTGTTATGAACAAATTGGCATCATCGAATGCAGATATTATATGTTAAGATTTTTGTATGAAACAATAACAACTGGGACAGTTGTGAACATTGACCTGGTATGACTTGTAAATATTTCCATAATATTACAATTTTATTTATTCATTATACACTTTAACTACTATCCTTTTCATTTGTAGCTATTTGATGACCTTCAACCCTATACTACTCAAGACATAAAACACTTATAAGTGGAGTTGTCAAATTATTTTACAGGTCAGATTGAATTTTAGTTTTTTGTAGTGTAAAATGTAATTTTGAATATTGTCATTGTAATTGTGTATTTAGTAGTCATTAAGGTTGGATTTAGTTTTTTTGAAGTTGATAGTTTATGTTTTGAATGTTATATATGTGAATGTTTAATTTTCCTCTACGTCGTGTTTTGGTCTACTTATGATGGTTTTTCTAGTATGGGTTCTAGTCTGGGGGGGAGGGGTTCCAAGGATGTGGGGGTGTTTAGTGGTGTGGGGGTTTCCAGGGTGTGGGACGGTTGGCTGGTGGGGTGGGGGGGGGGGGGTCCTTGTTGTCCATGACAGTGTGGGGGGGGGGGAGTCCAGGGGGGTGGGAGCATTTCTAGGAGGGTGGAAGGGATGTTCAGGGGAGTTGGAGGCTGTCCAGGGGGTGTCTAGGGGTGTGGGGGTGTCTTGTGGGGTGAAGGGGGTTTCCAGGGGTGTGGGATGGTTTTCTAGTGGGGTGGTGGGGGGGGGGGGGGGTACAGGGTGTCCATGGGGATGGGGGGGTAGTCTAGGGGGTGGGAGAGGAAGTGCCGCCATCCCTCGGGGGGCTGAATGCCACTGGAAGGTATTCATCACTCCCACATGTGAAACATTTTGAGAGCTCATGCTTGGAATGTGGGAGTGATGAGTACCTTCCAGCGGCGTCCCCCCCCCCCCCCCCCCGAGGGGGTGTCCTGGAGGGTGTGGGGGGGGGGGGGGGTTGTCCAAGGGTGTTTGGGGCTGTTCAAGGGTGTGAGAGGGCTGTCGATGTGTGTGGGAGTGCTATCCAGGGGGTGGGGGTATACATGAGGGTTAGGGGGTTTTCCAAGGGTTCTTGGGGTTGTTTAGGGGGTTGGGGGTAGTCTAGGGGTGTGGTGGGGGCTGTCCAATGGGGTGGGGGTGGGAGGGCTGTCCAGGGGTGTGGGAGTGTTTTCCAGGGTGTGGGGGGTATACATGGGGGTGGGGGGGGGGGGGGGGGTTGTCCCGGGGGTTCTGGGGCAGTCCAGGGGGTCGGGGCAGTCTAGGGGTGTGGTGGGGGTTGTCTAGTAGGATGGGGGGGCATTCAGGGGGTGGTGGGGGCTGTCCAGTGGGGTAAATTTTAAATGTTATCAATGTAAATGCTTAATCATTCTTTGGTTCTTGTTTTGGTCTAATTCTATTTTTGTGGTATGAATTCTTGATTTGGTTTCTAGATGATTCTGGTGAGAGTAGAGGACTGCATTCCATTTAAAAAAAATGGTCTTTAATGTCAGTTATTTTATAACCGACGTGATAAAAGAATGGGGAAGGGTTTATCACGTCGGTTATTTGAATAACTGACATGATAAACACTTGTGGAATTGTTTATCACGTCTGTTATTTAATAACTGAAGTGATATAAGGCCTAATAAATGGTTTATCATGTCAGTTATTGTATAATCGATGTGATAAACCATTTACCAGGCCTTTTATCAGGACAGTTCTTAAATAAATGACGTGATAACCCCCCCCCCCCGGACTAGTTTATCACATTGGTTATATAATAACCGACCTGATAAACCCTCCCCCCCCATATTTTTTCATGTCGGTTAATTAACAACCGACGTGATAGACACCGTGATGTTATGATTTTTACATCGGTTTTTAAATAACCGATGTAAAAAACAATATTTATAACGTCACCCATATTAACGTCGGCTAAAAACCGACGTAAAAAATGAAAAATAACCGACGTAAAAAAAATTTCTGCACTAGTGGTCCCTGGTTTTTAATTAAAATTAATTGTTAAATTTTTGGTGTTAAGCATTGAGTTAAATGAATTAATTTAACAAATTAATTAATTAATTACAAAAAACTGATTAATACAATAAATGGGATTTTAGGGTGTTAGATTTTCACTCATAATCCTCTAGTTGACGAAAGATTTTCCCCAATTCTCCCCATGGACAAACGACGACGTCGTTTGACTCGTGAATCCTCTTATGCGCACACAATCCTAATAATCGATGTAGGACATCCCTTGATTTTCATCACTCCATGTTAGATTTATTTTATAATCATTTGAATTCTCTAAAGATGGTCAAAACTAAGATGACAATCAATCGGGTATCCTTTTTACCATTTCGTGCGTGTTCTTCGCTATTTAATTATTTGGTGGATTGAAACATCCCCCAATCATCAAATCGGACCCCTTTCAGTTTAAATCCAGATTTGAGGGTTCCAAATATACTTATGGATCAAATTTTATGGAACGATGGGATATCTAGTTGTCCATGGAAGGGGCTGCCCATATGAAACTGACTAGCAGCAGTAGTGGCGAGCCATGGGTCATTGGCAGTGACAGATGGCACCACAACCAAGCAAGGGCACAATACGGGTGGGAGGGACTTCATGATTTCGATGCGGCCAGTTGACTACAGCGGGATTTTGTTAAGGGATTTTTTTTACGTTTTTTTTTAAATTTCAGAAAAAGGTTACGGAAAAAATTTTAAAATGCGGCACAAAGGAGGAATCAGCGATTCCACCTTTTCATTTTGGGTGCAAGGCGACCTCTGCGATGCCGCATTTGCACTACGTGTGAAAGGGGGCATCTACGATGCTGCCTTTCCCCTAAAAATTTTTCTATTGAAAATTTTAATTTTAACTTTAATTTTTTTGTTTTCATTTGTTTATATATATATATAAACAAAACAAAAAAATTCATCAACATTTATCTGCTATTTAAAATCCAGCAGTACTGCAATTACAGTAGTCTGGATTCTGACATAACCTCTCAGCCAGAGCTCCCTTTTATAAGAGATCTTACCCTGAAAATCATTCTGTATTTCTGATGTGGGATTCTGGTTCTCCATTGCCTGTGCGGAACATTCTGCATTTCTGATGTGGGATTCTGTTTCAAATACTCGACTTTAAAAGACCATAAAATATAAAATATATGAACCATATAAATGAAATTTAAAACATTGATTAAACATATAAAAAATTGTTGAAGACAAAAAAAATCATAAAAAATGATGACAAAAAATAATTTATAAGCTTTCAAAACCACCTACTTGAAACATAAAAAGTTTTAAGTACGTGAATTTAGAAGCCTATAAAACATAAACTAAAAGACCAATATAATTTAAACTTAATACATGGATTAAAAATATTACAAATAGTTGAAAATAAAAATTATTTTATAAAAAATGTTGACAGAAAATAATTTATAAGCATTCAAAACCGCTTACTTGAAACTAAAAAATGTTTCAAGTACCTGAATTTGAAATATAATAAAATATAAACTATAAGACCGATATAAATGAAAAATAAAACATGGATTAAGCATATAACAAATTTTTGAAAATAAAAAGAATTTTTAAAAAAATGTTCATTTCAAATTACTTATAAGCTTTCAAAATCGTCTACTTGAAACATAAAAATGATTCAAGTATGTCGCTTAGAAATACTATAAAATATAAACTATAAAATCGATATAATTTAAAGTTAACACATGTATTAAAAATATAATAAATTATTAAAGTATTAATTTAATATTAGTAATAATTATTTATATACTAATTAAATAGTTAATTAGTAATTATTAATTATTAATTATATAATAATTAACCAATTAATTTGTAATATAATGACTTTTAATAATTACAATTTAACAATTATAATGAAAAATTATAATTTCTAACTATATTACTAATTAACTAATTAACTATTATATAATTAATAATTATATTACAAATTAATTAATAAATTAATATATAATAATTTTTAATAAATACTAATTAATAATTATTATGAATAATTATAATTTATAATTATATTACTAATTAACTAATTATAAAAAGAGCATCGACTCTATCTTTCTCAAAAAAATAACTAATTAAATAATTATATATATAAAAATTATATTACTAATTAACTAATTAATTATTATATAATTAATGATTAATAATTACTGATTAAATGACTACAAATTATATAATTAATAATTATATTATTAATTAACTAATTAATTTATATATAACTAATAATTATATTACTAAGTAACTAATTAATTATTAAATAATTAATAATTATATTACTAATTAACTAATTAACTTTCTAATTACATAATTATATTACTAATTAACTAATTAATTATAATATAATTAATTATTAATAATTACTAATTAAATAACTAATTATTATATAATTAAAAGATATATAATTGACATTTTCATGATGTTTGTATACATTCTTAACATGGATATATAGATAAAATCTCATTTTGATAGGACTGTTAATAATGAACTCAGATTCTTGACCTGATTGAATTTTTTTAACTATTCAAAAATCTAACTCTATAAATTAGGTTTTATTCTAGTTATATGATATATATTTTTTCATATTATGTGAGTTATTTAGGCTTAACACAAGTTTTTATATCATATAGTATGTGCTATTTTTACATTATTAAACATATGTTATGTGTTTACATCGATAAAAACACTATTATTTTATAAACATGTGTTATAAATATTAAGAGAAGTTATGTAAGTAATATTATCATTATATATATATATTATATATTTGTTAATATGATATATTTAATGATAACTCTGGATAAACTGTACTATTTTCAAAGGGTGGTGACAAACTCTAATGTATTTCAGTGATACTAAATAATGATTTTCTATCCAAATAAAATAAACCATGAATTAGTCTCATATGTAAATATATAAACGACCACCATTATTAAAAAATCTAAATCAAAACACAAATTAAGTCTTTTAAGAATGCATACACCTACAAAATAATATACAAATCCAGAATACAACCTTGTTGGAAATGTGAGTGATATTAGATAATGATTTTTTATCTAAAAAAATAAACAAAGAGTTAATCATATAAGTAAATAAATAAACACCCACCATAATTAATAAATGTAAACTAAAAAATATATTCAATCTTCTACACTACCACAAATCGGTCATTTAACAACACAGAAAATGGGTTTTAAGAGCGTTAAAAAAACAATCCTATCATAAATGTTGATAAAAGGGGAGCTCTTTATCAATGCTAAAAACACACTAATTATTGAAAACCTTGATTAGATCTAGTTTAGAACTGATAAACCTCCCTCTTTATCAGCACTATAAATAGTGCTTATAAATTCCCAACTACTACAATGTGTTGTTTGAATTACATCACACTACAACAACAACCTGTATATGGGAAATTAATAATTTAATTGAAATAAATATAAAATAAAAAATACATAAAAACACTATATTATAGACATTTCAAACAATGTTTTGTACTATTTAATTAACAAGTACTATCACACAAATACAAAAACATAAATGTTTCATTGTCTTTGGAACCTGACCTCCTCTAAAATAAGCACAATCATGATATCAGTTGTTGAACAAACCACCCCAACTTAAGAAAAATTATCCACATGTATAATAAAAAAAGTATTATGTTAGTAATACTACAACAAAAAAAATTAAACATAATATGAAACAATACATTAATAAAATGTTAATTTAAAATAAAAAGACCCAGTTATAGTCATACATGTCACACCGTGTATTATATTGAGGCAATGTTGATTCCTACACACATCACAAATAACTTATGGACCGTCTTCCTAAAGCATCGAAACAATCGGAATAAGTTTTCTTAGTTTTGAGTATGTTACTTGTCTTTTTACTGAAATGAATGATATTATCATTTTTCTATGCATGGGAATATAAGAACATAAATGATATATAATCTTTTAATAATGATAAATATTTCATGACTATACTATATAAAATTAATTCTATCAAAAAACAGTCTTTAGAGTTGGATATGGAAAATGAATTACATAGGTCTGCAAGGCAGTATTCTATTGTACACATCAATTCTTTTTATGTTTCATTTATATTGGTGTTATATTTAATATTTTATATTCTTTCGAATTCATGTACTTGAAAAAAAAATTAGTTTCAAGTAAGCGGTTTTGAATTCTTATAAATTACTTTTCATCAAAAAAAAATTTGGATTTTTTTTTGTTTTAAACTATTTCTTATATGGTTAAGCAATTTTTAATGTTTCAATTATATTTTTCTTCTATTTTATGTTTTATGGTCTTTCAAAGTCACGTACTTGAAACATTATTTACTTTCAAGTAGGTAGTTTTGAAATCTTATAAATTATTTTTCATCAACATTTTTTAGGAAATTCATTTTGTTTTACATTATTTCTTATATGTTTAATCAATGTTTTTAATGTTTCACTTATATTGGTGTTATATTTTATATTTTATAGTCTTTTGAATTCACGTACTTGAAACCGTTTTTAGTTTCATGTAAGTGGTTTTGAAAGCTTATAAATTACTTTTCATCAACATTTTTTTGGAAATTATTTTTGTTTTCAACTATTTATTATATTTTAAATAAATTTTTAAATATTCAATTATATTTGTTTTATAGTTTATATTTTATAGTCATTCAAATTCATGTACGTGAAACATCTTTAAGATTCAAATAGGGGGTTTTGAAAGGTTATAGATTATTTTTCACCATCATTTTTTAGGAAATTCATTTTTTTCAACTACTTATTATATGTTTAATCAATGTTTAAAATTTCATTTATATTGGTCTTATAGTTTATATTTTAATGTATTTCAAAGTCCAATACTTGAAACATTTTTTAGTTTCAATTAAGCGGTTTTGAAAGCTTATAAATTACTCTTCATCAACATTTATTTGGACATTTTTTCTGTTTTCATCTATTTATTATATGTTTAATAAATGTTTAAAGTTTCAATTATATTTGTTTTATAGTTTATATTTTATATTATTTCAAATTCATGTACTTGAATAATTTTTAAGTTTCTAGTAGGCGGCTTTGAATGGTTATAGATTATTTTTCATGAACATTTTTTAGGAAAATATTTTTGTTTTAAACTATTTATTATATTCTTAATCCATTTTTTAAGTTTCATTCATATCGGTATTATGGTTTATATTTTTGTATTTCAATCTCAAATACTTGAAACATTTTTTAGTTTCAAGTAAGATGTTTTGAAAGATTATAAATTATTTTCCATCACCATTTTTTACGAAATTATTTTTATTTTCAACTATTTATTATATGTTTAATCCATGTATTAAGATTCATTTATATTGGTCTTGTAGTGTATATTTTATAGCCTTCTATGTTTACATACTTGAAACTTTTTATGTTTCATGTAGGTGGTTTTGAAAGCTTATGAATTATTTTTTATCAAAAAATTTATGATTTTTTTTTGTTTTCAACTATTTTTATATGTTTTATTCCATATATTAAGTTTCATTTATATTGGTCATATAGTTTATATTTTATAGTCTTTTATAGTCGAGTATTTGAAATAAAATCCCACATCAGAAATGTAGAATGTTCTACGCAGGCAATGGAGAACCGGAATCCCACATCAGAAATGAAGAATGATTTTCAGGGTGAGCCCTCATATAAAAGGGAGCTCTGGGTGAGAGGTTCTGTTAGAATCCAGACTACTGTAATGGCAGTACTACTGGATTTTAAATAGCGGATAAATTCTGCTGAAATTTTTTTCTTTGTTTATATATATATTTATATATATATTTATAAACAAAAAAAACAAAAATAAAAATAAAAATAAAAATTTTAAAAAAAATCAGGTGAAAGGCGGAATCCCATATTCCTCCTTTATGCTGCATTTTGAAATAAATATTTTCCCAAAACGTTTTCTACAAAAAAATAGTTTTTAAAAAATATAAAAAAAACTATTGTTATAGAGACAAGGCATTGAGGTGGTTACAATGGGCTCGGACTATGGTGAGAAGTTGGTGATGAGAGGTGGCTACGGCGATGAGTGGCATGGAAGACCTAGGTGGTTTCGGTAGATGTGGGATTCGAGGCTGACTGGGCATGCATCATGGGTTGGAGGAGGAGGAAAACATGAGTGGTGGGGGGGAGTGTAGGTGAACATGGAAACTAGGGGGTGGGGAGGCATGGAATCCTCCTCAAATAAAAAAAATATCATTTATAATGATAAATTAAAATTAAAAATAATATTATTATTATTAAAAATATGGTTTTTCTACCTTCACTCATCTATAGGGTTTCTATTTTACACGCCTTCAGCAGTATTGTAACCCTATTTTTTAAACAATTATATTGACACCAATTTTGAATAAATTCTTATGACACATGGACCAGGTCTGCAAAATCTCAAATAATAATAATTTTATTATAATTACTGTTAAACCACTGATCAGTCATAAGTCCTCCTCTTGACATCCATTTTACGTGCTGTCTTCGGTAGCATGAACATGACCTTGATTAGGTTATTTCAAGAACAAATTTAGGATAATTAATACTAGATTGTGGTTTGGGAGTAAGAAATTCATATTAACAATAATAATAATATAGTTATTATTATTGTTGTGAAGTTGTGTGTCGGGCATAGCTTCTTCATACAACATTTATTTGACTAAGTATCAAAAGCGTTTCGACTCTCTCTTTGAGGCTGACCATTTGAGATAATATTCATGCACATAAACCAATGCTGAGGTTCTATCCCTAAATTTATCTAATTGGAAGTATTTATATGAAAACAACCTTCTTTACTAGGAATCCATTTTGGATGATCAAGTTGTCAATCATAGGTTTTTTTTTAAGAGGATCAAAATGGAATGATCCACATAAAATGTTTTGGGATTGGTGTTTCTGACGCTTTCGCTGGGGCGCGCGCATCCGTCATGCAGAGTATGCGCTGTTGTTACCCCACATTCCCGCTTTCCAAAGGCAGGTGGCATCTGCTTCTTATTCATGGATGTCTTCTCCTTGATCAAAATGGGATGATGGGATGTCGGTTCTTCATTCTGTGGATTCCTCCTCGGAGCTCGTCACCTAGTCTGAGTCTCCCTCATAGATATAAAACGTAGTTCGTGAAGCTCTTCCCGGCGCCATATCTTCATGGACACCAGTTAATTACGTCGCTTCTATCAGGACCTTCCATGGGGTCCGGTCAGGGCAGAAACCTTCGGTTAGAAGAGTAGTCACGTTGGGGCATCACTGGCATGTCTTAACACTGGGGATTTGCATGTATGTCTTCTGTCCCTTATCATATGGCTTCTTGAGGGTGCAGAAGCCCGAGATAACCCACATCAAATGCAGGGAATTTTATTCCATAGGCATGTACCTGAGGTTTTCCTCAGCTTCCGATGTTAAACATAGGGTATGTCGCAAGTTTAATGTCCAACAGAGATGGATCAGACTGATCAGAACACTAGCAATAGTGGATTAGATTGAAGAACCACCTAGAGGGGACACCGATGGTGCAGCCAGCATGTGGGTGTCTTCCAAATTTCTCTGACGGGGAATGGGGAATGAAGTGGCATGATCCCATCGGGATGTGGCGGTCTGGGTAAGAATCTCAATTGATGATGGCTTTGGGCTTGGGTCTCGAAGAGACTTCCTACATATCCTCGTGGTGGGGAATCAAAGTCCGTGTAGTTTGATGATACGGTGGTACACCTAAAGAGGTGACCCATGAAAATGAATACCTGGGTGGGACCAAGAGGAAGTAGAACCTCTGGGCTAGGGCATGAGCATCCCAAGACACGTGGGCTCGAGGGAGAGATTAAGAAGAGACATGGGTGATGGGATTGAGCCTATTTGAGGCTTCCTATGTATCCCTATGGTGGGGAATCAAAGTTATCATAGTTCATGTGGCGAATACAATTTAGTGTCATGAAGTATGGGTATGGGGGCTTACACTCTGAGGTTGCCCATGGTGTTGGTGAGCTGACATGAATGGAGTCAGAACGACTGGGTGGTGGGCTTGAACCTTGTGGAGGCTTCCTACGTAGCATGCCTTAGAATGGATCAAAGTACCTGTAGATCGAGATGGAATGCAGTTTAACGTCATACGGGATGGGGGAATTTGGGGCTTACGATCTAAAGTGGCCCAAAGTTTGATTCGGTGAACCGATGTGAAGAGGGACCTGGGGTCCAGGTGGATTGGAGCTTACACTCTGAGGTGGCCTAAGGTTGAAATGAGGCTTGACACACCGACATGGAGACGGTCGGGGACAATGGTTTGGAAGGCTTGAACCTTGTGGAGGATTCCTATGTACCATGCCTTAGCACGGATCAAAGTCCCAAGAGTTCAGGATGGTTGGGGATTATGCTCTGAGATGGCCCAAGGTGGTGGGGATTAATCCTCATGGATGCTTCCTACATACCATGTCTTACCATAGATCAAAGTCCTCGTATTTTGGGATGGTTGGGGCTTACCCTCTGAGACGGCCCAAGGTGGTGGGGCTTGAACCTCGTGGAGGCTTTCTATGTACCATGCCTTAGCACGGATCAAAGACCCCGTAGTTCAGGATGGGCAGTTTAACGTCATGCAGGACGAGGGAGTTTGGGGCTTACGCTTTGAGGTGGCCCAAGGTGTGTCATGGTCGGTGCTCACTATAAGCTCATGGGATTCATTCTCAGTGTGAGAAACAAGAGGTAGTAGAGACCTCATGATCACGTCACAAAGGTTGTGTCCGTGGGAAGCGAAGAGGGGCTTACGCGTTGAGCGGCCCATGGTGTTGGGACTTACTCCATGATGGAGGCCCGAGTGTGACAAAGTGTAGTGGAAGAGGGATTTTTCACCCAGGAAGAGAGGAGGGGCCCCGTTCCCTATCACTTCCTCCACTGGCCTTGGGGACCGAAGATGAAAGGAGGGAGCACCGTTCCCCACCATGCCCTTGGCTGCCCTTGATGCCGAGGGAGTGGGGAGGAATAGGGGTGTTGCCTCATGTAAGAATGGTTAGGGGCTTACACCAGGGTGGTTTCCCTTCCCCGCGGAAAAATGTCACTCCAAAAAAAAGAGGATATCATCCCCTGTGAGGGGTGATCCCATCCCCATGGAGACTAGTAGACGTGGAGAAATTTCTGGTGTGGGGGGACCCTGCGTGCGAGGCACGGGGCCTGGTCACAGTTTAATGTCATGTGTTGAGGATGAGGTGCTTGGTAGTTTAATGTCATGCAGATCGGACGATGTGGGTTAGCTTCGCACCCCTAGGACATACATAACTAGTACCCTCTTCTCCTTGTGGGAGGAAAGGCATTGAAAAGGCCGTACTGAGAGGGTCTTGCAGAGTGAACCATCAAGGGGTCCACATTAGCATGGCTATGCGAAGAAGCAATAGCCATTAGCGTGCCTATGCGAAGAAGCATGAGGCAGAGCAACCCAATGGGAATGATTGTCCAAGGGACCTTGAGGTTACTTCATACAAACCTAGAAGGTAGTATGGGAAAACCATGCATGACGCGGATGCCTTGGGTGTACGAGACACCTATGAATGGCACCCAGAAGGAGGGTGTAGAGACCCGAAGCCTGACGTACATTGACATTACATTACTTTTGCGGAATAATTAGTACATAACAAAAACACACACACAAGGATCGTAATAGTTTAGTGTCTTTGGAAACTCGGAATAAAATCTTCTAATCGTGGGGAAAGATCTTCAACATCTCCCATAAATATCTTCCCCTTTTTTTTACCTAAAAACATTTCTTTATATCCTGGGGAAAAGAAAACATAAAAGGGTGAGCTCAAATGCTCAGTAAGGGTAAACAAAAGAAACATAATTTTCATAAGAACATAACATTTTTGGAAATCTTAACCTGCAAAAGAGAGCATAATTTCATAACATGGGATAAATCATAGTAGTGTGAAATGAAATCATAACTTAAAACATTACTAATTGTGGCATACACACATAATCATAGAGAATCATTTCTTGTTAGTCAAGACTCATTGCCAAGACTATCTTAGTGGACAAAGTCCCTTTCTGAATCGAGTAATCCTCGTTTCAGTCCTGTTTCACTGAACCGGTATAACCTACCATTCCAGCCATGTCTATCTCATGAGATATAAAATCTTTACCCAATGCATTGGAGGGAGATATAGGTCCCACCCATCTCTTAATGAATCCTTTCTTATGTGTGCCACAAAATCATAAATCATACATCATCGCATAACCCATGTAATAAAAATGGGATTCTTAAACAACATGACATCATAAAACCATTCATATAAGATAAAGGAATTCATAAACATAATTCCATCACAACATAGTCAAATCAATGTAAAAATATGGATAGAAACAGAACCCTTTATTATCTTAGATGGAAAATAATTTTGTTAAAACACTTGAATTGAATTCTTGAGGAAAATATCCTTTCTTCTTCAAAATCAATTTCTTTTCACAAAACATCATGCAATTTTAAAAGAAAGAGATTTTATTGAAAATAGTCATGAAATATTTTAGAGGAAGCTTCATGAAAATAAGGCTTTATAAAACAGTATAAATCCGTTCGTGCCGTATAAGTTAAAAAAACATTCTTCGTACTTTTGTCGGAAAAATCAAAAAGTACCTCGTACGGAAAAACGACAAAAGATTCCTTTCATATTCTTTTCTAAAAACTCACCTAAGGGTAAAATTGGATTTAAAATATTGCAAGTGGATGGAAACAATATTTCATATTGAGGGAACATGGATGTGGATGATAAAATACACCCCAGTAAATACCAAAGTATAAACAATCTCGGATAAAAATGAGATTGTGATATTTCCCTTACCTTAGGTCCGACTTGCTTTGTAAGTGTCCGAACCTCCTGTATAATGATTTAAATCATGTTATTGACTTATTACAGAATCATATTCATTGTTATGATATCATATATGGTTCACTTATGACATTATATTACCCGTTCTTTTGTAAACTCCATGTTAAAGAAGCGTTTTGGGTAAAATCGTTTCATTTATCGTAGGTGTTTTGACTTGTTGTTCTTGACATCATTATTACTTATATCATGATTTACTTACTTCCAGAATATAAAATATGATTTATATATCATATATATTCAGTATATATATATATAATAGGTAGATAAATAAAATGAAAAACACCGTTCATGGAGACGGTAGTCCGTACGTACGCATGAACGCTGTTTTCCTTTCCTTATTGTCTTGAAATGGAAGTAAGTAGATGACATAAATATGTATATATATACATAAATCCAGTAGCTTTATAATGTCATATATTTCATTATTATTTCTTATATATACATTATAATCATTCTTAAATGGTTAACATGGAGAATGAATCTCATCGCGTCGTGGAGACGGTAGTCCGTACGTACGCACGAGCGATGATATCATTTCTATAAATATTGAATTGAATTGGAGTGGATTATACAATATATCAGAATCAATATGATGTTGTAATAACTATGTATAGTTATTCTTTACACCATTATACCCATCCATGTAAGGTGGTGGTGGAAAATAGATTACACCACGGCGTGGAGACGGTATTCCGTACGTACGCACGCGCGGTGATTTCTTTTTCCGTAGGATGGATAGATGGTGAAATAGGGTTGTTTCATACTTATAATAACATATCAGTATATGAGTGATACTTATGTTATTACTTCATAATGAAACAACCTAAGAAGAAGAAGTGGAAGAAGAAATAAAGATGAAAGAATTGGTAACGGTAATTACCTCTTCTTTAAAGCGCCTTTTGGAGACCTCCTCTTAGGGAACTAAAATTGGTCTTTGAGTAAGACCAGAACCTCTAGGATATTGCTAGGGAAGTGGAGAAGAGACTTTGGCAGGGGTTGGCCGAGCTTGAGTGCTCAATTTGGTGTGAGGAGGAGGGGGAGGAGGTGTCCTTTTATAAGGGAGGAGAGGGGCACCTTAGGAATACCTCAAAATATTATTTTATATTAAAGTCAAAATCGGTTTATAATGGTTCCAAAAGGTCTTATTTAGAAGCTAAAGTGGGGATGGGTCGAAATCCTATCAACCAATAGAATTTAGACAAGTTTAGGATATTATTTTAACCTTATCAATTAGATTTAACTCTAAGTTAATTAATTTAACTTTTACCGTGTCTTTTTGTTTTCTTTCACTATATGGTTAATACACTTACTATAACATGCCAAACGAACCCCAAATTGTTTATTATTAATATATATATCCTTATCTAAGTCATTTGGCCGAACCTTATATTTTTAGGAATAAAATAACAATTAATAATATAATATTTGATTTAAAAACTATTTTGTGTCAATTTTGACACTATTTGATATATGATTTTTTGTGAATGTCATATCAGAATTATATGTTCGAACCAACTTGATTAAATCAACACTAATATATCATAGTAACCTAGAAAATTAGTGGAATTCATAAAAATTTTCAAATTACATTTATTTTGGTGTTTATAACATCAATTATGTCAATATTTCATTAATAAGATAATTACTGCATCATCGTTGTGTCATAAATAAATTAAATTATATGATGTCTAAAAATTACAAATAAAATACCATCATGTAGGAAATCTGTTTAGATTTCTAATGAATATTTACAATCGAATTTATCTTATGTATAACCCCATATTAAAAATTATTTACTTATTAAACTTTGATTTTAACTATTTTAACCTTTCTTTAAATAAATTAATAATAAATGTCCTAATCTAATCCAAGTGGGCCTAAATGGTCATATTTTATTCCTAAGTTTGTTTTTGGTCGAATTACACTTGTCCAATAGAATTAGGACATGTGTTAGGGTAATAGTAATATCATATTTACCCTTAGTTACCCTATTTACTATTAACCGCGGTAAAAAAAGTAAAAAGTTACTATTCACCAAAAATTATTTTCATCTCATTGAACCACATTTTAGTCCTTGATATTAACCGTGTCTCTCAGATTTTTAAAATTCCATTCACAGAAGCGGTAAAATTAAGTTTTATGCAAAATTCAGTTTTTAACCTACCACTTAGTAGTTTCACTATTCATCAAAAATTGATGTTTTTCAGAACAATGCCAAAATTTCATCCCAAGCTATATTTCATATTCCGAATTCAAAAATGAAGTCTATTTTACCAAATTCATAACATAAAAGTTTCATTAATTAATTTTATAATTAAATCCTGCTTGTTAAAACAAATAGCGTGTTTTTAAGAAACAATATCTATCAAAAGATTGACACTTGTTTATGTCTAGTTTAAATGTGAAATTACATCCAATGACCAACATTGTATTAAATTGTAAAAATATATTCTAAATATACTTTAAAACCACTCAAATTAATGATTTATCACTATTAATTATTTCGATTAAAAAAGTTGTTTTTAATTATAATTTAGTAATTTTCACTATTCATCCGAATATGAAAGTTATCCGAAAGGTACCAAAATTTCACCTTAGGCTAAATTCGATACTCCGAATCCAAAAATAAAGTTCATTTTGAAAAATAAGATTTACTGGATTTCAAAAAGTGGTTATTACTATTCATAACGGCTAGTTTTAATAATATTTTTATAGCATATCGTTGTTTAGTGAAACTCGGTATTGCGTACTACACACGCTATCGAGGAAGGTCGTGATTGCGTGTAATGCAAGGCAAGTCAAGGATGTGTGTTTTGCAAGCTCCTTTTGGTGTAGCGTACAACACAAGACATTACTGAAATAAAAAAGAATATTTTTCATAAAATCTCGGGCTGTTACATTCTACCCCCCTTAAAATGAATTTCGCCCTCGAAATTCGTCGGGGTTATAAATGGTTTACTATTCGAAAGTTTCTTTAATAGAAACCCACATCGTAAAAAGGAATATCAAAACCAATATTTAAAAACAAAAGTATGAAACGTAACGGTTACCCAAATAAACTAATCATTGGGTTTCCACATAGGTGAAAATATGGATATGGAAGAGAAATCTAACCATCATGTTCTGATGGAGAGTGGTAGAGAACATGGCTATGGAAAATCCAGTAATCACAAATCCATAGATTTGTGATGATATAAGGTACCATCTGATTCATCAGGTATAAGATCACTAGGACAACATTTTTGGTTTTCAAGATCATTTCCCCTAAAGTTGAAAATTTGAATTAGAATAAATACTTACTTTATTTTGGTACAATCTCACTGTTGTTCGTGCTTTGAACAATTTCCACTTCATCTCTTAAATAAATGAAGTTGAATTTGTTATTCGTGAAGTGTTAGCAGATCATGTGATAGAATGACAGGTCATTCCATCTGTCTCAAACAAAAGGTTAGCAAAACTTATATACATAAGTCGATCTATAGTGAGATTAATCATATATGGTTCCTAAAATGGACTTATACTTCATATATCATACTGCTTCATATAATAAAACTAGTTTCTACTAAACAGGGACTTCCTGTAGGTCAGTGGTAGGCGATAAAGGCCAGTCGCACTTCGGTTGTGGGTTCGATTCCTACAGCCTTGTCCGAAGCGATGGGCTGTCGCCCGTCCTGCAGGTTGTCCCTTTTTCTAAAACTATGTTACTATAACATCCCATCAATAATATCGAAAATCTTCTATCCTTAAACAATACTAACTTATGTCCAACATAATCTAGTCTAATCTTTAGGCTTTTACATAATACTGCAGTCCACTCTCATAACATAGTGAAAATGATTACCAGAGATTTAATACCATCGTTGATCCCCATATATCATAAGATATATCTTGTTGGTCACATTCCAAACATTCAAAGGCCTTAATCTTGTACTCTCTTGAATACCCATTGAACCTTAGTGAAAACTTGAATGCAGTTAAAAGTTAACACTTTTCACATACCGAAATCCTCAAAATTCTATATACTCAAACCATGATATCACTTAGTCCTTATATCAATCATGAGCTCATGAATACTATCAAACATTTAATTTTCTCCTTATCCCTTCATTATGCGCATATCATCTACATTCCAAAAATATCTGAATAACCTTTCATGGATACTGGTAACATTAATCATACACTTTCAAAACACAAGGAAAGACAACAGTGTAACAATCCATAGATGTCTCTTTATTCCAAAATTACACATGATAAACATGTAAACATTCCACTACATTCTCAAACCATTGACCGAGCTTCAAAAATTCTTTCATCTCACATATCATTTGTAGTCTCTTCATCATCATCCACATAAATACTACCCATATGACCATACTGATTCTCTTCATGGGTCTTTCCCTTAGGGCATTTGTTTGCATAATGCCCATACATTCCACATTTAAAACACTTAACCATTTTTGATGTCGTAGCAATACCATTATCCTCATCCATGGTGTTAACCGACCCTTTTCCTTTGCACTTACTTTCTTTGTGTCCTTCTTTTCCACACCCAAAGAATCTTTCAGTTCCCTTGAAACATTCTCCTTGATGCCTCTTCCCGCATGATTTACATAGGGGAAATTGAACTTTCTTTCCTCTATGATCATCATGGAACTCCATCTTTCTCTTATTAGTCGAGTCAGGAAACTTACCAAATTTTACTTTATTGATCATGTTGTGAGATTGCTGATTCGGCATAATAATGATGTTTGGGCATCCAAATCCCATTTCATTTGGTTGCTCATGAAGAATATCATTCCATTGTCCATCATATCCTCCATTATCGTGAATCATCTTGTTTCCAGCCATATTCTAAAACCCAAAAAAGAATAGTGTGAGAGGCAAAAATCATAATAAAGGGGGAGTAACTTAAATATCTATCATCTTTGGTTTAATCTAATATCGTTACCATAGTTCTAGGACTATATCCTATACGTATACTTATCCTTAGGGGCATCCCTAGACATTCCTTATAAATATCTCTAAGGATCTCACTAAAGTTCTCGCATCCTAGTTTCCAAAGGTTGACTAAACCTTTCCTCTGATACCAACTGTAGAGACCCGAAGCCTGACGTACATTGACATTACATTACTTTTGCGGAATAATTAGTACATAACAAAAACACACACACAAGGATCGTAATAGTTTAGTGTCTTTGGAAACTCGGAATAAAATCTTCTAATCGTGGGGAAAGATCTTCAACATCTCCCATAAATATCTTCCCCTTTTTTTTACCTAAAAACCTTTCTTTATATCCTGGGGAAAAGAAAACATAAAAGGGTGAGCTCAAATGCTCAGTAAGGGTAAACAAAAGAAACATAATTTTCATAAGAACATAACATTTTTGGAAATCTTAACCTGCAAAAGAGAGCATAATTTCATAACATGGGATAAATCATAGTAGTGTGAAATGAAATCATAACTTAAAACATTACTCATTGTGGCATACACACATAATCATAGAGAATCATTTCTTGTTAGTCAAGACTCATTGCCAAGACTATCTTAGTGGACAAAGTCCCTTTCTGAATCGAGTAATCCTCGTTTCAGTCCTGTTTCACTGAACCGGTATAACCTACCATTCCAGCCATGTCTATCTCATGAGATATAAAATCTTTACCCAATGCATTGGAGGGAGATATAGGTCCCACCCATCTCTTAATGAATCCTTTCTTATGTGTGCCACAAAATCATAAATCATACATCATCGCATAACCCATGTAATAAAAATGGGATTCTTAAACAACATGACATCATAAAACCATTCATATAAGATAAAGGAATTCATAAACATAATTCCATCACAACATAGTCAAATCAATGTAAAAATATGGATAGAAACAGAACCCTTTATTATCTTAGATGGAAAATAATTTTGTTAAAACACTTGAATTGAATTCTTGAGGAAAATATCCTTTCTTCTTCAAAATCAATTTCTTTTCACAAAACATCATGCAATTTTAAAAGAAAGAGATTTTATTGAAAATAGTCATGAAATATTTTAGAGGAAGCTTCATGAAAATAAGGCTTTATAAAACAGTATAAATCCGTTCGTGCCGTATAAGTTAAAAAAAACATTCTTCGTACTTTTGTCGGAAAAGTCAAAAAGTACCTCGTACGGAAAAACGACAAAAGATTCCTTTCATATTCTTTTCTAAAAACTCACCTAAGGGTAAAATTGGATTTAAAATATTGCAAGTGGATGGAAACAATATTTCATATTGAGGGAACATGGATGTGGATGATAAAATACACCCCAGTAAATACCAAAGTATAAACAATCTCGGATAAAAATGAGATTGTGATATTTCCCTTACCTTAGGTCCGACTTGCTTTGTAAGTGTCCGAACCTCCTGTATAATGATTTAAATCATGTTATTGACTTATTACAGAATCATATTCATTGTTATAATATCATATATGGTTCACTTATGACATTATATTACCCGTTCTTTTGTAAACTCCATGTTAAAGAAGCGTTTTGGGTAAAATCGTTTCATTTATCGTAGGTGTTTTGACTTGTTGTTCTTGACATCATTATTACTTATATCATGATTTACTTACTTCCAGAATATAAAATATGATTTATATATCATATATATTCAGTATATATATATATAATAGGTAGATAAATAAAATGAAAAACACCGTTCATGGAGACGGTAGTCCGTACGTACGCATGAACGCTGTTTTCCTTTCCTTATTGTCTTGAAATGGAAGTAAGTAGATGACATAAATATGTATATATATACATAAATCCAGTAGCTTTATAATGTCATATATTTCATTATTATTTCTTATATATACATTATAATCATTCTTAAATGGTTAACATGGAGAATGAATCTCATCGCGTCGTGGAGACGGTAGTCCGTACGTACGCACGAGCGATGATATCATTTCTATAAATATTGAATTGAATTGGAGTGGATTATACAATATATCAGAATCAATATGATGTTGTAATAACTATGTATAGTTATTCTTTACACCATTATACCCATCCATGTAAGGTGGTGGTGGAAAATAGATTACACCACGGCGTGGAGACGGTATTCCGTACGTACGCACGCGCGGTGATTTCTTTTTCCGTAGGATGGATAGATGGTGAAATAGGGTTGTTTCATACTTATAATAACATATCAGTATATGAGTGATACTTATGTTATTACTTCATAATGAAACAACCTAAGAAGAAGAAGTGGAAGAAGAAATAAAGATGAAAGAATTGGTAACGGTAATTACCTCTTCTTTAAAGCGCCTTTTGGAGACCTCCTCTTAGGGAACTAAAATTGGTCTTTGAGTAAGACCAGAACCTCTAGGATATTGCTAGGGAAGTGGAGAAGAGACTTTGGCAGGGGTTGGCCGAGCTTGAGTGCTCAATTTGGTGTGAGGAGGAGGGGGAGGAGGTGTCCTTTTATAAGGGAGGAGAGGGGCACCTTAGGAATACCTCAAAATATTATTTTATATTAAAGTCAAAATCGGTTTATAATGGTTCCAAAAGGTCTTATTTCGAAGCTAAAGTGGGGATGGGTCGAAATCCTATCAACCAATTGAATTTAGACAAGTTTAGGATATTATTTTAACCTTATCAATTAGATTTAACTCTAAGTTAATTAATTTAACTTTTACCGTGTCTTTTTGTTTTCTTTCACTATATGGTTAATACACTTACTATAACATGCCAAACGAACCCCAAATTGTTTATTATTAATATATATATCCTTATCTAAGTCATTTGGCCGAACCTTAGATTTTTAGGAATAAAATAACAATTAATAATATAATATTTGATTTAAAAACTATTTTGTGTCAATTTTGACACTATTTGATATATGATTTTTTGTGAATGTCATATCAGAATTATATGTTCGAACCAACTTGATTAAATCAACACTAATATATCATAGTAACCTAGAAAATTAGTGGAATTCATAAAAATTTTCAAATTACATTTATTTTGGTGTTTATAACATCAATTATGTCAATATTTCATTAATAAGATAATTACTGCATCATCGTTGTGTCATAAATAAATTAAATTATATGATGTCTAAAAATTACAAATAAAATACCATCATGTAGGAAATCTGTTTAGATTTCTAATGAATATTTACAATCGAATTTATCTTATGTATAACCCCATATTAAAAATTATTTACTTATTAAACTTTGATTTTAACTATTTTAACCTTTCTTTAAATAAATTAATAATAAATGTCCTAATCTAATCCAAGTGGGCCTAAATGGTCATATTTTATTCCTAAGTTTGTTTTTGGTCGAATTACACTTGTCCAATAGAATTAGGACATGTGTTAGGGTAATAGTAATATCATATTTACCCTTAGTTACCCTATTTACTATTAACCGCGGTAAAAAAAGTAAAAAGTTACTATTCACCAAAAATTATTTTCATCTCATTGAACCACATTTTAGTCCTTGATATTAACCGTGTCTCTCAGATTTTTAAAATTCCATTCACAGAAGCGGTAAAATTAAGTTTTATGCAAAATTCAGTTTTTAACCTACCACTTAGTAGTTTCACTATTCATCAAAAATTGATGTTTTTCAGAACAATGCCAAAATTTCATCCCAAGCTATATTTCATATTCCGAATTCAAAAATGAAGTCTATTTTACCAAATTCATAACATAAAAGTTTCATTAATTAATTTTATAATTAAATCCTGCTTGTTAAAACAAATAGCGTGTTTTTAAGAAACAATATCCATCAAAAGATTGACACTTGTTTATGTCTAGTTTAAATGTGAAATTACATCCAATGACCAACATTGTATTAAATTGTAAAAATATATTCTAAATATACTTTAAAACCACTCAAATTAATGATTTATCACTATTAATTATTTCGATTAAAAAAGTTGTTTTTAATTATAATTTAGTAATTTTCACTATTCATCCGAATATGAAAGTTATCCGAAAGGTACCAAAATTTCACCTTAGGCTAAATTCGATACTCCGAATCCAAAAATAACGTTCATTTTGAAAAATAAGATTTACTGGATTTCAAAAAGTGGTTATTACTATTCATAACGGCTAGTTTTAATAATATTTTTATAGCATATCGTTGTTTAGTGAAACTCGGTATTGCGTACTACACACGCTATCGAGGAAGGTCGCGATTGCGTGTAATGCAAGGCAAGTCAAGGATGTGTGTTGTGCAAGCTCCTTTTGGTGTAGCGTACAACACAAGACATTACTGAAATAAAAAAGAATATTTTTCATAAAATCTCGGGCTGTTACATTCTACCCCCCTTAAAATGAATTTCGCCCTCGAAATTCGTCGGGGTTATAAATGGTTTACTATTCGAAAGTTTCTTTAATAGAAACCCACATCGTAAAAAGGAATATCAAAACCAATATTTAAAAACAAAAGTATGAAACGTAACGGTTACCCAAATAAACTAATCATTGGGTTTCCACATAGGTGAAAATATGGATATGGAAGAGAAATATAACCATCATGTTCTGATGGAGAGTGGTAGAGAACATGGCTATGGAAAATCCAGTAATCACAAATCCATAGATTTGTGATGATATAAGGTACCATCTGATTCATCAGGTATAAGATCACTAGGACAACATTTTTGGTTTTCAAGATCATTTCCCCTAAAGTTGAAAATTTGAATTAGAATAAATACTTACTTTATTTTGGTACAATCTCACTGTTGTTCGTGCTTTGAACAATTTCCACTTCATCTCTTAAATAAATGAAGTTGAATTTGTTATTCGTGAAGTGTTAGCAGATCATGTGATAGAATGACAGGTCATTCCATCTGTCTCAAACAAAAGGTTAGCAAAACTTATATACATAAGTCGATCTATAGTGAGATTAATCATATATGGTTCCTAAAATGGACTTATACTTCATATATCATACTGCTTCATATAATAAAACTAGTTTCTACTAAACAGGGACTTCCTGTAGGTCAGTGGTAGGTGATAAAGGCCAGTCGCACTTCGGTTGTGGGTTCGATTCCTACAGCCTTGTCCGAAGCGATGGGCTGTCGCCCGTCCTGCAGGTTGTCCCTTTTTCTAAAACTATGTTACTATAACATCCCATCAATAATATCGAAAATCTTCTATCCTTAAACAATACTAACTTATGTCCAACATAATCTAGTCTAATCTTTAGGCTTATACATAATACTGCAGTCCACTCTCATAACATAGTGAAAATGATTACCAGAGATTTAATACCATCGTTGATCCCCATATATCATAAGATATATCTTGTTGGTCACATTCCAAACATTCAAAGGCCTTAATCTTGTACTCTCTTGAATACCCATTGAACCTTAGTGAAAAATTGAATGCAGTTAAAAGTTAACACTTTTCACATACCGAAATCCTCAAAATTCTATATACTCAAACCATGATATCACTTAGTCCTTATATCAATCATGAGCTCATGAATACTATCAAACATTTAATTTTCTCCTTATCCCTTCATTATGCGCATATCATCTACATTCCAAAAATATCTGAATAACCTTTCATGGATACTGGTAACATTAATCATACACTTTCAAAACACAAGGAAAGACAACAGTGTAACAATCCATAGATGTCTCTTTATTCCAAAATTACACATGATAAACATGTAATCATTCCACTACATTCTCAAACCATTGACCGAGCTTCAAAAATTCTTTCATCTCACATATCATTTGTAGTCTCTTCATCATCATCCACATAAATACTACCCATATGACCATACTGATTCTCTTCATGGGTCTTTCCCTTAGGGCATTTGTTTGCATAATGCCCATACATTCCACATTTAAAACACTTAACCATTTTTGATGTCGTAGAAATACCATTATCCTCATCCATGGTGTTAACCGACCCTTTTCCTTTGCACTTACTTTCTTTGTGTCCTTCTTTTCCACACCCAAAGAATCTTTCAGTTCCCTTGAAACATTCTCCTTGATGCCTCTTCCCGCATGATTTACATAGGGGAAATTGAACTTTCTTTCCTCTATGATCATCATGGAACTCCATCTTTCTCTTATTAGTCGAGTCAGGAAACTTACCAAATTTTACTTTATTGATCATGTTGTGAGATTGCTGATTCGGCATAATAATGATGTTTGGGCATCCAAATCCCATTTCATTTGGTTGCTCATGAAGAATATCATTCCATTGTCCATCATATCCTCCATTATCGTGAATCATCTTGTTTCCAGCCATATTCTAAAACCCAAAAAAGAATAGTGTGAGAGGCAAAAATCATAATAAAGGGGGAGTAACTTAAATATCTATCATCTTTGGTTTAATCTAATATCGTTACCATAGTTCTAGGACTATATCCTATACGTATACTTATCCTTAGGGGCATCCCTAGACATTCCTTATAAATATCTCTAAGGATCTCACTAAAGTTCTCGCATCCTAGTTTCCAAAGGTTGACTAAACCTTTCCTCTGATACCAACTGTAGAGACCCGAAGCCTGACGTACATTGACATTACATTACTTTTGCGGAATAATTAGTACATAACAAAAACACACACACAAGGATCGTAATAGTTTAGTGTCTTTGGAAACTCGGAATAAAATCTTCTAATCGTGGGGAAAGATCTTCAACATATCCCATAAATATCTTCCCCTTTTTTTTACCTAAAAACCTTTCTTTATATCCTGGGGAAAAGAAAACATAAAAGGGTGAGCTCAAATGCTCAGTAAGGGTAAACAAAAGAAACATAATTTTCATAAGAACATAACATTTTTGGAAATCATAACCTGCAAAAGAGAGCATAATTTCATAACATGGGATAAATCATAGTAGTGTGAAATGAAATCATAACTTAAAACATTACTCATTGTGGCATACACACATAATCATAGAGAATCATTTCTTGTTAGTCAAGACTCATTGCCAAGACTATCTTAGTGGACAAAGTCCCTTTCTGAATCGAGTAATCCTCGTTTCAGTCCTGTTTCACTGAACCGGTATAACCTACCATTCCAGCCATGTCTATCTCATGAGATATAAAATCTTTACCCAATGCATTGGAGGGAGATATAGGTCCCACCCATCTCTTAATGAATCCTTTCTTATGTGTGCCACAAAATCATAAATCATACATCATCGCATAACCCATGTAATAAAAATGGGATTCTTAAACAACATGACATCATAAAACCATTCATATAAGATAAAGGAATTCATAAACATAATTCCATCACAACATAGTCAAATCAATGTAAAAATATGGATAGAAACAGAACCCTTTATTATCTTAGATGGAAAATAATTTTGTTAAAACACTTGAATTGAATTCTTGAGGAAAATATCCTTTCTTCTTCAAAATCAATTTCTTTTCACAAAACATCATGCAATTTTAAAAGAAAGAGATTTTATTGAAAATAGTCATGAAATATTTTAGAGGAAGCTTCATGAAAATAAGGCTTTATAAAACAGTATAAATCCGTTCGTGCCGTATAAGTTAAAAAAAACATTCTTCGTACTTTTGTCGGAAAAGTCAAAAAGTACCTCGTACGGAAAAACGACAAAAGATTCCTTTCATATTCTTTTCTAAAAACTCACCTAAGGGTAAAATTGGATTTAAAATATTGCAAGTGGATGGAAACAATATTTCATATTGAGGGAACATGGATGTGGATGATAAAATACACCCCAGTAAATACCAAAGTATAAACAATCTCGGATAAAAATGAGATTGTGATATTTCCCTTACCTTAGGTCCGACTTGCTTTGTAAGTGTCCGAACCTCCTGTATAATGATTTAAATCATGTTATTGACTTATTACAGAATCATATTCATTGTTATGATATCATATATGGTTCACTTATGACATTATATTACCCGTTCTTTTGTAAACTCCATGTTATAGAAGCGTTTTGGGTAAAATCGTTTCATTTATCGTAGGTGTTTTGACTTGTTGTTCTTGACATCATTATTACTTATATCATGATTTACTTACTTCCAGAATATAAAATATGATTTATATATCATATATATTCAGTATATATATATATAATAGGTAGATAAATAAAATGAAAAACACCGTTCATGGAGACGGTAGTCCGTACGTACGCATGAACGCTGTTTTCCTTTCCTTATTGTCTTGAAATGGAAGTAAGTAGATGACATAAATATGTATATATATACATAAATCCAGTAGCTTTATAATGTCATATATTTCATTATTATTTCTTATATATACATTATAATCATTCTTAAATGGTTAACATGGAGAATGAATCTCATCGCGTCGTGGAGACGGTAGTCCGTACGTACGCACGAGCGATGATATCATTTCTATAAATATTGAATTGAATTGGAGTGGATTATACAATATATCAGAATCAATATGATGTTGTAATAACTATGTATAGTTATTCTTTACACCATTATACCCATCCATGTAAGGTGGTGGTGGAAAATAGATTACACCACGGCGTGGAGACGGTATTCCGTACGTACGCACGCGCGGTGATTTCTTTTTCCGTAGGATGGTTAGATGGTGAAATAGGGTTGTTTCATACTTATAATAACATATCAGTATATGATTGATACTTATGTTATTACTTCATAATGAAACAACCTAAGAAGAAGAAGTGGAAGAAGAAATAAAGATGAAAGAATTGGTAACGGTAATTACCTCTTCTTTAAAGCGCCTTTTGGAGACCTCCTCTTAGGGAACTAAAATTGGTCTTTGAGTAAGACCAGAACCTCTAGGATATTGCTAGGGAAGTGGAGAAGAGATTTTGGCAGGGTTTGGCCGAGCTTGAGTGCTCAATTTGGTGTGAGGAGGAGGGGGAGGAGGTGTCCTTTTATAAGGGAGGAGAGGGGCACCTTAGGAATACCTCAAAATATTATTTTATATTAAAGTCAAAATCGGTTTATAATGGTTCCAAAAGGTCTTATTTCGAAGCTAAAGTGGGGATGGGTCGAAATCCTATCAACCAATAGAATTTAGACAAGTTTAGGATATTATTTTAACCTTATCAATTAGATTTAACTCTAAGTTAATTAATTTAACTTTTACCGTGTCTTTTTGTTTTCTTTCACTATATGGTTAATACACTTACTATAACATGCCAAACGAACCCCAAATTGTTTATTATTAATATATATATCCTTATCTAAGTCATTTGGCCGAACCTTAGATTTTTAGGAATAAAATAACAATTAATAATATAATATTTGATTTAAAAACTATTTTGTGTCAATTTTGACACTATTTGATATATGATTTTTGTGAATGTCATATCAGAATTATATGTTCGAACCAACTTGATTAAATCAACACTAATATATCATAGTAACCTAGAAAATTAGTGGAATTCATTAAAATTTTCAAATTACATTTATTTTGGTGTTTATAACATCAATTATGTCAATATTTCATTAATAAGATAATTACTGCATCATCGTTGTGTCATAAATAAATTAAATTATATGATGTCTAAAAATTACAAATAAAATACCATCATGTAGGAAATCTGTTTAGATTTCTAATGAATATTTACAATCGAATTTATCTTATGTATAACCCCATATTAAAAATTATTTACTTATTAAACTTTGATTTTAACTATTTTAACCTTTCTTTAAATAAATTAATAATAAATGTCCTAATCTAATCCAAGTGGGCCTAAATGGTCATATTTTATTCCTAAGTTTGTTTTTGGTCGAATTACACTTGTCCAATAGAATTAGGACATGTGTTAGGGTAATAGTAATATCATATTTACCCTTAGTTACCCTATTTACTATTAACCGCGGTAAAAAAAGTAAAAAGTTACTATTCACCAAAAATTATTTTCATCTCATTGAACCACATTTTAGTCCTTGATATTAACCGTGTCTCTCAGATTTTTAAAATTCCATTCACAGAAGCGGTAAAATTAAGTTTTATGCAAAATTCAGTTTTTAACCTACCACTTAGTAGTTTCACTATTCATCAAAAATTGATGTTTTTCAGAACAATGCCAAAATTTCATCCCAAGCTATATTTCATATTCCGAATTCAAAAATGAAGTCTATTTTACCAAATTCATAACATAAAAGTTTCATTAATTAATTTTATAATTAAATCCTGCTTGTTAAAACAAATAGTGTGTTTTTAAGAAACAATATCTATCAAAAGATTGACACTTGTTTATGTCTAGTTTAAATGTGAAATTACATCCAATGACCAACATTGTATTAAATTGTAAAAATATATTCTAAATATACTTTAAAACCACTCAAATTAATGATTTATCACTATTAATTATTTCGATTAAAAAAGTTGTTTTTAATTATAATTTAGTAATTTTCACTATTCATCCGAATATGAAAGTTATCCGAAAGGTACCAAAATTTCACCTTAGGCTAAATTCGATACTCCGAATCCAAAAATAACGTTCATTTTGAAAAATAAGATTTACTGGATTTCAAAAAGTGGTTATTACTATTCATAACGGCTAGTTTTAATAATATTTTTATAGCATATCGTTGTTTAGTGAAACTCGGTATTGCGTACTACACACGCTATCGAGGAAGGTCGCGATTGCGTGTAATGCAAGGCAAGTCAAGGATGTGTGTTGTGCAAGCTCCTTTTGGTGTAGCGTACAACACAAGACATTACTGAAATAAAAAAGAATATTTTTCATAAAATCTCGGGCTGTTACAGAGGGAATCAATCATTCATGCAAGAGGGCACTTGGGGAGCACCGAGATGAAGGGCCCTAGGGATTGGGCGCAACCCTTGGGGGTTTGCGTGAAATAAGGGGGTCCGGCATGAAATATCCTTGGGTTGGTGCAGAATCAATGTTTCTTGAGTGAAATAGGGGGCTAAGGTATTGTGTGCGGCTTGAGAGGTTTGCGCGCAAAGGAAGGGATTGCGTGTAGCTGAAGGGGTGTGCACGCAAAGGAAGGATTGCGCGCAACTTGGCTGGCTTGCGCACCCCGAAAAGGCTTGCACACAAGGGGCATACCTCGAAGGGAGTTGGAATTTAGTCTAATCCATGGGGATCGTGAGTGAAGGTGGATCCTAGGGCGACATGGCATGGAGAAGAACCTTACCTGAAATCTATATTTTGCGTGTGTGGAATACCAATTACATGCACGAGAGGCAGTACAAATTATTCCCCCTGAAAAGGAAGGGGGTATCCTTCTATTTATAGGAATCTGGAGGCGCATAATTTAAGGATGTGCAAACTAATTGTGTGATGGAGGTTGCGGCGCGAAATATCAATCGTGTGGGGTGTGGGCATAGAATTATTTCACACCCATGTCGGGGATCCTTCGCAAATCCTGGTACTTTCTGCGCAGGACAACATTTTTCACTCACTTCATCCTTTTTTCCGTGCAACACCTCTGGGCCCTCCAGAATAGGTCTCCAGGTCCGAATATGACTTCACATATTCATTTCAGAACTTTCTCCAACACTTAATCACTTTTCGGCATCTACAAGTGCCCCCCCCCCCCCCCTCAGAATTGGATTAGCGAGGGAACACAATGATCAGTTTCTGAGGGAAACGCCAAAATACAGGGCTTTGTGGTCCCCGTGTGCAAAAACTTTTCGAGCGGTGCACAAAAATCAGCCATGAGTGGAATAAAATTTTGGCACATGCATGGAACGTAGGCTTCGTCTATAAAAGTGGCCACGAGTCCCATGCCCCGTAGGCCTTTTCTCTCAAGATAAGATCTGAGATCTCGTGCACGAAATTTCTTCCGCTCGTGCGGGAAAACCAGTCTAACAGCATGTAATTCCTTCGAGATTTGGCGCTATTTTACATTCAAACCTTGGACACTAAATTCCACGGCCTTAAATTTTGTGCAGCCCGTTGATTTTACGTGGTAGACTCCCAGATTCCGCGCCATCCTTCCAATTTTGACACCAACTCTAGAAACACTTGGAAGAAGATGGCCGCAAACCGAGCTAATGAGGGGGAGTCCGCTTCTTGCAAGGATGAAATGGAAGTGAACCCAGAGGTTTATGGCTCAAGGAGGGTTGTCTCTAAGAACCACACCTTCTTAAACATGCTAACCCCCTCCCAGAAAGAGTACGCCTTGTCTGACAATATGCCACTGTGAAACTTCGGCATTCTAGAGGAGGTTTTTCTGCCAGGTTTCAAGGTTAATACACTGCGGTCATTGGTGACTCATAAATATGACATTCCTCGATACAACATCACCAACAATGATCATTATTCCAGAGAAAATAGGAATATGGATGTCTATGTCCGGAATCCTAGGACCAGGACCATTGTTGGGGGTGATCCTGTTGCGGAGAGCTCACCGACCCTCTACGTGAACCCATTAAACCAGAGCATCACTGACGAGACCAAGGGTTGGTTGTAGGACTGGGATATGCATTCTAGAGGGAAATTCACCAGCGAGTGGGCCTGGTCATACTAGGTTCACCACACAGGCGACCAATTTGGGGCCGCGCTGCGGCACATTGGTATATTCGAGGCGGTGTGGAAATCGCAGTTCCACTTCTACCGGCTGCCTGAGCATGGGCCGGAGCTATTAACCCGGTGGTCCCCTGACACCAACACATTCCATCTTCACCATGGGGAAGTCTTCATTAGCCTATGAGATATACACTACATCGGAGGCATCCCTTTGTAGGTCCATCAATACGATGAGTTCCTCCCACTGATGAGCATCTGGGGTGACAAGTCTCGAATCCCCATACTAATGTGGCACCCTCTAAAGTTGGCCAAGGAGAAGTTGAAGGTCAAGGAATTCCTGAAGGAAATTGCCTATAAGGACTGGTTCAGCCTGTTCCTGGAGAAGGATCCAGAGGTCATGATTCCATGTTGGGGAAAACATTTTCCATCTGTGGTTTAGAGGAGCAAGAGTGGATCCTACTAGAAGATCCTGGAGGCAAGGCAGTACCAATAATGGGGCTACAACATCAATGAGGCCCGAGACCCGAATGTCTGGAATGCCGAATTCCTCACCACATTCCTGAGCGGGTGGATCTTGCCGGTACGGGACACAAGGATGGGTGTCCATCCAGCGACTCTGGTGATGGCGGGCATCATGTCTACCAACAAGAGGTTTAACATGGGGGTCCCCATGCTTGCTCGAATGTACACCATCATAGGACGCATCTCAAGAGGGGGATTATATAGGATTTTATGTGACCCCTTATAGATCTTCCATGGCTGGTTTGTGGCTCACTACGGTGGCTACACCTTCCCAAATGCAATCCGTCCTCTAGGAAAAGGCATGCGACCCTCTTGGCTAAACATTGTCGGGGTCATGTCAATGACACTCAATGAGGTGGGGGTACAGATCAGGACTGGTAACCACGCAAACTTCTCCTCCATCCCATTCCCCACACCAATTGGTTGGATGATAGATGATGGGAATGGGTCGCTGGAGCATAACGAGTACTTCCAAAGCATCAAAGGTGGGGTGCTCATGGCCCGGATTGATGGGAAGATTCTCATTGAGCCTTATGTGTTGTCCAGGTTCACTAGGAAGTTTGGATGCCTCCAAATAATGCCGATGACAGTGTACACAGATGTACTAGAGGAGAGGAATCCATATGTTCTTTTTCAGTTGTGCCTGATGTTCACAACATACGGTAGTGGAGAAATCATCACTTTTCCTCCTATTGGAGTCAACACTAGCCTCTCAAATGAGTACGCTGAACATTGGACCATAGCATAGCCTGAGGGGATTTTGTAGAAGTTAGTTCGGCAGCTTGATGTCGTTAGTGTGGAACCTCGACGGTGAGAGAGCAGGCTGGGTGCCACTAGATTAGGAGGACCAAAAGCACCTCAAGAAATGAGGCCTTCATAGGCCGGGACCTCAGCAGTAGGGGAGTCACATGGCATGGACACACCATCATTTCCTGGAGGAGGAGGGCCCCAGAGAGAGGCCAAAGAACTTCTTGGGAAGTAAATAAGATATTTGCTTCAAACTTCCTAGGGTGTCGTCTTCCCAGAGCTATTCTCGGCTTGGATAACCCTGCAGCAGTCAATGAGTACTGAATCCCTCTGGCAGAAGATAGTGCGAGATGGGATCCAGTTGCTGGAATTTGGGCTTGTCTGGGTTGCCGAAAGAGTTAGCTTCCATCGACGGCAAGCGTACCTGTTGTCTATGGATACATACACACGTCAGAGGGGTCGACTTGTGGAGCCACCTCTCTTGGTGAAGGTGCTGCTTGGCCAGAAGCGTGATCTAGAGAGGATGCCGCTGGGGTAAGATGACAGAGACAAGGAGTCTAAGGGCGGAGAAAAAGGAGAGGAGGTAGAATGAGAAGGGGATGTTGAAGGAGAAGGAGAAGGGGAGCCCAAAGGTGAAGGGTCCCAAGGGGCGTCCCACCAAGGCAGTCTCCGGGAGAGCAGTGAGATCATTGGCTCTGATATGGATGTGATCGTGCTGCTTGAGGTAGGATTCAACCCTTATCTTTATTCTACTATATTATATTTCCTTTGCAGCCCTTAAACCACCTTACTAATCTTACTTAGGAGAACATCGATGCTGACCAAGTGTCTCCAGCCGAAGGAGGGGAGGAAGTGCCAATAGGGAAAGGCGTGGTACCGACGCTCCTTATCGAGCTAACAGGTGCTGAGGGACCCCCCACCACGACATCTCCTGTAGCATCCAGAGCACTAGAGGCAGATTCCTTGGGTTCCTGTAAGGTACTTACTTCAATACTAGTACTCAATATGGGAGGACTCAACTGATCAGGGTTCTCCTTGTCTATACAGTGATCATGGCGCTGGAGGTTCGTTGGGCTGCTGAGGCGGACCATCCGCAAGAGTACCGATGGAAAACATGCCAACCCATCCAGAACATCTCTCCAATACAGATTTGTCTCTGGAAATCGGTGAATATGTAGTGGCATACATCGGTGGTGTTGTGGTCGGGGCAGGGTCGGAAATCGACGCAGGCACCACCAGGACCGAGGGGAGAGAGGAAGGACACACAGATGCTGAGGAGCCTATTCTCCTGGGAGGAATCTCGGAGGAAGTCCCTGTTGCTGCCCTATTGGTTGTCTTACATGTCCATCGTCCCATTGATCCCAAAGAAATTGTTGGTTCAGATTTGTAAGTGGCCTAGGAGAGTCAGATGACGTGACACATGAGATAGAAGTGCATCCAGTGTTTTCTCAATCAGCCCAAGGGGGGATGGCTAAAGTGGATGGGATCCCCCCATACTTGGCTACACATCCTGTGTATTGGAGGGGTGGATGATCAATGTATTCACCTGATGGTCTTTGAGTACATGACTGAGAAGATTCGTGAGAGAAGCCGGCGCGCCGACATCATCCAGTGCTAGGAGGATTCAGGGAGTACCCGGGAATTTATGAGGGTAGAGTAGGAGGTTTGATGCCTCGATGAACCAATGAAGGAGTAGGAGGTATTCATTTCAAACCTCTCTGAGCTCATGGAGTAGTTGAGGGCCTAGCTGGATGATGCACAAGATCAACTCATAGAAGAAAGTTGTCAGATAATCGAGCTCCATGCTGAATAGGTGCGGGCATAGGCCAGGGCCAACGAACTGCGCTTCATGGATGTCGATGAAGAAAGAGTTCTCAAGGGATGGGAGGTATTCCCAGAGGCCACCAGCAAAAAGGTGTCAGTGTTGGAGAGATCCATCCTGGAAGCTGACCATTAGGGGCCTTGTTTTGGCAAAACCCATAATGTTGTCCCACCCTACTACTTTCTGTTCTTTGGAACTGTATGTATAGACAAATTTACTTGATTTCCCCTTTGATTAAAATACTTTTCCCTTTGTTTTAACATGCTCAACCATAATCCTGAAATAAATAGTAACCCATCCCTAAGCTTACATGGTCCGTGAGAAACAATGGTGGCTCGTAATATCACTTCGTTTGATCGTGGGAGCGTCAACCAAGCTTCAGGCATTTGAAATTTGAACCTAGATTTCAGAGGAAAAGAGGGAGGCCCGTTTAGAGGAAGAGGACCTCAGAACAATCGATGTATCATCTTCTCAAAGTGCTCTAGCACACGAGCGGGGCAATGCCATGGGAATTGGAATCAGTCCGAACATAGGGGAATGAGAAATGTGAATCATGTAACTCAAATTCAGAACACTATAGGAGGGACGTAGTAATAAAGGATGACTTTTGACCGTGTTCGAAGCACACCGTCCCCCTTGCACTAGCCTGTAATGGGGCCAACAAAAGAGGGCCGACCATTGACCATGATCGCAACATGGGGCTTAACTTAAGTATCGTCGATCAGTCTTCCAGAACGTTGGCCCAGGACATCAGGCAGAACATGGGTCGAGTATCCAAACCGTTAGGGGGTCCCTCAAAACTTGATCAGTCTTCCGGAACATTGTCCTAGGATAGTAGGTGGACCATAGTTCGAGCATCCGTACTGTTAGGGGGTCTCTTCAAATGAAAAAGAGTATGAAGATCCCAATAAAGGGGCACACAAAGTATGGAAAGTGAAGTGGTGGGTAGTTCGTATAGAATCCAACACTCCCAAGATTACACCACCATAGTGGAAGCACATTAGGTGGGTACATTAATCTGGTCAAGGATCATCCCTAATTTTAGACAGGTTCTCTCTGGCGAGGGAACTGTTTCTTCCCAATGTCATCATGGGGCATCCCAAATTTTGTCTGGGAAAATGCTACAATTACACAATTCCCCGAGAAGTCAGGCCAAGGGGACGATAGTGAGGAGGGATGGGATTTGTTGATCCTCAGGGCTGGACCCGAGATGAAATGTCTTGGCATTCCTACGTATCTCATAATGATGAGAATCAATATGCACGTAGTTCAAGAAAGGTTCTTAGTTTAATGTCTTATATAACATAGACCCAGGATTGTTAAGGAGAGCGGGAGACACATGGTAGTTCGATTACAAAACCCAACGTGAATGAGGACATAAGTCCTACCTACCATGTGCCCCTTGGAAAAGTGTTTAGGTCAGGGGACCGAACAAAAAAGTTAGGTTGGGCCCGCAGGGAAGTGTCGATGCACTCCTTCGTATCTCATGAGGATGAGAATCAAGGCACATATATTTATTGGATACTGGCACGACACGGTAAGGCACTAGTTCGTAGGATGAAAGGGGGCATGCAGTTCTAGCCATCACACCAAAAGAAGCTGCATTTTATATATCTTGTTTGTCCTTTAAGGTGAATGGTTTTTATTTTGTGGAGCGACCGACCTAGGGTAAAAGTTCCTGGCATCCCCACAACAATCAATCTGCATACGGGCATTGAAAAATGGTATGGTAAATGACCGATACCCAATGTGAAGTCCTCTATGATGAGGTCATCACAATGTAGTGTCATTTTTCGTCATGTGGCAGGGATGATATCATCACAGTTTATGGTAATGTTGTAGGACCAAACAACATATTTTATGGTCGTATGGCTTGGACCTGGGGGAATGCGCATGATGAAAAAAAACCTACCCAACGTGAATGTGGGAGACGTCCACGTCATCACTGTGAACGGTTCTGAGAGAAGAGCCTCAGGCCAGGAGGCTAGTAAGGGTCAGAGGATAAGGGGCAGGAGGGACTATCTCCCAGCTGAGCAAGACCCAGAAGCATGATGTTCAGGTGATCCCATGTATCCCATGGGGACGAGGATCGAGCTGCACATAGCCCTTAATGAATATCCCACACTATGGTCTTAGCACTCGGATCGTGGGACCCTTGAGAGACGCTATATTGCAGCTTTTTCCCCCTGACGTGTGAAGGTGCACTAGGATATACTTCCAAGAGTGTCGAGATTCCACCTGGACATGATAGGGTGGAACATATTGTGAATCATTCAACCAACATTAAAGGCCTAAAGGGGTTGGTGTGACAACAGAGGATTACTGCTGACCATGTTAGCAACACAACATCCCATCATGTTAGCCTGATAGAGGGACAAACAAATGAGAATCGACCACTAATCATGTTCGCAAGGTGTATTTGTATCAATTTGTTGTTCAAAACACTCGAGGACGTTAGCCCGTAACGATAGGAGATCTCATAGGCATGGTATCCAGGATGTTTTTTTGGGGGCCCCTTCAGGTGTGAGAGATAATGGGAGCCCAACATAAGGGGGACATGAAGCTTGAAAAGTGGATGGAACTTTACTAAGCTAAATCTGACACTCCTAGTGCTAGAACAGAGTATTCTAAACAAATTGGTGGACCCCCGTAACGTGTCAAGGGACTCAATTCAAGGGCATCCAAGAGATGGAGGATTCTCAGGAGAAGGGGGGAATAGAGCCAAAAACCCTGTACCACACCTATATACCCCCCTCATGGAGAGGGACATGCCAAGGTGCTAGGTGACTGGGAGATCGGGGAGATCACTTAAGAGATGCGCTGGACCTGAAATCTAGATGTTCAGGCGGTCCGATATATCCCATAATAATCGGAATCAAGACACATGTAGTTATTGAAAGTGGCACCAAGGGTTAAGATACCCTATCAAAGGGGGGTGTACATCACGTTGAACAACTCGACGTGAATGAGGACATAATCCCACACCACACTGTACACTCTGGGAAGAACTGGGGCGGGAGTCCATGAAGTCCAAGGGGCCTGAGGCTGGGCCTCAGTCAGGAATGCCTGACTAGCTTGCAGTTTAACATCATGCGATACGAGCGTGCAGTTTAAGGTCATGTGGGACTGTAGGGGCCCGAATGTAGGACGAAACACAGTTTAAGGTTGTTCATGACCAAACACAGTTTAAGGTCATGCAGGACCAAACCATCAGGCAAAATATTGCTTGGGGAAGTTGGCATTGGTGGGAGGAGTTATACCCTCACCATCCATAGTTACCAGGGAGTATGCTCCACTAGGATAAACCTTATGAACAATGAAAGGTCATTCCTACTTGGGCTCCAACTTGGGTGGTTTCTTACCGGGGATCATTGGCACTCTGAGTGCTAATACCAAGTCACCTTGTAGGAAAAAATGGAGGAAAACCTTCTTGTTGAAAGCTCGATCCATCATGCACTGATGCCTCTCTAGGTTGTTCAGGGCATGAATCCTATTCTCTTACAATGCTCCCAATTATTATAGACATATTTCAGCCACTCTATCCAGTGATTTCTGTTCATAGACTTTTATGCGCAATGAGGGAACATGAATCTTGATGGGCAGGACGACCTCTGTACAGTAAACCAGGGAATATGGGGTAACCTGGGTGGAATTATGGGTCGTCTTCCTATAATCCCAGAGGGAGTTGAGGAGATTATCTGGCCGACTCTTCTTGTTCTGACCAACCATTTTTTATAGAATTTTAGAGAGGGATTTATTGAATACCTCAATCTGGCCATTTTCTTGTGTCTGATAGCAGGATGTATGGTTGGAATGAATATTTTACTTGGCGTGCAATTTCTTCAGCTCAACTTCTCGGAAGTTGGTTCTGTTATCGGTGAGGATAGCTTGAGGTACCCCAAATTGATATATGATATTGGAACTCATGTTGTCAATGATAGAATAGGCCTTGACTTCCTTGAGAGGAATTTCCTCTGCCCACTTGGAAAATAAATCTATAGTGGTCATAATGAATCAGGATTGGTGAGCCGTTGTCAGTGGGTATGGTCCCACGACATCTAACCCCCAAACTGAAAAGGTCAAAGAGTACTTGGTAGTATGGAGAGGCTCTGATGGGCGACGCACAAAGTTATCCTGAACATGGAATGCATGGCACCTCTTGGTGAACTTGATTCAGTCTTTGATCATGGAGGGCTAATAATACCCTAGTCGCTGAATCTGATTGGACAGCTTTGGCCCGCCCTGATGGGCACCACATGAACCGGAATGAATCTCTTGCATGACCTATGGAATCTTGACTCCTTGAAGGGAAAGGAGAATAAAACCACCAAAGCCTCATTCATAGAGGATCATCTCAAGGATGGGACTGCTCTGAAGGAAAACTGTAGCGTGCGGCATCAGATTCACTCGCGCCCAGCCCTGTCTGACGGGAGAGTACCGTATTAGATGTATTTGACCAAGGGTGTCCTCTAATTGGAATTCACTTCGATTACTGCATCTATACTACCTGGGGGCCCTGAAGTAGAGGAATCAATGGTAACATGGTTTACCTATTGGTCATCACCATCCCCTGGTTTGACAGGAGAGATGACTCTCCGGTGCCACACATGGATAATCAGATCATCCTGCTCGGGCTCTACAACCGATGCGGCCAGGCTGTCTAAATCATATACTCGACAGTTTTATGACTGAGGGACATGGACAACCTCTGGACGAGAAGGGAAGTAGGCCATTTTTCAGGGAGTGTGTTCTAACAATGGTATGAGCTCTGGCTTCCTGACAACATAGTCGCCATTGACCTGCTTGATGACCAGCTCGGAATACCCTTTCACATGAAAATGGGGCCTGTCGATCTCAAGGGCCAGATCAAGACCAGTAATGAGGGCCTGATACTCTGCCTCGTTTTTGGTTCATCCTTCTGACAATGAGAATTAGTATGGTAGAATGGCTTGTGCTGGGGTAATGAAGACGACACCCAAGCCCACTCTGTTGAGCCTAGGATCATTGAGTCTCCTAGTGGTGGGGATTGGAGAGGCACCGTCGAAGTGCATTTTCCAATATGGGATGGCATAGTCTACTGAGAGGATTGCCTCATCATGAAAATATAGGTCCAATGAATTGTTTGCAGAGGCTAGATGGGCAGATTGGAAGTCTTCCAATGCCTGCCCCTTGATAGCCTTATGGGGCACGAACCAGATGTCAAACTGCTGGAGGATCACCGCCCACCATGGTAGTCAGCCAGTCAAATGGGGGAATTCAGAATGTACTTCAGTAGGTCTACTCGAGAGACCAACTGTACCTCGTGGTGCTACAGGTAATTCGGCAGTTTCTGTATAGCAAATACGACCACAAGGTAGCTTTTCCAAATGGCGGAGTATCTAGTTTCCGTATCGAGGAGCATGCAGCTGAGGTAGTAGAGGATGTTCTCCTTCCCCTTATTGTTCTTCTGGGAGAGAAGGGTGCTAAGGGATCATTCCTGGGGAGTGACATAGAGAATCAGTGGCTTCCCAGAGATGGGTGGCATCAAGACCGGAGGATAGAGAAAATATAGCTTGATTTCCCTGAAGGCGGTCTGGCACTCCTCATTCCACTCATAAGAGGTTCCCTTATTCATGAAACAAGAAAAGGTCTTACACTTGCTAGCCAGATTGTCAATGAATTGGCGTATGTAGGCTAAGTGGCATTAGAGACCTCAGAGCTCCCGAATATTACTCAGGGGAGGCATCTGACTAATGGCCTATATCTTCTCCGGATCAATCTCAATGCCCCGATATAGGAAAACAAAGAAAATAAACTTCTCGAAGGTGACCCCGAAGATACACATTAATGGTTTCATCTTCAGGTGGTGGGAACGGAGGAAAAAGAATACTTTATATAGGTCCTTGAGATGGTCCTAGAGTTGGAAATATTTGACTTCCAGTTCATCCACATATCATTCCACCAACGTTATGAGGATTGTCTTGATTATGTGATTCATGGCCCGCTGATAGGTGGCACCTGCATTCTTCAGGCCAAAGGGCATAACCTAGTAACAGAAATTACCTTAGGGTTCCCTGAAAGAAGTAGATTCCTCATCCTTAGGGGCCATCCAGATCTGAATATATCCATAGTAACCATCAATGAAGAAGAGGGCTTGGAATCCCACCATAGCGTTGATCTACAATTCTATCACTGGAAGGCGAAAATCACCCTTCGGACAGTGACGATTGAGATCGCGGAAGTCGATGCAGACTCTGATCTATCCATTCTTCATTCTGACTGGCACGATATTGGATAGACACTTGGGGCACTAGAACTCCTTGATGAAGTTGGATCTAATGATCTTGTCATCTTCAGCCTCGACCAAGGTACCGTGAGACGAATGCATATTTCTGGGAGGCTTCTTGAACCCAAGATGGTTTGCCGGACGACCGAGGCGGTGGACAGATACCTGAGGATCTAGTCCTAGCATCTCATCGTATCTCTAGGAAAATATATCACGGTGCTTTTTGAGAAATCCTAGGTACCACTTCTACTCCTCGAGAGAGATAGCGGCACTCATCAATGTGGGTCTCGGATCGGCCTCGCTCTCGAGGTTCACCTGTACCAACTCGTCAACCGTGGCTGAGATACCTTTTTCAAAGGCATGGAGAGTATCCTCTATATATTCTTATCCACTTATAGAGGGATACTCCATAGGGTAATCTACTTCTGAGCTACCAAACATGGATGGGAGGATGCTATCTGGCTGTGCGTCCGTGGTCATTACATCGGGGTGCTCTGGCGCCGCTGAGAACATGGATATGAATGCTGTCGTCCTAATCCCATCTGGTCTTCTACCCAAGGGGCCATTCTTGATAATATCAAAGTAGTAGTGGCATGTAGGTCAGAGCTGACTTATCCTAGCCCCGTGAAATAGACAGGTATGATGGACTGCCATTGCCATGATCCGAACGTCTCGATACCTGAAGGGAGTGGGAGGCTCCAGGATCACTGGAGCCTAGTTCGTGTAAGAATACAAAGTGATCCTCTTACACCTCTAAGATTTGGATGAATGACTCCCCCTTATCACGGAAATCACAAAAAACTGCCCCATATCAGGGGTTGTGGCCTCCAACCGATGGATTGGGAAGACATAGGCGTCATTCAGGCCTGTCTGAGGGTCAGTCGTAGCGGCATCGGGCTCAAGCTCACTTTCCAGGACATTCTTATCCTTGATTTTGTAATAATCAGCATCCAAGTAGCGGGATTCACTAGAGGCGAAAGGATATGAATCACCTTGGTGTACGCCTACTCGACCATTAAGGGAGTACTTGAGGCATTGGTGATACGACGAGCGGATGGTCGCGTACAGGTGAAGCCAAGGCTGGCCCATCAATGTATTGTATGTGGTGTCCTAGGAGACAACCATAAATTCAGTATTGGAAACTAGGCCACTGAACTGGGTCTTTACACGAATCTTGTTGACTGAGGTTTTTTATGTACTGTCATATCCCTGGATCCTTAAATCAGAGGGAGTCAGGTCATCCTCAGATATCCCAAGCTTCCGTAGTGTCTGGGTCAGGATAAGGAGGATCCCGGAGCTGGTGTCAACGAGATAGTGGCGAACCTCCATGCCATTGAATTGGAAAATGATATACAGTGGGAGGATGTGTCCATGTATTGGGGATCCTTCATCCTCTCACGCGAACAAGATTACAGCCTGAAATGTTTCATTTTGAACAGCTTCAGCATGGAAGGCTTCTGCAGCTGCTACCTCCATCTCAAACTAGAGGGGGCTTCTTAAAGACTCGGTGAGTTATTCATGCATATCTAGTGATAGGAGAAGGTCTTCAAGGATGGAGAGCCTTTCTAGGATGTTTGTGAGGTGCTTTAGAACACCATACTTCCATACTAGGCGCGAAATTCTACTTATAAGAGGCAGCTCTATGGTGGAAGGAATGGCGGACCTTGCCAGCTGGACTGGTGGCTGACTGGCACTAGGGACATCCTGCTGCTCACTAGTCGAAGCTTGGAGGGTAGCTACCAGATGAGGACCGAGTGACTAAAATCGGCCTATAGCGGGGCGAAGCTGGTCGCGATATGGCCGAATTGGCTCTTCCTGATCCAGTTGCACAAACGGTGGTGGAGGCGGGCCTATCAACAGCAGATAAAAAGGCTTCGTGTGCTGAGCTCTATGCTGGAGCTGCTGTCTAGTCTCAACGGCGTGCAAGACCTGGCTGGAGATTCCAACTGACATGCCCAAGCGACCCATATGGCCACAGTTCCATAGACGTTGGCGTCGGTTGGGGAAATTGGGGAGGTTCGTCTGGCACTCCCCCTCATCGGGAGTCATATAGGGATTTAACAACTCGAAAATGTTAACCAAAGCATACACCTAGCTGTTACATGACAAATCATCCACTACTAGGTGGATTATGGGTGGGATTCCTATCTACGGGGGCATGAAGTCTCCAAGAGTGTGGGACGACGGCAGCCTTGGTGGGGAATGTTGCTTCTTCTTGCACCGCCGATGCTTACTCTTCTGGGAAGAGGTCGGCTGAGATGATGATGCAGAAGTGGTGGCCGCAGCTTCTGAAGGTTCAAGTTGATTCAGGGATGCCCAAATGATTCCACGGGTGCGGGAGACCATCTTGCGAGCCATCCAATCATTATACATTTGGGACCCGCTGTCAGGAACCTACTGCCACTCGCCTTCGCCATCGCTATTGCTATCTGATCCCATGAAGGCACCTGCCACTTGTGTCGGGGCTGAGCCCAACCTGACTATGTTGTTGTTAATCTGGTCATGGAGCCATTCCTTGAACACATAAAATTTCTTGATGGTGTGCCCCAGGATCCAATGATAAGGGTAGTATTTGGGGTGATTAGTGAGATGCGCATGTTCTGGTTTTCGACACTCAGGCAGTTGTAAGATTATCTCCTCTAAGGTGTTGTGGATGTAGCCGGGGACATGAGCCTCGTCGAATGAGTAGGTCTGATTCATTCTATCCAAAAAGGGGGATCTTGGAGCCTAACCTTGACAGGGGTCCGGAAGAGCCTGTTGAGGTGGCAGAACATGATTATCTTGCCTAATCGGTGGCGGTGCATTACACGGAGGCACCTACTAATTCTAGGGCAGGCGCTGCTGGGCTAGAAACTATGCCCGCGATGGAGGGCCTTTGTGAGGCTATGGAGATGGCTCCACTGGTATCAATTCTAGCCTCCAGGGGGCCTCTATCTAGGCCACGACAGCGGGATTGACTCTGGAACCTCTCCTTGCTGTAACTGCAGGGGGCAGCAGGCTTGCCTGGCTAGCCTGTTGTAGGGCTTCTTTGAGGCACTGGGCCTTATCCATGTTGTCTCGAAACCATCCATGATAATTTTGAGTTATAAGGGAGGGAACCAGTTCCATCTTGAAATTTCGATACACATCGTCAGTAATTGGTCCTGAGTTAGTGGAATGTCAATGGAGTATGTTAGCCCCTTCCATCGGGCGATGATGTCCTTGACTCGCTCATCGGGCCTTTACATGCACCTGAAGAGGTCTACGATGTTAGTCTTCTGGGTGGTAGAGATAAACTGGTAAAGGAACATCCTGCAAAGGTCCTCCTAGCTAGTCATGGACCTTATATGGAGCTAGCTGTACCAAACGAATGACAGACCCTCCAGCATCTGGACAAAGAAACGGAGCTTGGCGGCCTCTTGTTGTGTTGGGTACCTAGCATAAGGACACACCTTGAGTTGAAGTGGGGCAGGTGCTGCGGCAGGTCCCTCGTCCCATTAAAGGGGCATAAAGTGGGATTTATGAATCCCAGGGGTGCCGGCATGTCATCCATCCCTGCCGGGTATGGCTTTCCATCTAGTGGGATAGCCACCTGTCGCGTTTCCAAAGATTCCATGCAGGTAATGAGTTCCTCCATTAGATCATCCAGATGGGGGTCCCGGTCCTGACGAGGATCCATAACCACGAGTGCATTGTTGGGCTCTTCAATGCGGTAGCCGAGTTCATCGGCTCATGGAACGGCTGGTGGAGTGACCCTTGGGGCGGCTGGAGGAGCCCGTATGGGGTTCCCTGGGTGGTTGCATCATTTGGGAGGGTTTGGCGAGACATACCACACCCTCTTTCTATGAGCTCCAGCTTCCGCCCTGTCAGCGAATATGGAATGATCAGGTTTTCCTGGGAGAATCTCATTGAAGGGTAGTTTTTTTCCCCTGCTTCCCCGTCCTAGGATCACAGTAGTCAGGTCGCCACTCGGCAATGTGTTTAGCCAGAAGTTCATTGACCAACTTCTTCTGCTCAGCAAGATGCTGGTGCAGCGTGGACTTCTCTGGGTCCTCATTCTTCTTCTGCACTAAGGCTGACAGTTCGGAGTGCTTGACAGCTCCAAAATTATTTTTGACTTTACTGACATTCCGGCTCATTACCCATGCTTCGGTGGGTAGAGGGAGACCTAGGAGGTTCCTCTGTTGGAGAGTAATCCATTATAACGGGTCCAGTGGCATCATGTTCTCAGGGGGGATGCCCCCATCAAACTTTCCAAGCTCATTTGACAATACTGTCAGATCAGTCAAGTTGACTACCACTCTATCTGGGGTCATGTCCTCACTATCGCCAAGTGAGTCAGGCTTCCAGCAAATCGCACTGAAGAGGAGGGAAGTGTACTGCCCCAATCCACAAACTTGCACGTTGTTTCGCGCGGAATCCGGGGATGACCTCCTGGACGGGAGATTCAGACGTTCCGATCGGTTTCTAACGGGTTTGTTCGTAGAACCGGAAACATCCAATGATTCCACATCCGTCTGGACCTACATTCCAAAGGCAGGTGCTCATGAGTTTGTGGACTAATGAGGCTTAGGAATTTGCATTGGTCGAGAGGATGGGAGGTCGGACTCATCACACCTTTTTGCGGGGAATTATTGTCTACTCCGGGACTCTCTTTATAGATTTAAGTTATGTTCGTGAATCCTTATTACATTACCAAGTAAAAAATGTGCTTTCCTTTAGTTTTAACAATCAATGATTAAATATGCAAGAAATTTAGAGAATCTTTTATATGTATTTGAGGTTCTTCATCAATATAGAATCATCTATATTTGTTTAGAGATTCTTGGTCAATGGTATCCTTCAAAACATTTATATAAAAGTCTCTTGGTCATTTTGATGACCAGGCTGGTTTTAAAGCCACTCAGTGGGGCACTTGAAGTTTATCGTCATTCAGAAGGACATAGATTATTTCAATGTTGGGATCGAACCCATAGATGGGCTACCTACGTATCCTTTGTTTTGAAAAAGGAATCAGAACCCACGTAGTTCGAGGAATGGGATATGATGTTTTATGATTGATGGCTCAAAGATGAATGTCATAATTACTTTTACACTCTAAGCTCACGTGAGTCATGCTCGGTGTGAGAAACAAGAGGTATTGGTAAAATTTAGACAATTGTGCCATAAAAGATGCAATCATAAGAATTTGTTTTGGGGCTTATGTATAGATGACTGCCCAGATAGACGAAGGTTTAGGATTTACTTTTAGGGAGAAAATCCAAGAACATGGTCCACAAAGTTATATGTACTTCATGGAGATTTGAATACTCTAATCATGGGGCTTACTCCTAAGGAGGATTCCCAAGTTAGGAGGGGACTTATGATTGGGTTTTATTCCTGAAAAGGAAACCCAAATCAAAGGTAATTTATGACTTGTTAAGAGAAGTTTTAAGAGACTTGGGGCTTACTCCTAAGAAGGATGCCCAAGATTTATGACTAGGACTTATTCCTGAGAAGGAAGCCTAGGTTAGGGGACTTGGGGCTTACTCCTGAAAAGGAAGCCCAAGGTTATGACTGAGTCTTATTCCTGAAAAGGAGACCCAGGTTAGGGATTAAGGTTTGGGGCTTACTCCTGAGGAGGATGCCCAAGATTAAAGGACTTGATTGGGGCTTATTCTTAAGAAAGATGCCCAGATCAAAGGTTTTTATAACTGGGGATTATTCCTGAAAAGGAGACCCAGGTTAGGATTCTCTCATCTTAAAGGATGAGGTTGAAAGAATGAACTCTCAATCTTTGGTGACATAAAGATGTTTAAATCACTAGGTTTTGAGAGGTATTTCACAGAATTCCTTTCAGATAAGGATGTCAAATCAAGAAATCATGCCATAAATGGCTTTGAAGAGTATCTTGAAGACTGAATCTTGAATAGGAAGGGTGAAATGGCTTAAGAGGGGTAAAAATGGGCAAGATGGGCACCCAAACAGATAGGGGCGCGCAAGTCTTGAAAGGCGCGCAAGTCCTGCGGCGGCGCGCAAGTATTGGTCGCGCAAGTATACTTGCGCGACATTAGGGGTACTTGCGCGATTTTCAACCAGTATTGAAATGCTTGAGCGACTCTTTATTAAACCCTTTACCATCCTCTTGAGGTTCTTCCAGAAGAGGGACACGCACGTTATATTGAAGGAATTAAGTAGGCGCGCAAGTGTTTGATAAGTTTCAACACTTAGGCCTTCCTTTTTCTCTTTAGATCTTCCGTTCAAGGTAAGAAATTACCTTAGAAGTGTTCTGGAAGCTTTGAGAAGAGACTTGGGCGTCGGGAGCTTCAATCCGAGTTTCTGGAAAAAGATCCTCCGAAATGGGGGGCCCACAGGGTCTATTTATAGGCAAAAGAACCCCAGGGCGGTTACCGGGCGGTTACCAATTAGGTCGCGCAAGTCACCTGCGCGACCAAGGTAGCCGCGCAAGTGTACTTGCGCGACAGTGGTAAAACTTGCGCGGTGAATTGGCTTTTGATCCTTTGTTCATGCCTTTGTCGATTTTTGATGTTTTCTTCAAAGGATGAATCACTTTCAACTGAGATATTCCCTTTTCCGATCTTTAGATTCTGTGACGAAAGGAGCGTCAACAAAAGTCCCCCCTCAGAGTTGGATCCGGAGGAAAATGAGGATTTGACTCTGAGGAAATCGAATCCCTCTAAAGGAAAAGGGCGGCGCGCAAGTCTTCAGTGCACAGAAGTCGGCGCGCAAGTGTGCGTCGCGCAGGCCTTAATTGCTCTGGGTACAGCGCGCAGGTAGGCTTCCGAGCCTATAAATACACGGCCTCACCTCCGTACAAGTATCCGGATTTCCGGACATCATCCCTTCTCGAGCTCTCGCCGCGCAGGTCACCTTGACCGCGCAAGTTGCTCTGTTTTCTAGGGTTTCCTCGATGTCGCGCCACTGTAAAGGTATTTGTACTTGCGCGTTTTATACTTGCGCGTCAAAAACTAGCGCGACACACAAATACTTGCGCGCCATGTTTAGACTTGCGCGACTTAAATTCCTTAGCCATTTTTCCAAATTTCTTTACAAATTTTATGAAAATAAACCCATTTAAGAGTTAGTTTATTCATCTTTTGTGCAGATTCAGTGGTTCCCAAGGGAATTGAAACGGCTGATGAACTGGCTAGCAAGCGGATTGATGACATGATGAACATTATTGGCCATGATTACTATGATATCTGCGACAGCACTTTCCCAGATTTGGATAAGTATTTGAAGAAATATCATCTTAATTTCCCACAGAGCATCTACCTGTCTCTGTGTGTTCATGGTCATCTGCAAGGAGTCAATGTTCCAAATGCAAACAATTATACACCTGAGATGCAGCTGCACTGCTACTTCTCTATTTCGGTTATGCTGTGCATTAAGAGTAACAACAATGGTGTGAACTTTCAAATTCTTCCTCCATGTCATTCCTTTGCAGATATGAAAATGGAAAACCCATGGGCTGAAATGTTTTCCACTGCCGGTTGGTGGAGAGAAGACAAACATGGTATTAGAGCAATATCTGAAAAGAGTACTCTCTCCAAATGGCTCTTTACTTCCAATGCTCCATTCTCAAATCCACGTATCCATCTTCCAAGTCTCTTGGACAGAAACGGAGTCACTGTTTGATCAGCAGAAAATTTTCTCAAACCGCACTCAAGAACATCCTTTTACAATTGTTCCAAGAAGAGCTGGTATCACTGCATCTCTTATTGTATCTAGTTGAATGAATGAATTCTAGGTGGTTTCTAATGAAGATCGGGATGCCGTAAATCAAATGAAGTGTTATGTTGAAAGCCTCTTGTAATTCTTGAAAGAAGAGAAGAGACTCCAGTCTGTGGATGTCCCTCTAACTCTTGTGTATCAATGAAAAACACTTTTGTCTTCAATCATTTGTACTTGCATTCTTCCATTACCTGCTTCAAATTTACTTAAGCCAATGGGCTTAGTAAGCATAGTTTGATTTTTACTAGGATTATTACAAATAACCCTACAAACTTTGAATCTTTTAACTGCTCAATATTACCTAAATCATACAAAAAATGTATATTTAGTGAGCTGGAACTTGACTTTTATTCATAGTTCCTCTGTCTTTTGTGTGGGCAGTTTAAAGTCATGCAAGCCGGACATAAAGGGGCTAATGTTTAAGGTCGAAATAGCTTTGACCGAAAATGGATTAAAATGGATTCAATTCCTTGACAATTTATCTGAAAACATATTTACCATACTCAAGTATGAGGGAAAAAAAATGTAAACTATGGATTAAGAATATTTGAATCTGAGGAATGATATGAAAAAGAGCTAAATAGCATTAGAAGAGGTAGTTTCCAAGAATGAAGTTACTATTATTTAACAAAACCCGTTAGGGGGTTGAAATATGCAGGGCCACCTATGGTCATTGGCTTCATAGTCAAATAAAATAGCATCTTTTGGCTGACAAGTCTGTTATGTGGACTGTTTATGCAAGGCCACCTATGGGCACGTGCTGCATAGTCAGGCAAAAGTACTCTCAGAAATTTACTTTCCTAGTGCTAAAAGCCAGTGAAAGTTTATGGAGATTCAAATTTTCTAAAGCATAGAGTTTGTTGTATGGAAAGAGGTACTTGAATATGGAGAAGATATTTCCAAACAAGAATATCGAAGAACTGGATGAATATCACTCCTACGAAGGTCTGACCCAAACGTAGGGAAGAAAAATAAACCATAGACTTGAATACTTTCAGATCATGAAAAATGATATGGGACAAATACGTTAAGGATGGCTATTTTTGCGGATCCCTACATACTGTCGTTTAAGACAAATAAGGACAAAAGAGGCATTCTTCCCAAGAATGAAGTTACTATTATTTAACAAACCCGTTAGGGGGTTGAAAACATGCAGGGCCACCTATGGGCATTGGCTGCATGGTCAAATAAATAGCATCTCTTGGCTGACAAGTCTTTTATGTGGACTGTTTATGCAAGGCCACCTATGGGCACGTGCTGCATAGTCAGGAAAAAGAATTCTCAGAAGTTTGACATTTTTGTGACTAGAAGTCATGAAAAGGGTTATGAAGATCTGAAAATATTTAAGGTTAGGATTATAACACATAATGATGGGTATTGTCCAATGTATATAAAGATACATAGGTCAATGATAACCATAATCATGTTGTGGCTGGGTCCTGAATTGAAACTTGGACTTCACTATGTATCTCATAAGAATGAGAATCAAGCCATACGTAGTTCTTGAAATGCAGTTTAACGTCGTGCAGGACGAAAGTATGAGTGATCTTAGTTTAGGGTCATAGAATTCGGACCATAACAATGAATACACAGTGTGTGTTTTCATGAAGACTTTTCAGCCAAGGGACTGAAAGTGAAATTTGGGGTTAGGCCCAAAAGACTCGGGACTGGATTCGAGGGACACTCGAATGTTCCTACGTATCCCATAAGGATGGGAATCAAGTCCACGTAGTTCTAGAACTACCCTTTGTACAAATTTGGTTCGTACATGTGAAGGGTGAAAAGGGGACTTTAGTGCAATGATGGTTTTAACCTAAGATAAAAAATTTAGGCATTACCATGTATGTACGTAGTCTTTTGAAAAATGAAAACCATGATTGAAAAAAGAATCAATGTTAATAATGGTTCCTTCTCAAATGAGGAAATCAAAGAATATTGTAGTTTATTGTCGTACCGGACAAAAGTGTTGTATAGTTTAACGTCATATAACAAGGATGAAAGTGAATCAATGTAAAGATATTGATTCCAGGGGTGGTTTCACAAATCATCATCATATGAGATGGTGGTGAACCAATGTGAAGAGATTGTTTTTGGGCTTGAACCTTTGGGAGGTTGCCTACATACCCAGCCTGGAGGGCAAGGATCAAAGTCCGTGTAGTTCAATTAAATAATGAATCAATGATCAAGTTGTTCTTGTGGACAATGATCTAATAAAAAAAATATTGTTGGGATTTACACATGGTTAGTGGCCCAAAGGGAGTGTTATGGTTGATGTTCGCTCTAAGCTCACGTGAGTCATACTCGGTGTGAGAAACAAGAGGTAATAACAACCTTAACGATGTACAGTTTAATGTCATGTAGGACATAAAAAAAAGGGACTTTCTGTACAGTTTAGCGTCATGTAGTTAAGACGATGGGGACAATATAGTTTAACGTCATATTGGACGAAAGGGGGATTGTGCAGTTTTAATGTCATGCTGGACTTTTGATGATTATATAGTTTAACGTCTTTCCGGACGTGAGGGACTTTTATACAGTTTAGCGTCATGTAGTTAGGACGTCACAGTTTAACGTCTTGCTGGACATATTTGCAAATAGTTTATGGTCATATACATGGACCAGGGATGATGCAGTTTAAAGTCATACGGGACCATTGCTGTATAGTTTAACGTCATATAGCAAGGACGAACTGGTGCTGTACAGTTTAAAGTCATGTAGCTAGGACTAAGGTGAACCAATATGAGGATATCAGTTCTGGGGATTTTTTACAGTTTAACGTCATGCTGGACGATGAAAGTGCCACACAGTTTAATGTCATGTTGCTAGGACAAAATATAGTTTAATGTCATCTCGGACAAAATATAGTTTAATGTCATCTCGGACATATACAGTTTAGTGTCATGTAGTACATATTAGTAACCAATGTGACAGTTTAACGTCATGTTGGACGATAAGGGAACTGACACAGTTTAACGTCATGTTGGACGATGAAAGTTCCACACAGTTTAATGTCATGTTGCTAGGACACAATATAGTTTAATGTCATCTCGGACAAAATATAGGAACTTCTATACAGTTTATTGTCATGTAGGACAAAATCAGGGACTATGCAGTTTAAAGTCTTGCAGTTAGGACTATTGGTGCTGCACAGTTTAGTGTCATGTTGCAGGGACATAAGTGCGAATAGTTTAAGGTCATATGCATGGACCGTACAGTTTATCGTCATGCTGGACGTATTATAGTTTAATGTCATCTCGGAGAGAAGTGTGACACAGTTTAATGTCATGTTGGACGAAGTTGCAGTTTAAGGTCATACTGGACCATTGCTGTATGAACCAAATGTAAGAGTCTTGGTTCTGGGAATAATATTTTGTGTTTATACAAAATACTTCTTCAGAAATCTGGCATTAGTTGGAGTCGTGATGTGTTCTCCATCCATTGAAATCAGAGAATACGCTCCATTGGAGTAGACCTTATGTATTGAATAAGGTCCTTCCCATTTTGGTTCAAGCTTGGGAGGCTTCTTTCCTGGTATCATTGGTGTTCTGAGAACCAAAACCAATTCTCCCTGAATGAATGAACGAAGATGAACTTTTTTGTTAAAATCTCGTGCTATTCGATTCTGATAGATTTCCAAGTGGTGCAAAGTGCATAATCTTTTCTCATCTAACTGTTCCAATTCATTCAACCGCTTTTGGGATTTCTCATCTGTTGATAATTGATCACAAATGGCTATTCTGAGTGAGGGCAATTGAACTTCAATTGGCAAGACTGCTTTTGTTCCATATACCAATGAATATGGAGTAGACCGCATTGCATTGCGAGTGGTAGTCTGATAAGCCCATAAAGCATGATAGAGTTTATCAGGCCATGACCTCTTATCTTTATCCACCATCTTTTGCAGTATATTTGAAAGAGTCTTGTTGAAGGCCTCTATCTGGCCATTAGCCGCTGCATGATATCGAGATGAATGGTTGGACTTAATGTTGTATTCTTGATACAATCTCTTTACCTCAGAAGAACAGAAGTTGGTGCCGTTGTCTGTCAATATGGTATGAGGGACACCAAATCTAGTAATGATGTTAGACTTGATGAAGCTAACAATGCATTTAGAACTGACTTCTTTGAGAGGTACTGCCTCTGCCCATTTGGAAAAGAAATCAGCAGCAGTAAGAATGTACTTAAACTGCTTGGCCGTAGCTGAAGGGTAAGGTCCCACCACATCCATTCCCCATGTGGAAAATGGCCATGAGTATTTAGCTGTATGAAGCAACTCTGGAGGTTGATGAATGAAATTGGCATATACTTGGCATGAATGACACTTCTTTGTGAACTTAACACAATCTTGTATCATTGAAGGCCAGAAGTATCCAAGCCTTCGAATTTGATCAGACAATCTATGTCCAGACTGGTGGGCACCACAGACTCCTGCATGCACTTCTTTTATGACAGCCATTGTCTCTTCACCATCAATACATCTGAAGAGAACTCCAACAAAACCACGTTTGTAGAGAATTTTCTCGAGGTGGTTTGGACCATCAGAAAGAGTAAAATTGACCACACGTCGCCGAATTTGTTCTCTCTCGGCTCTATCAGGTGGAAGTGTTCCATTTTGAAGGTATTCCCTGATAGGTGACATCCATCCTGTAGTATGACCATATGGTTCAGGAATGGGACTAATTTCATTAATTTCCTCTGTTCTGACTTGAACATAAGGTGAAATTGCACGACAGTGGGCAATACCGATGGTTGTCTCGTCCCGATTTGGATCTGCTAAAGCTGTGGCTATATTAGCCAGTGCATCATCTTGAGCATTTTGTGATCTTGGGACATAAGAAAATGTCGGTTCTGAAGGGAATTCCGACATTAACTCTCTGACGTAATCATACAAAGGGATTAATTCTTCTTTTCTGATGGCATAATCCCCATTGACTTGTTTGATTACCAGGTCTGAATCACCTTTCACCTTTAAGTGATTCACTTGTGCTTGAAGTGCTAACTCCAAGCCTGCAATGAGAGCTTGGTATTCAGCTTCATTATTGGTACCACCTTCCCACAACAAAAAGGAATAAGGTAACACTGCTTTATCTGGAGAAATGAGCACAATTCCTAAACCAACTTTGTTGAATTTAGGATTTTCTATTTTCTTCCCTGTTGGACTTCTAGAAGCACCATCAAAATACATTTCCCATGTTTGAGGACTCTCTTGAATAGAAAAAACTTCCTCATCAGGGAGTTCGATATCTGAATACGTGTCTTCCACTGAAGGGTGTTCAGCCAGGAAATCAGCCAGAGCTTGGCCCTTAATTGCCTTTTGAGACACATACTGGATGTCGAACTGCTGTAGAATAACCGCCCACCTTGCCAGACGTCCTGTAAGCATTGGACGACTAAGGATGAATTTAAGTGGATTATTACGAGATACCAATTGGACCTCGTGATGTTGCAGGTAGTGTCTCAGTTTCTGAACTGCAAAGATTAATGCTAGGTAGCATTTTTCAATACTCGAATACCGGGTTTCTGCTTCAAGCATAGTTCTACTAAGATAGTAGAGACTATTTTCATTCCCAGCATCATTCTTTTGAGCGAGAAAGGCACCCAATGATCGCTCTAAAGCTGTCACATAGAGGATAAGAGGCCTACCCGAAACAGGTGGCATGAGTACTGGTGGACTTAAGAGGTATTTCTTGAGAACATCAAATGCTTCTTGACATTCTTCAGTCCACTGGTAAGTGACTCCTTTCTTCAATAATTTGGTAAAAGGTAAACTTTTGCCTGCCAAATTGGCAATGAAACGCCGAATATAGGCTAAGTGTCCTTGAAGTCCTCTTAATTCTTTCAAATTCTGAGGAGGTGACATACCAAGGATTGATTTGGTCTTCTCAGGATCGACTTCAATACCACGATGGCGTACAACAAAGCCGATGAATTTTCCTGAGGTTACCCCAAAAGCACATTTTAAGGGGTTCATCTTCAAATTATGTTGTCGAAGCTTGTGGAATATGATTTCAAAATCATCCAAGTGATCAAAACGTTGTTTGGATTTAACCACAAAATCATCTACATAGCATTCAACAAATTTCCCTAGAAAAGGTTTGAAGATACGATGCATGGCGCGTTGATATGTTGCACCTGCATTCTTTAAACCAAAGGGCATCACCCGGTAACAAAACACACCTTGAGGAGCTCTGAAGGCTGTATATTCCTCATCTTCTGGGGCCATTCGGATCTGATTATATCCAGAATATCCATCCATGAAAGAAAGTACTTCATAGCCAGCCGTCGCATCAATTAAGAGTTCTGTAATCGGAACTGGAAAATCATCTTTGGGACAATACCGATTAAGATCTCTGAAATCGATGCAAACCCTAATTTGTCCGTTCTTTTTCTTTACTGGGACAATATTAGCCAACCACTTGGGATATTGAACTTCTCTGACGAAGTTAGCTTTGATAAGCTTATCCACTTCAGCCTCGATTTTGGAAGCATAGGTTGGGTGTGTTCTTCTCGCGGCTTGCTTGAATCCTCGATGTTCTTTTGGCAAACCCAAATGATGGGTGGCAACATCAGGATCAAGGCCAGGCATCTCTGTATAATTCCAAGCAAAAATATCTTTATTTTGCTTTAGAAAAGAAATATACATCTCTTGTTCTTCAAGGGTCATGGCCGCACTAATTAAAGTGGGGCGTGGATCTTTCTCTGTACCCAGATTTATTTCTCTGAGTTCATCCACAGTGGTAGAGATACCCTCTTCAAATGCTGGAGGAGCATCTCTAAGATCTTCCTCTTCCTCTTCATCATGTGTTATTTCTTCCATTTCTACTTGCAAAGTAGATGAAAAAACTAAATTCTCATGATCATAAGAGATGTCAAAATTTTCACATTTTGAAGAAGAAGCTTCCATTTCCGACCCTATTGATGAAAAAGGGTCTTATTTGGGAAATAAAGAGGAGATGATGGATTGAGAATCGACATCAACATTCACCTCTGGTGTTGCTATAACTTCTTCTGGCCTGATTAGCGAAGTATAGACTTGTTGGATTTCAGCAGACGAAATAAAAACGTCACCACTTATGCTTTCATCACTGCTTGGTAAGTTACCAATTTCTCCCATGTTGTCTGGCTCGATTGCCGTAATTGACATTATGGATCTTTCCAAAAGAGTATTTTGATTTGGGCCTATTTTGTCAATTTGACTGATAGGTAACACATAATCTGTACTCACATGTGAAAATGGATTTATTGGAATTTTTTCCAAACCATATGGAGCATTAACTTTGGTAATTTCCTTCATTGTAGATTTTTCTCTTCCCTTCATGTGATAAAATTCCGCCTCAATGTATTGAGACTCACATGTTTTGAACGGGGCCTTATCACCATACAATGTTCCAACTTGACCATCGAAATAGTATTTGAGACATTGATGGTATGATGACGGAATAGCTGCATGCTGATGTAACCAGGGTCTTCCAAGCAAGATATTGAAAGCTGAGTCTTGATCAACAATCATGAAATCTGAATTGGAAACAAGATCTCCAAACTGAGTTCTGAGCGTAACTTCTCCCAGTGGTTCTTGTTCATTTTTATCATATCCTTGCAACATCATGGTAGAAGGAGATAAATCAGATTCCGTGAGGCCCAATCGACGAAGTGTGCGAATGGGCATGAGGTTGACTCCTGAACCATTGTCAATAAAAGCTCTTCGAACATCTATACCATTGACTTTGCCAGATAGGTACAAAGGTTTTATGTGCCCATGCACAACATCATCTTCATCTTTATCAGTAAATGATATCACTGCATGGCATTCTGCAGGATTATTCTCTATGTGATAAATTTCAGCTGCAGTAATTTCAGCTTCAAACTCCTGAGGACTTGACAAAGCTTCGATGAGTGCTTCCCGAAGATCTTTTGATAGATTCAAATCATCCAAAATTGATAATTTGGCTGGTACTTGGGCCAAGTGTTTCAATATATCATACTTTTGATCTAGAGGCCTGCGTTTCCCAATGGGAATATGCGGTTTAGCAGGTACCTTGGAAGCGGATGCTTTGGAAGCTGATGCATCTTGTATTGAAGTTGGAAACATCCTTGGTTTTGGAAAATTAGACTGATTAGATCCATTTGCTTGATGAGATAAAGAAGATGGAACCTTTAATCGGTCTTCCAAAATAACTGTGCCGAAGCTGAGTTGGCCATTGGCAGAAGAACTTGCTTGTTCATTTTGAGCTCGCTGAAGGGCTCTACCACGAGTTTCTGCTGCATATACAGTGCTAGCAGTGGTAGAATTAGAGTAGTGGCTTCGGAAAGATCCACGTCATCCCCTATATCCCGAACCTCTAGAACTTCCTCGGGTTCCTTTATTTGATACAGGGAATTCAGGCTCATCAAGACTAGAATATGAATCTGTTAATTGAATCATATTAACAGAACCAAATATTAACTCTTCGTCTGATAAAGACTATGTCTGGTTAGCCTGTTTAGGCTGTGCCGTTTGGTGGGACGGTGCCCGTGGCTTTGAAGTAGATGGCATGAAATCTTCCAGAGTCAAAGACAATTTAGGCTTTGATACATACTCATCTTCTCCTGATTCCTCTTTCTTCTTTGAATTGCGCTGCCCTTTTGAGGATTTGTCCTTTGATGGAGGCTTTACTGCAGCTTTTGTAGGAGACACAATTGGCTTCTTCAATTGTGTTCGCAAAATGGAATGGGTCCGATTGATTGTCTTTCTGACCATCCAATCATCATATTTTTTCACAGTTTTGCTTTTGACTTCCTGCCACTCGCCTCCTTCCTCTGGATCTGTAGCGGTAATACACGCTACATGAGCTGAAGAACCCTTCAATTTGACTTGTCCCAAGTCGACCATCTTTTGTAGGAGGTCTTTAAAGACAAAACACTCCTGGATGGGATGTCCCAACATTTGATGAAAGGGACAATAATTGGGACGGTCTTCATCTCCTTCCTTGTTTGGTTTCTTCGGCACTGGTAATTGAACCAAATTATTTTCCAGAGCTGAAATGAAGTAACCAGGAACTTGCTCACTTCGGAAAGAGTATGTTTTACTCTTCATATCCTCAAATTGTTTTCGTCGTTGATCTTTTTGATCATTTGGACGAAATAGCCTTTGTTGTTGGCGTTCAGGAGGTGGAGCCCTTCGAGAAGACGAAGGTTTTGAAGTAGAAATAGGTACAGGTGCCTGTTTAAGCATAACTGTAGCAGTTTCTGCTTTACCCATTCTTCTTCCTGAAGCTGATGGAATTACACGAGATTTAACCTTAGCCTGCATAAGGGAATCTTCAATCTGTTGAGCGATTGAAGTAAGGTCTCGAAACCCTCCTGTGTATTTCACAGGGATCAATGGCGTGCGTAATTCGTCACGCAAATTTGCCACACAGATTGGCAACAATTCCTCCTGAGGGAGTGATAAACTCAAGGAATACGTTAATCCCTTCCAACGAGCAATGAAATCAGAGTCTCTTTCATTCTCCCTTTGCTTGCAGTTTGTAAGATCGAAAACTGTCGTTTTTGGCAAAGTTGAGCTAAACTGACGAAGGAATTTTTGACGAAGATCCTCCCATCCGATGACTGACCGGGATTGCAAGCTTGTATACCAGACAAAAGCTGGTCCTTGCAAGGTTCGCACGAAGCATCTGAGTTTCACTGCTTCTTGCTGCTCTGGAGTTCCCATCATAGGATCACAACAAGACATGTAATGCGTCAAATGTTGTTCAGGGTCGCCTGATCCATTGAAAGTAGGGAAAACAGGGTTTCCAAAACTTGATGGAGGAGAAATTGAATCTACCCATTCAGGGTAAACTTTCTTTTCAGGTTGAACTTGCGCCCGTTTCCCATCCATAGTTTCTAACCGAGCTGTTAATGACTCAATAGTAGTTATTAACTTTTGAGAAACGTCAGGTTGAACTTGGTTTTGGGTAGGTGCAATGAATGGAGCATGGACAACCGTGGAGGTTGGTGCTGCAACTAATGGTAGTGCTGCCAACCGTTGTTGCGTTTGACCCGTAGGATTAGACCTTTGTGGGTGTACTGATAAAGGAGGATATTCCTGATCCATCTCAGTAGTTACAACAAATTCCTTCGGCTGTCGGACTTCAGCATTCTAAAGAAGAAGACTATTCTTGAGTAGTTCTGCATTCAACCTTCTTAATTCTTTCATTTCTTCCTCCTGTTGTGCAAACCTTTGCTCTAATGATAGCGATTGACCTCCTTCAGAGGAAGGGTGAGAAGTAACCTGATTCTTTCCTTTCCCCTTATTGGATCCTTTTCGGAGAGGGGGAAGTGGGTTACTTGAAGGAATACCCAGATTTTGGGTAAGCCTTTGATTACGTGTGCGCACACCTTCTTCATTTAGGTCTGTGTGCGCGACTTCTTCAGTAGGAACCTCTTCGTCTGATCCCTCTGATTGAGCCTCATCTGGTGAATCAGCAGCAACGACAGTGATGACATTAATGGATGCATATTGCATGGAATCCTTTCTATCAGCATTTCTGTGATATTGTCTCCTTCTATGTCCATGATAAGACATGGCATTCCGTTGACTTGATCCCTCAGGAATTTCTTGGAGAACCGTCACTTGGAGAGAATCTCCTGACATCTTGGCTCTTCGTTCCTCTTGAGGCTTATTCCCTAATCGAGAGAATACTGACTTTCTCTGAGGGAGGGATTGAAGATTTGAAAAAGTCCCCAGTCCGGTGGACTGGGGGTGTTCCTGTTGCTTCCGCTCAACTCCTCGAATCCCATTTGTTGATTCTGAGGGTTGGGTTAGAGAAGTCCCCAGTCTGGCAAGCTGGGGTGTCTCTTGACATGCTATGTCTGAGATCTTTTTAAAATCTCTCTTGATCTTGCGAATCTTAGTTCGGAAATTAGCTGGATGCATTAACCTGTATCCACTTTTATCACCTGGTTCAACAGACCGTTGGATGATTTCCGAAACTTCTGTCATTTGATGACGTGTTTGCTCCAGACGAGAGGCTTGTGCAATATTCTCGCCTGCTTGATGTAGGAGAAATTCAACAACCTGTTCTCTATATACTTGACTTTGAGAGGAACTAGTTGAAGCTTGATCTCGAGCAAGCTTTTGATTATGAACAAAGCCCATTGACTGTGGCCGGCCATGGGCAATAACATTGCATGAGACCATTTTCGGCGGGCTCTGCTGACCGGAAAGCACTGTGAAATGTAGTGCTCCGTGAACACCCCATCCTCTGATATGAACATTAGATGGAGCATTGGAAATTAACTGACGCAATCTTCTTAGTGCGCCAAGTCATGAACGTTGAAGGGTTCTCTGTTGCTTTTCAGCCTTCGGATACCGAGAGACTGATAGAGATGCCAAATCAATCTGGCGTTGTAACCCTTCTATTATCTTAAGATGATTTTCATATTCATCGTAAGATAATACCTTCTTCTTTAATTGACAAAGAGTTTTCCATATGTTGAGACGAATATCATGGATTCCATCATCCGTCAACATTTTTGGAATGTCGTACTGGGAGTCAGCCAAAGGCCAAAACATGACTGGTACTTCACCTTTTGCCAGTTTTTTCCTCATGTTCAGCATTTCCTCTTTATCATTAAATGAAGATTCTTCTACCTGTTTGGACCAGAGTTGGTGTTTCCTTGTTACTTCATCGGATTCAACAAGATTGGTAGAGGAATCACTATTCATGCTGGAAGATGAATGACCTAGGGAAGGTTCGGAGAATAACCTGAACCCCAGGCTATCTTCTGATGGAGAAAGAGTTTCACCTACCGATATTAAAGCTTCAGACATGACTGGTTTTACGTTTGCAAGTGCCTCGAGATAGGAGGGCTTTCTCGTCAATACATTGCCTTCTGAAGAATTTTCGAGACAACGTGAATCACTACTGCGGAGAGGACTTTCGCAGCGAAGTTCATCACCATGAGGAGGACCATCATGATGGGTTACAGCAAAAGATGAAATCTCTTGCTCCTTGGCCTTCTGACCACACAGAGGGTTCCTGTGGCTCTCATCTGAAGAAGAAACTTCAAGATTGACCGAATTTTCATGAAGCAAGTTTTCATGAGGAAGTGTCTGTTGAAGACCTTAGGGATTAATGTTCCTGATATTGGGAACTGAGGGAGTAGAATCTTGAATTCCGACAGATAAATGTCTGAGGGCTTCAAGAACTCCAGCATCGAGCAAGGCTTGGTTGCAGATTGGCCTTTGATCTCCTGACTGTGCTGGGTGGATCTTTTTCTTAGATGCCTTTTTACTCTCTTTAGAAACCACTTGATGATGAAAGTGATTGCTCTGAGAAGGTGTATGTTCCTGATCAGGAAATATGGTCAGGTTAGGCTGACAATCATCGCTCAAATCAGGTGTATGTGCCTGACTTGGTTGTCCGTATGATATGGGGGAGTATGCCCCATAACCCTCTTGGACTAGAACAGATGTGTGTGTCTGTTCCTGAGTGAATTGTTGATGTGTCACTCCACTGCTAGGGATAGATTTATGTGTCTGTCCCTGAGATGATGTTGAAGCTGTTATGATATCCTGGCAAGCATCCAGAATATGAGCAGGAATTTGCTTCTGCTCTTTCACCATTGACAAAATATGTTTGGTGACTTCAGCCGCCGGAACAGGGATATACATCCATTCCGGGCTTGGAGTAGGTGTATGTGCCTGCTCATGTCCTCCTTTTCCTGTCAGTGAATCCTGACAGTAATCAAGTGTGGAGGCAGAGAGTTTAGTCTGCCTCCTGTTTGTCGTCGGGACTTTCCGACTGACTTCTCCGGGCGCTACCAAGCGAGACTGTTGGTAGGCTTGATTAGTATTAGCAGGTGTATGTGCCTGCTGATTACACTTCTCCAAATGCGGTTGACGAGATCCATCATATGTAGTCAGACGAGCCTGCTGACTAACTGCTGATGTATAAGCAGGTGTATGTTCCTGCCTATGGTACTCCGCCGGAATTGCCTGGCGGGATCGGCTTGATGCTGCCAGACGAGTCTGCTGGACAGCGGGATTAAAACGAACAGGTGTGTATGCCTGCTCGTTATTTGCCACCAAGTTAGGTTGGTGGACTTCTCCGGAGATGGCAGGGATGACAACCTGCCTATTGTTAACCGGATTCCGTCTCTGGCGGTTCATCTTGCCTGCTCGGGTTCGAGGAACCTGAGCTGAATGCCTGGAGTCGGTACCCTCATCATGTTGAGGGCGCACTACCGCACGAGTCTGGCGGCGATTGTTGATGGGAGCCTTTGAGAAGGACTCCTGTTTTTTTGAATTAAGGTCCTGCGGGACCTGCTCATTCACTTCCTCGGAGTAAGGGAGTGAATGGAAATTGCGTTCCGGGGATAACGACCCGAAACGGTTGGAGACGGTAGTCAGCACCGTCTGCTTCTTGATTGCTGGTCGCCGTTGTCCGGACAACCAGGTAGAATTGTTAACTTGGAGGGCTTGACGAGCGGCCTCCAGAGTTGGGATAGTACCGTTGCGACGGTACTCCTTAACCAGTGCATTAGAAACACAGCGTTGAAGACGCTGAGTTGGTGATGTCATCCTCAGAGCGGATGACGTTCCAGCAGGAGTAGCAGCATTGGTTTTCACAGCAGCAGACCTCACAGTAGAGGTGTTCCCAGCAGCAGTATTCACAGGGGTGAATTTAAGGAAAGCCATTTTTGTAGAAGATCTTGAAAAAAAGAGTGCCTGTTCCATGTAACAGACATAATCAAGATGAATCCGACTACTGCATCTTTTGGATGATCATATGTCAATGATTGCCTTGTTGGCCCAAAGGGCCTAACAGATAAGAAGAACATCACTTTAACTTGGTTAAGGATTCACGTCGGGTTCACCATTTTTGTTTCGTGCGGAATCCGGGGATGACCTCCTGGACGGGAGATTCAAACATTCCGATCGGTTTCTAACGGGTTTGTTCGTAGAACCGGAAACATCCAATGATTCCACATCCGTCTGGACCTACTTTCCAAAGGCAGGTGCTCATGAGTTTGTGGACTAATGAGGCTTAGGAATTTTCATTGGTCGAGAGGATGGGAGGTCGGACTCATAACACCTTTTTGAGGGGAATTATTGTCTACTCCGGGACTCTCTTTATAGATTTAAGTTATGTTCGTGAATCCTTATTACATTACAAAGTAAAAAATGTGCTTTCCTTTAGTTTTAACAATCAATGATTAAATATGCAAGAAATTTAGAGAATCTTTTATATGTATTCGAGGTTCTTCATCAATATAGAATCATCTATATTTGTTTAGAGATTCTTGGTCAATGGTATCCTTCAAAACATTTATATAAAAGTCTCTTGGTCATTTTGATGACCAGGCTGGTTTTAATGCCACTCAGTGGGGCACTTGATGTTTATCGTCATTCAGAAGGACATAGATTATTTCAATGTTGGGATCGAACCCATAGATGGGCTACCTACGTATCCTTTGTTTTGAAAAAGGAATCAGAACCCACGTAGTTCGAGGAATGAGATATGATGTTTTATGATTGATGGCTCAAAGATGAATGTCATAATTACTTTTACACTCTAAGCTCACGTGAGTCATGCTCGGTGTGAGAAACAAGAGGTATTGGTAAAATTTAGACAATTGTGCCATAAAAGATGCAATCATAAGAATTTGTTTTGGGGCTTATGTATAGATTACTGCCCAGATAGACGAAGGTTTAGGATTTACATTTAGGGAGAAAATCCAAGAACAGGGTCCACAAAGTTATATGTACTTCATGGAGATTTGAATACTCTAATCTTGGGGCTTACTCCTAAGGAGGATGCCCAAGTTAGGAGGGGACTTATGATTGGGTTTTATTCCTGAAAAGGAAACCCAAATCAAAGGTAATTTATGACTGGTTAAGAGAAGTTTTAAGAGACTTGGGGCTTACTCCTAAGAAGGATGCCCAAGATTTATGACTAGGACTTATTCCTGAGAAGGAAGCCTAGGTTAGGGGACTTGGGGCTTACTCCTGAAAAGGAAGCCCAAGGTTATGACTGAGTCTTATTCCTGAAAAGGAGACCCAGGTTAGGGATTAAGGTTTGGGGCTTACTCCTGAGGAGGATGCCCAAGATTAAAGGACTTGATTGGGGCTTATTCTTAAGAAAGATGCCCAGATCAAAGGTTTTTATAACTGGGGATTATTCCTGAAAAGGAGACCCAGGTTAGGATTCTCTCATCTTAAAGGATGAGGTTGAAAGAATGAACTCTCAATCTTTGGTGACATAAAGATGTTTAAATCACTAGGTTTTGAGAGGTATTTCACAGAATTCCTTTCAGATAAGGATGTCAAATCAAGAAATCATGCCATAAATGGCTTTGAAGAGTATCTTGAAGACTGAATCTTCAATAGGAAGGGTGAAATGGCTTAAGAGGGGTAAAAATGGGCAAGATGGGCACCCAAAAAGATAGGGGCGCGCAAGTCTTGAAAGGAGCGCAAGTCCTGCGGCGGCGCGCAAGTATTGGTCGCGCAAGTATACTTGCGCGACATTAGGGGTACTTGGGCGATTTTCAACCAGTATTGAAATGCTTGAGCGACTCTTTATTAAACCCTTTACCATCCTCTTGAGGTTCTTCCAGAAGAGGGACGCACAAGTTATATTGAAGGAATTAAGTAGGCGCGCAAGTGTTTGATAGGTTTCAACACTTAGGCCTTCCTTTTTCTCTTTAGATCTTCCGTTCTAGGTAAGAAATTACCTTAGAAGTGTTCTGGAAGCTTTGAGAAGAGACTTGGGCGTCGGGAGCTTCAATCCGAGTTTCTGGAAAAAGATCCTCCGAAATGGGGGGCCCACAGGGTCTATTTATAGGCAAAAGAACCCCAGGGCGGTTACCGGGCGGTTACCAATTAGGTCGCGCAAGTCACCTGCGCGACCAAGGTAGCCGCGCAAGTGTACTTGCGCGACAGTGGTAAAACATGCGCGGTGAATTGGCTTTTGATCCTTTGTTCATGCCTTTGTCGATTTTTGATGTTTTCTTCAAAGGATGAATCACTTTCAGCTGAGATATTCCCTTTTCCGATATTTAGATTCTGTGACGAAAGGAGCGTCAACACACGTGGGTGGTAGCCTACTCGACAACTCTACAGAGTACTGAAAGCTTTGGACACACTATTGTTGGAGGGCCCTGAGGTGGCCAGGTGACTCAGGGTGTCAGGACACAGGGAGTGTGGCCAGGTCAACTAGTCGGCATTGTTCACCGATGTCTTCATGGTGCTCTTGGATCCCAGGATACTTCACCTGCCAGTAGTGAAGATGGAGGTGAGTCACCTAGACTGTCTGGTAGAAACATTCAAACTCTTCCTAGGTGAGCGATTATGGCATACCAAAATTCGATCCTGTGACCAGCCAAAACTTCTTTGGGAAGTGGCACACTGCGAGGATGGTCCAAAAGTTCCCCAGCTCAGATCTAGGGTCTGGCCTTTGATTTCCCCACTCATCAACTGAGGGTGGCTAAGGAACTAGAAGTGGCGCTGAGGCAGGCCGTTAGGATGGCAGGCTGGCCGGTGGAGAATACGGTGAGCGGGTTGATTGGCTACTGAATCATGGGATGTCCCCTAAGGATTGTAGTGACTTGGCTTCCATGTCACTATTGGATGGACCAGTGACCAGAGTTCCGGACAAAGAAGTAGTGTCTTCTAGGGGTGGGATACACCCTGACTCTTCCGTCATTGACCCCCAAAATAGCTCTGTGATAAAGGGTACTATCAGAGGTGGTGGTGGCGACTGCAGGGTCAGCCCCTGGAAATATGCCATGGTATCGTCCCCCTAGATATTCCTTTTGATGGAAGCATGGATCCTGTGGATATCACATTCTGGGAGCACGTGGCTGATTTTCCTCGTTCCTGCTCCATCCCTTGACTCAGATGACTGTGGGGAGGGCTCCTATGATGAATCGTACTCCGCCTCAGAGTCTGAGAAGAGGACTGGCATGATTCCTACATGGCCTTCCCAAGGATTCCTCTTGTGGTGGAAGCGACTTGCCCTCCTTCCTCTGGATGGTTCTTCAGGGTAGGGCTGATTTCTGACATGGGGTCCTCTGGCTATGCTAGTGTCTGGGTGTAAAAATTTTCTACTCGAAGAAGATGGGGTGTGAGGAGCACCGGGACAAATGTCGAAAGCGACATGGGGAGAACCTCCATGCTGGACGTTGGTGAAGCGGGGTTGGATTCCACCTCTCCAATTACTGGGGAGAGTAGGAGCTTCACCGATTGGCATGGGGATATGGGGAGGACCACTATGTCGGCGAGTGACTGAACATACGATATATCCATGCTCGCGGTCCGCAGTAGGGGGAGTGACCCCATACCCAGGGTAGTGGGCACCGGAGAGACCCCCATATGGATTGTTGCTGTCATGGGGAATATCCTCGTCTGTGTTGAAGGTGGCACAGAGCAGACCTCCAAGCTGAGGTTGAAAGTAGGGAGGGTCGACACCTTCAGTAGCGGTGGTGTGGAGTGAGCCTCCGTGATGGGCGGCACTGCTACGGATTGTCCGTGGCAGCCATCACCTAAGCTGGGGATCGAGAGAGTCAACCAAACCTGCCCATGGGGTGGTTGGGGCCTCGATCCAGGTCAGGAATATAACTGCCCATGCTCAACATATGCAGGGATTTGAGAATATGAAACAACGGTGGCTTGGGCCACATTATTCGCTTACATTGACGCCCCACAACGAGTGTCTTATTTTGCTCATGCCTGACGCTGGTGTTGGGTCAGGTGGACAGGAGCCGGTGGTGGAGTCGCATAGCTTTCCTACACCATGGCTCGGGGAACTGGGCGATGGTACTGAGGTGGCCTGGTGGTGGCCCTAGCTAGTATTCCTTTTAGCGGGACTCTGATTGGGCCAACCTGGATATCCCCTACTTCGTCGACATATGGGAGGGAGCTGTCAAGGCGATCAAGGGACACAATTCCGAAGTGATTGAATGTTGGGGTGTGGAGAAGCGGCTCCCTGCACAGCCCTCGGCGGTAGCATGGATGGTGATACATAGATGCCTCAAGATCTAGGCGGGCCATATCCTTGGTGGGGATGACCCCCTTCTCCTTGTACCTGCGTACAAGGTCATTGATTACCCTTAATTGGATGATCACTGAAGGGTAGAGGGGGCTTGTGCGCCCGCCAGTTGTGGCGGTCGCGACCGTCATGGAAGAGGTATAACCGCACAGAGTAGCCACATCGATATTTCCCATGCCCCTACACTGGTGGGCTGGTGATCGAGCTCTGAATGAAACGACTTGATTCTTAAAGCTGAGAGAGGAACTCATTAATACTGCTAGGAAAAGGAATCGACACTCGGTGCCCCAACGTTGTTCCGTCTTTCATGGTCGGCAAGATGGATCCACCTGAACAACGTCTCAGAAAGGAATGCTCAGTGTCTTGACTATCCTAACATCTGGAGAGTTTCACATCAGGCCTATTTGGTGGGACCTGGTACTGGATGATGAGGTCAGATGACATGCTTATCCATTGATGCCCTGAACTCTACTTTCCTCCAAGATGAGGAGAAGAGATTCATGTCTGATTAACAATTTTTTCTTTCTGATTCTTTCACTGGGGAGATCATGCATTTGGTCACATAGAATATGCACTGTTGTTACCCCACTTTCCTGCTTTCCAAAGGCGGGCGACATCCGCTCCTTATTCAGGGACGTCTCCTCCATGATCGAAACGGGATGATGGGATATCGGTTCTCCCTTTCTTGGATTCCTCCTCGGAGCTCTTCACCTAGTCCAGTTCTCCCTCATAGATTAAAAATGTTGTCCGTGAAGCCATTCCCTGTGCCATATCTCCATTGACACCATTTAATTATACCTCTTCTTTCAGGACCTTACAAGGGGTCCGGTCAGGGTAGCAACCTTCGGTTAAGAGAGTAGTCACATTGGTCCATCACCGGTGTGTCTTGATGTTGGAGGTTCACATGTCATTCTTCAGTCCCTTATCATAGGGATTCTCGAGGGCGCAGAAGCCCGAGGCATCCAACATCGAATGTGGGGAATTGTATTCCATAGGCGTGTACCTGAGGTTTTCCTCAGCTTCCCATGTTTAACACAGGGTATGCCGCAAGTTTAACATCCAACGGAGATGGATCAGACTGATCGGAACACTAGCTAGAGTGGATCAGATTGAAGAACCCCCTGGAGGGGAGAATGATGGTGGGGCTAGCACGTGGGTGGATTCTTGAATGATCTGACGTGGAATGGGGAATGAAATGGCATGATCCCACCGGGATGTGGTGTCTTGGGTAAGAATCGGGATGGATGGTGGCTTTGGGCTTGGGTCTCGAAGAGACTTCCTACGTATCCTCGTGGCGGGTAATCAAAGTCCACGTAGTTCAATGATACGGTGGGACACCAGAAGAGGCGACCTGTGAGAATGAATGTGTGGGTGGGACCTAGAGGAAGTAGAACCTCTGGGCTAGGGTATGAGCTTCCCAAGACACATGGGCTCGAGGGAGAGAGCAGGATGAGACATGAGTGATGGGCTTGAGCCTCACGAAGTCTTCCTATGTATCCCCATGGTGGGGAATCAATTTCTTTGTAGTTTAGGTGATGAATACAATTTATCACCATGCAGTATGGGTGTTGGGGCTTACACTCTGAGGAGGCCCGTAGTGTTGGCAAACTGACATGAATGGAGTCAGAATGACCGGGTGGTGGGCTTGAACCTCATGGAGGCTTCCTACGTACCATGCCTTAGCACTGATCAATGTCCATGTAGTTCGGGATTGAATGCACTTTAACGTCATTCAGGACGGGGGAATTTGGGGCATACGCTCAGAGGCGACCCAATGTTGGATTCGGTGGACCGATGTGAAGAGGGACCTGGGGTCCAGGTGGATTGGGGCTTGCACTCTGAGGTAGCCAAAGGTGGAAATTGGGCTTGGCAGACCGATACAGAGATGTTCGTGGCCTATGGTTTGGTGGGATTGAACCTTGTGGAGGTTTCCTACATACCATGACATAGCATGGATCAAATTCCCCGTAGCTCGGGATGGTTGGGATTATGCTCTGAGATGACCCAAGGTGGAGGGGCTTGAACCTCGCAATGGCTTCCTACGTACCATGCCTTAGCATGGATCAAAGTCCCCGTAGTTTGGGATGGTTGGGGCTTATGGTATGAGACGGCCTAAGGTGGTGGGGATTGAACATCATGTAGGCTTCCTACATACCATGCCTTAGCACAGATCAAAGTCCATGTAGTTCGGGATAGACAGTTTAATGTCATCTGGGGCGGAAGCGTTTGGGGCTTACGATCTGAGGTGGTCCAAGGTGTGTCATGGTCTGTGCTCACTCTAAGATCACGAGAGTCAGGCCCAGTGTGACAAAAAATAGGTAGTAGAGACATAACGATCACATCTTGAAGGGTGCGTCCATGGGAAACAAAGAGGGGCTTACACGTTGAGTGGCCTAGGGTGCTGGGACTTACTCCAAGATGGAGACCTGAGTGCGACAAAGCGCAGCAGGAGAGGGATTTGGCACCTATGAAGAGAGGAGGGGCCATGTTCCCTATCACATCCTCCATTTTCCAGGGGATCTAAGATGAAAGGAGGGAGCACCGTTCCCCACCACTCCCTTGGCTGGCCTTGGCACCGAGGGAGTGGGGAGGAACAGGGGCACCGCCTCCTGCAAGAACGGTTATGGGCTTACACCAGGGTGGCTGCCCTTCCCCGAGGACAAAAGACACTCCAAAAAGGAGGATATCATCCCCTGTGGGAGGTGATCCCATCTCCGTGGGGACGAGTGGATGTGGAGAATGTATGAGGTGGGGGGTCCCTGCGTGCGAGGAACGGGGCCAGGTCACAGTTTAACGTCATGTGTTGAGGACGAGTTGATTGGCAGTTTAACGTCCTGCATCGTGGACAAGGTGGGTTAGCTACGCACCCCTAGGACATACATAACCGGTACCCTATTATCCTTGTGGGAGGAAAGGCATCATTAAGTCCGTATTGAGGGGGTGTTGCGGAGCGAACCATCGAGGGGTCCATGTTAGCGTGGCTATGTGAAGAAGCAATAATCGTCAGCGTGCCTATGTGAAAAAGTATGAGGTGGAGAAACGCAACTAGAAGGATTGTCCAAGGGACCTTGAGGTTACATAGAACAATCCTTGAAGGTCGTATAGAAAAACCATGCATGATTTGGATGCCTAGGGTGTGCGATACACCTACGAATGGCACCTAGAAGGAGTGAATTGGGCATTAACGCAAGAGGGTGCCCGGGGAGCACCGAGGTGAAGGGCCCTGGGGATCGCACACAACCCTTGGGGGGTATGCGTGAAATAAGGGGGTCTGGTGCGAAAAAGCATCGTGTTGGAACAAACTCAGTGTTTCTTGTGCGAAATAGGGGGTTGAGGTATTGCACGTGGATTGATAGGAGTGCACACAAAGGAATGGATTACGTGCAGTGGAAGGGGTGTGTGCACAAAAAAAGGATTGTGAGCAACATGGTTACCTTACGCACCCCGAAAAGGGTTGCGTTAAAGGGGAATACCCCGAAGGGGGATGGAATTTAGTCTAATCCATGGGGATCTCACGCAAAGGTGGATCTCAGGGCGACTTGGTGTGAAAAAGAACCATACCTGAAAGCCATTTTGTGTGCGTGTGGAATGCCAATTACGCGCATGAGAGGTGGTTCAAATTATTCTGCCCTGAAAATGAAGGGGGTATCCTTCTATTTATTGGCATCCAGTGGCACAAAATTCAAGGCTGCAAGAAATAATTGCATGACGGATGTTGTGGCACGAAATATCAACCGCGCGGGGCGTGGGCACGAAATTATTTCTCTCCCGCGCCGGGGATCCTTCTCGAATCCCATTACTTTCTACACAGGACAACATTTTTCTTGCACTTCATCCTTTTTTCCACAAAACTCATCTGGTCCATCCACACCGGGACTCCAGGTCCAAATATTACTTCACTTTTTGTTTCATAACTTCTCTCCGACACTTAAGAACTTTTCAGTGTCTACAACTGGGATATGGGCACCATGAGTTATCTATCTAGCCTAATGCATCGTTGCAAAACTATTTCATCATATGTCCGATTGAGGTGAGTTATTAGTCTAGCTCAGATGTTTTTTTGCAAGGATCACAACCGTGTGATCTGTTAGGAGGTGCAGAGCCTTTTTTATGATCTCATTAAATGTTGCAGTATGGGTGGAATATCAGTGGAAGATTCACTGGTGTGTTTCAAGCTTGAATTTTCTTCCAACGATGACCAATGACTTTAGAGTGGAACCCTCTAGCCTGGATGGGTTTTTTTCCTCTACTACACTTGAGTGGAAGCCACTTGCCAACCTGGGCATGGGTCCTCAACCCATTTGGAGTGGAACCCTCCAGCCATGATGGGTATGGGTCATTGTCTTCATGACAAACTATTTACTACGGACCAGTGTCGAGTCATACTTTGACGTTACCTTTGTCTCACAAAAAAGAGGGGTTCTTTCAAAACTGAGATGCATCTTTTTGATGAGACCAAAAACCATGCGGGCAAGACAGACCCGCTCGGAGCAGTTAAAATCAAGGTGTGGTGTATGGGTCCCATTTTGACATGTAGTCCAAAGTCAATGTCAGGATTCCAGGAAACAATGGAGGTAACATCTTGGTACTATTGGTGAATCATATCTTGGGATGATCTATGATATGGAGATCCCCATACTCTCTTTTTTGGGTTTCTTTTTATAACACAAATATATATACATATCTAATTTCAGGACCAACATCTTGTGTATTTTATGAGCTTACTTCACTCTTTTGTCAGGTTTATTTACACTCATTACTGTACCATCTTCCATATTTTGTTCTTTTTTTTCAGTTTTACCACTTACTACCACCTCATGATTTTGGGGATTCCAATGGGGTATTATTATGCTCAACCCTACATGGGATTTTTCAACATGTGGTTTTCATTTTGTCAATGACGGACTGGTTGATTGTAACTTTACTGGAGCTTAGGATAATATGGAGCATAGACCACGCATGATGCTCATAGCTGGGTTCCTAGAGCGAGGCATCTTCAATGGTTTTTTTTTCTACTTTCTAGGAAGGGACACTTCTCAGTTGGGTGGGTATTTTCCCCTATTTTTACTATCATTTTACTCTCCATCACATGTTATCATACTTATTTGAGGGTGATGAGTGGTTGTGGTTTATTTATAGGAGTGGAATCATGTTTTCCCATTTTCCAATTCACCATTCCATTGATTTGGTTTTGTGCATGTATAGGTTCTTAGGGAAGGGACTCCTCGTGTTGTTGTGCCTTCGGTGCTATTCACTACCCCCTGGCCTATGGAGGTGGGCTTGGGGGTGTTTCTGCTCAAGCCCAGGTATGGGTCTGGTCGGGGCAAACTGGTATCAAAGGGAGGTTCATTCCATGGGATGTTTTTCGGATGCTTACCCCAACGAGGCTTGGATGGGTATAGGGATACATTGTTGAAGTGTCTTGAGAACGGATCTCATGCCAGTTAGTCCAATGATTGTGTGGAAGCTGACATATCCATTCACTAGGACCCTAATTACATACACATTGACTCGGCATGAGGAGACACTTCCGGAAGTGAATTCGGTACACACAACATATAATATCAAGTATTTGACTTTCCTTGTTGATTCAACTCTAAATTTATTTCATGTTATATATAAATATAAATATATATGCTCAATCTAACCATGGTACACATTGATGATTTTCAAGATGCCTCTATGACCGCAGCCAGCCAGGATACCAGCTCCAGTTCTTGAATACGATCGTTCGAGAGATGAGGCCTCAGTACAAGTTCCACCAAGCAATCCCATTCCTGTAGGTAGGCCAGTGGCGACACTTCCATCTATGGAGCAGCTGTTAGTAGTGACAGCATAGATCTAGGATAATCATAGGGTGAGTACGGTTTATGTTTTCTAGTGCTAGAGGCCACTGATTATTCATGGTGAGAGAGACCCCCATGTAGTAGAGGACTGGTTGGAGTTAGTAGTCTGACTCTTCAGTCTTTTGCAGACACTGACAAACCAGATGGTTTCTTTGACATGCATCAATTTTCAAGATCCAGCTAGGCATTGGTGGGGTTTAGTTACCTAGGTTCATGAGGAGACAACTCTCTCATGGGATGAGTTTCAGTAGCTATTTCATGAGGAGTACTTTTCATCCTGCTTGTGCTTCATCAGGATTCAGGAGATTTTGGAGCTGAAGCAGGGTTCCATGATAGTGGCCCCATAAACCTTTAGGCTCACCACCCTTACCCGATACTCCCTAGATATGACACACGATCATTACTTTCGAGTGAAAAAGTTTGAGCATGGTCTTCACTGATAGATTCGTGCAAGTAATGTGCCCTTGTTACTTCATAACTATTTCGGGGTATTGGAGCGAGCACTAATGATAGAGATCATTCTATTAGAGGGGATCCAGTTAGTCGGTCCTGGTAGTGGTCACTTTATTATAGAGTTGTCCACAAAAGGTTGTAGACGACATGCAGTAGGGACTTGGCGCAAAAGCTATTTCCACGATCAGACTCAACCATGTGGTCAGGTAGCACTAGGGCCACATAGAGAACACGTTCTTCAAGATGAGGGGAGATGATTTACATGTGATAGGAGGGGTCACATGTCATGAGACTACTCGACCAAACGAGATGAGTATCCCGGGCGGACAACAGGTGGACCACCGCAGTAGAGGCACACTGTGACGAGTGTGGTCCCTAGGGAGGTGGTGCTATAAGAGTACCTAGAGAAATAAGAATAAGACAGGGGGTACGACATTATGAGACCTCCTACCCCACCACCGGGTGGACCACGTCAGGATTAGGGAGATGAATATCATGGCTGTGTATACTTATAGGGGATAGATGTCCATGATCCTCCACCTCGCGAGATGGTTTGGGTTACACCCTTTGTTTATTCTACGCTTTTGTTAGTATTGGTAGACACAAAGTCTATACACTATTTTATCTTGGTACTCCTGGTACTGGAATTGGGTCTTCTAGTATAGGAATTATCACAATGGATTTTCCATGAGGATCCAATGGGAAGTGTTTCTTTAGTATCTTTTTTCTACAAGTAGTGTGGGTTATCGTTCAGTGGAGAAAGGTCACATGGGACCTACTAGTCATTACGATAAAACCTTCCGACGTTATCTTGGGGATGGATTGGTTTTTCTGGATTGATCCCAGATTGATTATCACCATAGGATAGTCAGATGTTTGCACACTGATGAGATGAGGATCACCTTCCTTAACAAACGAGGCCCCATAGAAGGTAGGATGATTGTTGTGAGAAAGTGGTTAGAAATTTTTTTTATCAGTTAGTGAGCATGAACCTTGGTTTATTTGAATCTTTATATACATAGTTGCTTTATTTGTAGATAATTACATAGAAATATTCCCCTAAGATATCCCAGGACTACCTCTGAGGAGACAGTTGATGTTTTTAATTGATTTGGAACCAGGAACTGCCCCGATAGCTTCTTGTGGCATATCACATGGCACCCACTATGCTCCAGGAGCGACATTTATAGTTGGAAGACCTCTAAAAGAAGTGTTTTATCAATCCCAATGTGTCCCCCAGGATATAACCACTTCTATTTATGAACAGGGAGGATGGGCATTTTCATCTTTGTATAGATTATCGTCACTTGATCCTAGACATGATAATGAACAAGTACCCTTACCGAGGATCAAGGACCTCTTCGGTCAGTTTTGAGGTGCGAGGTGGTTCTCCAAGATTGATTTGAGATCTGGCTACCTCTAGATATGGGATTTTATGTCTAATATTCTGAATCCAACATTTCATTACTGCTATGAGCATTATGAGTACCTAGTGATTCCCTTTTGGTGGGACAAATGCCCCCACTGTTTTCATGGCTTTCATGAACCTGGTCATCTAGCCATGCGTGGACATATTTTGTGTGGTCTTCACAGATGACATACTCATTTACTTGGTGTTAGATGAGGATCACATAGATAACTTAAGGATGGTCCTTGATTTACTTCGAGAGCACCAGGTTTATAGGAAACTCTTGAAGTGTCATTTCTTATTACATGAGGTTCATTTTCTTGGGAATGTTATCTCTGATGAGGCTTTTTCGGTATATCCCACGGAGATTGAGGTGGTTCATTCTTGGAAGACACCCATGAATGCTTCCAAGGAATATATCATTCTTGGTTTGGTATGGTACTGCCAAAGTTTTGTGGTAGACTTAACCTAGATTGCGGCCACTTTGACCACTCTGACACAGACGGGATAGAAGTTTACATAGTCTGAGCGGTGCTAGAGAGACTTCAATGAATTGAGTCAGATGGTTGATAAGTAATCCATTTCTGAGGCTACCATAGGAGGGTGCTGATTTTGTAGTGTACAAGTATTCCTCAAGAGTTGGGATTTAGTTTCATTTTGATGCAACAACTTGAAGTAATCACGTATGGGTTGAGGCGGTTGATACCCCAAGAGTAGAACTATGCGACTCTTTATTTAGAGGTTTCAGTGGTAATATTTTCCTAGAGTATGTGGAGACACTATCTTAATGTAGAACACTTTGTGGTTTACTCATACCACCAGAGCCTTAAGTATATCTTTACCCATAGAGATCTGAATCTAAGGCAATAATTATGGAGAGAATTATTATAGTATTGTTACTTAATGATCATATATAATACTGGGAAGAGAATCATTGTGGAAGATTCCTTAAGCAGTAAGTCTCAGGATTTCCAAGTGAAGAAGCATCAATGTAGTTAGATTCCCTATAGAGGACCTTGGTAGAGTCGGAGGGTACAATATTTATACAATCAATGGTACTAACACCTTCACTCCTTGAGCATGTTAGGGAGTCTCAGCAGGGGGATATTGACTGTGAAGTGCTACACGGCTAGATATTCACATGTAACGTACCTAATGGGTATTCTAATGGTACGAATCACGAGATCATGTTCTAGGAGCGAACTGTGATTCTAGTTACGATGAGGGAGGAGGTGATGTGGGAGTTCTATTTTCTCCATTGGCTATATATCCCACTGTGGGGAGTATGTATAGGGATATTTAGTGGCAGTTATGGGGGTCATGCCTGAGATGAAGTGTGGATGATTTCATCTCATAGTACCATACATGTCATTGGGTAAAGAATAGGACTCATGTTCCAGTAGTTTTGTTATACCCCCTCAACTTCACCAAGTGGAAGTGGAATCGAATATCCGTGGACTTAATCAGAGGGATTACACACCCAACTAAAGTCCATGACTCGATTTGGGTGATTTTGAATCGACTCACCAATTGAGCACACTTCATTGCTATTAGGGAGCATAGTTCAATGGATTGTTTGGGGAAGTTGTACGTGCGAGAGATCATACTCCGACATAGGGTACCATAGACAATTATCTCTTATTGTGATGGATGATTTACATCACTATTGTAGAGGGGATTCCAGGAAGCATGCATGACCTAATTACTGATGAGTAAGAATTTTCATCCCTAGATAGATGGGAAGACTAAGCGCATAGTTTAGGTGTTGGAGGATATGATGAGGGTCTGTGTGTTAAATTTTGGTCAAATCTAGGAAGACCACGAACCTTTGGAAGAGTTATTGTACAACAACAGTTACCACTCTACTATTTATTTGGCACCTTTTGAGGCCCTATACAGGATACCATACATGTCACCATTGTGATGGGATGTGGTTGGAGAATCATTTATTATGGGCCCAGAGTTTGTTTGAGCCCTGACGGAGAAGGTGCAGGTCATCTGGGAGCGGATGAAAACGGGATAGAGTAGATAGAAATCATACGAAGACTGCCGTCAAAGGCCCTTGGCATTCAACCAAGGAGACCACATCATCTTGAGAGTCTCCCCAGTATGAGGTTTATAGTGGTTTGGGTGTGGAGAAAAGTTATCCCCAAGGTTCATTGGACCATTCAAGATCATGAAAATGGTTGGTGAGGTTTCTTACTACCTTGACCTTCCCTGAAAACTAGAGCGACTGCATGATGTCTTCCACATGTCATAGCTGAGGTGATACATTCATGATACTATGCACATCATTGATTGGGTAGAGTTGGACATCAAGGATTTATCCACCTTTGCAGAGTACCCAATGGTGGTCAAGGATTGATAGGGATGAACCTTGTATGGATGGGCCATTCCCTTGGTTTGTGTAATAGGGTAGCATGAGAACGTGAAGGAACACTCTTGGGAATGGGACAGCCAGATGCGATCCGAGTATACATAGTTTTTTTAAGAGATTTTTTTTCATGGATGAAAAGCATAAAGGAGGGAATGATATAGAGACCCCGGATTTCAGTTAAAAGTATTTGTTAAATTTTTTTGTGTCAAGTGTTAAGTTAAATGAATTAATTATAAAACTCTAATTAATCCTATATATGGAACATTATGGAGGGATACAGAGGTTGGAATCATATTCTCCTACTAATGAAAGATTATCCCCTCTCTTCCCCATGGATGAATGGTGAATTTGTTCAATGTGTGAATCCTCTTACATGCACCCAGCCCCATGAATCGAGGTAGGACATTCATTGGTTTTTTGAACTCCCCATTAGATATCTTTTTTGTTGTTTGAATTCTCCACTGATGGTTAAAACTAAGACAACCATCAATTGGGCATCCTTTTTAGCTATTCTTCTGTGTTATTCATTGTTTATTTCTTTGGTGTATCGAAACATCACCCAAGAATCAAATCAGACCACTATCAATATAAATCTAGACTCAAGGGTTCCAAATCTACCTAGGGATCATAGTTTAGGGAACTAGAGGATATTCAACTATATGAGGAAGGGACTACCGGCATTAAAACGTCTGACAGTAGTGATGGTGAGCCGAAGGTCCTTGGAAGTGGTAGAGAGTGCCACTACTATGTGAAGGAACAACGTGTGCAGGAGGGGATTCAAGCATTCGTTGAAGCCAGGTAGCTAGCTCAGACTCTGAATGTGGCGACAAGGAAGCACGAAAGCTCCGGCGGACTCCAGTTGCGGTGAAGAGGTGGAGAGGCCGCTTCGGCGGGCTCTGGCTATGATGATGAGGCAGTGATGAGATGCAGTTGTGGGGATGATATGCGCAGAAGACTTATGTGGTTACAGGAGATGTAGGGCGCGAGGCTGATCGGGCAAACTTCTAGGGTTGTAGGAGGAGGAAAGTACAGGAGAGGGGGGGGGGCATTGTTGTGCATGGAAACCAGGGGGTGGGGAGGCATGGACTCCTCCTCATCTAAAAAAATATATTTTATAATGAGAAATTAATAATAATAATAATAATAATATTACTATTATTAAAAATATGGTTTTTATTTCTTAACTCCTCTATAGGGTGTCTGTTTCACGCACTGTCAGTGATAGTGTAACCCTATTTTTGAAATGGTCACTTTAAGATCAATTTTAATAACATGTTATGACACATGGATCGGGTCCAGAAAATGTACAATAATAATAATTTTATTATTTTTATTATTATGAAATTGTTTATCAGTGATAACTCCTATGTATGACATTCGTTTTACAGGTCGTCTGCAGTAGTGTGATTATGATCTTGAGACATTTATTTCAACAAAATAGTTTGGATAATTATTACCGTTTTCATGGATCAGATGTATGAAATTCATAATAATAATAATAATAATAATAATAATAATAATAATAATAATGTTTTTATTATTTTTTTGTGAAATTTGGTGTCATACATAGCTTCTTTGTGCATTGTCCAATTGAAGTACTGTAAATGGCATTTTGAATATCTCTTTGAGGATGACATTTTGATATAGATTTCAAGAACTTAAAACAAATTTGATGTATGGGCACCACTTTGATATGATTGGGCACCTTGTGGTGAAAAGCATATTGTTCACTAGGTTTCCGTTTTGGATGATCATGTAGTAAATCCTAGGTATTTTTTGAGAGGATCGTAATGGGGTGATCTACTTAACTTGTCTCGAGATTGGAGCATGGACCCTAAGAGTTATCATTCTAGAATAATGCAACATTACAAAACGTTTTCATCAAATTCCAAATTGTGGTCAATTATTATTCTACATCGTGTATTTTCCTTCAAGGAACACAATGGTGTGATCTATTTGGTGGTGCAGATCCCTTTTTGTGATTTTATTCAATGTGGAAGTATGAAAGAAATATCCATGGAAGTTTCTATGAAGTGTTTCAAGCATGTAATTTCTTCCGACGATGCTCGATGACATTAGAGTGGAAACCTCCAGCCAGTCTAGGAATGGGTCCACTACTACTTTAGTGTTAACCCTCTAACTAGGATGAGGATGGGTCCTCTACTACGCTTGAGTGGAAATCTCTCATCAAACTGGGCATGGATCCTCAACCCTTTTGGAGTGGAACCCTCCAATCTGGCTGGGAAAGTGTCCTTGCCTTTGTGCTGACCTCTTTAATATGGATCAGTGGTGGGTCATACTTTGAATTTTCCTTAGGCTCAAAAGTAAGAGGGGTGCTTTCCCCACATAGACACATCCTTGTGATGCGACATAAAATTGTGTGGGTGAGAAGGGCCCGACCATAGCGAATAGTATCCTGGTGTGGTATTTGGGCCCCCTTTTGAGCTATAGTCCAAAGTAGATTTGAGAATGAAAAGTAACAATTGTGGTCACATCTTGGGACTATTGGAGACTATTTTCTTGGGCTATGTTATAGTATTAAGATCCCTATAATCCATTTATTGGGTTTGATTGTATCACACACATATATATATATATATAAATATTTGATTCCATGACCCACATCTTGGGTTTTGGATGAGCTTATTGCACTCTTTTTTTAAGATGATTTGCACTCTTTATTATACTATGTTCCATATTTTGTTCTTCTTTTTAGCCGTACTTCTTTAAAATCCATCAAGATTTTGGGGCTTTCTATAGGTTATTTTTATGCTCACCCCTACATGGCCTTTTCCCACATGTGGTGTGACTTTTTTAGAATACAAACACGTTGATCGTGAATTCTAAGGAGCTTAGGATCATGGGGTTCCAAGATAGAGCATGATGATTGTAGATGGGTTCCTTGTGTTAGGATTCCTTGGTGGTTTTACTTATTCATTCTATGTGGGGAAATGTTTCTGTTGGGCATGTATTTTCCCCCTTTTTTACTTTTCAGTTTACTCTCCATCACATTTTCTTGTACTAATTGGAGGGTTATGTATGGTTGTGGTTAATTTATTGCAGTTGTTTCTTGTGTTCCCCTTTTACTCTGCTCTATTACATAGATTTGGTGGTGTGTGTGTCCATGTTATTAGGAAAAGGCATCCCCTCACTTTTGTGCCTTCGACGCTAGTCACCACCCCCTAACCTATAGAGTTGAGCTTGGGGTAGTTGCAGCTCGAGCCCCAGCATGGTTCATGTCGTAGCAAGAACATCAACTTATGAATTTTTCATCATTCACTATATAAATAAAAGTAATCTTACAAAAATACAGAACTAATTTTTTGGACTGAACATCACTGTTTCCTTCTTCATCATCTTTATCATTGTCTTATTAGAGTCATTTTCTAATTTTCCCTCTAGAAAATTATTTATCTTTATCACCAGGTTTATTCCACAATCTTCTTCATTATTTCTTCGAGGCCAATTATCCATGAAGTGAACAATGGATCCACATTGAAAACATTTCAAGGGATGTTTTCCTTCATATTTTCCCATACCCCTTTTCAAACTTGTATAATAAAAGGATAAAATATCATCAATATTTTTACATACCTCATTTTAGGAATTAGAATCACCAACTTCTTCTTAAATAAGAATCTTCTTTAACATTTAATTCTTGATAGCCTTGAAAAAACAATTCTATATCTACTTTTGTTTTCCTTTTCATATCTTTTACCCTTATAATTTCATAAGTAATGAGAGTACGATGTGTATCATCCATAAAAAATATTTTAGGATCTCTATCCTCATGTGAAGAAACATTAGAGTCAAACATGTCAGGAAGGATTCTAAAAATATTTTCAACAACTGTAGAATCTTCTATACATTCACCAAGGAATCTGAAAGTGTTGAAAAATTCATTCATCCTAGAAAAGAATTCCCCAATTGATTCATGCTCACCCATTTTCAAATCATTATAGTTCATCCTGTGGATTTTAAATTTTTTCTTTTACACTCTTTTATTGCCATCATATAAGATTTTCAATTTGTACCATAGGAATGATTCGATGGAAACACCATTCATTATTAATAATTAAATTTTATAAAATGATTATAATAGATAATCCATGGACCTTCCATCATTCTAATGACCTTTATAATCAATAGATATAAGAGGAACATCTTCATCAATTGGCAGAAACCCGTCTATTGCAGCTTCTAGAACATAATATCCAATAGAAATGAGATAAGGAAACATTATATCTTTCTAGATATGTTAATTCCTTCCATCGAAAACTATAATTTCTTTGCAGTTCACCAAATTCATATTCTCCATCAACTTCTCTTCAAAACATCAGCAAATAATAATTGAATATAACTATTTGAGATAATACTGATTTTAAATGCCCAGTTAGGATAATTGTATCTATGAGAGAAGGAGGGGTAAATAGGTGATAAATTTTATCCTTTATGTTTCCGTGCATGTGAAACAACCTTCACCTCATGTTAAATATTTAATTCCTTTCTAAAAACAAACCAAACCCACATCCATAGTAACACAATTATTTACAAGGTTCACTATTCAATAAGAATAGTTACATACTTGGTATTGTTTGGAAATAATCAAATTTGACACAATCCACCAAAAAATCCTTTTATATAGAATAAAATGAGTAATATATGACCTTTCACTGATAAATAAATGTGTAAACAATCCAACACAATGAGTTCTCCTTCTAGTATAGATGATATAATTAAATGTTTTTGTAACATACCATGTCACAGTGCTTCTTTATCAATTTTCACAAATATAATCATGAAAAAAATTTCTTCACTTTATTACCCCGAATCTGGTAATAACCTCATAGACATCATAATAAAACATGTTATGCTTGTAATAATCTTAATATTACAATATGATTTTCCCAATCTGATTGCATAATACAAAAAATATGACTCTTCTATAATATGGTTGAGACAATTCTCAACACTTTAATTCTCAGAAAGGAAAATTCAATAGGATAAATCCAGTATGATAATAAAGAGAGATATGATGATTAACTAAATAATATGACAAGAAAATTATGATAATTAGTTTAATACTGATTTGATGAATATGTTGTGATATTATATCTTCTCATTTAACTTCTATCTGACATGAATTCATCAAGAAAGACCAATCTGGAAACCAGTTATCCTCTTTCTAGATCTTATGAGCTTCTCCCTCATCGTTTCATGAAATGTTCATCTTTCAAAAAATTAAAGTGTAGTTTCACCTTTTATAAGCGACCCAAAAATGGTTTGGGTGGGAATCTGGAATTGTTTCCCACTCAAACAAATTACCTACATTTGCATGTTTCTTTGAATATCGGGTACATCTTGGATTCATAAAAATTTGTTAACTCTTCTTATTTCTTCTCAATCTTTCTCAAATATTCTAAAAACATCATATTGTTTCTGAATTTCTTTTTAAAAACTAATCTAATTCTATTTTCATTATTTGTATTCCTTATACCATTTATATTAACACAGAAATATGAATATTCATTATTCCTTGCAAACCCCAATCTGATTCAATTTCACTATTCCAATATCCTGATATAATAACATTTCTCTGCACAAAATGGGAGACATTCATCCCATTCCAATTTTTTCAGTATGATCAGCATGATGAATCAGAATCAACACTAATATGATGGCCCTTGAACCAATTGATCAAATCACTTTAAAAACAAATTAGAGTTATTATTTTTATTCAAAATACAATACCCATCAAAAAAATTCTCTGAATATTTATACCTTTTTATTTTTTTCTGAATGAAAACCAGTACCTTCAATTTCTCACATTTTCAATAAATATTCCCAACCTATATATTTCAATCTTCCTATTCGATAACACATCAAATCATCTCAATCAAACTATTTCTAAACTCAATTATGATTCCAATTTTGATTATAATCTACCTCATTATATTGAAGAATACTGTAATTATCTCTTGATAAATGGTGTACTGTATTCTTTACCAATGTTCATCATTACATTTTGAATATGATTCAACAATGTATGAATTTATTTAGCCTTGGTCTTGATGATAATAATTATACCCTTGATGAGCATGATGGCATGCCAAATACGAATGATCGGTATTCATAAATTTCAACTTTAGAAACTTCCTTCATTCACAAAAGCATTCTAGTGTCATGTATTCCTTCCTGACTTCAAATACATTTGAGATCATCTTCATCATCATCTATATTCCAAGGAACATATTGTAACTTTTTTATCTTTCATTAGTATATTTCTTTTACTCTCATCCTGAATACGATTTTCCTGATTACGATCGAACTGAATATAATTTATATCATCTCTTTCACTCCCCCTTTCTTTCATCAAGAATTCATTACATGTTTTACAAACTCTTTAAAATTTATGAGAACTACAAGATCATCAAATCATCATCACATTTTTATCATAGCCATGCATAATTTGATTATATCCCATTAAGGTATCATCTACCATTAAAAACTCATGATGAGTTTGATGATAATTTTCATACATAAAGAAACATCTCAATTGGATGGACTTTGTCAAAAATTGTGACTCTAATATTTTTAAATACGATGGGTAGTCTGATTTCCACCAAAACAATGTGAGGTGATTTATTTACATCTTAATCTTCTTTTACTTATTATACTTTGTTGACAACAAAAGACAACACCAGAATATAATCATCCTTATTATATAGGACATAACACTTCTCTTTCTAGGGTTTCTCGACTTTTATTAATGAAAATTATAGGTAAAAAATATGTTATAACAAAATTTATAGTCTTTTTTCCCAAAGGTTACATATCACCAAAAATTTTCTATAAATTCTGATATTCCATATTAATGTGAATATATTATCAATGGAAGTTTTCTTATAGTTTAGTTGTACTCCATCCATTATGTTTTTTTGAGATATTTTATCTTATCAATATAAATTTAACACCCTTGGATATATGAGTGAAATATTTATGAACTAATTCATCTCCTAATAGTGAAATTTTGCTTATAGAACATACATTATTTCATGAAATATATTTGGTGTCATTAAAATAAGAAAAAATGACTTCTACCTTTTTTATGGACATGTTTTCAAATAAAGATTTGATAATTAATAATAAACTTCTAAAAAGTTATCATAGAACTCTCTCATAATATTGAAGGTATTTTTAGCTTTAGGATACCTGGATTATATCTCAATCAATTATTATACCTTTTTCACAAACCTGGAATCCTGATATTTTAATATTTTATCTTATTTAAAGATTATCACCTTTATATTTTTAATTTTCTCAATGTAGTCTTTATAATTTTTATCTTTATATACTCTATCATTATAAAGTATCCTAGTTTTATTCTTGAGTTTCATTTTTTTTCTCAAGACATGTTAATAGATCATTGTTCAATATATTTTTTTGGATATATTTTTTCTTCCTCCTAATACCTTATATAAGTTACATTAGTTTTTGTTGTTGTGATACATGTTGATTAATTGTTTTCAATTATAATATCCATATTTTTAAGTGATACATTATGATGGGACATTATCTTATAATTTTTTTCTCATAGAGTTCCTCATTAAAAACCTATTATTTTTAGAACTATATATTCTTAATTTCCCCATTTCATTTGGGAAAAACATAATATTTTTTCATTATTAGTTGAAAACATTTCTTCATTTCGATAGTCAAATAAAAAATGAACAATTACACCCCAAATAAATCACAGTAGATGAGGTAAAACTTTTTACTTGACTCTTGCTCTTATGAAGATTTTTGAAAGAAGAGACAGGAGTCTCTCATGCTCCTTATCATATTTTTTATCATTTCAAAACATAATAATGACTCATATGTATTTTCAATAAGCATTAGACCTTTCATTACATTTACTTACATATCCTGCTTGTGATTCTTATTAAAATCAATTACTTTAATCATTTAATAAGAATAAATAATATTATTCAATTCATTAAGGGATAAATTATATCTGACTTCCAATGAAAAAAAACCACTAGGTCAAAACATGTATTGGATGATTCTCATTAATTACATAGAAATTGTTGAGTTTTTTTATTTTTCTATAAAGCCTATGATAATTATCAAAATTGAACACCCTATTGAGAAATAATAATCAATGGTCTCATCATTTTCCATTATAATATCTTTAGACTTTTCACTCTAAATATGTAGTATTTCTTCTTTCACATTAACAATCCATTAAAAAGTGCTCTCAAACTTATCCAAAATTTCATTGGAAGTCTTTAGTGTCATTAATTTGGTATTAACCTTATTAGATTATGATATCTAAATTTCATTAATTTGTTTTCCATAATCCTAAAAAAAAATTATCTACAAAAGCAATAAGAGAACCTTCTTTAGTTGAAGAAAAACCTACTAAAGAATTATCCTTTAATTCATGGATTTGAAATAGAATAAAATACATCATAATATTATTCCATCCCTGATAATTTGTTCCATAGAATGTTTTAACACCTATATTTTTAACTAAATTTTTATTATCTGTCATCATCTTAAATCAAGGTTATATTCATTATATCTGATACCAATTGAAATGACTATGTATTATTGTTGTATCTCATTGTGTGGAATTTTTTTTCTAATTTTTATAGTTTATTATTATTATAAATTTACCTCTCTAATTAGTTAAATTCATCATCTAAAATTAATAGAATTATCACCCATACCCTTAAGTAAACAAATAAATTAAAAGAAAAATAGATGATGATTTTTACAAGGTTGCATCCAATTTTTTGGTACCTACTATTTGTTGTCTTTGGTTCAAATATGAGATATAGATATAAACTATATTACGCATGTGAATATAATAAACTATATCCAAAAAATGATCTTCCATCTCCCAAAAGGTGATTTAATATCAAAAATATTTTCTATATACTATCTCCCTTTATTTTATAGTGGTTCATTACGAACTCCCTAATTATGATCTTTAAGCTGATCCAAATGCCAATGCATCCCCAAAATATGACCTATGCCACAAGAACAGGTTTGTAACTATCATCATATGTTCTAAACTAGTATAATTTTCACCAAATACATTTTTAAACCCTTATCCTTTAGATATTAATAAATCATAAGACATGACATTGTTCTTATTTATCACATCTCCAAAAGCCTAAAAAACAATAGTGGTTTCTAATTTCTATAACTACTCAATAATATTATGTGATACAGATATGTCTTAAGAATTCATCATCACAATTCTCCCTTACTGCACTTGTTTTTCTATTCCTGAATGATATCTGGTTCTCTTATATGCTCTTAATCTTTCTTTAGGAATACACTATCAGTTCTAAATCCCATTATTTTTCTCTATCTTTTTTCTACCTATTATATCCCACATTACCTGAATATATTTTCAAAATTTTATTATAGGGACCACCCTTGATATGTGGAAACAATATCTTCTCCTTAATTATCATTCCAACTGATATGTAACACTCTATGTTTAAATACTCTAAATTATATATACAACTATAATAATATATTCTTCTCTATAAAAACTATAAGGATTTTAATCCACATTTTCCTGCTTAAATATCTCTATGGGTTTTTATTCTTATATCACCATATAAATATAATATGGGATCCCCATTCCACATAACACTATTTCATGTCCTAAACGGCATGGTGCAAGTGCCTCTAAATACATATAATCAACATCAATTTGATTTTTTATTCTCAAATAAGATTCACATCATGATATACATCTACATGAAATTATGTTCTTTAAGTCCCGATAAATCACAACCCCATTGAATAGTTTTGATATTTATTTCATTTTAGGATTTCTTCAATATCGATTATCATAAATTATAATACTAACTTCTAGAACCTCTTCACCTTTACATGTTCTTCCATAAAATAAACTTTGGAACATCACGAAAAGGACCCTTACATATGATCCTTCCTACCTTTATGTATTATCATGTTGAACATTATATATTTAGTAATAATTTTTACTTTTTGTATTTTTAATTTAAACTACCTATGTTAACTTAATACATTATTTCAAATAATTTTTTGAAAATACAATATACCTATGATTTTAATTTTCACATATTTAGTAATCTACTCTTATATAATCATGAAAAATAAGGACATCTCCATTTTCAGAAAAATTTACTTCAGATATACTTTGAAAAAAGAATTCATTTTCTAATTTAAATCGACACTTCTAGATTACTCTTGTGTATATATAATAATTACTCATATATATTTATTGTATTTTCTATTTCTGATCTTATACTCTAATGTAAAATTAGCATATGCAGAGTATATACTTGGAGTAATGTTTACCTTTTATCCTAAGGACTTTTATTCATCAAAAACATTGTTAATTTTCCACAGAAATCTATAAATTATATATTAATTTAAATAGTCTCAGAACCTGTATTATAATCCATACAGAATATCCAATGACATAAAAAAACTTATAATTTTATTAAATATCATTGAAATGTATTTAAATGTTTTCAATCCTCATAAACCTCATTTCTAAGTTCATATATCATATGAACACCCAGATTTGAGTAAACCATGAAACTACACTGTCTTGTAAACTTCAAGTTCAACTCATCTTTATTCAATCTTTTTTCAAAGTATATTATTTCTTATTTACAATATCTTTTATGTGTAATAATACATGGATATATTCTAAGACTTATTATAAGGTCCCAGCCTTAAACATTACTTAATCTTGAGTTATTACAAGATTACACATTGGGGATCTATTCAGGTTTAGTGTTTTAGAAAATTAGATCATAAAACATGCATTACATTCCACATTTAAACAAACTGGTTACATAAAAGATAGTATTATTTTTTCCCATCAATGGAAAAATATTTAAAATAAAACATGGATTCTTTCTTGACACTTCCTTGACACTATCATCATATCATGTACCATTCCCTTGACCTGTGAAAAACATTTTTGAAACTTGGGATGAGCATAAAAAACTCAGTAAGGGTTATAAAAAATATGGAAAGGAAACATGAGTTCATATATACATATGAATGAAATCATAATTTACCCATAAAACATAATAACTTTAACATAACTCATCAAATAATGAATAAATCATTGAAATAATAAGACATAAAGGTAACTTAAGGCATTCATAACATTCTTACGTAGGGAGTAACCCTCTTGGTTACGTTTGGAATACCCATCACAGTATATTCCCTAAATCTCATCGCAGAAACCTTAATGTTTAACTCGTTCACATTACCCAATGCATTGGAGAGCTATATTGGGCTCACCCACCCTTAGTTTATCACAGAACCACCTGTCTTCATAACAATTCCCAAGAACCATAACATAATCGTATCACATAAAACATGCATAAAGGAAACATAACATTTCCACATTTCAATCACAAGATATCAATACAACACATTGATATAATAAAAACATTATGAAAACCAAATTCAATACCAAAATAAAAGAAAAGTAAAACATGGTATTTATTTTTCATTTTAAAAAAAGGTATGGCTTGTAGGGGAAGCCGAAACTCAAATAATGGTCACGGCGGCGGAGAAGTTGTTGTCGCCGCATACATATGACAAAAACATTCCCTTTTGTCATTTAGTAAAGTGATTTGTATAAAAATATTCATTTTGGATAAATGTTAAAGTCAAAGGGGTTTATACACCATATAAAATAATGTTGTGTATAAAACTAAATATGCCTTAATGAAAGGAGATTGAGAGGAAGTCCCATACCTCGGGTCTGACTTGACTCAATCGTTCTCTAATTTCCTGAATAATAAACTTGAGTTAATTTCTGATTTCTTAAGAACATTTTTCAACTTCATTATTCCTTTATGTTACTTATTACCATGTTATGAACATTATGTAATCATTTATGTTAATAACGGTTTTTTGTCGATATTTGGTACTTGAGTCAAAAGTAAACTTCTTATATTTACAAGTTGTTCACGTAGTAAATATCCATTATCTCAAGAATGATATTCATGATTTAGATTCCGTATATCATATATATCCAGTATATACATGCATTTATAATATTACATAATAATTTAGAGGTAAGTGTTGGAATCACCTGTTTTGATAATCCCAAATCATGCTTAACCATTGATTATGATGTATTAAAACCTTGCATTAATCTTATTATTCCATGCTTAAACGTATTTTATTCTAAACAGTTCATATTCCTACTCTCATAACTTTACTGTAACAGCTTACAGTAGAATTTACATAAGTTTAGTATTGTTAGCTACCAGTCAGAGTTTTATTTTCAAAGTCACAGTTACAGCTAACTGTCACCTTAAATATGGTTGCAAAAAGTTCACAGTTACAAGGTTACAGTCGAAGACTAATACAAGCTTACAGTTACGAGTCTACTGTTATCTATTGTCAAAGCTCACAGACGAAGGTCACAGTTACAAGACTTCTGTTCAATGTTATATCTGCTCAAGTTCACAGTCGAACAAGTCTACAGTTGAAACAAGTCCGCAGACGAACAAGCCTACAGTCATAAGTCTACAGTCAAGGTTACAGTTAGACAGCTTCTGTCTACTAAGTCTACTGATGATCGAAGACTACAGTTGACAAAGGTTACAGTTCTACAAATTTGATGTTACAAGTCTACAGTTAGAAAGGCTACAGCTACATGGAGTAAAAGCTACTATTGCAAGCCTACAGACAGCAAGCCTCTTGTTGAAGTCAGCAGTCAGAAGGAAGTCCACAGTTGGAAGACCACAGTTGGAGTCAACAGTGACATACATTCTCGACTCACTGTTTTAATTTCTTTATTTCCTACATTTAATCTATCTAACGGTCATATCATACATTTTGATGATTTGTCAAATATCTGATAAAGGTTGTCGGATGTCAGGAACCCGTACCTCGTACCTGCTGAAAATAAATCTTTTCTGTCCCCTGTCGGGAGATAAATACGAGAAGACTACGCTGCCCAAAAAAGCTGCGAACCAGAGAAGTGCGTGGTGGACGAAATATACCAAAAACACAAGAAGATAAAAACGAGTTCCATCAAGAACACAGAGAAGCAGATAGTCAATCAAGTATACTCGAGAAGTGTTCTGTGCATATAAGAAGAACCCTGAAGAACTTCATCGACTACATTCTCACTACCTGTGAACCTGAAGCATACGACACTCTGTTTCTCAAACAGAAACGAGAAGAGGACTCAAACTCTCTTCTGATCAAATACAAGAGACACTGAGATCACCAGAACCACTTCTAAACTCTACATCTCTTGTTCTGTGATTTATTCTACATTTTGAGCAGTGTGTGTTATCTGCTGTATTAAACACACACACTGACTCCTGTACTTTCACTGGAGGATCTGTAAATCCTCAGCAAACCTTTTCGCACCCCATTTCCCACTGTGGATAGTGGTAGAGGTCTTGTGACCTGAACAGCTGGCTGCTGTTGTTTGTTTTCCCACGAAGAACTGTGGTAGAGGTCTTGTGACCTGGACAGTGTGTTCACTGTTGTTAACCCCGATCCAGGGTGTGGATCATTCTTATATAAAATTTTGAGAGGACTAAGTCTCGGCTTGAGACTGAACCTCTTGGTTAATTCTCTGTGTTTGTAGTTGTACTCTATATCCATACTATACATATTTATTTCTTATTCCGCTGCTATTACTTTGAAATATAATCTATCTTCAAAGCTACTTTGATAATTAAATTCGCAAGTGTTTATGTTTGTTATAAATCAGTAAGTTAGTGTCAAAAGTTAATTTAATCATAAGATTAAGTTAACTGAGAATTAATCAATCTTTGAGAAACTAATTGAACCTTTATAATCTATATAAGTTCACTACAGTTTAATTTGTTTTTGAAATTGGGGGATTTTAATAGAAATTGATTTTAACAGAAATTTTAATTGGAACTCAATTCACCCCCCTCTTGAGTGTCCACTCCGACCAACATTTGGTATCAGAGGAGTTGTTTATCTCTGTTATACTTGCTCAAAGTTTTATTTTAACTCTCTGTTGTTTAAACTGTGATTGTAGTTTTATCTAAAAGATCTTAAATTTCTGTTAGTTCTAAATTTTATCTCTTTAAAACATTTTCTAAAATTTCCTTATGGATAATAGACTAGAAGGTGCTGCTACTAACAGGCCACCCTTCTTTAATGGTGTAAATTATTCCCAATGGAAGCTCAAAATGAAAATTCATTTGGAAAGTATGGGTTTTGATATTTGGACTGCTATAGAGTCTCAATACAAGATTCCAGAAACTGAAATAATAACTTGGGATGAACCTACTAAGGTAGCTTACAATAATAATTGTAAGGCTGTGAATGCTCTCTACTGTGCTCAAGGAGATGAGGAATTCAATAGAATTTCTGCATGTAAAACTGCTTTTGAAATCTGGGACACCTTAGCTGTTTCTCATGAAGGAACAACTAATGTCAAGGAAATGCGGTTAAATACTTATACTATCAAATATGATAACTTTAAGATGAAAGCTGATGAACCTATTTCTGATATGTATCTCAGGTTTAATGAGATAGTCAACACAATGAGCTCACTCGGAAAGATTGTTCCAGCAAAGGAGCAAATCATGAGATTATTGAGATGTCTGCCTGACAGATGGAGAGGCACATCCGTTTCAATTAGAGAATCCTGTGATATTGGAACATTGCCTGTCAAGGAGTTAATTGGTAAGCTGATGATGTACGAAGAAGAGCTCAAGGTAAATAAAGAGGAAGATGAGGAACCAAAACGAAAATCTGTAGCTTTTAAGTCTACTGCATCAAAGAGCAAAGACAAGGAGAAAGTGCATATACCAACTGAAAGCTCATCTAGTGAAGACTTAGATTCTGACAGTGATGCCGAGATGGCACAAATAGCAAGGAGATTCAAGAAGTTCTATAGGAAGAAGAAGTTCTTCAGAAAACCAAACTACAAGGGTAAGTATGATAGACAAGGTAAGTGGAAGAAAGATTGGAAGAAAACTGATAAAGAAGAAGACATAGTTTGCTATGAATGTAAAAGGAAAGGACACATCAAAGCTGACTGTCCTAAGTTAAAATTCAAGAAGAAATATGAGTACAAGGACAAGAATTATAAGAAATCTATGAAGGCCACCTGGAGTGCTTCAGAAGACAGCAAAAGTGAATCAGAGTCCAGTGATTCTGAAAGAAATCGTGCTAATATGTGTTTCATGACAAACACATCTGAGGTAACCTTAGACACTCCCACTCTAAACTCTTATTATTCTGAAGGTGAAGCAGAATTTGGTTCTGATTCTGAAAATATGTCTAAAGATGAATTGATTGAATACTGTAATATGCTGGAAGAAACGTGTAATGAACTAAAGGATAAATATAAGTCTTTAAAGAAACATCATGCTCTTACTGCAAGTGTCAAGTCTGCACTTGATGTAGAAAAAGGGAAAAATGTTCAATTATTAAAGGAGAATACAGAACTGAAACTATCTAATGAACAACTTAGAAAGGACTTAGAAACATTCACAAATGGAAAAGATACTCTAACCCAACTGCTAGGAAAGCAAGTTGCACCTAAGTATTCTACTGGCTTGGGATACCAACCTGGACAAAGACAGTTTACTAAAACCCGATTTATTAAGTCTGGAAAAAATCCTGCTAGTTCCAGTTTTGGAAATTCGTATGCCTCAACTGGTTATTTAAATAGTTGTAGATCAAATAAAGTATATCTCTCTAAATCTGTTGCATCTATTAATTGTATGGGACCCATAAAACAAATCTGGGTACCTAAATCCTTGATTGCTAACATATCTGGACCCAAGAAAATCTGGGTACCAAAGTCATTTCCTGTCTAATCTGTTTTGTAGGAAATCTGTTTGAAAAGCAATTACAAGAAGGTATGGTACTTAGATAGTGGATGTTCAAGACACATGTCTGGAGACTATTCGTGCTTCAAAAGCTTAATAATGGTTGATGGAGGATATGTCACTTTTGGTGATAACTCAAAAGGAAAAATCATCGGCTTAGGCCAGATTGGTAACACTGACTCAGTATTAATTTCCAAAGTTTTATTTGTTGATGGACTTAAGTACAACCTACTTAGCATCTCTCAATTGTGTGATGATGGTTTTAATGTCAAGTTTGAAAACAATTCTTGTGATGTTTATAATTCCAAAAATGCTTTAATATTTTCTGCCTTAAGAAATGAAAATGTTTATGCTGTTGACTTAAACACTTTAGCTAAACATAATGTTACTTGCTTAAATGCTTTTCATAAAGAGTCTTGGCTGTGGCATAGGAGATTAGGACACTGAAACATTCACTCACTTAGAAAACTCTCTAAGAAACACCTAGTTAGAGACCTACCTAAGCTTGAATTCCCAAATGACAAAGTGTGTAATCCCTGTCAAAAGGGAAAACAACACAAAGTTTCTTTTAAACCAAAGAAAGAAGTTTCAACTTCTCAACCACTTGAACTGGTTCACATGGATTTGTTTGGACCATCAAGAATTTCAAGTCTAAATGGGAAGCACTATGTTTATGTTCTTGTAGATGACTTTTCTAGATATACTTGGGTATACTTTCTAGCTCACAAAAGTGAAGCCTGCTCTTCCTTTGTTAAATACTCTAAGTCTGTAGAAAATCTTAGTGGACTTAAGATTAAGACCTTGAGGAGTGATCATGGTCGTGAGTTTGAGAATCAAGAATTTGAATCTTACTGCTCACTCAATGGCTATGCTCATAACCTTTCTGCCCCCAGGACACCCCAACAGAATGGTGTAGTAGAAAGAAGAAACAGAACCCTGCAAGAAATTGCTAGAACCATGCTCAATGAATATGACCTGCCAATTTACTTTTGGGCTGAAGCTGTTAATACAGCTTGTTATGTTATTAATAGAGTCTTGATTAGACCGGTTCTTAAGAAAACCCTTTATGAGTTGTGGAATAATAGGAAGCCTAAGGTTAATTACTTTAGAGTTTTTGGTTGCAAAGTCTTTATTCTGAATACCAAAGATAATCTTGATAAATTTGCTCCAAAAAGTGATGAAGGAATTTTCCTGGGTTACTCTATGTCTAGTAAAGCCTATAGAGTTTTCAATAAGAAAACCAAATGTGTGGAAGAATTATTTCACATCAAGTTTGATGAGACTGATCCACATGAGTCTAAAACTTCTCTTGAAGATGTTGAAGAAGATTTATCTGTTCTGGACCTAAATGACAAATCTAAAGAACTTGTAATAAAAACATCCAGTTCTGGACTTTTTCCAGAATCTTCCTCTGTGGAACCCGAACCTATAAATGAACCTGAAATCTCTAGTCCAACCTTTACCAAATCAACTAGGATTCTAAAGAATCATCCTTTAGATGCTGTTGTTGGTAATCTTGATAGAGGAACACAAACTAGAGCTTCTCTAAGAAATCAGGTTGAACATCAAGCTTTTCTTTCACAGCTTGAACCCAAAAATGTCAATGATGCTATCAGTGATGAATTCTGGGTAATGGCTATTCAAGAAGAACTAAATCAGTTTGAAAGAAACAAAGTTTGGGAATTAGTGGAAAGACCTAAAGACACTCTTACCATAGGCACTAAATGGGTGTTTAGAAACAAAGTTGATGAGTTTGGTAATATAATCAGAAACAAAGCTAGGCTAGTTGCACAAGGGTATAGTCAGGAAGAAGGAATAGACTATGAGGAAACCTTTGCACCCGTGGCTAGACTAGAGGCCATTAGGATATTACTTGCTTATGCTGCTCATCTGAATTTCAAACTATATCAAATGGATGTTAAAAGTGCTTTTCTAAATGGATATATAATTGAGGATGTATTTGTGGAACAACCTCCTGGTTTTACAAATCCCCATTTTTCTAATCATGTTTTTAAACTATCTAAAGCTTTATATGGTTTAAAACAAGCTCCAAGAGCTTGGTATGATAGGCTCAACTCTTTTCTTATTTCGAAAGGATTTACTAAAGGGATAGCTGATCCTAGTCTTTTTATTAAATGGATTTCTAAAGATGTCTTAATAGTAAAAATTTATGTGGATGATATTATTTTTGGATCTTCTAAAAAATTTTTATGTGTTGATTTTTCAAAAATAATGCAAAATGAGTTTGAAATGAGTTTAATGGGAGAACTCAAATTTTTCCTTGGATTTCAGATCTTTCAAAATAAAAATGGTATTATTTTGAACCAAAGTAAATATATTAAAGATCTTCTAAACGTTTTTCTTTGGATGGCACCAAAGGCAGTGACACACCTATGAGCACCACTTTCAAGTTGGACAGTGATGAAACTGGTGAACCAGTGGATCAAACCAATTACAGAGGTATGATAGGTAGTCTACTGTACCTTACTGCCAGTAGACCTGACATCATGTTCAGTGTATGCATGTGTGCTCGGTTTCAAGCCAATCCAAAAGAGTCTCATTTGACTGCTGTTAAAAGGATTTTCAAATATCTAAAACATACTCCCAATTTGGGATTATTTTATCCAAAAGGACAATCATTTGATTTATTAAGTTATTCTGATGCTGATTTTGCTGGCTGCAAGTTAGATAGAAAGAGCACCTCTGGAACATGCCACATTTTAGGCAAGTCACTAGTATCTTGGTGTAGTAAGAAGCAAAATTCTGTTGCATTGTCTACTACCGAAGCTGAGTATATAGCTGCTAGTAGCTGTTGTGCACAAATCTTGTGGATGAAACACACTTTACTAGACTATGGATATCAATTCAAACATGTCTCTATAAGGTGTGACAATACAAGTGCTATTAACATTTCTAAAAATCCAGTATCTCATGCTAGGACAAAACATATTGATGTGAGACATCACTTTCTGAGGGATCATTATCAAAAAGGTGATATCACTCTTGAGTTCATTGGCACTGAACATCAGTTAGCTGATATTTTTACAAAGCCTCTGAATTCTGAGAGATTAAGTTACATTAAACATGAGTTAGGTATGAATAATTATAGCACAGTTGAAACCTCACAGTTGAAACCTCACAGTTGAAACCTCACAGTTGAAACCTCACAGTTGAAACCTCACAGTTGAAACCTCACAGTTGAAACCTCACAGTTGAAACCTCACAGTTGAAACCTCACAGTTGAAACCTCACAGTTGAAACCTCACAGTTGAAACCTCACAGTTAGACCTCACCGGTGTACCTCACTGTTACATCTCTCTGTAGGCTGTTTTGCTGTTTAACCTTATTTTATTTTGCGGGAATTCGAACCGTTTCTTTTCTTTATTCTTTTATTCCTAAATCCCTAAATGATAAAAATTGAGAACATCGAACATATCTCAATCCACTCATCTCGACCCTTGCTCTCTCTCAAGCCCTAAACCCTAAACCTTCAACCGAACCTCGAAACCTCATTCAGTTCCAATGGCCAGAACAAAGCGACCCCCGACTGTTAATGAAGATGCGCCAATGCCAAAGAGGACTCAAGTCGAATCCAGTGGCACCGGGAACGCCTCGATAAGACCTGTCAATCCACATCTGACTAAGAGAGAAATAGTTGCTGAGAAGGAGCTAAGTGAAGAGTGGATTTTATCGAGCAGATCATTAGTACTGGCAGTGCTTAATGAGCAAGGATGGACCGAATGCTTCGCAAACAATAATGGACCGTACTACCCGAAGCTGGTGAAGGAATTCTATGAATATCTACAGTTCGAGGAAGAGGTTGATCTGCATAGACTGGTATCTAGAGTAAACGGCAATGAAGTCAGTTTTTCATCAGTTGAATGGGCTACATGTTTAAGAGTTCCTCATGAAGGTATTTACAACTACTTTTCTGGAGCGGCTCCTCCAAATAGTAGAATCTTTGATCATGAGACGGCTCTGGAAGAACTGACAGGCAATGGCACAGTAAGAAAGGTTATTGTTGCTGAAATGAATGGAGAGGACAGGCTTCTGTTTAAGTTTATTCAGCATGTACTGAGTCCTAGAAGAGGAGATTTTGCAACTCTGAAGCACCAGGATATTTACTTGATGTACTTATTAAAACATGGAAGGAAGATCAACCTTTGTAGGTTGCTGATGGCTCAGATGGAGGACATGATAAAGGAAAGCTCAAAATCAAGTGCCTTGTTTCATGCTAAACTCATTTCGATTATGTTGAAAGTGAAAGGTGCAGCTGGAAGTCAGGAAGAGTTGATAGTGGCAAAGAACAGTGTATGTATATCGGAAGTAATCTGCAAATTCATGAAGATCAGTTGGAATCCCTGGAAGAAATCATGGGTGAATGATGAGGAGAGAATCTATGAGAAATTTAGCCCTTCTACTCATCCCTCTAGACCGAGAGATATGAGAGATCCAGGCTTAAATCCTGATGAGCCTGAACCTGTATACTCAGATGATGAACAGACTGCAGTAGTTGGTGACTCTGCAAGAGAGAACACCCCAATTGATGAAGGGAGTGATCCTGATACTACTCACAGTCCTGTCAGGACAGTGACGTTTGGAGCAGCAAGCCCTCCAAAAGAACTACCTAGTAGAGAACCTGTTCTAAGAGACAGTGAGACTGAGTCTACAGAAGAAGAAGAAGAAGAATCTCAATATTTTGTCAAGGACACCTCTGATGAGGATGATACAGTCGAAGCAAAAGAGGCTGGAGCTTTAAATGAAAATCAAGAAACTGTTGCAGAAGATAAAGAGGAGATCAGTGGTGAAGAAACAAAAGAACTCAGTATGAGCCCTCTGATAGGGTATACAGACAAGTCAGTGTCTGACCAGGAAGCAGGAGTGGTCTCTACTACTGTTGTCATGGAAGTGGTTGATGACCCAACAGAGAGGAAGGCTAACCTCACTGCTGAACCTACAGAGGAAGCAAATATGGAACCTGCTAGAGCTACAGAAGAGAACTTAGAGTTACCCAGAGTTGAGCAGATAGTAGAAAGTGTTGAGAAAGGACCTCCAAGTGAGGGGGAGCGTTTTGGTTCAGTCTCTGTACTGTATGATATAGAAGGATGGACCTCAGATCCAGGATACATGGTGTTAGGACTCAATTATGAGGATTCAGATGAGGAAAACCAACCACCAAGAAATCCAGTCATCCTACCTAACAGCTCTCCAGTGTTAGAAACTGAAAGATTGGCCACCAAGGAAGACCTTGAATCCTTAAAGAATGAAATGAAGGAGACCATCAGACAGTCTGTTGCTGAATTGAAAACCAGTCTTTTTGATGAGCTGAAAAATGTGGAACAATCCTTAGAATTATCTCTAGGATGTGTTGTGGGAAGTCCAATCAAAGAAGTGATGGATGAAATTAAAGTGTGCCACACTCAAATTGAAAGCTGGACTGGAGCAGTAGTGGCCCTCAGACAATCAGTTGCCTCTTTAACTGCCCTGAGCAGTTCTCAGACACAAGTGGCCAGTGAGATTCGATATATCAAAGAAGTGGTCAAGCAGTTTGTGGAAGTATTTGAGGCTTTCAAGAAATCAGTAAAAGAACACTTTAGCAATCAGGATGCTGTCATTCAGAAAGTGATTGGAAATCTGACTCAGTCTTTCAAGGAGACAGTGGCATTCTCAGTCAAGTCCCTTCCTTCATCTAGCTCTCCTGTGGACCTTGAGAATTTTAGAAGTCTGCTCAGAGAAGAGCTTACTCAGGCCCGTGCAAATGACACATCAGACCTACAGATCCTTGCTACTACAAGAGAAGTCAGTGGCTTTGTTCGTGAGCACCTGCAGGCTGCTACTGCTTCTCAGGAGGCCATCAAAAGTAAAGTGGATTATTACTTTGATCGGATTTTCACCAAGCATCAGTTGAACAATCACTTCAAGCTCATGCTAGAAACTATGAAGCTGCCTCCTGTAACTCAAGCTTTCAAAGAACAAGTTAGCAAGCTACGAGAGTTGACCCCGGCTTTGGATAAATTCTTGGAAAACAAAGATGACTTCTTATCTGCCATGGACAGAGGAGGAAACATCATCATGGATTTCAGGAATCTACTCCTACCTTTTCTTCATGTGGACTGCACACCTGTTATAGTTCCTCCTGCCCTACCTGTCTCCAACCCCAGTGGTTCTTCAGTAATGTCTCCTGCTGATGCCCTCAGAAGCCTTAGACCACTAATACCTCGGCAAGCTACTCACTACAGGCCTTCAGGAGCATCTGTTGCTGCCCCTCCAGACATTCCTGCTGCACTTCCTAAGCCTGTTGATCCTTCACCTCCTGCTCCATCTTCTTCCTCCAAAGGAAAAGATCCCTTACCTCCAGATGAAGAGGATTGAGTCTGTTTATATTTTTTTTGATAGGGATCATGTATTCACGTTTTGGGTCATGTACTGTACTCCTTATTAATACAATGTTTATTTTCTCTCTCTCTGTCTTTCTTTTTGTTAATCCCAAAGGGGGAGAAATAGGGAAAAATAGATATGGGGAGAAATAGGGAAAACTCAAGGGAGAAATGAACCTATACAAAGAGGAGAAATCCTTGCGGATTATACCTAATTTTTGTGCTCATATTGCTAATACTGTGTCTTGCACACTTCTCTCTGATACTTCTATATTTCATACTGACATAATTTGTGATTATCAAAAAGGGGGAGATTGTTGGAATCACCTGTTTTGATAATCCCAAATCATGCTTAACCATTGATTATGATGTATTAAAACCTTGCATTAATCTTATTATTCCATGCTTAAATGTATTTTATTCTAAACAGTTCATATTCCTACTCTCATAACTTTACTGTAACAGCTTACAGTAGCATTTACATAAGTTTAGTATTGTTAGCTACCAGTCAGAGTTTTATTTTCAAAGTCACAGTTACAGCTAACTGTCACCTTAAATATTGTTGCAAAAAGTTCACAGTTACAAGGTTACAGTCGAAGACTAATACAAGCTTACAGTTACGAGTCTACTGCTATCTATTGTCAAAGCTCACAGACGAAGGTCACAGTTACAAGACTTCTGTTCAAAGTTATATCTGCTCAAGTTCACAGTCGAACAAGTCTACATTTGAAACAAGTCCGCAGACGAACAAGCCTACAGTCATAAGTCTACAGTCAAGGTTACAGTTAGACAGCTTCTGTCTACTAAGTCTACTGATGATCGAAGTCTACAGTTGACAAAGGTTACAGTTCTACAAATTTGATGTTACAAGTCTACAGTTAGAAAGGCTACAGCTACATGGAGTAAAAGCTACTATTGCAAGCCTACAGACAGCAAGCCTCTTGTTGAAGTCAGCAGTCAGAAGGAAGTCCACAGTTGGAAGGCCACAGTTGGAGTCAACAGTGACATACATTCTCGACTCACTGTTTTAATTTCTTTATTTCCTACATTTAATCTATCTAACGGTCATATCATACATTTTGATGATTTGTCAAATATCTGATAAAGGTTGTCGGATGTCAGGAACCCGTACCTCGTACCTGCTGAAAAGAAATCTTTTCTGTCCCCTGTCGGGAGATAAATACGAGAAGACTACGCTGCCCAAAAAAGATGCGAACCAGAGAAGTGCGTGGTGGACGAAATATACCAAAAACACAAGAAGATAAAAACGAGTTCCATCAAGAACACAGAGAAGCAGATAGTCAATCAAGTATACTCGAGAAGTGTTCTGTGCATACAAGAAGAACCCTGAAGAACTTCATCGACTACATTCTCACTACCTGTGAACCTGAAGCATACGACACTCTGTTTCTCAAACAGAAACGAGAAGAGGACTCAAACTCTCTTCTGATCGAATACAAGAGACACTGAGATCACCAGAACCACTTCTAAACTCTACATCTCTTGTTCTGTGATTTATTCTACATTTTGAGCAGTGTGTGTTATCTGCTGTATTAAACACACACACTGACTCCTGTACTTTCACTGGAGGATCTGTAAATCCTCAGCAAACCTTTTTGCACCCCATTTCCCACTGTGGATAGTGGTAGAGGTCTTGTGACCTGAACAGCTGGCTGCTGTTGTTTGTTTTCCCACGAAGAACTGTGGTAGAGGTCTTGTGACCTGGACAGTGTGTTCACTGTTGTTAACCCCGATCCAGGGTGTGGATCATTCTTATATAAAATTTTGAGAGGACTAAGTCTCGGCTTGATACTGAACCTCTTGGTTAATTCTCTGTGTTTGTAGTTGTACTCTATATCCATACTATACATATTTATTTCTTATTCCGCTGCTATTACTTTGAAATATAATCTATCTTCAAAGCTACTTTGATAATTAAATTCGCAAGTGTTTATGTTTGTTATAAATCAGTAAGTTAGTGTCAAAAGTTAATTTAATCATAAGATTAAGTTAACTGAGAATTAATCAATCTTTGAGAAACTAATTGAACCTTTATAATCTATATAAATTCACTACAGTTTAATTTGTTTTTGAAATTGGGGGATTTTAATAGAAATTGATTTTAACAAAAATTTTAATTGGAACTCAATTCACCCCCCTCTTGAGTGTCCACTCCGACCAACAGTAAGAAATGAAATGCACTGTTCATGGAGACGGCAAGCCGTACGTACGCATGAACGCTACTTTCATTTCTATGTCATGCTAATGGAATTAAAACTAAATCAGAGATATGTATATTTTAATTCCAGAATTACATTCATCATTTAGATGAAACATACATCATATATATCCATTATATATATGTACTTATAATAGTACATTACATTTTGGGATAAGAAATGAAATGCACCGTTCATGGAGACGGTAAGTCGTACGTACGCATGAACGCTACTTTCATTTCTATCTCATAATTTAATGGAAAGAAATAATAATTATATAAAGTTATATTATAATTCCAGTATAATTTCATATATAATAACATTAAATATATCCTTTATACGTACCACATATGGTATTAACGAATCAAATCACTTTGAGGGGGCGGTAGTCCGCACTTCCTAAAATGAAGATATCACGTTTACCCATGATGGAAACCATAAAAGTATGACATAAATGAAAAATAAAGAAGCTTAAGTAAAACATAAACATATTATATATCATATATAAATATATTTAAATCTTAATGGAAACCTTTGAAGGTGTTATATGTGTGTTGAACAATGACTGTTTCATGAGGCAGGAATTCGCCATCCAAAGAAACAATATGTTATTTAACAATTAGATGTAGGTGTGTGTAAGTGTAGCTCTAATTATTTTTATAAAAACATCCTAGTATATTGAAGATACTGTAGTTGTTACAAAAGAAATGAATAAAATGATTTTAGGGGGTTGGAGAAGCAAAATAATAGAAAATAACACAAGTGAAGACATTACCTTAAAATCGGGTAACTCTTTTTTATTTGAGCTCAAAGGCTTACTTGGGAAGACTTCTGCCCAATGTGAGGCTTCTAGGAGTAAGAGAGGGATGTGGAGAGACAAAATGGGCAGGGGTTGGCCGAGACAAAGGCTTGAGAGGTGTGGGTAAGGTTGTAGAGGTGGGGGCCTTTTATAAGGGGAGAGGAGGGGCACTCTTGAAAAGGTATAAAATATTACCTTATTTTCAAATAAGTTTCAGATTTTAAATGTCCCACATTGTTGTATTTCTAGGATAAGGTGATAAGGGTTAGAAATATACTAATACAATAGGGCTCTGACAAGTGTAAGTCTTATATTTTACATTATCTTTTCATTTTATTTAAATAATTCATTAATGAGGTAATCGCTACATCAACATGATGTCATAAATAATTTAATTTATTTAATGTATAAAAATTAAAAAAACTACTATGATGTAGGAAATATTTTTATCTTTCCAATTAATATTTATAGTCCAATAGATCATTTCTTTAGATAAAACTAAAAATATTTTACTCAGGTGATACATTCTTTGTTATATTTAACATTCTTTAAAAAAATAAAAAGATAAAAAAGTCACTTTTACACAAAAGTGATTCCATGGGGTCCCCAAGTTTGGCACAAGGAATCCCATGGTCGTCCATGAGACAACCAATATCATTAGGACACATTTTGTGGTCATTTATAATTATTATGATATTATTTTATTATCCTTAACTACCCGATTACTCATTAATCAAGATAATTAAAGATAATTATCATCGTTACTATTCATAATGTCCAAAAACAAAAGAATCTTAATTAAATAATTTAGACCTTATGATTCCAAATATGGAATCCATTTTACCAAATTCTAAACAAAGAAATTTCAATAATTAATTTAAATATAATTCCTGTTGTCAAAACAAATAGCGGGTTTTTTAAACAATATCTATGAAAAGATTGGCACCTGTTTATGCCGAATTTCAAAGTGAAATTAATCCCAATTACCCCTATTGGATTAAATGGTAAAAATATATTCCATTTACACTTTAAAACCAATTAAAAATATAATCTTACCATATAAATAAATTAGACGAAAAAGCAGTTTTGATGTAAAATGCAGTATTTTTCACTATTCATTAAAAAATGAACATTGTCAGAAAAATACCAAAAAATTATCCAATGTAAATTTCAATATCCAAATAATAAATAATAAGTTTATTTTGAGAAATAGAGCTTATAAATTTGTCAAATGTTTGATTTAAAAATGGTTTTCCATCAAAAGGCAGTAAAACAATCTTTTAAAAATATTAGTGTATTTCATGATTAAGATTGGATTTATTATCATTTTAAGCCTCTAAAACATTATCTAATTCATAAGTAGACATAGATAAGAATATATATTATTCATTACTTACTTGGAATGTTACATCCTTCCCCCATTTAGAAAATTGCGTCCCCACAATTTATTTACTTATCGAATAAGTGGGGGTATTTATCCCTCATTGTATTTTCAAATTCCCATGTTGCGTCTTCAATCATGTGTTTTTTTTAAAAACCTTTACCTGATGAATCACCTTATTCCGTAACACTTGTTCCCTGTGGTCAAGAATCTGGACCGGTTGTTCTTCATAATATAGGTCCTCTTCTAGATGAACTACCTCTGGACTCAAAACATGATATGGATCTGGCACGTACTTCCTTAACATTGAAACATGAAAAACATTGTGTACCTGAGATAAACTCGGAGGTAAAGCCACTCGGTATGAAACTTATCCAACTCTCTCCAAAATTTCATATGGTCCAATGAACCTTGGACTCAGTGTTCCTTTCTTACCAAATCACATCACACTTTTCCATGGTGAGACTTTGAGAAAGACATGATCACCTACCTCAAAAGGGAGATCCTTCCTCCTACTGTCTGCATAACTCTTCTGCCTACTCTGAGCTGTTCTCGTGTGTCTCTGTATCAGCTGAACTTTTTCTGCCAGCTCTTCTACCAATTCGGGTCCCATCAACCTCCTTTCACCCACTTCATCCCAGAAATCTGGAGTTTGACACCACTTCCCATATAACGCCTCAAATGGTGCCATCTGTATACTGAAATGAAAACTGTTATTATATAAAGATTTAACCAAAGAAAGATATTTGTCCCATATTCCTTGATAATCCATCGAACAAGCATATAACATATCCTCCAAATCCTGAATTTTTCATTCTGACTGCCCATCTGACTGAGGATGAAAAGTTGTACTAAAATTTAATTTAGTACCCAACGACTACTGAAGGCCTTTCCAAAAGTTAGAAGTGAACCTAGGATCACGGTTAGAAACAATGGAGAGAGGAACTCCATGTAACTTGACTATCTCTTTAAGATACAAACGAGACAGATGATCTAGGGAAAAAGTATCTAGAATAGGAATGAAATGAGAAGATTTTGTCAAACGGTCAACAATAACCCAGATTACATTATTACCTTGAGATGTCTTCGATAATCCCACAACAAAGTCCATGGATATATTTTCCCATTTACACTCTGGCACTAGTAAAGGTTGAAGCATCCCTTTTGGTAACTATCGCTCTGCTTTAACCTTCTGACAAGTCAAACACTTCATAGTAAAATCAGCAATATCCCTTTTCATTTCGTCCGACCAGTAATACTCCCGAAGATCTCTATACATCTTAGTACTTCCTGGATGAACTGAAAACAGAGAACTATGGGCCTCACATAACAACTCTCTCTTCAACTGTGAATGACAAGTCACACATAACCTCTTCCCAAATCTCAAAACACAATCATTATAAATGTTCAATTTAGGAAACTTACATTTCTGAACCAGCTCTACCTTTTTCTGCAACTCACTGTCTTGCTTTTGTGCTTGCTTAATTCTGTCTGATAGAGAAGATTTCACCGATACCTAAAACAAAACAGAAGGACATCCTGCACCAACAACTTCTATGCCAATGTTCATCAAATCCTTAACCAAAATATCACGTTCCAAGCTCAACATTGTTAATGAAGCATTACATTTTCGAATCCAAGCATCAGCCACTTTATTTGCTTTTCCCGGATGGTAATGAATTGTACAATCATAATCCTTGATTAATTCTAGCCATCTCCTCTGTCTCATGTTCAATTATTTCTGAGTGAATATATACTTTTAAATTTTTTGATCGGTATATATTTCACACTTTACTCCATATAAATGATGCCTCCAAATTTTTAAAGCGAAAAAAACAGTAGCTAATTCCAAATCATGTGTGGGGTAATTTACCTCATGAGTTTTCAACTGACGTGAAGCATAATAAATTACCTGATCATTCTACATTAGGACGCAACCAAGTCCTTTCAATGAAGCATCACTGTAGATAACAAACTCCCCATTCTTGGAAGGTAGTGCCAAAATTGGAGCATTCCACAATCTTCTTTTCAATTTTTGAAAACAATAATCACATTCTTTTGTCCAGATAAACTTAACACCCTTCCGAGTTAGCTTAGTCATTGGACTAGATAACTGTGAAAAATTTCTAACAATCCTTAGGTAATAGCCTGAAAAACAAAGAAAACTACGAATCTCGGTTATATTTGTCGTTCTTGGCCATTCTTCCACAACCATTGTTTTTGCAGGATCAACAGTTATTCCATCTTTAGAAACAATATGACCATGGAAAGAAATTTCTTGAAACCAAAACTCACAATTTCTGAATTTACCATACAATTTATTTTCTTTTATGGTTTGCAAAATAACCCTTAAATATCGTTCATGCTCCTCTTTACTTTTAGAAAACACCGAAATATCATCAATGAAAAACACCACAAACTTATCCAAGAACTCATGGAATATTCTATTCATAAGGTCCATGAATACAGCAGGTGCATTGGTTAGCCCAAAAGGCATTACTACGAATTCATAATGGCCATATCTTGTACAAAATGCGGTCTTCGGAACATCTGCTTCCTTTACCTTCAACTAATGGTACCCCGATCTCAGGTCAATCTTTGAAAAATACTGAGCTCCCTGTAGTTAATCAAACAAATCATCGATATGAGGCAAAGGATATTTTTTCTTAACAGTGATGTTATTCAAGGATCTATAATCAATGCAAAGTCTCATAGAACCATATTTCTTTTTAACAAATAAAACAGGAGTACCCCATGGTGATGTTCTAGGTCGAATGAAACCTTTCTCTAATAAATATTGAAATTTCCCCTTCAACTCTAAAAGTTCAATTTGAGCCATTCGATAGGGGGTTTTGAAATGTGATTAGTATCAAGAACAAAGTAAATAGTAAATTCAACATCCCGATCTGGTATTATTCTAGGAAACTCATCAGGAAAAACATCAGGATACTCATTTACCACTGGCACATCATTAATCTGAACAGTTCCCTTTCTTTTAATGATATGTGCAAGGTAAAATTCATTTCCATCTTTTACAAGTTTCTCAGCCTCTTGATATGTTATGAACAATAAGGGTTCATTCTTGTAAAAAAACTGAAAGTATTTCTGAAAAGAAACTTCTTTAGCTCTACAGTCAATCTTAGCATGGTAAATAGAGAGCCAATCCATACCTAGGATAATATCAAACTCTACTAGAGGTAAAACAATAAGGTTTGCAAGTAGGTTCTTTCCACGGATAAGGATAGGAAGATTCTTATGTATTATTTTTGCCTCATCATTTCTCCTAGGTGTTTTTACCATAAGTTCCGGAGTCATTTATTGAGATGGTATTCCCATTTTACTAGAAAGGTTTTTAGAGATGAATGAATGTGTAGACCCCAAATCAACACACTGGAATAATCTGAAAAAACAAACAAAGTACCTGATAACACTTCATTTCAAGGCCCAACATCTGCTGAAGTATTTGCAAAGGATTTCATTACCTCATTCTGCTTGTAGTCTAACTGCTTCCCATCACTCAAGCTCTATGTCGGACACTCATTTTCATAGTGACCCATCTCATTGCACTTAAAATTTTTTAGTAACTGTAAATCAAATTTTTTCTTACCATCACACTGATCTTTTTCAGTGGAATCACGAGCCTTATGTCCCATCTTACCACATTGGTAGCACTTTCCAGAATTCAGAAGATATTCCACAAAATGCCTTTTACCATATTTATCACAAACTGGAAACTTAGTTTTCTTACCATCAGAACTTTTTTATGAATTCTTCCCTTTCTCCTACCACCTCGGTCACTTCTTCTGCTGGTTTTTATAGAACACTTGATCATCAGAAAACTTCATTTCCACCTTCTCATCACATCAAACAAGCTTTTCCTAAGTTTTGAACTCACGAGAAGCTAAATCCATTTGATATTTTGGCTCTAATCCTGAGTAAAAACGATTGAATTTACTATCAAGGTCTTGGATAAAATTTGGAGAATACCTTGACAATCAAGTGAACATATCTTCATAAGTAGCCATTGAGTCGTCCTCTTGCCTCAATTCCAATAATTGTTTTTCCATCCTAAGTCGAACAGCCTTAGGAAAATACTTCTCAAGAAACATAACATTGAATTCATCCTAGTCGAGAGCATCAATCTCATCTGCATCCCTAATATTTTTAACCATCGACCACCCCTGATCTGCTTCACCCTCCAAACGGTAAATAGCAAGACTAACCTTTTGATTGTCTGAACACCACATGACATCAAAAATCTTCACCAGTGCTTCAATCCACCCATTAGCTAGCACAGGGGCAGATGATCCTTTGAATGATGGGGGATGTTGCCTCATGAAATGTTCCACCACTGACATGTTCCTCTGTGGTTGATCTGGTTGATCTTGTGCATGGATACCACTGCCATTTATCGCTTGAGTCAACTGTGGCATTACTACAACAAACTATTTATTTCCAATTCCGACCATCTCAAGATGTTGACTTGGAAGGTTATTTCCTTCTGTATGCCTTCCTAGCACTGCTTCCCTTTTTCCTCTACAGAAAACCATTCTGAACAAACATGTCTTAGATAAAGCAAAATGGTAATCTTCAAATGATATATCATATCAATTTGACCATAATTTTTTTGGATAATCATTTAATAGAATTCTAACTCCTAATGTTATCTAAACCGACCTCTGATACCAACTATAAGGCCCCAGCCTTAAACATTACATAATCTTGAGTTATTACAAGATTACACATTGGGGATCTTTTCAAGTTTAGAGTTTTAGAGAATTATATCATAAAACATGCATTACATTCCACATTTAAACAAAGTGGTTACATAAAAGATAGTGTTCATTTTTCCCATCAACGGAAAAATATTTAAAATAAATCATGGATTCTTTATTGACACTTCCTTGACACTATAATCATACCATGTACCATTCCATTGACCTGTGAAAATCATTTAAAAAACTTGGGATGAGCATAAAAATCTTAGAAAGGGTTATAAAAAATATGGAAAGGAATCATGAGTTCATATATACATAATAATGAAATCATAATTTACCCATAAAACATAATCACTTTAAATACCTCATCAATTCATGAATAAATCATAGAAATCATAAGACATAAAGGTATCTTGAGGTATTCATAACATTCTTACGTAGGGAGTAACCCTCTTGGTTATGTTTGGAATACCCATCACTGTATATTCCCTAAATCTCTTCAGATAAACCTTAACGTTTAACTCCTTCGCGTTAACCAATGCATTGGAGAGCTATATCGGGCTCACCCACCTTTATTTTATCACGGAACCACCCGTCTTCATAACAATTCCCAAGAACCATAACATAATCGTATCACATGAAACATGCATAAAGGAAACATAACATTTAAACATTTCATTCACAAGATATCAATATAACACATTGATATAATAAAAAAATTATGAAAACAATTTTCAATACCAAAATAAAAGAAAATAAAAACATGGTATTTATTTTTCATTTACAAAAAGGTATGGCTTGTAGAGGAAGCCGAAACTCAAATAATGGTCACAGTGGCAGAGAAGTCATTGTCGCTGCATACGTACGACAAAAACATTCCCTTTTGTCGTTCAGTAAAACGATTCGTATAAAAATATCCCTTTTGGATAAATGTAAAAGTCAAAGGGGTTTATACACCATATAAAAGAAGGTTATGTATAAAACAAAATATTTCTCAATGAAAGGAGATTGAGACGAAGTCCCATACCTCGGGTCCGACTTGACTCGATCGTTTTTTAATGTCCTGAATAATAAACATGAGTTAATTTCTAATTGCTTAAGAACCTTTTTCAAGTTAATTATTCCTTTTATATCACTTATTACCATGTTATGAACATTATGTAATCATTTAAGTTAATAACGGTCGTTTTTTCGATATTTGGTACTTGAGTCAAAAGTGAACTTCTTATATTTACAAGTTGTTCACGTAGTAAAATATCCATTATCTAAAGAATGATATTCATGATGTAGATTCCATATATAATATATATCCAATATATAAATGCATTTATAATATTACAAAATCATTTATATTTAATAAATGAAATCCATCGTTCATGGAGACGGTAAGCCGTACGTACACATGAACTCTACTATCATTTCTATGTCATAATAATTGAATTAAAACTAAATAAGAGATATGTATATTTAAATTACAGAATTATATTCATCATTTAGATGTATCATACATCATATATATCCATTATATATGGGTACTTATAATAGTACATTTCATTTGGGGATAAGAAATGAAATGCACCGTTCATGGAGACGGTAAGTCGTACGTACGCATGAACGTTACTTTCATTTCTATCTCATACTTCAATGGAAAGAAATAATAATTATATAAAGGTATATTATAATTCTAATATAATATCATATATAATATCATTAAATCTATCTTTTATAGGTACTAAATATGGTATTAAAGAATCAAATCACTTTGAGGTGGCGGTAGTTCGCACTTCCTAAAATGAAGATATCGCGTTTAACCATAATGGAAACCATAGAAGTATGACATAAATTAAAAATAGAGAATCTTAAGTAAAACATAAAAATATTATATATCATATATAAATATATTTACATCTTAATGTCCACCTTTGAAGGTGTTATATGAGTGTTGAACAATCATCGTTTTGTGAGGTAGAAATTCACCATCCACAGAAACAGTATGTTTTTTAACCAATAGATGTTTGTGTGTGTAAGTGCAGCTCGAATTATTCTTATAACAACATCATAGTATATTTAATATACTGTATTTGTTACAAAATAAATGAATAAAAAGAGTTTTGGGGGTTGGAAAAGAAAAATAAAACAAAAGAACACAAGTGAAGACATTACCTTAAAATCGGGTAACTCTTTTTGATTTGAGCTCAAAGGATTCTTTGGGAAGAATTCTGCACAAAGTGAGACTTCTAGGAGTAATAGAGTGATGTGGAGAGACAAAATGGGTAGGGGTTGGCCGAGTCAAAGGCTTTAGAGGTGTAGGTAAGGTGGTATAGGTGGGGGCCTTTTATAAGAGGAGAGGAGGGGCAATTTTGAAATGGTATAAAATATTACTTTATTTTCAAATGAGTTTCGGATTTTAAAGGTCCCACATTGATGTATTTCGAGGATAAGGTGATAAGGGTTTGAAATATACTCATCCAAGAGGTCTTTGAAAAGTGTATGTTTTAGATTTTACATTATCTTTCAATTTTATTTAAATCGTTCATTAATGAGATAATCGCTGCATCATCATGTTGTCATAAATAATTTAATTTATTTAATGTCTAAAAATTATAAAACAAATACTATGATGTAGGAAATATTTTTAACTTTCCAATGACTATTTATAGTCAAATATATCATTTATTTAGACAAAAATAAAATTTTTTTACTCAGGTGATACATTCTTTGTTATATTTAACATTCTTTAAAAAAATAAAAAGATAAAAAGTCACTTTCACACAAAAGTGATTCCATGGGGTCCCCAAGTTTGGCACAAGGAATCCCATGGTCGTCCATGATACATCAAGTAGCATTAGTACACATGTTGTGGTCATTTTGTATTATTATGAAATTATTTTATTATCCTTAACTACCCGATTACTCATTAATCAAGATAATTAAAGATAATTACCGTCGTTACTATTCATAATGTCCAAAAACAAAAGAGTATTAATTAAATAATTTTGACCGTATGATTCCAAATGTGGAATCCATTTTACCAAATTCAAAACATAGAAATTGCAATAATTAATTTAAATATAATTCCCGTTGTGAAAACAAATAGCGGGTTTTTTCGAAACAATATCTATGAGAAGTTTGGCACCTGTTTATACCCAATTCCAAAGTGAAATTAATCCCAATGACCACCATTGGATTACATGGTAAAAATATATTCTATTTAAACTTTAAAACTAATTAAAAAGATAATCTAACCATATAATTAAATTAGACAAAAAATCAGTTATGATGTAAAATGCAGAATTTTTCACTATTCATTAAAAATGAACATTGTCAAAAAATACCAAAAATTATCCAATGTAAATTTCAATGTCCCAATCATAAATAATAAGTTTATTCTGACAAATAGAGCTTATAAAATTGTTGAAAGATTTATTTTAAAATGGTTTTCTATCAAAAGGCAGTAAAATAATCTTTTAAAAATATTAGTGTATTTCATGCTTATGATTGGATTTATTCTCATTTTAAGCCTCTAGAACAATATCTAATTCATAAATAGACATAGATAAGAATATCTATTATTCATTAATTACTTGGGATGTTACACTTATGGAATTTTATTCTCTTTATAATAGCTACATAACATCTTTATTCTTCATCAATCATAGAAAATACTCTTAGATCCCACAAATTTAAAATGTTATATAAAGTGGACTAAAAAAACATGGCACCTTTATTTTATTATTTACATGATTAGATATAAAATCATTAAATATAAGTTTTAATATAATTAATCAATTTATATGAGAATTATATTCCATATATTAATCTCCATATCCATTGTTTTTCTTCTATAATGGAAGTAACTAGGTGTTATTTTCCCATCTATCTACAAGAAACATTTTCTTCATCTTCATTAGGATCTTTATCATCAACAAACTTCAACACAAATTTAATTTACATAAAAAACAAAATACTGTCTAAAAATAAGATCACTAATCCATCAATCAATTTGTCCTCTCAAATCATAACTGATTTTAGAAGTAGGTGGATTCCCCTTATAAGGTAAGGTAATCAATATAATTGTTTCACTTGCCACTAAAATCACAAAAATAATTGGATATCTATGTATCCAAAAAAAATTGTTCAATGAACCATAGGAAAATCACCAAGGATTCCTAGTATTAATTTATAGTTTCTGAAATATATTATAGCTTTATCCCACCTTGTTCACTGATTTTTTAGACTCTACATGTTTTTTTAACATATAATATTAATCTTATAATTCAATTTTCTCAAAATAAATTAAATATTTGTTTTTGTCAATTAGAATAAAATTGTTAATCTAAAGAATATTATAGCATTCTTTATAGATTTAATTTCAATCTTATGTAATTATTTTAAACTCAATCTTTATCTATGAAATTTATTTATTCTATGAATCATTGAGGAGTTTAATTTTTGAATCATTAAGTATATCCAATTATTTCTTTTCTATTTTGTGTTTCCTAATTTCATTCAAGAAAACAATGAGATCCACTTAATTTTTAACAGTTTTGTGTCACTTCATCAATTATTTATTCACTACTACTTACTACTTATTGAACTTTTCTCAATGAATATTTGGGTTTTTTTTATTTTTAAATAAAGGATATTTTCACTTCATTCCCTGAGACATCTTTTGTAACACCCCAAGCTTCCATGGTATGCTTCTCTTTGAATAATACAGTAGTGTGTGTTGTACGCAACTTCGAGTTATAACACACCACAACCAATGAAACTAGACATTATGAATAGTAATACCCACTTTTTTAAATTTTATAAATTTTATCTTTTAAAATGGACTTCAATTCTGGATTCATAATATCGATATTATCTGAGGATGAATTTTTTGTATTTTTCTGAAAACATTTAATTTTTGATGAATAGTGAAATACACTAAGTTATAGTTTAAAACAGAATTTTTTTAAATATTTGTTTATTTTGTTTAAATTTATTTTAGGTAAAAATATATACATAATACTTATATAAGTTCAATGTTATTCATTGGAGTCAGTTTATAATAATTTTAGATATATAAAAATTTTATTGAACTTTTCACCATATTTTTCCCACCTCCTAGGAGCATTTGTAAATTTACATGAAACTTGATTTTACCTCTTCTATGAGTTGAATTTCAAAAATTTGAGAGACACAATTGATATCATTAAGTAAAATGTGGTTCAATTAGATGAAAATAAATTTTGGTGAATAGTAACTGTTTACTTTTGTTTACCACGGTTAAAAGTAAATAGGTTAATTATGGGTAAAAATGATATTATTGTTACCCTAACACGTGTCCTAGTTCTATTGGATAAGTTTAATTAGACAAAATAAATAGGAATAAAATATGATCCTTGATATCCACTTTTTTTAGATTAGGACATTTAATATTATTTAATTCAAAGAAGAGTTAAAATATGTAAAATCAATGTTTAATAACTAAAACATTTTTAATATAGGGTTACACATAAGATAAAATCGACTATAAATAGTCATTAGAAAGATAAAAAATATTTACTACATAATTTTATTTTATTTATATTTTTTAAACATTAAACAATTTAATTTATTTATGACACAATGATGATGCAGTAATTACCTAATTAAAGAAATATTAAAATAATTGATATTATAATTATCTAAATAAATGTAATTTGAGACTTTTTATGAATTCTAATAATTTTATAGGTTGTTATGACATAATAGGGTTGGTTATATGAATTTTTTTCGAAGTAATTATGCTGTTATGAATTTACCAAAAACAAATTACCAAATAGTGTCAAAATTGACATAAAAGTGTTTTTTAAAAAAATAATATATTATTAATTGAAATTATATTCCTAAAAATATAAAGTTCAGGAAAAAGACTTATATAACGATAGGTGTATCATTACGGAACCACTTAGGGTGTTATTGGAAGTATATAGTATGTTATTAACCATATAATATTAAAATACAAAGAGACATGGTAAATGTCAAACTATTTAACTAAGAGTTGAATCTAAAAGATAAAGTTAATATAATGATCCAAACCTGTCTAAAACCAATTGGTTGAGTGGTTTTCGACCCATACACACATCGCCTTTAAATAATTCACTTTTTATCATAAGAAACCGAAATGTTTATATTATAAAAAAACTTTTCTATATTTTCTTAAGGTTCCCCTCACGTCTCTTATAAAAGGGAACTCACCCTTCTCTCTAATTCACACCTTCAAACCCATTTGGCTAGGCCAAACCCTGCCCATATACCCTCTTAACTATCCTCCCTTCATCCTAGAGGCCTTCCATTACTCAGAAATCCATTCTATAGATCCCTTTTGATCAAAACAAAAAGAAGAACCCAAAGAAGAGGTAAATATTTCATCACCTCTTTCAAGTTCATTTCTTCATCCACTTCCTCTTTCCTAGTTGTTTCCATTATAAAATAACAACTCCAGTATTTTCTATATATTGTGATGTTATTATAAATATGGTACAACCATATTCATTATTCTATCTATCCTTTTAATGACATGTCACCATACGTGCGTACGTACGGCCTGCCGTCTCCACATCGTGGTGTAATTGTTATTCAATACATTATTATTTGGATGGTTATATAATGAGGTTTAATTGATGTAAATAATAACTATAAAATTATAATTATTCTGTATATATGATATACCTTCCAATTATATATTTTTTAATATCAAAAGAATGATATTGTCGCTCGTGCATACGTACGGATTATCGTCTCCACGAACGCGATGAGATTCATTCCCCATCGTATCCATTCAAGAAAAATTTTCATTTTATGAATAAAAATAATTTTTAAAGACTTAATATCATTCTGGATATGATTAGTATACATCCCATCCATAACAAATATGATTCACATTATAAAGAATATAAAGGGAAACAAATCCATTGACACACAAAATGACGATAATACTAAGATATTATTAAAAAGGAAATGTTAAAAGATCATATATGATATCATATTAATGTATATGAATGTTTTATAATTTAATAAAAATTATTTCACTATTATATAGGAGGTTAACCTACCCTCAACCAATGAAAATTACATGGTAAGGGTTAATTTTAGAACCTCTTCATTATTCAAGGTTGTTTATATGTAATTACCTATTGGGACCTCTTTATCATCCACATCCGTTTTGTCCTAAAAATATATTCCAAAACGTTTTTACCACTTACTATAATATGGTTAAATTCATTTATACCCTTATTTTACCATATAAATTTTGAAAGGAATCTTTTCCAAACAAGTTACTTTATGTCATTTTTGAAAAACTTAAGGTAAGAATGTTTTTTACATATACGGTGGGCGCGACTATATTCCACAGTTATAAAATCGTCAAATATTCCCTTAAAATATTATAACAATATTTTAAAAATAAATCTTTTCTTTTATAATTATGTAACTTTAAATGATTTCAAAAAAAGAATGAGATATTTCTCTCAAACAGTTTTGATTTCATCCATGTCAACATCCTTTAATGGATTTTAATCTTGTTTGAAGTTGATTTATTTTGATTCAAATCATACATTTTGTATTGAAGTTTTTGTGATATGTTTAAATGTGGATGTGTTATTTTTATACAATTCATGGTTTATGGATAATGTATTGACATTTCGTATGATAGTTTTAATATGAATGTTTATGTTGTGTTTAAAACTTTTCATATGAGGAATGAATTGTACTTAGAATGTGACGGGTGGAGCCCGATATAGATCCTTGATGCATCAGTAGGTCTCATGAGACAAACTATTGCCTTGGCACAAGGCCTTGAAAAAATCTTATTTGTAGTCTTGGCACAAGGCATTAACTATGTTGTTATAAAGGACTATTATTATGTGTTCCATCATTATGAAAGTGGATATTGATTTTTCATGAGATTATTTGACTAGTAGAATATCCAAGTGTGCAAGTAAATGGAAATATATGATTTTATCTTTTATATATTATGCTGAAGTTCATATTTAAAAGGGTTTTGTTTTAGTCTTATTAATTGCCTTAAATGTTTATGCTTATTTATGAATTTTTTGCTATATTGTTATCCTTACTGAGCATCTAAGATCACCCCTTTCTATGTTTTATTTTTCCCAGGATGTGAAGAAGTATTTTCTGACTGACCTATAGGGATAGTCTGAGAGAATGTGAGTGTGGTCTTTGAAAACATTGTTGTTGTAGTTTTTTATTTTATTATGTAATGTAAACCATATTAATATATCTATTACTTCCAAAGATACTAAACTAATCGGTATTTTGATACTTGATCTTTTGTGATCATTCCAATGTTATGTAATAATGCACTGACTCTAGGCATCTGGGGTCGGGGCATTATAGTTGGTATCAGAGCAATTTTAGTACAAACCTTGGAATCTATATTTAGATAAACTCTTATTAGAGAGCATAGCCCTATGATATACGTTGAGGATTAGTATAAAATAGCTTCTTTGAATTTTGGTATTGTAGAGATGTTTGTGAGTTTTCCATGCAAATACATCCATGTCTGGATACGAGCAGGTAGAGGCGGCTCTAGCAAAGATGTTCTTAGGGGTAAAAACCGAAAACACCGCATTGAGCTAGACTCGAATGGGAATTGGTGCATGACAACGGGCCTTGCAACACTCTTGGTTACGACACTCCTAGGGGATATTCTTAGGATAATTTTCATTTTATTAACATACCATTATGAAGGGTTTATGAGTATATACATCCTCAGAGAAAACATTTTTTATGATTACAAAATATATCCATATACTTTTCATTTTATGGTAATTGTTTTATAAGATTGTATTTATGTATTTTGATTCATAAACGAATATAGTTTATATCATTGTCTAGAAATGGCTCCTAGTGGAAGGAATGAAAACCATATCAATGCATGCACTCCATGTAGTGATTTCCCTCCTGCTCAAGATAAATATATTAGAGTTGGTGATACAATTGGTGCTGATCAGTTTATCACCATACTGGGACAACTCACTCAGGTTATGAATAATAACCTTACATGTATAGAGCACCTTGATCCACAGTGTGGAGGATCAATGTTAGATCACTTCATGAGGCAAAAACCACTAACATTCAATGGTAGTAAAAATTAATCAGTGGATGAGTATTGGATTAATTCCTTAGAGAAAATATTCTATGCCTTGGGGAGTAGTGAAAGGGAAAATGTTGTCATGGTAGCTTACTGCCTCAGTGGAGATGCTGATCAATGGTGGTCATTGATTCAAAACACAAAGGAAGATTATGAAGTAAAAATATGGAATGGAGGGAGTTTAAAGAGCTTTCCTTGGAAAATATTTTCCTCATGACCATCGAGAAGATATGGAATTTTTTTTTCTAATTTTGAGGCAAAAGGAGGATGATAATATTGCAAAGTATGAAGAAAACTTTACGAAGATAGAGAGGCATGCTACAGATTATATACGTAACCCAAGAAGTATTATTGATTGTTTATTTGATGGGTTAAAACCATTTCTTCATCGAGCATTACTCTTACAAACCTTCTCGTCATACGAAGATATTGTTTCATGTGATATCAAGACAGAAAAAGAATTATCTATGTCATAAAACTTTAAAAAAAGAAAGAGAAGAAGAGATCTGCTAAACACTCAGGAAACAAAAATAAGGGGAATAAGGGAAAAGTGGAATATCTATCCTGTAGTAAATTTGGTAAGAAACACCCTTGGACTTGCTTGAAGGGAATTGGAGTTTGTTACAAGTGTGGTGAAAAGGCCACCAAGCTCATGATATCGAGGAGAAGAAAGAGGATTTCGATTTTGAATGCAACAATTGTAGAGAAAGGAGACATTATGCAAATGAATGTCCTAAGCATCAGGGGAACATACCTTAGACAAGGCCATGGGATCAAGGCCAAGCTTATGTTATCACTACTGCTGAGGTTGAAGCTCCAAAAGACATAGTGGTAGGAAATTTAATGGTTTCCTCATGTTTAGAAAATTCTTTATTTGATTCTGGATAATCACATTGTTTTATATCATCCAAGTTTCCTAAGAAAATTAGATATTTCCAATTTGATTTAACAATGGAGTTGTCAGTCAAGATACTAAGGGAAATATCATCACAATAATTTTTTTTTGAATTAGTCCCCATTAGATCATATCAATGTTCTTTATCTGCTGATCTCATCATCATACCCATGATTTAATTTGTTATAATCCTTGGTATGGATTGGCTTTCAGACCATGATGCAAAATTTTATTGTAAGAAGAAAGAGGTTACTTTTTTTAATGACGATGATAGAGAACACCTTATCTTTAGAGTAGAATCATCACCACATAATTCTCATCTAGATCAACCCCCAGTAGCTCAACTAAATACAATTATTGGGGAGGAAGAAAATGAAATAACTATGGGTGAGGAAAGGAATGTTCAAATAGAATATGTACTTATTGTTAAAGAATATGTTGATGTGTTTCTAGAAGATTTACCTGGACATCCTCCAGAACAATAAATTGAGTTTTCCATTGATTTACTTCCTAGATCAAGGCCCATATCGAAGACCCCTTATAGAATAGCCACTGTGGAATTAGTGTAACTAAAGAAACAACTAGAAGAATTGTGTAATAAGGGATTTATTCACCCTATTGGTTCTACATGGGGATCCCCTATAATTTTTGTTAAGAAGAAATATGGATCTATGAGGTTGTGCATTGACTTCATGGAAATCAATTCTATAACAACAAATAACAAGTATCACATACCCCGCATTGATGATTTATTGGACAATCTTCATGGAACTCAATACTTTTCAAAGATTGACCATCGAAATAGATATCATCAGTTGTGTGTGAAGAAAGAAGATATTACGAAAATAGAATTTTAAACTAGGTATAGGCATTATGAGTTTATAGTAATGCCTTTTGGATTGACTAATGCACCCTCTATCTTCATTGATATAATGAATAGAGTTTTAATGGAATATCATGATGAATTTTTAGTTGTATTTATTGATGATATATTGGTATACTCTAAAATCTATGATCATCATGAAAATCACCTGCGCATTATCCTAAAGACTCTTAGAAGACAGAATTATATGGGAAGTTTATCATGTTTAAATTATGGCTTGAGGAGAATTCTTTTCTTGGCCATATTGTCTCTTAGGATGGAATCTCCATTGGTCCTTCAAAAACCAAGGCAATCCAATAATGTCCAGCACCAATGAGTATAACTGAGGTATGTAGTTTTATTGGTTTATCAGGTTATTATCGATGTTTCGCCTAGAATTTTGCTCGATTGGCTAACCCATTAACAAAGCTCGCACGAAAAGGGGTTAAATTTGTTTGTATAAAAGAATGTGAAGAATGTTTTGAAGAATTGAAGAGAAGATTAGTCAATCCTCTTATCTTGACTCTACCATCAGGGAATGATGGGTTTGTTATTTATAGAGATGCTTCAAATAAAGGACTTGGATGTTTCCTTAGGAACAATGATAGGGTTATTGCTTGTGCATCACAATAGCTAAAAATTCATGAGAAAAACTGTCCTACTCATGATCTTGAGTTAGTAGCTATAATATTTTCTTTAAATATTTGGAGACACTATCTATATGGTGAAAAGTGGGAGATATATACCGATCACAAGAGTTTTATGTATATTTTGTAATGCCCCCGACCCAGAATCCACTAAATCGGTGCTCTGAGCCGGGTTCTTACATGACCTTAAGCGTGCCTCCACGTACGCCAAATGCTACCGAGTTGCAGCGGGGGTCTATGAGGTCAAGTGGGGAGACTATACCCCCATTTTTTATCAGAGTAATCCACAACAAAAATAAACCAAATAGTAGAAACAATAACCAATAAACAAGGAAAATGTATATCAACCATTTCCAATAATAAATATGTCATGTCATACTACAAGTGAAAGAGTGAACAAAAACCCAAAATAAGGACAACGACCACAATAACCAAAACGGTCCGGAATCCAAGTACGGATCCTCCACCAAGTTCTACCCATGTCCACTCAACTATCTATCAAGTACCCTTGCCCTTCCCTTGACCTACAAACATGAAGTCTACTCAGGTAACCAACGACAGCCCGAGCAATGTGTGAGTACAACTTAGTAGACAACCACCAATAGTGTCAACAAAATATCCAGTATAAACAAGTAGTGCATGAAAAAGGAATATGAATGATAATTACCAAGAAATCATTTCATGTTCCATTAACCAGTTTTGAGCCAAACACATTTCCACTTCCATTACCATTCAGTATGCACCTGTTATCATCACTTACCATTTCATCACATATCCATGGGTTAATCAATTACATTATGTTACATGGGTCTAAATCCAACAATAACATGCAACAGGGTTAACAAATCATTATCCTATCTCACTAGGACCAACCCCCTCATAGAAACCATATCCTCACCTCTAAGCCTTAGTCTGGGTGGATGCAACCGTTAGGAGAATAGACCCCCAGTCCCCTTTCCTAACCTGTGCATTTAGGGTGGAGTTTAGAACCTCAGTCATAGCTCAACCCATGGGCGTAGATCCTCAAGTCATTCCCCACTTTACGAAGCCATGTGCACATGATTTTATATATATGTAACCATCAACCATCCAAACAATTTTTCTTCAGCAAACACTATTCACAACACCCAACATGTGAATCCACATCATGCCTTAACCCATTAACACATAACAATTTCACATCATTTAACCAATCACCCAATTCCCATGTGTTATGCCTGACTCCCTTAGCATTTAGTACTAGACCCATAAACTATCCATTATGGTCTTTAATCAGTTTACAAATTAACCCATTTAACCCATTCATCATTTCCATGATTCAACCATTCATGCCAACATGTTTATCAAGGGATCTAAAATTCACTACAACAAGGTCACTGGTTTAATAACAATTCCTAAATCCGGGGAAAGTCAGCACATCCCTTGGATAGCCTCAATTAGGTCAATTCATTCCCAACGCATCCCATGGGGATCGTGAGAGTTTCCATTTACCATTTTAAACCCCATTATTACCGAACAAGAAAAGGTTATTCAAAACATAACCAAGGGAAAGAAGGAGCCCAACTAAACATGCACAAATACCCAAATAACCATGGGATATATCTTGTAGACCACCTACCTCGAAACTGTGGATGAATGAACACTCAATCGAGTCTTTAGACCTCGATCTGACCAGCCATTGGTGCTTCAAACTGGAAATCACCCAAAAGGTAGGGTTTTAGAGCTTCAGAACAAGATGGAGATAAGATACAAACCCTAAACAAAAAAGAGAAGCAAGGATGGGACTGGCCTTACCTGGAGCTTCGATTTGCATCAAACGGCATAAAAAATTCCTTATAAACGAGGTAGATCGGCCTCTTGGATCTCCTGGGTGATTTGGTTCATTCCATGTGAGAAGAAGGAGGAATGGAGAGGAAATACCGAGTGGGATCTTAAAATCATGGAGTGGAAAACTTTTAATTTTTTCCAACTTTAAGAGGCCACAGGGTTTAGTCGCATGGTTTGAAAAACCTTGTGAAAACTGTGTGCATGATACTATCTAGAGGAAGAGGGTTGCATGGTTTACATGGGCAGACCGCACGGTTTTCCCTGGTCATGTGCAGGCTGTGTACCCTTGCCTGTCTTGCCAAGTTTTTCTTTCTTCCGTGCCTCGAGCCCCTAAAACACCCCCAAGGCCACTCATACTTTCAGAAGACATCCCTTGAAACCTGAAACAAGGGATTCAACGAAAACATAAAAAAAAACATACCATTCCAAAAACCAGTATCTTACATATTTTCTCACAAAAAATAACTCAACAAGAGGCATAGGTGATGGATTAAACTACTCAAGGATTATGATTTCACTATACACTACCACCCAGGGAAGGAAAATAAGGTGGCAGATTATTTTATTAGAAAGGATCATGGAGTTTTGAACAAAATGAGAGTTTAAAAGGATCCTATATATTTGGATCTAGTAAAGATGGATATGGTAATCACCAAGGAAGGTGAAACATCAATACTTTTTCAAATGGTTGCCAAACCATCTTTACTATAAAGGATAAAGAGTTCTCAGACTGGTGATGAAGAGTTTCAAAAGAAGATTAAAGTTGTCAATGATGGTAGATTGAGTGACTTCATATATGAAGATGGAATTTTAAAATTTGGGAAGAGACTTTGTGTTCCCGATATACCTAATCTAAAATGAGAATTGTTGGATGATGATTATAGATTCAATTTATCTATACACCCAATGAGCACAAAAATGTATAGTGATTTGAAGGAAAATTTTTGGTGGGACAACATGAAGAGGGACATTGCTGCTTTTCTGTCAAGATGTATGGTTTGTCAAAAAGTGAAAGCTAGAAGGCAACAGCCTGGAGGATTTAAGAAACATTTTCCCATACCTGAGTGGAAATGGGATAATATTATTATGGACTTTGTCATGGGACTACCAAAGACTCATAGAAGGAATGATGCAATATGGATCATTGATGACCGTCTTACCAAGTCAGCACATTTTCTTTCTATAACGGAATATTTACTACTTGAACATTTAGAAATTCTATTTATTAATGAAGTTGTAAGACTTCATGGAGTACCACTATCGATTGTTTCTGATCATGATCCCCATTTTACATCTAGATTCTAGAAAAGTCTTCAGAAATCCCTTGATACTGAACTTCGTTGGAGCACAACCTACCACCCCCAAACTAATGGAAAATCAATGTAGCTCAAAGTAGACAAAAGAGCTATGCTGATAAACAAAGGAAGGATTTGGAATTTTAGGTAGGAGATCAGGTTTTCATGACGGTATCTCCATGGAAGGGTGTTATACATATCAGTAATAAGGGTTAATTGAGTCCCACGTACATTAGACCTTTCGAAATTCTAGAACGAATTGGGGTTGTAGCTTACTGTTTGGAAATTCCGCCATGTCTCTCCAAATTTCACGATGTATTCCACGTATCACTATAGAGAAAATGCATGCCTGAACCAATGCATGTACTCACCTATGAGGAATTAGAACTGGAAACCAATCTGTCTTATTGTGAAGAGCCTTTAAAGGTTTTTGATACAATAGAACAAGTGCTGAGAAACCGGACGACTCGTCTGGTAAAAGTTCTATGGAGAAACCCTAAGATGGAAGAGGCAACGTGGGAACCCGATGAACTTATGATGAAGAACCAAACAAGTATTTGTACGTAGTAATACTCTAGAAATTTCTAGGGAGAAATTATTTTATGGAGAGGAGAATGTAACACCCCAATCTTTCATGGTATACTTCTCTTTGAATAATACAATAGTGTATGTTGTATGCAACATCGAGTTCTAACACACCACAACCAATCAAACTAGCCGTTATGAATATTAATACCCACTTTTTGAAATTTTATAAACATTATATTTCAAAATGGACTTCATTTTTGAATTTTTAATATCGATATTATCTTAGGGTTAATTTTTGGTATTTTTCTGAAAGCATTCAATTTTTGATGAATAGTGAAAAATAATGAGTTATAGTTTAAAACCAAATTTTATTTAAATTTATTTTAGGTCAAAATAGACACATAATTATTATATAAGTTCAATTTAAGTCATTGGAGTTAGTTTATAATAATTTTAGAAATATAAAAATTGTATTGAACTTTTCACCGTCTTTTATCCACCTCCAAGGAGCATTTGTAAATTTAAGTAAAACTTAATTTTACCAAATCTGTGAGTTGAATTTTAAAAATCTGAGAGACATGGTTGATATCAGTAAGTAAAATTCAGTTTAATAAGATGAAAATAAGTTTTTTTGAATTGTAACTTTTTACTGTTATTTAACACGTTTAAAAGTAAATAGGGTAATTATGGTTAAAAATGATATTATTATTACCCTAACACATGTCCTAATTCTATTGGATAAGTGTAATTCGATCAAAAACAAACATTGGAATAAAATATTATCCTTTAGGTCCAGATGTATTAGATTAGGAAATTTATTATTATTTAATTCAATGAAGAGTTAAAATAATTAAAATCAAATTTTAATAACTAAAACATTTTTAATATATGGTTACACATAAGATAAATTCAACAATAAATATTCATAGGAAAAATAAAAATATTTATTACATAATGGTATTTTATTTATATTTTTTAAACATTAAATAATTTAATTTCTTTTTGACAGAATGATGATGCAGTAATTACCTAATTAATGAAATATTAAAATAATTGATATTATAAATATCCAAATAAATGTAATTTGACAATTTTTCTGAATTGAACTAATTTTATAGGTTAATATGGCATATTAGGGTTGTTTAGATGAAATGTTTTTAAAGTAATAATTCCGTTATAAATTTAGAAAAAACAAAATACCAAATAGTGTTAAAATTGACATAAAAGAGTTTTTAAAACAAATATTATATTATTAATTGATATTCTCTTACTAAAAATATAAGGATCAGCCAAAAGACTTATATAATGATAGGTGTATCATTAGAGAAAAAATTGGGGTTTGATTGGAAGAATATAGTTTGTTTATTAACCACATAATATTAAAATATAAAGAGACATGGTAAATGTCAAACTATTTAACTAAGAGTTGAATCTAAAAGATAAAGTTAATATAGTGACCCAAACCTATCTAAAACCTATTGGTTGAGTGTTTTTCGACCCATACCCACCTTATCCTTTACATAATACACTTTGGATCAATTATAAACTTAAAATTAATTTATTATAAAATAACATTTCTTGATTTTCCTAAGGTGCCCCTCACCCCTCTTATAAAATGGCACTCCCCCTTCTCTCTAATTCACATGTTAAAATCCATTTTTCTTTGCCAAACCACACCCAAATACCCTATCAACTATCCTACCTTCATCTTAGAGGCCTTCCTTTAGTCATAAATTCAACCTAAAGATCCCTTTTTATCAAATCAAAATAAAGAACCCGAAGAAGATGTAAATATTTTATCAACACTTTCAAGTTCCTTTCTTCTTCCACTTCCTCTTTCATTGTTGTTTCCATTATAAAATAACAAATCAAGTATTTTCTATATAATTTGATGTTATTATAAATATGGTACCACCATATTCATTATTCTATCTATCCTCTGAATGATATGTCACCATACGTGCGTATGTACAGCTTACCGTCTCCATGTCTTGGTGTAATTGTTATTCAATACATTATTATTTGGATGGGAATATAATGAGGTGTAATTGATGTAAAAAATAAATATAACATGATAATGATTCTTTATATATGATATATCTTCCAATTATATATTTTTTAATATAAAAATAATGATATTATCGCTCGTGCATACGTACAGATTACCATCTCCACAAACACGATGAGATTCATTCCACATCATATCCATTCAAGACTAATTTTCATTTGATTATTAAAAATAATGTTTAAATACTTAATACCATTCTGTATATGAATAAGATACATCCCATCCATACTAAATATGATTTACATAACAATTAATATAACGAAAAACGAATCCGTTAACACCCGAAACGATGATACTACTAAGATATTATTAACAAAGTAATGTTAAAAGATCATATATGATATCATATTAATGTATATTATTCTTGTATAATTTAATAACAATTAATTCACCATTATATAGGAGTTTAACCTACCCTCATTCAAGGAAAATTACAAGATAAGGGTTAATTCTAAAACCTCTTTATTATTCAAGGTTGTTTATATGTAATTATCTACTAGAACCTCTTTATTATCCACATCTGTGTTTTCATAAAAATGTATTCCAAAACATATTTAATACATTCTAGAGAATTGTTTAAATTAATTTATACCTTTATTTTACCTTATACATTTTTAAAGTAATCCTGTCCAAACAAGTTACTTTATGACCTTTTGAACAGAATTAAGGTAAGAATGTTTTTTTGTCTTATATGGTGGGTGCTGCTATATTCCACCATTTTAACTGTGTTGAAGCTTCCTATAAAATAATATAAGAATATTTTAAAAATAAATCTTTTATTTTATAATTATTTAGCATTAAATTATTTCAAAAAAATAATTAGATACTTCTCTCAAATTGTTTTGATTTCATCTATGTCAACATCCATTAATGTATTTTAATCTTGTTTGAAGTTGATTTATTATGATACAAATCATACATTCTTTATTGAAGGCTTTGTGATATGTTTGACAGTGGATGTGTTATTTTTATACCATTAATGGTTTATCGATAAAGTATTGAAATTTTGAATTATAGTTTTAATAAGAACTTTTATGTTACGTTTAAAACATTTCTTATGAAGAATGCACTGGACTTAATAAGTGATAGGTGGATCCCACAATAGCTCCTCGATTCATCGGTAGGTCTCATGAGGCAAACTAGTGTCTTGGCACAAGGCCTTGACAAAATCTTATTGGTAGTCTTGGCATACGACCTTGACTATGTGGTTATGGAAGTTTGGAATTATGAATTCCATCATTATGAAAGTGGCTATTGATATTGCATGTGATTATTCGACTAGTAGAATATCCATGTGATTAAGTAAATGGAATTATTTGATTTTATCTTTTCCATATTATGCTGAAGATCATGTTTAAAAGGCTTTTTTTGGTCTTATACATTTCCTTAAATATTTATTCTTATTTATGAATGTTTTCTCTATATTGTTATAATTATTGAGCATCTGAGCTCACCCCTTTCTCTGTTTTATTTTTCCCAAGATGCAAATAAGTATTTTATGACTGACCTACAGGGATAGTCTGAGGGTATATGAGTGTGGTCTATAGAAACAATGTTGTTGTAGTTTTTCATTTTATTATGTAATGTAAACCTTATGAATGTATCTAGTACTTCCAAGGCTACTAAAATAATCTATCTTTAGAGACATGATCTTTTCTGATCATGCCAATACTATGTAATAATGCACCGACTCCGGGCTTCTAGGGTCTGTGTGTTACGTCTTTCTCTCTTTCACTTTCAATATCACAATATTAGTCATCATGTTATGAGAAAATATTTCTCTTTTTTCTATATTGATATTAACTTTTCTTTTAAATAATCTTCCTCTTACGTGATCATTATCTATCATTTTCTTACAATATAATCTTTTTGTATGTTCATAATTCACCTTATATTCTTGCTTCTTAGGGAATACAATTGAAAAAATTATTATTATTTTCCAAATTTAATCCATTTAAATGGATTTTCCACTATATCTGTGTCTAACTCACTACATAACTTTTTAGAATAAGAAGATTAATTATTAAAAATCCATAGCATCATATTACACTTTAGTTTCTTCCTCATAAGATTTATTTATCTCAACATGATTGGATCCTTTTAAAAATAATGAATGTGGTTATTTTTTATGTTTTTACATATCTATAAGGATGAACCTATTCTCATCTCAAAATAGATCAAAACATTATTGATTTTTTAAGGTATTATCATCTATGTGTTGATCCACATGGGATGATATCTTCTCATCAAATTTATTTGGATTGATTATCACCTTGTACTCAGTATGGTATAATATTCATGAATTTAACCATAACTTTGAGATGTGCTTACCAATTTGATTATTCGAATAAAGTAATCATCCAATGATTCTTATTCCCATATTTATATGTTTTCAAATTAAGCTCAATAGGTTTATAACCATGAAACCTTCACATTATTATATCCTTTAAGGATATCTTGTAATTTTCTTTTTGATTTTATATATTTTAGGTATATCATAGATATTTATCCATATATAGTTTTTTATTTTCATTCCCATTACTCTATAAAAATATTTATTGAAAAATTATTAGTGTAAATCATCATGTGTTCTCTCTTAAAATTTGTTATTATTATTTTCAAGATGAGTAAAGGTTATCCATACTTTTATAATATGAACACCATACCATGTGATGTCATGAATTTACATGTCTATTGATACCAAATATAGAACATCCTCTCTCCTCATATATTAAATATCATTCCATAAAAATTGATAAATACCTTGTTGTTGGTTGTATTCATTAACTGCATGGATCTATTCTATCAAAGAAATAATCAATTGAAGAACAAACATAGATCTATGGGAATTATACACATCTCTTTTTCAAGTTTTTTCTATACCAATTGATAGGAAACATATAATCAATGCACTGAAAATAATTCATGGAATGGTGTTATGATAACAAATGATGGGTCCAAGAGAGAGTATACAACAACATATTCACTAGCATCCCATTTATTGTATGTCCTTTCTAGGTACCATCAAAACCATTCATCGAAAATAAGGTTTTGAGTAAATTATAATAGTTAAATATAAATATATATTTAAATTTTATATTTCAAAATTAGAAGTTTCCATTATATATATATATGTATATCATTGTGCGTGCTTGGATAATAATTATTATATCTCTATTTATTACATATATATATATTATAAATATATTTAAATATTATACAATAAATATTATATTAATATACTTGGAAAATAAATATATGAATAATGGTGGTGTAATACCATTACAAAGCAATGAGCAATATGGGTAGTATTTTCTCTAAATTAGTTTTGATGTCTATGATAGAATCCTCTTTGATAGAGGATATTAATTCCTTATAATTACTATAACAATCAATATGGAAAACGTTTCTATGTAAACAGTCCAATAGATATAAATAGATAATAAATGATAGGTGCCTTTTACATTATTGTTCCATAGCATATACTACAATAGGATATAAGAAAATATCCCAATATCCTCATACATATTACCACATTAGTGAGACGTAATATTTATACAGTGAAAGTTGATGTACACCATCAAATTAAGGTGAAGGGAAAGTAACGATCTTGGGGTGGGGCTTGAATAAAGGTTTCATCTTTGTGTACACCAGCATGGGAATGTGTTTGTATGATGGGACCAACTTTGTTAATGGATTATATAAATGGAATTGATTGTAAACTATTACTTGTTTCGGGATGGGCTTATATATTGGGACTTACTTTGGGATGAGCATGTAAGTAGGGATCAACATGAAAATAGGGACATGTTTGGGGATGGTCTTGTAGATTTGGATCCTCTTGGAGATTAGATTTTATATAGGTATTAGAACATAGATAGGGAACATCTAATTTGGTGGTGTTATCTTATAGGGATATAGGAACATTGATTCATTATAGAAATCTATATATTACTTAGCGGTTATGGTATTGGATAGAACTGTCACCCAAAAAACTTATTCATGGGACTAATAGAAATATGTTTTAGTATGTACAATCATAAATGTGGTGTTATTCAATTATATATGAGAAATTGAATTGGAGAATAAAATGTAGATATGAATAATAAATATTTCGTCTATAAAAAAGCTTACAAAAACTCCCCCAATCCCCCTTATCCCTTAAAGAATCTCTCCCAAATACAATGGATCTCTAGATCAAATCTAATGATGAATGAATGATATTCTAATCATCCATAATTTTGAATGGTGGGAGGATTTCTGTTTACCATAACACCTCAACCAACCCGAAAAAAATATGAATTATATATCACAATGGCAGCCTACACTTTCAACTTTTATAACAAAAAAAAATGAACCATCCAAGTGCCTAGTGGGGTTGTTGTAAAAACATCCAAAAAAACTGTAAAACTCCACTGATTCCCCCCGTACATCTACAATTCCTTATAGAACCTATAAATTTTCATCCTCTCCCGAGAAACCACCATTGTAAACATATCCTCGAGGTTCTCCATCATCTATATATTGATATTCCTTGACATATGTTGATCCATAACTACATTTATTCAATGATATAGAATAACAATGTTCTTCATTAAAGAATTCTACGTTTAGTTCATTCTAAATTAAAAATAAATTTTAATATTTAAATGAACCATATACTAATTCTAGATCAATATGAGCACTGGGAGAAAGCACATTAGCCATGACCTCTCTTTTTTTATTCATAAAAATCAATGTACTATGTTTCTATCATTTATAATGGGACACACAGTTATAAGCTTGACTTCCATGACACAAATCCTCCTTTAAAATTATTTATGTATCCTAATGTAGACTTTCTATTGATAGGATATCGATATTTATATGTATCTACATGTCCCTCCAATATCATGTTAGCTCCCCCATAACATAAATATATATCTTAAGTTACATTAAGATACCTCATAATCAACATGAATAAATCCTAGCGTGTCTTCCAAGTATTGGAGAGAAATCAGATCATGACCACCACTATATTGGAAATTTATATCCTCTTACTCACCATAGAGTACATGATGCTTCCAACACAAGAGGATTATGGAATCATCTCTATCACCTTGATTCCATCCTTGATGATTTATATAAAATTTTCCTCAATATAAGATGACCATGAAGTGGAATACACAATGGTATGTCTATTTCCTTGTTGAATTTTTTTTTGAAAATGTTTAAAATACTTCCCCTAAGAGAGCCATTATAACATTTTCTTTTTATGTTGAATGATTTGTATCCAAAATATATTTTGAAACACTATAAATTAAAACACTTAAAAAGATATAGATATCTCCTTAAACTAGAAAAACCTCACTATATTATTCTAAATAATTAATATTTCATTACATAATGTAGCAGAGAAACTAAGTTAGCCTCTTGGATTATTTGGAATTTATCACACTTGTTCTCATATGTTCTATTTTAACCAAAACTCACCATGAATGAGTGAAACTTCATGTACCAATTATGGGGATCTTTTTTTGATATGCAGATATTTTCATCTATTTGAATTAAAGTTTTTATTATATAATAACCTAGAAACCATTGTCCTAGTTCATGTAGATCTCATCAAAGATTTCACAATGAAAAAAAATATTCCTTCACATCCATCAATTCAAGATCTAATCTTAAGCAACGCAATATCCAAAAATGAATCAAATTAAATATATCTTAACTATGGTTAAAATGATCTCATTAATTTTAACTCCATTCTTATAAAGGATTCCCTCAACCACTAAAATATTTTTGTGCCTGACATATTTTTTATTATAATCCATCTTCAGCCAGAACATCCATTTGGTCATTTAGGCCTTATTACATTTGGGTAGTTATCCAAATAATATATCAAGTTCTTTCATCAAATATACTATATGATTCTCAATTGTATATCTAGTTGCATTTGTTCTGGATGAGACAATAATTCTAGGTTCCCTTCTAGCTCCCCATCATATGATAACAAAAGGTAGTCCTACTCTTAATATTATATTTATGGAATCATTCCTCGTTAAGATATTCAAAACTATGAATGTTAGGTTCTTGAGGAATATTTTCAACAAGATTCCACGATGGTTATAAAACATTTTTTAGGAGGATTGAGTCTCCCCATACTCAATATCCTTCTCTATTACCTTCTAGTCTACTGTTGATGATTATTCTTAAACAACATACTCTTTTTTGATAGGTGTTTTTGGTGTATGTGTTTGATCAATAATTTATTCCTTGACACGTTAACATTAATAAATTATATGGTTTCGAATATCATCAATCATTTAGTTCTCATGGAAAATGATACCTCTATTTCTGATCACTTTAATTTCTTTTGAGTCCCAATGCTTGTTTGCAAATTCCTAATCTCTATAGGAATGGAATATATATGGAGTATATCTCCCTGATAGATTCTAGATGATCTCTTTAGGAACTTCTAATAATTTTGAAAAACCAAAAAATAATAATGTATGTTAAAATGGATGATTACTTACACCATATCTTCTGAGGAATATTGAGATTTAGTGGTATAAATGGTGATTTGTTGATAAGGTAGAAAGAAAGTTGAACAACCTCTTCCTAAAATATATTGGGTATCTTAAACAAACTCATAATTCTCATAACATTCTATATGTTGTTTATATTCATCCCTTTTATAACTGAATTGTTTATTGTGGTGTGTAGGATCATTTTCCTGGGTCGGCTTCCCGGACTCCTGCAGTAGGAATCAAACTCCTTGGATGGGTACTCATTTCCATTTTCTGAATGAAAACACTTATATTTCAATATAGTTTTCACACTACCATATCAGGGAACATATTGACTTAGTTTGTTACAATGTGCTTTGTTAGAAAGAATAACACCTGTGCCTTTAGAGATTCATCATTAATAAAGTATAGAAAGTATTTGTTACCAACCAATAAATCCACCTCCATTGGATCACATACACTAGATTAATCCATATCCAATAACTCTGATATCCAATATGAAGAAATATTTAATGAGCCTCTATGTAGATTCTCATGTAATATGTATTTTTCAAGGATCAAGTGATTAATCCTTTTCAACATTGATTAACTTATTATTTGTTAGGGTAGATATCCATATTTCATTCATGTTGACACGTTTCATTTTTTTAAAATTTTATGATGACTCTCCTTCCACCAAGTTGAGGTTATCATCAAATATATTCAATTGATTTTTATGCAACATACCACATATGTATCCTTAGGTGATTAAAATGGATCATTATTTATCTTTCATGATCCATTGATAAATATATATTCATCACCTTATCGATCAAAGGATTTCTGTAATAATTGGATTAGATGAAGACAGGGAACATAAAAAACTTCCTTTGAGGTGATTTTGTATCAAACATTCATCTTTACTTGGATATCACTCATACCATCAATCACTTATAAACCAGTATTCTCAAACTTTTCATCACCACATTAACCATATTAATAAGTTGATAAATACACACGATGGATAGAGACCTGGTATGGTAATGAAATATTGATCACCCATTCCATATCCTAGACTAATGTATGAAATAATGTCTCTTCTCAGTCTCTGTATAAACCCATGATTTCTATGGTGACTGTAAGGTGTGTGTCTCTATTTATTCTATGATATTTCTAATTTTTCCATTTTCATTTAGAAATATTAAATAATTTTTATTTATGTGTCCCTCCATTCTATAATTTTATAATTTTTATATTTGTAGCCTAGAATATATGGAACTTACTTTACTTTGTCTTATTTCTCTACTGCAATCCCCTTGACCACCTATAGTGGATGGTCCATCCATGAAAATTAATTTCTATAAAGATTTTTTAGAATCTAGAATTATGGATTTCACTTTTTTAACCAATGTAGTAAAAAATGGTATAATTAACTAAAAAGTATAAAACAACCCTGATTGATCAAGATATGATCAATTTTGTATTGATGATAAATATTTGCCGGTGATGTGTCACTAATGCAGTGATGATGTGGTGTGGATGTTCCATGCAAGATTACTTACTAAAAACTCATCGAAAATTTCATTGTAGCCAAAATAGTGGTGTATTATTCAATGAGGGGGGTACTATAACAACCCATAATTTGACCAAACATTGAACAATAATATAGAGATATTTCGAACTCTATTTTTTATCATGTTTAATCTACTGGAATAACCTTGAAAAAAAATTCAGAATATGAATTAAGAACACAAATTTGGGAATGTATAATTTTACAGTCATCATAAAATCCTCACCAATCATCATTTTTTCCACTCCAAATGGATCTAATACCACTATTTGTTTTCCAATAATCATAGATAATGTGAATTAGGAAGAAAATGTAAATAAAATGCGATTTATTTGAATATAAACAAACCTAACAAAAACTCCCACAGATATGAACCCCTATTTATCTTAGAGTTCTTTAAGGATCTAACCAAAACACAATGCCCCTCTAGCTCAAATATGATGAGTATTAAAGGCTCACATACCCTACTTAAATAGGAATGGTGGGATGATTTTATTTTGGACACAAATCCTCCACCAACAACGACCAACTCTAACCTATGTTCTATCATGGTAGCATGCACATTAAACATGTGAAACAACCAACATTGAAGCAACAAGGGGGTAGTGGGGTTAGTTCACTAACCACCAAAAAGAAAGCTAGAAAACTCTTTCAATTTCAGTGAACATATAGAAATATATTAGAGGAGAAAATAGAAGAAAATGGGATATGTTTCAGATAGGTCAAAGATTTACCAAACTCCCTCTTTGTAACTCAATCTATATACAAATAGAACTCTCAAGTCTCTCTAACAAGATGTAATGAACTCTATTATATTAGATGATTATGGTTGAAGGCACTCCTAGCCCTCTTCAAACAAGCATGGTGGAAGGATTTTATGTTTGATGGAAGTCATCCACCAACCCCCACCAATACATACCTACCATCAACTACGAAATCCTTAAAATTCAACATGTCTAATAACCAAAATTTATGTACCTAAAGGGCATGTTGTATTGCTGTACCAACCACAAATAAGGAAGTTGTAATACCCCATATTAATGAAAAAATCAGGATATATTGACCATGATGGGAAATATTCATAGGGAACTCTTGAGAGTGGAAACCCATGGCGAAAGGGAGAATAGAAGAGTTGTAATGTGGTGAGATTTCAATAGTTTGACATAGTTTCCTTTAATAGAGAAGATATATAATGTTGTTCAGACATCCCCACCACCCCTAATGTATAAAAAAGAAGTTGTTGTATGAGAATTCATGCACAATAACTACTATAAACTATAAATATTAATGTTCATGGATGATCAATGATTGATCAGTGTTGTGGTGAATGGTTGCAGCTGGCCTTGACTATGACATGGGTGAGGAATGTGAGAGACAAAACCTAGATCCTTATGGTAGTTTGGGTGAGAGTGATGTGGAGTTAAAATTAAGCAAAACGCCTCTACTGAAAATTCATGTGGAAGGTGTAGGCACATGATTCCCCTCCTTATTTGGATTATCCACCTTGAAGAAGAATATAAAATATATTAATAGTTGAAATCATATTCTGAAATCATAGGAACACAAATTATAATGATCCATGAATATCCAACTATTCAACTCGTAACATTTTTTTAGAATAAAAGAAGATATATAAGAATAAATAAATATCAAAAAGATGAGTATGCAATTTATATACATCCAATGCTGTTGTGAAAAGAAAATCATATTCTAGGAACTGTGGTATGAATTCATAGACCCCCTTAACTATGTTTTTCTTGGATTATCTTTTCAAATATAAAATAATAATTTCCCAAAAAGTAAATATTTAATTTGATGAAAACTAAGGGAGTAATTAATTTTATATTTAATTCATCATCTATATAAAAATTGAAAATAAGGGATGATAAATGAGTCTTTTAGATTGAAAATTAAATAAAAAACTCTTAGTTGAATTACCCCATATCATTCTAACTAATTTTTTATTTTTTGGTTATGTAATCCGATAAGGATAAATAAACAAATTTCACTATAATATAATATCACATTCTTAATGCTATAAATAGACAGATATAAAAAAAATTTAGAATTTTTTTTTAGAAAACCTTTTAGTGTTTTAAATGGATGTTTTGGCTTGATATGTGTTTCATAATGCCTCAATATGTGGATTTAATTAATTTCTTATTTTTTCTCTCAAAGAAAACAACCATCAATGAAACATAAATTAATAATTCCTTCAATATAAAACAAATAAGATAAGAAATATAAATAAAGTGATGGGAATATAAGAAAACTAATTTATAGTGGTTTAAGGAACAAGAATCTCCTACTCTTCTCCACCAATCATTTTTTCATCAATCTTGGTGATTTAATTGTACTAGTAATTTTTTGGGGACCTTACAATTTTGTATAATCAAATAAAACTTATTGAAAATGGTTTCAATAGATTTTATCGATATATTACTTTAATAAATACTGTCCTTATCCTTATCATATAACAAAAAGTGTCATATTTACAAGTAAATATATTTTAGAAAATATAATGGGTTTATAACATAGTTTCATGAAACAACTGAGAGATGATGGAAAATATCCAGAGTTAGAAAAAAACTTTAATGGTTGGACTTAGAGATTTTTTAGTTCTATATTTTTTTAAATGGGTAGGGAAAATACTGAGTAATTTTATTAAGGAATGAAATCCATTTTTTAAACTGGGTTTACAGGCAGCCCTTACACGACCCAAAGGCTGAGGTAGAGCATCCAAACATCACATCATGATCCTACACATATAGTTGTAGATGAAAATATTGAATACTCATCAATTGATATTGATTCGTAGTGGAATAAAAATTATTTTTTAAAAATAAAGAATGTGGTTTACAAGAGAGTTTTCACTTTAAATATTCGAATGAACTCTACTTATATTGGAATAGAAACTCTTTTTCTCTTCAATGGATGAGATAATTTAACACCCCCAAAACTTCCTAGTATGTTTCCCGTAAATAAATTCTAGTTATAACCTATATTTCATGAATCACTGGTCCTATATAGAACAAAACATAGTTACTTATAGGGGATATCCCTAACCTATCCATTAAACTTAAATTTTCCAAATCTGTTATTTGAATTTTAAAAATCTGACATACACGGTTGTGTTCAATATGATATTTAGATTCTGATAGAATTAACTTAATTTTCAGTGAATAGTAACCTAACCTTATGAATAGTAACCTTCCATTATGAACATTATCGTACCCTTATGAATAGTAATATGACTTTTAGGAATGGTATCCATACCATTGAGTGTATAAGTGAATTCAGACATCTTACAAATGAAGATGAATATTTTAAGTGTTTATATTTTTTGACTAAATAATGATTTTAATTAAATATTTAATTAATTATATTGATGAAATTATATTTGAAAAATTTACTTCATTTTTGGATTCTACATGTCAAAAAATGGTTTGGTGAATTTTTTTGATTTTTCTGAAATACTTAAATTTTTAATGAATAGTAAAATGCGAAAATGTACGATAAATACTAAATAAGGAATTTAATGAGTCATTGATGATGATATGATAATTTAAGCCCAATTGGTTCAAATTCACATGATTATATTACTTTTCTTGGTCATGTAATACTCACTATTTAATGTACTTAGAGGAAATAATAAATTAATGATTATAAAATTAAGAAAACTCCTCTCCCCTCCACTATATAAACCACCCCTAACCCCCTCTTCCTCCCATACAACTCATGCATCAAACCTTGCCTAAATTATGCCAAATACTTTTCACAAGCCCTCTATCCACGTCCAAGACCTGATTATCTCTCCAAAAGACCAAAAACAAATGCCTTAAGGATATTCTCAAGGAGGAGTACTCAAGAGGTGATCCTTCCATATCTTTGTTTTTTCAATTTCTTTTACAATGTTCAATTATTTTGTTCTCCCTTCTCACCTCACATCATCAAAATTACATTATAATTATAGTACCTTACATATACTATATTTTAAATGTGATAATGTAATATTTCATCATAATCTCTCTTTTCCCCTCCTTTTATACAATAAATGCAAACACCGACTGAGATGTGTAAATTTATCTCACTCAAGGAAGATGGGTTTTCAATTTGCATTATTATCTTCAATACTAGTCATAAAACATTTTCAATGGTTGAACCAGGTCATCATATATGTATTTTTTCTTGATTAATTTTCTGGAATCTTTACTCGTTCATATTATGGATTAATAATACAAAACATGTTTATTGTGCACAAAACTAGGAAGCCAAATCAAAGCATTTATTTTAACTCACTGAATGATTCATACTCATGGTATACAACTAGAATCATTATAAGATAATTTATACATCATTAATGTCACTATTAATTTATATTAAAAATTCTTGATGTTTAACCATATTTCAATCAACCATCCATTCATGAATACAAGTAAATGGATCATGAAAACCAAAGAAGAAAAGGCTTCCCAAACAGTAAAATTGAATCTCTTAAACCCATAAAAAAGTCCATTAATGAACTTAATAAGGTTATACCATATCAATTTAATGTTTATGAGGTTCTGGAAATATTAATTAATGAAGCTAAATTTTATTATTCTGGTCGTTGAAAACAAATAAAAACACCTTTGTGCATAAGGTTAGGGATCCTCTCCCTCACATTTGTTCCAGAATCTCCCCTATGTTGTGCTGTTTTATTTTTAATTCCTAATGAAGTGGTATGTTCTCCCACCTCCCAAATACATCCCTTGTGACATATAAATAATGTATTACCCCTTTACCACTCATTAAGACCTCGCAATAACACTCGTTACCATGCATAAATGTTTGTAAGGGGTTTCTCATCTCACATTCATTTTTGTGATATTTCCATTAACTGCCAATTATTTCTTGTATGTGGTATATGTGTACATATATTTTATATATAATTAAATTATTCTATTTATATTCATGTTATTCAATTATTCATTTGAGTTTTATTAGGTTCTAGTCATTTTATTTGACCAATTACATTATGGTAAGAGACTTCGTCTCAACTACTATTTTATTGTGACTAACTTTGTATTGTGCACCTAATAATCCTAATGTGGTGTACCTACTACCCATTTGAGATCACTTTTAATTTGAAATTATATTTATATTAAATATCCATAATCTCATATCATGGATATGTTGTTGTCTAAACCATATACCATTTTACATTCGGTGTTTATTTTGAAAGTTATATTATTTACAGAAATATTGATGAATCAGTATGATCTACTCTATAAAGATATTGAAAAGGCATATTTCTCTTGTATTGAATCAATGTATAAATAATTCTTTTGACATGAAGTGGTGGGTGAGGACCACAACAGAACCTCGATGCATCGCTAGGTCTCATGAGATAAATCAGTTGGCGACAAACCCTTCGAGTTTGTTTCCAAAAATCAAATGGGTTTCTACCCACAAAACTAAACGGCTTTAATGGTATTATAGTTTCATGTTCCAGAAACATGAAATACAATTAATAAGAATTATCATTATTCATTATTGGTGATTATTATTATCCATGAGGTTTTAACTATGAAAAAATCTATGGATGCTGTTTCATTCTCAGTTTATTAATGGCATTAGTTTTTCATTTATTCACCATGCCATATTGATTATGTCAAATTGATTATGATTCACATATTATTGTATTCATGATTCCGCTATTTGTACCCCTTACTGAGATTTTTATCTCACCCCCTTAATTGTTTACCTTCAACGGATGATTAATAGAAATCCACTTATTGAGTTCATGAGGTGAGAATTTTTTGTTTTGTTATGTATTATATCTTGTAACCTTTTTCAATGTAATTTGTGTTACATCTATGTATCTAATTTCATAAGGACTACAAAACTGATCATTACTTCAAGATTTTTCATTCCTTCTAACAATTCCAATATTACAAGTAATTCACCGGCTCTAGTCTAGAGGGTTTGTGGTGTTAAAGTTGGTATCAGAGGAAGTTTAGTAGAAAGCTTAGAAACTAGAGTAAGATATGTATAGTAGGGAACAAAGACATAAGGTAGTATTTGAGGATAAACGTAAAATAATGTCCTAGTATTTTGGTAAGGAATAGATTATTCATATCTTTTAAGCAATACATACTTGTCTGGATATGAGAAGTTAGATGTTTCTTTGGCACAAATGTATCCAGGGGTAAAACACAAAAACACCACTTTGTGCCAAACTCAAATGGGAACTGGTGCACGATAATGTTCCTTACTACACTGCTGGTTACGACACTCTAAGGGGATATGCATAAGATAATTCACATTGTCTTTAAAGTCCATTATGAGTGAGTTTAATGTAATTTTTATTTTGAGAAACCATGTTTATATGATTATCTATGCAAATAATTTCAATCTATGTTGCCTGTTTTTCTATTTGAGATTCATACACTAATATAGTGTATCCCATTATTTAGAAATGGCATCCAACGGGAGAAGGGGAATCAATACTCATGGGAAAGGTAGGGTTCCCCCTACTAATAAATTCAACACAGTCAATGTTGGAGCAGATCAGATCATGACCATATTGGGACAACTTACTCAGGTTGTAACGAATAACCATTACCCACCTGTGTTGGATTGTTTCAGGTAGCAGAAGCCCCATTAATTTAGTGGGACAACTAACCCAGTGGTTGGTGAGTAATGTATCAAGTCCCTCGAAATGATATTTATGGAATTAAGATGCTATGAAAATGAAAAGGTGGAACTGGCAGTATATTTTCACAAGGGTGGCGCTGATCAATGGTGATCCTTGATTTAGAATACCATGGAGGAAGTAGGAAAAAAGATATCGAATGGATGACTTTTAAGTAAATATTCTTTGAAAAATATTTCCCTCGTGAGCAATGAACTGAAACGAAGGGGAAATTCCTCAGATTAATAAAAAGGGAAGAAGACAGTGTTACAGAGTATGAGGCTACTTTCACAAGGCTTTCCAGGAATGCTATAGATTATGTATGTGACTCGGCAGATAAGATTGATCATTTATTTGGAGGTCTTAAGCCAAGTCTTTGAAGGGAATTGGCTTCTCAATCATTTTCATCATATGATGAAATTGTATCAAGTTCCATCAAAATAGAGAATGGATTTTCTAGATCAAATTGTTTCAAAGGAAACCAAGATAAGAAGCTATACTATGATAACAAAGGAAAAGGAGAAGAACCAAAGAAGAGAAAGGTAACAAACCTATTCCATTTATGTGAGAATTGTGGAATGAATCATCTCGGGAAATGCTTGAAAGGAATGGGAGTCTGCTATAATAATGGAGAAAAGGGTCATAGATCTGATGAATTAAAGGGGAAGAAATAATTTAGTGATATTCAATTCTATAATTGTAGAGAGATGTGACCCTATGAAAATGAGTGTCCTAAGATCCAAGGAAACATTCATTAGAAAAAGACAAGAGAACAAGGGAGAGCCTATGTGATTACAACCGTGGAGGTTGAAATTCCTAATGATGTGGTGGAAGGTACTTTAATTGTTTCACAAAACATTTCCAACACTTTATTTGATTCTGGGTCCTTGCATTTATTTATATCTTCCCAGTTTCCCAAGAAAATTATATATGTCCAATTTGATTTAATAAAGGAGTTGTCAGTCAAAACTCCCAAGGGATGTATCATTGAAACAAAGGTATGTCAACTGGTCCCCATATAGAACCCAAAACATGATTTATATGATAACATTAACGTCATACCAATTTCTAAACTTGATATAATTCTAAGTATGGATTGGCTGTCAAATTATGATGTGAAGATTTATTGTAAGAAGAAGGATGTTTCAATTTTTGAAAATGGTGCAGAATCCCTTGTCTTTAGGGTAGAAACTTCGCCACATGATTATTACCTAGAACCACCCCCAATAGATCTACTGAATGCAACACTTAGAGAGGAAGAAAAACCTGTATCTATGGGTGAGGAAATAAATCATCAAAATGAAGATGTGTACATAGTGCAAGAGTACATTGATGTTTTTCTAGAGGATTTACTTGGACATCCCCTAGAGTGGGAAGTTGAGTTCTCTATTGATTTAATTCCAGATGCAAGACCTATATAAAAGACTCCATATAGAATGGCCACTGTGGAATTAGTTGAGCTAAAGAAACAACTATAGGATTTAAGTGAAAAGGATTTATCCGACCTAGTGTTTCTCCATGGGGAGCCCATGTCCAATTTTTCAAGAAGAAAGATGGATCCATGAGGTTTTTCATTGATTACCAAGAAATCATTGCTATTACAATAAAGAATATGTATCATATTCCCCGGATCGATGATTTATTTGATCAACTTCATGGGGATTAGTACTTTTTAATGATTGACCTTCGATTCAGATATCATCAGTTGCCTGTGAGGAAGGAAGATATTCCTAAGATAGCATTTCGGACCAGGTATGGGAATTACGAGTTTATAGTGGTGCCTTTTGGACTGATAAATACACCCTCTAATTTCATGGATTTAATAAATAGAGTTTTCAAGGAATATCTTTATAAATTTGTTGTGGTTTTCATCGATTGTATCCTCGTATACTCAAAAATGTATGAATACAATGATAATCACTTGCGGGTTATTATAAGAACTCAAAGAAGAAATACATTATAAGGGATGTTTAGAAAGTTAGAATTATTGCTTCAATCAGTTTATTTTCTAGACCATAATGTCTCTAAGGATGGAATCCTAGTTGATCATGTGAAGAAAAAGTCAATCGATGATTGGACCACTCCAACAAACATAACTGAGTTATGCGGTTATATTGTCTTAGCAGGTTACTATCGGCGTTTAGTTCAGAATTTTGCCTGACTGGATAACCCACTAACCAAGCTCACACATAAATATGTTAAGTTTTTGTGGACAAAAGATTTTTCATAATGCTTCAAAGAATTGAAAAGAAGATTGGTCAATGCTCTAATTTTGACTCTTCCATCTGGAAGTGATGGATTTGTAATATACAGCAATGCATCAATGAATAGACTAGGTTGCATCCTTATTAATAACGATAAAGTTATTGGTTATGAATTAACATAGTTGAAGACTCATGAGAAAAATTATCCAACTCATGATCTTGAGTTAGGAGTTGTAATATTTGATCTGAAAATATGGAGGCATTATCTCTACGGAGAGAGATGTGAGATTTATACAGACCACATGAGTTTGAAATACATTTTCACACAAAAATAACTCAACATAAGGAAAATAAGATGGCTTGAGTTACTCAAATATTACTATTGTTCAATACACTACCACCTAGGAAAGGAGAATAAGGTGGTAGATACATTATGTATGAAAGATCATGGCCTTATGACTCAAATTATGATTGAAAGAGATCCTATATTCATGGATCTACAGAAGATGGATATGGGAATTGTTTAGGAAGGGGAAACATCCCTCCTCTTTCAAATGATTACTAAAAAATCTTTATTAGAGAAGTTAAAAGGCTCTCAATCTGATGATGAGAATATGCCAATGAAAATTAATGCTATCAATGATGGGAGACTAGATGACATCGTGTAGGAAAAAGTAGTTCTGAAATTTGGGAAGAGGTTATGTGTTCCATAAGTACTTGGGAAGAAAAGTGAACTATTAGACAATTCTCATAGCCCAAATTTCTCTATACACCTTAGTAGCACCATGATTTATAGAGATCTAAAGAAATATATCTAGTTAGATAATATGAAGCAGGAAATTGCTGACTACATGTCAAGTTGTCTAGTTTTTCAATAAGTAAAGGGAGAGATACATCATCCCAATGGAGTGATGAAACGTCTAACAATTCCTATGTGAAGGTGGGATAACTTTATGATGTATTTTTTTCACCGGACTACCGAGGAAACCTAGAAGGAATGATACAATACGGGTAATTGTTGATCATCTCACAAAATCAGCACAATTCCTTCCTATAAGAGAAGATTTTCCACTTGAGCACTTGGAAAGACATTATATTAATGAAGCTGTAAGACTTTATGGTGCACCTCTATCAATTGTTTCTGATTCAGATCCATAGTTTACATCAAAATTCTGAAAAAGTCTCAATAAGGCTTTGAATACCAAGATTTATATGAGTACTTCCTATCACCCCCAAACTGATGGACAGTCTGAAAGGACTATTTAAACTCTATAAGACATGTTGTGGTCATGATGTCTTGACTTCCAAGGTCTGTGGGATCAATAATTCCCTTTTATAGAATTTTTATACAACAATAGTTCCCATTAGAGTATTCAAATGGCTCCAAATAAAGCATTATATGGAAAAAGATGTCGAACCCCAACTTGTTAGGACGAAGTTAGTGAGAGGAAACTTATTGGCCTAGAACATATTAAAGAGACCACCACAATGGTGAAGAAAATACTAGCCCGTATTAAAGCATCCCAATGTAGGCAGAAGAGTTATACTGGCAATCAGAGAAAGGAAATGGAATTCCATGTGAGAGATCATGTATTTCTGAAAGTATCTCTATGGAAGGGTGTCTTAAGGTTTAGTAAGAAAGGGAAACTGAGCCCCAGGTATAACGGACCATTTGAAATTCTGGAAGGAATCGGAGCAATAGCTTAATGTTTAGAAATGCTTCGAAATCTCTCCAAAGTCCATGATGTGTTCCATGTGTCATTTTCAAAGAAATACATGCCAGACCCAATGCATGTACTTGCCTATGAAGAAATTGAATTGGAACCTGATTTGTCATACTGTGAAAGGCCTATTGGGATTCTTGACATAAGGGATCAGGTATTGAAAAATTAGACAACTCATCTAGTAAAGGTTCTTTGGAGGAACCAGAATATGGAGGAAGCAACATGAGAACTAGAGGATTACATGAAAAAGAACAACCCACATCTTTTTGGTAGGCTTTATACATAAAATTTCAAGGATTAAATTTCCGATGAAGGGAATAATTAGCACCCCAAACAATTCAGAGTGTGTTTCTCTTAAATACATTTTAGTTATAGCCTATATATCATAAAAAACTAAGCCTATACAGAACAAAACATGGTTACATATAGGACATATCTATAACCTATCCATTAAACATAAATTTTCCAACTCTGCAATTTGAATTTTAAAAATCTGTCATACACGGTTGTGTTCAAGATGATATTTAGATTCTGATAGAATTAACTTAATTTTTGATGAATAGTAACTTACACTTATGAATAGTAACATTCCCTTATGAATAGTAACATACGATTATGAATAGTAATATGACTTTTATGAATGGTATCCATACCCTTGAGTGTATAATTGAATTAAGACACCTTAAAAATGAAGATGAATATTTTAAGTGTTTATATTTTTCAATTAAATAATGATTTTAATAAAATATTTAATTAATAATATATAGGAAATTATTTTTGAAAAATGGACTTCATTTTGGGATTCTACATGTCGAAAAATAGTTAGGGTAGATTTTTGGGATTTTTCTAAAATTCTAAAATTTTTGATGAATAGTAAAATGTGCTAATTTATGATAAATGCTAAATAAGGCACTTATTGAGTCATTGATGATGATATTTTGTTGTATTCCCAATTAGATCGAAGTAACATGCATATATTACTATTATTATTCATGGAATACTCACTATTGGTTTTCTTGAGAGGAAATTATAAATTAATGATTATAATATTAATAAAACTCATCTCCCCTCCACTATATAAACCACCCTTCTCCCCCTCTTCCCCCTGCACCAACAAAGCTTCAAGCCATTTCTAAATTCTGAAAAATACTCTTTCGAATCCCTCTGAACACGTTCAAGAACTTCTGGTCTCACCATAAGTCCAAAAACAAAGGCCTTAAGGATATTCTCAAGGAGCAGTACTCAAGAGGTGATCCTTCCTTCACTTTTCTTTCAATTTCTTTTACAAAGTTCCATTTTTTTGTTCTCCCTTCTCACCTCCAATCTTCCAAATTCCATGATAATTCTGTTACGTTACATATACTGGACTTCCATTGGGATTATTTATTATTTCATCATAATATCTCTTTTTCCCCTCCTTTTATACAATAAATGCAAACAGCATCCGAGATGTGTAAATTTATCACACTTAAGGAAGATGAGTTTTCAATTTGAATTACTATCTTCAATACTGGTGATTATACCTTATAAATGGTTTCACCAGCTCCTAATATGTGTTTTTTATCTTTATTAATGTTCTTTAATCATTAAAAATTCATAATATGGAATTATAATACAAAAAAGGTTATTGTGCACAAAATCGCCAAGCCAAATCCAATCGTTTATTATAAATCATCAAATGAGTCATCCTCATGGCATATAACCAGAATCATTATAATATAATTTATATATATTTCATTTCACTATGAATATATATTAATAATTCTAGATTTTTAACCATATTTCAAACAACTATCCATTCATGAATATAAGTTAACAGATAATGAGAACCAAAGAAGAAAATGCTTCCAAAACAATAAAATTTAATAACATAAACCCATCAAAAGGTCCATTAATGAACAAAATAAGGTTATACCATATCAAATACCTATTTATGGGGTTATTTACATATTAATTAATGAATCTATATTTAACTATTCAGGTCATTAAAAACAAACAAGAACACCTTCAAGCGTAAGGTAAGGGATCCTCACTCTCACTTTTGTTCAAGAATCTCCCCTATGTTGTGATATTTTTTTAAATTACTAGTGATGGGGTATGGTTTTTCACCTCCCCCATACTTACCTTGTGAAATATAAATAATATAATACCACTTTAACTCTCAGTAAGCCTTCGAAATAACAGTCTTTACCATGATGAAATGTTTGTAGGGGGTTTCTCATCTCAGTTTCATTTCTGTGAGATTTCCATTTTCGCCAATTATTTATTCTATGTGGTATATGTATAAATCCATTTGATATATAATAACATTATTTTATTTATATTAAGGTTATTAAATTATTTATTTGAGGTTCATTAGGTTCTAGTCATCTGATTCGACTGATTACACTGTGGTAAGAGACTTTGTCTCAACAACTATTTTGTTATGACTGACTTTGTATTTTCCATCTAATAATCCTTATGTGGTGTACCTATGGCCCATTTGAGATCAATTTTTATTTGAAATTATATTTATATTATATATCCATAATATAATATCATAGATATGTTGTTTCCTAAACCATATACCATTTTACATACGGTGTTTATTAGGAAAGTTATTTTATTTATGGAAATATTGATGAATCCTTATACTCTACTCTATACGGATATTGAAAAGGCCTATTTATATTGTATTTAATCAATGTATAAAGAATTATTTGGACATCAAATGGTGTTTGGGGCCCACTAAATCCCCTCGATGAATCGATAGGTCTCGTGAGACAAATCAGTTGGTGAAAAACCCTTTGAGTTTGTTTCAAAAAATCAGACGGGTTTCTACCAGCAAAACTAAACTGTTTTTACGGTATTATGGTTTCATGTTCCAGATACATGATCTCCAATTAATTATCATTATCTTTATTCATTATCGGTAGTTAATATTATCCGTAATGTTTAAAATAATATAAAGTCTATGGATTCAGTTTAATTATCAGTTTATTAATGGCATTAGTTTTTCATTTATTCACCATGCCATATTGATTAGGTCAGATTGATTATAATCCACTTATTATATTATTCATGCTCCCTCTATTTGTAAACCATACAGAGATTTTGAGCTCACCCTTTAATTGTTTACATCCAACATTTGATGAAGAGATGTTCATTTATTGAGTTCATATTGTTGCAGTTTTTAGTTTTGTTATGTATTGTATCTTGTAACCTTTTTAAATGTAATTTGTGTTACATATATTTATCTAGTTTCTTCAAGACTAAAAAACTGATCATGTCTTTTGGATTTTCAATCCTTCTAACTATTTCAATATCATAAGTAATGCACCTACCCCGGTCTAGAGGGGTCGGAGGTGTTATAGAAAAAATATAATAATTTGTAAAGTCAACCACTCAAATAACATGAATCCTTATAATCCAAAAAATGGTAAGGACATATGTATCTATTGACTAATGGGTAGTTCATCCATGGAATTGTATGTGTTTCTCAAAATACAAAAAACATTTAAATCTCACATTCCCCTTTCAAGGAGAAAACATTTAATAAAACAAAATATAAGAGTGGAGTTCACTGGAAATGAAACCAAAATAATAATTTCTTTTTTAATCCAATAAAATAAAATAAATTAATGTGCTTTATAGACCTTCATCTTCATTTGAATTTTCTTCATAATAAATTTTATCTTATGAATTTTTTTTAGATCTTATGACTTTGGAATTGGACATTACACTTTATTATATTTTAAGGCTTATGAATTAAGGGAAAACATACACCTCTTGGTATGATAATTTTTACAGTCTAGTATATCGTAAGGAAAATAACAAATTTATCCATTGAGAGAAATCCTACATTTCATATGATATTATAAAATATATGATATCTATAATTCATGAAAAAATAGAATCAATTTTCTATAAGATAATTTGAATGGCATTAGATGTTTTTTGTATGCATAAAATATTTGATTTCCGTTCGTTAAATTACATTGGAAAAACATAACATGTTCTAATTTCTAATCTTGTTAGATTTTATACTTTAAAAGATATAATATCAACATATAATTAAATGGATAACTATCATATGAATACAAAAATCCTTATTTAACATTTTTAGAAATATAATTAATATTATTGAAACAAATATGATGTATTTATAAAAAAACCATTATGACTTTTCTTGATTATGAACTTCTAGAATTAAGGAAATTAGGTATTTTTACAATTGGAAATTATAACCTTTGGTAATGCATTTTTTATAATATAAATAATAAAATTTCTGTATATTGAGGTTAACAAAGAGAACTAATTGATACGGAAGTTGGTAATGATAGCCTCAACTAGAAGAATAATTCCTTATGAATCTTATTCAACCTACCTGGGTAAGGAGGTAGCATAATTGGGGTTCATAGATGATGAAGCCTAATCAAATTTTTAATAAGTGTGACTGTAGGAGAAATCCCATTGAGAAAATTTCATGTTAGAAGAAATCATCGGTAGATCAATGTTAGCTATTCCACCAAATAAAAGTACCAACATCGCACACATTACCCTTAGGATGTATATAGATATAATAAGTGGTAATATAGGTATATCTTATTATTATAATGGTGTAGTTTTTTATAAATAAAATAGTTTCTTCTCAAATCCAATTTTATTATTATTTATAGATGTATATATGATAAATAGATATAGTGAAATTATATTTTGAAAAAATATAAAATTTCAAATGAAACAACTATATAGTATATTCAAAAATTAAAATTAAAATTTATTTCCATGAAATATTATTCTAAAATACTATTTATTTAAATATAAATGAAAATATAGTCTTTTAATGTCAGAGGTAATTTTTATAAGGGTCAAAATATAGATTTTGTCACAAAAACTTTTATTTTTCAATAAATAATGGTTTTTATTTAAAATTTAAAATTATCATATTTAGATAAATATTTAGAAAAACAAATATAATTTTTTAAATCAATATGTAAAAATTATCCAATAATTATTTTTTCATAATTTTCTAAGACACTAGAATTTTTCGGAAAAAATTAAAAATGGTATGAATATACAGTAAGTATTGTGACTTTGTAATAACCCAAATATGATGTAATAAATAATTTATACGGTTTTACGGATAAAAAAGTTGTTTATTTATTATAATAATTCATTTTAATGTGATAGTATTACTCTTCCATGCCAATATAGAGACTTCAAAAACTAAAGGGATACTTTATGATTTTAAAAAAATCATTATGAACATGACTCATTTCCACAACATGAATGATATTATTGAAGTATTTCAGTTGCTAAATTAATAAAATATTAAAAACACTCTTTCTTGGAATGTACCATGTGTACAAATCATGGGAAGACAATGATATTAAATTTTTTCTTAACTAGGTATCGAAGAGATATGTCTGGAAATTAATGAACAATTCCCTTGTTTTTCTATAAATACCGACCATTATACAATTAATATTCACTCAAATGTCATGAATCATTATATTCAACTAAATATTTCACTATTTATCTATCCCAATAATTTTCTATGGTTTTGTGTATTTATCCATGAAAATATGGAAATCTGTGGGGCTGAATTTAATTTTGAAATTTTACAAAAACCAAAAACTAAAATATATGACAAATAAATTGATAAACCAAAATTAAATAATTTTACGAAAAGTTTAAATATTAAATAAAATTAATGGGACCACCCTTTCATAAAGAATTTCACATAAAACACTATATGGGACCCTATATTTCATCCCCTCAATATCCTTCAGTGGTTTTGTATTAAACCCCTAGCATTATTTGTAGCCAGGTAACCCATTAATAATGTGCGACCTTTGATTTTAAGTGGTTTTAAAAAGAAAGCATTTTTTTATTTTTATAAGTTGAAGAAATAATTCCAGTTATAAAAATTTTATTTTAGTGTTTTCAACAAAAAATAGAATCCATGTTTCTATTTAGTGGTTATAGCATGAAACACAAACTCTCTACACATTGATGGTAGTGTGTACCAAAGACCTCACACTCAAATGGCAGGGAGTACCCAATCTCCCCCACTTAAAAATTTTTCTACAAAACTCCCTCAAAATCAATTATAGTGATTTATAATATAATAAAAAATAAGTTAATTTTTTTATATAATCCTATTAAATCACACTATCAATCCCCTAACAATTATCTAATAAGAAGATATGGGAGGAACAGATACACAAGTATTTGGGAGAATGGGATTGGTGAAAATAAAGTAAAATGAGCTAAAAATGATCATAAATGTACCCATAGTCATAAAAAACACAATAGTGTGTATTTACATCATTTAACAACCTTATTACCATCATGGAACCCTTATGGGTTGAAATGGGCAATTGGGAGTCCTATAATGGTGTTGGATCCACCACAAATGACTTTTTTACTATCCAGAAACCATCGAATAGTAAATGGTTAAACTGGTTATTCAATGGAACTTGGACACAATTGAACTTCCATCTGGCTTCCATTGGCCATATATTATATCCCACTAGGTACCTACTGGAACCTACAAGTGTATGACATTAAGAAGATCCTTCACATCCCTTTAGAGCCCTCTAATTATTCGAAAAAAATCCTAGAAAATAATCAAAAATACAAAAAATAATACCCCTGAAATAAAAAAAATAGACACACATTTATTTTTTTTATTATTAATACCCCCTAATGTAGTGAGTTATAACATTATCCTTCATTTTGATGATCACTGACACTTATGAGACAAATCCTTATAAATATGGACAAGATTTAATTCTCATGAATATAGTTAAAAATAATTTCAATATTTCATAATGAAATTCAACCAATCATTTTCAATACTTCAAAAAGTAATTTAGGAATTATATTTGAGAGTCATTCTAAAGAATATTTCATCAATAACTAAAATTATGAAACATATCCCCTCTATGATTATCACAAATTTAAAATCACAATGAATTAAAAATTTAAGAGAATTCAATTAAATAGTCTTTTGATTTTTAAAATATTTGGACCAATCCAATATACCTTTGAATCTATTTCAATTTATCCCATTTAAAAAATAAAAATGTTCCCTCGATGTCAAAACTATCTCAATATTTAAATATATTCAACTATAAATATGAAAATTCCATAAATTTAAATAATTTTAAAAAGATTTGATGCCTATTGAAAATATATATCCATTAAATATATTTAAAAATCTCCCACAAAATATAATTTTAAATAAATTGTTTGATAAATCATTACATTAATATATTATCCTTATCCCCTATTATAATAATCATAATTTTCACAAAAATTGGTTAGTTAAATAAATTTAATGGATTCATAATAAGTTGAAATCTATTCATAATAGTGTAAAATGGAAATGAAAATTTTATTTCCCAAAATGTTATATCAAATGGTGTTCAAAATTAAAAAATAATTTGAAGTCTTTAAAATGTTAAATGTTTGAAAATATATTTATATGATAGAAAAATTCACATTTCATATGTTCAAGCATTTAATAGTAATTCATAAAAAATGAGATAAAAAGAAGATGATACTTTTTATAAATGGGACAAATTCGATATCTTGTCATGCTAAATTTTTTTCAAAAAGGGTGAATCTCTAGGAAATGATATAACAATAAAAAAAAGATATTATTCCCCCTAAAATATTTATTTATAACCATAGTAGACCATAAAATATGACAAATTAAGGTTAATAGAGACCAAATAATTATAATGTAATAGATCCAAAATTCTTATAAAAGAATATTTAAAATTAAAATTCTTGATAACAAATAGATACCAACTTTTATAAAATATTTTAAGACCCACAAATTACAAACCCATAGATATTTCTTATAGATCCTTGAACATCAAAATGTTTAAATATAATTTTAAAACCAGTGTCTCTCTTGAAAATTTTCCAATTCATAAAAGGAATGATCCTCCTAAATGTATCCATACATTTAAAAGTATAAGGGTCGTAAAAAACATGTAAATTAATATTTGAATGAAAATATCTTTTAAGAGAGTAAAAATATCAATTAGTTATTTAATTATCTAAATAAAAATATCAAATGAATATTAATGAGTTCAATATTTAAATTTGAGCATTTGATTTAATATAACTTGCGAATAAATATTAAAAGAGATGTAAAACCTCATGCTAGATAAATATGAAAAAAAGGGTAGTGCAAGGAATCCATTTTTATTTATCCCGTGGTGATATAATTTGTTTTTAAATAAATGGGTTTTATATGATAAAATGAATAAATATGAGATAAAAAAATTATGAATTTATGTAACTAATATAATTCAAAAATTTATATAAAAAATTAAATCAAAAAATATTATTGTATTTCAATATTTCAAGATATAAATAATTTGAAATGATTTTCAATACCACAGTTATAAAAGGAAATGCATCAATTATAATATACGAAGTAGAATATTTATAACAAAACTCCCCCAAAACGAGAACAATTGAAAATTTATCTTTTTAGGGACAATACATGGATCTCGTTCACTCATTTATGATGTCTTGGAATATTTTTTTTCTCATGATATAGAAATATTCAGTTTTGAATAAGAGGATGAGGGAAAGAAAAATATGTTTAAAACATTAAATAATCCTTCATATTGTGAGACACCAAGAATGCATTGAAATAGGATACTAGCTTGACCATGAGATATAATAGCTAACTAGTTGGAAAAAAAGATTCATAGTTCTATAAATCACCACTGGCTACCTAGTGTTGAATAATTGACTAGTCAATGGCTTCTAAGAAATCACAAATGAGAAATTAGATTTTAAAAAACAAAAGTACCAAAAATGGTCCAATAATATAATTTTTTTCATATTTAAATATCAATCAATTTAAACATTATAAAATATCCTAATATTTGATAAACTAACATAACAAATCAAATAATCAGGAAAATGTAAAATTATATAATTTTAAAATAAAATCAATATCCTTTTAAATAGAAAATTCATAAAAAATTAAAACATAAATTTTGAAATCATTTTCAAAATAAAATAATATTTAATTTAAAACTTGTTAAAAAAATTGAAAACACAATGACATGTCCATAAAATTTTTAATATTTCATAGTGTTATTTATAATGAAATTTTCAAAATATATTCAATAGTAAAATTATAGGGAAGTAAAAAGAACATAATTGAAGACCTAATTAGAATTTAAATAGAAATTAAAAAAATAATTGATAATATTAAAGATTATTAATTCAAAAGTAAATGTCACAAGATAATCATATATAATTCCCCCTTGAAAAAATCAAAATGATCTACCATAAATGATTATTTACTAGAGATATTATTCCAACAAAACTATCATGAAACTATTGATTTTGGTACCCAAAATTTAGGTGCACAAATACTAGATGATAAAGACCTCATAACCCATCATTTCATAGGATATTATTTTCCTTATTAAATAATATATTTTATAGAAAATATATTTTAATAGAGGTTAATTGATTTTGGTCTACCATAGTGGACAATATTCTAATTACACTCATAAATCAAGTGTTCGGTTTTTATAAAACAATGAAAACAATTTATTTTGAGAGTTACTTTTATAAAAGTAGTATTTATAGTAATTCATTAGGGTCATTATTGATTAGAGTAACCAATCTCAAAAGTTGATTTCTAATGATGTTGGGAACCCAAAATCCAAATCATATTTTGCTCAAATTAGGTGAATGTTTCAAGATATTATGTTTTCTTTTCAATTCTATTTTTCAAATTTTTTAAAATTGGGTTGCTGATGAACTATGTTTTAACATCATTTAATTCACTTTTTTGGCCTTAATTTATTTCCACTAAAAAATTCAATCTTATTTCATTGTTTTCATTTTTTTAAAGAAAAACATTTTAATTTTTATTATCCTCCATTAGATTCTCATTTTCATTGGGAATGTTTTCCTTTTGGAAAATAACATGGTTTTATTTATTTTATAAAATCTATGAATTTGGTGGTATGTTCACAAAAACATCTTTTTATTGATATCTATAATATTAAATATATTCATAATAAAAATTTCAATAAGAAATATAATATGTATAAGAACAAGATAATGAAGGTAATTTACATCATTATTTACCTCACCAAGAATGATATTTTTTTTGAGAGGGAGTCATCTCTTTCTCTTTATGTTGAAACTTTAGGAGCCATCATAGTTTCCATATTAACTTTTACCTTTTTTAAGGGACACCCCAAATTAATGTTACTCTTTTTATTCACTTATGGAATCTTACCTTTCATTTAATTTTTTTATTCTGCTTGTTTTCTTGGTGGTATAATTTATTTTTCATGAATAAATTGTTCATATTCAGGAAAATATGGAAAATATCCTCCTAACATATATAAGATTAATTATTTTTTACCATGAAATGAATTTTATTCTTATCCTTTGAATCTCTTTCTTCCTTCTCATCTTTCCCCTTATTATTATCAGTTCGAGATAATTGATAATTTAGAAAGAGTTCGGATGTACTTACCATTAAAGAATTTGATGCAAAAAATATAATTTATAAAAACATTTTTATAAAATATAAAAGAATAATATAATTAAAATTGAAACGATATAATAATATATACTAATAAAATCATAATAATAAATTAAATTCAAAAGTAAATAGGATAAAATATTTGGTAAGGTAGTTCAAAAATTGTACCACAGGGTTCCCCAATGTATAATGCGTCAATTTCATAAGTATTTAATGTATTAGTCACATGGAATTAATTATATCCATGTAAGCCACATAGTCAGACTCATTTTTTATAGCAATAAACATGATACAAAGACACAATCTCTTTAGTGGTGAATCATGAAACATAAAACTGATATTCCCTTGCCTTTAGAAAGGTAAATGAAAATAAAACACATGTCATATGCTTTAAAGGTAGTGAGTTCCAAATAAGATAAAAAGGTTTTGAGAAGATAATTTTGGATTAGTATCAATTCTATAGAGAAATTTGATTAACACAAGGGGAGAATGATAATATAGAAATCATAATAAAGATATGAAAATAATTGGTACACACACTTTAAAGTTGATAGGTGAAGAAGGAATGATCATTGAGAGAAATAAGAGCACTGGGTGGGTTCGAAGAAAATATATGCAAAATTTTGAAGGTAATAAGTAAATTTTCGTGTCCCAAATTGTCTCTATATATAGCCTTTAATTCCTTTAGAAATGTTCTATAATCATTTGGGTCATTACGTAAATAAATTCTAGGTCCCATGAACTTAGACCAACATTAATTCTATAAAATACCCAACAACTTTAAATAAGAATAAACTGAACAAGACCAATGTAATTGTAAGGTAATTATGAATGAAAATATAATTATTATTTTTCAGAATTATCAAAGTGAGGATACAATTATCTATAAAACAATAATTTGAGTTGGAAAAAATTTAAGTTCATCAAATAAATTCAGAAACACACTTCTCTATGTTTTAAAAAATTATATATATACATGTCAAAGAAAGATTAAGAAACTCAAATCTATAAAATAAAAAATATATTTTTTATTTGTAAGGATTCTATAATATCAATATTTTTGCACACTATTTTCAAAACTTCAAAAGAAGTTTGAATATTTTTGTTAAAACTAAACATGATTTTATAAATAATCAATTCCAAGAAAACAACTCAAAATAATAAATTTTAAATATCTTAGTTTTAGACTAAATAAATATACCAAAATGGTAAACATCCTAAATCTATATAATAAATGTTTCTAAAACAATGTAAAAATACCCCACATAGAATCTATAACATTAACGTGAATTTATAGAAGTATCAAAACAATCTAATTTTTTTTATATGAATGAATCAAATCATAATATTAGCAATATTAAAAAACCATATAAAGCTATAGAATCTAGATTCTTATATGGGTAAATTTTCCTGCTTCCCAAAGATAAACTTCTTAAAAACTTTTTTCATAATAGTATGAATAAAAAAAAATAAAATGTCATAATGTTATCATGCACATTATAAGGGTAATCGGTATTTTCAAGAACTTTGTATGGGTATTCATATATATGTGAGAGTAACTTTTAATAGTGGTATAATGGTTATAAGAAAATTGATGTAAATATAAAATATTAATTAAATCAGATATTTAAGGGTACTTGGAATTCTATATAATTGTAAATAGAACCCAATGTGATAGTAAGAATTTCTTTTTAAACATTGAATATGAATAAGTAACAAGTAGTTTAAGGGTAAAAAAAGAAATACTTATCTTATATAAGGGTATAAATAGAGTTTTGTAAGGGTAGAAGTACAATTATAATACATATGTAAGGGTAAAATGTGAGTAAAATAAGGGTAAACATACTATTAAAAATTCATTTTTCAATAAACATAATTAAAAATAACTATATAGAATAAAATAAATAAAATAAATAAACGATTAAATAGTTAAAATAATAATAAAACAAAACAAAACAAAAAAAATTAAACTAAAATAAAGTAATGTAGAATAAAATAAAGAATAATAAAAAAATAAATTAATGTAAAATAAAATAAAATACAATAATTTTTTATAATCATTAAACTTAAAAAAAATATGAGAAACATAAAAATCCCCCCTTTTTTATAATAACAAACACATGAAAAATAATGAAAGTAAAGAAGGGAATCCAATATATTAAAATTATAAAAATAGAAATATCTCCCAAAACAAAATATTTATCCCCATTTGAGATTACAAAAAAGAGTGAAACATAGGTTTAGAGGAAAAAAGAAATAAAAATTAAATTTATTCATATATTAGATAATGATCATTTGAGAGAGATAAAAATAATGTTTTGAAAAAATATTAAGCTGAAAATGTGTAATACTTTAGAAAGAGGGATTTTCAAAAAAAATATGTTTTTATATAGAATTTAAAATCTAAAGAGTATCTTCAAAAAAAATAATTTAAAAAACTGAACAATTTTAAAAAACAGAAAGTTTTAAATTAAAAAAAAAATTGATGGAGAAGATGTCTCTTCCAGAAAAATTTATTATTAACAAGAATAGCCACCCCACACCCCTCAATTAATGCATCAAAAGAGTTTAAAAGGATCTTAATCATTGAACTAAAATAAATAAATAAATAAAAGGCATAAAATTAAAATATTTTGAAAATCCATTTACATTATCAAATTTTACCAATTATTGTCTTAATAAACAATAGAAATTTCCTCAAGAATGTCTAACTAGATGTGTATTAAATTCCTACTCACTATGCTCAGGTTGAAGAAAGTGTTAATAATCATAATCATTTATTTTTTGGATAAATCACTAAGCGCATCTATTCCACAACTACATCCCCCAATTTTATCCATACATGAATGTTTTTTATTTGAGTATTATTATCACTTAACTTTTCCAAATTTATGAAAAAAATTGAAAAAAGTTATTCGTTAAATTAAAATTCAAATTCATTTTGGAAAACATATTTTAAAAAATTGATAAAATTATTTGGATTTCAATGTTTAAGAGATAGGTATCACAATTAAATTATACTAAACTCACCATTGATGAACTCAAAGCAATCAAAAGTAACGTATTTTTTGAATACGTAGGAAAGTTGAAGGTTTTTTGACACAACTCCATGAACTATAACACCTTTTTGAAATTGATCTCATAGAAAATTGTGCCTAAAGTAAAATTTCTTAGTATAATTGTGTTAAATAGATTTTCTAGAAATAATGATCACCGTTGTATAGTCAAACTTGATGGGGATAAAATATTATGTTTTCCCAAAATCTAATAGATTATGTTTCATCAATAGAGCATGTGTGCAATAACTCCGAGTGGTTATGTATTCGTCTTTGGTTGTCAAAACAAAAACATCATTTTTCTCCTTACTACTCAAAGAGATGATGTGTTTTTGTAGTATATGATATGTTCCACTCGTAAATTTCCAATATAGTAGGTATCTTATAAGATAATCTTTATAAAATAGAAAATTTTGAATAAGTTTCCTTGGTATAAAATAATACAATGTTTTTAGTTCCTTTCAAATAAATTTTTTTGAGGGATTCAAAATGTGATTACTTTAGATTTCATTGAAAATTAAATCATTGGTATCCAACAAACATGATTTATGAACATTTCATAGTAAGGAAAAGTAGACTTTGAAGCATACATCGATAATTCTTTTTTTGATAAATTGATTAGCTTCATGCAATGTTATCTTTTGAGTTTTACCTTTGGAAATTCTGATTTATGAAGAAAGATCTATACCGAACAAATTTATAAGTTCATTATAGTATTTACATTGGTTTATAGATGTTCCATATGAATTTTCGAAAATTTTAAAACGAATGAATAATTTATGTTCTCTAATAAAACTCATTTTAAACTATTTATTCAAAAAATTATAAAAGTCACTATAAATTTTTTTAGTTAAGTTAAAAATAACGTTATTAATGAAAATTTTAATGATTAATAGATTATTTTAATGGGTTTTTAGAAAAACAATAGAATTTTAAATTCCCATTTTTTATGATACTAATAATATAAATTTACTAAAACCCTTTTACCAAGACCAATGAGATTTTTTCAATTCCATAAATGGCTCTGGTTACCTTGAAAATAGAATTTCGAAATTAATGATTTTTAAAACCAAGTGGATGGTTCACAATAACATTTTCAAAAATAAATCCTTTTATAAGACCACTTTTAATATCCATATAAGAAATTTTATTTTAAAATGACTAATTATTACTAAAAATGATTTCAATTTTTCACATAGAGTGATGGGAGAAATGGTTTCACCATAATCAATGCCTTTTTCTTCATTGGATCATTTATCAATAAGTCAAGTCTAGTTAAAAATATGTTTTCTTTATTAATAAATATTTTCTTAAAAACCCCGATAGGTTCCCATAATATTATTATTATCAAGATGTTCCATGTGTGTACCAATATTTTTCCTTTGAAATTGATTTAACACCTCTTGTTATGAAGTTATCTAATTTTCATTATTAACAGCATCGTTATGGGAATGAGGTTGAAGATGAGAGATATTTTTTTTTGTAAAATATCATTTAATAAAGACCTTTTAGTATGAGTTTCCATATGTAATTCTCCAAATAAATTATCACGAATGTGGTCTTTGGATTGATTCAATGACTTAGGTAAAGTAGGGTATGGTGATTCTGGAATATCTTTAATTTCATTATAATATTGAGGATGAGGTAGGGTCGAACTAGGTCGGTCAACATTATCATCAATCATTAGATGTAATTTAGGAAACATATTTTCATATTTTTTTGAATAGATTCTTCTATGTTTATGGTCATATTATTGATGACATAAAGGGATTTACATGAGTTGGAGTACATAAGGAATATTCTATCATTAGTTTTAGGGTAAAAAATTCTGAAATTTTTCTTTTTATTAGGGGTAAAGCATTTACAACTGAAGACCCAAACGAAGCCAAATGTTTGAATTTTTCATATCTAAAGTTCATAAGGGTTCATTAATAATATGGGTCATATGAGGAAATGGTTAATGATAAATATTTTAGTATTTACCACCTTGACATGGAATTATTGAGAAAGGGAAAATTCATTTAGGAGAGTCCTTGAAATTTCATGGAGTGTACTATTTCATATTTTTCCAACCCCGTTTTTTTTGCAGTGTTCTGAGAGAAATAAATGAGTTATGATAACTTTTATAATAATAAAACTCATAAATTTTTTGTTATAAACTTCTACTCCAGCATCACATCAAAGGTAAATAAATTTCAACATTTTATATTTTTTGAATTTCCTTTAAAATTTGATAAATACATTATGAGCCATATTCATACGATCTAAGAAGAAAACCCATTTAAATCTAGGAAATTCATCTATAGTTACAATGGTTAAATTTTTATATCTGATACTAGAAACTGGAGTCAATCCAAAAAGATAATGGTAAACTAGTACAAGGGATTTAGAAGAAGAGACAATGTTTTTTTTATTAAGGTAAGACTATTGCTTCTTACCAAGTTGGAAAGCTTAAAAACTAAGTATTATTTAAAAGAAATTTTTTGTAAATCTCCAACTAGTCGGTCATGGTGATGTCTAAAAAGAGAATGAATATTAGAATAACCTAATAATATGTAGCAAATCCATGAATCGTTATCTTGTACACATAAACACATAATATTTTTACTTGATGGATATTTTAATTCTATAATGTAATAATTTTAAAAATAGAATGTGGTAAATAAAATCATTAACATAAAACTAATGACTTTTCAAAAATCATTTGTAATAGTCAATTAACAACCGATATCAAATAATTGACCAATAATATTTAAATTATGATTTAATCATTTTAAAAATGAAATATATTTAATAATAATAGATTTGGAGAAACTAATTGTTCCTATAGTGGAATTTTCTCATTTTGAATCATCTCTAAAGGCGACATGTCCTCTATCAAAAACATTGATATGATTGAATTTGGAAGGATAACCGCAAATATTTCTTGAGAACTCGCTATCTATATAACATGATGCTTCTTGTTTTTTTCTAATTATCTAAAAAATGTTAAGAAACAACAATATTCAGTACCTTTATCTTGGGTTTATTAAATTTAGAGAATAAATATTTTAGAATCCGACCTTGTTTGGAAAAGGTTTTTCCATTTCAAATGTGTGAAAAAATATGAATACATTTATCTCTAACATATCAATAATTTTTATATTTTTATTCAAATATTAAATGTTAATATCTCTTATTATGATTAAAAATATTAATTATATAAATTCATTCGCTTAAATTATTCCATTTTTAATTTTTTGAAAAAAATAATTCTTTTTTCCAAAAAAGAAAAACAATTTGGATTTTTAATTATTATTTTAGAACTAATTTTTTTTTTAACTTTTATTCTCCTTTGGTGAAATGATAATGATCATTTTTAAGATCATAAATTTTCAATTCAATTTTTTTGAAAATTTGGTTGATATTTTAATTTTAAAAGTAACTACTCTTTTTATTGTAAAATTTTATCTTTTTTTAAGAAACAAAATTTTTATTTTTTCATACTGTTGATTTTCGAAATAAGATAAAAAAATCATTTTGATGTTCATTTTTGTCATTTTAAAGATATTAATAAGTAAAATAAGAGGTAAAATAATTAGAAAGGTAAGAAGATGAATGATAGGTATAGAAAGAAATCATATAATTAACCTCAGTTTAAACCTCAACTTGTGTTATGAGACACTGTAGAATTTCATTGCTTGATTCTCAAATTGAAATTGAGTCCATTCTAGTGATCCAATATTATACCTTTAGTGTCTTAATACCATGATTCTTATATCTCTTATTCAAGGGACTATTTTATTTATATAGACCTTCCTTTTACAAAAAAACAATTTACCTTGAATTCTTGATTTTTCATTTTGATGTTTTGAGTTAATCCCTACTTTTTTTTATACATGTCCATCATCCTAGTAAATTTGGAAGTTTTAATGTAACTCCCTAGGGAGTTATTATTATTTTATTGAAAATAAATTTATGTTTTAGTATCCTTGACCATGCAAGCCTAATATTTCATTTGTCTCATTATGGTTATATCTTACTTCATGAGAGAACATATGAGTTCCACGATGATTTTTTTTGACATCTTTAGCCTCTAAGATTATGGTGATGTTTGGAGCCCAAATTCATGGTAAAATCTAAAGTATTTTCATGAATATTATTTCTAAAGAAATATAACCATTTTGATATATTCACACATTATAAATGTTAGTAAATGGATTAAACATTGTAGTGATAGATTCAATGGGCTACTTGGATACTCTCTCAAAATCATTCCTAAACATTTTAACCCCTATATCCTTATCTTTATTTTTACCTTCAAGAAAAAAGTCTAATAATTTCCATATTTCTTCTACATTTTAACATAAAGAATATCTATTAAATTCATTAACATCTAAACTAAAATGCAAGGAATTCATTGTATTTTCATTTAATTAAAAATAATAATTTGTGGTCCATTTATCTTATTTCTCAGTTATTGGAGTGTATCCATGTATTATAATTTTATAAATAGGATATAAATCTATAATTATATCCTTAAAATGGAGACTGTCCCAATGATTGTACATTGGGACCACAATAAGTGTTTATAAAATCCATTTTTATAAAATAATATCTTTATTTTAATGAAATAAATAATTATTTTTAAAATAAAAACTATGAATGAAATTTGAAATAAAGAAAAAATAATAACAACATCCTTTTACACCAAATTTAGGATCAATATAAGAGATAAAATTGAAGGTGTGAATTTCAATTTTCTAAAATTTAAAGTAAAACAATCCCATTTATATAATCTTATTAATAAAAGAAGAAGAGAATCAAATAATTAAAAGTGGAACAATATGTTATTATATAATAAAAAAGTGTAATAATAAATTAAATTTTGGAAAGAAAATAGGAAACAATATTTGGTAAGAAAATTCTACAATAGTATCAAAAAGTTTATCTATGTCTACCAACTCAATTTCTTATGGATTTAATGTATTATTCCTTTAAAATTAATGGTTTATATATTAAAAAAACTATCCATTTATTTTTATGATATAGGTAGAACTAGTACAAATAAACTAGATATGAAATGGTGAAGTACGATACCTAAAATACATAGTGCCTTGTATTTTTAAGGTTTAATGAAAAACAATCCTCACATTAAAGGAAGTGAGTTCAAAATAAGAAGAAATGAAGAACATAATATCTTTTCGTATTTGTCTCAATTATCCCATAGAATTTGAATAACATAAAAATAGATTGAAAAATATGAAGTGTGTTAAAGATATTTCACTCTTTGGTACACACTCTTTTAAGGATATATATGAAAAAGGAAATATATTTGTGAGCAAAAACTGATTTGAGTACATTATGAAAAATAATGATCAAGTCTATGTATGTGTGAAGTAATTTTATAAGCCTCTAATGTTCTATATATATTTACTAAGATTCCATAAAAATTGTTTTGTAATCATTTGTGTCATTTAAGTCATTGAGGTCCAGTTTCCATGAATCATGACCATCATTTATTCAAGGAAATCCTTAAACCCCTTTAAAAATAATAAAATAAATAAAACCACTATAATAATTATGAAATTAAGAATCAAAATAATAATGATAATATTTTATAATTATCCAAGAGAGGGAGAGATTATTGATAAAACTATATTTTTAATTTAAACAAATTTTAGATATTAAAATTAATTAAAATACACTCATTAGGAATTTTAAAACAAGTCAATAAATATATGTCAAATAAATAATATGAATCTTATATCTAAAAAATTAAAAAATAAATTTTCTATTATTATGATTACAATAATAACAATCATTAAATATAATTTATTAAATTCCATAAATATTTTTTGAATATCATCTTTTTTTATTAAACATGAATTTATAAATAATAAAATAAAAGAAAATTAAAAATAATAATAAATTCCAAACATTTGAGTTTCATATTAAGAAAACATATACATGAGTGAAGAACTGATTTAGTGTATATAATTAATGTGTTTCAAACACTACAAAAATTCTTCCCATAGAATCTATAACATTAAAATGAATCTAAAGGAGCATCAAAAGAATTTAAACAATTTTAATATGCATAATAAAATATTAATATTAGGAGTATCAAAAAAATTAAATTAGAGAATAAAGATTCATGTAAGGGTCAATTTTCATGACGTTTAAAGGTAATATTCTTGAAACACATTCTTCATAAGGGTAATCACTAAAATATAAATATTATATTAAGGAAACATGCACTACATAAGGATTTCCAATATTTTCACACGTTGAATAATGGTATACATACCTACATTAAGGAAAATTAGAATATTTGTGTAAATGTACTAGGAACTCATGTAAAGGTAACATGAAAATTAAACAGGCTATGTAAGGTTACTCATAATAAATTGTAAATGTAAATAGAATCATGTTTAAGGGTAAAAAACTATTTCGAAACATTGCATAAGGTTAAGAATCAAGTTGTCTAAGGGTAATAGAATAATTTTTTAGTTGACATAAGGGTACAAATAATGTTGTGAAGTGGTATAAGAATAATTATCATACATGCATCGGGGAGAAAATTAGTTATTTAATGCTAAGAACAATATAAAATTAAATTTCCACCAAAAATATTTAAAAACAACTATTTATATTAATAATAATAATTAAAAAAACGTTAAATAATTAAAATAATTATAATATAAAATAACATAATGTAATTTAAAATAAAATAAAGTTAAATAAAAAATAAAATAAAATAAAATAAAATAAAATAAAATAATGCTTTATATATTTAAAATCAAAGAAAAGTGGGAGGCATATATGTAATCTCAAAGGTCCTCTGTGACCTAATGGGTTTCTCAAGTGAAATATTTTTGTTTTCCCTCCCTTCTTGCATTATCATCACTTTGGGTGCCCAATAACTAGGAAATACCCAATTGATATTATTTAATAGAATCTATGGGATGAACTAACCAGGATACACTCAAAAACCTTTACCTGAATTGACTTTTCACATACCTGATTTGTGTTCTGGATCCCCAAGGGTTGGAGAAAAGCAACTAGACATCCAAAAACCCCTAAGGAACAACTTCAACCAACCTAAAAAAATAATAAATGGAATATATGAAGACAATAGAAAGAAATAGTATAATAGAAAAGAAGAAATATATATGTTCTATAATGAAAAGAAAATGGTAGAAGTGATGCCACCCTAAAGTAGCTAAACAATCTCCAATGTGTCGCCTCAAGTTATTTTAAAACTAATTGACCATTTTAACAATGTGAACTGGTTTCAAAACATGTAAACTATTAATGCTTTCAACTAGTTCACAACCTCAACCTGATAAAATATTCACATCATGTATCCCGTTAATGACATTAAATTATTCATCAGGAAGACTCTATGGAATCACTTAGAGAAACCCTCGGGTCAACCAATACCCAAAAGTACATCCTCATAAGACATTTTTTTCATATTTATACCATGAATACATAATTACCAGAAATATACATCCCTAAAAATTTTGTCATTTTACCCAAATATCACTCTCCATCCTCAAAAGGCCCAAAATTTATTAAATAAAAGACATAAATGGTAAGAGCTATAAAATACACCTTTAAGAAGGTAACAATATGTTAAAAACTACCCACCTTAAGAATTTTTTTCTTTGGGAAGTGATGTAGAATAAGGGGTTATAAAAAAAGGTGACACCACTGCTCCTTCACCGAGGACTTCTAATCCCAATTCTTGTGAGAATTAGATTAGTTTCAGTACAATAACTTGATTAATAGAATCAACATCCTTTAAAATAATTTCACCAGATTTAATGGTCTCCACTGGTTTCTCAATAATAGATACACCTTACTCTAACATTATTTCTTCCCAACTCAGAATGTGAGAGGGTTAAAGACGGTACATCCTTAGCTGAGTTATGTGGAAAAAATAAAGAATACCTTTCAACTGAATTTTTAATTACAACTAAGAATTAACCTTCCAAATCAGCATAGTGAACTTAAAATGTCAAAAATATCTTGGATCCTACTTTCCATATTTACAATATGACGGTGAACCAATAATAGGGAAACTTTTAAGAAAACTCATCCACTATTGAAAAACAAAAAATCTTGGTGTTGATGATCCTCATATGATTTATGCCATGTCTGAGCTACAAACAAACATTAATGTATATCCTAAATCATTACTGGTGACTCCTTAATGAGACTTGTCCCTTCCAAAGCGGTCACGTCAACGTCATCCCAAAAAAGAGGTAACATTCATAGGTGACCATACAAATCCTTGAAGGGAGCTATTATAACCAAATAATGATAATTTTTTTAAATAAATCACATCCCGACTTAGATGGATATTACTTGATCTACCAAAATATAAGATGTAGACATAGAGTATATCCTCCATGATCTAAATAGCATGCTATGCTTGACAATTTTTCTATGGATAATAAGTTTTACTCACAATAAACTGAGTCCTCATTACCTCTTTGATACTCTTCTAGAATCATGAGTTTAACCATGCATCCATTTCTAAAAAAATGATAGGTGGAACCCTATGAAACCTCATAACCTCATGAAAACCCAATATTTCTAGGTTATCAAAATTAGTGGTCTCCTTGATCAGAATTAAATAAGATGACTTTTTCAACTGATCAATAACCACCCAGATATAATTCATCCCTCTAAGAGTCCATGGTAAACCCACAAAAATCCCATGAATACCTCATTCCACTTCTAAACTAGAACCAAAAGAGATTGGATTAACCCAGATGGTTCTATATTGTTTTCCTTATTCTATTGGAAGGTGTAACAGTGGGAAACATACTTTTTTATGTCATTCTTCATAACTAAACATTATAATTCCTGCCTAATGTTATAATAAATCATCATATTAACGAGGTGAAACCCCTTAAATATCTATGATAGTCAAACACAATTAATTTGGTAACAGATTCTGGGATGACAAACTAATCCCTATTTTGTAGAATTCCATCTAAAGGGAGATACCAACCAGAAATAGTCTTTTAACTATATATAGTTTCTTGAATTCCCTAGAATTAATAATCCTATTACTAAATGTGAATAATAGAATCAATGAGATATAACTATTAAGTGAATAATGGATTGAACCATACCTAAAACATCCCCTTGAGAAACCAGGTCAAACTCATCCTAGACCTCCATACGGCTCTACTCCTCCATCGATTCCAGAACAATATGTGATTGTACATTCTTAATAAGAGTTTATGAAACAACATTACCCTTCTATTGGATGTGGGCTAATTTAAAGTCAAATCTTTGAATGTATTCCTCCCACCAACCATTTCATAGGATCTTATATTTGTTAGAAAACATATATCCTAGAATCTTGTTATCAAAAATGAATATGAACTAGTCTTAGATAAGATATTTCCTCCAACACATAAGTCCATACATAACTACAATAATATCAAAATCATGATATGAGTAATTTTTCTCATGTTTTCATAGCTAGTGAGAGCTTTTGGCTACAAAATGATTGACCTTTATAATAATTCTTCCCCGAAAATTAAGAGAAGTATCCCAAAAAAACCACACACCCCTTACTAGGATTAATTAAGATTATAATATGAGATGATGTTATAAGTCAATTCATTTAATCTAAATAATTTCCACATTTTCATCCCCTTCATATTTAACCCCTTTCATGGTAAAATCAGTCAAAGATGACACTAACTTTAAGAAATCCTTAAAAAATATTCGGTAGTATCCATTATGTTCAAGGAAGCTTCAAATCATAAATAATTTCCATGGATATTATTATGAAAATAAAAAATTCTCTATATCAAGAACAACTGATAATCTTATAAATTTCTATCCCCAATAACTTCACCAGTTGAATCCATAATTTTCATTTAGAAATATTCCCATACTATTTATCGATAAATCCATAATATCCATCTTCTCGATGCATGATTGTGAGGGGGGTTGAATGTGGGTCACAATTTTTTTCATGTTTATAATAAATTTCTTTGATAAGATCACCCAACCGTTCCCACATTCGTAAATAATTATAGATGTTATTTCCAATGGTAGGTGGTAAATTGGGTTTTCAGACACAATGGCACTTAGGAACTCACATTTCTTGATAGGATGGGAGTTCGATATCATAAAACCCTTTTAGGGATAATTTTTCCCAACTCTAGGACACTCTTATAGATTTAAGATTTGTTCGTGAAATCGTACCCATGGCTCGATACGGAAATGGTTACCCCTATTACAATAACATGATTAAGATCGTGTATTAATAGGAACAATTGTGTACACATCACATGTTCTCCATCATTCTATTATTTATTTTTTATGATTTAGTTTATAACCATATTCTCTCACTATGGAGTGTATTTTCATCCATAGAGTTTGTTTGTGTCATAGATATGGGATTTAAACTCTATGAGGCATCTTATATACCATGAAAGAATAAGAATCAGAACCCACATTGTTTATTTGACATGGTTGTAGGTTTTGTGACTAGACCGATCCCTGCATTTTAACATCATGCAATATGGACATTAATATAGGGATTATGCCTTGATGTGGAATTCTATGTATCCTAATAAGACATGAATCAGTGTCTATGTATTACTTTTACGGTCATCTTCATCTTGAGATATATGAATATAAAGGCCTTAGGCAGGACCTATCCAAATAAGGCTTCCCTGGATTGCCTCATTCAGAGTATAGCCCTTCGAGTGTATTTGAGATGAAATAAGACTTTCATCTCAATGAAGAGCCCATACTGGGGGCATTATCATCTTGTTATTGTCACAATACTCACTAGTCTATAAGATAAAATGATCCTTTATCGATATGAGAAGCAATAGATTATAAGAGTTTGGACACATCACAAGAAAGAATATTTACATGTGGTATACACATTATATCATATCTTTGATAGGTTTTATTATCAATAACTTAGATGATATGGTATAGATCTCAGGCCTTAGAAAGGTTTCTGACATATCTTTTTCATAATAGGAATCATATTCCTTATGGTTTGGTTTTTCCCTAACTGGAAGATGGGAAAAGGTGGTTGATCATGCTCAGAGACATTATGGCTATCTCCAAGGATTTGATAATGTTATCAGATTATACTAGGATGTATTCCCTTTGAATAATATTTCTCTTTCTTCTAGATGATAAAGAAATATGATGACCATGAAAGGTCAATCCAAAAGTATGACAAAAATAGGTTCACAAGAGTGTCTGAACCTATCCTATTAAGGACACATTACTTTTAATGGGGGAAGAATTCTAAAGGTTCTTGGTTGGAGGACCACATAATATGAGTCTAAGTGTTCCTTCAAGATGATGTTTACAGGTCTAAAAGAATCTTTCTGACATGTCTTTTTCATCCTTCAGGACATTTATTTATTGTCCACCCAACATGTCTGGGGTGTCAGTCGGACATAGAAGAAAAATTCAAGGGTGTCTACTAGACATTTCTAAGATGATTCACATGATCAATTGACTTTTCATGGATGTATTCGCATAATAAAATTGTATATTTTAGAGATAATTCACATGATCAACTAACTTCTCAAAGGTGTATTCACATGATTGAATAAGGGATGTATGTTGTGTTCGCCTTGACAATGCTAACATGTCGCAAGTATTTTTCATGACCTACTTATTGGGTTCAGATGTTATTGTATGATCCAAGTGGAAATATGCAATATTCTTCACATAATCAATGTTCACTTGTCTATATGATGTCTCTTGATCAACATTAATTTTCCTTGGGATGTCACATGATAATGCTGACATGCCAATGGGAAATCACATGACAAAAAAGAAATTTATATATGTTGTGTATTGATACACCTAAATTGTCTTCAGGTTTTTGCATTGAAATGATGACACGTAAATGGGAAATCCAATGAAAATGTTGACTTGTTATTAATTTTTCATGATATCGTCTTGGATTGTCCATAGAGAATCGCATGTCAGCGGCTATATGTCAATAATTTTTTCTAGATCAACATGAACAACCCAAGTCCTATATTTTGATAAAATTTATATATACAAGTCTACCCAAGGACATGACAAGACCATTGAAGAATATTGAGATCATGAGGCCTTAAAATAATCAGATGGTATGGTGTCACGACCAAGTTTACGATTTTACATCTACCAAAATATTGGTTTTGCATATGGAAAGTGATTATTCCTCAAGGCTATATGGACTATTATTTTCCTAGTAAAAGGGGCTCATGGATAAGGGTTTTCTTTATAACAATACCACCTAGTCTTCTCATAGAAATACAAGGTCTCTTACATAGTTTCTCTTGTCATAAAGTACTTATACATGTTGAGGGGAACCCTATGTGATTGGGCTATAAGAAGTCACCTTGTTTATTCAACTCGCATGGCCTCAATGAGGACTTGGGATGGGTTCTATAGTCATGTGAAATAGTTGTTAATCAAATACATCATGTGTATGTATATATATACTCATGGAATTTGGAATTTATGTCCTCAACATTGGATTTTCATGGAAAAAGTGTAGGCCCATAGACACTAATATAGGAATTTCACAATTGAATGAGTCTAATTAATGTATGCCCATATGAAAGGACTGCATGAACCTCGACTATTAATGTGATCAAATGAACTCTATGTAATATTATGACGGGCCCTTTCACATGCCATGTATTTTCAAGGGTGTTTTATGTTAAGATAACCATGTCTAGAGCCACCTGTATGTACCAATATATAGAAGGATATTGGAATTGTAAGATTGAGGTTTGTAATGCCTACTATTTTATGAATTCATACACAAATATTGGTTCCCCATGGGTGATAGATCTTGACTTATCATGCCTCATGAGGTTTTATTACTCATGTGATCTCATGATAAAAAGGAAGGCTGGAGAGAAAATGATGAAAATATGATTAGGGTTCATGGATGTGTGAAAATTCTATTACATAAGGGCGTGTTCATGTTGTTATTATGTCATTAGATCACATGATCCTAATATTATCATGTGGATAGTTCTGTTAATGTTTCTTCTACTATGGGTTCTTCTGATAGGAGCTTCATAATTTCCTAGAGGAAATCTCTATGGGTTGATATGATCATCCTTTATTTTTTTACTACCCTTTTTCCCTTCCTTGTGTGTGTTTTTTTATAAGGGGCTCATGGTTTATATAGTTTGAGGAGGTCGAGGTTGATGCTTCTTTTCATAGGAATTATTCTATGTGAACCATATTATGGTGGTGGATGCTTACTATTAAAATAATAACATGATCATGAGGTAGTGTCTTATGATAGAAATCTAGAAAGATGCTCGAACGTCGTGTTATCATTCTAGAGGCCTCGCATTACGACATGTATTCATGTGGTGTTAACATAGAATTTACAGTTTTGATGGGGTAGAGTTTGGCTTTCTGGTCACAACCGGCTACATGGTGTCATATGTTCCCTTATTATGGATAACTGGAGGTTCTTGTAATGAAGATATATGATCCTTTCATGTGAATACTCATCTCAACTAGACTTGCTTCTCTAGATCATCATGATTGATTTTCAGTTCTTCTTATGATGGAATCTCAGTGGGATTCACATGATCAGATGTTGTTTGTTATATCTATATTTTTATCCGATGTTAACTATACTCATATCTTCTTTATCCAACATTGAAAGTCCTCACTCGATCCCCTCCAATTTATATGCAATGGAGGAACAAACATTATCTAGATGTGATTATTGAGGACTACTCTCGACCTCTTCTAGCACCACCCCATGTCTACCCACCCTACCATGACTCTACTTCCCTACAGTGTGGCTCTACCCCTCTTATGTGGGAACATTCAAATTCTCCCTATGTCACATGTACTAACCGTTCAGGATGGGTCACTAAGCATGGTTTAGGTGACTCTTTCATGAGCCTAGATCAATATGGTTAAGATTGTTCGCCCTGGATGGGCCATACTTTTTAGAAAAGGGGAAATTTTTAAATACTTATAATACCCTAGGTAAAATGAATACCACATTCCAAAATCAGATGCTCTTATAAGGAAAATATTGATCCCATATTCATCATGATTCTACCTCCAAGTCCTTGTATTGGTGTTTTTTTCATTATCTTCAACTATAAAAAATTATCAATGGAATACTTCAAGATTCACAATTATGGGTGCCAAAAAACTCCCCGCAATATAATTGGATTTATTTTGTATGAAATTAATATGATTCTAAGGTAAATGTAGATCACTTTATCACATATGATTACATATGAAGGGCTTTTATACTAATCCCCATGTGATGATTTGTCTAGAGTATGTTGACTGAAGAATTCTAGGTGCTATCAAGAGGATACATATGACCATGAGTGCTTGTATTATCATGAAATCATATGAATCAACCATTCCTCCCTTACTTCAAATCATACCATGTAAACCCACCTGTTTGGATTTAAAATAATGAATCATAACAGATTTCTTTTGATAGTTTCACATGAATTCTGTCAAATGAGACTCTTCATTGGTATATCTTCTTCAACCATCTTAGGATCACAATGTCACAAAAGGGGAATTTTGGTGTAAAAGATCTTTTGGATGGATCCGAAGTAAGGTACTTGAACAAAGCTATATATCCCTTGATAATGGAAATAAATCTTTATGTAGTTCATAAATAAACTACTATGTAGATCAAACCAATGAATAAGGATCATAGGTTCATGGATATAGAACTCCCTGACGAATTTTCTTAAATAGATCTAGCTCATATATAGGAAGGGTAATTTCACTATCTTGTGATGAAATTCTAGGAATAGACCCATGTTTGAGTGGATATATTTCATAAATAAACTATGAAACCCATCCTTTGTGTAACACCAAATAGATTCAATTTTATGGATTTGAGTGCTTGAATTACAATAGCTTTATGTTGATAAATTATCACAAATTCTTGTCTAAATGAGATTCTTTATTGATGACCTACTCTAGTGGTCTAGAGATCATCTGATTTAAATGGATAATTTGGGTATGGTATCTTTTCTAGAGGTACAGTGCTCTAACTTCTACCTATGTCAGAGGAAATAGAGATCATACCATTACGTTTTTTAAGTCCATATGGTGGAACCCCACAAAATTCTTATCTCTTTATTTATATTTCACTACATTTTTAAAAATCTCTATATGGAGGAAGAAGTAACATGTGTGGTTTTATCTTTTTCTCTAGATTCTTTCTTAAGAGTATTTGAGATGATATGTTTTGTGCCTATTTTGTTTTATAGATTCTCAATATTTCCCAGATCATGTAAATTGTGTTTCCAGTGACCAGAGACTCAACTTTTTCCCTAGATTCACTTTTTATGATTTCACCCTAGAAATCAATTTGTATCCTTTATTTGGATATTTTAATTTCTTGAAAACTAGGCCATCGTTGTGATGTAGTTTATGGATTTTTCGCTCATACCTTCAATTGAGGTAGTTTAAGTTCTTTTAGATCAGACTTTTAATTACTATATTTTATCGACTTTCATCTTGTACCTTCTATTGTTATAGCTTAAGTTGTTTTATTTAAGGCCTTTTTCTGTTGTACTTTAAGGTATTTTATCATGGACCTTCTATTTTTGTAGTTTAAAGTATTTTAAGTCGTACCTTCTGTTGTTGGATTTTAAGGTCTTTAGTTCAGCCCTTCTATTGGTATATGGTGTTAGAATATGGATACTGATTCCATGTGGACAGTGGGAATATGAGTCATTTAAATCATATGTCTAGGATCTTGAATTTATGAATCATGTAATGGGGCGTACATAATGGGGGTGAAAAAAAAAGAATTCATGTTTTTGAGTTCCTCCACTGTGTCACTAGAGCTCACCTGGATTGTGGTTCCTTTAAAATAAAGAGGAGATACCTCTAAATGGAAGGTCAATTAACTTTATACATGATTAGATTGGGATTATATGCATTTTCATGTAGATTTTATCCCTACTCTTTTCCAAGGTCCATGAAATATATGTAAAAACTCAAACATCTGGTCAATGAAATAGGGTATGGAGAACCTTACTATCCAATATGGGTTCTGGGAAACAAGGGTAGTTTATCATTTTGATTGGGAGACTTTGACCATATGGTTTCTGATTTAGAGTTATATGGTGTGGTCCATGAAGAGGATATAGAATGGAGTGTCACATTCCTTATTTGATTAAGGGAACAATACACAATGATGTGACATCTAGTATGTCGAATCCGCTTGAATAGTGTGGTTTCAGGAATTATTAATCATTTTCTAGGAATATCTAAATTAACTAGAGGTGGTAACTAGTGGGTAATGGTTTACCATTGCAGATGCTGTGAACCTCTAATGTTCCATATGGTTTGGATGATAACTCCTAGATTTAGGGGGACCTTCTGGGGATCTGATAGTCCATCAAAATGAGATAGTCTCTATTTCTAGTATGGTATGGGGATGATTTAGAATCAACAAAGCCCATGACCCATGGGGTTCCAATAGAATAATATCAGCTATAGAAACTTTTTTGTTGGCCTTGGCTTCAAAGGAAAGATGGTGTTTTATGAAAAGTATAATATGCACGGTCTTAAACACTATAAAAGTTGTTCCATCACCTACGGAGCATATTATAAATGTGAGGAGACGTGACAAAGCATTAATCTATGTTTTTCCTAGGTCAAGGGTTCAAAAGATCATAGATTATATTTTACTTGGGATATAGTTTATACCCTAAGAGATTTATGTCTCATTTGTTTATTCTCTAATGTTCCCCTTTACTCTGGTGGTGAAAAGTTTAGCAAGAGATGAATTGACCTTTTCTTGGGCCTCCCTATATGGGTTTTCAACCAGAAATTTTTTGTCTCTTTCACTTAGCAGTTTATGTTTGTTAATTTTGGACCATCATAGGTTAAAGGTTTAAGGTCATATATCTTTGAAAATTGTTTTTCCATTTTATGTTCATGATTTATGTGGACACAATATTTCAATAATGTTACATAAGATATAATTAGAACAACTTGGAATAAGAGTATTCCAAAAAACATCTGAGTGAGAGGAAAAAATGTTGTAAATCATGGATTGATATTTTTAGGCCATGAGTAATGATATGGGACAATCATGTTACGGATGACCCAGAACACCCTTAGGTGTTGAGTCTTACCACAGTGATGTTCGGCTCACAAGGACAAGAAATCCCTTCATATAGGAGTATTGTATCCCTAGTCAGTATGTCTAAGCCCTTATGCTTCTATAGAAAGGTCAAACAGTGATATATATTTCCCTCTCCAATGTCCATTAATGGTTTTATTAAATGACTAAAAATCATGATATGAAGTGTGATTTATGACCTGAGGGGATCGAAAGATGATAAAAGCATCTCGTACTGTGGTTGATCAAGTCCAGGTTCTTGTGTCCCTTTAACAAGGAATAGTGATGGGTGGTGGAACACACCTTTTAATATCATATAGATGGATGTATTTTTCAACCATTTTTCATTTCATTCTTCTAGGAAATTTTCCTCGTAGTTTGACGTCATGTGGTATGGAGTTTCCCTTCCTTGTAGTTTAACATCATGTGGTATGGAAGATTATTGCCTCGACCTAGACCATTTTCTATCTTGGGTGAATTTTATCCTTTGTATTCTTCAGTTGAACCCAATATTGGGGATCTGGGTGTCACTATGCATTCTATGATATCAGGAATAAATCCATAGACAGTTCTTGTTTAGATTTTCCCTATGCAGGTCTTACCCAAATAAATGGGTGTGGGGGAATATTTTTTTTTCTTCCATGACCAATGATTCAGATATTAGGGGGTCACTATGTATCAATTGAATATAGGATTAAATCCACAAGTAATTCTGGAAAAGGAAACACTCTACACAAGATAGATCTATAAGAAGAGGGTGCATTGTTCCCATTTATTATTGTATCTGGGACCAGGATTAGAGATCTGGGTGTCACAACATATCTTGTGGAGATATAAATTAATCCACCCATATTTCATGAACTATAAACTCTCTACATTGTTATAACCCATACATATATGTGGGATTATTCCCATTAATTATTGTAGATAGACATTGGACTCGGGATTTGAGTGTCACTACATATCATGTGATGACTAGAATCAAACCACATGTGGCGCATGAGAATCCATGTAGTTTAACATCATGCAGTAAGGAAATAGACTCATTGATGTGAAAAGGTATTAGTGTGTCAGGGAAAAAGAGTGGAGGTATGGGTATCACTATGTATTTTTTAATGGATGTAATTAATTAATGTGTAGTTCTTAAATGGGAAACAATCAATTCTGATCAGAACCATTTGTAGAGGGGGATATTATTTTTATTGGATGTTGTAACTCGACCCGGTAATAAAAATCCATGTTTAACAATATATCCTATGATAATAGAAATCAATAAAAACATGGTTCTTTAATGGAGGTGTGGTGGGATACCAACACTGAAAAAAGTTTTACTCTTGAGAGAGGTCTACATAAAGGAATTGTTTTATGTCATATAAGGGACATAATCCCAGCATTTCAACATCTTTTAGTGACAGACCATAGTGTTCATTTTATGGTATTACATCTAGGATCATGATAACCCTATCATGAGATGACATTACTTGGTTATGGAGGGAAGTCCTTACCACAAATCATAAGCCTTTGTGATCTACGATAACTGTGAGAAACAATGAGTAGAAAACGTTCATATCATGACATATAGAAAATTTTGATAATGTACAGGGGGATTTTATATCTTCAAATGGTTGGGAGAAGATATAGGATCTATGTATCCCAGTGTATCTCATTTCCAATGAGAATCAATTCATATATTGATCTTGAAAACCATACAGATTAGTGTCATGCAGAAAGGACACTAGCCAAGCAGATTAACATCTTATGGAAAAGGATGAGGGTCAACCGATGTCGAAGAAAAGAAATTTTGGGGATCCATGCATTTTAATGTTTTGCAGTGATAAAATATTTCACAAAGTCTAACATTAGGTGGTATGGATTAAGGATGTTCTGTGGTTCATTTTCTTTCTTCCAGGATGAGCGATGTACAATCTGATGTTATGTAGTCAAGATGTGGTATTCTTTATTGTTTCAGATAATTCTTCATGGAATTCTGCTATATTGTTTAACATCATGTGGTCAGGATGATCTTCATATAGTTTAAAATCATGTGGGTAGGATGAAATATTATTTATATAATCTAGGAAAATTATTTCTTTATAAATAATGAATGTTTGGGTTGTGATATGTGTTCCACATCTATTTTGGCTAGTGAGTGATCTCTATTGTGATAGATCTTTTATATGACCTAACACACTTCCCTTTTGGGTTCCATATTTGGAGGATTCTTTCTTGGTATCATTGGTGTTCTGAGAACCAATACCAATACTCCATGAAGTAATATATAAAAGCATGACTTTTTATTGAAGCCTTGTGAGATCTGATTTTGATGAACATTGAGGTTGTATAATGTATGCAACATGTTCCCACAGAACCACTCCAACTCACTAAACTGCTTTTTTGATTGCTCAAAATTCGATATTTGTCACCAAATGGATATTCTATATGAGGGTAACTAGACTTATATGTGTATCACTTCCTTGGTCTCATACACCAATGAATATTGAGTTTCTTGTGTAGTTGAATGTGTGGCATTTTGGTATGACCATAAAGAATGAAGGATCTTGTCTATACATGACTTATTGTCTGGTTTTTCCATTTTATGGAGAATATTTGATAGACTCGTATTGAAGGATTATATTTGAACATTTTACACTACATGATATCGGGATGAGTTATTGGACTCGATGTTTTACTCTTTGTAAAATTTATTCATCTTTGTAGAATAAAGTTGGTGTCATTGTCTATTAATATTGTGATAGAAACTCTAAACCTAATGATGATATGGTACATTATGAATTTGATGATATTCTTCATCTAGACTTCTTTGAGGGGGTATTGCCTCATCCAATTTGGAAAAGAATTCATTGGTAGTAAGGATGTACTAGAACTGTTTATATGTGGCTGGGCGGATATGTCCCCACAACATCCATTCCATATAAAGACAATTACAAGGAATATTTAGCTGTATGTAGAAATTATAGAGATTTATTGATGAATATTTCATGAATTTTTGATGCATGAAATTTCCTAATGAATTACACATATTCTAGTATCATGGTTTTCCAAAAGTAACCTAGCCTACTGATTTAGTGGGACAGCCTAGTCCCACACTAATGAGCATCACAGGAGCCTGTGTAGACTTCTTCCACAATATAGAGAATCTCTCTTTCTACTTTGAATCTGATGAGGATTCCATTGAAACCATGTTTGTAGATGGACATCGGCTTATTTGGACCATCTTTTAGTGTAAATTTTACTGCTTATAATTGAATCTATTCCTTCGTAGGATGGTTTGTTGGGAGTGAACCATTTTGAAGATAATCAATTATGGGATCCATTTATCTAAGGGTGGAAATTCTTTCATTGCACACTGGGGTGGTGTTGACCTAGTGTATTTTTTCAATGTCAAAAATAATGGTCGATGAGACCATCCTTCATTGTGTGGTATGGATGATCACATCCTACTAATCAGAGTCACCCAATACTCTGACTACATTAACTGGTGAATTTTCATTAGAACTCTTTGATTAAAGAATATTATAAAACATGGGCTCTAAAAGAAACTCTTCCTTTAGTCTTATGATGTAGCTAGTGAGTAGGGCCAGTTAGTCCTATTTTTATAGAATATTCCTCATTGATATTCTCTATCACTAGCTCTGAATACCTTTTGATTTTAGGTAGGTTGTTTTTAGTTATAGGGATAGTTCCAAACCAGTGATAATGGATTTTTTTTCGCCCTCACTATTAATAAATCCTTCAAATAGTGGGAAAGATTAGGGAAAATTTTCTTTTTCTGGAGAGACAAACACAATCCCAAAGACAACCAAACTATGATTTTTGGTTTCCATCCTTTTACAATAGGACTCCAAGAGGCACCATAAAAATACATACCCTATGTCCAGAGAGTGTCATGGGAGTATAAAACTACATCAACTAGAATTTCTATGTCAACTAGTGTACATTTGGGGGTGGGATATCTTGCAAATTAAATAATCAGGGCCAACCCTTTCGCTGAATTTTGTGATATGAAATAAACTTCATACTATTGTAGAATGTCCTACCATCAGTCCAAGCACATAGTCATATTAGGAAGACAAATTATTTAATTAATTGGACCAATATGAGAAACCCAGTGGACTACATGTTGCTTCAACTAATTCCTCTACTTTTGGGCTTTAAAAATGAGCGTAAGGAAGTTATTCTCGACATTAATGTATCGGGTCCTAGTACCTAGAATCATTTTGATCAGGTAGTAGACCCCATTCTAACCCCCCACGTCATTGTTCTATGAGGGGAGTTCTCCATTTTATCGTTTCATGGTGGACACATATAATATGAGTAGATTTCATTCCACTAGAAGCATCAAGGTTGTTGGTTATCTAAGGTACTACATGAGACTTTCGAAGGCTCGTTTGAAGTCATCATACCATTGTTAGGTGATTCCATTATTTATTAGTTAGGTGAATGGGAGATCCTTTCTAGCAAGGCTGGACATGAAATTCCAAATGTAGGAAAGCTTCTCTTGGATTCCCCGTAGTTCTATGAAATTTATTAGGGGTTCTTAAATTGCTGAAATAACACTAGTCTTTTTTGGGTCAACCTTGAAGTCATATTGGCAAACCAAAAATCCATGTAACTTCCCTGATGTTACCCAGAAAGCACATTTAAGAGGATTCATCATTAGACTGTGATGTCACGACTTGTGAAATATTTTTTAAATATTCATGAAGTTATCACATCACTATTGGTATTTGATCATCACATTGTCAAATATTATTTGAATACTTTCACCAATAAGTGATTAAATATGAGATGCATGGCATGTTGGTATATAGTTCTAGTTTTCTTTAATCCAAAATGAATTAAATGATAGAAAAATATCCCCTAAGGTTATCTAAAGTTATCGGCTTCCTAATATATAGGATCCATCTTTATTTGATTGTTACCTAAATACGCATCCATGAAGGAAAAGTCTTGGAAGCCAGCTTTCGCATTTATCAAGAGTTTTGAGATCAAAAAATGGGAAATAATTCTTTGGGTTATTCCAATTATGATCTACGAAATCATTGCAGACCCTAATTTCCCATTATTTTTATTGACTAGGATTATGTTGGTGAGCCATCATGGGTATTTCACTTTGAGGGCAAGGCTGGATTAGATTTATTTGTTAACTTCTGCCACTACATTGATATAATGAAAGGCATGAATCTTCCTAGCTTCCTACTTTAAGCTTCAATGATCATTGGGTATGACAAGATGGGGCATAACCATGTCTGGTTTCATTTAGGTCACTCGTGTATAGTTCCAAGAGAACACATATTGGTGTTGCCTCAAAAACGTAAATTGTATCTCTTTCTCCTCATGAGGCATGGAGTTAGTAATCAATGTAGGCCACAGATTTTACTAAATTCTATGATTTTCCAACCTATGCTTATCAATGGTGGTGGATATTCCTCCTTTGAGTATGAGAGTAGTGTTCCATAGTTCATCCTTATATTCTTCAACCTTTTAGTATGTGGAGGGATTTTCAAATGATGTTTAAAATATAATGGCCTCTCTATCACCATCAGAATAAGAGTGGTCTTGAGAAATGAAATTACCATACCCTCCTACATAATTCATTATTGATGGATTCCAAATCCGACTGTCTTTTATACTATTACACAGGATAGGTGGAGATTGGAAATCTAGGATTGAGTCTATCATGAATAATTTGTTTATGGGTAATAGAAAATCATTATCGATCAAACCGGAGAGATTTGGAATGGTCGTTCCGAATCCATTGGGGGCCATAGCCTATGAAATGTCATCCAACATTCAATTTTTTACATTTATAGAAGCATAACATAGAATATGTGGCTTCACAAGTCTCAAAGGGGGAACTTTCACCAAGTAGTATGTCGACCTTTCCCCCAAGGGTGTATTTCAAACACTTATGGACTATTGAAGGTACCACTATGTAGCTATGAAGCTAAGGTATTCTGAGTAAGACATGAAGTACCTATTTGGATGACTATGAACTCAACATTAGATATGAGATCCTAAAACTATTATTTGATATTGATCCTCCCAAGTGGCCTTTGCTCACACTTATTATACCCTTGAATAGTCAGCTTTGTGGGAGCTAAGACACCTTCTCTATATCTAAAATGTTAGAGGGTGTGAAATGGGATGAATTTTACCCCAAAAACATTTTCAATCAGATCCCTTTGGATGTAAACATTATTGATTCTGACCAAAACATATAGGTGCCCTATTTTTCCTTGGATTACTTCTTCCTCATCCTACATTGTGAATGGGATGGTGACATGATCTTTTCGTAGCATGGTATCGACTCGATAAACCTCAGCTATAGAGAATTCTGTATTGAACTCTTATGGGCTATTTAAGGATTAAATAAGTTCCTCTCTGAGTTATTTTTGATAATAGAGTGCATTCATGATTGAGAGTTTGGCGTTGGTAATCACTAACTCTTTAAGAATTTCATATTTTTCCAAAATTTGGTGCTTCCCAGTGCGTGGTTTCTCTTAATATAGTGGTTCAGGAGCTATGAAATTCAAGGGGAAGGACATGGTTATATTTAATAAGATTAGAGAGAATATTCTACCAATATATCAGGTCATGTTGGACTTCCCTATTGTATAGAATAACCAAACAATTTTTCCCCTACCAATCGATTATGTAAGATGATTGGGATTTGATGGCCGTTTGAGGGTTCTATGAGACCTCAATATTTCCATTAGGCATACTAGAGTTTATTCTTGTAAAAATCAACTAAATATATGTCCTCTTTGCGGACATGAAAAAAATATTGGCTCGAAACAATCATGTGTAGTCCTCTATATCCTCAGTTCCAACGCTTGAAACCTTCTCTTCCTCAGTGAGGTGTGGGGAACTCATATTAGGAGTAATTTTCATCATTATATAAGTGGTTTCATAATTGTATCATGTTAACCAGAAAAATGATCTCTTCATCTAATGAGGGTTTTGTTTTGTAGGGAGGTGCCAATGATTTGAATATTGTAGGGAATAAATTTTAAAGAGTGAGAACATGCATCGGGGATGAAAATGACTCTTAAAATTCTATCTATTAATGTGTCTGATGGATACATACTCTTTCAGGTGGAATATTTTATTTCACCTCCCTATGAAATGTGAAATTTATGGGTCTGTAAAGTTTTCTTCTCAGGGTTTCATGAGCTCGGTCAACTGTCTTTTGAGTCATCTAGTCATTAAAATTCTACCCATACCATGATGAAATGCTTTCCCAATCACCTTCTTCTTTCGACTAGGCAATGGTTCCGTAATCCATATGTTCTGAGAATTTATCCAACATCACCAGCCTATAGTAGAACATTATTTAGAGGACTATTTTGAAGAAAAATATATCTAGAATGTTATGAACCAGCATTTTGTGTAAAGGTTAATAGTCGGGATGAACATTGCGGTTGATATGATTTGGATACCTGGGTAGTGGGATCATAAGAATGTAACTATCCAGAACAGTAAGGTAATAAACATTTACATTCTAATTTCATAATGAGTATGGTTTGTTCATATTTTCCTCAAATATAGGGAAACCCTTATCTCTTTTGGATTCTATGTGAGTGGGATTTTGTTGTTGCTTCACCATGATAATAGGGGATACAAGGTTTAGGACCTTCTTAGGTTCTTGACTATTCATTTCTATAGGTTTTAGAGTAACATATATAGTCTCTTCGTCATTGATACTTTTCTGAAATGTTGAAGTCATGAGTGGAAATTTATCTCAGGTTTACCAAATGGTGTCATCCAATGTTTGTCCCATTTAAGTGAACTCACAAAACCCACCTAGATACTTCATCACCATTTGAGGTGTCTTTATATAATCCTAGATATTCTCATCACAATGTTTCAAAAATGTTTCCTATTATAGAGGGTGAATGGGTGAATAGATTAAAACCATCCTTTTGGATATGTAGTCAGACACCCAATAATTTTCAGGTGGTTTGTAGTTTTTTAGATCAAGAATTATAATTTTCTTCCTTGTGGAGTTGAACAGAAAACATAATTGACGACTATGGTCTTCCCATCCTACAACTAATTCTTCTACAAGACTGTTGCACCAAAAAAAGGCCAGAGCAATTAAATTATATACAAATCACCTCATCCTAGTTTCCTCTTACTGATCTCAAGGGCCCATCATCAGACCACATTGGGATACAATGTACGTGAGATGCTAGTCTGTGCCTCCCATATAATCAAAGGGGGAAAAGGTAGGATTTACAAAATTGTGTATGGGAAATGTATCATTCATATATTTAGGATACAACTTCCTCTTACACTGTACAAGTATGAATTTCCCTTTCAGGACATCTAATCAAGTAGCCTAGGACTCGATGACGTTAAGTAATTCTAGATGTACTATTATCTGAATCACCTACCTATTATAGGGAGTGGGTAGGGTTTTATAATATGTTCTTATTTTAATCTCCTATTAATTATCAATCTACCATAAGAATGAATGATTTCCCTGAATATAGAGTATATATAACAAGAATGGAGGGAATTCATGATCACTTTTTTCTTACACATTTTTGTAGATTGGTGTCCTATATCCATAGTTGGTTTGTTGCTTAGATGACGTTATTAAAGGATTTTTGACTCTTTATAGATGTATTGGAAGATGGATATTCACTTATTTTTAAATATGATACACAATGGTAATGTTTCCTCTTGATATATCCTTGTAGAGTTCCATAAGAGTTTGAATCTCATTCTCATATCGTGATAATTGTTCCTTGATTGATGATTTTTTTCTAATTTTGGAGTGTTATTTGGATGTATCCACATATTTTAATTTATCATTGATAGTGTTCCACCATAGACATTGAAAATTGATATTTAGAAGTTACAGGTTTTGGATCCTCCTTCAATTTTGTGTGAGTACAGCCTTAGTGGGTGCATCCCGATCCTCATATAGGGGTATATTTTGTTTCTTGTGTCACTCTACATCTTTGCCTTCATCAAAATAATATGTTAGGTTTATTTTCGTGAAATTCACTGAGGTTTATTGGGAAATAGTGGTTTTCCCATCACTCTCAATTCCATATAATGATTTTATACAACTTGCATTAGAGCCAGTTCTCAAACTCTTGACCATATTAGAATTTTTTGTATTACAACCTTGATAGGGTTCGATTGCTTTCACTATACATTATCTTATCATGTTTTATGAGTGGTTACATTGATGTAGTTTTTATTCATGATTTTTAAACGGACCCTGAATAATAGAGGTTCGTCTTGTGGTGAGTTGAACGAATGGCATGCTGACCATTGATATTTACCTCCCTTACTAGAGAATAATGATTCCCATTGTGATGATGAGAGTGAAAAAAATCCCCCCCCATATATATAGGATGATGAATATTCAGGGCCACCATTAGTATTGGTTAATCCTATTATTGAGACTCATATGATTCTAGTTGAGGATTTGATGATTCCAAGGATTGGAAATGGGATATAAATACCCGTATCATAGCAAGAAGGGGGTAATCTGGAACCACAGTTAATCTACCTAATACCCTCTTAGGGGATATTGAACATGGTCATAGATATTAACATAAAAATTACCCCAAACCTATGGGATGGGTTTTTCAGTAGCTACTACCGATATATCTTGGATTCTTTTAGGGATCGATGATCCAAGGGGTGGAGGACGTGGTAGATATTACCCAAGACTAGTGAGTTGGATCCAAGTTTAGATAGATTCTATGGCATCTACTAATGTTTCTTTCTTGGTTTTTTATCGTTTTTTATTTTTTACATGTTGGGTACAATGATATACCCTAATGAGAGTCATTCATGACATGAAATTTTCTAGCAAATCGCATCTTTTGATTCCATTTTTGAAATACATTCGGGTTTCTTCTAGGTTTCTAGTTCAACGAAATATTGGATGCGATATCCCTTTTTTGTCATGTATTGGAATCATTGATATAGGCACATTTCATTATAGTGACCAACTAAACTGAGCATTACCCAATCCCTTGATTTCTCCAGAGGCTATTACATTATAGCACACCACATCTGTGGATTTCTATAGTTCCAAGGGTGTTGTAAAGTGTAACAATCCCTAATTTCACCATAATAAAATATGGATATATGATGAGGCATTGACTATTAGTTTCTTAAGATTTATCATTCAACGGTTGAAATCATGATTGTAGTTTTTCATTGTACTTTTCTAGTTTTAGGTACTGGGCCATGGAGATAGTATCCAGTTCCAGCTGATAATAGAGTATCTTGATGATTTGGAGGTGACCCACTTATACAGTATAATTTAGGTGTTGAGATTCCAACCTCTAATGAGTATCCCACATATTTTGGCATAGATAATACATTCACCAATTCTCTATATCATCTATGATCTCATAGTCAGTGAGAGAGAGGATCTAGATCATGGTGGGGAGTTTTTTTCTAGACAACTCTTTTCATATGTCAATGTTAGATTTCTCTTCATTATAATTGCATTCCTCTATTAGGTCATAACAAAAGAGGTTATTCTAGGGATCACATAATGACTGGATTGGAGTGTTTCTAGAAGTTGATGGGGAAATATATATGGTTGACAATGATGTTTCGAGAACCTCTATATAAAAATGATATTGATTTTTTATCACCTCTCTATATGGATATGTCTGGGGAATGACATGATTTCCTAGTATATGGGATATATCACTATGGGGAGGTTTACTATGGCAGATTTTAGGACTAGTGTTCAGGGGATCCATCTCCACATTGTCACGAGGAGGGATATCATAATAATGATAAGCTTCTACTTAGGTTAAAGAGTCAAGGGACCCTTGGGGTGATGAGATTATTTCTTTAACAAACTCAAGGACACTAGCATTGAGGATATTTGGGATATGGGATTCATTTGGAATCATATGTGGAATATAAAGACATGTATTTTTAGAGAGTGTGGGGATATAAGCCAAATGTAAGATTGATGATGAAACATACTGAAAAAATTGGGATTTATTAGAGTATATAACTTTTAATGAGAAGTTATTGGAGTATTCCAATGATATTATTCATTAGTGGAATGAATATGAGCCTACCCCAAGGCATGTGCCTCTCTCACATGGTGAGAATTAGTTATAATAGGGAAATGTTCTTGATCCTAATCCTTTAAAATACACCACTAGTCTTTTTTCGATAAGGATACGAGCCTATCATAAGGCATCTGACACTCACACTTGGTGATCCCTAGTTGGATCGAGAATATGAGCCTAGTATGAATATTTATTCCATATCATAATTTACCAAAGGACCACTGAAATGGGAAAATGGGTATGATCCTCCTCCAATATAGCCTTTGAAGGATTATGATGTAGTAATTTTTAATTATAATTAAAGATATGAGCCTGGATTTGGAGATCTTCTAGAATGTTCTATGTTTATTTACTGATAGGAATATTATACTATCCCATCGAATATGCCACTCTCATTTCGTGATCCCTAATAAAAATGAGGATATAAGCTCGATATTTTAACATAGGATTATGTCGCTGGTCTTATTAGATAGGAATATGTTCCTGTCCTGGGGAATGTTCCACCCTCACTTGGTGAGCCCCAGAAAAAACAGATATATGAGCCCCATTTTGGGCCATTGGAATATGTCTTTAGGTTTTTGTGATAGGGATATGTGCATGTACTGATTCATGTTCTTCTATCACTTGGTGAGCCCTGGATAGAATGGGAATTTGATCAAGGTCTGACACATCATCCTTTATCATAAAATGTTGATAATCCTAGGGCATGAGAGAAAGAGTATGCACTTAATTTAAAGAATTTTTTTTTCATAATGATTATTGTGATTTGAGACCCAGGATTTAGGGATATTAATATGCTCCTACACTTGTATTTTCATTAATTAAAAAATATTGAAAAGAAATTATTCAGAAGTTACTAAGAGGTATTGAAAAATTATAATAGTGTGAACAGGAATGTAATACTATAGATTTTATGTGTCCACTATATGCTGTAAGATAATTTCAATTGATGAGGAAATATGAGCCCTATTATTTACACCTAAGGTCACCATAATATAATGATGGGTTTCACACAATGGGTAGGTATATTCACATCCCCCATGACAACCGTAGGAATATTCCTATAGGATTGTTCTGTGTGATCAGTGATATGAGCCTTCTAGATGGCTTCCGTTGGAATATACTGGAAGGATTTTTCTTTATATTTAGCGATATGATCCTACACCTAATTATTCATATCTTTACATTCACTATGTGTCTTCCTTGTTTCCCATTCATGGGTGTGAGAGGTGGTAGTGTCTCGTTTGGCACCCTTAGAAATAAACTGAAGGATAATAGGGGGATGGCACTGGAAATGGTTGTTGATTAGAGACCTCATTGACCATTCCTAAATCAGAAGGGAGTCGTACTTGAATCCTTGGTTCAGCTACATCATATACTGAAGGTTATTATATCATTCTCTAGTAATAATCTTCTGATGTGGTTTTCTATGGAAAAAAAGGCCATTGACTTTGTGGAATCTTTCCTCAGACGGTGCGGATTAATTAGTTTTTTCACTTGCATACCCTCATGGGAATCCTCCGGTTTTAGGATCATACCATATTGTTTGTATTCTTGCACAATTAAATTCACTGCCCTATGCTGATGATAAAGGGTGGGTGAGGTCATTTTAACACCCACATGGGTTTTATCCATAACTACTTTTGCAGAACAATTGTTGAATGAATAAATCACCTTAGATCGATGATTTTTCTTTGAGAGTATTATTTTTGGTCACACAAACACAAGGAACAAGACCACTAATCATTATATCATCTTAGGCATTATATAGACTTAATTTTATATGTATGGGTAACATAATTTTCCTTTCTTATTCCTAATATGACCATTTTTCTCATGTGGAATATTCAAAGAATGTTTGTACTTATTTAATGGGAACCACAACTATAGAGTATTAGTCATATGATTCATGTCAGGCTTTATAGTTTTTTTGGGTTAGATATGAAAACAAAATTTCATGATTCATGGTTAACCGATCATTTTTTTATTTTAGATATTCACATTTAGTTCAACATTTTTATTTCCTAAAAAATCCAGATTGGTAATTTTCCAAGAACTTGTTTGTGATGGGGTTGAATGTGCTTCACAATTATTTATATTAGTTTATTTATCTTTTATGGAAATTCCATATTATTCCCAAATACATAATTGTGTATGGACCTGATTTCCAATGTAAGGTGGCCAATTAGAGTTTCAAACCCAAAGGCACTAAGGAACTCAAATTAGTCGAGAGGATGGGCAGCTAGGCTCATCGCACCCTCATGGGTGGAATTGTTTCCTACTCTATGAATCTCTTATGTTTTTAAGATATTTTCATGAAATCCTTCCCAAAACAAGACATGGAACTGATTAACCATTAGTTAATAACTTTATTAATATCATGTATTAATAGAAGAAACTATGTGCACTTCACGGGTTCTCTATCATTCACTTATTTATTTATGATTCTTTTGTTTATAACAATATTCAGGCACTCTAGAGCTTATTATCATCCTAGGAGGTAGTTGGTGTCTTGGATATTAGATTCAACCTCTAAAAGGCATCCTATGACTCTAATAAGAATAGGAATCAAAACCCAATTAGTTCATTTTACATGGTTTAAGGTTTTGTGACTAGAATGATTCATGCATTTTAACATCATGTGGAAATGATGCGAATATAGTGCTTAGGACTCAAAGATGAGTCCAATATATCATATTATGATACGAATAAATTTTTAGATAGTTATTGTATGGTAATATATGTCAACATAGATATGACAATAGTGGCCTTTGGTAGGACCTATGCATATAAGGATGCCCTAAATTTCCTATTCAGGGATATGTCCCTTTGAGTAATGTTGAAATAAAATCAAATATAAATCTCAATGAAGGAACCATACTTGGTGAATTCTCATCATGCTATTGGCACAATAATTACCAGTATCTGAACTCATCTGGGACACGATTGGTGTGAGAAAAAATATATAATGGGATATTTGACACATCACATGAGGGAAATTTTTCATGGGGATTACATATTAATGTTTCTCTTTGATAGGATTGATTAATAGTCTATTAAGGGATATTTTATGGAGCTCAATCCTTGGGAAGGAACCCCATGTATCGTGTTTATAATGGGAATTAATGACATTAGAGTTCGGTTTTCCCCTAACCCAAAAATGAGATGAGGTGTGTGGTCACGATGAGAGACATTATGGTTATCTCCAAGGATTTCATAGTTTCTGGGGCATATATCATAACATATTCCCTTAACAATACTCATTCTCTATCTTCTTACAAATAAAGAGAGAGATGGAGTCCCTGAATGTTCTGTATTAGAAAATTACACTAATAGGGTATCATGAGTACATAACCCTATCCCATTAATGACAATTCCCTTTTAAAGGGAAATGTTGACTTAAGGTTTCTGTCTGGAGGTCCACATGGTATGATTCTGAGTGTTCCTCTCTGATGAAGTAGATAGTTATTAGGAGATCTTCTCGACATGTCTTGGTCATTATTCTAGAGATGTATTGATTTTACACCTGAAATGTTTGGGTTATCAATCTGACAATATAGTTACATTCAAGGGTTTTTGTTTAATATTACCAAGATGCTTCACATAATCAATTTACTTTTCTTTTATTTCATCACATAATCAGTTTAGATATGTCTGAGACTCTTCACATGATCAATTGAATTGTCCAGGATGATTTTTCATGATCGAATTAGACATGTCTGGGGTCTTCCTCAGGATAATGATGACATGTACAATGTCCTTTTCATGATACACTAACATGTTTCAAATTTATTTATATTATCCTAGAATACCATTCAAATATTATTTTCAAAATCAAAGTGGACATGTCTATATATTGTCGCTCGATCAACAATACTTTTTCTCAGTCTGTCGTATGAAAATTATAAAATATCATTAGGAAATCACATGACAAAGAATACATCTCTATCAACTATCTCTTGATCAACCAACCTTTTTCATAAGTTTTCACCTGATAATTCTACCATGTTAATGGGAAAGCGCATGAAATTTACAACATGTTAATAATATTTTGAAGTATTAACAAGTATTTTACATAGAAAATAATATTTCAACACCAATATGTCAATAAATTGTCATGAGATCAAACAAAACTCTCCAAGACTCATGTTGTGATCAAAGTGATACTTTTATGGCCTCCCAATGGAACCATGATACCAGTGAAGGATATTATGATCATGTGACATTAAAATAATCACATGGTGGGGTACAGTAAACATGTTTATGATCTTGTGCCTACTCAAATGTTAAAGTCACATATCCAAATGTATCATGCCTCAAGGTATTGTGGAAAAAACAATTCCCAAGCAGAGGGGTTCTTAGATAAGGTATTTCTTAGTAACTGATCCTCCTAGTATTTTCATGGAAAGGGAATGGAACATCCATAGGTTCTCATGTGGGATAAGTTCATATACATGTTAAAGGTTACCTCGTATAATGGCATTGCATAAAGGTGCCCTGTTCATGTGACATGCATGACCTCAAATATGTCTTTCGAGGGGTTATGGGGTGATGTGTGGGGGTTTTGCAACAATTCCATCATGTGCATGGTTGGAGGCGCATATGTCTTGTGGTGAGGATATATTTAGTGTGGGCTTTGCATGGGAAGGATGTAGGATTTTGGAAACCAATATATGAATTCCCCAATTGAAATATTTTTGAAAAAGTAATTTCCACATCGTAATACCACATGGACCTAAACTATACATGCAATCACATGACCTCTATGGGGTCCTGAAATGGATTTTTAATCCATTCTAAGGATATTTCGAGGTGTACTATATTCTAAACAATCCTTGTTCATGGGATGCCTATACACACCACAAGATTAAGGGATATTGGAATCACAAGATGGAGGGATGGTTATTAGCCACAGAAAGAGGATAATATTCATTATTTACATTTTAATATTTACGCGTTTAAATTTTCATAAACAGATGTTTTATTAATGTCTAAAAATTGAACTTCATTTCTCATAAAATATGCAATTCTTGTTTAAAGTGTATCAATTTTGGTCGCATTAATCCTCAACTTGTGCAATAAATTATTTTAATTATTTTAATTTGTTATTTTAGGATATTATTAATATCTATATTTGAAACCTTATTTCTTTTATGATCGATGGATGATTCATAAGGGAAGATAGACATTTTTGGACATGGATACATAATTTTTTGGACAAAACATAATGGGACATAACCCATCAAATAAGTGTTTAGCACAATATTCAATCCCAATGAATACAATATTTTAATTGGATATAGAGAAAATGATGGGGAAGATAACAATAAAATATTACCAGTGATAATTCAAATTTTTTCTTGGTTTTCCAGGCTTCCCATGTTGGAAATTAAATTGGGGGCTAGTTTACAAGGCCCATAAAGTCATCCCACCATTTTGAGCATAAAATTAAAATTTATGACCCGATTGGAATGAAATTTTTACATATATTAGAGGAAACGTGGAAGAAATTATTTTCCTACTACCACTATCCGAAAATCATCCATATTTAAGGTCAAATTTTCTCATCAACATGGGGATGTAATCTTCCTCCAAATTTTTATGTAAACATTGAAAAGTTCACATTTATTTGTTTGTTTCCCACCTTTTGACTATCCTAATTAATTAGGATGATATTTATTGTTGGTTGATCAACCATAGGATCATATTTTTATTATTTAAGGATGTGTAAGTGAAGTAATTATTGGTATATGTTTTTTTCTTTCAATTGTAATGTTAGGATTTCATATTATAATCTTATGTTCCATTTTTATCATGTAATTTGTTTGAATAAATTTTTTTAATAAAAGTTATTCTTCTTCTTAATATTATTCTTACCCATTTCTTCTGTCATATTTCATATAACATTGATACCAATAAATTGTGTGATTCATTTATTCATACTAAAAATTGTGAAATTTCTCACACAATAATGGAGTGTTCATTATTTCCCTCTTTTTTACGTCTGAATTTCATAAATTATAAGTTGACATCCAACTTCTATTGAGAAACATACAACAATGAATGGATAAATATTTATTAGTTTGATTATGGGAGATTTATGGGGGCTTTATTGGATGTTATTTGGTGTTCTTAACTTCTTAAATTAGTTCTATGGTTTGAGAGTTCCTTTCTTTGATAGATTTTATTCTTCATCTTCATCGACATTAATGACTACACATTTTGATTTCTAGTATGATCCAATTATATAGATTTATCATGAAGGTGATCCTCCATGTTCATTAATGATTTGATATGGAATTTTATAGGGATTTAATTGTTGAATGATGTTAGGGACTTGAATCTTTGATTGGAGAACACATGAACTAGTGAACTGGAAATCAATTGGAATACAATTACATCAATTCTATCCCTAACAATAACCCAGGATCAACCTATCTTAATTAGTAGTTCTAGTCCAAGAAATTTTGAATTTTTTTCAAATTAAATCATTAGTTGTTAAATTTAAATCAAGCCCAATGTTTTCCACTTTATATCAGATCCTCTATAGAATGTACTTGTCTATAGGTTTTCTTATGTATCTATGGATTGGACGCCTACCTATACTACAGAAAATTCTTATACCTATAGGGTAAATTTAGGTGTCACCAAATATTTTCACCATTTCCAAGGACCGAAGTAATTTTTCTTTGAAGATCACATTCTATTCTCACCGAACTTCTCTATCCTCACCATAAATTCTCTTTCCGCACCCACATTCCCTTTTATTCTCTTTGATTCATAATTTTAGTCTAATCTAATGGAATATCATAAATCACAACCATTCATGAACATGAGATGGAATAAAATTGAAAATACCTATTGTGAATCCCCCAACTTAAGGAACATTTTTTATCATCCCATGAATGATTATCCCACACATAGTGACAAGTACAATCATTATTATGATGAATGTTTAAGGAAAACATTAATAGCCCTCCCATGGATGGTAAAAGATATAAATATTTGGAAAGTCCATGATGTCGACACATCTATCCAGACTGATCCCCAACAACTACATAAACAATTGTATGACTAAAAAGATATAATAAATTCGGATGTTTTTTCATTGCGATTAGAACTAAAAATAATTTAAACAATTATGAAACCCATTCCCACATAGGTTGTCCCCTACTCAACATTTATAGAAGAATATTGTTAAACAAAAACCTATTATAAACAAATCCAAGCTACAAATATTTCCAAGAGTGGGAAATCTAATTAAAAAAATTAAACCATTGAATCTAAAACCATAAAAGGAATAAAAATCACATGAAAATAATGAAGGATCAACTTAAAAATATGAGAAATTATTGATTTTAAATTAGGTGAATTTGTAAGGGAATATTGGAAGTCATCCTAAAGAACCATATGGAATTGTTGAAGGGTGTCTAAATCATTTAGAAATTGATCTTTTAAATTCACATGAAGGGAACCTGTACCCATGGAAGGAATCTCTTTTAGATAGCTCAAATAGTTATTTTTTGGGTTCAAAATTGAATGGAACCTTGGAAAAAAACGAGTTGTAAAGACCCGTAAATTCCAAGGAAATTTTTTTTTCTTAATTTTCTTTGGAATTTTACAAGAACGCAGTTTCTGACGGCGCCTGATTTCGAGGCCCGGTGTGCCCGGAATCAATTTCCGAAGTTTGGCTCGGGTAAGTTCAGTGAACGGACGAGCGGGTTTTTCTAACTTTTGAACCGGTGCCCGGAATCGAATTCTGAGGGCACTGATGAAATCACAGCGCCGGTATTCGCTTAGAAACACCTCTTCCGGAGTTGTGTTTGCTCGGGTCTGTTTTTTAAATTTTCGGGCTTAAGGTTAAGAAATAAAATAATTTTTCGACAACTTTATTTTATTTCACTTAAGCCACTTGGAAGCCACTTGAAGCCACTTAAAAGCGGCTTAGACTAAGTTGAACCGGATAGGGTACTATCCAGAAATATCCTACCCTCTTGGTAGGATATTTGTGAGGTGGGGCCCTCATGAGCCCCGCCATTTCTTTCCGCTAAGTAACGCACCCGCGAAAACCTGTCATTATGAAAGTCAACTGACGCGTTTTCTTAAATTCTTAACAGACCATTTAATTGGGCAGTTTATTTCCTAAATTAAATGAGCTGTTTCTTTCGTTGAATTAATTCTACGAATTAATGGTTCGTTTCTTATCTTTTGAAATTCAAATGTTTAGTTGTGTAACTAAAATAAGGCTTAAGTTTATTTTATTTTGGGTTGGTCTCCTTTGCCACCTTGAGAGATTTTGAGAAGCTCTCTCTATCTTCTTCAACCTTGACGAAGAACACGAAGAACACTTAAGCTCCGACGAAGAACGCCGCTTCTCTTCTTCGTAGTCGGTGTGTTTCCGAAGATCGACGACGCCGCTTTTTCGATCTTCTTCCCGTGTCAACGAAAGGAGACACTGTTTCCTCCTCGGACTATCTCTGTCAGCTTACGAAGCTTCTCCAGCGACGTACCTCTTCAGACGCACCTCGACGTCAACGGAAACGATGTTCGATTTCCGCGACGCCTGACCTCCGCGACGCTAGTCTTCCGCGGCTTGATTTGCGTGCTCCACACTTGAATCAGAGGTAGGGGATTGTTGATATTTTATTTATTTATTTTCCATTCTTGATTCTAGAATGTAGAACTTCGAGGATAAAGGATTAAATGTTATTGTCTAACGAGAGGGGGGCCCGGACCGCACCAACACGGCCGAAACCCACCTCCTATGTTCATAATTGTTTCCTTGCGGATGGAACGGGATGGCGTGGTGCCGTCGCACCACGCAGGAATCTCACGACAATTATTGCGCGACACCGTCGCGCCGCGCCATGGAAAGAAATCCAAGAAAGCGACGCCGTCGCGTCGCGTTGAAAAAGTCAAAGGCGATGCGGCCGGAGTGGGGCCGCGGCAGAGGGAAGCAATGTCGTCGCATCGCGCCGGCATAGGCCGTGGCCGGTTCTGGGCCGCGGCGGAGCAAGATGACCGGCGGCTGGCACCGGGCCGCCGGTGTCGGCGAAGGAAGGACCGGCCATCGCCGGTCCTTGCTGGCGAAACCGACCGGCCAGTGGAGACCGGGGGAATTAATTTCCCCCGGTCGGGTCTCAAAAGCGGCCCCAATTAAGGGGTCGTGGTTCTAAAAGGGGGGGGGGGCTTTGCCCCCCGCGCGCGGCACCCGAACGGCGCCCAGGCCGCGCCGCCGTGCCGGTCCGCGCCGTCGTGCCGGTCCGCGCCGCCGCGCCGGACCGCGCCGCCGTGCCGCCAGCCGGGCCGGGTTTTCCGAGCCAGGCCGGGTCATCGGGCCGGGTTTCCGCCTGGGGCGGGTCGACCCGGTTCGGCCGACCCAGGGCGGTGGGGTCGGGTTGGGTCGGCCCGGGCCCAGACCCCCCAGTTTCGGACCACTTTCGGTCAAATGCCCGTATCTTGGGCTACGGGCCTCCAAACGACTCGCCGTCAGCGGAAACAAGATCCTTGGATCGAGACGGTCGTTTCGGTATACTATAATTAAGATGCACATTCCTTTTCGGGAGCCTACATGGTTAAAACTCCATAGTTAAGCGTGCCTGGCCTAGAGTAGTGATCAGGATAGGTGACCTCCTAGGAAGTTTCCCAGGGTGGGTGTGAGACGGAAAGGCCAATAACTCTCAGACCGGGCGTCCGATTGACGCGCCGTCTATTGCGTTGAGTTCCGGTTGACGATACGGAACTTTTGGCATCCTCCGTCCGAGAATTGGATGCAGATGGATAGTGGCCGGGTTGGATCGCACCGAAATCCAACCGGGCCCCTCGAACGGAAAAACTGATATCTTTCTGACAGAACGTCCGTTTGACGAACCGTCAGTGGCGTTGGTGATCTCGTTGAGAAACGGTCCCTATAAGTATACCGTATGAGAGTTCAGGGTACAGATGAGATATGGTCGGGTTTGGTTCGCTCACGAAACCAACCAGGCCCCTGGGACGAAAAGGCTAATAACTCACAGACCGGGCGTCCGATTGACGCGCCGTCTGTTGCGTTTAGACCCCTATGACGAGGTGGTCCTTTGAGATACTTCCTTGCGGATATTTGAGATACTTGGAGTATCAACCAGTAGCTCGTGGAGCGGACCCTCCCAGAGATGAGCGTGCGGAGTACGGAGACCGTGTAGCCGGCTGAGACCTGACGACTGCTTGACCGACTCGACTTGGAGTGAGTCGACTAGCCCAGTGGATGGAGCACCCGGTATTTGGCGACAGACCCACGGCAGACGGAGCGACCGGTAGTGGGCCGCAGACCCGCGGTACTCAATAAGAGGAGTACCTCTGTAGGCAATTAGGGGGAGCACCCGATATTTTGCGACAGACCCTCAGTGGACGGAGCGCCCGGTAGTTGGCCGCAAACTCGCAGTACTCAACAGAAGGAGTACCTCAGCAGTCTTAGGTTAGTGAGCAGTACCTCGGAGTCGTGACAGGACCACTGTACACTCCAGAGACGGAGCTCTTCAGCAGTTACAGGTTCGATAATGAAAATCCTGGTTTGAGCTGAGACTTTTGACCTTGTGTTTACCTGATGATTGAGATGGGTCACTTGATAAATTAGGTATATGTATGGGCATATACCTGGGTAGTGGTTATCCGTTGATTTCACAATCCTTGTGTTTCCTCATGATTGAGATGGGTTACTTGATAACTTAGGTATATGTATGGTCATATACCAAAGTAGAGGTTATCTGTTGAGATCTTCTTGTGGTTATCCTTGTTGGTTTTAGTGAGACCTTGAGGGTCTCGGGGTCCCTAATGAGTATCACTATACTCACCCCTGCACGGGCTATGCCTGCACCTCGTTGTGTTGGTTGCAGACGACGAGCAGTGCTGACGGAGGCCGAGTGTTCGAGGACTGGACGGTACCCGGAGGTGGACTACACGACGAGTCAGTACCCGGAGGTGGACTACACGACGAGTCAGTACCCGGAGGTGGACTACGCGACGTGACGACTCACAGAGGAGGTTGACGGATGAGAGCGTGGAGGAGGCTATCTGTACCTACCCTTCAGGTAGGATCCGTGGTGGACGACCAGGAGCTGCGATATCTGTACCTACCCTTTAGGTAGTATCCGAGGAGGAAGAACGAGGAGCTGCTTCCTTCTTCCAGCTGTTTGTCTTTTTTCTGTTGTACCTTGTTCAGTTGTAGTCGTAATTTCTTTTGGGTTTGTATTCTGGCCCATTTACTTTTCATCATTTCTTTTGTACTTAGTGTTTTGCTTCCGCTTGTACTCTGTGGTGCTTGTTCACTTTTATAAAGGCAATGCCTTCCCAGTTATCGGGATTTTACGCCTTTGGTTCTAGTCGCGAGCCCCTGGCCTATGGAAGGCGGGCTTGGGGTAGTCACGGCAAAGGCCCCGAGGATGGGTCGTGACAAATTGGTATCAAAGGAGTTCGGTTCTACCGCAGAACTTATAATTCTGATGTTTCTTTCTGTGAACCAATAGTGTTAAGAGTACCGAGTGTGGTTTTCAGTTCAGGGAGTCCAGTGTTGGTGCGGGCGGCCTGCGTATCCATACACCAGGACCCTGACAACTGATTTCCAACTTTGTGCACGAAAACACTGATTGCGTGTGTGTTTCCAGAAGATTTTAAATGTCAGCTCAAACCAGGTCATCTCACCAGGTATAATAATTTGACCGTGTTACGTTGTTTCTTTCAAGATTCCTTTTCACGAACAACCATCTAGTGCCTAGAGGGATGTGCGTACTAACAGCCTGTCGAGCGACGAGGCTTCGGTGCAGGGCCCTCTTGCAGTTGAGGAACCAATGGAGGCACCAGCGATACTACCATACGTTGGGCCACCGATGCCACCAGCCCCAGCAGTAGGCAATGCACGCCACTTGAGTGCGCTGCACGAGTTCCAGCGCCAGAGGCCACCCACGTTCCGGGGATAGACGGACCCGCATGCGGCTGAGGATTGCCTGGAGGCTGTGGTGGGAGTCTTCAGGCTAGTGGGGACATCGACAGACTTCATGGTGATCTTTGCTGACATCCTTCTTCAGGTAGCAGCAGGCAGGTGGTGGAGCCACTTGTTCCAGTTTTGCGATGGGATGGCCTTCACGTGGGAAGACTTTGAGACCTTCTTTAGGGTAGAGTTTGTGCCAGTAGCTCTACACCCAGAGCGTGTACAGGAGCTTCTGCCTTCGCCGCATGGTTTTCGATTAGTTGCCGAGTCATCTGTGGGCAGTAGACAGATGATGTAGAGGTCCAGGAGGACCCGACCAGCAGTTGGATGATCTCGGGTTTTAGGACCAGTGGTGCGGGTCACCCAGGGTGGGGTCAGAGCCAGGCGTGCCAGAAGAAGACTGTGTTACTCGTGCAGCGGAAAGGGTCATCTGGCACGTGACTGTCCGACTCCCCGTAAAGTTGATCTGCAGGCTTTGGGCGAGCCACCGAGGAAAAAGCAGCGGCGAGTGCTTGAGCAACAACCGAGCAGTGGAAAAGGCAGTAGAGCACCTGGAGCAGGTGGATAGGAGCAGAACTAGTGGATACTTCCTTTGTACTTCTAGTTCCATTTTGCTGTTGTATTCGTGTCTTTGTACTATGAGCTACCACAATAAAAAGACACTTATCTTTGTGATGTTTGCTTTCCAGTCCTTTTTACTAAGTGGTCCTGGTTAAGACTGTTGACATGACCCTCACTTTCGAGATTCCTACTGGAGGAGACCCAGTGACCTCACACTGATGCTGACAGTGTGACTCGACCCTTGGAGGTGGGAGTGACAGTTGGATCTCTTAGTAGTTATGTCGATGCCTTACGACGTCATCCATGCAATGAATGAATCCTTCATGTCAGGATTGACTGTATTAGGCAATGTGCGTGGTTCATCCAGAGAGGGGATGAGACCAGGTTTCTCTTTTTGGCAAGGGAGAAATTTTAGCAGCTCTTCCAGATCATATGCAAAGGAGGTGCAATTCATCCAGGAGCGGATGAAGACTGCACAGTGCAGTAAGAAATAGGAAAACGGTGCCAGTCTTAGAGACTCGGGCGTGTTAAATGTTTCTAGAAGAGGAAGCTTAAAGGAGAGATGAGTCTACAAAGCAGCAGACGTGGAGGTAGAGCTAGGAGAGCAGCATGAGGTGGTGTACATCCTATTATGGTACAACCACCCGCCTTAGTTATTCCCGCCAGGCTCAGGGAGCTGGAGGGCGGTGGAAGAATGCGGCTGCATGCGGTCAAGGAGTGTGACCCAATGGCTCTATAAATGATTCATGGGACAGTCTGTGTCCACTACTAGCTGCTGTAGTAACATACGTCGATATGAATCATTCCTCACTTTCACAAATCTTGTTCCAGACCTAGAGTTTCCGGTTAGCCGTGGACTTGACCCTCACGTTTGGAGATATCTTGGGAGGAGACTCGATAATCAGACTTACGCCGATGGTGTGGTCAGACCCTCGAGGCGAGAGTTCTGGTTGGGATCTCTTGGTGGCAGCATCGAGGCCTTATGACATTAGTTTGAGTATGGAATGGTCAATAACTGTTCATACTCAAATTGACGGTTTTAGGCAAACGTCGGGATGGGTTTTCCTTGTTAGGAGGAAAAGGAAACCCCAGGCAGTGCAGGGTAACTCTTGCATAGGAGGGTGTGACTGATCACTCTTCAATCGGTCAACCTTACACTCATGGCAGTAGTCGTTTTGAGTTCCAGTTATAACAGGAAATGGAGACCCCTGGAGTTCGAGGATGACGATCATGTCCTTATACGGGTCTCACCTCGACGATGTTTACGGAGATGTGGCCAAGGCGGCAAGTTATCTTCGAGGTTAAATGGACCTTTCTAGGTCCTCAGCTGGGTAGGCGGGGTGGTTTACCGCTTGACCCATCCACCGCAGTTGCACCAGGTGCACGACGACTTCCACGTATCTCAACTGAGGAGATACGTGCTTGACCCCTTCACATATCATCGACCATGAGGAGCTGGACGGTGGCGATGAGGTGACTTCTACGGAGGTTCCTGTGGGGATCGAGGATTGACAGGAGAGGATCCTAGGAGGACGGTCGATTCCTCTTGTGCACTTTCTTTGGCAGCGCGGGAACCTCCAGGTGAGCACATGGGAGCGGAAGGCTCAGATGCGTGCTCAGTACCGCTTTGTTTCCCTAAGTTTGTGGTGAAGCTTTACGGGGACATAAAGCCCTGTGGTGGGAGTAATGTAATGACCCGTAACTTCCAAGGAAATTTTTTTTTCTTAATTTACTTTGGAATTTTACAAGAACGCAGTTTCTGACGGCGCCTGATTCCGAGGCCCGGTGTGCCCGGAATCAATTTCTAAAGTTTGGCTCGGGTACGTTCAGTGAACGGACGAGCATATTATTCTAACTTTTGAACCAGTGCCCGGAATCGAATTCTGAGGGCACCGATGAAATCGAAGCGCCGGTATTCATTTAGAAACACCTCTTCCGGAGTTGCGTTTGCTCGGGTGTGGTATTTAAATTTTCGGGCTTAAGGTTAAGAAATAAAATAATTTTTCGACAACTTTATTTTATTTCACTTAAGCCACTTGGAAGCCACTTGAAGCCACATAAAGGCGGCTTAAACTAAGTTGAACCGGATAGGCTACTATCCAGAAATATCCTACCCTCTTGGTAGGATATTTGAGAGGTGGGGCCCGCATGAGCCCCGCCGTTTCTTTCCGCTAAGTAATGCACCCGCGAAAACCCGTCATTATGAAAGTCAACTGACGCGTTTTCTTAAATTCTTAACAGACCATTTAATTGGGCAGTTTATTTCGTAAATTAAATGAGCTGTTTCTTTTGATGAATTAATTCTACGAATTAATGGTTCGTTTCTTATCTTTTGAAATTCAAATGTTTAGTTGTGTAAATAAAATAAGGCTTAAGCTTATTTTATTTTGGGTTGGTCTCCTTTGCCACCTTGAGAGATTTTGAGAAGCTCTCTCCATCTTCTTCAACCTTGACGAAGAACACGAAGAACACTTAAGCTCCGACGAAGAACGTCGCTTCTCTTTTTCGTAGCCGGTGTGTTTTCGAAGATCGATGACGCCGCTACTTCGATCTTCTTCCCGTGTCAACGAAAGGAGACGCGGTTTCCTCCTCGGACTATCTCCCTCAGCTTATGAAGCTTCTCCAGCGACGTACCTCTTCGGACGCACCTCGACGTCAACGGAAACAACGTTCGATTTCCGCGACGCCCGACCTCCGCGACGCTAGTCTTCCACGGCTTGATTGGCGTGCTCCGCACTTGAATCCGAGGTAGGGGATTGTTGATATTTTATTTATTTATTTTCCATTCTTGATTCTAGAATGTCGAACTTCGAGGGTAAAGGATTAAATGTTATTGTCTAACGAGAGGGGGGCCCGGACCGCACCAACACGGCCGAAACCCCCCCTCCTATGTTCATAATTGTTTCCTTGTGGATGGAACGGGATGGCGTGGTTCCGTCGCACCACGCAGGAATCGCACGACAATTATTGCGCGGCACCATCGCGCTGCACCGTGGAAATAAATCCAAGAACACGACGCCGTCGCGTCGCGTCGAAAACGTCAAAGGCGTCGTGGCCGGAGCGGGGCCGCGGCGGAGGGAAGCAATGTCGTCGCATCGCGCCGGACGACATAGGCCACGGCCGGTTCCGGGCCGCGGCGGAGCAAGATGACCGGCGGCCGGCACCGGGCCGCCGGTGTCGGCGAAGGAAGGACCGGCCGTCGCCGGTCCTTGCTGGCGAAACCGGCCGACCAGTGCGGGCCGACCGGATAGTGGAGACCGGGGGAATTAATTTCCCCCGGCCGGGTCTCAAAAGCGGCCCCAATTAAGGGGTCGCGGTTCTCAAAGGGGGGGGGGGGGGCTTTGCCCCCCGCGCGCGGCACCCTAACGGTGCCCAGACCGCACCGCCGTGCCGGTCCGCGCCGCCGTGCCGGTCCGCACTGCCACGCCGGTCCGCGCCGCCGCGCCGGACCGCCCCGCCGCGCCGGACCGCGCCGCCGCACCGGCCCGCGCCGCCGCGCCAGACCGCACCGCCGCGCCGGACCGCGCCGCCGCACCGGCCCGCGCCGCCGCGCCGGCCCGCACCACCGTGCCGCCGGCCGGGCCGGGTTTTCCGAGCCGGGCCGGGTCGTCGGGCTGGGTCACCGCTCGGGGCGGGTCGACCCGGTTCGGCCGACCCAGGGGGGGGGGGGGGGGGGGGGGGGTCGGGCCGGGCCCAGACCCCCCAGTTTCGGACCACTTTCGGTCAAATGCCCGTATCTTGGGATACGAGCCTCCAAACGACTCGCAGTCAGCGGCAACACGATCCTTGGATCGAGACAGTCGTTTCGGTATACTATACTCAAGATGCACATTCCTTTTCGGGAGCCTACGTGGTTAAAACTCCATAGTTAAGTGTGCTTGGCCTAGGGTAGTCATCAGGATGGGTGACCTCCTGGGAAGTTTCTCAGGGTGGGTGTGAGACGGAAAGACCAATAACTCTCAGACCGGGCGTCCGATTGACGCGCCGTCTGTTGCGTTGAGTTCCTATTAACGATACAGAACTTTTGGCATCCTCCAACCGAGAATTGGATGCAGATGGATAGTGGCCGAGTTGGATCGCACCGAAATCCAACCGGGCCCCTAGAACGGAAAAGCTGATATCTTTCTGACAGAACATCCGTTTGACGAACCGTCAGCGGCGTTGGTGATCTCGTTGAGAAACGGTCCCTATGAGTATAACCTATGAGAGTTCGGGGTACAGATGAGATACGGCCGGGTTTGCTTCGCTCACGAAACCAACCAGGCCCCTGGGATGAAAAGGCTAATAACTCACAGACTGGGCGTCCGATTGACGCACCGTCTATTGCATTGAGACCCTTATGACAAGGTGGTCCTTTGAGATACTTCCTTGCAGAACTTTGTGATACTTGGAGTATCGACCAGTAGCTCGTCGAGCGGACCCTCTCGGAGACGAGCATGCGGAGTACGGAGACCGTGTAGCCGGCTGAGACCTGACGACTGCTTGACCGACTCGACTTGGAGTGAGTCGACTTGCCCAGTGGACGGAGCGCCCGGTATTTAGCGACAGACCCATGGTGGACGGAGCGCCCGGTAGTGGGCCGCAGACCCGCGGTACTCGACAGGAGGAGTACCTCTGTAGGCTATTAGGGGAGGGCCCGGTATTTGGCGACAGACCCTCAGCGGACGGAGCACCCGGTAGTTGGCCGCAAACCCGCAGTACTCGACAGAAGGATTACCTTAGTAGTATTAGGTTAGTGACCAGTACCTCGGAGTCGTGACAAGACCACTGTACACTACAGAGACGGAGCCCTTCAGCAGTTACGGTTTCGATAATGAAAATCCTGGTTTGAGCTGAGACTTTTGACCTTGTGTTTACCTCATGATTGAGATGGGTCACTTGATAACTTAGGTATATGTATGGGCATATACCTGGGTAGTGGTTATCCATTTATTTCACAATCCTTGTGTTTCCTCATGATTGAGATGGGTTACATGATAACTTAGGTATATGTATGGGCATATACCTAAGTAGAGGTTATCTGTTGAGATCTTCTTGTGGTTATCCTTGTTGGTTTTAGTGAGACCTTGAGGGTCTCGGGGTCCCTACTGAGTATCATTATACTCACCCCTACACGGGCTATGCCCGCACCACGTTGTGTTAGTTGCAGACGACAGGTAGTGCTGACGGAGGCCGAGTGTTCGAGGACTGGACGGTACCCGGAGGTGGACTACACGACGAGTCAGTACCCAGAGGTGGACTACACGATGAGTCAGTTCCCGGAGGTGGACTACGCGACGTGACGACTCACAGATGAGGTTGACGGACGAGAGAGTGGAGGAGGCTATCTGTACCTACCCTTCAGGTAGGATTCGTGGTGGACGACCAGGAGCTACGATATCTGTACCTACCCTTTAGGTAGGATCCGAGGAGGACGACCCAGGAGCTGCTTCCTTGTTCCAGTTGTTTGTCTTTTTTCTGTTGTACCTTGTTCAGTTGTAGTCGTACTTTCTTTTGGGTTTGTATTCTGGCCCATTTACTTTTCAGCATTTATTTTGTACTTAGTGTTTTGCTTCCGCTTGTACTATGTGGTGCTTGTTTTCTTTTATAAAGGCAACGCCTTCCTAGTTATCGGGATTTTACGCCTTTGGTGCTAGTCGCCAGCCCTTGGCCTATGGAAGGCGGGCTTGGGGTAGTCACGGCACGGGCCCCGAGGACGGGTCGTGACACGAGTCCACATCCATTGTTGAAACTCCTATAAAAAATCTTGTGGTTGAAACAACTATTCAAAAGGAAGTATTATATTGAGATTCTTTTAATGAAATGGAATTCAATTCTGTGTCCCAACATATTTCTGAATGTGTTAGGAAAACTGATCTCAAAATCATGGTCCATACATTCTCTCTTAAGTCTTATATCATAAGGGATAATAAAAAAAATCTGTCATTATTTCTCCCTCTTGAGAGTCGAATAAAGGAAAAATTATCATTGATGTATTATGCAAGATTATCAAAGAAACTGTATAGACCCATTTCGATACTCATGGGATTATCTCATTCACTAAAAAAATATTTTTTTAGAATAAATTTTAAAACCTTCTTAACAACACTAATTAAGACTCAATATCTATCTACTATAAGTGGTGAAAAACGAAATCACTAAAATATTAAAATTTGGCATTGGTTATGGTGTAGTATTCTAAGTTACGCTAATGACATTAAACTAAGAACTTTCTGGGAGGAAATCCAACTTATGGTTTTTTTTCTATGTTTTTTAAGGGAATTCCATCAGGTTTACAATGTGATATAATGTTTATTGTGAGAGATATTTAATAGTTGAAGAAGTTTACAATTTTTAAACGAAACACATGCCTTGTAGTGTTTGAAACTAACCTTAAATAACCCCAAAGAGTATACTTCTTACATGAATCCAATTTTACCAATTTTATGATTTTTTAATTAATGTGTCATAAACATCAAACTAGGTTATTATGTTCCCTAATTCCATTCCAAGTCAATGTTTCAATCTCTTCATTCCCATTTCTGAAACCCCTTTTATATTCTCTTTATACACTGAGGGAAGTTTTATTATATATTGGGGGGAGTAAAAATATGTGATTAAAAAAAGATATTTCTGGTATAATTTCAGTTCATTATCCTTTTTGGTGTTTTTATATAGTTTGAAACATGAAAAATGAATATCAAATATTTTTTCAAAACTCAACACTTATTTTAATAATATTTTATGTTAACGAGAATATTTTTTGGGATGTTCGGTTATCCAATGTGATTTTCTTTGTTAAATTTATTATCCAGGGAATCAAAACATATAAATAAAAATCTATCTGATAGTGGGGTTTGATTTTATGTTCATGGGTTCAAATTATCATATCATGGGGTTTGGGGTCACTTTGAGTTTAATTTGAGTATCAAAAAAAGAAAAAAATTGTTACAATGTCGACTAATGTTGTTTCAAATGCATGTATTTAGGCAATTGGGGATCATGAATCCATATGTTTTTACTATATTTTGTCTTTGTATATCTATTTTAGAGAGTGGAATTGACAAAATTTGTGGTGTCTAACACTTAGGGATCATGACCCCAAATATTTCTTTCCCATAGTTGGTCTTATTTCTCTATTATGGTAAATGAAAACAAGGATGTAGGAAAAAGGAATAAAAAATGAACAAAATCGATACATACATTAATGTTGAATTTGATTCCCATATAGAACTCCCATTATTCCCCCATGAACATTAAAATAAGGCCCCGTATCTATTTTGATGCACATCACATCATCATGATTAATTGATATTGGATGAAATGTGATGATGAATTTGAACAAAAGAATGGTCTTCAAATTAGGATATTCTTGTGAATATATCTTATGATAAATTATTTTTATAGATTTCATGATTTTTTGAAATGAGATATTTTGATGATAATTTTATGTTAAAATATTTTTCTAAAAGTGAATTCAATTTTTATATTTTCAAGATACTTGATTTGTTGGGACTACAAAAACTGAATTTGGGGGGGTTATTATCCACCAAAATATGAAAATATTCAATGTTTATATTTTAATAATCATGTGTTTTGTTTTACATTAACACCCATTTTAGTATATTTTATAAATTAAACCTTTTTTCTCATTAAATGTGAAATTCAAGATTCTAGTGTCTCAATTTGTGACTAATTAATAAATAGATTATGGAATAAATAATTTATATTATTTGAATATCATATTTTAGTATTTGATTTATCAGTTTTTTGAACATTTTTTCTTTTAGGATCAATTTATGATTCACAATGTAAGACGTACATTTTTGGATATTGATACATAAATTTATAGAAAATGCATAATGAGACTTAGGCCCATCCAATAAATGTATATCCCACAATTCAAGCATAAAAAACTCAAATTTTACCTATATTTTAAAAAAATTATGCAGAGCATTTCAGGAAATTTTGAATACATCCAATTTAGAGGTTTTCATAGTGATCCAAGCTGCTTGAGTTGAAGATTAAATAATGGTTCAGATTTCATGGTCCATAAAATCAAGCAACCATTTAGAGAATAAAATAATAATTACTGATCCTATTGGAATGAAATAATGATAGCTATTATATAAAATCTGGTAAAAAATATTTTTCTTATAAGACAATCCCAAAATCAACATAATTCAAACTCAAATTTTCGCATCAAAATTTGGAAATAATCTTGATACGAATATTATAATCAACATTTAAAGGATTACTTTACTTTTATTATTTCAAACCATTTGACTATTCTAATTAAAAAGGATTATATTTATTAATGGGGCTTTAACTTGAGGATCATATTTTTCCTATTAATGGTGGTGGTAGTGAATTATTTAGGGGTATATTTATTTTTTTGTCAATTATAATGTTACCCTTTCATATTGTAATATGAAGTTCAATTTCTCTAAAGTGAGTTGTGGGAATCACTTCACCATTTTTAGTAAATGTTATTATTATTCATATTATTCAATTTTTTTCTCATTTATTATATCATGTTGATACCATTTAACCAAGGTTTGAATTTATTCACACCATTAATTGTGATATTCCTAACACAATGGTGGAGAGTCAGTAATTTCATTTTTTCACTTCTTCAATTATTCCTTTATAATTTGACTAATAAATTCCATTAAGAAACTATCATCAATGGAAGGATAACTATTTTATATTTTGATTCTAGGGAGTTTATTGTAGTTTTTTTGGATATTATTTGATTATATTAAATTCTTAAACTAGTTACATTTTTTATAGTTCATTTTATTTTTTTTATTTTCTTCTTCCCCTGCGCTGACTTTAATGACTACACATTTTGTGTAATAGTACGATCCAATTACTTGGAGTGATCATGAATATGATCCTCTAAGTTCATTGGTGATTTTCCTTATAATTTCTTATCGATTAAATCATTTAATGATGGTGGGAACTTATCACATTTATTGGATACCTCTATAACCAGTGAAATAAAAATTCAAAGGAAAACAATTACATCAATTATATCCCTAACAAAAACCGTGTATCAACCAAAAATAGTTAATTATTTTAGTTAATTAACTTATGTGATTCTTATTTATTATAAAAATTAAATCATTAGTTAATCAATTAAAATAAAACCCATTAATTGGCCACATAATATCCAATAATCCAAACAATGTACATGTGTATAGGTTTATTCTTATTTCTATATAGATTTGACCCCTTCCAGTACTACAACAACCACTTCTATGTGTAGGGTAATTTTTTTATCACTTTTGAGTCAACAAGTTCAATTATTACTTTTCCATTCATTTTTTTAAAATCACAAACCCTTTCTCTAAATTAAAAGTATCTTTCTCTATAAAACATTATCTTAAGGAAAATTTTATTTCCCTTAAAAATGGTTTTGACCTTACATATTGTTTTCAATGCCTTATGTAATTTTTTCTCAAACCATGACTAGCCATATTTTTCATATGTCACAAAATTGGATCCTTATCTAAATCAGAACCATTGAGTTATTCGAATCCAATTTCTCCAAAATTGTGACTCTGATTTCTTTGGACAATAGACTCCAATTTCTCTAGAAATATGACTCTGATTTCTCTTGAAATCAGACTTTGATTTCTTCTAAAATCATACTCATATTTCTTCGGAAATAAAATTATGATTTCTTCTAAAATCGGACACTCATTTCTTCTGAAATTAGACTCAGATATATTCTAAAATCAGACTCAGATTTCTTATGAAATTAGACATTGATTTATTCTAATATCTGACTCTAGTTTCTTCGAAAATCAGACTTCGGTTTCTTCTGAAATTAAACTCTAATTTCTTCTGAAATTTAAATCTAATTCTCTATTTTTTAAGAATACGACTATTATCTTTTCTTGGACTCTGATTCTCGCTTTCTTAAGAATTGGATTAAATTTTTTTCTTATAGTTACCTAATTTCCATTAAAGTAGCATTTCATTTTATTATATCCTAAATGTGATAATGTTTCTTAAGCATGATAATGTTTGTTATCTTTTCTTGCATGAAAAAATGTCATAAAATTTGTTTTTGACTAATAGTTGGCTAAGTGAATCGTATACAGGTCCGTCTGAAATTTAAGGAGAATTATGAATATAGTATGTGTAAGTCAACCATTGTAATTATTTCTTATAAATACACAGCCATTTCAATGATCTCAAAACAAGATTTGACTCTATAGTTTTCATGGAGAGTTGTTTATCTCTACAATGATTGTGTTGAATTCTAGAGAGCGAATTTTCTCTACATGAGCTCTGCTTAACCTGCCCTGTGAAAATGATGTAAAAATCTTGTTCAGCCTACTTAGTGTGATTCTAATTGTTTCTGATCAATCATGGTATTTCAGGGAATGGAACATATAGGTGTTGATTACCGTAGAGATCAGGATCTTGTGGGGATATCCGGACATATATTTATATTCTTATCGAGGGATAACCCTAGTATGTGTAAGTCAAACTTTCATTAATTTATAAATCAAGGGACCTTTATCCAAGGTTGTTATATACCCTTCTAGTTGGGTTAAAATATTTCTTACACTTTTCATGTTTTGTTACATGTTTTAATTATGATACATTTTGTTAATGAAATAAATCATAACTATACTATACTTTCATATACTTGTATACATTGATATAAATAAGATTTTATATTATTTAAGGTAGAATCATTCCTTATGTAAAGTTGTCATAATGTAATTTATTTTAAGTAATTTAGTTTCATAGTTATAAAATACAGAGGGATTGTGAATCCATATTTTTTTTACATTGTTAAACATATATTTTATTACGGATAAAAATAAATGTTTCTAAACATATAATTCACCCCACACTTGTAATTGAGAAATATTCATCTACAATTCAATTTTAAAATTGGTATCAGTGCACTTCTCTGAAATAATTATACTTACATATAAGTTTTCATACTAATATTTTCCTACATAAAATTAAATATTCATGTTTTTATTTAATATTTTCTTTGTATATAAACTTTTACTACTAACCCTATTTCTAGAAAAGATCGTTTTTATTTTTTAATAGAATGGATGGAATGAACGTTGGTTCAATAGACATTTTAAATCCTACCAAACCACCAATATTTGATTGAAATGATTATTATTACTAGATAGATAGGATTGAGACTTTTATTATCAACACAAGTGTTGAAAACTTTGTCATTATAACTAGTGAATACATGATTCCTAATGAAGAATTCTGGCCATTCAGAAATCTAGAAAAACAAGAATATCAACTAATCTACAAGGTACACAATACTCTTTTATGTTTCATGACCAAAAATATCAACAACCAAATATCATATTCTAAATCATCCAATAGTATCTGGAAGAAGCTTGATGTTACACACTTTTTAACATAAAAATTGATACAAATAAGAAGAGATTTATTAAGATATTAATATCATTGATTTATATTTCATTATAGGGAACCAGTTTGAAAAATGCAACAAAGATTTATGATTATCAAAAATATGCTTTAGTCTATAGGAGAAACAGGACTTGGTTACAAAATTCTTGTGGAAAAGATAATTAATATCATTCCTAATGATTGAGAATCTAAAAGAAAAGCTATTTCTGAAAATAGGAATGTGGCTAACATCACTCTTGATGAGTTATTTGAACTATTCTTTAGCATGAAACAAGAATAAATAGTTATGTAGACATTAATAAGAAAATTAATGGTAATGAAAGTGTTGATTTCACAACTAAATCTAAATCCAAGACTCTATAAGGATTAACTAGATCTATAGACAAAAAATATACTATAATATCTGAATCAAGAGATATTTATTAGTCTGAGAATGAAATATCCAATCTTGTTCTAAGGATGAACATGATTGTTGGAGAGAATGATTTTTAGTATAGATATAAGAAAAAAAAAACAGAAAATATAATAAATATTCAGAAGTAACTTTTTATGAATGAAAAAGGGATGGACATGTTAGACTTGATTGTCCTTTGTTTATAAAGAAATAAAGAAAGGATATGCATTCTAGGAGGAAGAAAAATAATTACTAAAAATATGATGCCAAGAAACTCTTTAATATTAATGACACCTGGAGTGCTAGTGGCGGTGACTATTCATATCAATCCCCAGAATATGAATATCTTATTCAGAACAATATTGGTTTTATAGCTAGATTATTTATAGAAAATAATTTTCTTATGGATAAAGTATTCAATTATAAATCTTTAACATATTTTTCTTTAAATAATAATTATATTGATAAAGAAATTAATGAATATTCAGATTAAGAATCTTCCTCTTTAGAAGATAATGCATTACCTTCATTTGAAGAAGTCTCTAGATTTTCCAAATTACATGAGAATGATAACTATAAGATAAAAAATTAATTTATATAAAGAAAATTATATAATTAATATTTTTTAAAAATGAAGTATCAGATATTTCAAAATATATTGATCAGAAAACCATTGATTGGAAATATTTTTTCAAAAACCTCAGTAAAGAAAATTATGAGAACGATAAACATTCTAAGGATATTGAAACTATTATTTCCAAGAAAATTTCTTTAGAGACTAACTCAAAATCTAAGACTAATTACTTTGAGGATAACAATTTATTCATGAGACTAAAGTAAGAAATATTTTCCTTATTAAAACATTTATCAAATTTAATTTATAGAATGATAAAATAAGACCAAATGTATTCATAACATTATCCTCTTAGGAATAGTTCCAGATTCAGTTATTATCATTCAATTCCATTTTTAGTCACAACTATTTTGTTCCCTAAAGTGATCCTTTTTGCACTATGTATCAAAGTGGTGGACATTAGGGGAAATAAATTTCTTTAAATAAAACTAAATCCTTAGGTTTTCATAATTATTTCTTTTCTAAGAAATTGTGGACAACTATGATTTTACATTCTAAAAATTCTAGATACAATCATGTTTGGATTCTAGAAGTCTATTTTTTTTATTTTCAAGAAAAAAAGGATGTTCCAACAACAATAAGTGGTACATGTCTAGTATATGTTACTGATATATGACTGGTAATAATAAAATTATTTGAAAATATTATCAAGAATAATTGTGGAAAATTAACATTCTGAGACAATTCTCAAAGGGAAATTGTTGGTATAGGTAACATTTTTCTTCATAGAAAATAATTAATTTCAACTGTTTTATTAGGTAAGGGTCTTAAGAACAACCTAATAAGCATAATCTAATTATTTGATGAAGGTTACCTAGTGATTTTTAGGAATGATAAATGCTTAGTACACAATTCCAAGGAGGATTTTATTCTCTCCAACCATAGGAATGTTAGTGTTTATACACATAACATTGAAGACTATAAGAACCAATACATACCTTGCCTTAGTGTAATGGAAGATCAATATTGGTTATGGCATAGAATAACCGAACATTCTAAACATATAAAACAATTAAAAATCCAAGAAAATACATGTTATGGATCTATAGGATCTTAGATTTGATTCTTCAAAAGCTTGTGATAATTTTGAATATGTAAAGCAACATATGTTAATATTTAAATAAATTAGCGAAGTCTCAACTTCTGATGCACTACAGCTAGGGCATATCATTCTT